>CP136067.1:104276890-105582724 GCA_032622095.1 Siphonodentalium dalli | reverse complement strand
TTAAACAGTTTATCACGAGTAATAGATGGTCTATATTTTCCCATTAAGTTTTACATAAATTTCAGGGTAGAAAATAATAGATATGAATCGATGTGTCCTGTCCAGAAAATCTTTAATCGATTAAAATTAATTTAATTTAGAATTCATGATGACATTCGTGGGACAGTTTTAGGTGCTATTTTAGAACATACAGTAATGCCCAAAGTAATTGACCACTTAACCACAGCAGAATTATGGGTAATTTTTCAGGATTCAGTCGGAAATATGGCTTGTTGCCATTCATCGGAAAGCTCTCGCCGAGAGCTTTCCGATAAATGGCAACAAGCCATATTTCCGACTAAATCCTGAAAAATTACCCATAATTCTGCTGTGGTTAAGTGGTCAATTACTTTGGGCATTACTGTACATCCTCGCGAAAACGATCGGAGGGTACCGTTAGAGAAAAATCTATCTTGTTAGCACCATCAATCAAGGCAAATTGCATTTTAGCTAAAACATTTACCGCGAATTGCGATCGAAATAAACAAGTTTATTATGCAAGTGTCCGTTTGATGTACTAAATTTATGGCACTCTGAGTTAACATCATTTCTTTAAACATATAAGTAGGCGTTAAGCCCAATTTCCTTGAAATGTCAGTGTCCTGTTAATTCAGTTGACCGCACGCACGTCCGCACGCACACAGCATTACAAATATGTCAGTGTCGTGTGACACGTGTCATCTAATTCGGTTTATATGATTTAGAGTCGACTAATTATATCTCATGAGGGACCGTGACAGAAATTATGGAAACCCCACACGTGCAACCCTCTATTCGCAGTGCATACCATAATAGTACGATCAAATTAACAACACAACATTAGATATAATCATGAGTATATATAAGTATTCATTCAAGCTTTAAAGATACCATGTCAGGTGATTTTACACCTTATAACCACAATCTGTATATTTTCTTCCCCATCTAGACACATGAGCCCAAATATAGGAGGTTGCGATAGCCACATATCGACATTCAACAGATGAAACTTAACCACGTTTTTAATTTTTGTCAGCCTCCCTTATAAAACAAAACTGGTAAAAGCCAGGTAAACCATGGATTTACATGGCTCTACTCTGGGAAAATATTATGGTAAAGTCCGGTAAACAATGATATACCGTATTCTGGTAAAAGCGACGTAATATCAATGTAACAAGACATACCCTTGTAAAGTCCAAGTAAAGGCATGATGTACCCAACTTTACTAATGTAAAATGATGGTGAAACAGGACATTGTACATGAATAAAACCATGTAAACCCATATAAATCAGAACATACTATATAGCAGATTCTTTGCGGAATCATTGTGTAACAAATTATACTCTGGCATCTGCTGGCATATTATATTATTACATACTATACATTAGTTCGATCACCATACACGTACAAACACGGCTGACGAATTTATACAAGAAAAACATAGCCAGAAATAGTAACGCCATCAAGATCATATTATTAGACATAATTATATATAAATTATAATCTTAAATATATTGGTTTCATGAATGTACCACCTCAGAATTCCGTTAAGACAACAAATTCATTGAATTATTACAACTACGGCAAAATATCACTGCAGGTTTCTCATTCACCACACCAGAAAGCCTCTAAATGCGCACCAAAAATCTATACTAATCTGATTAAATACACACCCGATACTTCGCAATACGACCTTTATTCTATATTCCAACTGAGACATACTTCGTCACCAATGTTAGATGTTATAGTGTGCATTGTGTAAAATCTTCAAAAGCGGCCCAGCCATTGTTCACACCTTAATATCGAAAGCAATTAACGCGGAGATAAAAGTCACCTACTGCAACAATGATACATCCGCGAAGTTACATTCACGAATACATTCATCCTTCAAAAAGTATAATCGGTACGCAATATAGCTAGTACATTTTAAATAATATTTCTAAAATAACTGGCATCGTGTGAAACGCGAAATGTGTCGTTCTGCGAGATATCCACATAGCTCCATTGATACGGTCAAATTAGCCTGGTAGTATACACCCATATAGGGCGTAATAAACGTTGACAGCCTCAGTGTATGGAGATAGATATAGGATGGAAATCAGAGTGAGTGAATATACCGTTTATGTGTTTAATTCGATAATGGATACCTGTCATATTAATTTAAAGATGAATAATTGATGTTCTGTAAAAAAGGCACGTGCATCGGGTCGATAAGGGACACCATTGTGTCATACTATGGTTCATTGTAAAGGATAAGTTTAGTGATTTATTCTACTTAATTCCTCTAATAATATATATGTTGAGGTTTGAGGTTGACATCAGCATTTATCAATGCGATGACGTTAATATTCAGAGGCCGCAGGCAGAGGTGACTATGAGTGGTGATAACTGGGACTTCATCATCGATCGATTTGGAATACAATATGTTTTTCTGGATAGCCTCACGTGTCAACATCTCCAAATGTACTTATTTGGAAGCAAATCACTGTGACTACCAAACTTTATATCCCAAGCGACAGATCACATCGTCCTTGCTACATCAAGAATACTGTACGCGCATATGAGGTATCATCAGAGGAGAACCCATACGCACAAGCCTACTAGCTGGACGCTCATTTTGTGACCAACCATCCTCCGCAATGTACATATATACCTCATATATACATGGATTCTCTTTCCGTGAGCTATGAACTCATGTAACAGACATTAGTAACTTTGTATATACATGATCCGGTCTTTCTTCGCCGCTCGGGATTCCAATAAAAGCTAGTCAATTGATAATTTATAACTGATGAAAAGAGAAAAAAGAAATTCGTTAGGAAACTACATTGTACATGTATATGCATATATGTTACTCATCAATTATATATAGTTAATTTTTGTCAAATTATATGTATTTTATTCATATTTGCAACTGCTCATTTGGGTGTATTTTGCATTAAAATCTTATCTTATCTTATCTTATCTATTGTGCCATATTTATAACCATGCATGTTCAACGCTCTCCAACTTGGAGGTTTTCAAATTAAAACAAATGTCATATAATTACCACGACGTCTTTTTATGTGAGAAAGAAAGATTGTGCATAGGGTTAACTTATCCCAGAAATCACGCCGCTGCACATAGAAACCACCGAAGCCCGGGAAACAACTGATAAACTTGCACTGAAAGAGTCACTCTCACCAAACAAAAGTGCTGAGGGTACACAAGTTTTGGAAATGTACTGAAGGGTACACAGGTTTTGAAGTCTCGTTCTAAATGACGTTTAGTTTTCGCGACTGTCATGATTTCTGTTAGAGAGTAATTGTATACTGTCCATAAAATTAAAATGGACTGAAAACAAACTGCTGAAGGGCGCCAGACTTTCAGTAACATCTTCGGTTGAAGTTACTGGCGATCACAAACATGTGTACCCTTTATCATATTATCAAAACCTGTGGACCCTTGAGCAATTGTTTTGGTGAGAGTGCCCCCCCCCCCCCTGCTGAGTTTGCCCATGTTAACACGAATCAGGTTATCCCCTCTTTACGTGGATCACACATTAGGACTAGATCATACCATAAATTTCTACTCTGGATAACGCCCGTATAGAGTTTATATTCCACCAGTACACAACCTGGGAACTTTTTTAAGTTTTGACAGGGAACCTTATGAAGTCGAAAGAATAACGGAATAGTTCTTAGATATTATCTATGTCTTAATAATGTAATTCACTCTAGGTGAAATTTCACGATTTAAGTGACTTTGTGAGCGATTTTGCTTCGCGTCGCTCACAATTATGGATTTTCTCCTTGGTAATTAATTAAATGTTTATTGCGATATAGGCTCCCAAAAGACTTGAAAAAGCATGAAATTTCGAGTTGAAATCTTCATCTACAGTGAAGTACATTACTAAGGAACAGATAATCAGTAAGAAATACATTCCACGCGTTAGTTTTTCGACACTATATACAAGAAAAGCATAATCAGAAATGGTAACGTCCCCAAAATCATATTATTAGCCATAAATATAAATTATATTATTATGATGATGATGATGATGATGATGATGATGATGATGATGATGATGATTATGATATTATTGATAGAAAAAACCACTATTATGATGATCGTGTCGTTATTTGTTTAAAATACATATCAATTGACATATATACCTACCCGTTCCCTCATTAAAATCAACATATTTCGACCATTTTAGGGGACCTCCGCGAATTCGGGGAACTCCACAAATAGACCTCCGCAAATAGGGACCTACTGCGAATTGTCACAACCTGAAGAACCCATTTTCTATAAATAAAACGCCCAGCGAACCATAGCTGTCTAGAATCTCCAGGACAGTATACATGTGCCCGAGGGCGTTAATAAGGTTCCCTGTCAAAACTTGTTCCCCGGTTTTGTACTGGTGGAATATGATCTCTACGGGCGTAATCCAGAGTAGAGATGCATGGTATCATCTACATTGTAAAATTAGAACCAGCTTCGCCATCGCTGCATGGATGAAGACTTAATACGCCATGCACCACACCAACTGAGCCTCCGTGAGTCCCGGCTACATGGACTGAATTTTAAGAGGATTGGCGTCAGTTCGTACCTGTATACATGCGTTTGGCGCCAATAATATTTCGTGGCTCTCGAATCTGGCGATAAACCTTGCGGCTGTGGATTGAAAGCATTGGATGTCGGAAGCAGTCAACACGATGTTTGTTCGACATGTAACGAGTCTGGTTGCAACGCCGCTTCCCATATTCCGCGATTCTTGGTCTCAAGCCTGCACTTAGTGTGTCTGTCATTTGCAGAATGAGGTTCCCAGAGGGTGAATTTATATAATTAGTGACGCTATCCCGCACATCGGGCTAGCATAACCAAATTCACCCTCTATGAACCTCATTCTGCTTGGACCTCAACTGCTATGGGAGATCTAGGATCAGATTGAATTTCCCCAGTCACTTCGGTTAATAATTCTATCTTCTGCAAATTATTAGGGGATATAGAAACAGAAGAGACAAAACAACTAAAAACAATGTTAATTTGACACCATAGAAGATGAGGCCTAAGCAGGTTGAGACACATATAGGGAGAATTTTGTCACGCTAGCCCGCTGTGCGGGATAGTGTCACTAAATTCACCCTCAGGGGACCTCATTCTGCAAATGACAGACACACTATTTGCAGACTTGCTTGGCCTTAGAGTGGTTTTCTGGCAAGTAGGTATACTATACTTTATAACAATGGACGTAGCCTTCCCATCGTGTGAGACTTCGTTGTTTTGTCGCCAGTTGTGTTGAATTTGGCACGAGACTCATCATTGATTTAAGACGAAGACACCAAGACACGCCACAGTTAGCTAGTTCGATCGTCTCGGTCATGTAGCCCCAGGGACAGTTTTGAGGCTTCGTGCAAGCATTTGTTCTATTACCAAATCAGTGCAATTCAGTTGAGCTAAATTGGTCACGTTTGCATGCCAAGAGACACGCAAACTCTAAAGAGACAATTAACCAGATTGATGCGATTTCGGAAATAGAGGCTCAACATCGAGTCTCCAGTTTATAGCGAAATTTACAAAATGAGTCAAGTAGATTAGGTCTGTACCGAGCGTTTGACAAGGTCCAGACCTAATTCATTGGACTCGTTTTGTAAATTTATCTGTACACTGGGGACCGGGTGTAGATTCTATTTATTACTTGATCCAACACTGCCATAACACATACTGAAATCAATAAATGAGACGTGAAAGTAACAGCGGATTCTACAAGGCCTGCATGACGTTTCACGCAACTATGCGTTGTTTGCCCACGTAAAGAAATAGTCTAAGATAACTAAAACATTTTGACGTATTTAATGGCGAACATTTTAATGAAATAACTTTTCAAACTATATCAATATCAGTCACAGACACCGATTCTTCTTCATTCCCCGTCTGTAGCATATGGTATGTAAACATATAACAAACCTGAAGTCAAAGGTCACGTTGGCGCAACAATAATACATTTGGATACTATTTCCTGTTATACAATGGCCGTTGTGTATCATTATTATATACTGGGTTTCATGAATGGAATAAGGTTCGGATCATGTAATAAAAAGATACATATATAATAGCCAATCAATTTACTGGCAGTTACTTGTGCCACCAACGTATATGGCCAGTATCCTACAGTTCACGTTGAGATGCATATATATAACAAAATACAAATCTATTTTCTGATATATCTGGGGGTGGATACATGAAAGGAAGAATGGTAGAAGAGGGGCATAAGTCAGTGTTATTAGTGACGACCTCGGCTTGGATAATTGTGCGGTCGTGTCAGGCATGTATATTAGCTTAACTTTTTATTGTCGATTTTTGTTCGCCAACATGGAATTTTCAGAACTAACATATAGGGAGAATATAAATCCACGGTGGGGAAAACACGTGTTTTTAGGTTCGTGGATACCACGCATTCAAAATGACCAAGGGGAGCGCAAACGCACAAAACATAATATATGAGGAACTGATAAAAAAAAACGTAGCATTTTTACTATTACTTATATATGCTAGATTAGTTTTAAAATAAGTTGATATATCTTATCTGTTCCGAAATACTCAGTAGTTTTCTATAACATTCTGACCAGAGTTGCCAGTCGGAGGTTCGTGGAATTCACCAGTCCATACAACTATATGAGTATCCATCGACTGATAACTTTGGACAGAATGTAAAAGCAAACAACTGTTCGTTTGGACATGCACAAATGAGTTATCAGCTTGGTTGAAAACTAGTATAGCATAATTATGCTAATAGCTCCCAAAATACTATGTAATATGTCATATAATGCATGGTTTATTACATTTTTCCTCGCTTCTGTTCGCATTTGCGATCGCCTGGACCATTTTGAATGCGTGATACTTATCAACTCGAAATCACGTGATTCCCCGCCGTGGATATATCGGGGGTGTATGCATGAAACGAAGAATGGTAGCAGATGAGCATAAGTCAATGCAGCCTGGTGTAAACTACATACCCACATATAGCACAGCGTGTCAATTTCCGTATGAATATGTGTATGTCTACAAGGACTGATGTCATTTGAATTAGTGACGAATTCGGCTAGGATACTTGCAGTCCTGTCAGACAAGTATATTATCTTGACATTTTATTGTCGATTTTTATCTGTCAACTTTGGAATTTTCAGGACTAAAATGGGGATAACATATATATCTCTCACATCGCATCTCAGTCTCTTTGAGAAGCCGACGATAATCTTTTCGGACGTGCGTCTCTAGATGTGTCCATTATATATCATTTCAACAACGACGCGGCATACTCAACATGACATAGTAAACCATTTCCAAATATGGAGTGCATTCCTGTTTGTGATAATCGTATATTTAGAAATAGTTATAAATGCAACAAGATGGAAAGAATAAAAAGTCCGAATATCGTTGACTGATAAAAACTCGAAGATTATGTCTCCTATACTGCGATGAGTAAAATGCATGTGAATGAGGTTTGGATATATCACCTGTATTCAGTTTTCCAACAATAGTTGAGTTTGATAATGCGTGGGGAAACTAAGTCTTGTCAATTGACCTCTGGTCTGTAAAGTGATATGTTATGTCATAACACAAATTGATGCCATCACGCGGTTGCTTCGCCACTTTCCAATGACATGGAGGGAATCCCATCAATTCAGTAACTGATTATGAATGAGATATCCAGAGACGTAAATATTGTAAAATTTTCATCGGCTCTATGCTGTTCACCGAGACAGACCCTCGATCGATCGGCAGACTAACGACTGTTCTGCTGAGGAACGATTCTGAATAGCACCACTGTCACATGAGACCACCTCTTGTCATTCTTGGACCAGCATCCCGGTCGCCACTGCATAATTTGATGCCGAAGATGATCGGGTGGCTGGATAATACATCATTTTGGCGGAGACAACCTTGCAGTGTTGATGTCGATAATTACTTTATAAATGAGCGTGCAGGCCCTGGTTGATTAAACACATGCATGTTTATTAGACCCCTGAATAATAAATACTGGAGGTGGAAATCCGACCCCCACGTTCTGTCTAATATAAATGGTCGGCGCGCACGCGGCGTAATCTGTACTCTTGGAAAGGACTGCCCGGGGGTCATCAGGTCGCTATTATCAATTTGTTCGGTTGGTTCCGCGCAGGGGCAGAGTGGCCGTCACATTAAAGGGACCCATGCAAGGCCTTCACATGTGATAGACTGCCCATATTTTAAATCAGAACGAGATAACTTATTCCCTATTTACAGTAGAAGCGATTACAGCGTTCATAAATTGAAATTACTATTGAGCACATCCCGACCGTCGTGTATCTTCATCGTTTTCGCACAATAAATCATTTCTTATTGATATTACGTATAATATTTATGTTTTCAACATCAACCATACTTGTTTTTAAAAATATTTGTCAAACTATATACCGTGTGCCGATGCTGTTAAGTTAAGTTAGCTATATAAAGAATAAGTTGCATTGATAAAACATGAATACTCAGTTGCTTAACAGCCTCATCTCACGGTATAATGGTCGGAATTTGTTTTATGTATACATGTATTCATTACGCCTTCTCTTTGTACCACATGATGTGGTGGTTGAAAGAATGAATAAACGATGGCAAATGTGCAGAAAGTCTGTAAAATATCATGCCACCAAGAAAAACATGATAAGATAACAAAAGTTTATTGACAATCAAGTCACCTTCACAGGTAGAGTAATTTAGATAAACAGACAAACAAACAAGCAAACAAATATATAGACAGATCATATGAGAAAGTATTGATGTTGATTGGTGAAATTAACGTGATAAAAGTGATACAACTTGCTTAACGGTCATCAGATATAGGATAAGACATTAATGGGTCTACATGGTACTATATCATAAGTTACATGAAAGAGGAAATTGTATATGATCGCATGAAGTGATATCAGGCTTAAATACTGAGTAACTGATCATGATATTAGGCTTAAATACTGAGTGACTTATTGGACTTGAAGATTAAGGGCATATCTAGCCAGTGACTTAATATCAAACAAATGCTAAAAGATAAATACTACAATATGTGTTATAGGTATATTGTGGAAAAAGATTGATGCAATATGAGTATGATCTTGACATGAAGAATAGATCAACTGTACTCTCATATTAATTATTGAAAGTTCTCCTTTAACGGAATTTCGCGTGTTGAAACCATTGCTATGTAAACACAACTGTTGCAGTGATTTGTAAACAAACATCGATAATATAGCGTAGTAAGTTCAATTATTTAAGTCTAAATAATATTTTCATAATATTTCGTCAATGATTTGATCTTCTCCTATGTTTAATGTCAAGTTTTGATAAAACTTTGGTATTTTTTTTTAATATATGCCGCGCATTGATCAGTAATGCTACTGTAACACCAATGTTTACCCAACCATGGTTTCGATATATGAAATCTTGGGGAGTTATTAATAATGAAAATTAGAACTTAGTCGATGTATTTTTAAATGTACTTTAGTCCGGGAGATAATATGGGTACCCTTGCACACCCCCCCCCCCCCCCCCCCCCCCACCCCTTGGGAATTTACTTTACCCGACTCATTTCTTCCTTATTATGTCCTTCAACTTTTAAGCAATGTTAACAAGAAGAAAAGTGACCGTGTAGACTCCAGACAAGATGGCGGTCATCATGGCCGCCGTTTTTCAAACTAGTCCCTAAATCAGTTTGATGCCAAGTATAGCGGGAAACTCTAGTAAAATGTATACAATTGGAACTGGTTGAGAACTGTGACTTTATTTTGTATGTTGTATATTAACTGATCATTGGAGCAATGAAATATGCAATTATTGGGGTCCTAGTCCCTTCCAATCGCTCAAAAATTTGATTTTACAGAACGCGGTGAAATGAATAGAACTTTGTAATGTTAGTGAGGCATATATCATTACCTATGAATATTCCAACTCATTGGAACCAAAGTTGTTATACTTTGGCTCAAAATGACCCAGCATGCCCTGCAATCGCTTACAAGTTGTGGTTGATTTATACAATTGGCTATTCTGCCTTCTACATATTGAATACTAATATGTCTGATGCACCATGGTTAATTGTTACTATTGTGTATATTGTCACCGCTGACATCACCAGAAATATTGGATTTTTCTCTCATAAGCTTGACATAAATAATAAATATCTTTTCAGGTTTGAACCATCTTTTCAAGTAAAATGCAACTATCTTTGGTATGAAAGGTGCTTATTGTTTTGGTCTATCTTAAATGTGTCACACTACACTGTTTATAGGCCAAATTGCTCAAGGTGGCTTCCAAAATGGCAACCAAATTTGGTAAAATGTTCATTACATTATTCTCTGCGTTTTCCTAAAATGTAGCAAATTGTGACTCATTTGGTTATTATACGTGTAATTTAATTAAATGACAACTACATGTTCTATTCTGGTTGTCCCAGTTCCATATATGGCTTTCATCTGTGTGTTGTTTATGTATATATGGAATAACTGTAAAGTCATGGGTGGGATGTACATGTGTACTTGGAGTGACTATATGGTCATTTGTGGGCTGCATATGTATATATCGAGTGGTTATATGACTATGGGTGTGGCGAATAGGTATGCAGGTAGTGACTGTATGGTCAATGGTAAGATGAAAAGGTATACAAGGAGTGACTGTATGATCCTGAATGTGGTGAACATGTATACAGCGAATGACTATATGGCCATTTGTCAGGTGTAGAAGTATACCGGGTGTATTAGTATATCTTGAGTGGCTATTTGGCTATGGTGTGACGACTATGTATACAGGGAGTGACTTATGGCCAATGGTGAGGTGAATAAGTATACATGGTCATGTATGAATATTTTGAATAGGTACATGTACACAGGTGGTGACCCTATGGTCATGAGTCAGGTGAAGGAGTATACCTGATGTCATGGATGAGGGTATGTGTATGAAGGGAGTGGCTATTGGTGAGGTGCATATGTATACCTGGAGTGACTCTATGGTCATTGTGGTGTTTATGTATATCTTGAATGTCTATTTGGCCATGGTGTGGAGAAGAGGTATACAGTGGGTGACCGTATGGCCAATGTTGAGGCGAATGGGTATACAAGAATTGACTTATGATCCTGAATGTGGTGACTATGTGCACAGGGAGTGACTATATGGTTATGAGTCATGTGTAGGAGTATACCCGGTATGCCTGCATTGTGACTCATGCCTGTGTGGTCATCTGTGGTACGGGTATAACCAAGTATGGCTGTATGGTCATGGGTCAGGTGTAGTCTATACAGTGGGTGACTATAGTGTTTATGCATATATGGACTGTGTGATAATGGGTGGATATCGCTTTCCTCCAGTGTACATAAACACCATCAAGATGGAGAACTCTCTATTGATTAACATATCGTTGAGTTATTGTGGAAAGCGATAGATACCCAAGGTTTCACATGTACAAACCGCCCATTACCTCACAGTCACTCCATATGTCATCAACGCCACACAAATGACAATATAGTCACCAACTGTATACACGTATACCTGACCCATGACCATACAGTCATGATTGGTTATACCCGTACACACCACAAATGACCATACAGCCACGAGTTGCCACACAGGAACACCTGGTATACTCATACACCTGAAACATGGCCATATAGACACTCCCTGTGTACATATTCACCACATCCAGTATCATAGTCACTCCTTGTATACCTATTCACTTCACCATTGGTAATAGTCACTACCTTTACATATTCGCCACACCCATAGTCATGTAACCACCATGTATATACATATACAGCCCACATATGACTATATATTCCATACATATACACTTCACCAATGGCCAGTCAGCCCTTCACGATAAACCAATACCCGCACACACCACTCATACCTTCCATACTTGCATATACACCTCACACATGACAATTCAGCAACTCACTGTATATTCATACACGCCACCCATGATCATACAGCTACTCCCTATACACCCACCAATGATAATACAATAATATATATAAATATACATCCCACCCGTTACCACAAGGGCACTCCCTATATACCCACACGCTCGCCAATGACCTTCCAGCTTACTCCAGGTATGCATATCCACTTCAATCATGACTATACAGTCATTCCATTTACACATATACACATTACCTGTAACCATAAAATCATTCCCTGTGTATCCACACTCCACCCATGACCATACAGCCAATATATGTATACATATACACCCACCTGTCGCAATGATTCCACACACGCACGTACGGTACACCTGTACATCCCACTCACGACTTTGGAGTCACTCCATATATACATAAAAACACACAGATTACAATGTAGCTACTCTCGTTGTACACATACACCACACCAATGCCCATACAGCTACATCTGGTACACCCGTACTGGGCACACACAACCATACACCGTACAGTCACTCAATGTATACCGATTCTCCTGACACATGAATATAGAGCCACTCCTTGTATACCTATATATCTCACCATGGACACCCCACTCATAACCATATAGTCACTCATTGTATACCTATTCACATCATTCATGACCATACAATAACCCCATGTATACCTATTCACCTCAACTATGATCATACGAACAATAACTCCCCGGCCTGCCACCTTGGAATCTACCCTGTATCCAGTTGATCAATTTGTATCCTAATGGGCCAAAATAGCCACATATCATGGTTCATTCCGTCTAAAAGTTCTGCCCATTTCCTTTCAATAATATGGCCAGAATCACAAAAGAGGTTCTCGGCAAAATTCCATACTGCAACTTTTAAATGAATTTGTCATGCCCCATATGCAACTGGGACAACCAGAATAGAACATGTAGTTGTCAGTTAATTGACTTACACATATAATAACCAAATGAGTCACAATTTGCTACCTTTTCGGAAAATGCAGAGAATAATGTTGGGGATATATGTAAAAAATTTACTTTTTACCAAAAATGGTTGCCATTTTGGAAGGAAAAAATGGTTCAAATCTGAAAAGTTATTATTTTGCCGATATTTATGTCAAGTTTGTGAGAGAAAAATCCAATAGTGCTGGTGATGTCAGTGGTGACAACAGTAACGATTAACCATGGTGCATCAGACATCTTAGTATTCAATGTATAGAGGGAAGAACAGCCAATTGTATACATCAACCAAACTTGTAAGCGATTGCAGGGCACGATGACATTTTGGCAGCCATTTTGAGCCAAAGTAACAATTTTGGTTCCCATGAGTTGGAATATTGAATATTCAATAGGTAATGATATGCCCCACTTACATTACAAAGTTCTGCTCATTTCTTGTTGAAATATGATTAGAATCCCAATTGTGATTTTTTTGGTGAAATTTTATACCGCATTCTGTAAAATCGAATTTTTGAGGGAGTCTCCAGTTTATAGCGAAATTTACAAAACGAGTCAAGTAGATTAGGTCTGTACCGAGCGTTTGACAAGGTCCAGACCTAATTCATTGGACTCGTTTTGTAAATTTATCTGTACACTGGGGACCGGGTGTAGATTCTATTTATTACTTGATCCAACACTGCCATAACACAGTCTGAAATCAATAAATGAGACGTGAAAGTAACAGCGGATTCTACAAGGCCTGCATGACGTTTCACGCAACTATGCGTTGTTTGCCCACGTAAAGAAATAGTCTAAGATAACTAAAACATTTTGACGTATTTAATGGCGTACATTTTAATGAAATAACTTTTCAAACTATATCAATATCAGTCACAGACACCGATTCTTCTCCATTCCCCGTCCGTAGCTTATATAGGGTATGTAAACATACAGCAAACCTGAATTCAAAGGTCACGTTGGCGCAACAATAATACATTTGGGTACTATTTCCTGTTATACAATGGCCGTTGTGTATCATTATTATATAATGGGTTTCATGAATGGAATAAGGTTCGGATCATGTAATAAAAAGATACATATATATAATAGCCAATCAATTTACTGGCAGTTACTTGTGCCACCAACGTATATGGCCAGTATCCTACAGTTCACGTTGAGATGCATATATAACAAAATACAAATCTATTTTCTGATATATCTGGGGGTGGATACATGAAAGGAAGAATGGTAGAAGAGGGGCATAGGTCAGTGTTATTAGTGACGACCTCGGCTTGGATAATTGTGCGGTCGTGTCAGGCATGTATATTAGCTTGACTTTTTATTGTCGATGTTTGTTCGCCAACTTTGGAATTTTCAGAACTAACATAGGGAGAATATAAATCCACGGTGGGGAAACACGTGTTTTTTAGGTTCGTGGGTGCCACGCATTCAAAATGACCAAGGGGAGCGCAAACGCACAAAACATAATATATGAGGAACTGATACAAAAACATAGCATTTTTACTATTACTTATATGCTAGATTAGTTTTAAAAGAAGTTGATATAGCTTATCTGTTCCGAAATACTCAGTAGTTTTCTATAACATTCTGACCAGAGTTGCCAGTCGGAGGTTCGTGGAATGCACCAGTCCATACAACTATATGCGAATCCATCGACTGATAACTTTGGTCAGAATGTAAAAGCAAACAACTGTTCGTTTGGACATGCACAAATGAGTTATCAGCTTGGTTGAAAACTAGTATAGCATAATTATGCTAATAGCTCCCAAAATACTATGTAATATGTCATATAATGCATGGTTTATTACATTTTTCCTCGCTTCTGTTCGCATTTGCGATCGCCTGGACCATTTTGAACGCGTGATACTTATCAACTCGAAATCACGTGATTCCCCGCCGTGGATATATCGGGGGTGTATGCATGAAACGAAGAATGGTAGCAGATGAGCATAAGTCAATGCAGCCTGGTGTAAACTACATACCCACATATAGCACAGCGTGTCAATTTCCGTATGAATATGTGTATGTCTACAAGGACTGATGTCATTTGAATTAGTGACGAATTCGGCTAGGATACTTGCAGTCCTGTCAGACAAGTATATTATCTTGACATTTTATTGTCGATTTTTATCTGTCAACTTTGGAATTTTTAGGACTAAAATGGGGATAACATATATATCTCTCACATCGCATCTCAGTCTCTTTGAGAAGCCGACGATAATCTTTTCGGACGTGCGTCTCTAGATGTGTCCATTATATATCATTTCAACAACGACGCGGCATACTCAACATGACATAGTAAACCATTTCCAAATATGGAGTGCATTCCTGTTTGTGATAATCGTATATTTAGAAATAGTTATAAATGCAACAAGATGGAAAGAATAAAAAGTCCGAATATCGTTGACTGATAAAAACTCGAAGATTATGTCTCCTATACTGCGATGAGTAAAATGCATGTGAATGAGGTTTGGATATATCACCTGTATTCAGTTTTCCAACAATAGTTGAGTTTGATAATGCGTGGGGAAATTAAGTCTTGTCAATTGACCTCTGGTCTGTAAAGTGATATGTTATGTCATAACACAAATTGATGCCATCACGCGGTTGCTTCGCCACTTTCCAATGCCATGGAGGGAATCCCATCAATCCAGTAACTGATTATGAATGAGATATCCAGAGACGTAAATATTGTAAAATTTTCGTCGGCTCGATGCTGTTCACCGAGACAGACCCTCGATCGATCGGCAGACTAACGACTGTTCTGCTGAGGAACGATTCTGAATAGCACCACTGTCACATGAGACCACCTCTTGTCATTCTTGGACCAGCATCCCGGTCGCCACTGCATAATTTGATGCCGAAGATGATCGGGTGGCTGGATAATACATCATTTTGGCGGAGACAACCTTGCAGTGTTGATGTCGATAATTACTTTATAAATGAGCGTGCAGGCCCTGGTTGATTAAACACATGCATGTTTATTAGACCCCTGAATAATAAATACTGGAGGTGGAAATCCGACCCCCACGTTCTGTCTAATATAAATGGTCGGCGCGCACGCGGCGTAATCTGTACTCTTGGAAAGGACTGCCCGGGGTCATCAGGTCGCTGTTATCAATTTGTTCGGTTGGTTCCGCGCAGGGACAGAGTGGCCGTCACATTAAAGGGACCCATGCAAGGCCTTCACATTTGATAGACTGCCCATATTTTAAATCAGAACGAGATAACTTATTCCCTATTTACAGTAGAAGCGATTACAGCGTTCATAAATTGAAATTACTATTGAGCACATCCCGACCGTCGTGTATCTTCATCGTTTTCGCACAATAAATCATTTCTTATTGATATTACGTATAATATTTATGTTTTCAACATCAACCATACTTGTTTTTAAAAATATTTGTCAAACTATATACCGTGTGCCGATGCTGTTAAGTTAAGTTAGCTATATAAAGAATAAGTTGCATTGATAAAACATGAATACTCAGTTGCTTAACAGCCTCATCTCACGGTATAATGGTCGGAATTTGTTTTATGTATACATGTATTCATTACGCCTTCTCTTTGTACCACATGATGTGGTGGTTGAAAGAATGAATAAACGATGGCAAATGTGCAGAAAGTCTGTAAAATATCATGCCACCAAGAAAAACATGATAAGATAACAAAAGTTTATTGACAATCAAGTCACCTTCACAGGTAGAGTAATTTAGATAAACAGACAAACAAACAAGCAAACAAATATATAGACAGATCATATGAGAAAGTATTGATGTTGATTGGTGAAATTAACGTGATAAAAGTGATACAACTTGCTTAACGGTCATCAGATATAGGATAAGACATTAATGGGTCTACATGGTACTATATCATAAGTTACATGAAAGAGGAAATTGTATATGATCGCATGAAGTGATATCAGGCTTAAATACTGAGTAACTGATCATGATATTAGGCTTAAATACTGAGTGACTTATTGGACTTGAAGATTAAGGGCATATCTAGCCAGTGACTTAATATCAAACAAATGCTAAAAGATAAATACTACAATATGTGTTATAGGTATATTGTGGAAAAAGATTGATGCAATATGAGTATGATCTTGACATGAAGAATAGATCAACTGTACTCTCATATTAATTATTGAAAGTTCTCCTTTAACGGAATTTCGCGTGTTGAAACCATTGCTATGTAAACACAACTGTTGCAGTGATTTGTAAACAAACATCGATAATATAGCGTAGTAAGTTCAATTATTTAAGTCTAAATAATATTTTCATAATATTTCGTCAATGATTTGATCTTCTCCAATGTTTAATGTCAAGTTTTGATAAAACTTTGGTATTTTTTTTTAATATATGCCGCGCATTGATCAGTAATGCTACTGTAACACCAATGTTTACCCAACCATGGTTTCGATATATGAAATCTTGGGGAGTTATTAATAATGAAAATTAGAACTTAGTCGATGTATTTTTAAATGTACTTTAGTCCGGGAGATAATATGGGTACCCTTGCACACCCCCCCCCCCCTTGGGAATTTACTTTACCCGACTCATTTCTTCCTTATTATGTCCTTCAACTTTTAAGCAATGTTAACAAGAAGAAAAGTGGCCGTGTAGACTCCAGACAAGATGGCGGCCATCATGGCCGCCGTTTTTCAAACTAGTCCCTAAATCAGTTTGATGCAAATTATAGCGGGAAACTCTAGTAAAATGTATACAATTGGAACTGGTTGAGAACTGTGACTTTATTTTGTATGTTGTATATTAACTGATCATTGGAGCAATGAAATATGCAATTATTGGGGTCCTAGTCCCTTCCAATCGCTCAAAAATTTGATTTTACAGAACGCGGTGAAATGAATAGAACTTTGTAATGTTAGTGAGGCATATATCATTACCTATGAATATTCCAACTCATTGGAACCAAAGTTGTTATACTTTGGCTCAAAATGACCCAGCATGCCCTGCAATCGCTTACAAGTTGTGGTTGATTTATACAATTGGCTATTCTGCCTTCTACATATTGAATACTAATATGTCTGATGCACCATGGTTAATTGTTACTATTGAGTATATTGTCACCGCTGACATCACCAGAAATATTGGATTTTTCTCTCATAAGCTTGACATAAATAATAAATATCTTTTCAGGTTTGAACCATCTTTTCAAGTAAAATGCAACTATCTTTGGTATGAAAGGTGCTTATTGTTTTGGTCTATCTTAAATGTGTCACACTACACTGTTTATAGGCCAAATTGCTCAAGGTGGCTTCCAAAATGGCAACCAAATTTGGTAAAATGTTCATTACATTATTCTCTGCGTTTTCCGAAAATGTAGCAAATTGTGACTCATTTGGTTATTATACGTGTAATTTAATTAAATGACAACTACATGTTCTATTCTGGTTGTCCCAGTTCCATATATGGCTTTCATCTGTGTGTTGTTTATGTATATATGGAACTAGAAGGTGACCCGACTTCGTCCGGGCTATTCAAAAACCAAATTTCAAGTCGATTGCTCCACCCGTTTCCTAGATCTGGTCTGCGCATGCGCGAAGCTGGTGTCGCACGTGCTCGGCGACCCGATAAAATTCGTATCCGGGGCAAGATACATTCACATACCAAATTTCAAGTCGATAGCTACACCCGTTTTCGAGATATATAGCCCAATGTCATTTGCGGATACCTCGGCCGGTGATGAGTTAACGCGACACAGTCAAATGCATCGGCAGGGTGAGAGTTAACGTAATCTAACTTTATGACCTCTGACGACGTCATAGAAGTTACGCAGTGATTTTATCCTGATAAAAGATCCCCGTACCACTTGTACCTAATAATTGAGGCAGATAACTAAAACGGATACATACATGTTATATATCGTTGGAAAGATGAAGCCACACAGATTCTAACCGTGCAAATTATATGACTGGCAATTTATTATTCGCGCTATATCGAATCGATTTGTGAGCACCGAACTGAAATATATTAGCGCAAAAACGGCGTAAAAATAGATTTGACCTCCGCACGTGAAAAGTTGACCTCGCACGGACAAATAAATATGCCTATGTTCGTCTCCGGCCGAAAACACATCCAAATACCAAATTTCATCGAAATTGGCTTAGTCGTTTTGGAGTCCTTCGATTTCAAACACACAAACAAACACATACACAGATCTTTCAAAATATATAATAGACTAGAAGGTGACCCGACTTCGTCCGGGCTATTAAAAAACCAAATTTCAAGTCGATTGCTCCACCCGTTTCCTAGATCTGGTCTGCGCATGCGCGAAGCTGGTGTCGCACGTGCTCGGCGACCCGATAAAATTCGTATCCGGGGCAAGATACATTCACATACCAAATTTAAAGTCAATATCTCAACCCGTTTCCGAGATCTCGTCTGCGCATGCGCGAAGCTGGCGTCGCACGTGCTCGGCGACCCGATAAAATTCGTATCCGGGGCAAGATACATTCACATACCAAATTTCAAGTCGATAGCTACACCCGTTTCCGAGATATATAGCCCAATGTCATTTGCGGATACCTCGGCCGGTGATGAGTTAACGCGACACAGTCAAATGCATCGGCAGGGTGAGAGTTAACGTAATCTAACTTTATGACCTCTGACGACGTCATAGAATTTACGCATTGATTTTATCCCGATAAAAGATCGCACCACTTGTACCTAATAATTGAGGCAGATAACTAAAACGGATACATACATATTATATATCGTTGGAAAGATGAAGCCACACAGATTCTAACCGTGCAAATTATATGACTGGCAATTTATTATTCGCGCTATATCGTATCGATTTGTGAGCACCGAACTGAAATATATTAGCGCAAAACGGCGTAAAAACAGATTTGACCTCCGCACGTGAAAAGTTGACCTCGCACGGACAAATAAATATGCCTATGTTCGTCTCCGGCCGAAAATACCCTAAAATACCAAATTTCATCGAAATTGGCTTAGTCGTTTTCGAGTCCATCGATTTCAAACACACAAACAAACACACAGATCTTTCAAAATATATAATAGACTAGAAGGTGACCCGACTTCGTCCGGGCTTTGACCTTGAATTGTCCATTTTGAAGGTCAAGGTCAAGTGGGGTAACGATTTGACCAGTCCAAAACACTGCCCGGACAAAAGTACCCGACAAACGTGCCCGTCGAAATCCATCCGGTTTTACCCGATTTGACCTTGAATTGATCATTTTGAAGGTCAAGGTCTGGTCGGGGTCACAATTGGACCCGTCCAAAACAATCGGTGAACAAAAGTAACCCAACGTATCAAAATTTCGTCGAAATCCCATCAAAATTGGCGATTTGACCTTGAAGTTACCCGATTTCAAGGTCAAGGTCACGTCGCACGGGCAAATGAATATGTTTATGAGACTCGCCATAAGAAAGTACCCCCACATACCAAGTTTCATCGAAATCCCGTGATATTCGGGCGTTTGACCTTGAAATGACCCGATTTCAAGGTCAAGGTGACGTCGCACGGACAAATTAATATGCCTATGTTCGTCCCCGGCCGAAAATACCCCCACATACCAAGTTTCATCGAAATCGGTTGGGACGTTTTCGAGTTCATCGCGAACACACACACAGACACACAGACACACAGACAGACAGATCTTCTAAAATATATAATAGATAACTGTAAAGTCATGGGTGGGATGTACATGTGTACTTGGAGTGACTATATGGTCATTTGTGGGCTGCATATGTATATATCGAGTGGTTATATGACTATGGGTGTGGCGAATAGGTATGCAGGTAGTGACTGTATGGTCAATGGTAAGATGAAAAGGTATACAAGGAGTGACTGTATGATCCTGAATGTGGTGAACATGTATACAGCGAATGACTATATGGCCATTTGTCAGGTGTAGAAGTATACCGGGTGTATTAGTATATCTTGAGTGGCTATTTGGCTATGGTGTGACGACTATGTATACAGGGAGTGACTTATGGCCAATGGTGAGGTGAATAAGTATACATGGTCATGTATGAATATTTTGAATAGGTACATGTACACAGGTGGTGACCCTATGGTCATGAGTCAGGTGAAGGAGTATACGTGATGTCATGGATGAGGGTATGTGTATGAAGGGAGTGGCTATTGGTGAGGTGCATATGTATACCTGGAGTGACTCTATGGTCATTGTGGTGTTTATGTATATCTTGAATGTCTATTTGGCCATGGTGTGGAGAAGAGGTATACAGTGGGTGACCGTATGGCCAATGTTGAGGCGAATGGGTATACAAGAATTGACTTATGATCCTGAATGTGGTGAATATGTGCACAGGGAGTGACTATATGGTTATGAGTCATGTGCAGGAGTATACCCGGTATGCCTGCATTGTGACTCATGCCTGTGTGGTCATCTGTGGTACGGGTATAACCAAGTATGGCTGTATGGTCATGGGTCAGGTGTAGTCTATACAGTGGGTGACTATAGTGTTTATGCATATATGGACTGTGTGATAATGGGTGGATATCGCTTTCCTCCAGTGTACATAAACACCATCAAGATGGAGAACTCTCTATTGATTAACATATCGTTGAGTTATTGTGGAAAGCGATAGATACCCAAGGTTTCACATGTACAAACCGCCCATTACCTCACAGTCACTCCATATGTCATCAACGCCACACAAATGACAATATAGTCACCAACTGTATACACGTATACCTGACCCATGACCATACAGTCATGATTGGTTATACCCGTACACACCACAAATGACCATACAGCCACGAGTTGCCACACAGGAACACCTGGTATACTCATACACCTGAAACATGGCCATATAGACACTCCCTGTGTACATATTCACCACATCCAGTATCATAGTCACTCCTTGTATACCTATTCACTTCACCATTGGTAATAGTCACTACCTTTACATATTAGCCACACCCATAGTCATGTAACCACCATGTATATACATATACAGCCCACATATGACTATATATTCCATACATATACACTTCACCAATGGCCAGTCAGCCCTTCACGATAAACCAATACCCGCACACACACCACTCATACCTTCCATACTTGCATATACACCTCACACATGACAATTCAGCAACTCACTGTATATTCATACACGCCACCCATGATCATACAGCTACTCCCTATACACCCACCAATGATAATACAATAATATATATAAATATACATCCCACCCGTTACCACAAGGGCACTCCCTATATACCCACACGCTCGCCAATGACCTTCCAGCTTACTCCAGGTATGCATATCCACTTCAATCATGACTATACAGTCATTCCATTTACACATATACACATTACCTGTAACCATAAAATCATTCCCTGTGTATCCACACTCCACCCATGACCATACAGCCAATATATGTATACATATACACCCACCTGTCGCAATGATTCCACACACGCACGTACGGTACACCTGTACATCCCACTCACGACTTTGGAGTCACTCCATATATACATAAAAACACACAGATTACAATGTAGCTACTCTCGTTGTACACATACACCACATCAATGCCCATACAGCCACATCTGGTACACCCGTACTGGGTACACACAACCATACACCGTACAGTCACTCAATGTATACCGATTCTCCTGACACATGAATATAGAGCCACTCCTTGTATACCTATATATCTCACCATGGACACCCCACTCATAACCATATAGTCACTCATTGTATACCTATTCACATCATTCATGACCATACAATAACCCCATGTATACATATTCACCTCAACTATGATCATACGAACAATAACTCCCCGGCCTGCCACATTGGAATCCACCCTGTATCCAGTTGATCAATTTGTATCCTAATGGGCCAAAATAGCCACATATCATGGTTCATTCCGTCTAAAAGTTCTGCCCATTTCCTTCAATAATATGGCCAGAATCACAAAAGAGGTTCTCGGCAAAATTCCATACTGCAACTTTTAAATGAATTTGTCATGCCCCATATGGAACTGGGACAACCAGAATAGAACATGTAGTTGACAGTTAATTGACTTACACATATAATAACCAAATGAGTCACAATTTGCTACCTTTTCGGAAAATGCAGAGAATAATGTTGGGGATATATGTAAAAAAAATACTTTTTACCAAAAATGATTGCCATTTTGGAAGGAAAAAATGGTTCAAATCTGAAAAGTTATTATTTTGCCGATATTTATGTCAAGTTTGTGAGAGAAAAATCCAATAGTGCTGGTGATGTCAGTGGTGACAACAGTAACGATTAACCATGGTGCATCAGACATCTTAGTATTCAATGTATAGAAGGAAGAACAGCCAATTGTATACATCAACCAAACTTGTAAGCGATTGCAGGGCACGATGACATTTTGGCAGCCATTTTGAGCCAAAGTAACTATTTTGGTTCCCATGAGTTGGAATATTGAATATTCAATAGGTAATGATATGCCTCACTTACATTACAAAGTTCTGCTCATTTCTTGTTGAAATATGATTAGAATCCCAATTGTGATTTTTTTGGTGAAATTTTATACCACATTCTGTAAAATCGAATTTTTGAGGGATCGGAAGGGGCAAGGTCCCCAATAATCGCATATTTCATTGCTCCAATGATCAGTTAATATAAAAAACAAAGGCACATTTCTCAGTCTGTTCCAAACAGTATAAACTGATCTAGAAGATATAATTAAAAAAAACGTTATATTTTCAACTTCCGGCGGCCATCTTGGATGGGGAGTTTCAATGTTGCCCTATAAAAGTATCATTATGTCTTAGCTTCACGAAAATGTGTACATTTGTAAACATTTTACTAGAGTTTCCCGCTATAATTTACATCAAACTGACCTAGGGCCTAGTCTGAAAAATGGTGGCCATGTTGGCCGCCATCTTGTCTGGAGTCTACACGGCCACTTTTTTTCTTGTTAACATTGCATGGGTACCCCTATTGGTTCTCGGACTACTTGTTGATGACAGTTGTTTTGTAAAATTTCTCTTATTTCTCATGAAGAAAGTTAGTCGAAATGACTAATTAAATCATTTGACTACACAATTGGGGTAATCAAAATGACCAGGATTGTGTCACAATGAGTAACTTATCTGAGTCACTGGGAGGGTCAGAAAATGTCATTTGGTGAAACGTTTGTGTAAATAATTCCAATACCCAACACGAAGGTGACTTCCATTCCTTATTCCTTATTCGAACAAATTCATATTTAGGTCAAACAAACGGTGTTGTAGCCGCTCCCAGTGTAATCTTTCCACACACCCCACTCATCCCACCCGATCCAAAATGGCCGCCGTCCAGAGGGGTTCAAATAGGGCGCTCATGCCGTTTCTCGATCCCTTGGCCGATTTAGGTCAAACAATGGGTGTTGTATGGTGGCCCCAAGCCAATCTAAATATTCACCCCTTTCACCCACCCCCGATCCAAAATGACCGCCGTCCAGATGAGTTCAAATAGGGCACCCATGCCATTTCTCGGCCCCTTGACCGATTTTGGTCAAACACATAGTCTTGTAGGATGACCCCAAGCAAATATAAATATTCACCCCTTCGAGAACGGTAATTATTTCCGCCAAGTTGACGATATGAGTGGATGGCCCGCCCCATATACCTACTACAAACACCTCCACCCTCATCCCCGGTGGTACCACCCCAGGGGATGAAAATGGTGTATGGACCATTTTCGAGAACGGTATGGATTTCGGCCAATTTGACGGCTTATGTGTGTGGCCCGCCCCAAATACCCCATAGAGACACCCCACCCACCCTCAACCCCAGGGGTACAACCCCGATGGGGTAAAAATGGGGTATGGACCATTTTCGAGAACGGTAAGGATTTCGACCAATTTAATGGCATGGGTGGGTGGCACGACCCAAATATCCCCTAGAAACATCCCGACCCCGACCCCTCACCTCGGGGGTGTACACGGAGTATGGACCATTTTCCAGAACGGTAAGGATTTCGACCAATTTGATGGCATGGGTAAGTGGCACGCCCCAAATACCCCCTAGAAACACCTCACACCGGTGGTACCACCCCGACGGGGTGAAAGTGGGTATGGATCATTTTCGAGAACGGTAAGGATTTCGGTCAATTTGACGGCATGGGTAGGTGGCCCGCCCAAAAATAATCTCTAGAAACACCCTACCTCACCCGGGGGTACAATCCCAAGGGGTGGAAATGGGTGAGGCGTGGGGTGTTTCTAGTGGGTATTGAGTGTACCACCCACAAATACCGTCAAATTGACCGAAAGAAACAGTTTTGAGAATAAGGAATAAAATGGCAAGTATCCGATTATCACCCCCTCGGGGTGGTACCACCCGGGTGAGGGTGGTGTGTTCCTAGGAGGTATTTTGGGCGGACCACCCACTCCTGCCCTCAAATTGGCCGAAATTCTTACCATTCTCGAAAATAGCCATGCCTTCAAATTGGCCGAAATCCTGACTGCTCTCGAAAATGGTCTATTTCCTCATTTTCACCACCTGGGGTCGTACCCCCGTGGTGTGGGTGGGGTGGTGGTGATTATAGGGAGGAGATGGGTGAAAGGGTTGAATAATTAGATTGGCTTGGGGGGCCATCTTACATCACCCTTTATTTTACCCAAATCATTCAAGGGGCCGATAAATGACATGGGGTGCCCTATTTGAACCCCTGTGATGGCGAGTGGGTTTTTTTAATGGAAAATTGGAAGATGTCTGAACAGTTAATCAACTGTCGCTATAATATGTCTAAATCGGTTAAGGGGCCGATAAATGGCATGGGTGCCCTATTATAAACTCCTCTGGACGGCGGCTATTTTCGATCAGGGTGTGGTTTGTGGAAAGAGTTCATATGCATATGGGGCTACCCTACAACACCTCCCCCCAATTTTATCTAAATATGTCAAGGGGCCCAGAAATGGCATAGGTGCCCTATTTGAACTCCTCTGGACGGCGGCCATTTTGGATCGGTGGGTTGAATATTTGAATTGGCTTGGGGGCCACCCTACAGCACCCTTTATTTGACCCCTAAATCGTTCAAGGGGCCGAGAAATGGCATGGGTGCCATATTTGAACCCCTCTGGACGGGGGGCATTTTGGATAGGGGTGGGGTGAAATTGGGGAATATTTAGATTGGCTTGGGGCCACCCAACAACACACTTGGTTTGACCGAAATCGGTCAAGGGGGCGAGAAATGGCATGGGTGCCCTATTTTAACCCATCTGGACGGTGGCCATTTTGGATCGGGGTGGGTGAAAGGGGTGAATATTTAAATTGGTTTGGGGGCCACCCTAGAACATCCTACATTTGATCTAAATTGGTCAAGGGGTCGAGAAATGGCATGGGTGCCATATTTGAACCCCTCTGGACGGCGGCCATTTTGGATCGAGGTGGGTGAAAGGGGTAAATATTTAGATTCCATGGGGGCCACCATACAACACCCTTTGTTTTACCTATATCGGTATATATATTCAGGGGGCACGGGTAACACCACTCTTTGTTAACTGGTATTCAGGGGTAGGCTAACACCTCTATCTATATTCTGCTGGTAATGGGGGGGGTATCGTGACACCCTTATCTGTTTACTGGTATTCAGAAGGTAGGGTGTCACTATGGTGGTTGACACCCCTCTGTTTTGCTGATGTTCAGGATTCATGGGGTAGGGGTGAAACTGGTAATCAGGTGGTATGGGTTCACACCCCTTTGTTAACTGGCAGCCATTATTCAGGTTAACCGGTATCCGTGGGTAGGGGTTACATCATCTCTGTTAACTGGCAGCCATGATTCGGGGGTTAACACCCTCTATGTCAACTGTTTTCAGGATTTAGGTGTGGGGGTTAACGCCCATCTCTTAATTGGTATTCATAATTCAGGGGGTAGAGGGTAATACCCATATATGTTAATTAGTATTCAGGAGGTGGGGGTCACACTCATATGTTAACTGGTATTCATAATTCAGGGGGTGAGGTGGCACACTCTGTTATTCGTTATTCAGGTTTAATGGGGTATGAGGTGACACTCCTCTCTATTAAGTGGTATTTAAGATTTAAGGTGTAGGCGATGGCACCCCTCTCTATTAACTGATATTCGGTATTCATATGGGGTATGGTGATACCCCTATATGTTAACTGGTATCCATGCATGATTCAGGGGTAGGCGGTGACACCCTTCTCTGTTAACTTGTATTCAGGATTAGGGATATGGGATGACGCCACCAGGATTCACGGGAGGTAGGGTGTGACACTCCTTTCTGTTAACTGGTATTCAGGGAGTATGGGGTGACATGCTCCCCTCTCTGTTAATTGGTATTCAGGGCTGAGGTGATACCCTCTTTGTTAACTGGTATTCAGGATTCATGGGGTGGGGTGGGAACCATCCAATATATTTAACGAAACAGTTATTTGAAACCAGGGCGAGATAACAATGTAAGTAGGACGAGATACCAAACATATAATTACAGAAACTCGGCGATAATGGCCGGAAACGATTAAATATTAAATACATCAGCAGTAAGCACCATGCAGGAACAATCAGAACGTCCGTTCATATAGAGCCTCCAAAGACGTATACGTACCCGGTGTATAACCAATTCAATGCATATTCAACCAATTCAATACTCATCTCAGTTTTATAGAACATTTCTATCTCTGGATTGAAAAGAGTCGTAGTTTGCTATCTTGGAAAGATCTGGATAGTTTCGATACACTCATGTAGCTGCAATTAATTAGTCCCATGATAAAACCATCCACGGTTCAATTGGTGTGCGGTATTATCTGGCAAGCACCGATTCGAGCATGGGACTTCCGGTGTTATCATTAGACAGATCATTGGACGGACAGGGGGCCTTTAAATCGAGTAAATGCTATTGATTGGGTTTGGTTTGTTATCTTAGTCACGTGGCGTCGGGTCGGTCGCTACGCCACGCACACTGCAAGGCGGAGTTATGTCCCATCACCATGCTAGACAGACCACATTGTGACGGCATGCCATATCACATACACTTTACAAGAAAAACAGTCAGAAATGGTAACGCGCTCAAGATAATATATTATTAAGATCATCTTTATATTGTAATTATAGAATATAAAATATATTGGTTTCGCGAATGACCAACTCAGAATTCCGTTAAAATAACATTAACAACCAGCACATAATTAACGAACCGCGGATAAGACTTACAAATTATCTTTTTAATTTCTTTTATTGGTAATTGACATAGCTTGTCACAAACCAAAAATCAACATTATTGACTTAATAATGTAAAGGACAATAAACGAAATTGAAATTCACAACTACACCTTTTACCGGACTCGGCCTCCTGGTCGCGCAGTTCGACTTTTAAACCGGAAAAAACAATTATCTATAAATAAAATGCACATAGGATCACAGCTATCAAGAAACTGCATAACAGTATACACGCGGCGCGCGCTAATGAGCTGTTATCACATTATTTTTTTTCATTAAACACCTTTGTCGGTTACCATTCGTTCTGCTTTATTCTGAGAAACTAAATAAGATCATTCTGGACTCCTCGACCTATGACCTCTGGGAAACGGTGACGGAATCTGACGAGGTTTGCCGAATCTGTATAAGTTGTCAATATTCAATTGAAAATGGTTGGATCAAATCAAATTAGTTGGAAATTGTCCGATACGTGTATAGTAGCGTAAAAAGTTAGTCCGCCGACAACTCCTGTACGATAGTTCAAGTTTCCATCGACGAGAACTGACTCGGTTGAGAGAGAACCTGTCGATATCAAAATTCGAGGTTTTCGTCGTTATGACTCGCACCATGAATTTTTCATAAGTATCACGTTCTTTGTGGCCCCAGTTATTGCCATATGTACATGTGGTATAGACAATTTATAGGTATCCAATAAAGAGCGTTTGTTGAAGCATTTATTGCGAGGGTCTTAATTGCAAATATAGAGTCCATCATGTACGATGGCTGGTTTAGGACATGGGAATTATTTTGTTATTTCGTGGCCACGAAATAACCAATTCGTGGCCACGAAATAGTATTTGTGTGCCGAATATGGCCGACAATGGCATTGGTGTAACGGGCGCAGATATATATGGTTTATTTGCATATATAAACACTTAATATCTCAAAAATAATGGCACCTTTGTCTGGGCCATTAGGACTACGTTTCTTCGAGATATCTTTGATTATGCCAAGTACATGTAACATGCTAGTGTTGGTTATATGATTGTATCGCTCTCTATGGACACTCCGTGTATATCAATCACAACCGTTTGTCAGATATATGGTGACATAACTATAGCGTTTCGTGGCGACTCGCCCCTTCCTATTCCGAACAGCTGTAAAGTGTCAGGAATTGAGTTCCCAAGATAGTTTGACAAACGTTTGAGTGGGGCTAGGCCCGCCGCCTACCGTATGTGTCGGTGGGAGTGGAATGGGACACCCACATATATATTGCCACGTCACTGCATGTGCATGATATTTCTAGCTGATACAGCAATAAACAAGGGGGTGAAATTACCAGACACCTTGTCGCCATGTCCATGTGTGTTAAAGATGGGTATATTTCACATCATCCCGATCCAAAATGGCCGTCGTCCAGATGGGTTCAAATAGGGCACCCATGCCATTTCTCGTCCCTTTGACCAATTTAGGTCAAACAAAGGGTGTTGTAGAGTGGCCCGCCAGCCAGTCTAGATATTCACACATGTCACCCACCCAGATTCATAATGGCCGCCGTACGGAGCGGTACAAATGGGATACCATGCCATTTCTCGCCCCCCCCCCCTCGACCAATTTAGATCAAAGAGAGGGTGTTGTATGGCCCCCAAGTCAATCTAACTATTCACCACTTTCACCTCATCCCGATCCAAAATGACCGCCGTCCAGAGGGGTTCAAACAGGGCACCAACTCCATTTATTTGCCCCTTGACCGATTGTGTTTACCCTACAACACCATTTGTTTGACCTAAATCGGTCAAATTGTCGAGTAATATTTTAGGCCCATTTAAAGGCACGTGCGGCCTTAATTGTCGAAAATATTCATATTTGTTTCAAACACCGTAAACAGAAAAAACATTAAAACGCATACAGTTCCATTCATATATACCATGACCATCGCGTAAACAGCATGTTATCATAAAGACCTACTATATTTTACCTAAGCAAGAGCCTGATTGTGTTACAGAAGACAGCACAATGCTACTGACTAATCACACACACATGGCACAAACGCTCTTTATTAGTTCCATATCAGGTATTCACCAACAAAGAACGCTCTTTATGTTTACCATCATAATATAAACAAACACCAGAAAAGTAACTTTTTATGCTTTTGTTTACATAACAATGGTCAAACATATGACCATAACATACTGTTTATGCGATATTTCTTATTTGTATACGGACAAAGTCTATCTAAAATTTGATGTTCTTTCTGTTTGTGGCGGTTTTTGACGGGTGGAGATATTTTCACAGGATAACCCACCGCCAAGGCCAACCGTGTCTTTAATGTTCCCTTGAACTGTGTGTATGAAACGGGTACGACAAGTAACCGTCTATTCGATCTAGCCTATACCAGATACTATATAAGCCGCTATTTGAAGTGTATATCTGCATGCATCTGACTGAATGGGGATAAATTAGTTATTTCGTGGTCACGAATTAGTTATTTCGTGGCCATGAATTAGTTATTTCGTGGCCACGAATTAGTTATATCGTGGCCACGAATTAGTATTTCGTGGTCACGAAATAAAAAAAAAATTCCCATGTCCTAAACCAGCCACCGTAATCATGTGATAAAAGCGAGTAGTCCAGGAGATATTGGTAGACCTCTGCACCCCCCCCCCCCCCAGGACTTGACTTCACCCCACTAATTTTCTTCCTTCAGGTCTCCTCTAATTTTTTTCAATTGTTAACAAGAAAAAAAGTGGCCGCAGAGACTCCAGACAAGATGGCGTCCATCATGGCGGCCATTTTTTTTAAATGCACCAGGTCTCTTTGATCGCCATTATAGTAAAGATGATAGCACATGCGGTCTTGTTTCCCGCTCGATTCGTTATGCTAATATATAATCCTTACAAATTAGCCAAAAATCCGACACCAGAATCAAATATGGCGGCCAAGATGGCCGCCGAAATGTGAAAATATGCTATTTTTTCTGACATGTTACCACCTTTCGTTTGTCTCTGTTGGAAAATGTTAGAATTTTTGCGTCATGTTATACATTTGTCATATAGAGGAGTCATTGGCGAACACATGGGGACCATAATATGCATTCATTGCGGGATATTTTTGTCCGATATCACGTTTTCCCAAATGCCGATATCATAGGCCAAAGCCGAATCTCCGTTAATAACGCGATGTTATGTTTCGAATCAATGAATGTTATTGCTATTATAACAACACCCATGCATATATATTTGCAGGATATACTCGAGCTAGGATTCCTCTTATACCTGAGTTGAGGAATATTTACCCAAATCCAAGATGGCGGCCAAAATGGCCACCAGAAATAAAAAATCGCCGAAAATCGCTGATTTTAACATCAGTGAGCATTATTGTCATGACAACTCCACACCTGCTTACTATTGTAAGTTGGGAACACTTAGGCGAAGAACTTTCCTTGTACCATATCCAAATAAAAGTCCCCCAAATCCAAAATGGCGCCCACAATGGCGGACAGATTTTGAAAAATCACCGAAATTCCCTCATATTCACATCATTGGGCATTATTGTCGAGACAACTCCACCCATGCTTACAATTGAGTTGTAAATACTGAGGTGAAGTAATTACATTACATCTCATGCAATAAATTGTTTTCCAAATCGAAGATGGCGGCCAAAATGGCGACCGAAATTTGAAAACAAGTCTACATTACTTTACTTTCTTACGATGGGCATTATTGTTTCGCGATTTCTATCCACCATTACATGTTGATATGGAATAGTGACATGAAGTATTCATTAGGGTTTGGCAATTGATACTCACAGCCAAGATCGCTGCTATATTGGCGGCTAGAAATTGAAAAGAAATCGATATTTTCACATATTAATTTCAACTTTTTGTCATAATATCGGTATGTATGGACGAAACAGTACATAAACCATCTACTAGTTCAACTTAAAGGTATCTAAACGCATAACATAGCTCGTATCCTTCTGGAAAGATGAAACACCACAATTAATATCGCGATGTGGCATTTCGAAATCCAGTCTCCACTTAGCGCCGATAATGGCCGTAAGCGTAGGTGCGCCGAATAGTTATATCAGAACAATTACATGATAACAGATTCTGATATGCCACGCCACGTCCATAATTATCTGGACCAGCTTCCATTTCTTTGTCTGAAAAATCTAGGTCGCTCACACCGACAAAGTATTCACCACTTCCTGGGAGTAGGGTCCCTCTAATCATAACGTTTCAAACAATTCATTTTCCGGTGTCTAGCTTACAGAAGGTCATCTCTATGTATGTGTCTCATACCCCATGGGATAACGACATGTACACCTGGCGAACCAGTTAGCTAGTCACTTCTCAATAGATGGTTCGTCAACTCACAAACTCAGCGAACGCATTGGCATATGTGGACAACTTCGACAGTGTTTCGAAGGTTGCTAGCTGTCTCATTCCCTTGGACAGATGTCTATCAGCTAAGGAGAAGACCCTAGTGTACAGACTACCCACACTTCTTGACCATTATCCGAAGCAAACTGTGTGACGCCCCGCAGTTGTCTCGTCGAATATCTCCCAGCAGAGAAGAACAATGCTCGCGGTGCTAGTTTGTGGACATGCGCCATGATAGTGGGAATGAAATGGGCCACTGTATACACCACCCTACACCTGGTGCATGTTTAAGATATCGAATGTCGTGCGTGTCGGTGTTATTTGGTGTGGTAAGAAGTGTATATCTGCATGCATCTGACTGAATGGGGATAAATTAGTTATTTCGTGGTCACGAATTAGTTATTTCGTGGCCATGAATTAGTTATTTCGTGGCCACGAATTAGTTATATCGTGGCCACGAATTAGTATTTCGTGGTCACGAAATAAAAAAAAAATTCCCATGTCCTAAACCAGCCACCGTAATCATGTGACAAAAGCGAGTAGTCCAGGAGATATTGGTAGACCTCTGCACCCCCCCCCCCAGGACTTGACTTCACCCCACTAATTTTCTTCCTTCAGGTCTCCTCTAATTTTTTTCAATTGTTAACAAGAAAAAAAGTGGCCGCAGAGACTCCAGACAAGATGGCGTCCATCATGGCGGCCATTTTTTTTAAATGCACCAGGTCTCTTTGATCGCCATTATAGTAAAGATGATAGCACATGCGGTCTTGTTTCCCGCTCGATTCGTTATGCTAATATATAATCCTTACAAATTAGCCAAAAATCCGACACCAGAATCCAATATGGCGGCCAAGATGGCCGCCGAAATGTGAAAATATGCTATTTTTTCTGACATGTTACCACCTTTCGTTTGTCTCTGTTGGAAAATGTTAGAATTTTTGCGTCATGTTATACATTTGTCATATAGAGGAGTCATTGGCGAACACATGGGGACCATAATATGCATTCATTGCGGGATATTTTTGTCCGATATCACGTTTTCCCAAATGCCGATATCATAGGCCAAAGCCGAATCTCCGTTAATAACGCGATGTTATGTTTCGAATCAATGAATGTTATTGCTATTATAACAACACCCATGCATATATATTTGCAGGATATACTCGAGCTAGGATTCCTCTTATACCTGAGTTGAGGAATATTTACCCAAATCCAAGATGGCGGCCAAAATGGCCACCAGAAATAAAAAATCGCCGAAAATCGCTGATTTTAACATCAGTGAGCATTATTGTCATGACAACTCCACACCTGCTTACTATTGTAAGTTGGGAACACTTAGGCGAAGAACTTTCCTTGTACCATATCCAAATAAAAGTCCCCCAAATCCAAAATGGCGCCCACAATGGCGGACAGATTTTGAAAAATCACCGAAATTCCCTCATATTCACATCATTGGGCATTATTGTCGAGACAACTCCACCCATGCTTACAATTGAGTTGTAAATACTGAGGTGAAGTAATTACATTACATCTCATGCAATAAATTGTTTTCCAAATCGAAGATGGCGGCCAAAATGGCGACCGAAATTTGAAAACAAGTCTACATTACTTTACTTTCTTACGATGGGCATTATTGTTTCGCGATTTCTATCCACCATTACATGTTGATATGGAATAGTGACATGAAGTATTCATTAGGGTTTGGCAATTGATACTCACAGCCAAGATCGCTGCTATATTGGCGGCTAGAAATTGAAAAGAAATCGATATTTTCACATATTAATTTCAACTTTTTGTCATAATATCGGTATGTATGGACGAAACAGTACATAAACCATCTACTAGTTCAACTTAAAGGTATCTAAACGCATAACATAGCTCGTATCCTTCTGGAAAGATGAAACACCACAATTAATATCGCGATGTGGCATTTCGAAATCCAGTCTCCACTTAGCGCCGATAATGGCCGTAAGCGTAGGTGCGCCGAATAGTTATATCAGAACAATTACATGATAACAGATTCTGATATGCCACGCCACGTCCATAATTATCTGGACCAGCTTCCATTTCTTTGTCTGAAAAATCTAGGTCGCTCACACCGACAAAGTATTCACCACTTCCTGGGAGTAGGGTCCCTCTAATCATAACGTTTCAAACAATTCATTTTCCGGTGTCTAGCTTACAGAAGGTCATCTCTATGTATGTGTCTCATACCCCATGGGATAACGACATGTACACCTGGCGAACCAGTTAGCTAGTCACTTCTCAATAGATGGTTCGTCAACTCACAAACTCAGCGAACGCATTGGCATATGTGGACAACTTCGACAGTGTTTCGAAGGTTGCTAGCTGTCTCATTCCCTTGGACAGATGTCTATCAGCTAAGGAGAAGACCCTAGTGTACAGACTACCCACACTTCTTGACCATTATCCGAAGCAAACTGTGTGACGCCCCGCAGTTGTCTCGTCGAATATCTCCCAGCAGAGAAGAACAATGCTCGCGGTGCTAGTTTGTGGACATGCGCCATGATAGTGGGAATGAAATGGGCCACTGTATACACCACCCTACACCTGGTGCATGTTTAAGATATCGAATGTCGTGCGTGTCGGTGTTATTTGGTGTGGTAAGATTGTATTTCCACATCCGTTTCGAAGCCTTTCTGATTCAACTACGTACACTTTTGTCTGGATAATAATATGCTAGCCCCCCCTCATAACAGTCGGATGGACTAAAGGATAATGTCTTTATAGCATGAATGTATGCGTGTTTTGTTATCCTCTCTCGGGGTTAGTGTCAGTATGTGGGCGGTGTTATTCAAGAAAATGTCAGGAACTGTGGTGCATTTATTTCACTATGTATTTAAAGAACAATTTACAGTCTCGATGGCAATGGCTGTGGCCGATGGGGAACGCGACCTTTATGATCATATAGCTTTATATATATAACTTTAGAATATAGTAGTTAATGTCTCATGCAGGAAAATGGTCGCATTGGTGATGTTACCAAGAAACCACTTGGTGTACCAACGTTTGTTGAACTGAATGCAAGAGCTCATCAACGTAACATTCCTCTGGGTGTTCTTCGCGTTGAACATTTCACCCTTTTGTTGATGGCATTTGTACTTTCTTGAAACATACCACCCAGCGTGAGTATGACATATCAACCAACTATCAAAGGTATCGCCTTTCAGACTACACCCCAGTATTGGTGGGGCTTATACAGCAGTAGCCAATGGCATACTCCTGGTCCAGTTGTTTAAGAACGGCTTCCAAACGGATGGGGACATACAATCTTAGCATACAAGGAAAGCAAAGCCACACATGAGATCCTGTCTGAATCTAAAACATAACAAAATAAGGGGCGGTGCAGTCATGGTCCAATTTCATTTCCACTATCATGACACATACCCACAAACTAGCACCGTGTGTATTGTTATCATCTGCTTGGATCTGTTCGGTGAGACGATTGCTGGACGCCAACAAGCTTGTTCTTATGATCATGTTCAAGGAGTTTGGATATAGTATGCATTATGGTCTTCTACGCCTTAGCAGAAATGCATCCGTCAAATGTCGGGCTTTCAACATTCGAAGCCATATACAGAAGTTGTCCGGGTACGTTAGTGCATTAGATGAGTATGTGAATTGATGAACCATATATTGATAAGTGGCTCTTTGGGAAGATCACCAGGTGTACACGTTGTTAACCCCATTAGGTCACCAAAGCTGACAATACGCTGATAAGTAGGTCCTTCTGAAAGCTAATATACGAATCGACCGAATACCTGTATAGTGTATCGCAAAAGATGACGCATATACCCCATATGTAGCATCTGAATTATACCATAAGCTATACCACGAATGAAGCTCGCTAAGAATTCCAAGCTTTCGAAACCAACACGTGAGCTGGACACCGGCATATGTATTGTTTGAAACATTCCGATTAGTGGCACACTCCTACAAAGAAGAGTAGTGAACTGTTGTTGTGAGTGAGATAGATTAATCTGACGAAGAGACGGAAACGAGTCTAGATAATGCTGAATGTGGCAATTCAGAATAAGATCAGGTACTGTTGTTTTGATTCTTGGAAGTCATAATATGACTATTCGGCGCACCTATATACGGTTACGGCCAGTATGAGCCCTTAGTGGAGAATGGATTTTGAAATGCCTCATTGCGATTGTGGGTTTTCATCCTTCCAAAAGGCTACGACTTACATTGGAACTAATATATGGCTTATATTATGTACCGTTTCGTTTATACAAATCAATATTATGACAAAAAGTTGAAATTAGTATGTGATAATATCGGCTTCTTTTCAATTTCTGCCCACCAGTTGGCCGCCATATTGACTGTGAGTATCACTTGCCAAACCCTAATGAATAATTCATACATATCAACATGTAATGGTGGGTAGAAATCGCGAAACAATAACGCCCATCCTAAGAAAGTAAGGTAATGTAGACTTGTTTTCAAATTTCGGTCGCCATTTTGGCCGCCATCTTCGATTTGGAAAACCATTTCTTGCATGAGATGTAAGGTAATTACTTCACCTCAGTATTTCCAACTCAACTGTACGCATGGATGGAGTTGTCTCGACAATAATGCCCAATGATGTGAATATGAGGGAATTTCGGTGATTTTTCAAAATCTGTCCGCCATTGTGGGCGCCATTTTGGATTTGGGGGACTTTTATTTGGATATGGTACAAGGAAAGTTCTTCGCCTAAGTGTTCCCAACTTACAATAGTAAGCAGGTGTGGAGTTGTCATGACAATAATGCTCACTGATGTTAAAATCGGCGATTTTCGGCGATTTTTTATTTCTGGTGGCCATTTTGGCCGCCATCTTGGATTTGGGTAAATATTCCTCAACTCAGGTATAAGAGGAATCCTAGCTCGAGTATCTCCTGCAAATATATATGCATGGGTGTTGTTATAATAGCAATAACATTCATTGATTCGAAACATAACATCGCGTTATTAACGGAGATTCGGCTTTGACCTATGATACCGGCATTTGGGAAAACGTGATATCGGACAAAAATATCCCGCAATGAATGCATATTATGGTCCCCATGTATTCGCCAATGACTCCTCTATATGATAAATGTATAACATGACGCAAATTCTAACATTTTCCCACAGAGACAAACGAAAGGTGGTAACATGTCAGAAAAATAGCATATTTTCACATTTCGGCGGCCATCTTGGCCGCCATATTGGATTATGGGATCGGATTTTTGGCTAATTTGTAAGGGTTGTATATTAGCATAACGAATCGAGCGGAAAACAAGACCGCATGTGCTATCATCTTTACTATAATGGCGATCAAAGAGACCTGGTGCATTTAAAAAAATGGCCGCCATGATGGACGCCATCTTGTCTGGAGTCTCTGCGGCCACTTTTGAAAAAAATTAGAGGAGACCTTAAGGAAGAAAATTAGTGGGGTGAAGTTAAGTCCTGGGGGGGGGGGGTGCAGAGGTCTACCAATATCTCCTGGACTAGAGTAACATGTTTACTGTGAGGCGGGAACATGCATGGTATGGTGCATGGCATTGGTAATTCCATTTCTAGTAACAGGCTAGCGATGATTAACGATTTTTTTTTTTGCATTAGAATTGTCGCAACTACCCGAACAAATATTCCTGATTAGTTCCGAGTGATTGCAGTGCGGCCGCCGATTCATATTGCCCGATTATCGGTATGTCAGGGTGCCCTGATGTGTTAGTGGCTTCAAAGATTGTCCCGCACGCAGAGGTGTGTTAATTTTCTTGTGCTCCCGATACTGATGCAATAATGGGGCTCGGCTGATAATCTGAACTTTTTGATTTTCTGCATGACGGAACATTTATGACATTGAAAAACGCAACGCATGTAATATATTTCTTTAGTAAAAGATGTCCTCTGCATGGTTGCCCACTTCCAACAGTTCAGATGCCGCTTATGGTGTGCACTCATAAGCAATTTGCCTTTACTTGACTGACCTCTTGGTCCAGGATAGACTCGATTGTGGTGCCTTTATTCAGCGCCAGGAGGAGATAGGAGCCCGCGACTCTTTGCGCACATTTTGATTATTTGAATAGTTTTATTTAAATAACAATTTAATTAAATTTAAAACAAAGAAAAATTAATTTAAATTTTGTTTCCTGTTAGATTCGATCAACTCCTTATTCAATTTAACAACACAATTTTTTCCTTTTTTTATTTCAAATAACCTAACGCCGTTGTACCATCCGCCTGGTTGCCCCGAGTCAAAACATGCACCTAATTTGTTTGAAATCGGTCCACAGATATTGGAGAAAAGTTGCGAACAAACGGACATACAGACAGACAGGTCCTATAGATATACCCTTTAATATATACAAATATACATGTAAATACACCACATTTTGTCTTTATATATATACGGGTAACGAATCCTGCAGAAAATATATCACAAAGTGATGAACAGCGCGTGAAACTCGTGTTGAGAGACATGCCCTTTGTCAGATTGATTTATACACAGCATGAGATCGGATTAATGGTCCATAAGCGATGCTTCTTTCTCAATGAATAAATCCAATGAGCGTGCACGCGTTCGCAATAATTTATGGCGTGTCAATAACCATTATATCGGCCCGTCTTTTGGTCCGATTGATTGCATGCTCATTTCAATGAATCGAGTTGCCAATTAGCTGGCAACTGAACGATAAAAACGCCCCTTAGACCCGGTTTGGCTGGACCGACCGCCAATATATATATTCCTCGAGATATCGGTCGTTCCACGCAATTTCAAATTCTGTTCCGCAGATTGTCATTATATTCCAGATTCCATTCCATCCCGCAGGATTATCATGTCCCCGCTACTGACATATTGTTGATTTTCGTCGACAGTGCGATTAGTCAGCAGAATCTTCATATGAAGACATGAGTTCACGTCGGAGACTCGTATAATTCGATGTTAAAGATGCATTATCAAAATTAACGCTCCCAAATTACTATTTCATTGGCTTCGGGGCTAAAAAATATTTTATTCGAGTCGAGGAACCCACCCATAAAAGCTCTGAGTGATCAGATATCGATTTTTGAAGTTTGCTATTTCTCGAGAGGTGCAATTATTTGTGGCCCAGAAAAACGTAAAACGGACGGCCTCGGACAAAATTGCCGATGAAGATGGATATCTCTAAACTCAAGTGGTAATACGGCCGAATTGGGTGATACTCAAGTGATAATAAGGCCTTATTTTGTTGAACAAAATGTTGATAAATAACACGTTTTGACAGCGGTTAGCATTATTTTGTTGCAATTAATTGATTCTGATAACTAACGCGTATTTGAAGAAATGTTGTAACATTGTTGTTGTATCATGATGATATATGGGTACCGTCTGATCGGATTTAGTACCTTTAACTTTCTTCCAGCTAAATCGATGAAATTAGTTATATACGTGACTGATGAGTATATCTTTTTCCTCTATCAATTTAACATCTAGCTGAATGTTTTTTGGTATATGATCCGATGTATTCAATGAAACATTTTCTATATTAGCATTGGAATCTGAGATGTTTTCAGGATATATATAATGTTAGTGGAGCGGACGGAACCGATTTCAGAAAGTTTAGTCCATCGGGACCACACACAAGCTTGTAATACATCATTTTGAAGGTTATGACATTCCGCAGCGGGTAGGACCCGGTGTGAAATATACAAATGATGCAAAAGATGATTTTTAGAGGATTAAGTGCCAAAAATCACTGTTTTTGTAAAATGAGAAATAAAAGTATAGAAACGCTAACATTTTGCGCTAAAATATTGTAGTCTACATACCTCTAGATATTTACTAAGATAGTGTTACGATTTCTTTGATATAAAGAAGATTTTTATTTAATTTATTGTAAAAATAGACAAAACAGCGCAATTTTTCATTTTTATTTGCTTCACTTAATGGGCGATAGATCAATATTGTTTTGACCAGGGATATCGTATATGGTCTAGAAAAGTGCGGATATATATATACCACATACGACAATATGCTGAACATAGAACAATTAGTCGGGATAGATAACTCTACATTGTCAATTCCCATATCAATCGAAGAGGTGCGTAGCGCAGTTAGTAAATTGAAAATCGGCAAATCGCCCGGAATTGATAATATAACGAACGATTATATAAAAAAATCTGCAACACTATTTGAAAATACTTATGTGGAGTTTTTCAATCTTATCCTTGATAGTGGATTAGTACCTCATACCTGGACAGAAGGGATAATCCACCCAATTTACAAACATAAAGGCGACTGTTTAGACCCAAATAACTACAGAAAGAGAAAGATTACACTCTTAAGCTGTCTATCAAAACTATTCTCGAGCATTCTGAACAGTCGACTTAATTTATTCCTGTACTTGAATAACAGAATGTCAGGCCGGATTCCGTAAAGGCTACTCAACAGCAGATCATATCTTCTCCCTGTATACCATAAGGGAGTTACTTAAAGCTAAGAAAGAACACCTGTTTTGTGCTTTTATTGATTTTTCAAAAGCTTTTGACTCGGTATGGCGAGCAGCTTTATGGCAGAAACTGATTAAATATAAAATAGATGGGAAAATCCTTGCAGTTATAAAAGTATTGTATAATAACCTGAAACTCTGTATTCGCACGAAAACGCACGAATCAAGCTTCATCAACAGTAGTGTGGGCCTAAAACAGGGAGACAACTTATCACCTCTGCTATACGCCCTATACGTCAACGATATCGAAAGCTCACTGAAAAAATCAGGTTATAATGGTATAGATATATCAGATTTCGACAGCGAGTTTTACATAAAGCTCTTTATCCTGATATATGCGGACGATACTGTCCTACTGGCACATTCAGCCGACGATCTCCATTATGCCCTTCACAAATTCTCTAACTACTGTAAGCAGTGGAAACTAGATATCAACGTAACAAAAACTAAAGTACTAATATTTGGAAGAAACTGCAAGAAAAAACATAATAATATTTTTAAAATCGGCAACAATAACATTGAAACAGTGAAAAATTATACATACTTAGGAACTACCTTCCATAGAAATGGCTCATTCTCTCTTGATAGAAACATGCGCTGCGAAAGAGCTAAAAAAGCGATGTACGCATTACTTAATAATAAGAGATCCAATAGCTTAACTGTAGAGAGCACACTCGAAGTTTACGAAAAATCAATTGTCCCGATTCTAACATACGGAGCAGAGATTTGGTCATTCGAAAACCAATCCTGCTTCCAGAAAATAGAACTATGGTTTCTAAAATTTTTGCTTAATCTGAAAAAAATCTACACCTTCAGCATTCGTTTATGGGGAACTGGGAATATTCCCCATCACTATGAAAATCAAATTAAGAAATTTAACGTACTGGGGAAAACTTATACAAATGAACTGCAATAGGCTACCATTTATACTGTATTATATATTACTCACTTATTACAACTCATCTAACGTTAACAACCCATGGATTGCAAATGTGCATAAACTGTTAAATGAACTTGGAATGGGGGGGTATATGGATCAATCACACATTATCTAGTCTCGACAGATTTAAGAAGTCGGTCAAGTGTAGGCTGGAAGACCAATTCATTCAAGAATGGAGAGGTACAATGTGTAATTCAAATAAGTATGCCTTCTACAGAATTATAAAACACGACTTCAACAAAGAGAAATTCCTCTCTTTCGTGAAAAACGACACCGTCCAAATACTTCTGAAATTTCGTACCCGCAACCACCACTTACCAATCGAATCTGGTTCATGGATTAACTCTGATTATTCCGATAGACTATGTACTCTATGCGGTACAAATATAGGGGACGAATTCCACGTAATATTGCAATGCCCGTGTTTAAAAGACCTGCGAGTCAAATACATACACAAATATTATTATTCTGACCAAATACCATCAAATTGTGTGAACTTTTTAACTGTAAACGACATAAAACCTTGAAAACCCTATCTCTTTTCATTAGACGGGTCCGGATTTTATTCAAAAACTCCTGAGGCATACTATATACTATATACATTAAAATCCGACATTTGCACAACCATGGGCTGTTCTCAATCAACTGTATTATTATAATATGTGTAATTTTCAACGCGCACCACTTTTGTAATTTGCACAGAAATTATATGCACTGTATTCCACCGAGCTCTATTGTGTCATATTTGACGATTTGAGTGAATAAATAATTGAAATTGAATTGTCATTATATTTAACACGTGCTGTGTTATGTAAAATTATTTCAACCCTCCCCCCAAAATTCAGCAAACAGTCACTGTTTTAGGGGAATTCGGCACAAATGAATACAAAAGCACATGTATTCGGGATATTTTTGTGCTACGATATAGCAGGTTACATACTTATAATACAAAGTACTGAAATGCCATGACTGCGGTGATAGATGTAAAAAATTCTTAAATTTACTTGGAAAATAGACAAAAAATAATTCATTTTCAGTTGTTTCGCCCCTCTTAATAGGCGATTATTCAATATTGCATTGAATGGAGATCCCGTATATAATCTAGAAACCTGTGGAAATATATACTGCATATGATTGTAAGATAATGATGTCAGTCTTTGTCATAGATGCTATGTGGTGGTAGATTGTGTCACCCCCCACCCCAAAATTCAGGGGAAAAAATCAGTTTTAGAAATTTCTGTATGGCAGAATACAAAAGCATAACAACTCTGATTATTTTGTGCTATTATATTGCAGTCTACCCACTTCAAGATATACATTGTGATAACGCCATGGTATCATTTACAGATGGCAATTTTTCGGAGTGTTCTGATGAAATTATCCGAAAATCGTGAAATTTAAACTTGTTTTGCCCCTCTACATGGGTGATAATTCAATTCCATTTTGAACAATAATCCAGGACAAACTCTCAAGAGTTGACGAGACACATAATGCATATGAATGTTGTCGGATTGTATCATCTTCTATCGCATTTGTTTGGTTACGTTATTGCACCCCTCGCCCCAATATATATATATATCTTTTATTCCTCCATTTCTGAAGAGTCAATATATAATAAAGCAAAATACGTAGAATATAAATAAGGAATTACACAAATATTTCATGCACAAACAATTATGTACAAACACAGAGACACAAGACATTAATATAATTGGACACACACATATATAGTGGCCTGAAAACCGTAAACATGCGCATATACACGTACAAGATTACACGATGGAAAATATCAACGCAGTGATGGTTAGAGAAGGAATGAAACATGGGGAACATTATAATGAACTAATGTCTATTATCCCCGAACATCCAAAGGTACCAGATTTGAGCGGCTTCTCTCACCATAAAATCGACAATCTCCAGGACATCATCAGCGATGCCATGGAGAGAATTTGGGATATACCCAATGAACATGAGCATTTGTTTGTCCACCGGGAGATTATCAATGCACATATAACAGTCTACGTGGAAATGCGAGAGGAAACGATACCATGTGTCATTTCTTGAGTCTACCTGAGAAGAACAGTCGTTAAAAACATGATTCACGGTATCATTATAAATTGCCCCACATCTTATGCACACAACGTCCTCAACGAATTTCAACATGCATAGTAATTGCACAATGAGAAAGTAAAATTTCTTGTGTCTGGGGTATTTGTGGCATGCTTTCCAAAGGTGGGACATGTGCAGGTTTGTTTGGATGGTAGCGAAACGACCGAAGTCACTCTGTGTTGATACAAGGTGTTGCCATTCGTTTCTAGAGTTGGAAATCATTGCGTTGTTGACCAGGGACTTCCAATGGTGTTTATTAGCTACTTTTGCTTCTGATGAAAATTCCTCATATAAGTGAGCAATCGTCAGATCCTTAAGGTCTGATTCAACTTTTCTAATGAAAGGACTCCCCTGTGCGAAGTGAGATTCAGATGTGCGATAGTAAAAAAGTTGCTTCGTAGCCTTGTCACTACTCATATTGCATAATGAGCGATACAAGGACAGCCTGCGTTTGGTTATGAAGTAACTGAGTGACTGGATACCAAGCAACCCCTCTACCATAGCCGTGCGGGTCTGGGGATGCAAACCCTGAATACGTTTTAAGCAAAATCGGTGAATGCGTTCAAGTTTAAGCTTATCAGTATTAGTGATATCAGTGATGAGTTCTGTTCCATATAGACCTCTTGGTAATACAATAGACTTGTAAAGCTTTACTGAGCTCACAGGTGTTAGGCCGCCTGCGTACATACCTGCATTTGACAACATAAAAAATGTTCCTCTTATTTTGGTGCATACCTCATCTACTAGGGATGACGCGAATTTGAATTTATCTATAGGAATGCCTAAGTGAGTGACGGAGGTAACTTCGGTCATTTCGTTTCGACCAAGAGTCCATTTCCTGTGAGATCCAGAGTGGTCAGCTTTTGATTCATTGAAGACTATTGTGTAACTCTTTGATGCATTGTATTTGTAGCGCCAAATAGAGCTGTATGAACTGCAAATTGAGCAGAGTGATTGTAACCCAGTTGGAGTTAACGACATTAACAACATATCATCTGCATGAGTTGGTGAGCATAAATTAATGCCACCTATTTTCAGACCACATGCCGCCCGCTCAAGATCCCACAGTAACTGATCAATGTAGATGGTGTAAAAAATCGGGGAGAGGGTACCCCCCTGTCGGGCTCCATGAAGTACGTCAATCCATTTTGATTGATATCCGTTGTATATAAGTGAACATTTCATTCCAGTTAGGAGATTATTAATTATTCTAAGACTTTTTCCCTGGATATTACGTTGAATGAGTTTGAACAGTAGGCCATTTATCCATACGGTATCAAATGCCTTCCATACATCCAAGAAACATGCAAATAATTTGCTGTGGTTCTGTGATGTATATGAGACACATTCTTGCACCAAATATGATGTTGCCATGCAACTAATATTCTGCTGGAACCCATTTTGCAGGGGGTGAACCGCAATAGAATATGGAACGTTTTGTTTCAAGCGTGATAGTATAACCCGTTCAAATAATTTGTAGAGAACTGGAAGTAGAGTTATTGCCCTGTAACTGTCAAATGACTCTTTAGGTTTCGGAGCGCCTTTATACAGTGAAAATATAATGCCAAGTTTTGCGTTTCGAGGAACGTGACATGATTCGAGCATTTTTGAAAATAGGTGAGCGAGGGATTCGGCTAGTTTTTCGCCTCCGAAGATAAAATGTTCGTAGTTTAGAGCATCATGTCCGGAAGCTTTGTTTCTGCTGAGCGTTTTGTATTCAGATAATATTTCTGATTTGGAGACCGGATAGCACAAAAGATCATCGATTTTTGACGTGGTTGTGCCCGAAAGTTCTGCTCCAACGATTTCAGACACACTAGAATAGTGATCTTGATCAAATGAGGTATCACTTAATTGTGTTGAATATATTGACTCATAGTATTGTATCCATTCTTTTGAGATTTCTTCATCATCTCTGATAACACGACCGTTTGATACAAAATATGATTGTGACTTAGTACCTAAACGCGCGCGTTTTGCATTGAGGAGTCTGAAGAATGCAGCTTGATCTATTTCTGCATAGGTATCTATCTCATTCATGCAATCGTCAAGAAAATTTTGAGAGCATTTACGATATTCTCTTCGGAAATCACATTTGGTCCGTTTGTATACCTTGTAGACTGCGTTGCTGGGATCCGCGGGTCGACCATGCTGAATCCAATTGGTTCTGGCATTAGTCATTTCACGGTGCAGCACAGTCAGCGTGGCATTCCAAAAGGGTTTCAGGTGGCTTTTGAATGACTTGGATGGGATTATTTCTCTTGCTGCTCTATTTATCGCAGTGACTATTGAATTATATAACTTATCAATATCGGATGAGAGCAATTGGTTTGTATTCAAGGGAGGTAGATATGTTTCTAGTCGCTCTACATACGATGATTTGACATCGCAGTCATCTTGGAATTTTTTCCAGTTGTACCTAATTGGCGATTTGTGCACATTTTTGAAATCGCGACGGGAGAACTGCATGTCGATCATGACAATGAGAGGACGGTGGTTAGATACATTGGCTGAGTCATCATCAAAAACATGATAGGATACTATGTTATGCTTATCATTTCGAGATATAATAATATGGTCAATCGCCGAGCAAGCTTGGCCCGTAGCCGGGACAAATGTCGGAATATATATGTGGGATGCAATCTCATTGACAGAGAATAATGTTTTTTTCTCCAAGAACGATTTGAAGGCATTTGATCTTGCATCATGCCTAGAAAGGTCAGCGTTGAAATCGCCCATCAGAATGATTTTTCCAAGACAAAAGTATTTCTCATAAATATCTGACAGTTTGTCCATATATTCTCGGTAATATTGAACAGAGTTGTTAGTTGTCGGTAGATACACTTGGAGCAGATAATTTCAGTTGAATACCAATTATACGATCGTCTTCAATAGCAAGTTTGTTGATACGTCCATTAAACTTTGACTTGTTCCAAATAAGTGCTACGCCGCCTCTGGGACGACCTCTCTGGAAAGGTAAACGCATAGTATAGTCACTTACAGCATGAGACTCGAAGTTGACATGAATATTGTCTAGCAGGAATAAATCTTTTTCCCCAAGCCAATGTTCAGATATCCCACATATATCGACATGGTGTTGATCTAACATCAAGTGTAAATAATTAGATGACGACAATGCGCCTGTCATATTCCATGTAAGGAACGACAGCATATTCAATTGAGTGAGTGCAAGTACAATAAGTTATTATAATGTAGGCAATACAATTAAGACCGCCGTGTTTAGGCGCGATAACTTTGGTTCGCCGTGTAAGGGCTTGGTTCCCATTGTCTGCATGTAACACCTTTCGGCCAGAAATTAGGAGCATTCACTTTGGACGAACTATCATTTGAAATGTTTACTCTGAGAGTTGCATGACCATTTGCACTGCTCATTATGCGAATTATAGAAAATTTTACACCTCTGTTCGTTATATAATTTGCTATCTTTTTCATGTCAACGTTATCTAGTACTCATTCGAGAACATGTCGCGTGGTTATCATAGGAGAATCGTTCCTGTTGTAAAAGAATCTTCTCCTGTCACGCATAGGTTCATAGTGTTTGTCTTTGGGAGTAGTAGGTGGACGCTCAGAACTCGGAGGGTTGGAGTCGGTATGTCCAGGGGTGGCGTGTACCCCGGCATCATTTAGCTGTATATCACTAACATCGTTACCTAATTCAGAAGGTGAACATGGGATACTGTTTGGAAGTGACGAATTCTGGTCATAATCACCACGATAAGGATCTGGAAACCGATTTACGCGAAGGTTTGGATAAAACTCCGGACGGTCGGAATTCCTTCATATTGTCTACATCTGACATAACGGCTTTGAACAGTTTATCGGTGTAGCTTTCGAATTCCTTCACCATTGTGCCCATGAATTTCGATAGAGTATTGCCACACATTTCCTCACATTTATTTGCACAGTCGCATTTCACAGTGGATGGTTTTGTCTGTGCAACTACTTTCACTTCCCCTCTTAGACAGCTTACAGCACTGGTGATGGATTTATTCTGATGGATGGACTTAAGAAGAGACTCCGATAACTCAGCGATATCTTGCTTTACAGTTTTTAAGTCGTTCTTCAGTTTGGCGGTGCCGTCGTATTTATCATCTTGTAGCCGTTCTACTGTGATTTGAGCTGATGTCGCGGCCACAGAACTTTCTTTTGTCATATTTTGAATTTCCTGCACTTTCTTATCCATTATGATCAGCCTATTTTCCAGAGAATCTTGATTAGCCTTTAGTTTCGGAACTGATTCGTGTAGAATGTGTTCGGCTGCTTGAGCGCGGCCTTTCAGGTCTAGAATATCGGCTTTGCACTGAATTGAATAGTCAATAAGAATTTTCAGGCCCCAACCTTCGTTACTAGTTTGTACGTTTTTGGCTGTGCTTGCACCGGTTGATTTCGATTTTGAACTTTTTGTAGAAGTTGAAACAAGGCCCTGTAGACATTCTGGATGTTCTTCTACCATATAATAGAGCAAATTGTAGATATCATTGGAAAGTTTGTTCGATATCGTGTCACCAGACGAATTTACTCTTCGTTTAAGGGTTGAATTCTGCTCAAACGGAAACGACGACAGCTTCTTGCATTCAGAGAAAACAGCAGAACGAATCAGGTCTAGTTTGAAAGTGTTTTCTAGGCAACCTGTTTCTAACATTGCAACAAATTTGTCCTTGGTGCAACTGTGCAGACATCCCATTGCCCAGAGCACGTACAGCGAATATTCATTTGGTTTATGTTCTTCCACTTTCGAAGCGAGGAGTTCGATAACCGATTCTGGATCAATTCCCGGTATAGGTTTGTGATTATTAAGTGACTGACTATCAGACGCCTGTGTTTGACAGTCCAGATCAATTAAGTCACCGCTTGTTTCACTAGCCATTGTGTTGATGATTGAGTCAATTATGGTAAGTGCATAACGGCTGTGTATTAAGCAGACAATTCATTGTTTATCACACCTTTCCTTTGGACTGCATATAGAAATTACATCATTGTATATGTTTGCTTCGCATAATATAGCTTCACAGTTGTATAAGATTATACGTATTGGAAGGTTTATTGATTGTTAATAGACAGGTTCAGCCACAGTACATGTAGCTTGTAACGTGTGTTGTCACTGCCAACGAAATCACCTGACTCACATGACCATTCCGCCTACACGTACACCATCAAACAACCGTTTAGACGTTTGTGTCAAATGTGCAGCATTGCGAAATGTGTATCAGAGAGGTGTCCAATCGTTATGTCAATCGACGAACCTGTGCTTAGTAAACTTTTGTTAAATTCTTCAGCAGCGGTGATCACGCCATCACTTTTCCCAAAAGGGTTGTTGGTACGACTTCCTTTACATATCGTAGGTCGTCTGCACCCTGGAACCGGTGGAAGCCAAAGTTTGTTTGTATCTGGTTGCAGAAATGTTATCCAATGCGGGCGCATAGCCTACTCTTCTTCGATACACATGGAGGGTTTTTAACGTCCAATGGGCATCAACTACCCAAGAGACGGCACAGCCATTAAGGTGAGCTCGCGATCTCACCAAATCTAGTCATGGCTCAACCCTGCAAGTTGAGCCAAGGGGTCGTGTTGGGAATGAACCTGCATCCACCTGGGACTCGATGTTTCCCACAAGGGCTGCCACTTCCCTTTATAATCATATAATAGAATATTTTTTTTACATCAACAATACTGTACAAACAGTATAAACACTCTTTCTGTGGCTCTCCTATCTGGGAGTCATCATCCACGATTCTGCCCTATGGGGACCTTCCCACAGTATTTGGGGTTTTGATGCATCACGACCTTCTTGGTCACAGCCATTAAATCGAGCCTTGTCATCAACCTTGCGATGCTCTTTAATTCTACCCATCGTCCTTGGATCTCCCTTGGGGTACCCATGTCGCCTTTTCTGGGTTGGGCCATATTTCTTGGAATATGACGAGGAACAGATGCCGTAATATCTCCGAGGCCTTGATCATTACATGTCGAATTTCTCTGACCATGTATGTCTGTCAATGTGTCAGGAAGAATATATTTCTTCTGTGCATTTGGTTTCCCTTCAAGATAGGGTGGTTTTGGTTCAGCTCTCATCCACATCGCTTATGGTAGCAGAAACTACTGCTGTATTCCCATGTGATCATGGATACCCATAATAGGTTCGGTAAGCTTTCTGAGCATTTGTGAATTTCCAGAACTTCCAGGAGTCACATGGCATATTCTGCCAAAAATCTGTGTTCTCTCCCATAGCTGGTGCCTTATCCGTGCTGATTATTCCAATTCCTATTGGGGAATTTGTGTTGATGTTCCCTGAAAGGTGACGAGAAGATACTATATCTGGTAGAGTTTCTGATGAGTCAGAAGATACAACTCGGTATGCCTTATTCGCTCTGTTGGACTCAATGATCAGCAGCTCGTGTGCTATATCATTTATGTAACATATGGCATATGGGGCGTCCACAACAATATAATGCTTTCTTATAGCATTTAGGCCAAGACTTCCGTCTTGGCTTATGTCAACCACTATCATGCGCTGTTTCATAGTATCATCTTCAACCACTATATCACTTTCTGCTGCACCATGGTAATATATTTTTATTCCATTTATTGTCTCCAAATCACCATATAGATGGGTATCCAGTTTGGGTTTATCTTCCGATAAGTAGTCATACAGTTTCTTTGAGAGCATGGAAAATGTTGCTCCAGTACCAATCAGAAACCTCACTGGCTGCCCATGCAATCTAAACACAGGCCTCCCTCTTCAGAAGAGATGTATCTAACAAACTCATTGGAGTTACGATGTCCACTTGTATTCTGCTGGTCTCCCCTACAACGATAGGCATTATGACACATGTCGCGTGGATTGTGAGAAGTTCTGCATCTAGTGCGTTCTTTGTATTCGTTTGTGTTATAATCAGGATTATCATTATAATTCTGTCTCCATTGTCTATCGTCACGACAGTCCCTCCAGGACTCATTTGTGTTACTCTTTTTCTCCTTGTTTTGGTTCTCCAAGTTTGTCATTCTTTGTGTATCTCCCATTTACCCCTCTTCACATCAGTCAACATTTGTTTTATCTCCTTCATCTCAACGATGGACTATGATGTCTGGTACGGTTGTGAGCTATCCTGAGTTTTCCCATTAGAACCAGTTTGGGGCTTCAGTTCATATATTATCTTTTTGAGTTCTTCAAACACTATATTTTTGCTTTGTGTTGGGTCTGCTTCATTTACTGCCTTAGCATAGTCTTTAGCCCTATGTTTTTCAGACTTGGCAAAAGCCTCTAATTCAACTGCATGTGTTATGCTCTCGCCAAGAGAGCCCGGTCGTGCTTGTTTTACCCTGAGCCGTATATCTGGATCATACAACCCACCAATGAATTGGTCCTTTGCCAAGGTGTCTCTCAATTCATGTGATGCAGTATGATATGCCATATTGGCCAGACGTCGGATGCTTTGTCCCATTTGAGGTAGACTATCTCCTGCCCTTTGTCGTCGTTCACGCAATTGTACCATATACAAGTCAGTCTGGATTTCGGCAGCAAATCGGCCTTCTATCGGCGCAACAAGAATGTTGTAGTCTTGTTCTCGTCCGTGTATTCGTCTCATCTTGCTATTTACTGTATTATTGCATGGGATAAGGAATACATGAATGTATCCAAACACAGCAACTACGATAGTGGATGATAATACGCATCAACAGTCATATATATATAGACTATATGTCTTGACAAGTGCAACTGTTGAAATCTTTCCCTGGATCCTTGTTCAAAAACTAAATTAAATTATCACCCATATATATAAAGCAGAGGGCCAAAAACGTTTAAAATGTACGATTTTTCGGTCTACTTTCACCATGAATCTCAGAAATCTTGCGATCTATATAAACAACATCTTCAAATTGGGTATATATCTAGGAGTATAAGTGTGTACAATACTATATCATAGCACAGAATAATCCCAGTTCTAAAACTGTCTTTTTGCTGTTCTAAAACCAGACCTTTTTGCTGATTTGTTTGATGAGCTAGGGGTGACACAATCTTACACAATACAGCACCTATCACAAATGATGATATAATTGGCTTATGAACATATGCCGTGAACATTTCCACAAATTTCCAGGGTATTTCTGAGATCCCTCGTCAAAGCAATATTGAATTATGACCCATTAAGAGGGCAAAACAATTGAAAATCAACATTTGTTTTTGTCTATTTTCACAATTAATCTCAGACATTTTGCCATCTATGAACGAAATCATGGCGTTACCATACTTGGTATCTATAAGTATGTAGACTGCTATATCTTAGCAGGAAGATATCCCAAATTATCTGATTTTTTATTTCGTTCTGCTGAATTTCCCCAAAACAGTGACTTTTTGCTGAATTTTGGGGTGAGGGGTGAAACAATCTTACATAACACATCACTTATTGAATATGTTGACATAAACAACATGTTGTCATATGCGGAATATATCTCCGTAGTTTTCTACACTATATTGAAGATCGCAAGTCAAAACAATATTGAACTATTCCTGATTAAGTGGGCCAAAAAAAATGAAAATTTGCGTTTTTTTGGTATATTGTTACAAAAAATCTCAGAAATCTTGATACTTTCAACGAAATCGAGCACTATCATATTAGAAATATAGAAGTATGTAGAATACAATATATTGGCGTAAAAAATCGTGTTTCTCTACAGTTGTGTCGCTCTTATAAAAAAATAGCTATTTTTGCTGATTTTTACCGCTTAAACTTCTCAAAATCATCTTTTGCGCCATTTCTATATTTCACACCGGGTCCTATCCGGTGCACAATGTCATAACCTTCAAAATGATGTATCACAAGCCCGTGAATGGTGCCGATGGACTAAACTCCTACTTCTAGTGAGCTTTTTGAGTTTGTCCGCTCCACTATGTAGTCAATTTCCGATATATACTGCGACACCTTTAGCTTGTGTTTGATAAAGGTGTTCACAACTTGGTCCAGCTAGCTTCAGTCCTGTGTCTACCATAAATTGGTTCATAATATCAGTTTGATTACGATCCTCTTGTCAGCTTACGTCTATCCAATCAGAAATATATGCGTGTCTTTATATTTTAAAGATGCATGATCCGATTAATCAAGCGCCCCTCAATTACTATTAATTTGGATTTGGGGGTAAACAAATATTTGATTAGTCGAGGAACCCACCTATCTAAGCTCAGAGTTATTAGATATCTATTTTTTTTTTAATCTATTATTTTACACCATCGAGACTATAATATTAGTAGCCCAGTAAACGTCGACTGGCCGACGGTCTCGGGCCAATTAATTGCGGAAGAAGATGGATAACTCTAACATCAAGAGGCTTTGTTTTTATTTCTAAAAATGTTGTTGTTGTTGTTGGAATCTGATTATATGGGGACCATCGAATCCGATTGAGTACCTTTAAGAATAATGCTCAGTCGATCTAGAACATCAGAGAAGTCTTGTATTGACCAGTTGGAAATTGTAGGCATATGAACAGAAGTGAAAACTATATGGGGTTATTTAAATTTTAGCTGGATGGCCTGAATCATTACTATTTTTTTACCCCCAAATCCAAATCATTTTATCAAAGAGGCCAGAAGAGAACTATATGATTCACTACCCAATGTTGTCCTATCTGAGAATACTCTATTACAGGGATCAAGGGAGCTTAGTCTTCGTGAAAACAAACACATATTTAATGCAGTACAGACATATATTATCAGAACAAAAAGATTCCCATGATTTGAACGAGTAACAAATTGCTTTGGATTCCGGTCGCGTTATGCGGCAGCAAGATATCCCCCAGAATATATGTAGCACTAAATGCCTTCCGATAACGATTACTTTGTATACTACTTACTTGCTATTATCCTGCACATACATGAAACGATTCCACATGAGGGATGCTCCGAAATTCACAGTGAACACCCTTGAAATAGGAATTGTCCTGTTTCGGGTTAGTGCTGCTGAATACGTACTTGTTCTCACGAAAGATAGATATTCCACGACATACTTTGATTATGAACACTCATAGCCGTGTGTGTCTGTTTAATTAATTACTTTTTGACGGATGGAACCAGTTAACAGCCAATGTGATTGACCCCCTCCCATGGCTTCTGACGCATGCAACTTACTACAGACGAGCATAATTGCAACCACGTAACAACTCAATTATTGAAAATTCCCACCACTGTCATCATTTCACGATTCATCTGTCGCCCACGTCTTCTGCTCTCACCCTCTTGCTATATCTCTCTCTTTCTTTCTCTCTCTCTCTCTCTCTCCCTCTACATCATGCTATTCCTAACACTATATTCTTCCTTTTTCCATCCCTAACTCAAATTTAGTTATATATCTCTACTTCTCCTAAACCATTATTTCAATCCCTTCCCGTCTGATCGATACCCCTCCCTCACTTATTGAGGAAGGGACATGTCGCCAAAGAGGAGAAGACTTCATATAAGCCCTCGGGCTTGTTGTCTGATCTTCATTTCCAAAATTAACTCTTATATGTTGTATATTTATGTCATCTGTGTATTATGTCAATTATTTGGTTTGGAAATAAAAATATGTTTACACTAATCATGACGTGTACATTGAACATGTCATAGAAGATACAAAAAACACCTGGATCACTACTTTTGGATATTTTTAGACCCAGAACCAGTCAGGAAAAACAGTGACAATTTCTTAAATGTGAAAAACTTCGGATTTTCGGCAAACCGAAAGGGTTAATTACGTTCGTTTAAAAAAAAAAAATTTGAACACTAAGTTATATATAGGTGTATTAAATCTGAGAACATGACCACGTACTAATAGTTTACATGATAGATTTCTTGGGAGATGCCAATGTGACAAACAAAACAGATTCAATTTAGTTTGAAAAAAAAATATCTCTATTGAATATCAAATATCTCGCGCAAACATTAAATTAACGATATCGCAATAAACCTATTTACAAACAAGAGGTGGCATCAGAGATGCTGTGTCTCGTTTTCGGTGGCTACCGCCAATTGGGGTGCATCAGTATCGGTAGACTAATTAATAGGTAAAATCTAAAAATGACTAATTAAGGGCCATAACTATATCAAATTTTATCGGGCCAGGCTGGTTTTCGAACTCGTCAGAAATATTCTAGGCAAGTATGTCTATTCCAAATTTTAAACAAATCGGAGGACGTTTGTTGAAGTTATCGCGCTAACGAGCTAAAAATTCACGAAAAATGACTAATTAAGGGCCATAACTCTATCAAATTTTATTGGGCTAGGCTGGTTTTCGAACTCGTCCAGGATATTATTGGAAGACACTTATATACCAAATTTTAGTTGAATCGGATGACGTTTGTTGAAGTTATCGCGCTAACGAGCTCAAAATTCGTGAAAAATGACTAATTAAGGGCCATAACTCTATCAAATTTTATCGGACCAGGCCGGTTTTCGAACTCGTCCGAGATATTCTTGGGAGACACCTATATACCAAATTTCAATCAAATCGGATAACGTTTGTTGAAGTTATCGCGCTAACGAGCTGAAAATTCGTGAAAAATGACTAATTAAGGGCCATAACTCTATCAAATTTTATCGGACCTGGCCGGTTTTCGAACTCGAATTTCAATCGAATCGGATAACGTTTGTTGAAGTTATCGCGCTAACTGAACGAGCTGAAAATTCATGAAAAATTACTAATTAAGGGCCATAACTCTATCAAATTTTATCGGACCAGGCCGGTTTTCGAACTCGTCCGAGATATTCTTGGGAGACATCTATATCCCAAATTTCAATCGAATCAGATAACGGTTGTTGCGCTAACGAGCCTAAAATCAGTGAAAATGGCAAAGGGCCATAACTCTGTAATAAATGTGCGGACGAACCCGATTTTTTTGTCTGCAGCTTACGTGCATGGATATGTATTCACACACCAAAATTTTTTTTAAACAGTTGAGTTATAAGCAAAACACGCCGCCCGCCCGTCTGCCGCCCGCCCCTCATCAAACTATAAGTCGAGTTTTGGAAAAAAACACGACTAAAAACAATCGCCTGGTTTAGTTTCGTTTACGCGGATTATAACACTGATTGCAACTTAACAATTGTAGGTGAGGAATAGCCATCAACAATAAAGCCTGCCAAATCGCATCTGTCAGATATTAATTATCACCTATCAGCGGATAAACTAATCCACGACAAAAGTTTGTGTTCGGCTTTTCTTTGCCGAACACAAACGCGATATACAAAACATCAAATAAACTTGAACCACTCATAATTTACCCAATTTACATATCCCTATAAAATCTAAGAGATGGTCGTATATTTAGTAGACACTATATAGATTTATATATCTCAAACGCCATAATACGCCAGGTATTTCATCACCCAAGTTCTGTGTCAAAAGGAAAATTTGGCTAAGTCCGTACCATAGAACACACATTTTGTTTAAGAATATGTTTGACTCCTTCATAGATGCATAAAGTAATACTTTGTTTTGCACAATGTAGTGAGGAAACTAATAAAACAGCAAGATATCCCTTCATTTTGCTTGAGGTTTGGCACTTTTTTTTCTCACAAATGCACTGGACCAACAAAGTAACATATAATAATACATCGTCGTCTTGTCTGGCGTCATCCGATAATAGACCCCAAAAAACATTTAAACCAGCCATGTCCAGTCCAAAGCCGGGATACATAGGTGATGCAAAATTTGTGTCCCAATCCCAATGTAAATAATTGATATACAATAAAATATGTTTAAATCAATAGGAGATGGCCCCATAAATGTCTGGACGTCCGATCGTAATGCGTTTTGTACCAATGATTTGACCAAAGACTGTACTGTCAGCATGCACAGATTTGTCGTTGAAAATATTTATAGAAATCCCATGACTCATTCAAATACAGCCAAACTTTCTACCAATATATTTCTAGTGGGGTCGATACACCTTCGGGTTATTCCGATTAATATGACATGTCTTCGATGTCCAATCGTAATACATTTGGTATCAATGAAGACTGAACTTGCACCATCCAAAAGTTGGTTGTTAAAAATATTTATAGATATCCCACCAAAGACACATAAATGCAGCCCATTATTGTGCATCGATAACTATGACAATAGACTTTCTTCCAAAAAATTTCTAGTGGGGTCGATACCCCTCGGGTTTATTTCACTTCATACATGTTCCCGATGTCCAATCGTAATGAATTTGGTATCAATGAATCGACCAAAGACTGAACTGTCAGCAGGCAAATATTTGTCTTAAAAATATTTATAGAAATCCCAGGACAGCCATTCATACACAGCCAAACTTTATCTGATATATTTCTATTGGGGTTGATACCCTTGGGTTTATTTTGATTAATATGACATGTTCCCGATGTCCAATTAATCATCATACATTTGCTATCAATGAATCGGCCAAAGATTGAACTTGCACCATGAAAAGGTTGGTCGTTAAAAATATTTATGGAAATTCCACCAAAGACACATACACGCCGCCAATTATTGCGCATCGATATATCGCATCATGAACTTTCTGACAAATTCATCCAATGATTTCTTCCAAAACATGATACACCTCCATCGCCTCTTAGAATTCGTATTGATGGCAAATTTTTGCTATAACAAAAGTGAATATATGATTTCACAAAATAAGTAAGCATTTAGTGATATCAAAATGATGAAGGAATAGTAGTCCAGCAATACTATAAAGTTATTATACAATGTTGTGTACAGTATGAGTTTTTCTTGTACGAGTCCAGGTTGTGGTGAAAAGTCATATTGGACTCGGCACGCTTTATTATCCATCTGTATGTTTATCCAAATTTTGGGAATAAAACTTTTGTGGTTATTTTTGGTATTTGTCGGCACTTAATTCTCTATAAAAGCCTGTATATTGATCATCAGAAAGCATGATTTGGAAAAGTAAACACGGAAGTGAGAAAAAAAAAACTCAATGCGGAAGTGAAACGTCTGCTAAAATCCATCAGTGTTGCGCGCTCATCACAATTTCACCGATTCATTTCGCAATAGAGTTAATTCGTGACGTCACAGAGTCCCAATAAAAAAAGTGATATTGTACAGTCGGGAGTCCAATATGACTTTCGGGAGTCCAATATGACTCTTTCCAGGACTATCACATGGCGGCTTTTGCCCAATCGGAAATGGTGTTAGTTAAGGGATGGATAATAATATTTTATATTTATTGATGTCACAAAATGAATTAGTGATATCACAAATTCAATTTTAGGGAGCCTCGCATATATAAGAGAATGCACTGGATGACAAGGTCAAGGTAAATACTGTTAGGCCAAGGTATTCTATGTGAGGCTCCCTATGGGAGACTCATATATATAAGAGAATAGATTGGCACAGGGTTTTCACAAATTTTCAGGAAGCTCCAGTCATGGAAGGGTTAAACATTTATTGCACAAAACAAAAGAGTACTAGTCAACAAAGTCATTCACAAATCACATATATGCTTGTACATGTATTGATAAAATCCTATTTGGACACAAGAATGAATATATTTAAATGCAGTTCAATTGTTCATGAGCATTCCAAAATTAACCATTTCATGACTGGAGCTTCCTGAAATTTTCCGAAAACTCTGTTCCAATGCATTCTCTTATATATAAGAGAATGCACTGGCACACAATCTTTAATGCTGCACCAGCACAGCTCCAGTCATGAAAGGGTTAAAGGGGTAATCCCAGTTTGTAAGAGAAAATTAATTAAAAATTAGTATTGCACCATATAGCAGGAGTTCCTTGCAAAATTTATCAACTGTGTGGTCTACCTTGCTTCACTAAAAATGGCAACATCATGTGGCTATAGCTACTGAAACTTAATTAAAAGCCCAAGTAACCTCTTCAATGCTGAATGACGTCATGATGAACCACAATGTAATTTCACAGAAATCTGCAGTTGATGCTCTATTCACAGAATTAGCAAATTGGTGCATGAATCTCGTCATTTGGCATCTGCCATATGGAAATCCAAAATGGTGTATTATGCAGTATTTATAAAACCATTATAGTGAGTAAACTACGCCATTAAAACAGTAAATTATACACTTTAATATTCTGTTTGGTTATATTGTTTTCTTTAATAATATCCGGCCCTCGTTATTATTATTCTTTAACCATTTCATGACGGGAGCTGCGCTGATGCAACATTAAAGACCCTGTGCCAACCATTCTCTTACATATGCGAGTCAACCATAGGTCGTCTCGCATATATAAGAGAATGCATTGGCCTAACAATTTTTTATTATTTTTCTTACATTCTTTAAAAAAAATTATCATTTTTTCTTTCATTCTTAAACAATTTTTATCACTTTTTATAATTGTTTTCTTACATTCTATAACAATACTACAGTCAGGGAAGGATCCAGGGCTCTTTTGATACCTGTTACAGGTTTGGGCGCCCAAAGTCTGGTCCCCAAATTGCAAGTGGATAGTTTTAATAAAGCTGAATTTTCTATATTTTGAAGGTAATCTTCCATTATAATTCAACAACATGCAATGGAAATCATCAATATACAGTTGATATAGAGCTTTTATTTGCTTAATTATGTGTCCAGTGAGAAATATTTTAACCCTTTAATGACTGGGGTTTCTTGAAATTTTGCAAAAATCCTGTGCCATTGCATTCTCTAATATAAATGAGTCTCCCATCTAAGGAGCCTTGCATATATAAGATAATACATTGGCATTTATCTTGACCTTGTAAGCCAGTGCATTTTCTTATGCGGGATCTTTAATGCTGCACATAAGGGAGATGGACGACCCCCTCCCATACCTACCCCCATCTCGGGGCCTATGGCCCGTGGGATATGCCTTCGGCATATCATGGTCCAAAAACAGGTGTCCCCAAAAAATCCCTGGATCCATCCCTGACTACAGTACTGGTATAAATGAGAGAGAAGTCACTTCACCGTGGACAAAAATAGGGTGATGTGGCACATTTCAAAGAGAAGATATCTGCCAAGTCGCACTCTAGGCTGGTTGACAGCAACCAGATGATCTATTCAACTAACCACTCACTGACCCAGGAGGTTAGTTGTATTGAATTTTGACTGAGCATATATTCAAATAATAGATGTTAATCTTGACCAATATCAACTTTCAAACTGAGCTTGACCCTCTAAGAATATTAGTTAGTTCAAGCTATTCTCTCCGCCTTCTTTTTAGTTTAAACGACTAGGGTATTCGTAGGTGACTAATCAACAGTAAAAAAATCGAGTCGAAGTCGACTGATCAACATAACTTCCAATTTACTATTATTGGTTATTGAGTACTATAAAAACACTGTGAAATAACTGTTCCCATTTTTGTGGGTATTACGATCGTAAGACGGAAAATGGTACTACAAACCAGTGGCCGGTGCTACTAAATTTGTATCCATCCAGCTAATTAATACCGGGTGTCTTGGCTAAGTTGGCTTCATTGGGTTTCATTGTGTATAGGTTTCTCGTTTAACGTTGTATTATGACACATTCATCATACCATACTGGACACATTAGTCCATACTTATACTGAATTACACACATAGTTACAGAGTTTACGCAATGAACATACTGTATACACCAGTCAGTAAGCCCGGGGGGCTCGTGCACGTTTTTGATCAAAAAGTGGGTACCAGGCTCACTCACGAGGACCCCCCTGTGCAAAAATTCAGATGCCGACCTACCATCATATTTTATACCAATACCATAAGATAATAATGTGTTTTATTTATATTTATTAAGATAAATTTTGGGATTAATTTCTGAACAAAATAGGGTTGTATGATGAGTTCACAAGTTAATTTAGTTACACTATTAATGCTTATAAATCAAGCTAATTCTTATAAAAACACAACAGTGAGATGCATGTGAACATTCATCACTCTTTTGCATTATCAAAGGATCCTACCAAAACACCAAGTGATTACTCCACATCTCATTGGATTTACTCTGATAGAGGTGTGAACATACATGTAAGTGACACATTAGTTGATTTTATTCTTCGAGGATGGGCTTACTGACGGGTGTATACAGTATTGGTAAAAGTATTTATATTCAATTAAACTGATGTGAAGCAATACAAATTGAAAGAACATCATAGGATCCTAGTCATTGCTGCCGATACGTTTATCATTGATCAGCCATCGATGTTTATTTATTAGCGACATTGTCGATTTCATAACTGGTGTTTGTGTAAAGTAATTCTACTAAATTGCACACTTTTGTTTTAACTTTTAACACTTGTTGTTGTTGGTATATTGTATTGTATCATTGTTCCCTTAAACATAGTGCATGCTCAATATAATATATAATGCGACTAATCGACTTGGGATTCTGGAGTTGATTTTTGGTGAACAATTCGTCGACGTCGACTAATCGTTTGAACACTACTTCTTGCATGAGTAGGGATTATTTTTGTACATCTGGTTGTACCTTTATCTCCAATGTTTATGAATCCCAACTATTGAACAGTTATGTGTTCAATAGTCTGAAACATTCCGATATACTTCATAGTAACTCTACTATATAGGGCTTTCAACGATGTACGGTTTTGAAATTTGATTTTGGTTTTGGTTTCACTATGGTTTTTGTTGAAAAATGAGGTTTTGGTTTTGGTGATGGTTTTACTCAATACACCCATCGGCAATGACTATATGCATAGAGCAGATGGTGTGATACATGTATATGACATAATATTTCCAGCCATTTTCCAGTGATTTCTATAGTCTATGTGGCAATACATGTATGTGCCATTATCGCTTATATGATACCTAAATGTTCCAAATTAAAGAAACTGCTAATGGTGGCAAATGGCAGCTGACAAAAGCGCACGCTAACCACAAGTTTTGTAAATCGACATTTAGCGATCAGCGATATCTGTTAATTGAAACAATAAATTCCACCAGGATAAAGAACAGTTGGGGCCAATGAGCGTCCACCAAGTGATAAAGATTCTCAGATTCACCCCGAGACTTCCCCCATTGTTAACCCAGAATGCATCAGAATTTAAACTAAGAGATAGTTATTCCCATTTCATTGAGAATAATAGACCTTACAGTACAGTCTGGATCAAAATTAAGCACAAAACACACCTCGATACCTCAACAAAAACAACATATTCAGTTTATTCGACTGGATAAGTTGATAATAAAATGTTTTGGAGTTTTCTCTTTAAAATGGTACATAATATGTTTTATATAATGTGATCTGGGGATTCAAAAATTAAGTTAGCATTTAACGCCATCAAAACAAAATATCAAATTCTGATAGACAAAAGCATCTTTAACCCTTTCTATACTATTAAATACTCATTGACGAGTAGTTCCCTTAGGAAATATTTAGACAATAAGTTCAACGTTTGTTGAAATTATTATCTCTGAACATTTCCCTCCAATGAAAATGAATCCTTCTGCTCTTCTATTATCATTTTGCTTGTCTGTTGTCTACTCATAATTGCTGAACACCCCTCCAGACGAATAATAAACCATTCCAATGTACAGCTTTATAACTGGGTATAGAAAGGGTTAAAATGCATAAGCTTCTTTGTCCTCTTTGGTGGATAATCCGACAGCCATTGTGGAAGGGTTCTCCATTGTGTCTCGAAATGTTTCTAAGAATTTTGCAGCCTCCACTTCATTGATTACTCGATTATCGTAGGATAACGTAACTCTCATCTCCGTGCATGGCACTCCTTCATTGTTCAATGCCACCTGCGATGCACCAATAGCTAGAATAGCTGTTTGTGGCAGGTTGATTACAGCTGAGAATTCAGTAATACCGAACATCCCTAAGTTAGAGACACTGAAAATGAGAGTACAAGATGTTAGCATATCCACTGCTTCAATGGAGGGTACAGACATAATAATTTATCAGAACTAATCAAATTCAAGGCCATTTCTCAAATATTGTCAAGCCCATCCAATTCAAGGCTATTTCTGCAATTTTTTTCATCAAGACTCTTAAAAGTTTAAAATGGTAAAATACAAACTGGATTTATTACGTGTTAAAGTGATGTGTAACACTCCGGTAGGGTGGTAAAATACAAATGGAGAATAATCTTGCTAAAAGTAGTTACATTTTACAAATATTATATCCAAATCGACATGACACCATCATTCATATATATTAATTAAATATAGCGACTCTCGGTGGTGAAATCGTTTTCGTTAGTTTATCGCCGGTAGTTGCGTCCCGAATCGAGAAGTAAATATTTACAATTGAGCGTTGTTCAGATGACGTTTTCTATGGAGTGGTACGGTCCATTTGCTTGAGATTTCGGTGATGTTAATTCAACTGGGGAACTTCAATCTAGTGATGAGCCGATTGTCAAATAGAGCCGTGCGCCGATTGCTGATTATTTGAGATCACAATCGGCCGATTCCGATTATTTCAATAATGTATAGCAGAATATGTTATATGTGTTATATAATACTTAGAATTAGAAGCTATCAACAAATGTAGTAATATGCCAGTACACTGTATACATAAGTATATGTTTGGGTAAGTAGATAGGTGGGTATGGGCAGACTAGTGATCGAATACAGGCAACATACCCATGTATTCTAGGCTATTCCACAACAAATTTTTTGAAAGTTTGATGTAGCCACGTGCATGACGACATGTCCATGGTCCGTTTTTGATCCCAATTCATCAAACGGCATTTTTCTTTGATCCCAATTCAAAGACATCACGTCAAAGGAAATGAGCCGACTGAACTAGTTGCAAGTTACACCATGTTCATGTCAATTTCACAGACACGATTCGATTTCGGCGTGGTCATCATAATAATCATTTGTGGTGACATATACGTGACGTCACACGAGGCTGACTGGATGGGTAGAGGATAGCTGCTATCCGTGATTAGGTGTTGTCTTCAACTATTTAAAGTCACGTGACATGCACTTTCGGTTTCTATAGTAGTGTTTATACCTGTTACGCTGTATGTATTATATAGATACCTTTGTTGTACTGCGTATGCATACATTTTGATTTTTGATAGTTTGACATACATAAATCAAAATGTCTACATGTTGACGAACAATAAAGTTACCTATGGGCGTACATGAGTCCCATGACATGTACGTTGTGTACATCACAATGCTAAAGAAATCAATCGAATTATTATGCGCAATCACGGCGTCATGATCGCTGCCTCACTCTAACTCAAAGTGTCACGTGCTTCCCGGCGACCCCCACTAATATATTGTTCACACATGGACCCAGGTACGGCCGGGGTATTGCAGAGGGCATGTATGTATATCAAGTTTGTGTTTGGTATCACTTTCCCCATATTTACTGGTCATTTATTCAACAAAACATCGTCATATTTAAAACAGTTTATTAAAGAAAAACAAGCACTCATTTATTATTTAGACAATCGGAAATCCCGATGTTCAAACCCGAGTACCGATTGTCATCCGATGGGCCACAATCGGCCGATTCCGATTGTCGTTCCCGATTATCGGCTCATCACTACTTCAATCTGATCCTAGGTCTCCCATAGAAGTTAAGGTCTAAGCAAAATGAGGTTCCCAGAGTGTGAATTTGGTGATGCTCGCCCGGGGTGCAGGATATCGTCACTAATCAATTCACCCTCTGAGTACCTCATTCTGCAAATGACAGACACACTAATTTCAGACTTGTCCCCATCACAATTCAGAAACCTACCAGGTTATTAATGGTCATTTGTAAAATTCAAGGCTATTCCAGGTATTCAAGGCCCAATGGGACCCAATCCTCCCAGTCAAATAGTGCTAGTCGGTAGCGATGTGCGGTTTAGAAATTTAATTTTGGTTTCGGTATGGTTTTATGAAAAACCAGGTTTGGGTTATGATTTTACTCAATACACCAATTACTATATGTGCATGCATAGAGCAGATGGTATAATATTGGGCATCATATTTGCAGCCATTTTCCAGTGATTTCCATATTCAATGGCAATATGTGCCATTATCGCTCATATGACACCCAAATGTTCCAAATTGAAACTGCTATTATTAATGGTGCAAAGCAGCTGACATATGCACGCCCTAACCACACATCTTGTAAAAGTGACATTCAGCGACAAGCGGTGTCGGTTAATTGAAACTGGAAAAATAAGTTTTATAGAATATATCCCTTGCAGTTTGGTTTTGAAATAAAACCAAAAGAAAACCTAGAAACTGTAAAACCGCACATCACTACTAGTTGGACTTACCTGAAGCTACCTCCTTGGTACTCCTCAGGTTTCAATTTACCTTCTCGTGCTTTGGCTGCAAGATTCTGTAAGTATATGAAAGGTTAGGGCTTACTGTCAACTGTTTGCTTTGAATACTATGTTAGGCCACACAAATTATTGCCGCTATTATTAACCCTTTCTTGACGGGAGCTGCGCTGGTGCAGTATTAAAGATCATGTGCCAGCGCATTCTCTTATATATGTGAGTCTCCCATAGGGAGCCTTGCATATATAAGAGAATGCACTTGCTTACAAGGACAAGGTAAATATTGTTAGAGACTCGCATATATGTACATGGTTCCTGCAACTATTTTGTGATCAAATTCAATGGTATTCCAATCCAGGACTCAAGGTTTTTTTTTTCAAGGGTGCGCCTGCTAGCAATTCAAGGGTGTTTCAGGAGAAGTGTCGGCCGATACATAGACTGATGAATATGCAAGTACTAGCAAGTGCATACATGTATAAAGTACTTCACACAGCTGGTGCAATATAGTACAAAGTATTTGATAAGATAAAAGTGTTGTAACTAAATATATTGAGAACAATATTTTTTAGAATGGGAAACTAAGGCATATTACCCCACATTGGCAACATCTATTGGTGTTATGCACAGTTGACATTGGACTCAGTCGACTAAAATTTTGAAACTACAAATTTTGGAAACAGCATTTTCCATTTTTCATTTTAATACTAGGCAGACTAAATCAATTTAACTTTCAAGTGTGTATGCAATTGTGACTAATTAAATACATCAAAACAAACAGTAATGTAACTGGAAACTGAAAGATTAAAGGAAGACAGAGATAGGGTGCTGGTTTTTCCAGGAATTACCGTAAATAATTTTCTATTGCACATAATTATTTTGCTGATCCAAATCCTGCGATCGTATTAATGAAATGCCACCTATTCAAGGTTTTCCAACATTTCAAGGATTTATATATGACAATTATTCAAGGGTTTTCAAGGAGTCAGGTGAAATCCAAGGGGATTCAACGGCCTTGAAAATGGATTTTCATATTCAAGGGTGTTCAAGATAATTTAAGGAGCTGTGGGAACCATGATATAAGAGAAGGCATTGTACAGGGTTTCTAAAAAATTTCAGGAAGCTCCAGTCATGGAAGGGTTAAATTCTTTGTTTGCCTGTATCCTACCCAATGTAAAAAGTTTGGGTGGGTAGGCAGGCCGTCCAAGCCTTGAAATAGGGTGTCTGTAATTTGCAGAATGAGGTCCCCAGAGGGTGAATTTAATGATGCTACCCCGCATAGCAGGCTAGCATCACCAAATTCACCCTCTGGGGACCTCATTCTGCTTATACCTCAGCAGAATGAGGTTCCCAGAGGGTGAATTTGGTGATGCTAGCCCGCTATGCGGGGTAGCATCACTAAATTCACCCTCTGGGAACCTCATTCTGCAAATGACAGACACACTATTTCAAGGCTTGCTACCCAATGTAAAAAGTTTGGGTAGGTACTAGTAGGCAGGCCGTCTAATATTTTCATTTTTTAATTTTGTTTTCATCCTAAATTTCATCTAAGATATACTGTGGCAAAATGGAATTGCTGTAGAAGCCAATGTAGAATTTTATGCAATTCTCAATAAATTCCGTAGAAGAAAAATGCAAATTTCAAGGGCTGTAACCCAAGTTATAACAGTATCATTCAGTTCATTATAGAAACCGATAACTTTAACCCTTTCATGATGGGAGCTGTGTTGGTGCAGCATTGAAGATCCTGTGCCAGTGCTTTCTCTTATATATATTATATTATATCTATAAGAGAATGCACTGGCTTACAAGGTCAAGGTAAATATTGTTAAGCAAATGTATTCTCTTATATATCCGAGGCTCCTTACAGAAGACTCACATTAATAAGAGAATGCATTAGCACAGGGTTTTCGCTAAATGTCAGGAAGTTTCAGTCATGGAAGGGTTAAAGAATTAATTAATCATGCTACTAGAATGTACCTTAATAGACTGTGAGATCTCATTGACATCCAGCTCCCCAACGTTCCTAACAATGGGAGTTATCAGTCCCTTGTCAGTTGCCACAGCAACCGATATGTCGACTGAAGATAGTTTCTGGTGAGCATCTCCTTGATAGATGGAGTTCACTCTCGGAACTCTCTGTTATTATAAAAAATCAAAACATAAATATACTAGTGATAAATGTATCATTATTCATATACATTTTAAACAAGAATTCTATAACCAACAACAAGGGTTATGACATGGTTACATGAAAATACATAAAACTAAATTTGCAGATAAAAAGGTATTTAAAAAATAAACAAGACAAGTTCAATGAAAATCTGCTCTACTAAAATAGTTATGATAAATACAACTTACTTGTAGGGAGACACGCATCTTTGATTATGAAATCATTACAACTTACTTGAAGGGAGACACTAGCAGCTTTGATGATAAATACAACTTACTTGAAGGGAGACACTAGCAGCTTTGATGATAAATACAACTTACTTGAAGGGAGACACCAGCAGCTTTGATGAAATCAATACAATTTACTTGAAGGGAGATATTAGCAGCTTTGATGATAAATACAACTTAATTGAAGGGAGACATTAGCAGCTTTGATGACAAAGACAACTTACTTGAAGGGAGACACTAGCAGCTTTGATGATAAATACAACTTTACTTGAAGGGAGACACCAGCAGCTTTGATGATAAATACAACTTACTTGAAGGGAGACACTAGCAGCTTTGATGATAAATACAACTTACTTGAAGGGAGACACCAGCAGCTTTGATGAAATCAATACAACTTACTTGAAGGGAGATGCCAGCAGCCTTGATGATGAAATCATTCATTGACACTTTGATGCCCTGGCCTGAAAATGAGAGTCACATTATAAAGTTTGAGCCTAAATCAGAAATTCAGTCCATAAAAATTGTATAGCATTTGATGCATTCATTATAGTTTACTGTCGTCGTCTCCGTTTCCAACCGATATAACATGCCTCAAAATCTCTGATAAGACACAGCAAAATTTTTATGTCAACTATACTCTGTCTCAATATGTTATGTCTATGTCATATGTATGTAGATCTGTATGTATTATCATTGTGTTGAAATGAAGTATGTTTAAACTAGAGGTGTGACTGTCCCAATGGGACAAAGGATACCCCCCGTGTTTTTAAAATACTAAGATGTTTCACATGTCAATAAACATTTAGTTAAAATAACAGTTCCCATTGCAGGTGCACAACCCTAACCCTAATCTTAAACCTATTGACTGAAAAAAGGAGGAATAAAAGCTCGGACAAAATTATGCATGTTGCAAAAATATTCTACTGTCGAAAAAGGGGAAAAACTCCACAAAAGAAAGTCGGACAGACATCATAATCGCAGGTGCACAGGTTCCCATGGTACTAAATATCAGTGCCAAGATTAAAAAACATTGACCTAAAAATGTAGGAATAAAAGCTCGGACAAAATTATGCATGTTGCAAAAACATTTCTAAGTGAAAAAAGGGGTATAACTCAACCATAAAATGTCGTACAGACGTCATAATCGCAGGTGCACAGGTTACCATGGTACTAAATATCTGTGCTAAGTTTTAAACAAATTGACCCAAAAAGTCGAAAAAGGGGGGATAACTCCACCAAAAAAAGTCCGACAGACGTCATAATCGCAGGTGCACAGGTTCCCATGGTGGTTGATGTTTGTGCCAAGTTTCACAAAAATTGATCAAAAAACGACTGAGAAATACTCCGGACAAATTTGTGTCCACGGACGGACGGACGACAGGCAAGCTGATTCCAGTATACCCCCCCCTAACTTCATTGCGGGGGGTATAACAAATGAAAGTGTCAACAACACTGTAGCTCAACTTGGAGATGGGATAATTTCATGTGTTACAGTCAAAGGAGTGATTAGGAATGTGGAAAGTTGAATTGTCTAAGTAATACTAGATCTATATGGAAGTGGACTGTAGAGTGTGCTAAATAATTTAGTCATGCAAAAAGTAAAATCCAAAATGGCTGCCGGTGGCATGTTTTTTAACAAAATTCCCCATTATTCCCATCTTGTGGTTATCCCAAAAATCCAAGTGAAGTTTAGTGACGATTAGGTTAAGGCCGAATAACCCCAAAATGACTCGTTCTCACCTACGTGTCAATGCTAACAGGCATGACACATAATGATCCGAGCAAATAATGATCCGAGCAAAGATACGACATGCAGCCCATGCCAAAGGATTTAGTCACGCAAAGAGTAGAATCCAAGATGGCTGCCGGCAGCCATGTATTATGGCCGAATGACCCCACAATGACTCGTTCCCATCTATGTGTCAATAATACATCCACAACAAATTTCATGATCTGACCAAAGGTTCGGCCTGTAGCCATGCCAAAGGATTTAGTCATGTAAGAGTAAAATCCAGGATGGCTGCCAGAGGCCATGTTTTTTGGCCCAATAACCCGAAAATGACTCTTTCCCATCAACATGTCAATATTAACATCCATGACAAATTTAATGATGATCAGATGAACACTCTGGCTTGTAGCCCATGCTGATGGATTGAATTTTGAAATCCAAGATGGCCACTGGCGGCCATGTGTTTTTGCCAAATTACCCCAAAATCACTCATTCCCATCTACATCTCAATGTCAACAGCCATAAAAAATTTCATAATGATCCGACCAAAGGTACGACCTGTAGCCCATTCTAATGGAAATTGTTGTCGGACGTCTCCACGCACGATGCACATCGCACATAGATGACAGATACCAACCCATGGCAATACCTCAAATTTTACAAAGTAAAGTTGAGCTAAAAAAGATACCCTGTCCTAGGGTTGGGCGGTATTGACGTTTTTAAAAACCGCGATTTTTCCAAAATAACACCGTGATATACGGTTTTATTGAATATTATTTTACTATTGAAAAATATCACGTAAAATCAAATTTTAAACGAGAGATATAACACTCCGGGTTTTCGTTATAAGCCATAAGGGATTAAAATTCTACACACTATCGTCAGGCAGTAAATGATAAACTATTCTCAGAATGGCATGTGCCCATTATATAAAGGTCCTGCATTCTGGAATACGCAACAACATTGAGTGAATTACAGGCTCACGTTATCCTGATCATTCCATTGTTTACATATCAGCACGCGATTCACATTCCCGTTATGTCATAGCTAAGCACATGCTCATAGGTTGATCAGATGACCTAGTACAATTGGGCCAAGATGGTTCATTCTGGGCTGTCTGCAGTCTATCACACCCAATGAATTACGGAACATTTTTTATTTTAATTAACTTTTGAACACGGGATTTAGTTAAGGGGGGGAACTTTATTCAGCTATTATCATAATAATGAAATAATAATAGCAAGGTGAAATGGAAGGGAGACAATGCAGCTCAACTATATTTAAAATTGGAGTTGATGGTAGCGGGGTAACGTCCCAAGTGATATACTTCGACCAACACCTGCGGGTCATATTCTGCATCTGCAAATACTCAATGGCGGGCTAGTTGAATGGATGTCATGGATTTGTCAGTCAACCTGAGTCAAATTTTAAGATATAATTGAATGACAAATACCGCTGAGTCGTGAGTCGGAAAGTTTGGACGAAGTATCGCTCGTGACGTTACACCGCTATCAGTTTGGATTCGGAAGAAGATACTCCATCGATCTACTTCAGCCCAAAATACAACCATTGCGCCATTGGTTACAATAAAAGACAACAGAGTCACATGGGACCGACCGATAAAGGCTGCATTCAATCAGCGGTCAGCTAAAGTATTCAACTTAGTGTTGGATTGTAATTTGAAACCGTCTTTTGAGGTGATAAAATTGCAGTTACGATATATTGAAAATCTTATTTTACACACGGTTTCAATACGGTTTTTCTTTTCCAAACCTACTATAGTCAATATATTGAAATACCGCCCAGCCCTACCCTGTCCGATATAACACCCACCATTCAAAGCTCTGGGCTATTTAATAGATTTTGATTTTTAAAATTTATTAATTTTCTACACCTCAAATTGTTGTCAGCCTAGCAAATATTCCACCGGAAATATATATGGACATGCCGGACGCCATAATGAGAATTTTTGAGGTCGCATAAAAAGGTGGTTCTGGCGATTGGAAATAATTCTCGGAATAAAAGAAGACATAATTTATCACCAGAAACAAAATTGACAGTATCTTGTGATAGCTGTCATGAGGATACATAGATAAACTTATTCCCAATTCCATGTTTTATGCATGAACATAGACTAGTTATGTTTGTTTACATTGGTGATGACTGATGGCACGGGAATTGCAATTCGAACCAGGCAACACTATATATGTGACTTGAGATGTAGAAAATAAATAGATTTCAAAATTTTTATTCTAATAGCTTTGGGCTTTGATGGGTGGGTTCCTCGACTCAAATCAATTATTTTTCACCCCCCGAAGCCAAAGAAATATTAATTGAGGGGTGTTAAATCTGACCGGGTATCTTTAATTTAAAGCCATGATAATCAAGCCTGCAAATGGTGTCTGTCATTTGCAGAATGAGGTCCCCAGAGGGTGAATTTAGTGACGGTATCCCCCGCACCATGGCACACAGTGGGCTATGGTAGACCTACGATCACATTGAAGTTCCTCAGTTGATGTTTGTGATGTTCACCGATTAGACTCTTCGATTATGCAATTTATCTTCTGCAAGAAACTTCCCAGAAGGGAAAAAGTCACTAAACACAATATTAATTTGAAACTATAGATACTTTCTGGAAGATGAGGCCTAAGCAGAATGAGTTCTCCAGAGGGTGAATTTGGTGATGCTAGCCCACAGCTGTGTGAGGGATATAGCATTACTAAATTCACTCTCTGGGAACTCATTCTACAAATGACAGACACACTATTTGCAGACTTGAATGTTCTAATCATTGGACGACTGCAGGTGTAGTTGAGATTATATACATACGTAACAATTTCTTTCTCAGGTTGACAGCAGCAGTAACATCAGAACCAATTGTGGCATAAGAATGTGGGATAGTTTGCTGTAAAAAGCAGATGAATATAATTAAAAAACACTGGGAAATAAAACGTTACATTCTATGGTTCATAGTACTGTCAAACTGAACAAACTTGAATGTCAAAATCACCATCACAGCCAAATCATGTATAATATCAAATTTATACATTAATTAGATGCATAGTTTTCTGTACTTCAATGTCTTTCACAATCCAAGATTGTTTTTAAGTGATGTGAAACAATCTGCTCAAAGTAGTTATTTTTACAAATATTATATCAAAATTGACAACACACACTGTCATTCTTATATATTAATTAAATGCGGTGTCTCTCAATGGTGAAATTGTTTTCGTTAATAGTTTAATAACGATAGTTGCATCCAGAATAGAGAAGTTAATATTTACAATTGAGCGTAATGCAGATAATGTTTTCTACAGAGTGGTATGGTCTATTTGTTTGAGATTTTCAGCGATCTTATAGAATGCTACATTCCCCCCATTTGGCACAGCGCCGGAATTCTATCATATCAAATTCACGCACCCAAAGACGTACATAATATGTCTTTAAACTATTACACAACATTGTAAACGAATATAGAAATTGTTGGCAGATTATAATTTAAATACAGTGGTATGCACAGTTTATTAAAAACACAGATTCCACTGAGAGTAGAATGAATATGAACATCTTCAGACAGATTTGTTAACCCTTTCATGATCAAGCCTTGAAATAGGGTGTCTGTCATTTGCAGAATGAGGTCCCCAGAGGGTGAATTTAGTGATGCTACCCCGCATAGCGGGCTAGCATCACCAAATTCACCCTCTGGGGACCTCATTCTGCTTACACCTCAGCAGAATGAGGTTCCCAGAGGGTGAATTTGGGGATGCTAGCCCGCTATGCGGGGTAGCATCACTAAATTCACCCTCTGGGGACCTCATTCTGCAAATGACAGACACCCTATTTCAAGGCTTGTTCATAACAGGAGCTGCTCGCTCCTATAAACATTCCATGCAAAAGCAAAACTGACCTTTGATTCTGATAACCGTTGAGCAATGACTGTGCGCATGCTGGTATTAGGAATATCAACATATTGTTCTCCATCTGCTGGTATCACTGTTGGCCTTGTCGGTCCAGCCTTCGTTGTATCACCAGTGGATACCACTGGAGACGGTGTGTAAGGGACAACTGGAGACGGTGTGAAAGAGACTGATTTAGTTTCTGTGATTTGTGGAGGACTTTTAATAGCAACCTTGCTCAAGTTCAGTCTTGTTATATGACTTAATATATCGCTGAAAAGAAAGATAAATTGTATTTCTCTGCAGATAAGGTTGGTTGGTATATTCTGAAGCAATGGTCATATCACAACACTATCATTTTAGTGTTGGAGGAAAGAGCACAAAGGGGTTAATCTGTTAAAATTAATGTTTTGCCATGTCATGATATTTTTGCCAAATTCTTTTAAAAGTTGACAAAATTATGGCTAATTCTTAATAATTGTCACCGCTCCAGTGAATTATCATAAAATACAAGGGGTACGCATCTAAGATGCTTTTGTCAAGTTTTTTGGCAGTCAAACCAAACTTCTGCCAATAAGGTGCACAACCCCCGGGAAAAAAGTTGGACGGTGGTATATTATTGCAATACACCTATATACCAAATATCAATTGAATCCGTTAATATTTCAGTGAGTTATCGCACTAACGGTGATAAAATTGTGATTAAAATAGACAAACTAAGACCCATAACTCCGGAAAAAAAATTCGGACAAACAGGTTTTCAAACTCGTCAAAGATATTGTTGCAATAGACTCATATACCAAATATTGTTTAAATCGGTTAATATTTCATCGAGTTATCGCGCTAACAGTGATAAAATTGCTAAAAATAGACAAACTAAGACCCATAACTCCGCGAAAAAAAAATTGGACAAACGTGGTTTTCGAACTCGTCCGAGATATTGTTGCAGGACACTCATTCACCAAATATTGTTGAGATCGGTTAATATTTCATCGAGTTATCGCGCTAACGGTGATAAAATTGCTAAAAATAGACAATCTAAGACCCATAACTCTGCGAAAAAAATTCGGACAAACCTGGTTTTCGAACTCGTCCGAGATATTGTTGCAGGAGACTCATTAACCAAATATTGTTGATATCGGTTAATATTTCATCGCGTTATTGCGCTATCGGTGATAAAATTGCTAAAAATAGACAAACTAAGACCCATAACTCCGTGAATTTTTTTTTGACAAACCTGGTTTTCGAACTCGTCCGAGATATTGTTGCAGGAGACTCATATACCAATTATTGTTGAAATCGGTTAATATTTCATCGAGTTATCGCGCTAACGGTGATAAAATTGCTAAAAATAGACAAACTAAGACCCATAACTCCGGAAAATTTTTTTGGACAAACCTGGTTTTCGAACTCGTCCGAGATATTGTTGCAAGAGTCTCATACCAAATATTGTTGAAATTGGTTAATATTTGCGTGAGTTATCGCGCTATCAGTGAAAAAATTAACTAAAAACCATCTAAGATGGATAACTCTTGTAAAAAAGTTCGGACATGATCCATTTTCAACAGGCAGTAAATAGTCATTGGGAGCAACTGCCATACCAAATTTTTTTGAATCCGTTCCCAAATTTATACTTAAGGCGTTCTTTAGGTCCGCCCGCCCACAGCCCGCCCGCAGCCGTCCCTCGCCAAACCATAAGTCGAGTTTTTGAAAAACTCGACTAATAAACCAATCAAATGCACCTGCCACACATAATAGTATACAAGGTTACATCACCTTATGGGTACCCTTAAAGAAAGGGGATAAGTTTGGTACACATCACCATCATAAATAGTGTGTTCATTTTTCAAATCTGCATAAGTCCCTGGTTAATTAATTTTATGTTAGTGTCAATCACTTCATTTTCTTTTTTGGTAGAAAATAATAACGCATTTGATTATTTATGAATTGGCACTATTTTCCAAAAGATTGTCCCCTGTGCAAATTCAGACAGGAACATATACTCTTATACTAGTAATGAACAGATTAACTGGAATGGAAATCGGAATGGGACGATATTTGGGTTATCTGTTTATAATTGGCATCGGCAAAAAACCCTGCTGTTCCGATTGTTTTCGCTTTTTCCATCAAAGAGAGTAAACAGTAAATGAATGTTCAAATATTAAAACAGTTGTTTTATGTCTTCTACGGTAAGTGTTGGTAATTCTATTATATTTAAACCAGTACACAGTGGCTAATACAGTGAATAAACATCAAAACGTCATCAGAGGGTGAAGTTAGTGACGCTATCATGCAGTCTAGCATCATGATATTCACCCTCTTGGGACCTCATTCTGATTAAGCCTCAACTGCTATGGGAGACCTAGGATCAGATTGAATTTTCCCTGTTGAAGTTGGTAATGCTCTCCCATAGTCACCTCGATTATGTTTTTTATCTTCTGCAAATTAGGGGATATAGAAACTTCCTAGAAGGGAAAACGTAACTAAAACAATGTTAGTTTGAGACTAAAGATACTTACCAGAAGATGATGCATAAGATGAATAAAGTCCCCAGAGGGTGAATTTTGGTGACGCTATATATCATCACTAAATTCACCCTCTGGGGACCTCATTATGTAAATGACAGACACACTATTTGCAGGCCTGACTAGCAGAGGTGCAAACACTTTTGGCATCAACAATTATTTGGCCAGGTAAAAACTCATACAACGAAAGTGTCAATGACACTGTAGCTCAACTTCTGGCAAGGATACTGCCATACATTAGTCAAAAGAGCGACAAGGAATGTGGAAAGTTTAAATGTTTAAGTACTACCAGTTCAACCCAAAGTGCCATATGAAGTTTGGGGTTAGTGATGTTTGGATGAGAGATGTGGCCTGAAGGGTGTGCCAAAGGATTTATTCATGCAAAAAGTTAAATCCAAGATGGCTGCTGGCATCCATGTTTTTTAATGAAATACTGAAAAAATTTGATGGCTCACATCTAGTGATCACCCAAAAGATCCATATGAAGTTTGGTGATGATCAAATGAGCGATGTGGTCTGTAGGGTGTGTCAAAGGATTTAGTCATGCAAAGAGTAAAATCCAAGATGACTGCCGGCGCTATGGCTTTTTATAAAAAAATCATTAAAATTTGGTAGGTCCCATCTCGAGGTGATCCTAAACATGCCTGTAAATAATATTTCAAAACAATTCTCCAATAAATGTGGGCTGCAGGGTGCGCCGATGGACTCAAATTTGAATTCCAAGATGGCTGCTGTCAGCCATGTTTTTACGAATTTTATATAAAATCAATGGCTCCCATCTAGAGGTCACCCAGAAGATCCATTGGTGATGATCGGATGAGGGAGGTGGCCTGCAGATTGGTGATGATCGGATGAGGGAGGTGGCCTGTAGGGTGTGCTAATGGAATTGTTGATAGACGCATGCATGCACAGATGGCATATGCCAACCCATAACAATAGCTCAAACTTGACTTTGTCATGTTGAGCTAAAAACGTATGTTGTATATTTCCAATTTTATGCCTTTTAGACACTCTACCAAGAGTGAACAGATAAAGTTTAAATCGCTGCCATTACCTTTTTATTACTCTATCATGAGGGCCAGATGGACTAATGTCCGTTATCGTTAGGTTGTATTCTTCCATTAGTCTTCTTACAGAAGGGCCCATTGTAGCACTGAAATAAACAGAAAATTTAAAGCAGTCAAAAATAGTGGTTGAGCTCTGAGTTGAGGAATGTCACATATGGTATGAAATCCAATGGTTGAATGGCGACGGTTACTAATTTACCTTACTTGTATTTAACCCTTCCATGGCTGGAGGTTCCTGAAATTTTGAAAAAACCCTGTGCCAATGCATTCTCTTATATATGCGAGTCTCCCATAGGGAGCCTCGCATATATAAGAGAATGCATTGGCCTAACGATATTTACCTTGACCTTGTAAGCCAATGCATTTTCTTGTACACATTCTATAATACTGCACCTGCACATCTCCCATCATGAAAGGGTTAAATTAACGCAGTATTCAGTGCAGTATTATTTAACCCTTTACCCAACAAAACGGCCAAAACCGGCCAAATAAAGCTTCAACAGCCTAAAATATCTTCGGTCTGTCTCAATAGAACCATACAAATATGGATATCATTGGAACCGGCTCATTGACCACATTGTGATAGTTACAGTTATGCCCTGTGCCAATGCATTCTCTTATATATGCGAGTCGACCATAGGTCGCCTCGCATATATAAGAGAATGCATTGGCCTAAAAAAAAACTTTTTTTAACACTTTTACCATTTTTTCTTACATTCTTTAACAATTTTATAATTTTTAATGTGTTAAGCCAATGCATTCTCTTATATATGCGAGGCGACCTATGGTCGACTCGCATATATAAGAGAACGCATTGGCACAGGGCCCTTCTGTTGGGTAAAGGGTTAAAGAGATCAAACAAAGTAAATTGACCTCAACGACCCATTGATAGGTTGCTAAGTTCAGAAAGTACAATTCATAGTTTACATGTATATATCATTATGTACACATGCCTTTATTTTCCTGTTTTTTTCGCTAAACTCTTTGATTCATACTATTTATTGTTCAGTTTTCAATTCGCATACCAACGGATGCACAAAAATAGTAATTTTTTTGCACGACTGTTGACTTTCTTCCACATAAAAATAGAAACTACACATGACATAAGTTTATACATACAAATTCATTGTAAAAATAATACTGATTTGTTATTGTCATTCAAAATAAATGGGCCCATCCCATGATGGTATATTAACAGACCTGCAAATAGTGTGACTGTCATTTGCAGAATGAGCTCCCCAGAGGGTGAATTTGGTGACGCTATCCAGCATGGTGGGCTAGCATCACCAATTCAACTTCTGGAAACATCATTCGGCTTAGGCATCAACTGCTATGGGAGACCTAGGATCAGATTGAAGTTCCCGTTGAAGTTGGTGATGTTCACCCATTAGTCACCTCGATTATGGATTTTATCTTCTGCAAATTAGGGGACATAGAAAGTTCCCAGAGTAACTAAAAAGTATGTTAATTTGAGACTATAGATACTTCCCAGAAAATGGGGCCTAAACAGAATGAGGTCCACAGAGGGTGAATCTGAATTTTTGCAGATGAGGCCTAAGCAGAATGAGGTCACCCACAGCGGGATAGCATCACTAAATTCACCCTCTGGGGAATTATTCTGCAAATGAGACACACTATTTGTAGGCTTGTATATTAAGCCATTTGGTTTGTTTTACTTATGATCAGCAGCGGTTTGTGATATAGCTGGACTTGAAGCCTGAGTAGTGGATGATGTATCTGTTTGTACTCCAGCCGTTGAGCCTGTTGGGACCTCAATGTTTTTCCAGTCCTCGTCCACATCAGCAATCATAGCTATGAGTGTGCCAACTTTTATATCTTTGGAATCATCAGGTTTCTACAAAAATAAACTTTGAATAATGGTTGCTTGCTGAAATCTTAACACATGTTTCTGGGTTAAAAACAAATGTGACAATCATTGCTAAGACGATTGACTGGAATAAACCCATCCAACATTTAGTCCTTTTTGACCTCAGCCCTTTTAATTCAGATTGTTTGGCTTCGGCAATCTGCTACGGCAACCCTTTGCCATGGCCCAATTTGCTTCAGCAAATGGCTTTGGCATTGCTGATTGCTGTAGCCAATTTTGAGGGCTGTGACATGGTTAATTATCACCATATAATTTTAAGGTACAGATGACCATAAAACTAAATATTTACAGACAGATGACCATAAAACTAAATGGACAGATTTGATCAGTCAAAAGAGAAAAAAAAAATACTTGTGGTTTGGGCTTCCTTACCAACCATATTTTAAACCCTTTAACCAAAAGTTGTTTTTGGGGGTTTTCTGCAATTTTGTATATACACAACACAAAACGCATTTAAATGGGTTGTTTTCTGTCAAAGCATTGTGTCTATTAGCAGCCTGAAAATAGAGTGTTTGTCATTTGCAGAATGACGTCCCCACAGGGTGACTGCTATGGGAAACTTAGGATCAGATTGAAGTTCCCCAGTTGATGTTGGCGATGTTCACTCATTAGTCACCTCGATTATGCATTTTATCTTCTGCAAATTAGGGGATATAGCAACTGAACAGAAGGGAAAAAGTTCCTAAAAACAATGTTAATTTGAGACTATAGATACTTCTCAGAAGATTAGGCCTATGAAGCAGAATGAGGTCCCCAAATAGCATCACTAAATTCACCCTCTGGGGACCTCATTCTGCAAATGACGGACACACTATTTGCAGGCTTGTCTATTAGTTTATACAAAGATAATAAAAATTAATCTTATCTCAATCTTGCAATGACATGAGAAACTATAAGATTATTTCAAAATAAAAAAATAACACAAATCTTTTAAGCTTAACTCAATTGTTTTCTGATATGTAACCCCAAGCAGATATTAAATTTTCTTTGGCCTTTTATATATTTTAAGTGCATGCATGAGGGCGAATAATTTTAGAAATATCAAGTTATGAAACCATTCCCATACCAAGAGGTACAGTAATGCTCTAAGTAATCGACTTCTTAACCACAGCATAATTATGGGTAACTTTTCAGGATTTAGTCGGAAATATGGCTTGTTGCCATTCATCAGAAAGCTCTCCCTGAGAACCTTACGATGAATGGCAACAAGCCATATTTCCGACTAAATCCTGAAAAGTTACCCATAATTCTGCTGTGGTTAAGAAGTCGATTACTTAGAGCATTACTGTATGCATCATAGATGCTGTGATTGATTTTGTGATTGCACGAGAAAATATGTTGTTCATTAGAAACCACAAATCCAATAAGGTCAAAATCAGGTGAGGTGGTGTTTGTTTGAGTTACCATGCTTACAATATTATCAACGCAATGATTAATTAATTTTATGTTTAGCATCAATAACCATGTTTCCTTTTTTGGCAGAAAATAATAACGCATGTTTTATACATAAAATGAATGTGAACAACATTGGTGTTAATGTATATGTGATATTATAATTAGATTATACTATATAAGTAACTTCAGAAAGCAATCGAGAATAATTAATAATGAATAATTGCAATATTTCGCATTTATTTCTCAGAATCATGGATGACGCTAAATATAAACTTAATTATTTAAACCATGGCCTAAGTTGTGAAATGGATAGCTGGAAAATTATGGTATACAATCTTAATCAAAATCTGATAGGACTGGTTTTCAACCTCATCCAAGCTATTCATTCGTAACCAAATTAGGCTAAAACTGACTAACATTTCTGGGACTTAGTAGTATCTTGCTTATGTCGTTAAAAAGTGAATACCTGGAAAATGCTCCAAAAGGCATGTATTAAATTTCAGACAGGTCTGGTTCTGACAGGAACTCATCCAAGATATTCATGGGTAGGAGTTATGAACCAAACATTGTCAAAATCAGATAATGTTTGTTGGAGTTCACAATCATTCATCAGATCAAAGGTTAAAGGGGTACTGTACACTAAATCCGGCCATTTATGCGACCCTCTCCTATTATACTCAAAAGAATAATTGCAACAAATGAATGAATTTGAGCCATGGATGAGTGCAAAATACACTCATTTACTTTATGAACAATGTTAAACAACATGGTAATTATAATGAAAATGAATTTATGGCTGAGTCATTAACTCATTTTCATTATTATTACCATGTCGTTTACATCGTCTATAGAGCACACAAGTGTATTTTGCACTCATCCATGTCTCAAATTAATTCATTTGTTGCAACATTATATTCTGTTGAGCATAATAGGAGATGGTCCCATAAATGGCCAGATTTAGTGTACAGTACCCCTTTAAGTTTTGTTACACAACTCAACAAACATGATATCCTGCATTTAAGTTATTTCTCATCTCATTTATCATTTATTTTTTCATGCCTACATACTGCTCTGCACATTGAAGAGTTAAGATGAAAAATAATACTTACAATTATCTTGGCTAGGATTCCTTCATCTTCAAAATCTAAACCTACGACAGATTTGTCAGTTTGAATGTCACAAAGAACGTCACCAGGAGAGATTGTCTCGCCTGAAATATGTTTTCACATCATATCAGTCAAAACTTTAAATAAATATGTAAACATTTATATTCATGCACTTTTAGGAAACAAATCCAGCCCATATTGAGTTTTTTTGTCATCGTATAGACAGATATTGACAAGTAATGGAAGCTTTTTGAGTGTACCCATGTCACCCGCAGGCAGATGTAACAGAATGTGACTGAAATCATTCTTAATGAAACTAATATTTTGCACATTCAGTATAATTTATTATTTTATTTTACAGAGGTTATACATGTAGCAGCCCTCAAAATTAGCTAAAGCAAAAGGCAATGCCGTAGAAGCCATATAATTTCATGCAATTCTAAAGCAATGCCGTACAAGAATGAAAGTGTCAATGACACTGTAGCTCAACTTGGATGGGGCATAATTTCACGTGTTACAGTCAATGGAGTGATTAATATTAAATGTGGAAAGTTGAAAGGTCTAAGTAATACAAGATGTCAACATGAAGAGATTTATAAAGTAAAATCCAATATGGCTGCTGCCGGCTATGTTTTCCAATGAAATTCAAAAAAATTTGATAGCTCCCATCTAGTGGTCACCCCTAAGATCAATATGAAGTTTGGTGACGAATGAACGAGGGATGTGGTCTGTTGGGTGTGCCAAATGATTTAGTCATGCAAAGAGTAAAATCCTAGATGCCTGCTGGTGGCCATGTTTTTAATTGAAAATAATTCAAATTTGATAGCTCCCATCTAGAGGTGATCTTAGACAAACCTGTAAATTTTCAAAACATAAATGCCGTTGGATTCAAATTTGAAATCCAAGATGGCTGCCAGCAGCCATGTTTTCATAAAAAAAAATTCAAATTCGATAGCTCACATCTAGGACCGATTCTAAACATGACTATAAATTTTCAAAACAAAATTCCAATAAATGGGGCCTGCAGGGTGTGCTGATGGATTCAAATTTGAAATCTAAGATGGCTGCTGACATGTTTTTTAATGAATTTTGGTCAAAATAGAAGGGTCCCATCTGGAGGTCACCCCAAATATCCATATGAAGCAGGCTTCAGCCAGGATAGAAAAGTTGTTGGCCCAAAACCTCCGCGTAGAAGGGTATGTGGGGGGGGGGGTGGTACCTGGGGGAGTTACACCAGGTAAAAATATTAAATTTCAACCTATCCAGGGCACTTCTGGGGCCCCCTAGAGCCATGTACTCAAGTGTTTAATGCTTTGTTGAATATGGTATGTTAATTATCAATGACTGGAAATAATTATTGCAAATAAGATATTGACTGAGCCCATGATTTTATAAGAAGCTAACTAATAGCATGAGTTGTAATGTCACTGTTAAGACACAATTTGTCAACAGTTAGAATTTATTTGTTGAAATCAAGTTAAAGGTTCATTAAATTTAAAGTTTTCAATGTATCAGTCAGGGGCGCCAGAAGCATCCAAGGGCAGGGGGGGGGGGCAGAGCCTACAAAAAGGGCACTTTTCCGCAAAAAAGGGCATTTTGTCCACAAACTCGGGAAAATAACCATAAATTCATCAGAGTAGCTTATTCTGATCAATTTGTCAAGGGACTTGGTTGAATTAATAGCTCTCATTTTACTCTTAATTCTGGCACTAGGCTGTGTGAGCTAGAAGTGAAATGCCCATGTGCTACACCACCCCCCCCCCCCCCCATGACGGACTGAAAAGGTAGGGTAGCTAAAAACAAATATTTCATAACTTCCCATTATTTCAACCATATATTACCCACCCCCACCAAGCACCATCAAGCTGGTAAATACAGTGGATAAAGAAACAATCAACTCTTTCACAAGTTTACATTGTGTCTTTATTTGGAGTACTAGTAATCCAGTTGTAAGATAAAGTAGCAACATAGTCACTTGGAAGAAGTGTATGATATATACACATTATGTTGTTTTATTGGACTTGTCACCCCTTTCCAACAATTAGATTAAAATTTCAAACATGACCAATGTCATATAATTATCTTGAAAGTTAAATAATGCTACATGAATAGACAAAACAATTCAAGTTTCATGTTGCAAGTTACCATGACCAGTTTAATTTATAACTACATAAAAGAGTACTTAACCCTTTCAGTGCCAAGTCCGATTTTTGTATCAACCCATATTTCCTTGATCATTTTTCAAATTTATTGATTATAATAATGTGATACATTGATGGAAAGAGCTCTAAGAGCTCTTTCCATCAATGTATCACATTATTATTATCAATAAATTTGAAAAATGATCAAGGAAATATGGGTTGATACAAAAATAGAACTTGGCACTGAAAGGGTTAAAGAGTTCATATATGATTCACAACAGTATTTAACTCCCCAAAAGACGTTTGTAAAACTTTTTAAATAATTTTTTTTTTTTTAAGTTTTCTCATAACCAAAGGTGGCCGTGGAGCCTAGAGCTGCAACGATTCATCATGATTTTGATGCATCGCGATACGCTTTCACACGATAATACGCCTATCGTATCATGTGAAGTGTATCACAATACACAAATATCACAATTTTAGGTCATTGAAAGCGAAAATAACCCATATTTACTGTGTTTTTTTTTTTAGCAATTTAAGTAGAAAATCCTTCCAAAACATGGTTTTCGCGTATCATATGTATCATATCGTTGGTCATGTATCATGATACATATCGTATCGTGACAAAGTGCATCGTTGCAGCCCAAGTGGAGCCCATAAATAGGCTCTCCCAAGTACGACGGGACGGCTCTCAGCCTGAAACTATGATATGAAGTATGGTGATGATCCAATGAGAGATGTGACCTGTAGGGTGTGCTAATGGAAATTGATGACGGACGACGAATCCCAACCCATGGCAATAGCTCAAGTTCATAAAGTTGAGCTAAAAATGGCTATTTCAAGGGCTGCATGCAGGCTTTGCCTTTTGAAAGGGCCTAAAAGTCCAAGCTCCATGTGTGTCATTTTCAAGACCTTATTATTAAATCATGTCATGAATCCCTACTATGGCTACACTCAATTTATCCGATCGAAAAGAAATTGGTACCCTCTATGAGGAATAACCATGTATCAGGCATAACTATCAATATTTTTATATAAAAACTTTGAGCTTATAACATGTAATCATGACAAAAAATCAACAATTTATAAATATAACACATTCTACATAACACTGGTAGTCAGAGTACACCCGTAGCCTGATTATGATTTGGATACAATGTTGATTCACAATCTACCATAATTCAAATATTATATGTAGCTAGTACATGGAATGTGTTATATTTATAAATTGTTGATTATGTCATGATTACATGTTATAAGCTCAAATTTTTTATATAACAAAATTTATAGTTATGTCCGATACATGGTTATTCCTCATAAAGGGCACCAATTTCTTTTCGATCAGATAAATTGAGTTGACAATGAATGGGACGGATGAATAGACGAATGCAGCTGATTACAATTGTCCTCTGAAAAATTTAAGGGACAATCACACAGTGGACTACAAATCTTACCTTCTTTCTTGTGCCACTTGACAATTGTGCCTTCCTCCATTGTTGGAGACAATGACGGCATTGTAACTTCGGTAGCTGCAAATATTTATTAATAAGCATAAATTCACAAAATTTATATTATTCAATTTTTACTTGATACATTTATCAAATTCCGCACTAACATTTTTAAATTTTAATTTACATGTCATACCTAAAACAAATGTAGATCTTTGCCTTAATACAATTAACAGTTTTAATTTCTACGGGCGGTCTTTGTTGTAGGTTATATTTTAGAAATAACATGATCAAATTATGATAATTTCGTCAAGAATATACTAATAGTATAGCATATTGATGATATGAATGCGATATTATTCACAAATAACTTTTTGTGTCCGAGAAAATACAGGTAGACTGTTGTTTAGTTTCTTGCAAAAAGCGCAATGGATTGTTTATAAGAGGAGTCACGATATTGTGCCATTTCCTTATTTAGATTCGCGTGGTTTACGTCGGTTGTAAAACCCTTAATTTGGTGCACTTACAACTTACAAATCACAATACGATTCATCGTAATAATCCTTATTTGGTAAGTATGACCATATATAGGTTTAATAGGAGAAAATACTAACTAGATTGAAAAATATTCATCTCTTTGATAGAACAATTATATTATGTACGTTTTCTGTCTGATCATTTCCCAATCATGAAGTAAAATGGATTAGCTTGATTTTGAACTGACAGCGGGTAGAATGAGTCGATTAAAAATACAATTTGGTGTGATTGTTGATTGCGCCAATGATTTTATCTACGCATTCCACAGCGAAACAGAACATTTTCATTGGCCTATACGCTATTTCCGAGAGTTTGTCTATAAACAATCGTAATGTAACTATTTTGGGATGTTTGTTTACATAATCAAGGGTACAAATGTGACAATTACATGCAATCTATGAGATATTTATGCTTGATATAAGAACAACATCTGTCTATTATATAATATTCTTTCTATTTATGGCAGTTTTAGTGGATGTGACTATTTTAACAGTTATACCCACAGGGAAAGCCGCCCATATTTTTAAGATGGAGTTTGATATAAAAAAAACGCTGTCACTTCATACAGGCCTAAGAGAAAATGGTAACAATGCGAATCCATGCGATTTATCATAAACCTGCAAATATTGCATCTGTCATTTGCAGAATGAGGTCTACACTCCCCAGAGGGACGGCCAGCGGCCATGTTTTTCATCAAAATTTGGAAACATTTGATAGCTCCCAACCATGATGATCCAATTGAAGTTTGGTGACTAACAGATGAGGAATTTGGCCTGTAGGCTGTACAGTGTGATATTTGGTGACTAACAGATGAGGAATTTGGCCTGTAGGCTGTACGGTGTGATATTTGGTGACTAACAGATGAGGAATTTGGCCTGTAGGCTGTACGGTGTGAATTTGGCCTGTAGGCTGTACGGTGTGAATTTGGCCTGTAGGCTGTACGGTCTGAATTTGGCCTGTAGGCTGTATGGTGTGAATTTGGCCTGTAGACTGTACGGTGTGAATTTGGCCTGTAGGCTGTACGGTGTGAATTTGGCCTGTAGACTGTACGGTGTGAATTTGGCCTGTAGGCTGTACGGTGTGAATTTGGCCTGTAGGCTGTACGGTGTGAATTTGGCCTGTAGGCTGTACGGTGTATTATTTGGCCTGTAGGCTGTACGGTGTATTATTTGGCCTGTAGGCTGTACGGTGTATTATTTGGCCTGTAGGCTGTACGGTGTATTATTTGGCCTGTAGGCTGTACGGTGTATTATTTGGCCTGTAGGCTGTACGGTGTATTATTTGGCCTGTACGTAGGCTGTACGGTGTATTATTTGGCCTGTAGGATGTACGGTGTATTATTTGGCCTGTAGGCTGTACAGTGTGATATTTCAAAGCAGGCCTGCAAATATGAAACAATGACCATTCAGTTCACCTGGAGATTACCTTAACCCTTTACCCAACAGAACGGCCCTGTGCCAATGCATTCTCTTATATATGCGAGTCGACCATAGGTCGCCTCGCATATATAAGAGAATGCATTGGCTTAACACATATTAAAAATGATAAAATTATCAAAGAATGTAGAAAGAATTATAAAATTGTTAAAGAATGTAAGAAAAAATGGTAAAAAGTGTTAAAAAATGAATTTTGTTTAGGCCAATGCATTCTCTTATATATGTGAGGCGACCTATGGTCGACTCGCATATATAAGAGAATGCATTGGCACAGGGCATAACTGTAACCATCACAATGTGGTCAATGAACCGGTTCCAATGATATCCATATTTGTATGGTGTTATTGAGACAGACCGAAGATATTTTAGGCTGTTGAAGCGTTATTTGGGCGTTTTTGGCCGTTTTATTGGGTAAAGGGTTAAAAGAAAATGCAGTGAACAAAAAAAGACCTATGGGTAGTGAGGTATGTCATTTTGCTTTTAGCAGGTATATATCCTGAAGTTTACTTGCTCCAGCTTTCTGGCTTTAAAATTGACATACAGCTTGCTAAATTTATAATACTAGGGATTCAGTTGCACTTTTTGCAGTAGGTACGTGGCTTAATTCCCGTATGTTGGCCTGTTTCACCCAGTAGAAGTTAATTGATTTTCGTGGTAATCACATATGTTGGATTGTTTGTTTAGTATCGTCATAGGGTTGTGTTTTGTGAGTATAATGGCGTACAGGCTTAAAATCCATCAAATTTTGCGAGATCAAAACATAGCGTTTCTACAGGGAATCAAGACGTTTTTTACTAGATTCACAACTTAGGATTTTATGGCCTGCCGTATTTAATCTTATTATGGAATTTTATACTCATTTGAACATATTTGGAGTGATTAATGAAATCTTTAAAGAGTGTATTAAAATTAGAATAAACAGTCGACAACGGTGGGTATAATAGAAGTGCAGGGCGGAATATATGTATATCAATTCTCACAAAAAAGGCAATAATTATTCAAATGCCCGGAAGTGTAACAACAACAATTCCACAAGTTCTTGTAAGAATACTAAGGTATTTGTCTCTTGACTGCCACTTTGAGAACCGATATTCTGGTATTTTATTTGCAACACGTAGCAGCAGTTATGGACTTCCACCATCAAGCCATTGATTTGCCAAAAAAAGTGCAGACCCGAATACTAGTAAGCATCGTGCAGGGTGAATTTTTTTCATAAAATTAATAAATGTACATGTATGTTTAATTGGCACACAAGAGTATTTGTTTGAGGTTCAATTGATGGTCAATATTTGTTTTAGTTCGGGCTAAAACTTTACATCGCAATTTACAATTAATTACAATCAAAGAACCTTAACTCTGAATTTTTTTATGGCCAAGCCTTGAAATAGGGTGTCTGTCATTTGCAGAATGAGGTCCCCAGTGGGTGAATTTAGTGATGCTACCCCGCATAGCGGGCTAGCATCACCAAATTCACCCTCTGGGGACCTCATTCTGCTTACATCTCAGCAGAATGAGGTTCCCAGAGGGTGAATTTGGTGATGCTAGCCCACTATGCGGGGTAGCATCACTAAATTCACTAGTGATGGGGGGGGGTTAACCGAGAAAACAACTAGGTTTCGGTTTTTAACAATAAACCGAAAACCGACCGACGCAATTCTGCACAAACCGACATTACGGTTTTTTTTCATGTTTATTTTTCACTTAAATCGACTTATTATACTACTCCCCAGGTACTTATTACCGGTAGTTTATATTGTTATCAAATTATCGGCCTCTCTGATCAATATTATATCGGAATGTGTCCATTTCGTCTCAGATATGTGTTGTTATAATATCGTAGGCGACTGTTTTTGTTCTTTTTCAAAACATGGCCGAACAAAATAACCAACAAGGTTCAACAAAAAGCCCTGTTTGGAGTTAATTTACGCGTCTAACTGGAGACGACTCCAAAAAATGTCGCTGCTTAATATGTCATAAAAAAGTCGTATATCAGCATCTGGTAGAAGTTTGCAGCCATGTGCATATTGTAAACTATGTCGCAACACAGACATCAAAGCGATCACACTGCAGTCATTGAATGTGGGTCAATCATACACGTGTCAAGAATTGTTACACAGTCAGGTCAAGGACGCCCACTGTTTGTGAATTTGCTGCTGTTTGCGGTTGAATTCTCAGATACTAATGCATATAATATGATAAATATGTTTTAAACATGTCAGAAAGGGATAAACAAGTGAAGATGGGAATGTTTATTTTTTTAAATACCGAATTGTATCATCTTATCGCGTTGGATTCAGTTTGCGTCGGCATTTTGTCCCGTTGTTTACATGTGATCGCATTTCCTTCCTCAAATATTCAACGTTATCGGGACATTTATTGACTCTAATTACGGTGATTACTTTGAAAGTATATACTCAAATTGTATGTATTTCAGTATAATTTCACTATCTAGTAAAAAAAACCGAAAACCGAACCGAAACCAAGGTTTTTTCTCCAAAAAATCAAAACCACCCATCTTTAAAATTCACCCTCTGGGGACCTCATTGCAAATGACAGACACCCTATTTCAAGGCTTGATGGCCACCAGGCTTAGTTTGCGAACTCATTTCAGAAACTCCTCTTTTGAACTCACATATACCCAAAATCTTTCAAATCCATTGATAATTGTTCAAAATAAACCACGTACAACTTTCCGTGGGGTGCTAAATATATATATATATACTAATACAGGTACCGGTACATGTATAGCAAAATAAGTAAATGAAAAAAATGTCAAATCAAAGGGCTGTAACTCTGGTGAAAAAGTCAGGCCGGACCTACTAGTAAATTGCGAACTGGCTTCAGATACTCCTCTTGTGAACTCAAAGAGCAAAACATTTTCATAAATATGTTGATAATTGTTTGAAATAAACCCCGCTTCAACTTTCTTGGGTGCATGCTAAACTTCTATTCTAAATGCCCAAAAAATTGCAATCAAAGCAGATCAAAGGGCCGTAACTCGGGTAAAAATGTACAGCCGGGGGCTAGATTGTGAACTTGTTTTAGTGAACTCACATACCAAAAATCTTTTAAATCAGTTGATAATTGTTCAAAAATACAAAATAACCCATGGAAAACTTTTCATCATCAAGACATCATGATCACGCAGAACACGAACTCGCAAAAGGATTAATGGAATCCAGGCACACACATAACCATTTCATTCATTTACTAACAGATTTCAAGCTGGTTTCGGGGTAGTCCAACAAATTAGACGATTCGGATTAAGACATATTTTAATATTTGGACATTTATGTTGTCTTAATTCCTCATAAGGATTAAGATAATCGTAAATGTCCAAATATTAAAATATATATCTTAATAATCCGAATAGACTAATTTGTTGGACTATAGTTTCGGGGATAACTTGTACATATGTCATGATATGAGCCCCATAAGGCTACTAGTCTACTACTACTAATAGTATATGGAAGTACATATTTGACCAATTTTAATTACCTGGTTACTCCTAAAGGAGGTTGCTCATATGTGACCATTAAGAAGTCGAAGTAAGTAAGATCATGCAATCTTAAAATCATGGTGCTGATCGTGAATGCCAAAAAATTACATTGAATGAAAGGGCCATAACTCTGGTGAAAATATCCCACCGGGGCTAGTTTGAAAACTCGTTTCAGATATTCCCCTTGTGAACTCATACGGTCCTACTAAACAACGAACACAAACGAACACAGGTCCAAAAAGCGGAATAGAACTTAGAAGGGTGAAATTGGGTTTGTGAGTGCGTGTAGGTCCATTCTATGTGCATGTGGTGTTATTTCCAACTTTGATGACTTATTTTTGGAGTTATTAGCATTTTTTTAATACAAAGCTACTAAACAACGAACACAAACGAACATAACATTGGCCGTATTGCACTATAAGGCGTTACTCAAGGTGTTAATTAACTACCGCTTACTCTTCGGCTTACGCTGTCTCCTTCTTAATTACACTTTTCTGAGTTGTTTTGACTTTATTTCATTCACTATTAAGACTTTGTTTAACTCCCCTCAGCCTTTCTGAGCTTGCGATCAGCAGACTTCATAGAAGTTAGGCGGATTAAAAAAAAATTCAGTTCAGTTTACAATTAGCTTTAAATCCCAATATTTTAAGGAAATATAATTCAAATGAAGTGCCTATTCTACATGCGTGGACCTCTTTATCTGCACTAGGATCGTACAAGTTTTCAATACTAGAAAGCAAAATTCAAATATTCCGAAATGTTGGACGAATAGCCGCTAATAATAGCCTACTAACAAAAATAATATATTAGAAAACAATTAGAAGGCAAAATAATTAACTGATTTGACAGACAATTGATATGAAATAGTGACTGACCAACTGCGTGACATTCGAGGAGCTCTTCACGGTGGTGGGGATTTTACCTCATCACATATTGCATCTTCGAAAGTTAGACACGTAATTTGGACAAACATGACAGCAGAACGGTTGCGAAGACTTCTTAATTCCAAATTCCAAACTTCAACTGATTGACAATTAGCCAGCTCTACTGAAAGATCAGCACTTGTGATATATATATCTGATCAATCTGTACCAATTTCCCTACATATCGTCTAAGCTGAAAAAAAAAAACGCTCTTTATTACTCATCCCATGCAAAAAATGTTGTGTGACAATACTTGACCGACGAATGACCAACCATCTCTCAGATATTCGATTAGTATTTCAATTTACCTGACCATGATGTAAGATTCTAAGATGGTAATTCTAGTCGAGGAGGATGAAACTAAACCAAAACGCTTGGAACGCGAAAATCAATTGTTCAAACGCAGAAATGTTGATTCCGCAAGCATTTTCAAACTCAATTTCACAGAATTAAATATCCATGCAATTGTCTGAGATTCTCAACAAAAGAGTGACTATAGTATATAGCTTACAGAAAAAATCTGAGTTTGCGCGACATGCTTGTTCGATCAAAGTGCGTCATGTTGAAAAACAATTTACCTCTCATACCTCTCATGTATCAATGACAAATCTTAAAACTCATTAGCGAGTTCCAAAGATGCATTTACGGAATAAATCGCGCCAGCGAAATGAGCCCGTGCCTACTAATTAAAAAAAAAAAACATAACTTTAAATCCGGTGACTTCTAGGAACTTGTATTCTGGTCCCAACTTACCCAAGCCCAGATAAAGACTGATGGGAGTTAAACAAAGTCAAAACAACTCAGTAATGTGTAATTAACAAAGAGACAGAGTATAACTATAACTAAGCCGTAGAGTAATTGGTAGTTAATTAACACCTCAATGAATGATTAAACTTAAAGCCTTATAAATAGCGCTATACGTAGAGCTGGGACGGTTATGGGTTTTTCGTGACCGGTTATGAACGGCAAAAAACCGCGATTAACCGGTTAACCACATATTATAGGTACTATTATGGGTGGGTAAGCCCAGTATGCAGAACGGCGATGATTGTGATGCTCACTGACATGGTAAGTTTGAGAACGGCTCCTGCCCATTATACAAAGAAGTTGTCACGCACAGTGCTGGCCTTATGAAAAATCTGCAGGGGCTAAAATTCGCCCTCGCCAACATACTTTGCAGGGGCTAAAATATTTTGCAGGGGCAATTTCTGTTTTATGGGGTATTTATGTTGTAACATATGAAATACAAGTAAACTGACATATGTCATATTGCATATAACTTATTATGTGGTAAGTGATAATATTTAAATTTAATTAATTTATAATCATATATTAATTGTGAAATTATCAATGAATGTTGTATAACTTATTAATGTTTAATAAAGTACTTTTATAAATGTTATACCATGTCTTGCATATATGGTATTGTTGTGTTTGTTCCTTTATGCCTGATCCAAGTGACCTATAATGGTTAACCAGAATCAATCAATCATTATAATATATTTATATCATATATTACATGCTGTTATACTGTATAATACATGTATGAGGTGACATCATGATAAGATATTATTGTAAGTTAACCAGAATCAATCATTATGCCATACATATATTGTACATACATGTACATGATATGTTTGTGTTTGTTCCTTTATACCTGAGTGACCAAGTTAGTTACCTAACCAGAATCAATCATTATATCATGCATTTATTTGTTCCATACTTTTATCTATATAATCCATCGGTACATTCGCGGCTTCCGTACATTTGTGAAATTTCGTCCACTTCTATCGCGTCAAAACATACATTATTCCGTACATATCATAAATTAAATCACTTCTATGTTTGTATCATCTCATAACCCATCCGTGCTATGTATAAATCACTCATTTCATGTAATTAATAGCACGATATCGCGATATTTATTCTTTGTTTTCGTCACTTCATTCAACTCATTTGTTTACATGTCAGCGAGCACTGTTGCGCGATTGGCGGATTCCTTCGTAGCCCCACCCATCGCTGTCAACAGCGCTCATCAAACCTTGCAGGTAAGGTATGATTTGCGGGTAGTACTGCACGTTCACAGTTAGGTCATGTAATCGTCAGTCTGTCACTGGTGACGGGTGTGTAGCATGGTTTGACCTAATTAGATATACCGGTGGCAGCCGACTGTTAACATAGCATGTGTCTCCTGCTTCAAATATGCGATGTCGCGTTGCCTTATATGTTTTCAAACGGATAACTCATCAAAATTACTGCAAAAGTATGTTCGGTAGTGAATGTTGCGCGAGCGATATATCGCCCACGCCAAATTGAAATTGCGCGGGCGACGCGCGAGCGATAAAATCGCTCGCGCCATATTGCCAGGCCTGCACGCATGACACACATAATCACATATCTAATTAAGTACACATCTTCAATTTATTACTGAATAAAATAAATATACAATGTCATTCCCCTGTGAGGCTGTGTTGTGTTCATTTATTGTCCTTGTAAAATTACTCCATCGCCATCGGGATATGTGATCGGGCGGGAAGCTGAACACACCGACACGGAAGTGACGACTAGAAAGGTTTAATATACATTCCGGAATATTTTATTGATTATTCCGCAATTTCCGGTAGCTGGGTGGGCGAACAATTATTATTTATTCTTAATGAAATACTTACATATACGTTGGTATGTGATGTTGTCCGGGGGGGGGGGGGGGGGATGGATTGAAGGGCCCCGGGAGTCTCAAGAAATAACTAGTCGTTGATAACAAAAACAATTATCTTCCTGATAATAATACTGAATACGAGTCATGCAATGTGACAATCTTGTAAGATCACACGTGTGCTGACCCTTTGATGTTTCGTTTTGATGTCGGCAGGCTGTTAAATGTAGCCTTCAAAGAGCCGACACACCTCGTTTGATGTTGTTCCGTCAATCTCGGATTCATTTTAATTGACGGATACAGAGATTAACCCTCTTATAGCCAGTTATAGCTGACCATCACAGTGATCATACACTATAATAGTGATGTTACGGTTAACCGACCATGGCAAATCCGTGACCGGTCACGGCCATAGTTGGTGGTTAACCGCATAACCGTCCCAGCTCTAGCTATAATAGCCTATACGGCCAATGTTATGTTCGTTTTTTAGTAGCTTTGTATTAAAATAATGCTAATATAACTCCAAAAATAAGTCACCAAAGTTGAAAATAACACCACAATCCACATACACATAGAATGATCGACCCACACACCCAATTTCACCCTGTCCCTTCTACTTTCTAGTCTATTCCGCTTTTTAGACCTGTGTTCGTGTATGTTCGTTGTTTATATACCAAAAATCTTTGAAAATCATTTAGAATTAATTGTTCAAATAACCCGGCCCCACTCCACTGGCTGCAGTGGCTCCAGTCCAGACAACTTTTCGTGACGGACAGACAGAACCCATTTCTATAGACTATATCCCGTCTATTCAACTGAATTTTAAGAAACAGTGAGTGCACGCAAATAAACTGTACACCTTAAGAAGAATTGTATAAAGTTGGGATATCTGTCTATTATCTGAATTCAGCTATTGTAAGTTGTATTTGTAACTGAATGTTGACATTTTTTGTGTTGTCACAAATTTACAAAATATCACGCCTGGATTGCTGGAACTTGGAAGAGAGAATTGCACGAAGCAAGATACCCTATGTTGGCAAAAGCATACCATATTTTCTCATAAAAGTTTCTATATTATTTGTTGATTTTCTCAGTGCTTGGTATCTTCTACCAACGTTTAAAATGCATCGATAACTTCGAATCGCAGCAGACGCCATTGCGGCGAAGGCGAATAGCGACCTTGACAAGGCCAACCCAACTAACTAATTTACGGACCAAAAAACAAGACGCAATGCAATTTTTATCTTTGAGAGGCAAAACTAAATGTTGTAGACTAAACCCGAGGTCGAATCGGAAAAAATGTGAAAATATCACATTCAATATAATTTATTTAGTAACACATTATTATATTGATATAGGTATATATATAATAACAGAGTCCCCACCGAAGCGTAGCTGATATATGTAGCCATGTGGGATCCTTTGTCACTCATCTGAACAACAGTGCAAAAATAATCAACTTGTCTATAACCTTAACCAATTCCTCAACCAAATCAAGCAGTATTCATACTCATATTTCATTGATCACCTTAAATACTGGTATTCCCCACATTATTGAAAATTGCAAGACGATCGCGCGGGTCTCAGCATAAAGACATCACGATAATCATATTGGCTACCAGATAAAGCATAACAACTAAAAAAAAAATGACTATAATCACCATCTCACAACCCGAATCCCCCCCCCACCCCCATGCCCCCACCCCTTCTTGCCCATCTCTATACAATAATACACACATTGTAAATACGCACCCGCACTATATTCACCCAATATACGTACACATAACACTGTATCACTATACAAGCATAAGGGCCCTGCCATTTCAAGTTATACTTTTTGTGGGGTCCTGTTGATATATATGTATTATAATTATATTGAATACGAAATAAATCTTATTGAATCTTGAATCTTATGCTTATAAGTTGTTTGATAAAGTGTAGGCCCTATGGGAGGCCGTTTTCATATTTATTAATAATAGTGATTAAGCGAAATCCAATTGCGCTTAATTTCACCACGTAGAGCCGCTGACGAATTATGCAGTAGGTCCCTTCATTTGCGTAGATCCCGGCGTATATATAGTTCCATCAATTAGCGTCCCCGTAGTAATGCCATATAGTACATGCTTGGTTGACTGATTACCAAACCTAATAGGTTTTTTTTGCTTAGTAATACCATGTACCTTTATCCAGATTAACGTACTTGGTAATACAACCACTTAAGAGGATGAACATGATGATGAAGCCTGACTAAAATTACGGGATTTCTGATCTGAACCGGAAAATAAAAGGATTATCAAATTACAAGTGATTACTGGCTTCTGGATAAGATATTAATTGGAGGAATGGATATATTGCATCAGATGATGCCATGTGAGTTGTGTGGCTTATGGTGAGGAAAATAAGAGGATTGTCACATTTCTCGATTCATCAGTATGATCCAGTATAGGTTCTGGGTGATTTTGTCGGTCTGATTTGTCTTTAAAATCTCTTGAAATGTCGCTGCCAAACGTCCGTATCTCTAAAATACTCGGAGGAGCAATGCATGGGAATGCGATCTAATGCCACGTCTTATATACACTCGTCAATATTTGGACATAGTAAAATAAATCGAAATAGGAAAGATCTTCAGGAAATTGCGGATTAGCAGTCACACTCTAGAAATTTAAAAAGGACGCCATTAACAACCGAAGATTCATGTAGCCCCAAGAGAATATGCAGAAAGTGTGGATTAGAAACGGAAACTGAGGCTGGTGGGGTCATTGTCACAAGGCATCGGTCACATTCGTAGCCAGCTTTTTAAATCGATCACAAATGTAGCCAGCTTTTCTATGGCGATCACATTTGTAGCCAGCTTTTCATATTCAGGCGAGTCTCAATGAACACGATCAGGTTAATCTCATTTTTCTGAGTTGATGGATGAACAACAACTTGAATGTTTTGATATTAGTTCTTCTAATAACCTGAGGTCTCTGATCAATGTCGTTGGAATGCTCGAATTATATCGCAATATAAGTTGATACACGAAGTTAACCATGCATGCAGGGCATTCCTGACTCCAAGCATACACTTTAGGAACAAGACTATTGGAACAAGACGGCTGTCAAGCAAGACTAACACGAAGTCAGTTTTGGAGCATGACGTCGACATTTTAGTCACGAACGTGATGACGTCATATTTCGCGCCATATAAAGCATGCAATTAGAAAAGCTGGCTACGAATGTTTTCGCCGGTGAAAAAAGCTGGCTACATTTGTGATCCATTTAAAAAGCTGGCTACGAATGTGACCGGAGCCTTGTGACAATGACCCATCGGCGAAACTGAGGAACATTCTATTTTAGTATGCCCTTTTTTAAAATAGCATTCGTCTCCGTTTTTTGGACGAAATCGTTAAAGTAAATTAAAAGTTTACTAATATGACTGATACACAAAAATTCACAGGAACGTGCAATGTCATCTGAAACATGATCCGTCTCTTTTTCCACAAAATATGTGAAACACCATATTTACAACAAAAAGAAATTGATAATTTTTCATTCTGATTACAATTATGTATAGTTATTGGTTCATATATATATTTTTATTTCCGTTGTGACATCAGCCGCGTGAGGGTGTAATTGTCAATAAACTGATCTTATCTAATTAGATTCAACGAAACAACCAAACGGCACATATTCATTCGACCATATAAAAAACGATAAACCACTCGAGAAATTCACTTCAGAAGCAGTCATCGTGATAGTTTTAAAGGTACTCAATCTGATTAAGCACACCTAAATTACTATTTCTTTGGCTTCGGGGGTAAAAAAAATATTTGATTCGAGTCGAGGAACCTACCCATCAAAGCGATCAGATATCGATTTTTGAAGTTTGTTATTTCAATTGTTTGTGGCCCAGAAACACGCCGTGAAACGAATGGTCTCTGTCAAAATTGCGGATGACTTAGGAAATTTTGATGAGTATCATGAAATGATGTGATATTTACATGAAATGGATGAAATGATGAAAATGTTCTAGACATAAATGATTTTTTTTCTTTATGTTTTCTTATTTTTTTTTTTTACTGTTGTTGTTATTATAACTGATCAAGCCACTGTCAGTGACTGCCCGAAAGTGAAGTTCATTTTGTTATTACAACTAAGAAAACATTGCGGACTTCACAATTATCCTACACAAACACTACACTAAATCAATAAAATCAAGTTGGGACCTCACAATTAGCCAACAAAAACACTATCTCAATAAAATTAAGCCGATTAAATCCCTTCTAATTAATGGGGCCGACTGCTCTGGGGCCGACCTCGCAGTATTAAATTATATCTCATTCCACTTCCGCAATTTTAGTTAAAATAATCGACCTTGACCTTATTTGAACTTTCAAAACATTTACATTTTGACACACACGTGCTTTGCCTTTTTAACAAAATGGGTCCGACTAAAACTGATGAAGTAAGCAAACTTTCGATTTACATATAATTTTATACGTTTATATTGTTGTGTCGTGGTGAGCCTGAAGTATAACTGCCATAACCATAAATAAGCCTGGTTGCTAGCTGTGTTTTTTCGACCAACCACCTCTTTCACTACCATTGTACCAATGGACGTGTACGGACTCTCCGGCCATTTTTGGAGTGGTTGTCCTGAAGCTCTCCCAGCGTATGTATCACTTTGGTGCGATACAAGAGCAGAATCGACGATTCACAATACTAGTGTGACAAAGATCTCAAACTTAGTAGTCCAGGAGATATTGGTCGACCTCTGCACCCCCCCCCCAGGACTTAACTTCACCCCACTAATTTTCTTCCTTAAGGTCTCCTCTAAATTTTTTCACTTGTTAACAAGAAAAAAAAGTGGCCGCAGAGACTCCAGACAAGATGGCGTCCATCATGGCGGCCATTTTTTTTAAATGCACCAGGTCTCTTTGATCGCCATAATAGTAAAGATGATAGCACATTCGGTCTTGTTTTCCGCTCGATTCGTTATGCTAATATACAACTCTTACAAATTAGCCAAAAATCCGACACCAGAATCCAATATGGCGGCCAAGATGGCCGCCGAAATGTGAAAATATGCTATATTTCTGACATGTTACCACCTTTCGTTTGTCTCTGTGGGAAAATATTATAATTTTTGAGTCATGTTATACATTTATCATTAGTGTTGAAACGATTAATCGACTAATCGAAATCGACGCGATTATTAAATTAGTCGATTCCGAAATCGGCTAGTCGAATAGTCGGAACACACCCACCACCATTATGCCATCGCGAAAGCAGTGCCGTTACCGAATTACTGGACAATTTAAACAATCAGGCTATCGAAATACACAATCACAATTATCTTGTTAAAGCCTTCTTTGTTGTCCCTTTGATGCGATAACTGCTTTCGGCACTTGGTGGTCATGCACGAGCGCGAAACCCAATGACCTCAACTCAATATATTTGTCAGCGCCGCGGCGGCTTATTCTTTGAAGTTGAGACGGCCGGCTTTGATAATCAACTTCAAAGAATCCGCGCCTATCGCAACCGTGTCTATTTCGGCGTGATGACACTGATCTGAGTGATAACTGGTCAATGTGTTTGCATATGTGCAGGACTCAACTTCAATCAGGTTAGTTGCTAGGTGACATTATTGAAGCACTATGTCAGTATACCTTTAAAGTTTATTTGTAAAATTGTGTGATATTTTTTACAACCACCACATGCATCAACTGACGCATGGTGAGCTTATACGATCGCACGTTCTAGATATATTGTATTATAGATATAAATATAAAGCCAACCCGCGGTCGGCCATGCTATGCATCGAATAGCGTCGCGTATTTCGAACTAAACTGGCGAGTCACTTCGGAAATCCCACGTCGTTTATGGGCTGTGTTTGTGAAAAATTACAATGTATTTTAGCACCTCAAACTTAAATCCTTCGCGGAATTGGACGGTGACAGGGCTGTTCCCAGAAACGTAATCTGGATGACGCAAATTCCTGGAATCGGGCTAAATATAGAACTTACGACATCGCATCGAAATGTACTATTAACATCGCCGGTCTGCGCAGTTTTATTTCTTAAACTGACACGATCGATTGTGTATTCGGGGACTCGCGAGTAAAATTGTATATATTGTATATATATTTACAATGTACCATGCACGAGAGACAATTATGTACGCGATCAAATCAAACAGTGAAACACGTGCGTTTTGGCGGGAAAATGACTGTCCGTTTGTGAAGCCAATCGGTAACAAGCACACTGGGCAACTTCGAAAACAATGATGTTCGATTGTATGTAAGAATCGGTACGGCCCGGTAAACCATACCATATCAATTTCACTGGGGGTAAGCTGCTCCGTGGGAAGTGGTTCGCTTGTGATAAAAGCTCCAGTGCGCATACGAGAAGCTCCAGTGCACATCCGGTCAGAAGAAGTTATTTTATTTACAACATTCAAAGAACACAGATTGAAGGTAAGGAATAGAAAAGAATTTCCACTGCTGCTCCCTTCTGCGATAACATCTATAACAAAACCAGGGACGTTTTGTCACATATTTTCTCACAATACCCGTTTAACATTGCTGAAAAAACATTCCCTATGCATTTACTATGGGAAAATAGCGAAAGTAACCGGGTGAATAGAGCGTATTTAAAAGCTTATTTGAGCGTGAACAATATTTAACAATAAAGCTAATACGTCATCTAGTAATCCCCAATCAGTGTCGATGTATTCTGCTCGTTTACAACAATGCCAGAAAGCTTTCAAATCATGACAAAAAGCCCCAGTGCCATTGCGATAACAGGTTACACATCGTGTGCGCTTGTGATGAAATAAAGCGCCAGTGCGTAGGTGTCATGGAATCGTAATTGACTTATTTTTGGCAGGATAATCATCATTCTGACATCCGAAAACTACAGAAGGTGGTGTGCGCTTTCCTCAGAGTCATTTTCTTCAATTAGCTTGTGTTTTATGTTGTAATTAATATTATATATCATTTATATTATAAATATCCGAATACGAATGTAATTTTGACAATTAAGAATTTCGTAATACAAATGATACGAATGTAATTACGATAATTAGACATTAGTATATATAATAATTATAATTACTATAATATAATAATCATATTCATATCATTTGCAGTGCATTCTTCACAGAACCATACCACCATATATATAGTGGTGATATGGCTTCGTTAGTACGAATGTAATGATGATTATTAGACATTTATTTTAGTTGGGAATACGTTGAACTCGTATCGATGTGTTGCTTCAGTAAAAGCAAACACTGTATTCATCACACCTTGATGCAGGATTGGGAGTTTCAGGGACGTGACTGGAGGTCTTGGTTTGGGTGGATGTCAAACTTCGAATTTCCAACTGTATCCCCCACTTTGGAGCACATTTTTTCTCAACTTAATACTTTCCTTTTGCACATTCTTGGCTTGAATATTCTGACTGTTACCTGAAACAGGTCTGTAACTGGTTGGAACTCCAACGATATACCCCCATATATTTGAAAGTATCTGAAATATATGTTGTAAATATGAATGTCTTTCAACTCCGGGTGGAGTGCAAATCACAGGGGTCCGGGAATATATATGATTTTAATTTATTATAGTATTTTGAGAAAATAATATGATAAATTAAAACAAAAAATCCTGGACCCCTGCATTGCAAATTGCGTTGCCCAATATTTCCCACCCGCAATGAAGACACTCTACCCAGAATTATACCCGATTATCTTGCGTTTATTAATTATTATTTCATTATTGTCATTTCAGGTGTATGCGGGTATGGAAGGGTCGCTTATATCAATGGAGGATTCAATGATCCCCGTGGTTTCCCTGCCTTTTTCTAACACCAGCACCGCAAGTTCTTCAGATGGGTGCGCTTGCATGGTGTGCCGAATTGCACCGCGGCCATTTTCTTGTTGTTCTCGGCAGTGATAACACCTTGTTGTTTCTGAAAAGTTATAAAATGCATCCATAATTGCATGTATTTGGCATTATTTTTTGCAATTAGTTGATTATAATAACTAAAGCGTCTTTTGAGAAATGTTTTTGTTGTTGTTGGAATCTGATTATAAGAGGGCCACCTGATCAGATTGTCTGTCTTTAATAGGTCATGCATGCCGTTTTCGTGCCATTTATATATAATGGCACATCCATATGATGTTATGACTTACACAAGCCGCCAATCGACAATTATTTTTGCAAGATTAATTATTCGAATACATGTATGTAATGGTCAATCTCTCACATCGTAATATGCATACATGATCAACCCACTATTCGAAATCAATTAGGCTGACAACAAACGAACAGTTTAAATATATCCGTACAAATACTTGTGAATCACACAGGACTGCATGTACATTCAAATACATATCGATTGGAGTATATAATAGGATATACTATTGGTATATAACTGATAATTCACGGAAACACCACACGATAATGGTCATGTTCTAGACTCCAATAATGCCAATGTGATTGAAATAATAAATACGAACTTGTTTCGAATCGTTTTCACCTCTACAATTCCCTAAATCTCTTTTTAAATGCGCACTGGAGCCCACCAATCCCGGCGGTCTACGCGCTGGCGCTTATGGAAATACGAACTGGAGCGTCCACGTGGTGGTGTTAAAATGCATTTTTCTCAGTATTTAATTGTTTGAGACACCAAAGCCAACAACAATCGCACGGCGGAGATGTTTGTTATAGCAATTGATACGGGACATTATTCAGATTATTTCATTTTCATACACAAAATATCATGTTATTAAGAATTTTCTAGTTACACAATCGGGTTTTGAAGTGATAAATCAGCTGCGTTTGCGTGGTATGGAAATGTGTTATAATAAATGCGATATGTAAATCACAGTTGAAGCATGTTGGTCATTTGTGACCGACGTTCCATAGAATAATGTTGTTTATAGATATAATACGTAGCATATTGAATACTTCAGTTTCCTTTCTCACAAAATAATCACAGACGCACCGTCGCATTGTAAACTGCGCACTGGAGCTTTTATCACAAGCGAACCGCTTCCCATGGAGCAGCTTACCCCCAGTGAATTTTAAAGGAACATTTTAACACAAAACATATAGAATAATGCACCGGTTTCTGATTGTTGCACGCGCTTCCACTCCGTAATCCGTAGCGTTTCCGCGATCGATCAGGTGTTTGTCACCACCGTTTAGATACATACATCAAATGGATGGTAATTTGATTGTCATAAAACATCATATACCTGGGACAAATTAATAACCTATTAACCTTCAGTGATATTAAGCCAAATAATCACGGCAAATAGTGTTAAATCACGTCTTGCTTTGCGTTCGAAAATGCAAAGTTGGTTACTGGTACTCAAAACAAACGGCAAATTATATACGTATATGAGCACAAAACGGTAAGTTTCGGAAGGGGTCCGACTAGTCGACTAGTAGTCGATTCCCTCTGGCGACTAGTCGATTCCTCAAAACCACTAATCGTTTCAACACTATTTATCATATAGAGGAGTCATTGGTGAACACATGGGGACCATAATATGCATTAATTGCGGGATATGTTTGTCCGATATCACGTTTTCCCAAATGCCGGTATCATAGGTCAAAGCCTAATCTCCGTTAATAACGCGATGTTATGTTTCGAATCAATGAATGTTATTGCTATTATAACAACACCCATGCATATATATTTGCAGGAGATACTCGAGCTAGGATTCCTCTTATACCTGAGTTGAGGAATATTTACCTAAATCCAAGATGGCGGCCAAAATGGCCACCAGAAATAAAAAATCGCCGAAAATCGCTGATTTTAACATCAGTGAGCATTATTGTCATGACAACTCCACACCTGCTTACTATTGTAAGTTGGGAACACTTAGGCGAAGAACTTTCCTCGTACCATATCCAAATAAAAGTCCCCCAAATCCAAAATGGCGCCCACAATGGCGGACAGATTTTGAATAATCACCGAAATTCCCTCATATTCACATCATTGGGCATTATTGTCGAGACAACTCCACCCATGATTGAGTTGGAAATACTGAGGTGAAGTAATTACACTACATCTCATGCAAGAAATTGTTTTCCAAATCGAAGATGGCGGCCAAAATGGCGACCGAAATTTGAAAACAAGTCTACATTCCTTTACTTTCTTACGATGGGCGTTATTGTTTCGCGATTTATATCCACCATTACATGCTGATATGGAATAGTGACATGAAGTATTCATTAGGGTTTGGTAATTGATACTCACAGCCAAGATCGCTGCTAAATTGGCGGCTAGAAATTGAAAAGAAATCGATATTTTCACATATTAATTTCAATTTTTTTGTCATAATATCGGTATGTATTGACGAAATTGTACATATTAAACCATCTACTAGTTCAACTTAAAGGTATCAAAACGCATAAAATAGCTCGTATCCTTCTGGAAAGATGAGACACCACAATTAATATCGCGATGTGGCATTTCGAAATCCAGTCTCCACTTAGCGCCGATAATGGCCGTAAGCGTAGGTGCGCCGAATAGTTACATCAGAACAATTACCTGATAACAGATTCTGATTTGCCACGTCACGTCCATAATTATCTGGACCAGCTTCCATTTCTTTGTCTGATAAATCTAGGTCGCTAACACCGACAAAGTATTCACCACTTCCTGGGAGTAGGGTCCCTCTAATCATAACGTTTCAAACAATTCATTTTCCGGTGTCTAGTTTACAGAAGGTCATCTCTATGTATGTGTCTCATACCCCATGGGATAACGACATGTACACCTGGCGAACCAGTTAGCTAGTCACTTCTCAATAGATGGTTCGTCAACTCACAAACTCAGCGAACGCATTGGCATATGTGGACAACTTCGACAGTGTTTCGAAGGTTGCTAGCTGTCTCATTCCCTTGGACAGATGTCTATCTGATAAGGAGAAGACCCTAGTGTACAGACTACCCACACTTCTTTACCATTATCCGAAGCAAACTGTGTGACGCCCCGCAGTTGTCTCGTGGAATATCTCCCAGCAGAGAAGAACAATGCTCGCGGTGCTAGTTTGTGGACATGCGCCATGAAAGTGGGAATGAAATGGGCAACTGTATACACCACCCCTACACCTGGTGCATGTTTAAGTTATCGAATGTCATGCGTGTCGGTTTTATTTGGTGTGGTAAGATTGTATTTCCACATCCGTTTCGAAGCCTTTCTGATTCAACTACGTACACTTTTGTCTGGATAATAATATGCTAGCCTCCCTCAAAACAGTCGAATGGACTAAAGGATAATGTCTTTATAGCATGAATGTATGCGTGTTTTGTTATCGTCTCTCGGGGTTAGTGTCAGTATGTGGGCGGTATTATTCAAGAAAATGTCAGGAACTGTGGTGCATTTATTTCACTATGTATTTAAAGAACAATTTACAGTCTCGATGGCAATGGCTGTGGCCGTTGGGGAACGCGACCTTTATGATCATATAGCTTTATATATATAACTTTAGAATATAGTAGTTAATGTCTCATGCAGGAAAATGGTCGCATTGGTGATGTTACCAAGAAATCACTTGGTGTACCAACGTGTGTTGAACTGAATGCAAGAGCTCATCAACGTAACATTCCTCTGGATGTTCTTCGCGTTGAACATTTCACCCTTTTGTTGATGGCATTTGTACTTTCTTGAACCATACCACACAGCGTGAGTATGACATATCCACCAACTATCAAAGGTATCGCCTTTAAGACTACACCCCAGTCTTGGTGAGGCTTATACAGCAGTAGCCAATGGCATACTCCTGGTCCAGTTGTTTAAGAACGGCTTCCCAACGGATGGGAACATACCATCTTAGCATACAAGGAAAGCAAAGCCACACATGAGATCCTGTCTGAATCTAAAACATAACAAAATAAGGGGCGGTGCAGTCATGGTCCAATTTCATTTCCACTATCATGACACATACCCACAAACTAGCACTGTGTGTATTGTTATCATCTGCTTGGATCTGTTCGGTGAGACGTTAAAAAACTTTGCTGGACGCCAACAAGCTTGTTCTTATGATCATGTTCAAGGAGTTTGGGTATATTATGCATTATGGTCTTCTACGCCTTAGCAGAAATGCATCCGTCAAATGTCGGGCATTCAACATTCGAAGCCATATACAGAAGTTGTCCGGGTACGTCAGTGCATTAGATGATTATGTGAATTGATGAACCCTATATTGAGAAGTGGCTGTTTGGGAAGATCACCAGGTGTACACGTTGTTACCCCCATTAGGTCACCAAAGCTGACAATACGCAGATAGATATGTCCTTCTGAAAGCTAGTATACGCATCGACCGAATACCTTTATAGTGTATCACACAAGATGACGCATATACCCCATATGTAGCATCTGAATTATACCATAAGCTATACCATGAATGAAGCTCGCTAAGAATTCCAAGCTTCGAAACCAACACGTGAGCTGGACACCGGCATATGTATTGTTTGAAACATTCCGATTAGTGGCACACTCCTACAAAGAAGAGTAGTGAACTGTTGTTGTGAGTGAGATAGATTAATCTGACGAAGAGAAGGAAACGAGTCTAGATAATGCTAAATGTGGCAATTCAGTATAAGCTCAGGTACTGTTGTTTTGATTCTTGGGAGTCATAATATGACTATTCGGCGCACCTATATACGGTTACGTCCAGTATGAGCCCTTAGTGGAGAATGGATTTTGAAATGCCACATTGCGATTGTGGGTTTTCATCCTTCCAAAAGGCTACGACTTACATTGGAACTAATATATGGCTTATATTATGTACCGTTTCGTTTATACAAATCAATATTATGACAAAAAGTTGAAATTAGTATGTGATAATATCGGCTTCTTTTCAATTTCTGCCCGCCAGTTTTGCCGCCATATTGACTGTGAGTATCACTTGCCAAACCCTAATGAATAATTCATACATATTAACATGTAATGGTTGGTAGAAATCGCGAAACAATAACGCCCATCCTAAGAAAGTAAAGGAATGTAGGCGTGTTTTCAAATTTCGGTCGCCATTTTGGCCGCCATCTTCGATTTGGAAAACCATTTCTTGCATGAGATGTAAGGTAATTACTTCACCTCAGTATTTACAACTCAACTGTACGCATGGATGGAGTTGTCTCGACAATAATACCCAATGATGTGAATATGAGGGAATTTCGGTGATATTTCAAATTCTGTCTGCCATTGTGGGCGCCATTTTGGATTTGGGGGACTTTTATTTGGATATGGTACAAGGAAAGTTCTTCGCCTAAGTGTTCCCAACTTACAATAGTAAGCAGGTGTTGAGTTGTCATGACAATAATGCTCACTGATGTTAAAATCAGCGATTTTCCGCGATGTTTTATTTCTGGTGGCCATTTTGGCCGCCATCTTGGATTGGGGTAAATATTCCTCAACTCAGGTATAAGAGGAATCCTAGCTCGAGTATCTCCAGCAAATATATATGCATGGGTGTTGTTATAATAGCAATAACATTCATTGATTCGAAACATAACATCGCGTTATTAACGGAGATTAGGCTTTGACCTATGATACCGGCATTTGGGAAAACATGATATCGGACAAAAATATCCCGCAATTAATGCATATTATGGTCCCCATGTCTTCGCCAATGACTCCTCTATATGATAAATGTATAACATGACTCAAAAATTCTAACATTTTCACACAGAGACAAACGAAGGGTGGTAACATGTCAGAAATATAGCATATTTTCACATTTCGGCGGCCATCTTGGCCGCCATATTGGATTCTGGTGTCGGATTTTTGGCTAATTTGTAAGAGTTGTATATTAGCATAACGAATCGATCGGAAAACAAGACCGCATGTGCTATCATCTTTACAATAATGGCGATCAAAGAGACCTGGTGCATTTAAAAAAAATGGCCGCCATGATGGACGCCATCTTGTCTGGAGTCTCTGCGGCCACTTTTTAGCTCAACTTTACTTTGTAAAGTTTGAGCTATTGCCATGGCTTTGTCGTCCGTCGTCCGTGTGTGCGTGTGTGCGTGTGTACGTGTGTACGTAAGGCGTCAACAATGCAGTCTACAGGTCGTACCTTTGGTCGGATCATTATGAAATTTGTCATAGCTGTTGACATCAACATTTAGACTAGAATGATTAATTTTGGGGTCATTCGGTAAAAAAACATGGCCGCCAGTGGCCATCTTGCATTTCAAAATTCAATCCATTAGCACGGGCTACAGGGCGTACTGTTTGTCTGATCGTCATGAAATTTGTCATGGATGTTAATATTGACATGTAGATGGGAACGAGTAATTTTGGGGTCATTCGGCCCAAAAACATGGCCGCCAGCAGCCATCTTGGATTTTACTCTTTGTATGACTAAATTCTTTAGCACGGGCTACAGGTCGTACTTTTAGTCTGATCATCATAAAATTTGTCAAGAATGTTAATAATGACATGTAGATGGAAACGAGTCATTTTGGGGTCATTCGGCCAAAAAACATGGCCGCCAGCAGGCATCTTTGATTTCACTCTTTGTATGACTAAATCCTTTAGCACGGGCTACAGGTCGTACCTTTAGTCCGATCATCATAAAATTTGTCATGGCTGTTGAAATTGGAATGTAGATGGGAACGAGTCATTTTGGGGTCATTCGGACAAAAAACATGGCCGCCAGCGGCCATCTTGGATTTCAAAATTCAATCCATTAGCACGGGCCACAGGTCGTACTGTTCATCTGATCATCATGAAATTTGTCATGGATGTTAATATTGACATGTAGATGGGAACGAGTAATTTTGGGGTCATTCGGCCAAAAAACATGGCCGCCAGCAGCCATCTTGGATTTTACTCTTTGTATGACTAAATCCTTTAGCACGGGCTACAGGTCGTACTTTTAGTCTGATCATCATAAAATTTGTCAAGAATGTTAATAATGACATGTAGATGGGAACGAGTCATTTTGGGGTCAATCGGCCAAAAAACATGGCTGCCAGCAGCCATCTTGGATTTTACTCTTTGTATGACTAAATCCTTTAGCACGGGCTACAGGCCGTACATTTAGTCTGATCATCATAAAATTTGTCATGGCTGTTGAAATTGGAATGTAGATGGGAACGAGTAATTTTGGGGTCATTCGGCCAATAAACATGGCCGCCAGTGGCCATCTTGGATTTCAAAATTTAACCCATTAGCACGGGCCACAGGTCGTACTGTTCGTCTGATCATCATAAAATTTGGATGTTAACAATGACATGTAGATGGGAACGAGTAATTTTGGGGTCATTCGGCCAAAAAACATGGTCGCCAGCAGCCATCTTGGATTTTACTCTTTGTATGACTAAATCCTTTAGCACGGGCTACAGGTTGTACCTTTAGTCTGATCATCATAAAATTTGTCGTGAATGTTAATAATGACATGTAGATGGGAACGAGTCATTTTGGGGTCATTCGGCAGAAAAACATGGCCGCCAGCAGCCATCTTTGATTTTACTCTTTGTATGACTAAATCCTTTAGCACGGGCTACAGGTCGTACCTTTAGTCTGATCATCATAAAATTTGTCATGGCTGTTGAAATTGGAATGTAAATGGGAACGAGTAATTTTGGGGTCATTCGGCAGAAAAACATGGCCGCCAGCAGCCATCTTTGATTTTACTCTTTGTATGACTAAATCCTTTAGCACGGGCTACAGGTCGTACATTTAGTCTGATCATCATAAAATTTGTCATGGCTGTTGAAATTGGAATGTAAATGGGAACGAGTCATTTTGGGGTCATTCGGACAAAAAACATGGCCGCCAGTGGCCATCTTGGATTTCAAAATTTAATCCATTAGCATGGGCCACAGGTCGTACTGTTCGTCTGATCATCATGAAATTTGTCATGGTTGTTAATATTGGATTTTACTCTTTGTATGACTAAATTCTTTAGCATGGGCTACAGGTCGTACCTTTAGTCTGATCGTCATAAAATTTGTCATAGATGTTAATGACATGTAGATGGGAACGAGTAATTTTGGGGTCATTCGGCCAAAAAACATGGCCGCCAGCAGCCATCTTTGATTTTACTCTTTGTATGACTAAATCCTTTAGCATAGGCTACAGGTCGTACCTTTAGTCTGATCGTCATAAAATTTCTCATGGCTGTTTAAATTGGAATGTAAATGGGAACGAGACATTTTGGGGTCATTCGGACAAAAAACATGGACGCCAGTGGCCATCTTGGATTTCAAAATTTAATCCATTAGCATGGGCCACAGGTCGTACTGTTTGTCTGATCATCATGAAATTTGTCATGGTTGTTAATATTGACATGTAGATGGAAACGAGTAATTTTGGGGTCATTTGGCCAAAATACATGGCCACCAGCAGGCATCTTGGATTTTACTCTTTGTATGACTAAATTCTTTAGCATGGGCTACAGGTCGTACCTTTAGTCTGATCGTCATAAAATTTGTCAGGGATGTTAAGGATGACATGTAGATGGGAACGACTCATTTTGGGGTCCTTCGGCCGAAAACATGGCCGCCAGCAGCCATCTTGGATTTTACTCATTGTATGACTAAATTCTTTAGCACAGGCTACATGTCGTACCTTTAGTCTAATCATCATAAAATTTGTCATGAATGTTAATAATGACATGTAGATGGGATACAATCATTTTGGGGTCATTCGGCCGAAAACATGGCCGCCAGCAGCCATTTGGATTTAACTTTTCTCTTCATGTCTATGAACTAGTATTAGACTGTATTTAGACATTCAACTTTCCACTTTCCTAATCGCTCCATTGACTGTAATACATTAAATTATTCCCTTTCCAAGTTGAGCTACAGTGTCATTGACACTTGCATTTGTCTTGTTAACAAGTGAAAAAAATTAGAGGAGACCTTAAGGAAGAAAATTAGTGGGGTGAAGTTAAGTCCTGGGGGGGGGGGGTGCAGAGGTCGACCAATATCTCCTGGACTATAGTGGGTGGTGATAGCCTTACAATTTCTTCACCTCTATAAGTATCACATTACTATAATAACAGCACATTATTATATACAGTGTAACATTATTGTTATTATATATTATTAAAGGACCCTGCACAATAAGCTATGCTTTGGTGGGGTCCTGTTGTCATATTTACAATATACATTCTTTATTATTAAATAAATTATATTGAAATTCAATAGAAGCAATAGACAGCTGATCCACAGTCCTGGGAATGCACTGTAAAACTTGATTAAAATAATTAAATATTATAATCCTAATAGTAGGGATCGACTGGCTGATAGAAAACTATGATTAAATATTGATATTGACAATAAGGCCAAACAAAAAATGTGTTTCTGGTAACCTGCCCGCCTGCCCCTCTTCGAATGGCCCCAATGGTTTTTATGTTATTTATTTTGTAAAATTAATAATAACTAGAGGTCAGATTCCATGGAATCAGATATACTTCCATGGTATCCCATTCCATGTGTGTGTTATGCATATAGGTGTGTTCCTCTTCACGCGAATGGAATTGGTGTTTTGTGATCTGATGGTGGACTTGCATTGACATTTATAAATAAGATATATATTCCAAAGGTTTATATCATTTGGTTCGACCCACCGTGGATGCTTAATGACAGTCTATTGCATCATGGTCGTGACCAACTGAGCCACCATTAACCCCAGCCAATCAGTTTATTTTTATTCGGTAGGCATATATTTTAGAGCTAATTATAACCCCTCCCCAAGATGCCCATATCAATTTCAACGGTCACGAAATTAGGCATGTCTGATTATAGCGTAATCGACATGTAGATCAAAAGGGTGTAAAGCATATTAATGTACCATAACTCTGTTATTTCACATTTATTGGATAGTTCTTTCAGTTTCGGATTCAGAATCTTTTAGTTTGAATGGCGGAGGAAAGACCGCTTGGTTAATTAATTAATTAGTATTTCAGTGTGTCATCACTACACTATAGTCTGATAGTCATTAACGTCTTTGTAATAGAGTTAACTGTAATCGAGAGATAACTATATCACAATCGATAATGCTAGCTGAGTGCTTACCCGTCCGCTCTGAAACTAATGTTGACCTTATATACTACCAAACACATTCAGTGTTCAAAATATAAAACACTTGATTCGCCATTTTTTCCCGTTTACAAGTATCGGTGGAATTTGCCAAAAGCCTCGACCCTCCCGGGGCGTACGCCACCTCACCGTTGGACAGGTTACTTTTATCATGAGCGGACATACCTATAGTTTATTGGTGAACATATTCATTAATTTGCGTGGCTCCTTGATAAGTCTGTTTGAATTTGCGTCATAAAGAGTGGGTTTGAATTTGAGTAATATATATCACCCGTTAACAACTTTACACGCTACCAGGGTTAAACTGTTCACTCTGAAACTTTTAAAAGCATACTAATCTTGCGTTTAGATACTATTAATCACATCCACTCGTCGAAAAGTTTTTATCTCAATATCTGATTTTCGGAGTAATTTTCCCCATTTGATTTTCGGTGGAATTTGCTAAATCTGAACCCACCCGACACAAACACTCCATTGAGCAGGTTGCGTTTATAGTAGAGAGGTCACATTTTGGAGACGTACCTACAGTATACCGCCTTACATGCCACTGCATTAAACTCGCTCCTTCATTAGCCCGTTTGGATTTAGGGCTAAAAATAGGTTAGTGATAGACTACTTAAGTATACATATTTATGTTATATAGCGTTGTCACGAGTAAACCGTTCCATCTGAAAATGAGAAAATCGCACTGTAGATGCGCGTGAACACTACCCATCAGATGTACTCGTCAAAATGTTTTTATCTCGATTTTTGAATTTTCCCCCCTTTGCAATTTTCGTGGAATTTTCCTAAAGTCTCAACCCACCCCGACTCGCATTCTCCGTTTGGCAGGTTACTTTTAAAGTATAGCGGTCAAACTTTTGGGACGTACATACAGTATGTCAACGTACCTGCTACGACATTATCTTGCTCTTTAATTAGCCGGTTTGGATTTGGCGGGAAAAATAGGTGCAAAATGTTTGTAGCCCGTAACGCGAAAAGTCCTGGGAAAAAACATTTTTAAGCGGTATATTCGGGTCCGGATCACTCGTCCAATTCGGAATATGGAGTAAAAAATTTAGAGCGCTGGACTTATAATAATAGGGAACATCACGAGCTGAAAGAATTGCAGTTTAGGGGCGGAAAATATGAATTAGGATGGTTAAATGTTGTCCTAACATGTGTGGGTTGATCTCAAATGTGTGGAAGTGACCCCACCCCTGCCGCGAAATTGGGTGACGGGATTGGGAAATTGTCAACAGTGGCCCAAAATGTGAAGTTTGAGGGCCTGTAACTCCGTTATTTTCAATGGATTTTAAAATTGTTTTTAGTTTTGTGATCTCCTGCTTACCTAGATTGTATGTTATAAATGTCATCTGATTCGGAGACGAATAGCATTCTGGTTATTGGAATTTTTTAACGGATTTACGATCTGTTTTCAGTTTTGTGTTCAACGTGTATGGTAGATGATATATGCCAAGTTTCATATGATTCGGAGACAAAATAAATTTTGGTATTGTTGACCACCCCTCCCGTGACTCACAACACTAAACCGACACTGGCAAAATTTGGCACACCGCATGCTCTCGTCAGCCTGCACGCATTGGCGTATCAGATGACATTCAAAGTTCGACATCTTCTGAGCAGATGTGTTATCAAGCACATGGGCCCAAAATTGCATAGTTTGAAGGCCCGCAACTCTGTCAGTTTTTAATGGATTTTCGAAATTCTTTCAGCTTCTAGATCGGCTGTTGCTGTGGATGTTATATTCCAAGTTTCATCTGATTCGGAGGCGTAAAAAATATTTTGGCACCATAAATCACCCCTCCCAGAACCACAATAATGAACAGACACTGGCAAAATTTGGCACACACCGAGCACTAGTTATTCTGGATACTTAGAAGTGTGTCACTATCTCCAATGTTTGTCCGTTTTAAAGGAGATACGGCGACAAGCCGATTGCCCCAAAAATATTGTTTTTGAGGGCCCACAACTCTAGTATTTCTACTCAGATTTCAAAAATCTTTCGTAATATATGATTGGCTTTACGCAGTGAAGCCATACACGTAGATAGGTGAGTTTCATAACGAATTATTTTTTTTAATTTGGCACCCCCCCCCCCCCCCCCCCACCCCATTGTAAAAATATGAGATCGACCCTGTCCAGTTTTCGTTTTGGCACTGAACAGTCAATGACCAAGATGACTGTGAAAACCAAATTCAGTTATCTGGAATGATACGAGAGAACAGCTGAGTACAATGAATTCGAGGTTTGCCTATTTATGTGCGGTAACTCCTCAGGGAAAGCGCAGACACAAGTTTTGATGCCCGTGGTCAGTAGAGCATATCGAGGTGTGCATACGGTCCAATTTCCGATGCTCTGCTCCTTATAATTTCCGAGATAATAAAATGACATTTTTTCATATAAAGGGAGATAACTCCGCGGGGAAACGCGGACAATATTTGTTATATGAAAAAAAGTTAGAACTCATTAGCCCCAACATACGTACCAACTTTTAGTTTGCTACTCCTCATACTTTCAGATATTAGGGCGTCGCAAAATCATGGAGTATAATAATAATAATAATGAAAAATAATCGAAAAAGGGCCATAACTCTGTCTAGATCCTTGGACCGGTATGCGGACACCTTTATTTTTAGTAGACCTTAGATGCCTACATTCGCTAGAGATTTCGCGTTCCTACTGTGTTTAGTTTCTGAGTATTTCAAAATAAACGGAAAACGACCTCAGTACAAAAACAATATACTTCCTTGGTTACACCATGGAAGTATAATAATATTGCTACAAAAAACAAAACAAAACAATTTTATTTTTTTTAAACTGTTTTTGTTAGTATGTATTTTACCAACATGTCCATCCTTATTGACCAATTGTGAGCAAAATGCATGAGCCCTGACATTCCAGTTACATGTAGGCCTATAGGGGTCTTGATCAACAAAGTGTAATGTATGAAAAGTGACTATAAATAATAGTACAACATAAAGTAGATCTCTACATTTGAGAAGATGATAAATAATAGTACAACATAAAGTAGATCTCTACATTTGAGAAGATGATAAAATTATTTGCTGATCCTCATGCTATATAAAAAAAAAATAGTATATATTAGAATGGTCTATTCTTCTTTACTAGGGATGTTCTGATAATATGAGCAGACGATAAGCAGAAAAAATAGACCTGAGATTTCTCCCTGGATTCCCATTCAATGCATTCATTCATTCATTTGTTGGGATGTTAATAAATAACTACTAATCAAGTAATTACTCACCAACTAGTATCTAGTTGGTAAACCCCGAAGCCATGACAAATAGTTGGAAAAGGGTTAAATAATGTGCACTATCTTGAATATTATATAGCCATCTTTTAATAGTCAATTACATTACAACTTATTAAAAGGAAAAAATAAATTTTTGGAGGTTAATACAAGACCAAAATAAAATGAAAAATAAATAAAATAAAAACACCACCCCACCATATTTTGTTCATGCCAGAAGCACAGGTATATTTTATTTTGGCCTAATGAGCTTGTGATTAAAATATACCCTCTGTCAGTGGACTGCAACACTGACACTTATAATAAAGAGCGTTTATTAGACATGTGTCTGAATATTGAACTTGTATTAAAAAGCAGTCTAGTTGATTATTTTCTCTCTCCCTTATAAAAATCACTCTGGTAAAAGCCTGGTAATCTATGGTATACCAGGTCTATTCTGGTAAAATGTGGTAAAGTCAGGTAAACAATAATGATATACTCTGGTAAAAGCCATGTAAAAAGGACATTCCTTTTAAATTTCGAGTCAAGGCATGGTGTACCCCACTTAACTCTTGTAAAATGCTGGTGAAACAGGACATACTAATACATGGGTAAAATCTATGTAAATCAGAACATGCTCTAGTAAATTCTCCATGGAGGTACTCAATCCGATCAGAGGGTCCCCATATCATCAAGATTCAACAACAACAACATTTCTTCAAAATACACTTCAGTTATCAGAATTGATTAATTGCAATAAACTAATGCTAACATGTCAACTATGGTATCAAATTTCCCAAAACGTGCATTTTATTCAATGAAATATGGCCGTATTATCACTTGAGTATTCACGATATTTAGCTGTATTACCACTTGTTTTTTAGAGTTATCCATCTTCATCCGTAATTTTGAACGAGACCATCCATTTGACGGCGTGTTTCTGGGCCACAAACAATAGAAATAACAAACTTAAAAAATCAATATCTGATCACTCTGAACTTTTATGGGTAGGTTCCTCGACTCAATTCAAATATTTTTTACCCCCGAAGCCAAAGAAATAGTAATTTAGGGGTGTTTAATCGGATTGAGTACCTTTAATCCATGTAAATGAGAAATACTCCAGTAAATTCTTGATGTAGGCATGATGTAACAGATTATACTCTGGTAAAAGCCAAGTATTGCACCTGAGAGTCAGAGAGTACCACCTCTTTAAAATCACATCTTCTGGAAAAAAACGCTCGTTAAAAAACGGAGATGCTAGTGAAGCAATTCAAATCCTTTATCCCGATATGGTTGCTACTGGGAAAACCCAATGGCTATTAATAGATCTCATAGTACTGCATAGACCTTATCACATCAGTACATGCGGAGCGATGTGGCAATCAGCCACTCAATTAGCCAGCTTCTAAGTTCTATTCCTCACTTCACTAAGTGTCAACTGAGATAATGCCTTTGTTTGCCCTAAAGGAACGAGGATATATGCTAAAGCAGTGGAACAACATATAAAGCATGTGGGATAAAAAACGCTCTTAAATAAAAAAAAATAATTATTAATATCTCCATTATTTAGTTAATATAGATTTTTTTGAAAAAAAATAATTCTTTAAAAATCTGATAACTGATAACTGAAGTGTCATTTCAAAAAATGTTATTGTTGGAATCTGATTATATGGGGGGACCATCAAAGCGGATTGAGTACCTTTAGGTCTACACTTACACACTAACAACACATATTTCAACCATGCCGGGACAAGCATTGTGTGGGTTGTGTTGTGTTTACCAATACCAACTATTTACTCAATATTTAGTTGTTGAATTTTTTAAACAAAAAATCAGATAAAAACCGTATTTGATTCATCTTGCAATATAAAATGAAAAATAAAATACCAGAAACACAGATTCATATTATTTTTGGCCTAAAGTAACTACAGTGTCATTGGCACTTACTTACAACATCCAAGAAACTGCCACTAACTAATTTTGTTGCTTCTGATTCAGGAACATCCAAATTACCTGATTCCTGAGCTATGCCGATGGATGTACAATTTGGGATGGGCGACGGGAACAGGTGGCGGGGTCAGCATCCGCCTGGGGTGAGTTGTGATTAGACCTGTGAATGTTTTTGCATTTCTTTATTGTTTGGTGATTGGTTTATTTTGTACTCTAAACCACAATAGATATGCCAGTATAATTAATAACTAACTGCTTTCTAATCGATATCGATTATGGGGTAAAGTAGAAGATCTCTTGGTCTTTTCGACCATCCTGGGCGGTTTGCGCCCTACAACAACTTCTAGCTGATCGATATCAAATGTAAAACTGCGAGTGTTAAAACATTAAACTCAATCAAGGTTGCAGGGATATCCAGTGCGGACCCTGTACTGATGCTTCATTGATGAGTAGTTATCCCATAGAAAATCTTCAGATAATAAGTTCAACAAACACGTATTATATATATTATATACTGAACTTATTATCTAAAAATTTCCCTCAATAAATAGGGCTCCCTCTGCACTTTTATTTATCTGTCGTCTGCTTTATCACCTTAACATCCCTCCAAAAGAATAATAGACTATTCCGATGTATACTTTTTAACTGACTGGGAGAATCCATAGTGTATAGAAAGGTTAACTGAAGATGCCATATTCCTGCTTTCTGGTGTAGAGACAAATCATAAAATGACTGCATTGCATAGTCGATGGATGCAGCGATACATTAGGTTATTATTTGACATGGTATATGTATGTATACATTAGTTTATACATTTGAATTTTCCACAATTTTCAGTGATGATATATACATTGCACCATCTGGAGTTCAAAAAGAGAAAATAAAGGTATTGTAATCTGAGCTTTCTATATATTCTTTTTTTTCTCTGTATACTTTAATATACATTTATCTGTGGATCAGATAATGAAGCATATAAAGAAAAAAAATGAGAAATATATATTTCCAAGTGGCAGAATGTCTATGACTCTAAATTTTATCTCTGATGTGTACATGTACCACTAAGTCTATATAGTAAATTATTAATTTATACATGTGCCACTAAATTTATACAGAAAATTATTACTTTATACATATACCACTAAATCTATACAGAAAATTGTTACTTTATGCATATACCACTAAATCTATACGGAACTGTAAATTATTACTTTACGCATATACCACTAAATCTATACTAGTACAGTACATTATTACTTTTATATGTATATACCACTAAATCTGTAGAGAAAATTATCACTTTATACATATACCATAAGTCTATACAGAAAACTATTAGTTTATACGTATACCACTAAATCTAGACAGTAAATTACTACTTTATACATATACCACTAAATCTATACAGTACATACCCTCTGGGGACCTCATTCTGCGTGGCCTCATCTGATATGGGAGACATTGACTCAGATTGAAGTTCCCAAATGGTGACTATTATGATGTACACCCATTGGGAACCTCAATTATGCAATCTGTCATCTGCCAATTTGGGGATTATAAAGAAACTAAACTATAAAAGAAATACATATAGAATATATGTGAAGAGAAATTTTATAATCAAGAAACTTTTCAGAGAAGATGAGGCCTAAGCGGACTGAGGTCCCCAGAGGGTGAATTAAGTGATGCTAGCACGCTATGTGTCACTAAATTCACCCTCTGGGTCCTCATTCTGCAAATGACAGGCTCACTAAACTTAGGCTTGAAGCCAAAGATCAAATCATCCAATAATTTCTCAGCCTTTCTTGCATACTGTTGTGGATCACACATTATGACATCACCTCAGTCCTGTTAATTAGCAGAAATTTGCCTAGGCTAAGAAATTGCCTGGAGGCCAGAAATCGTTCTTCGGCTAAAAAGCCTAGAATCTCCATAGCTGCATGCTCTACACATATAACTTTAGTTTACAATTGGAACTTGGTCCATTATCATGCCATTCATGGCAAACTTTGGTTGGGTCTAGTTTAAAATAGCTGATTATCAAGATAATCCTTGCTATCTCAGTATTCCTATGAGTAGAATTTTTGCTGTCTTCAGACTTCCACAGTGCAACAATAGGACAATTTCTCCAGCAATTTGTTTCAATTTTGCACAAAACATCGGTTAGCTTTGAAATTTGTTTTGGCTAAATAATAGCAGATGAGATTTCTTTTTGCCTGGGCATTTGCCTCGGCTCAGCCTATACTATAGCTGACGCTAATTAACAAGGCTGTCATCTTATACTTACTATTAACATCAATGTGACAAAACATTGAATGTCCACAATTGTTCCAGTCTGACGAGTTATTTGTACAACATTTGGATGGGGCCGACATCTCCTCCCCACCACCAGCAAAGAAGTTAAAGAAAAGTCAATGTACCCCACTCTTCATGAATGCCTACACCATGAGAGGTAAGATAGTATTTGAATTATCAGCTGGTTTTGAAGAAATGTGAGTGCAGTGCAAGACTGAGTTTAGTATGCCTGTCTTTTGCAGAATGAGGTCCCCAGACTGCAGAGGGTGAATTTAGTGACGCTACCCCACATAGTGGGCTAGCATCACTAAATGCACCCTCTGGGAAACCTCATTCTGCATGGCCTCATGCTATGGGAGACATAAACTCAGATTGAAGTTCCCAAATGGTGAATATTGTGATGTACACGTACACCCATTGGGAACCTCGATCTAGGCAATTTTTCTTCTGCCAATTTGAGGATATAGAGAAACTAAACTGAAAAAGAAATAGAATCTATGTGAAGAAGTTTCTCTAGAAATTTGATAATAAAGAAACATTCCAGAGAAGATGAGACGTAAGCAGGATAGCATCACTAAATTCACACTCTGGGGACCTCATTCTGCAAATGACAGGCACACTAAACTCAGGCTTGTAGCCAATTATTATTTGTGACTATATTCTTAACACTTAGATTACTAAATACATGCTGACAAGTCGTTCACTTGGGTAATGTTCTGATAGTAAGTTCAACTTGTATTATTTGAACATTCCCTCCAATTTACTAAACAGGAACCCTATGGTAGCAGTACACAATTTATCGGTTTGTAGGGGGTGTGGTCTGAAAAATAGACAGATAAGTATCTGTAGTCCGGCCGCCAGGTCACGGATGCGTGTTTTGGCGTATAAAGTTTTTTTCTCTGCGGATTTTGTAAATTCAGGTATCCGAAATCAAGATTTTATCGGCTGGCCATCTGTCAGCCTTGAGCAATTTTTTTATAGCGCCCTAAAAAGTATACCCCCCCCCCCAATTTTTTCCCAGACGTAAAACCAGTAACTTGGAATTTATTGCAAATTCACATGACTAATCTAGTAAAATGTATATATTTTCATGAAGCTAAGACATAATGACATTAGTTTGGGCCAAAATTGAAACTCACCATCCAAGATGGCCACCAAAATGGCCGCCGGAAGTTGAAAATATGACATTTTTTCACAAATATCTTCTAGATCAGTTCATGCTGTTTGGAACTGGTTCAGTAAAATGAGTTTATTTTCTATTTTGTATATTAACTGATCATTGGAGCAATCAAATATGCAATTATTGGGGTCCTATCCACTTGTGATCCCTCAAAAATTCGATTTTACAGAACGCGTTATAAAATTTCACCAAAAAATCACAACTGGGATTCTAGTCATATTTCAACAAGAAATGAACAGAAGGTTGCAATTAAGTGAGGCATACCATTACCTATGAATATTCCAACTCACTGGAATCAAAATTCTTACTTTGGCTCAAAATGGCCGTCAAAATATGGAAAAATGGTAAATATCGCCCTAGGGTGTCCTGCAATCGCTTACAAGTTGTGGTTGATGTACAAAATTGGCTATAATGCCTTCTATACATTGAATACTAACATGTCTCCTGCACCATGGTTAATTGTTACTGTTGCCACCACTGACATCACCAAAACTATTGGACGTTTCTCTCAAAAACTTGACATAAATATCGGCAAAAATTTACTTTTCAGGTTTGGACCATTTTTCTAGTAATGTAATTATCTTTGGATTTAAAGGTGTTTATTGTATTGGTCTATCTTATATGTGTCACACTATGGTGTTTATAGAACAAATTGCTCAAGATGGCTTCCAATATGGCAACCAAATTGGTAATAAGTTATTTTTTTTACATATATCATTATAACATTATATATATAACATTATTCTCTGCGTTATCCGAAAATGTAGTAAATTGTGACTCACTTGGTTATTATACGTGTTAGTTAATTAACTGACAACTAAATGTTCTATTATGGTTGTCCCAGTTCCGTATGGGGCATGACAAATTTATTTTAAAGTATGGAATTTTGCGGAGAACCTCTTTTGTGATTCTGACCATATTATTGAAAGGAAATGGGCAGAACTTTGAGACGGAACTGAGATGAACCATAATACCCTTCACCGTGGTGTATTTGCCGTTCAACCGCGGTGTAACTGCAGTTGAGCACCGCGGCCGAACGGCATGTACACTGCGGCCAAACGGCAAATACACCTTGGCCGAAAGGCAACTACAACGCGGCCGAATGGCATGCACACCGTGGTTAGATTTCTGGTTTGTATCAGTTTAATGAACGTACACCGTGGCAACTACACTATGGCTGAATGGGAGGTACACCGCGGCCCAACTGTAGTTAGCCGGTGGAGCTGCAGTGTAGTAGCATTTCGGCCGCGGTGGCAACGCTAACCACACCTCGGTTAAGTGGACACTTGTTTTGTCCAGCAGGTATGTGGCTCTTCTGTTCCATTATGATAAACCAATATCAACTGGATACAGGATGGATGCCAAGATGGTAGCCAGGGAGTTACTCTATGAATATTTGAGGTGAATAGGTATGCATGGAGTTAGTGTATGTCTTGGATGATGTGAATATGCATACAATGAGTGACTATATGGTTATGAGTGTGTTGTCCATAGTGAGAAGTATAGGTATACAGGGAGATGTCATGGTCAGGTGTGGGGTGAATCGGTGTGAATGGAGTGACTATATGGTGTATGGTTGTGTGTATCTTGTACTGGTGCACCCGGTGTGCCTGTATGGACATTGATGTGGTGTATGGTTATAGCTACATGGCCATCTATGTATTGATTATGTATATATGGAGTGACTGTAAGGTCATGGGTGGGATGTACATGTGTTTTCTGTATGATCATGGATGGGGTGTGTGGATAAATCGTGAGTGAGTTTATGGTTACGGGCAATGTGTGTGGTATACGTGGAATGACTGTACTGTCATGATTGAAGTGTATATGTATAAGTGGAGTAAGCTGGTGGACATTATCGTGTGGGAGTGTCCTTGTGGTAACGGATGGGATGTATATGTTTATATCTCGTGGATACATTATCATTGGTATGTGTGTAGGGATTAGCTGTATGATCATGGATGGCGTGTATGATTATACAGTACGTTGCTGAACTGTCATGTGTGATGTATATATGCAAGTATGGATGGTATGAGTGGTTGTGTGTGCGGGTTTTTTGTATATCTGGAAGGACTGAATGACCAGTGGTGAGGTGCATATGTATACATGGAGTTACTCTATAGTCTAGGGTGGGCTTCATATGTATATATCGAGTGGTTACATGTATATGACTGTGTGGAATTTGTATACAGGTAGTGACTGTATGGTCAATGGTGAAATGAGTACATGTAGGTATACAAGGAGTGACATCAATGTAATGAATATCTATGCCGGGAGTGACTAAATGGTCATGTGTCAGATGTGTGAGTATACCTGGTGTTCCTGCTTGGCGACTCGTGGCGGTATGGTTATGTGTAGGTTATGCGGATATACAATGATGTTGCTATATGGTCATGTGCGAGGTGTATGTGTATATAGCGAGTGGCTATATGGCCATGGATGATGTGCATATGCACATATGGAGTGACTATACTGACATGGCTGGGGTGTATTAGTATATATTGAGTTGCTATTCGGCTATGGTGTGACAAATAGGGATACAGTGAGTGACATGGCCAATGGTGAGGTAAATATGTATACCATACACATTACCCGTAGCCATAAAATCACTCACTATTTATCCACACACCACATCCGTGATCATACAGAAACACATGTACATTCCACCCATGACCATGTAGCTATATCCATACACCACATCAATGTCCATACAGGCACACCGGGTGCACCCGTACAGTATACACACAAACAAGTGTCCACTTAACCACGGTGCGGTTAGCGTTGCCACCGCGGCCGAAATGCAACAACACTGCGGCTCCACCGGCTAACTACAGTTGGGCCGCAGTGTACTTGCCATGCGGCCATGGTGTAGTTGCTGCGGTGTACGTTCATTAAACTGAAAAAAGATGATACAAATCAGAAATCTAACCACGGTGCACATGCCATTCGGCCGCGTTGTAGTTGCCTTTCGGCCATGGTGTACTTGCCGTTCGGCTTCAGTGTACTTGCTTTCGGCCGCAGTGCTCAACCGCAGTTACAAACGCTGACACCGCGGCCGAACGGCAAATACACCGCGGTGCCAATGGACACTTGTTTTGTCGAGCGGGGCACACCATACAGTCAACTCCATTCATACCGATTCACCACACACCTGACCATGACCTCTCCCTGTATACCTATACATCTCACTATGGACAACACACTCGTAGCCATATAGTCACTCATTGTATGCATATTCACATCATTCATGACATACACTAACTCCATGTATACCTAGTCACCTCACCTATGATCATAGAGTAACTCCCTGGCTACCATATTGGCATCCATCCTGTATCCAGTTGATATTTTTTTATCATAATGGACCAGAAGAGTCACATATTATGGTTCATCTCAGTTCCGTCTCAAAGTTCTGCCCATTTCCTTCCAATATGGTCAGAATCACAAAAGATGTTCTCCGCAAAATTCCATAATTTAAAATGAATTTGTCATGCCCCACACGGAACTGGTACAGCCATAATAGAACATTTAATTGTCAGTTAATTAACTAACACATATAATAACCAAATGGGTCACAATTTGCTACATTTTCGGATAACGCAGAGAATAATTATATATATATAATGTTATAATGATATATGTAAAAAAATAACTTATTACCAATTTGGTTGCCATTTTGGAAGCCATCTTGAGCAATTTGTCTATAAACACCGTAGTGTGACACATATAGATAGACGAATACAATACACACCTTTCAATTCAAAGATAGTATTACTAGAAAAAATTGTCCAAACCCGAAAAGTTAATTTTTGCCGATATTTATGTCAAGTTTTTGTGAGAAAAGTCCAATATTTTTGGTGATGTCAGTGATGACAACAGTAACAATTAACCATGATGCAGCAGACATGTTAGTATTCAATGTATAGAAGGCATAATAGCCAATTTTGTACATCAACCACAACTTGTAAGCGATTGCAGGACACCCTAGAGTAATATTTACCATTTTCCATATTTTGGCGGCCATTTTGGCAGCCATTTTGAGCCAAAGTAAGAATTTTGGTTTCACTTAGTTGGAATATTCATAGGTAATAGTATGCCTTACTTAATTGCAACCTTCTGTTCATTTCTTGTTGAAATATGACTAGAATCCGAGTTGTGATTTTTTGTGAAATTTTATACCGTGTTCTGTAAAATCGAATTTTTGAGGGATCACAAGCGGGTAGGACCCCAATAATTGCATATTTAATTGATCCAATGATCAGTTAATATACAAAATACAAAATAAAGTCATATTACTCAACCAGTTCCAAACAGCATGAACTGATCTAGAAGATATTTGTGAAAAAATGTCATATTTTAACTTCCGGTGACCATTTTGGTAGCCATCTTGGATGGTGAGTTTCAATTTTGGCACGAAATAGTGTCATTATGTCTTAGCTTAATGAAAATATATACATTTTCCAGATTAGTCATGTGAATTTGCAACAAATTCCAAGTAACTGGTTTCACGTCTGGGAAAAAATTGGGGGGGGGTATACTTTTTAGGTCGCTATAAAAAAAATTGCTCAAGGCTGACAGATGGCCAGCCGATAAAATATTGATGTCGGATGCCTGAATTAACAAAATCCGCAGAGAAAAAAACTTTATACGCCAAAACACGCATCCGTGAATTTCGGGGGTTTGGCGACCGGACTACTGGGGGGCATAACTGCATAACTGGGGGGCATAACTGTTGCCTGTGTCATTACTGGTTTGAAGGTTTAATTATTTTACAAAACTTGGAAAGTTCACAAAAAAAGTGAAAAAATTGGGATGCGTGACATGATTTTTATATTCAATGAAGGCCAACTCCATGTGTTTGGTTGCAGGAAAATAACCTGATTTCTCTCCCCTGAATTCTGTCATCTGTGCTTGCAAGACAATTTTTTTAAATTGCTACAATAACTTTTCTATTTAAAATATTTCTCTGGTTTAACATACATGTAGCTCTATCAGGTAGAAGAAGCTTATTTACTTACATTCGCTCTGTTGTGGTATTCTTTTGGATTTAAAAAGGTAAATTTAAGTAAAGAAAATCAGCTGAAGAAAATGGGTAAATTTAAGTATTTTGTGTGTGGAATCCAAGGGGCGTAACTCTGTGACAAATTGTATGAAGAAGCTAAAGTACATTTATTTACGCCTACCATTTCTGTTGAAAATAAATTATGTGACCTATGCCAAAGATAATGGCTCAGCATAGATTTGAATAACAGTACTCCCTCCCAGGTTGACCAAAATTGCTGGAAATTGTGTATTGCGGCTACCTATGCAACTGAAGTAGTGTTGAAACGATTAGCGTTTTTAAGGAATCGACTAGTCGCCAGAGGTAATCGATTACTAGTCGACTAGTCGGACCCCTTCTAAGAGTTCCCGTTTCTATGCCCATATGACGCATAAAAAGGGCCATGTGCCATGATGTGGCATCGCAGTTTTGAGTATCCAACTCTTCGTTTCAGAACGTTAAAACAGAAAGCACGTGAACTATATAATCTCCCGTTTTGCCCGTAAGTCTCCCAATTTGATGTCTTAAATTAAACCAGGCTCTCCTGCAACCTCCATATAATCTCATGGTTTGGGGAATGAAGGTAATAAAACATTTTATATAAACAAAATTGTCGCCGGTAACCAGGAAATAAATAGGCAAGTCTCGTTAGTAAGTCTCGCTAACGAGATGTCTGGTGTGTTGTATTGTCTCTCTGAATTGGCGCCTCATGTCGCGGGGTGGGGGGGGCGGTATGGGTATTAGAATGATCTAGGATCTATTCAGTTACTGAGTTGACTTTACCAGCTTGACATGTTGCGAATTATGTTTTGTATATCATTGAAGCCATTTTGTTGCATCATTACTCTAGAAGTTATCACTGGTCAATTGTTCCCATTGAACTAGACAGTGTTCGGTCGGCAGCGACACTTTGTGTCTTTGATGATCAACATAAAAGAAACCGCGCATACCGGTACATGTGCATACATTGGGTTCAGTTCAGGTCATGGAGTTCACCGCTCGTGCATGACTGGCAGTGGCATCGTTAAGATTCAATAATAAGATTTATTTCGTATTCAATATAATTATAATATATATATATATCAACAGGACCCCACAAAAAGTTGAACTTGCAAGGGCAGGGCCCTTATGCTTGTATAATGATACAGTGTTATGTGTACGTATATTGGGTTAAAGGAACAATGTAATAAGCTCTAAGAAGTGAATATGTATTAACTGTTACAGATTACGTGATAATATTGCCATGCAATGGCACTGCTGTCATGATAGCACTTAGGTAGTGCTTTTTCTCGACTAGTCGACTAGCATATTTCGGGATCGACTAATTTAATAATCGCGTCGATTTCGACTAATCGATTAATCGTTTCAACACTAAACTGAAGTGATATTGTGTACTTAATGAACCTTTAATATGCTATTTATATGCTATTAACAGAGCATAGAACAGATAAAATATATATTAACACCAAGTACATCGGAAAGCTCTCACTATTCATCGGAAAGCTCACAGTGAGAGCTTTCAGATGAATGGCAATAAGCCATATTTCTGATTAAATCCTGAAAAGTTACCCATAATTCTGCTGTGGTTAAGGTTTCGATTATTTAGGGCATTACAGTATTAGCTAATCCAGTTGTTCCGGTAAATCAGGAACCAAGTGTCATCAAATTCATAACACAATCATTCTTGAATGCTAGATTGACATCGCCAACATATTGCCCTACCCATAAATTGAATGGTGAATGTGGTCATTTCTATAATATGTTTGTTATTCAGATGCTGGAGCAGTATTACATAGCCACTCCAGGAATGCAGTCCTTGCAACATTAGCCTTTCCTGGGAAAGAGTTCTGTGTGACACATCTGGAGATGATAAAGGGCATAAAGAAGTGCAAGTCAGGTAAGACGTATACTTGTTAAAGATGCATAATCCAATTAAGCACCCCTCAATTACTATTTATTTGGATTCGGGGGTAAACAATATTTGATTTGAGTCGAGGAACCCACCTATCAAAGCTCAGAGTTATATAAATTTTTTAAATCCTATCATTTTTCACTATCGATAATTATTAGTGACCCAGCCGATGGTCTTGGACCAAATTGCAGATAAAGATGGATAACTCTAAAATCAAGAGGCTTTCTGTTGATAATAAGCCCAAATTTCGTCAAACAACATGTCGATAAATAACATGTTCGAGGCAATTTTATACTATAGTTGACAGTGGTTAGCATTATCTTTGGGAAATTAATCGATTCTGATAACTGAAGCGGCATTTCTAAAAATGTTGCTGTTGTTGGAATCTGATTATATGTGGACCATCGAATCAGATTGAGTACCTTTAAGTTTTGCAAGTAAAATTTAGCCACCATGACAGTCATACAGCATTGTCTTTAATATATGCTTAACTTGCAATTTGTTTTATACTTGAAATTTTTTACAACAATCAGATGAATTCCATGCGATGTACAGGGGATAAGTTAGTGACAGGGAGTTGCATGAGTAGGGACCTTATCTTTTTTTGCGATGTTATCATCCAATTCGATTATGGTAGGACCAAGTCTGAGTTTAGTGTGCCTGTCATTTGCAGAATGAGGTCCCCAGAGGGTGAGTTTAGTGACGCTATCCCATAGCGGGCTAATCACTAAATTCACCCTCTGGGGACCTCATTCTGCTTAGACCTCGTCTTCTCTGGAAAGTTTCTTTATTATCAAATTTCTATAGAAACTTCTTAACATAGATTCTATTTCTTTTTTAGTTTAGTTTTTCTATATCCCCAAGTTGGCAGATGACACAATGTATAATTGAGGTTCCCAATGGGTGTACTGTGTACATCACAATATTCACAATTTGGGAACTTCAATCTGAGTCTTTGTCTCCCATAGCAGATGAGCCCATGCAGAATGAGATCCCAGAGGGTGAATTTGGTGATGCTAGCCTGCTATGTTGGATAGCGTCACAAAATTCACCCTCTGAGGACCTCATTCTGCAAATAACAGGCACACTAAACTCAGGCCTGTATACTCAGTATATCACCAGTACTCTTCACCCTGAACCCGGCTAAGATCAAATACGACATGTCGTTTAGGAACAACAGTGAAATCTTGAAACAGCCCGGCATTGATATTTGATACTTAGCTCCCCGATTAATCCAAGTCTGCTCATACGTAAATGAGCCAAGATATTGGGATAGCGAGATGATAATTTACATTTGAGACCGCTTGCATAGGCATTCCATAAATATAAGTATAAATATTATAGTTGAATACAGGATGTTCCTGACCTGATGATTTGTATATCCTTCATAGATTGACAGCATACAGTAGTGCCCTAATTAATCGACTGCTTAACCACAGCAGAATTATGGGTAACTGTTCAGGATTTAGTCGGAAATATGGCTTGTTGCCATTCATTGGAAAGTTCTCCCCGAGAGCTTTCCGATGAATGGCAACAAGCCATATTTCCGACTAAATCCTGAAAAGTTACCCATAATTCTGCTGTGGTTAAGCAGTCGATTAATTAGGGCATTACTGTATGTGCATGATCACTAAAATACCTGTGCTCTCAATCATAGATAAAATGACTTTGAGTCTTATATCTTATTAACAGGTACATACTATAGATATGATGAGGAGCTAGTCATTCCCATCGTTGAAAACACTCCATTTGAAGAAGATTTAAAGGTAAGATGTCCATGTCTTATGATGACATGTGTAGTCATGGTTTCATTATTCAACATTCTATACTGGTAAACTCTATCTGCTGATTTTGTTTAAATTGTAAAAAATCACTAGATCTTTTTTATTTTTTTTGGGGAGTGTATCCCACATAAATTATTCATTAGCAGTAATATACTGGTATAGACAATAGTTTACTATTCTGAGTAGCGTATGGTTTTTCTCCTCGAGTGAGATGCGGAAAATTATTTTTACAGGCGCTAGGCAAGTGAAAATAATCCTCGCATCTCACGAGAGGAGAAAAACCATATGCTACTCAGGACAGTTAAATGTTGTGTTTATTATATTTTCTATGCCAGTTTGTTATGACTCAGACATATTGAAACACATGGTTAGACCTAACATGTTCTTAAAGTACAACACCACCAGACTTTTCTGTTAAATAATGTGCAAGGATGCTGGGTGACGCTAAAATATGAAGGCATGCCGTAATGCGGAGAGTAGGATCTTGAGAGTAAAATAACAGGTTCGGTCTTCTGTGAGTGGTGATACAATTTTTATTTTGAAGCAAAAAGTCGATGAAAATATAATAAAATAAATATTGATGAAGTACTAGTACTAATTCTGTCTTCACCAATCAGTTACTTTGGACATGCAGGACTTAAAATTCATACGAGAATCAGAATCAATTCTCGCAAATGATTCTCCCAAAGTGAACATGAGAATGACGTTTGATTCTCGCATACATACATGTATCTCTGCTTTGTTATTTAAAGAATCATATCTTAGCTATTAGGCCAGGGTGTGTCTTTTTATTCAATTGGTCAACAATAAATATTTCAAAATTGAAAGCTATACATGTACAATAAATATTGCAATTCTGCATTCCTGTCAAATCAACTCATTTGACTGACAACGATACAGGGAGAGGGTAAACTTTTTAAAGTTTGAAAGTAAGATATTATTGTTGAGAAATTGATTCAGTGCATTGAATTTTCAAAACTTTCCCAGGGGATGCCCTTCAAACTGTCTCTAACATGGAGCCAACCAACTTGTGGCATAATCAGGATTTGATTTGGATTCTCGTACCCTCAAACTTGTAAATCAGCTTTGATTCTTGCATAAATGGATGGATTTTAAGGCCTGGATATGATAGACTGGCAGAGAGGAAAGTTCATGTCATTTGTCCTTTTTGTACAATTTACTGGAATGTACATATTTCTAGTCCTTGTATTATAGTCTGTGTACAGTAATGCCCTAAATAATCGACTCCTTAACCACTGCAGACTTATGGGTGAGCTTTCCTATGAATGGCAACAAGCCATATATACTTCCGACTGAATCCTGAAAAGTTACCCACAATTCTGCTGTGGTTAAAGAGTCGATTATTTAGGGCATTACTGTATTTGCACTCATCATGGTATATGGTGATGTGCTGTCCATACCACATGTAATCAATCATCAATAGAAAATATTAATTTCTGAAATGTTTTTGTTTTCAACATTTCTTCAATAAATGTCATTCTCTCCTGCAGGCTGTGATGGCACAAGCAATGACCGACTACCCAGAAACATGCTGTGTTCTTGTCCGACGACATGGATGTTATGTGTGGGGAGAGACATGGCAGAAAGCTAAAACAATGTAAGTTGTTAAAACAACTATTAGCATCCGTGGCAGCCGAGAGCTTTCCGATGAATGGCAACAAGCCATATTTCCGACTAAATCCTGAAAAGTTACCCATAATTCTGCTGTGGTGGTTAAGAAGTCGATTAATTAGAGCATTACTGTACTCCGGATTCCCATAGATTTCTTGGTTTTGGGTGTAGGTAGGACTAATCCAGGGTGGGCTCTTCAGAGCTTGCAGACAGTAACAAGTATTCATGAGCTACTCGTCTAAACTCAGATTAAAGATGCATAAAGTGATTCAGAGCCCTTAATTACTATTTATTTGGATTCGGGGGTAAAAAATATTTTATTTGAGTCGAGGAACCCACCTATCAAAGCTATTATTAAAGAGTTATTAGATATTGATTTTTTAAATCTATTATTTTCACCATCTAGAATTATTAGTGGCATAGTAACTAGTCAATGACCAAATTGCGGATGAAGATGGATAACTCTAAAATCAAGAGGCTTTCTGTTTATAATAAGGCCAAATTGCGTCAAACAACATGTTGATAAATATCACGTTTCGGGCAACTTTATACTATAGTTGACAGTGGTTTATAATAGCAATATTTTTGGGCAATTAATCGATTCTGATAACTGAAGCAGCATTTCTGAAAATGTTGTTGTTGTTGGAATCTGATTATATGGGGACCTATAATCGGATTGAGTTCCTTTAATAGAGTATATTCACAGGCTGTGAGACTTGATTGTCAGATTCAACAATAATGATAATGAATTATCTTATTATTTGCTGTCCTGGTCATGACCTGACGATGTTCATTTTTATATGCCCATATTAAACAAAAGGGGGATGTATTATGTTACTGGTCTATCTGGCCATCCATCTGTTCGTTGACTGTTTTCTTTCCAGATGATAACTTTAGTAAGTCTGAACTAAATGGAATTTGGTATATAAGTTTACTAGCCCAAAATACAGGTCAAGTTCGAATTTGGGTTCCGCCTGCCAATCTTCACTGAAGTTATGGCCCTTTTTATTGGAATTTGCACTCAATTTTCTCTGTATGAAAACTTTAGTTAGTCTGAACAAAATGGAATGAAATTTGGTATGTGAGTTTACTAGCTCAAAATTGCAGGTGAAGTTCAAATTTTGCCTGCCAACTTTCACCAGGGTTATGGGCCTTTGTTGGAATTACCATGGTCATATTTTGTCACGCCCTACTGACCCTAGCTATGCTCTTGTTATTTGTTGACAGAATGCAGAGGCTAATTATACCAGTATGATGATCCTGATTTTCAATTATTTGTTTCAGGACTGAGTGCTTCGACTATTTATTTGATCTCGCAGTGCAGATGAAGAACATGGGGCTGGATCCCACCAAACCAAGCGAACCATTAGAGGGAGCTTACATAATCTAACCATGTAGTCATTAATGATTATGTCAATATCAGAATCGGTGCTTCCTCTTCTAGGCAGGGTTCTATTTAGCTTTCATTGAATTTGGTTAGCCCTTTCACGATGGGAGCTGCGCTGGTGCAGCATTAAAGGTCCTGTGCCAGTGCACTGTCTTATATATGTGAGTCTCCCATAGGGAGTCATAGGGAGACTCGCATATATAAGAGAATACACTGGCTTGCAAGGTCAAATTAAATATTGTTAGGCCCATGAATTCTCTTATATATGCGAGGCGCCCTATGGGAAACTCACATAAGAGAATGCATTGGCACAGGGTTTTTGCAAAATTTCAGGAAGTTCCAGTCATGGAAGGGTTAAAAGCTCTGGGAGCTTGTGTTTTATATTTACGATGCAAATAAAATTTATCTTACCCACGTATGGCAGTTTTAGCAGTGCTGGGTGCCTAATCACGCCTTGTATTCAAAATTCTAGTCTTTTTATATCTCAATTCTTGTTGGGGGGGGGCCCCCAGTATACTGCATTTACTTCTAACTCAGTTTACTGAACTCTATAAAATTTGGAATGGAGGTTTACCATCCAGAGTTATTTATCAACATGTTGTTCGAAGAAATTTGGTCTTATTATCAACACAAAGCCTCTTGATTTTAGAGTTATCCATCTTCATCCGCAATTTGGTTTATTTAACATGAAACTATTAAAAAACTTCACTTACTGTTTTCTCTTCATTTTAATCATCAATCACAATGCCTACGTACTATTAGGCTACACAAAGGTTATTATCTGTTTATCTGACACTTTTCTTTTGCTGTCATTTGCAGAAAGAGGTTCCCAGAGGGTGAATTTAGTGACTCTATCCTGCATAGCAGGCTAGCATCAACAAATTTACCCTCTGGGAACCTCATTTTTCTTAGGCCTCATCTTCTCTGGAAAGATTCTTTATTATAAAATGTCTGTGGAAACTTCTTCACAAAGTGGCTTTGACATGAAAAATGAGGACACTTAATAGATTAAAATTGTTCATTGGACCATGCCATCAATATTCACTCATAATTCACCATAACCAAATATTGTATCGTTGTAATATTCATGTCACTTTATCATAATTCACAAATTAGTGGAAAACAACTTATTGTTGGTTAATTATTGATATTAAATGTATTCTATTAAAAATTTACTGGTTGATTGATTGGTGACACCATAAAATCACTCCAACCCAGAGGGCAGTACTATAAACCTTCTACATGTGTAAATTACAAGACAGTAAAAATGAAAGCCAGTGGTTTATAACCCTAGTACATGTATACTGATAGGGGAGAGGAGCCTCACTAAGTTTGGTAAATTGTGCTTCGATCCCCTGTGCTCCCACAACATCTATATATTCTGTGTTATGTCAAATATTCCATGTATATGTGGGTCACAATAAATATGTTCAAACAAATACTAATGGCCCCCTCTGTTGATATTGTTCGAAGATAAAGTATTACTAATAAGAATTCCATCATTAGCCATGTAACAAGTAGAATTGCTGATAATAGTACTAAAAATGTTACCATCTTGTAAATTCATGTGTAAAAGTTTTTGTTTAGTATTTGCACCAGACCCTTTCTATGGCCAACATAAAATATCTTACCTTGCACAGAAATGATCAAATGCATGTATGTGACCCGCCGTATCAAATCCAGTCGTAAGTCGGGATTTTTTTACCCTGTGCCAATGCATGCATTCTCTTATATATGCGAGTCGACCATAGGTCGCCTCGCATATATAAGAGAATGCATTGGCCTAACAATTTTTTACAATTTTAATAATTTTTTCTTGTATTCTTTAACAATTTTATAATTTCACCCATACAGAGCCCCAGACAAACATGAGCAGACAATACTCTTCTATATGCTTCTATATATGTGTGGGGCTCCCTGCAGGGTAATGGATGTTTTTTATTTTATGTCCTAAAAATTGTAAGAAACATTTATTTAAAAACAATGATAAAAAATTGTTAGGCCAATGCATTCTCTTATATATGCGAGGCGACCTATGGTCGACTCGCATATATAAGAGAATGCATTGGCACAGGGTAAAAAAATCCCGACTTACGACTGGATTTGATATGGCGGGTCACGTATGTTTGTGTTCGGGCTCAATAGAGCATCCTACAGCTGGTCACATACAATTGTAAATGGCTCTGAATCTGATCATCAAGAAATGGATCTATATTGTTAAGGATGAACAATATGGTTGAATATAGTATTGCACATGTTTTTTGTAGAACATATTTATATAATGACTTCCTATGCATGAGGAATACTTGAAATTGAAGAAACTATCAACTTATCCTACAGTATGTCATAAAGAGTATTATAGATAACAGCAGAATTAGAGATTCAAGTTGTTTTTGCCACTTGCGGGTGGAACGATGAAATCATTTAAGCACTTTTAATCATTTTGTAAGTCAATCTGAGACATAATTATGCAGCATGTACAAGGTAACGCAGTTATAAATGAATAGTTTGAAGGCAAATTCTATAACACACCTGGCGCTATAATAAACTTGTCCTCAAACTTTTCAGTTATAATTCACAATCTTAATGAAGCAAGAGTTATTTCTTATAATTTAATCTGTCATTTTGCAGGAGAACCACCATATTAAGTAGATGTTAGAAGTAAAACGAGCGAAAACTCTTTCTCAACGAAAACCAAATAAAGTTGAACGGACAAGCCGTCACTCAGACCACAGTCCTATGCATAGGAATTCTAATGCAACATCGAAATTCCCTTTTAAATTGTAGGAATTATCAAATACAGTAATGCCCTAAATAATTGACTCCTTAAGCACAGCCGAAATATGGGTAATTTTTCAGGATTTAGTCGGAAATATGGCTTGTTGCCATTCATCGGAAAGCTCTCACTGCTGTGGTTAAGGAGTCGATTATATAGGGCATTACTGTAGTTCCCATGTATATTTTTAGGTATGTGGCATATCAAAGTGGTAATTTCTGTAATTTCTGTAGTGGAAAGCAATGAAGAAATTTAGGTTATTGAGGTAACCTAAATGGCTAAATATGTGACAACCAATTGTGTTGTAGTATTCTGTGGATTGACAGCTTATCGTTAAATTATTCACTTATATTGACCCCCCCTGAAAATAACAAAGGCATGCAGATAACTAGGTTTAATCTGAGGCTTAAAGATTATGTTGCTTTAGAGAAATTGTATTTCGAAATACAATGATAAAATTCTAATGAAAGCATAAACATGGAAAATTCACTTACATAGTCTCCTCAATCAGAGGCCCGAACAAATTGGGAATGAGAACCGACAGTTTAGGATCTGTGCTTGGGAAGTTATATTGATACCTTTCAAAAGACAGCAGAACAAATAAACCACAAATGCGTGAATAATTAACATATTTGCCCAGCCAGGTATGATGCTATGACAATCAGCGATGTGTGGACATGGGGATCGAACAACTCGCCTCCATCACAGTTTTACCAAATTTTTTAATATTTGCATATTTCATTAGTTGGGGAAATTTCAGACCAAAAGAAAGTCAAATTAATTCTGATAGTGCAATATTCCAACCAGTACAGTAGCCATAATGACTGTGAAATTAGTCGTTTTAAGACCAAAAAAGTTGAATATGTTCTAATTTGACTCAGTTTGCCAACAATGATTTTGGCATAGAATATCCTGAACAGTGCCGTGTCATGAAATGTTTTTGTTTTAAAACTGACACAATGTACCACCAGCCTCACCGGACTAGAATTAAAACGGTTTGGCAGAAATATCTGGATAATATTGTCATGTTCCGTCTGTGTGCCCCATTGTGGTAACCATGGTGCATTTTAGTCCCAAGTTTCTGCAATTTGGATATATTCTGCAAATGATATTATGAATGTAGCCGACAATTATAATATACCGACCATTCCGTAAATATATTTACAAAAAATCCTGATGATACTAATTAGGTACATACATGGTATTTAAAAGGTGGCCGTGTTGGTCGCCATCTTGCATGGCGTTGCTGGTAAGAGTGCAGACAAGACTTATTGTCTTATTACGAAAGCGCATTACGGCCACCCGAAACACCACCGCACCCCAAATATAAAACTTGATCATTATAACTACTTGCAAGTCGTTATAACGAGTTGTCGGAAGTCGTTATAAAAACTTGTAGATATAAAAACAAGTCGTTATAATGACTTGTTATTTATAACGACTTTCACAACTCGTTATAATGCGTTGTTTGAAGTCGTTATATCTATTTGCAAGTCGTTATAACGAGTTGTCGGAAGTCATTATAACAACTTGTAGAAATAAATACCAAGTCGTCATAATGACTTGTTATTTACAATGACTTTCACATAACGAGTTGCAACTCGTTATAGTGAGTTGTTGGAAGTCGTTATAATGATTTGCATAACGACTTGCAAGTCGTTATAACTAGTTCTATATTTGGGTGTGTTTCGGATGGCCCTAATGCGCTTTCGTATTTATGCTATCACCGGTGCATGCCAAAGGACAACGAAATCGGATAATTAACACCCGAATTACAAGGCGATACATATATGTTCGGCTAGGCAGACGGACGGGCGTCTCGATGGATGGCTCGATGTTCCAATGGACGGATCCCTCGGCTGTGTACCCCAAACCTACATGGGTCGGGGGCATAATGAAATGAAACTAACTACTGTTACAACCGAAATATACCAGGGACGTGTATAATGTGCAATACTCACAGTTGCGTAATCACGTGTCACTAACCAATCTAGAAGTTAAGACTGAAAGTCCGGTTTGTAAAACAAGGAATATTCGACATTGCTTTCTAGAAAATTTATACTAAATATTACTTGAAAAATTAAACTTTCAGAACAATTGAGTTTATTTTTGTGTCTGGTGCATGAAATTTACAACTTATAAAAATGTTGACAGTGAACAAATTCTCATTTATTATCGAAATGGCCATGTGTCGATCGGAATAGTACATTGAGATGTCCCTCAAACCAAATCAAGCTTGAAAATCCATGCCGGGGTTCGAACCCGCGCCAACCTCGTCTAGCCCAGACTGTGATGATCTTATCCACGACCTAACCACCTCGGCTACGGGGCATCCTTAAAAAGGAAGCCCTTTCACCGAGACTTAGGAAGCGTATAAGTCTGAACATGGGTTCGAACCCACTACCTTCGAAATTCTTGATCTGCCATTCTGGAAACATATCAACTAGCCACTATAACAAACGTCAATACTTTTCATAGCTAAACCAGCACTTTTATAGATAAGCCTGGACATTTTCTAGACAAATCGAGTCCCTATATCGTCGTACAAGAACTCACATGATAGCGCTGTATGAAACCTCGAGTCTATTAACGTTACACTCCGAATATTACCACCAGATGCCAATGGCAGCCACATCGCTGATCATTATTACATGAAGCTGTGACGATTAAGTAATGGTTAGATAGGAATTAAACACGTTCGCTTATTTTAGACAATAAGTAATGGTTAGAGCACAAAAATTGTTCTTTACCAGAATCAATCGAGTCGGAGACGAGATTTATTCTGGTAAAGAACTATTCGCGTGCTTTGACCGACTTAGAGCACAATTGATCCCACATAATGCAATCAACTGTTTGACAACGACGCACAACCCGTGCGCTGGCCGCGATTGGACACAATAGCCGGTTAGCCACGCCCAACAACGTGATTATCATCAACTGATCGCCGTTGAATGTGAATAGATATATCCGAATCAACACGGACTGGTCTCACTTTGAAGCGCCCGTGCGATGTGTCTGTTATGAGTTGCGTGTGCCTATAACAATGGGATAATCACTGAACTATTCCCTCGCCAGCCTTGGGAATTGGTGTGCTTTACCAAAAATCAGGGAACGATTGCAACAATGGGGTTGTGCTCTAAACAATCTAAAAACTACTCGCCGGTCTTCGTCATTCGATGGTTACCCACGACGTGAAGTCATAATCTGCCAATACTGTCTGTATTGACACTCGGGGTAACATTTCTAAAGGATTTGTTTAAATAAAAGCCATAGGCTCATGGCTTGTTATCCAATCCTCATTTGAACTTTGTTTTTTTCTATATGTATAATTGTCAATGTGATGTTCTGTTCTTTCATTCAAATAAATATTGTTTACACTAATCTGCCACATTATACATCCATTGAAAGCTGTCTGACCACATACGCGACGATACGCTACATTGATGCAGCCGATAATATACCCACCATCCCGTGAATATTGCTCACATATATACAAGATCCTATCATAATAATTAAGCACATTCATGGTATTTAAAAAGGTGGCCGTTTTGGTCGCCATCTTGCATGATGTTGCTGGTAAGAGTGGCGGAAAGACTTATAATACTATGGGTTTCGATCAACCCTATGAATGTCGAGTAACGTGGCTATATTGAATGTCTTTGTCAAGCTGCACACCAACCGCCATGAAGACTAAAATATTCCGAACTCTTAACTCTAATTAGAAACTTCATTTGCGACCACTATAGGGTTTGAAATTTCCAACTATGACCATTTCTAGAAGTTAAGACTGAAAGTCTGGTTTGTACAACAAAGAATATTCATTGTTTTCTAGAAAATTTACACTTTCAGAACAATTGAATTTATTTTTGTGTCTGGTGCATGAATTTACAACTTTTGAAAAATTTGACACAAGTTTAACCCTTCCATGACTGGAGCTTCCGGAATTTTTGCGAAAATCATATACATGTATAAGAGAACGCAGTGGCGTAACAATATTTACTTTGACCTTGCAATCAGCCAGTGCATTATCTTATTTATGCGAGGCTCCCTATGGAACACTCGCAAATATAAGAGAATGCACTGGCACATGATATTTAATGCTGCACCAGTGCACATCCCGTCATGAAAGGGTTAAGAGTGTGTGACAACCACCCCAGTCGCCCCGTCCCTTCGCCTGTCTCGTCCACTGAAAGCAATCTGACCACTTACTCATGATACGCTGCATGGTCTGTGTGACATTTAAACGCCCGATACTTACTTTATTCATTATCAGATTAATTGAACTGTTGCCAAAACATGAGCCTATTGTAATTGTACAATGCAAATGGTTTAACGTATCGGTATCGATACCATTCGATAACAATAGAATATACATGGTAGATAATTTGTATACGCGACTGCTCGTTTCTAAGCTGGTTGGTAGTTTTTAGTTTGGCACATTTGGAGTTTTATCTAAGGAATATTATAGGAAATGTCGGACGAGGTAAGTTTCTGCATAACAATTTGCCACATTTGGAGTTTTATCTAAGGAATATTATAGGAAATACAATCATGTTTCTGGATAAGCATGCATCTAACATTTTAAATCATGGTCTTGAATCTCTTCTCTGGCTTCGCCCATCAAGATCTTATTCCATCCGTTCAAAACCTGGAAACATTTTGATGTTCCGACAGGAAACTTTATATAACATTGAATAAACAATGCAGGGAATATATTTCTTTGTTAATATGTGTTGCTTATAATCTATTTCACAGTAACTGTGAGCAGGTGCAGAGACGTGGCGACAGGGGGGTTGGGGTGTCTCACCCCCAAACTTTGGTCGAAATTTTCAAGAGTTGGACAGTTTGTGTCCTTGTCCCTCCCCCGTGGGCCGTGGTCAGTCAAAAACTACTAGTTAATTTAAGAAAACAATATTGTCCTACATTGGTCAACATTGCCATTGGAATTGTCATCGGCTATAGTTTTTGCGATTTTCTTGTTCATATTTCAAAATTGGGTCGGCCCGGTGTGTCATGCATGGTCCCTCTCCCCGTGGTCAATAAAAAACTGCTAATTAGTTTTAAAAAGTATCTTACTAAATTTGGTCAAAATTGTGGACTGAAATGGTCAACAGTTGGAGGATTTCCAACATAAGGTAGAGTATGAGGCTTGGATTTGCGATTTTCTTGTTTAGTTTTCAAAACTTCTCACACCGGGCCGAGCAGCCATGTGGTCCCGGTCTTATTGTCCGTAGCCGTGTGCATTTGTCTGGAATTGGACCACTAGATGTTAAGAGTTATGCATTTTCAGGTTCAAATAAATATCTGAATGTTCTCATAACGGTATATATAGAACAATGGTTTATGAATATATACAATGTAGGCTATTTGGCCTGAGCACTGAGTTGCAAGGGGTGCAAATGTCTTATGCGAAACTTGTGTTCGGTCGGGATTCAAGGGGGGGGGGGTGCAGTTGGAATTCCCCAAATTGGACACCCCCAAGCCACGTCCCTGAGCAGGTGGTGGACCCAGCTCTAGATTGCATAATTTTTGTTGTGAGCCGATATCGACAATAAACATTGAATTGATTACCCGGGAGAAATTCCATGTTTGTAAACAACGAAAAGCAAAATCGGCTCACCAAACTTGACCATATTCATCTAAATCATATAGTCTCGAGCTGGGACCTTCATCCATAATTACTGTGAAATATATCATTAAGGAACAGATATTAACTAAGAAATATATTAAATGCATTGTTTTGTCAATGGTATAAACGTCCCTGGCATAACATCAAAAAGTTCACAGGTTCTGAACTGGTGGAGAACCGGTATATGATATATACGGGCGTAGCCAGAGTAGAGATTCATGACATGATATACTAAAATTTTAGGATTAGTATAATACTAAATTAGACAGACACTCAGTGTCTGATCTGACAGCTAGTATATATATAGTCCAAGTCTTCTCGTACTAAAACTAGCTAAGATTTTGGGATGGAGATGCTAGTAAATACTAGCATCTCCATCCCAAAATCTTAGCTAGTTTTAGTACGAGAAGACTTGGACTAGTATATATACTGTCATGTTGATCAGTTGTTGACTGAGTCAGGCGATCTGCTATATAAATTCAAGCCCACCCAGAAGTCCAGGAGATATTGGTCGACCCCTGCACCCCCCCCCCCATGATTCACCCCACTAATTTCCTCTTTAACGTATCCTCTAATTTGTTCAGTTGTTAAAGGGACTCAACAATCATCGCCACCGTGTTGTTGTTGTTGAAACAGCTGTTCACTGCCTGTTCCTAACGCTTCTGAAAACTGCATGCATGGTTTATCTCCCCTGATTTCTATAAATAGATTGGGGGTATTCCTATGTTTTCAGTGACAGCAAGCATGGTTTCAGGATATCGTTAGAAAAAGACGATATTTATTGAGCTTAAATTGGCAAAATGCGATCAAATAAGACGTTTTTGTCAGCGCGAAGATGCCGAAAAATTGGAAAGAGCAGCGAATGGGGTGTCTTCCGCCATGGATTTTGGGAAGTTCACGAATGTTACAGTGGATTTCCATGCAAATCTGCGGAGCAAAATTCTGAAAGTTACGGAGTTGCACATACCTGCATACTTCTCAGTCTTCTGAGTGTGACTTGATGCGGTACTATAGTATAAGAAACAGCAGGTATTTATCTGGTGGGTCCGCTTTGTAAATTATAAAATTTTGCAATAAATATATTTTTGATAATTTTTTTCTGGATTTACATCACTTGACCTACATATTAATTTGTCAGATTTGAAATATCAATATTGAATATAAAATTCAAAAATAAATACACTAACATCTATACAAGTTCCAATCGGACCTGCCAGATAAATACCTGTTGTTTTCAAATATACCACATCAAGTCACACTCGGAAGTATGTGCAACTCTAGTTCAGTCATGAACGTAGTGCGTATCCTTCCTTGCTGGAAGCAGCAATCTGCGAAAGCGGTCATGTTGACTTAAAGAACAAATACAGAAAAGAACAAATACAGACGAGATGATGGATCAGTCACAGGCATGCTGTTTGAGGTAAAGCTACCACCCCTCGAAGAATGAAGGAAAGAACAGTGACTGGTTCAATACCACAAAATAGTCAAGGGGTTGGTTTCAGCCCTGCCTAAAGCCTGATTATCTAGAACACGAGAAGAAAGACACAAGGGAAATACAGCCAACAAAATTTTAGGACTGTGTCAGTCAAAATCCGGTGGAGAAGGAGGTGTGTAACAACACAGAATCGTTCCAACTTCTGCGTACCAGCAGCTCACAATACGAACACTCCTTATTTGTTAAAACAACTGTGGAATTGAACTACCTGGAACAGACTTCAGTCGGTTGTTGATGTCAGTGATATTGACGGTTTTCTATCTGCTCTGCGAGGGGAACAACAGTATGGAATGTTTTCAACAATGCTAACAAGGAGCTATTGCTTAACCCTTTGAGTGCCAGGGGCCGATCTCATCGGCCCTAAACCTACAAAATAAGTCTGTTTAAGAATATAAGAATAAATTATTAAAATTGTAAAAAAAAAAAAAATTGTTAGGCCAATGCATTCTCTTATATATGCGAGGCGACCTATGGTCGACTCGCATATATAAGAGAATGCATTGGCACAGGGTATATGGGTTGATACAAAAATCGACCTGGCACTTAAAGGGTTAAATATTTAAAAATTATGCTTGTTTATCATATATAATAAATTATTTTTCAATTATTTCGCTTGCTGCTTATATTTATACTCCAAAATAATTTTGGATGGCTCAAACAGCAACATTATCATTGCATATATTAAGTACTATATGGGAGATTAATCTAACATTTAATGGCTGATTTAAACGCTTAAGCGTAACTCCATTACGCTTAAGCATAATTGGTTTGTATTGCCTTGCAACGTTATATGTAATGGTAGGCCTACATGTATCTAACTTAGTAAGGTTTAATGTTCTGGGCGGATGGTAAGATTACTAGCATCGTAATTGACTGCATCAATTTCAGCTTCAGGGGAGTTTTTCCAATTCTATTACGCTTTACTTTAGCGTGAATGCATTATGTGTGATGGTAAATGAATTACGCATAAGCATAATGTAATACGCTTAAGTATGGTATAATGGAAATCTAAATTACACTTAGGCATTGCGAATTAAGCTTAAATTCATGCTTAAGCATAATGAATTACACTTAAGCGTGATTGGCAATTAAATGTGAATTTTGCCTCCCATATGTGTACTATTGTTGTTTCATACACTTTGCCCCACGTGTTTGGTTGTTTCGCACCATATATTTGGCCATTTCTCACCACATGTTTTGTCGTTTCCCACAACTGTCATGCGTTGCTTTTGAAAAAATCCTTTGAAAAAGAACATACAGTAATACCCAAAGTAATGACCCCTTAACCACACCAGGATTATGGAAAATAATTCAGGATTTAGTTGGAAATATGGCTTGTTGCTATTCGTTGGAAAGCTCTCGTCAAGAGCTTTCCGATGAATGGCAACAAGCCATATTTCCAACTAAATCCTGAAAAATTACCCATAATTCTGCTGTGGTTAAGTGGTCAATTACTTAATTACTTTGGGCATTACTGTATTAAGTTATCTGATGACAACGTGCCAATTGGACACATTTTATTTTTTTTTAAATCCCAAATTGTGACAAAGTTCACGTTATTTAAAAAAAAACATATCAATAGACACAGTCTAAATAAAATTAGACCGTGTTTCATTTCTTTCTTTAATACGAGTCTGGATATCTATCAGACTGCAATATACCTTATACTAAATGATACGATTCATCCAGATTATACCGGTATGAAACTGGCCACTTGGAAGGAAACATTTATGGGGGGGGGGAGACAACCCCACTGTGACATCGTCGCCACCTCGCTGACAGTCTGAAGTTAAAATGAACCTGGTTCTCTATGGATGAGTGATTCACCGATAATTGTTACTTTTGGCCTCTCATAACAAAATGCATATATACACAAGCGTATGGTAATAGCATATATGAAGACTGGAGAAAATTTCATACTAAAATAGGTTATCAGTACATACAGTAATGCTCTAATTAATCGACCTCTTAACCAAAGCAGAATTATGGGTAACTTTTCAGGATTTAGTCGGAAATATACAGTAATGCTCTAATTAATCGACCTCTTAACCAAAGCAGAATTATGGGTAACTTTTCAGGATTTAGTCGGAAATATATTTCCGACTAAATCCTGAAAAGTTACCCATAATTCTGCTTTGGTTAAGAGGTCGATTAATTAGAGCATTACTGTACATGTGTATATACCAATCACATGTATATTGAGTTTTAAAAAAAAGTTTCTGAACCCCTTCGGTTGTAAATAGAATGCACTCAGTGATTCTGACTTCAAACTTGTGCCTCCTAATTATATAGGTTGATTGAGTTGAAAGGTTAGAAAATCAGTGCCCTCTCTTGAAATTATTTCTTAAGGAATAATCTCTGTTTCATATTTTGATTACAGTTTAAAGATGGTCTATATATTCTTATTACAAGTTTTATATATTTTCCTGGGTATAAAATAATGTCCGGAAATGCTTCAATCAATTACTGTTCATTCTATTTTGAATTTTCTGGTATATATACTAGTATACCTACAAATAATTTGTGACATTTTACTGCTTGAGGAAACGTTCGGAGCATAGCAAGCAGGAAAATAGTAAAAAAAGATTGTCCCAACTGATTATCAATCAGTTGTAATATTAAATGATAGAAGCGTTTCTGGACTGGTGTCTTTGACAACTTGACTTATCATTATTATTGTATACCCTAGAAATTATAGAAAACAATTTAGGAAGAGATGATCCATCTTTAAGCCAATCGAGCAAAGTTGATCTATTTCTCCATGTTCTTCTAATAGGTGATGTTTTTATCGAATATATTTGCACATTTTACCCACTGCCGCACTGCGAGTTCATTGGTCCCTTTAATATTTCATGTAAAAGTGGTGAAAACTAATATTAAACAAGAACAATAGTTTTAGTTAACACAAAATTCACTGAAATATTTTCACAGTGGGGTTTCTGTGAGGAAAAAAATATTTGTTTTCCTCATAGAATCTCCACATATATATTCAGACAGACAGATGAGGAGGGGTGTTGAATAATGCTTGGGGAAAACAGTTGTAAAGAGGGAAAGAAATTGGTTGCGGGGCTGGGTGAATTGCAGAAATGGTCAAAGGTAAAAAAGTAACATACGTGTCTGAATATATATTAACACCCCCCCCCCCCCCCCCCTCCAGAGCAAATTGAAATAATTTAAATCCATATACCCTGCTTTTCTCATGGCATTTGTTTTGGTGTTTTTGGTGAATAAAATTAACTTATGACTGAGATTAATCCTTCAGTCATGATACTTTTCCAAAGATGACATTTTTTGGTATTTTTGTCTGTTTAACAAATGTTGGGGCATAAATAGAAAAAAACAATCAGTAGAGAGTGCACTGGCTTAGAAGTTCAATACAAGTATTGTTAGCTTAATGCATTCTCTTATATATGCAAGGCATCCTATGGGAGACTCGCATATATAAGAGAATGCATTGGCACAGGTTTTCAAAAAAATTCATGAAGCTCCAGTTATGGAAGGATTAATCATAAATAATGGTCTCCCATATGGCACCTTGTATATATAAAAGAATGCACTGGCTTGCATAGTCAAGATAAATGTTGTTAGGTCAATGAATTCTCTTAAATATGTGAGTCTGCCAATGGGAGACTGGCATATATAAGAGAATGCATTGGTATAGTGTTTTTGCAAAATTTCAGGAAGCTCCAGTCATGAAATGTGCAAAATTATTTGAACTTTCCTCTTAGAACACTTTAAATTGTAAAAAGATAGCATCGCAAGGTGTTTGGAAATCCCTTCAGTTTGTAAGTCTAACACACAATTTGTTCAAAAATAGTTTTGTCTTCATCATAGACTAATAAAGAAATCATGTTTTGTACACAATCTACATTGTAGTCAGAAAATTACTAAAACAATGAAAAGGCTGTACAAAAAATTTCTAGTTTTTGAAATATCTGACCATCATATATTGAATTTGGCTCAGTGTGATACACTCCCATTCTTGAAAACACACAACTTGAAAAATCCTTACTCTAACAGATGGATTAATAATTATCTCTTTCTGTAACAATTATTTTATAGTTTCCTGTGTATAACATAATAAATATGAATCGAAGACCCTTGCCTGGAAACACTTCTATCAATTAGTATTATAATAGTATACAATCAATTTCCAGTATTTTAATGGTATCTCCGGCTTATTTTTATAATTTTATAACCAGTAAACTATACAACACATGTTAGAGGAAGAGATAATCCATCTTTAGTGAATCCTGGAAATTTGTAAATGATTAAATTTCTTCTGTAAAGCAGGAAAATAAAATCTACAAAACATGCAGTTGGAAGGACTTGGGAGACTCGAATATATAATATAACCATTTCTTGATGGGAACTGCGCTGGTGGAGCAATAAATCATGTGCCAGTGCATTCCCTTATATTTGCAGATACCATACTAGGTAGCCTCACATATATAAGAGAATGCACTGGCTTACAAGGTCAAGGTAAATATTGTTAGGCCAATGTACATGTAATGTATTCTCTTACATATTCTAGGATCCCTACTGGAAACTACCATATATAAGAGAATGCATTAGCACATGGTTTTTTCGCAATATTTCCAATGCTCCAATCATGGAAGGGTGAATGCTGCTCCCATAATGAAAGGGTTAATTGATTTTATTCCAAATAGACATTTTTTGTTTTAGTTTTAGTTCCGACCCTCCAGGTTTGGTATTTTGTCTCATAAATGAACCACATACAGTAATGCCCTAATTAATCGACTGCTTAACCACAGCAGCATTATGGGTAACTTTTCAGGATTTAGTTGGAAATATGGCTTGTTGCCATTCATCGGAAAGCCATATTTTCGACTAAATGCTCAAAAGTTACCCATAATTCTGCTGTGGTTAAGGAGTCAATTATTTAGGGCATTACTGTACTATGATGGTGGTGGTTCTGCTGAGTTTAGTAAGGCCAAATCAAATTAATGTTCTGTTTCTGAGACACTGCCACTTCATTATTATATGGGAGAGATTTCCGATGAATGGCAACAAGCCATATTTCCGACTAAATCCGGAAAAGTTACCCATAATTCTGCTGTGGTATTGGAGTCGACTAATTAGGGCATTACTGTAGTTTTGATTACTCTGACTACTGACGGTATACATGTACTAGCACCTGCCATAAATCATGAATAACAGAGGTGAATCATGAGTACCGGATACAAAAAATATAGGATAGAAGCCATGGTTATTTCACACTGTTATAAATATGAAAATAATTACATTTTTTCTGCTGAAGTATTGTCCATAACTCCAGCTCATCAAGAAGTATGAGACTGAATTATATCAAAATATGTCATTTTGACAAAAAATAATCAAATTGATGCTCAATGACAATTATTCTCAGTGAGATATATCATACAGTTCCAAGAGATTTCACTCCATTGTCACTATCCATATTTTCTTATCTGGTACCTGCTGGTACACAGAAAAATCACCTATTTGTTATTAGTATTCAGAATAGGAGTCTGGGGTCCGCCATGGGAGGGAGGGACATCATCAATATCATGAAGAGATATATTTAAGAAGACTTATTTTAAATGATTTATTAATAAGGTACTTAACACAATAACACATGTATGAATTTTCACTAATGAATTAAATTTAATATAATTAAAAAGTCTGTTAATAACTGAATATCACAATTGACTGTCACTAGCTGTGATAGACTTGCAATTGAATTTATTAATTGAGTAATTGGCAATCATGAATATTTTTGTGGGACAAACCCCAGCTTCTGGCATGATTTAGTCCTTGTTTAAATTATTGTTGAATGTTGGGTCAACAGCCTGGAGCTATCTAGTTGAAATTGAAGAAACCCCCTCCCCTAGATCATGCCATGAATCTTTACTCTGCTTAGCGCCTGTAGAGATCTTATTCCATCAGTACAAAACTTGGGAACTTTTTTATGTTTTGATAGGGAACTTTATAACATTGAAAAAACAAGGCAGGGAACATATTTATTTGTTTATAATTGTTCCTCGATAATCAACTTCAAAGTATGGGGGAAATTCCATGATTGTAAGTGCGCATAGCAAACTCACCCGTCAAGTCTGTTAAATAATGTCATCTCGAGCTGGCACTTTCGCCTACTTATGAATAAACTGTTAAGCGACAGGTATTAACAAAGAAATATATTCCCGTGTTATTTTTTCAGCTTTATAAGGTTCCCTATCAAAACCTCAAAAAGTTCCCAGGTTTTTCATTGGTACAATATGATTTCTACGGGCATTAGCCTCTGGGAGGCCAAATTGCCATTTAGTAATGAAGTGTGATTAAGCGCAATTAATTGCACTTGAGCGCAATTAATTGCACTTAAGCACAAATAATTACACTTAAGCAACATTACTTGAACTTATCATTGTTCTTAAGCGCAATCATTGATCTTAAGTGCAGTCGATTGCGCTTAAGCATAGTAATTTGTTCTTGAAAACATAATTATTTGTGCTTAAGCGCAATCAATCTTGCTGTGCGCAATCAATTGGCTAATCTTAAGCGCATTTCATGGTTATATGTAACTATTATATAAAACACCCCTGGTGAATAAATAGATTTATCCATAACTCAACCTTATAGTTCTTACTGACATATCACCTCTTGTTTTCATTAGTTTGGATGGGTAGGGAGCAAGTCTAAGTTCTTTATTGATATGGTAGACTCGCGATAGCATTACCTTCTGTTTTAGTTCAGGCAATTCGTGATAGCATTGACATCTGTATTAGTTGGTGCAACTTTGATTTTCGAGTATATACCGGTATACATGTGCACCATATGAGGGAAGCAGGTCCTCAGTGACACCATATTCGCGCTACAGTTTATGACATGGACATACTACAAGAGACGCTGATTTAATAAAACTACCAGAGCTCGAGGAGTGAGACACCAAAGCTCCCAGAATGAAACACATATTTTTGGGACAGGGATGCTGATAATATGACAATATTTAGGGTTTTTCACCCGATTTAAGTAAATAAGTAAACCCTCATACAGTGACACCACATTATTGCTATATGACCATAGCTATGGCCCAAATCTGTGCAAAAATTCTTTAAAAAAAATATATTAAAACATACTAGAGGAGACATCCATTTTTTGGATATAAGGGATGCTGATAATTATATGACATTATGGATTATCTTTGATTGTTGCACACATACAGTTAGAGGTAACTGTACTAGGCTTATTTAAAAAGGTTAAAATTAGCACATGCTCTTCTTGTGATGCTAGGCGATACTCCAGGTTATGACAATTAATATTTTATGGGTAGGTTAGATAGTAGTTACAATTAATTGCACTTGAGCGCAATTAATCATGCTTAAGTGCAACTCATAATGCTTAAGCATGAATGCCCTATTTGTACTTAAGCACAATATTTTATCGCACTTATGCACAATCGTTTGCCCTTAAGTGCAATAAATTTTGCTTAAGCGCATTCAATTGCACTTAAGCGCAATTCAATGTGAATGTGGCCTCTCATAATCATATTACCCAGAGTAGAGATCATTCATGGCATGATCTACACTTCCCCCAACAAAAAAATATATCTAATATTGGGCCACACATTTTGAAATTAGTCATTTTAATACTATACAGGTCACTGTTGAGACTTGTTGAATTTGAATCTGCAGGGTCTGTATGTAGTCAGTGTAGGCATAATGCAGCCAGTCCAATCCAAAGCCATACATGCATATTAGTACATTTCAGTGTCAAATTGCACTTGCTACATGTACATATGTCTGACGCTATCTACCCACACTGTTTTTTTTAAATCTGCGTGTTTGAACGATTGGTTCTCCAACAGGTCCCATTGAGACCCGAGTCACTCGGCTCCTTGGTCATCAGGCTGAGAATTCCCGCTGTTGACAATATTCAATTACAATGTCAACAACACACGAACTTATTCGAAACGAGTTTTGACCAGTTTTCCAGCCAATAATCGTTGAATTCATATGTGACGACCCAACACTCAACGCACCATACACCGAGTTAAAACTCCGATAATCTAATTCAAATATACGTTCTAACTAGGTTTTAATTAATTTACTTCGTCTTGAGAATGAGAGTGATTTATTATTCCAAAGTCGTAAAAACAATCGTATCAAATTGGTGACGAAAGGTCGCCGACCAATCGGATCGTGCGGATGGAATTGTGGCTAAAAATAGATATCTGCGGGATTCCGCCTTATCATTGCTTCAGTCAATGGGGGTATATTGGTGAAGATTGTTGTGTCACTTTAACAAGAACAAAAGGGGCCAGACTCTAGACTAGATGGCGTCCATCATGACGGTCATTTTGTTTGATATACACCAGGTCTCTTTGATCGCTGTTATAGTAAAGATTTATAGTATATATATCACATGGGGTCTTGTTTTCCGCTCGATTCGTTTTGCTAGTATACAGCCCTTACAATTTAGCAAAAATTCCGTCACCAATATATGGCCGCCGAAATGTGAAAAATTTGCTATTTTTTTGACAGAACTTTCACTCATCACCTATCGTTTGTCTCTGTGGGAAAAAAAACATGGGCATCTTGGCGTGCTTTTATAAATTTTAGCATATATAGCAGAGCCATTTACGCACACAATGAGATCATAATACACAATACACACTCATTGCTGGATATGTTTGTCCGATATCCCGTTTTTCCAAATGCCGGTATAATCCGATCAAAGCCGAATCCACGCTAATAACGCAGTGTCTGTTTCGAATCAATGAGTGTTTAATATTGCTATCATAACTCCACCCATGCATATGTGTGTAGGAGATATCCGGTTTGGGATTCTACCGTACTTATACCTGGGTTGAGGAATATTCACCCAAACTCAAGATGGCGGCCAAAATGACCACCAGAAATAGAAAAATCGCTGATTTTGAAAAGAAATATGTCCGAACCATGTCCTTTTATACTCAACAGAATATCAATATATGTGTAACAGAACGTGAGAGAGAGAAGTGCGGAAGTCGCACCGAAAGTTGGCAGCACCCGAAATCTCAGGCCACCGGTCACCGGTCCATCCAGGTAGTAACCGGGTTCGACGATGCTTAATTTCGGTGATCACACAAAGCGTCTAACGACCGTGACCAAGAGATCTTGACCTCTCGATCAGAGAAGTCATCGGCCTTCTATATTTACAACGCGACCGCTACACTACTCCCCCGTTCTTTTTGAGATTCACCGAATCTCACCCGAGTCCTCCCCCAGAGCGGTCGCACCATGACACAGACTTCGAGGACAGGACGAGCCCCCAGTGTAACAGAACGAGAGAGAGAAGTGCGGGAGTCGCACCGAAAGTTGGCAGCACCCGAAATCTCAGGCCACCGGTCACCCATCCAGGTAGTAACCGGGTTCGACGTTGCTTAACTCCGGTGATCACACAAAGCGTCTAACGACCGTGACCAAGAGATTTAGACCTCTCGATCAGAGAAGTCATCGGCCTTCTATATTTACAACGCAACCGCTACATAATTATGCAACAAATGAATGAGTTTGAGGCACTGATTAGTGCAAATTACACATATGTGCTCTATGGTGAAAATGAGTTTATGACTCGAGTCATTGTAGTTACCATGTTGTTGGTAATGTCATTGTAATTACCATGTTGTTGGTAATGTCATTGTAATTACCATGTTGTTGGTAATGTTCATAGAGCACATGAGTGTATTTTGCATTAATTTTTGGCTCAAATTCATTCATTTGTTGCATATATTATGTTGAGTATAAAAGGAGATTATCCATAAATGTCCAGTCCCCCTTTAAAGAACTTCAAGTATTGAAATAGGAGTCGATATCTCCTGAAACATAGGCTGATTTGGTTGAACTTCTGCAACATTTTGGAGATGATCGATGCATATATAAATGTTGGATTCTTTTTAGTCCAGAAATAATATTAGGAACTGGCTCCATAAATAACAACTCTTCATAATAAAGACAAGCAATCTTGTGTCCAAAATATTTAATTACCATATCATATTTATCACAGCTCTAACATTGATATCAAGTTAATGGGGAGGTAGTTACTAGTAGTAAATATGGATGTTTGTCAAGCCTGCAAATGGTGTGTCTGTCATTCTACTTAGGCCTCATCTTCTGGGAAGTATCTATAGTCTCAAATTAACATTGTTATTAGTTGGGATAAGCTAAGCAACATCTACTCATGATAGACAATACTTATTTATAATATTTAATTTATAGCATTAATTTTGATCTAAGCACATACATTCTTGATAACACACAAACAATGAAAATGCCCATTTGAAAATACCCTTTATATTTCACATAATTTATTACCCTTTGGGATAGTCAGACACAAGTCATATATATCACAGACACTGTACGCTTATTGTGTAATAATTGTATTTTTGTTTCATTAATTCTTTAAATCTTGTATATATCTGCTATACATCAAAATCTGAATAAAAAAAAACAAAAAAATGTTATTAGTTACTTTTACTTTGGTTACTTTAAGTTTCTATATCCCCTAATTTGCAGAAGATAAAATGCATAATCGAGGTGACTAATGGGTGAACATCACCAACTTGAACTGGGGAAATTCAATCTGATCCATAGCAGTTGAGGTCTTAGCAGAATGAGGTTCCAGGGGGTGAATTTGGTGATGATAGCCCGCTATGCAGGGTGGCATCACTAAATTCAAACTCTGGGGACCTCATTCTGCAAATGACAGACACACTATTTGCAGGCTTGATGTTTGTAAAACTGGACATGGCACTAAAGATCATTGATCAGTTTAGCACCATTTTGATTGTGCCCTGGATAAGCCCTGGAATCACCGGGTCGCCTATGGTTTGGGCTGGTGCATGGGAGAATATTTTGTAATTCAGAATGAATAATTGCAAAATCATGGCTTCTAGACAGTACTAGTATATAGAGGTGTTTCGGCTGGTAATACAATGCATCTATCCAACCACTTAATTCCTCCATTGACCATGCTGATTTTTTCAGTTTTTCTTCTAATAGCCATCAGCTTCATGATACACCAGCAAAATAAGTTATCAATACTAGCCAAACGGGTGGTCCGATCACACTCCAATCACGTACTCGTTTTATTTGTATAAACACAGTTTTCACCAAAAAATATCTGACACGGAACTGATTAACTAGTATTCAAATCCCCTATTCATCTACATTCTGGTTGCATCCATAATGTTAATTAAAATATTGTATGTAAATTAATATATGTTGTGTAAATGTTTGGGTTATGAATAAATATATGTTCATCCAATCAACTGACTAATGACGATAACGACACATGGAAAACGATGTTTTGAAGGACGAGTTTGTGTCAAGACTTTTTTTTATTAAGCAATGGCAGATGCGTATTTGTCATGACCTAAAGATGTCTTGTTATCACACATTTGTTCCAATTAGGGTGGCACAACATGTGATGGAAGATATAACCAATTTTAAATGCCATGCATATATACCATTGGAAACGAACCAGCAATGTATTTCTATAATAATTCGAAAATATACTATGTAAGGTACATGTATACCATATAGTAGTTAGGCGTATGTGCCTTTAGATGATCTCTTTATGATGATAATGCCGCCAGTGCGTTTTATAGTCCGGGCGTTGATCGCACTACATTGTATAACATAGAGTGCACTGTAGACGACTCATGTTTATCATTCATTTGTTCTTTACATATATGTAGTGGAATTGTATAAATTTTGACTCCACTTTTAGAATTGCTATATTTATTTTTGATAGAAATATTCAGTGTTGAAACTTCGGGACCCAAAACTTGGCGCCGGGCGAGATATTTTCTGACACTCCGATACAAAATGCAGAAATTGTTTGCTCTGCATGGCGAAAAATAGCCAGCGGGCCTTCATCTCGGGATGTTGTATTCGCCCCTTGCATGGCTATACATATCGGGTGGAATACCAAATTGAAGTCATTTCAACCCACAGTTAAAACAAGAGGTGGCATCATAGATGCTGTGTCTCGTTTTCGGTGGCTTACCGCCGGTGGCTACCGCCAATTGGTGTGCATCAGTATCGGTAGACTAATTAATAGGTAAAATCGAAAGATGACTAATTAGGGGCCATAACTCCATCAAATTTTATCGGGCCAGGCTGGTTTTCGAACTCGTCCGAAATATTCTTGGCAAGTATGTCTATTCCAAATTTAAAAAAAATCGGAGGACGTTTGTTGAAGTTATCGCGCTAACGAGCTAAAAATTCACGAAAAATGACAAATTAAGGGCCATAACTCTATCAAATTTGATTGGGCCAGACTGGTTTTCGAACTTGTCCAGGATATTATTGGAAGACACTTATATACCAAATTTCAATCAAATCGGATAACGTTTGTTGAAGTTATCGCGCTAACAAGCTGAAAATTCGTGAAAAATGACTAATTAAGGGCCATAACGCTATCAAATTTTATCGGACCTGGCCGGTTTTCGAACTCGACCGAGATATTCTTGGGAGACACCTATATACCAAATTTCAATCAAATCGGATAACGTTTGTTGAAGTTATCGCGCTAACGAGCTGAAAATTCATGAAAAATGACTAATTAAGGGCCATAACTCTATCAAATTTTTTCGGACGAGGCCGGTTTTCGAACTCATCCGAGATATTCTTGGGAGACACCTATATACCAAATTTCAATCAAATCGGATAACGTTTGTTGAAGTTATCGCGCTAACAAGCTGAAAATTCGTGAAAAATGACTAATTAAGGGCCATAACTCTATCAAATTTTATCGGACCTGGCCGGTTTTCGAACTCGACCGAGATATTCTTGGGAGACACCTATATACCAAATTTCAATCAAATCGGATAACGTTTGTTGAAGTTATCGCGCTAACAAGCTGAAAATTCGTGAAAAATGACTAATTAAGGGCCATAACGCTATCAAATTTTATCGGACCAGGCCGGTTTTCGAACTCATCCGAGATATTCTTGGGAGACACCTATATACCAAATTTCAATCAAATCGGATAACGTTTGTTGAAGTTATCGCGCTAACAAGCTGAACATTCGTGAAAAATGACTAATTAAGGTTCATAACTCTATCAAATTTTATCGGACCAGGCCGGTTTTCGAACTCATCCGAGATATTCTTGGGAGACACCTATATACCAAATTTCAATCAAATCGGATAACGTTTGTTGAAGTTATCGCGCTAACGAGCTGAAAATTCAAAGGGCCATAACTCTGTAATAAATGTGCGCCCGCCCGCCCGCCCACCGTCCCCCATCATACTATAAGTCGAGTTTTGGAAAAAAACTCGACTAAAAACTATACGTTTGAGTAATGTAAAACATGTAAACTGCTGTATTTGCATGCACGTTAGCAATATTCAGTGCGGAATCTTCGGTCGCCCGAGACAAATGGCGCCAGGACACCTCGCAAAAATTCCTTGCTCTGGCGAAAATAGGATCCGCCCTTGGTGTCTTTCCAAAGCCATTTCCTCAGTTGTTGTATTCCATTTTCTAATTTATACCCTGATGACAGTGTTAAACTAACTGTTTCAAAGACTGCAATGTCATTGAAAAAAAAAAAACACATCTAATTCAGAGAGCTCTAAAATCAGCATTTCTAGTATTTTTCAAACAATTTTTCATTTATAAGTTTAATTGTACATAAATATTCAATGTCACCACTGCTTTGTTTTATCTGATGTGGCACATCTGGATTCTGAAAATCTATATAGTGATATTTTAAGATGAAATTGTGGGACATCACATACACCTCTGAAACAATTGATCCATTCAGTATATACATCCTGCATACAAAATACCCACAATGGAATTCATCACATGTTCACATGAAACTCATATCCCGATTTGGAGAGTCCTTCATATATTCACTTGTTATTCGAGTCATAGTATCGCTTTTTCAATGTTCTGTATTTCCGTAACATATACAGTGCCTCTAGTTCCTTAACAACATATTGCCCTCGTGCAATCAGTAACTCAATCTGATCAGGGTCCTTGACATCTTTATTTCGAAGAAAAGCATTTTTCAGCCTGGGGTGAAAATAGTCGGCTCCCTTTGGATATTCTTTTCCCATATGATAGAGCTGAAAATTAATATGGCAGAAGGGTTAGTATGGAATAAAGATGCATAATCCGAATTAACGCTCACAAATTACTATTTCCTTGTCTTCGGGGATAACAAATATTTTATTTGAGTCGAGGAACCACCAATCAAAGCTCAGAATATATTATTTCTCACCACCAATAATTTATAGTGGCTCAGTAAAGAGTCGACAAGAAGACAGTCTCAGACCAAATTGCAGATGAAGATGGATAACTAAAAGTGGATTTTTTGTCAGATGTTTGACAAACAGCAAATTTCATTGAACAAAATGTTGATAAATAACAGGTTTTGGGCAATTTTATACTATAGTTGACTGTGGTTAGCTTTATTTTGGGGCAATTAATCGATTCTGATAACTGAAGCGGCATTTAAAAAAAATTTCTTGTTGTTGTTGGAATCTGATGATATGGGGATGGGGACCATCGAATTGGATTGAGTACATTTAAGGGGTCACTCACACTAAAAATAAAATGCTGAAGGGTACACAGGTTTTGAAAAAGTGCTGAAGGGTACACAGGGTTTGAAAAATTGCTGAATGGTACACAGGTTTTGAAAATAAGCATCAAGGGTAGACATGGTTTGAAAATGTGCTGAAGGGTACACATAACTGACGTTTTGTTTTCGCATATGCCACATCTTTGTTAGAGAATAATTGTTTATGTTCCAATCAAAATTAAAATGAACTGAAAACAAACTGCCGATGGGCACCAGACTTTCAGTAACACAGTTGACTTAACTCTGTCAGCACCGATAGCAAACCCTGTGTACCCGTCCGCACATTTTTAGCTGAGAGTGACCCACTTCAGTGTTAGTTATAGTATGGAACCAAAGCCCACTATGATTTGTTTTACAACATATTGATTTTATTGTCCAATTTGTCTGAATTTGTAACTTTTGTTCTGCCAAATAAGAAAACATATGTGGAGTCCACTTTTCATTTAATTGTAAGGGACATTAACCATTCCATGATTGGAGCATCCTGAAATTTTGCGAAAACCCTGTGCCAATTATACATTCTCTTATATATATGAGTATCCATAAGGCAAACATATATTTAAGAGAATACATTGGCCTAACATATTTACCTTGACCTTGTAAGCCAGTTCATTCTCTTATACTAGGCTCCATATGTGAGACTCACATATATAAGTGAATGCACTGGCACAGGATCTTTAATGCTGCACCAGCGAAGCTCCATCATGAAAAGGGTTAATTAATAATTTTAGCATGGTTTACCCTTATTTCCGAACCCAATGTTTTTGGATCATGTTTATGCTCAACCCTTGTCCCATGATTCGTTTTAAAATATTTTGAAACTCACGGTTTTATAGAGCTGTATAACTTGTGACCTCATGGAAGCCATCTTGTGACATCACTGTAGAAAGGACAAATTTATTAAATCAGAGGAATCTATCCATCTTTGTAGTCATATAATATTTTGTGATACTGGCCCCTCAAGTTACATGTATGTCATGGTATACTGTGCAGGTAGGGGCTTGCGAAAAATCAATTTGATTCGATGTGATGCAATTCGGAATCGGCTGTCCTTATTCAAAGTTTATTGAATCTGTTGTCTCAGATGAATTGACTTCATTCCCATGGATTCTATAGACTATGTAGAGTACTTACAACATTGCTCTTGTGCTAAGGAACTTTGTGATACTAGCGAACACATACATGATGCACATACATATAAGTTATAACACTGTCGCAAATGATCTGTAAATAGACTGCTAATTATTTAATTCATTATAATCTCAGTAAGAATGATGTAAACCCAACATGACTCGGGGATTCCAGGAGTTGAATGTCACAATTAAGAGAATTACTATATTCTTCGAGATATGGATTGTCCCACGCGGTTACAAATTATGATCCCACATCCCGTCCCAATGAGGCAAATGACTCACATGTGTTGATCAGTGTCACAATAGCACGTCGAGTTGAGATGGGCCAATTGCTGGATCACAGGCCACAGGCAGCGAGTTTGAACCGGCAATCTGCCAGTGCCATCTCAACGAGACGTGATGCGATGAATATGGATCAACTGCCGTGATAAAAAGTTTATTAGATGATGCTCAATTTACAATATTAAATAACAATTCAATTACAGATGTTTTTACTTCAGCAGTTTAATTTTCTTAATGCAATAATGGATGAAAGTTATAATGGGGGGGGGGGGGGGGGTAGAAACGAATACAGCCACATCGTACTTACTTAATTATGTACGGTACTCTATTTTTAACGGATAAAAAGCTGTTAATTCGGCAACTTCTGTAGGAGTGTGATCTGACTGATATAGATTAGATCGTCAAACAATTTACAGTACTCAGTAATGCCTAGTGTAGTATTGGCATTTTAGTAATAATAAAATCTGGATTTCAGATTAACCCCCACTGAAGGGCTTTGTGGACCCAATTGTTCCAAAATTTGATAGAGTCCAAATACAGGATTCTGTTCATGTATGTTAGTAATCACAGAAACCATGTGATGAATGATGTACTACCAAAAAAATATTATATTTCTTGAGCGTTCTTTGAAAAAATTACTTTGAACCAGTTGTTGACAAATGATATATACTTGCTTTATAAACATTGTCTGTGTGGATGCTAGGCTTTTGCTAGCAGGCATGGGTTAGCAGCTGGCCATTGTAACCAAGTGCTGTACGTGGACTCTGTTGACAATAGAATGCTAATCCTCAATCAAACCCTACCAGACCACCACACTATTTCCAGTAAGTAGGTCACCACTCACTCATAGGATAATCACTCATGTGGAAGTTGACACTGGTAAAAGCCATTCACACTAGACTGGACATAAGCCATGAAAAAGTGACCCATAAACTGCTGGCTCTCAGTCAACCATATTGTGAAGTTAGTACCGGTATATCATTTGTCAACAACCGGTTCAAAGTAATTTTTTCAAAGAACGCTCAAGAAATAGAATATTTTTTTTGTAGTACATCATTCATCACAGTGTTCAGTATGTGGGCTACATAAAATAAGTCATATTCGGATTATTCCCATATTTAATTGTTAGATATGGACTTTGTTTTTCTTGGACCATTGGCATTGCCTGTAAATTTTATTTTTTTAAATCTCCATAAAGTTCACATTTTGTATTTCTAACATAATCCACCATGAAGTATACTCTTAAAATGTTGCATCTGATCAATGGGTATGGTTTCTATGATTACTAATAATCTAAATTCTAATAATAATATTTGGACTCTATAAAATTTTGGAAAAAATGGGTCCACAAAGCCCTTAATATTCTTTCTGTATACACCAAACGGTTTGAATACAAATGAGACATATGCCCGTGATATGGTGTGTAAATGAAAATATATTAATGTAGATCAAATGTACCTGATTACCGTCATAGAACTTTATTTACTCTCTAATCTGCTAACAGTTATTTCCCCATATGCCAGAAGTGAAAGGTGAAGGACGCAATGTCGTAATATTGAAACTCATAAAAGGTTTCTATTTTGTTTCACTTTAATAATTACACACGATTATTTATCGACTTAATCGACATTTTATCTGTGTTCACATAACGAAATTTATGTCAAAACAGTTATTTTATACTTTGTGAGTTTGTCGGATTGTCGTATCTGGTTGCCAATCAAAACAAAATTCCAGCGGGTTATTTCTAAAATCAAAGAGATCACGCGTCTTTTCATCACCTTTTGGTCTGCAAGCGTTTGTTATCAGTCATGGTGAGCTACATACATCAATTGATTATAAAGTTTTACAATATTAATTTGTCATCAAATTGCGATTTTGAGTGGAAAGGAATTTATTTTATATTATCATTGATAATCAATTATCCAGTTTCCAATGACCATCGAATCGCTACTACTAGTACTATCGCCGATGGGGTCATTGTCACAAGGCTCCGGTCACATTCGTAGCCAGCTTTTTAAATTGATCACAAATGTAGACAGCTTTTCACCGGCGATCACATTCGTAGACAGCTTTTCTAATTGCATATTCTTTATAAATAATTATATGACGCAAAATATGACGTCATCGCAATCGTGACTAAAATGTGGACGTCATTCTCCAAAACTGACTTCGTTTATCAACTTATATTGGAACATAATTCGAGCATTCTAATGACACTGATAAGAAACGTTAGATTATTAGATGAACTAATATCAAATTAAAATTCAAGTTTCTCAACCATCAACTCAGAACAATGAGCTTAACCTAATCTTGTTCATTGAGGCTCGCATGAATATGAAAAGCTGGCTACAAATGTGATCACCATAGAAAAGCTGGCTACATTTGTGATCGATTTAAAAAGCTGGCTACGAATGTGATCGATGCCTTGTGACAATGACCCCATCAGCAGTACTATATCGCAGGGTTTCCGCTATGGCGGCAGGGGATCCCTTTTTGGGCCCCATTCCCCAAGCCAATTTTTCCCCTTCTGTCATACCACAGGACATATTCCATATGTATACAGGTATAAAGATGTTTACTTCTCAATTTCGGTGGGATAGTACTTTAAGAAATTTAAATAGTTGACAACTTTATTTGATTTCTAGCGATAATACACAGTCGGACCGATCATCTAACACGAACTGAGGAAGTGATCAAAACCGACATCGCTAGAACACATGCTTTGGAGTCTGCTGGTTACGTTGCTGCGGTTAGGTTACGAATAATAATTTTGTTAACCGCCGATAATTTAATCATGTTATATTCCGGTATGTTATGCATCTGAACTTTCTTGCCGAGTCCTGAATAGTGGTCGTTTAACTTCAACGGGCGTGTTTCCGTATACAGCAATTAATTTTTATCTAATAAATTTTCTAAGTTTTAAAGTTATTGCGGTTGATAGCATAGTATAACTTAGGCAGAAATTGGATGCAAAACGATCAGCAAATCTAGCTACTCTCTTTTTCTTCTATTGGCCGATACAACAAAAGTAGGTCCACTAGTGTTTCCACGACATTGAAAACATTGACTGCATTTTCCCCTCGGCGGATACAGGACCCATTCCCCAAAACCTAGCGGAAAGCCTGACTATCGCCACTAGTACTAACAGTAACACCATGCACACATAGATGATCATATGTGTTGGAATATAGCTTAATTACATGTATAATGTTGGTACCGGTATATAATTACACATACATACCGCAGATCTGCAGTGCAGTTATAACTTATATGAATCAGGGCCCTGCAAATTGGGGGTTTACTGCAAATCATATCAAATCAGGGGTGTGATTCGCATGTCATATCTGGAATCAGATATATATACATGAACCAAACCTGCAGGGTATCAAATACCAGTTTCAGATAACATATGGGGCAACATAATTGTACTAGTTAAAAATTGTGAACCTGGGAAATTTAGTTCCCAAACCCATGGGATATAAAGACCAATTCAGCAGTACTATATGTACTAGGCACTAGGCAAGGACGTGGTTAGAGGGTCCCTGTTGAGGTGTCCATCTTGGTATTTCCAATGGACCCCCCCCCCACCCCCCCCCCCCCCCCCCCTCCCCCTTGAATCTGACCAAACTCCTAGGTTTGCAAACTTCAATTTTGCACCCCTCGCCATTGGCGCCTCAAGCTTTCCAAACTGACATCGACCTAAAGTTGAACAATCTCCAACTGATGGCCATTTCAGACCAAAAAAATTGACCAAAAGTAGAAACATATGTTAGATCGAAGTACTAGCTGTTACTTAAAAAATAACAACTTCACCGCAACTAACATTACTCAGGTTCTAAAATTATAAACAATGAGAAAAAATTTACCCCCCACCCCCAAACCAGCAATTGCTATGTCCCTGGTACTGGGGTAAATGATGTACAATTGTAAGGGCATCGGACGGAGCATGTTACAATGTATAAGACCCACCAATGAACTGCTGGAGGTTTCAGTCGCAAATAATTCTCTTATCTTCAAATTATAATGTTGGTACGGTTGTGTTTCGAAAATCATGTTCAAACATTGTTAGTCTGCAAGTACATTTAAAGAATGCCTAGATGAACATATGATATCTCTGATTAATCAAGATTGTTTGCATTCATAAAATGTTTTCAATATGCCCAATGGCACCCTACATTTGCATGATCGATGAGAAATGCACGGCTCTTTAATAAGATACATGTCTGCGAGTTGCATGTAGGCTAAAATTTAAGGTGTTTTTCTTCATCAGATTTATGGAGCTGCAGACTCAGTATGATTGTTTATTGCGTGACAATTTGCGTCACATGTGCTTGCTTTGAACAGTGAGCGAGAACACATAATAATTCAATATTTAGAACAAGGCATCTTCAAACTTGTGTTCTTTTATATCACCCACAAGAATGCGAACTTCGAAGAGGTTGATTAAAAACATGTGAATCCTTGGCTCAAATTGAATCAGCGGCCCAGACTTATAATGCAGATTATAACCTATTATAAAGATATGGCTCCAGACCCCTGGACTGATTTCAACCAAATTTGGTGTGGCGACTCGGGATACCCCGGCGGATGTTATTTTATGGGGATTATTATTTTTAATTTTGATTTAAACGGGCATGGCTCATTTGGGCATCCTAATTATGTCTACGCAATGTGGAAGGAGTTATAAAATAAGTTTACAAATACGCAAAATCTTTATATAAGGACTTCATATACTCTTAAAATATAATTACCATGGTCACACTCGTCACAGCCATTTTTCAGCAGTTTTCATTTTTTTGCACATCAGTGAAACAAAAGCTCGTTATTTCCACCATATCAGGAATAGATTAACATGTAATGCTCTTTTCTGTTTCATGCCATGCACATAGCTGTTGTTTTTGGTACCCAAACGCCATGTTCAACTTTGTATTTTATTTTACTAAAATTGGCCATTTTGAACCAAAAGAAGACCATGACAGAGCGAATGTCAGTAAATAAGCTTCTTCTACCTACTAGAGCTATGTTAGAGCTGAGAACTATTTGAAATAGAAAATAAGTTATTGCAATTCTGTGCCTTTAAGAAAGCAATTGCTTTCACCTGGCACCCTTCACAGCCCTCAAAATTAGCTATGACAAATGTCAAAATGTTAAGGCAATGGCATAGAAAAAACTGTAGAAACCAAGATAGAATTTCCTGGAAAGAAATGCAGTAGAAGAAAGATACAAATTTCAAGGGTTGCCTTTCAAAGCTCAATCAGAGTTTTCAATTTCGATTTCAAATGAGATATTTTTCACCCACGAAGTATTTTTTCAGACACTAGTAATTTTAGGGGTGTTAAAGATCATATCGGTCATCTTTAAATCCATCCACAAGATTCATAGATCATAGGACGCAGGTAGTATAGACATCGCTTTACCCTAATACACTTAGACAAATTCCGCCTGATTATTAGGAGTTATGGAGTACGTGAGGCCCGGGAGCTAGGATTTGAAAGGGCTGGCAGCACTCTCCTACAACCCACATTTTGACTGTGTGCGCCATATAACGTAGAGCTTTCCGATGAATGGCAGCAAGCCATATTTCCAACTAAATCCTGAAAAATTACCCATAATTTAGCTGTGGTTAAGGAGTCGATTATTTAGGGCATTACTATATTTCGGGAGATACTCAGTGAGTTAATGTGTAATCTTATGCTTAATGTTTCAACATAACCAAGCCTGCAAATAATGTGATTGTCGTTTGTAGAATAAGGTCCCCTGAGGGTGAATTTAGTGATGCTATCCTACACACTGCACAGTGGGCTAGCATCACCAAATTCACCCTCTGGGGACATCATTCTGCTTATGCCTCATCTTCTGGGAAGTATCTAACATTGTTTTTAGTTACTTTTTCCCTTCTATTTAAAACAGTTTCTATATTCCCTAATTTGCAGAAGATAAAATTCATAATCGATGTGACTAATGGGTGAATATCGCCAAATACAACTGGGGAATTTCAATCTGATCCTAGGTCTCCCATAGCATTTGAGTTTTAAGCAGATTGAGGTCCCCAGAGGGTGAATTTGTTGCCGCTAGCCTCATTCTGCAAATGACACACATTATTTGCATGCTTGAACAGGACAATGACCATTCCAGCCACTATTTTATCATTTCATTGACACAAGTTCACTTGGATCACATACAGATTCAGGCTCAACTAAATCTTTATGTATCTTGCTCAGCATCTCTTGACATGCTAGATTTAATGTTTTTTCTTCATTATTTGCAGCCACCAAAGAAAGATGGAAAGAAAAAGCTTACAAAAGCTGAGAAAGAGAAACTTAAACGTGAAGAGGCTGAAAGGAAGGCCGAGGAGGAAGGTAAGGAATATTGTTTATGCGCAATAAATTACTCTTGGGGTCCCAATAAATAAGCATATTTAGCAGATTAAGAGTACATTCTGGACAATTGTTCTGTTCTTGAAAGGCAATAAGAGTATATGGGTAAGAAAAGATATGTTTTAAAGATGCATAATCCGATTAAGCTCCCCTCAATTACTATTTATTTGGATTCTGGGGTAAAAACAATGATTCAAGTCGAGGAACCCACCTATCAAAGCTCAGACTTACTAGATATCAATTTTTGAAATCTATTATTTTTCACCATTGAGAATAATTAGTGGCCCATTAAAAGTCGACGAGCCGACGGTCTCGGACCAAATGCTGATGAAGATGGATTTCTAAAAATGTTGTTGTTGTTGGAATCTGATTATATGGGGACCATCGAATCGGATTGAGTACTGAGTACCTTTAATGGTCATTGAATAACCATGATAAGTAACAGACAACAGTACAAATAAATGACAAGTAAAAAGAGGTATCTTAAACAAAATAGATATAATATATATCTAACAACCATTCATTTCTATTATGGTCCCCAATGGTATCCGGTCACATGAAAGGCCAGTACGCACCCAAGACGGCATCATCTAGTTGCAATAATGCTAAGTATCGTGTGAAAAGGTAATGTCGGTTTATTGAAGTAAATAATGATGCCCACAGTGTATTAAAGTAGACATACAGTGTATGTGTCTATATAATTAACTCAATGTACTTCCATAGGATAGAAAGTTAATACACCCATGACCATGTCCCTGCATGCACACACATTCTCGAATTGTGGGCGGAATAACAGTACTTACAGGATGGCAACTTCTAACATGGGATCCAGTCTCTTACACTATACGATATCATTCATATATATATTTCTCCAACTCAAGTACTCCAACAATAAGTTAAGTGTATATGACACCAACTTGAGAGAATATCCACAGGCCATACTTATTGAAAATTTCAGAGTAAGCAAAACTGTCAAGCTGTTACCACTAGGGATATATAATGAGACCCAGTGAATCTCTAACATTTTCAATAAACTATTTACTAGTATAGCGGATATTTGGTACTTTTATATGGATGTACCAGTGCACCCTGTACTAGCTATTATTCTAACCTCTACTATTATTAAAATTCTGGAGATTTTCCACCCTGTACTATTATTCTGACCTGTACTACTATTAGGCACTCAAGAGTATCTGAATGAAAGACAACTAATTAGGCCAGTACATTAGACAATGGTATGAAAACACTGATCAATGCGACATGCATGCACGTTCGGTTTCCAGATGTCAAAATGCATTTGTTCAGTCGCTTACAGACTCAAAATCCTGTTTGGTGTTCGGAATGGAGAAATATCGGATTAAAGAGGTAATTTTTAGTGAGGAAGCACTTGGGGTAAAATTGGAACCAGACAAGTTCGTTCATAATGGAGAGGGTCTGAATGATAGAGTGTCCGGTTTGGAGGGGATATACTGTACACTAAATTATTGCAACCTCTGAAATCTTGTTCTTTCTTTTTGATCAACAGAACAGGCCCGCATACAAGCTGCCATAGAAGAAAAGGAACGTAAAAAACGTGAACGAGTTGAAGCTGCTGAAAGGACGAAGTTGGAGAATGAGGTTGAATTTTTTATTATTAAAGTATTTGGCATTGATAAAGAGCTAATTTGAAGGACATTTGTTAAGAGACAACAATTTGACAAAATAATATTTGAACACCCTGAGGGTCTGTCTGAATTCTGCATGTTTTATAATAGGCTGGAAGTTTGCTATATACATGTACATGTAATTGTTTGACAAAATAACTTTATAGTATGTCTGTCATTTGCAGAATGAGGTCCCCAGAGGGTGAATTTAGTGGGCTAGCATCACTAAATTCCCCCTCTGGGACCTCATTCTGCTTACTCCTCATCTTCTGGGAAGTATCAATAGTCTAAAATTAACATTGTTTTTAATTACTTTTTTCCTTCTGGGAAGTGTCTATATCCCCTAATTTGCAGAAGATAAAATGCATAATCGAGGCGACTAATGGGTGAACATCACCGACTTCAATCTGATCCTTAAGGTCTCCCATATCAGCTGACGCCTAAGCAGAATGAGGTTCCCAGAGGGTGAATTTGGTGATGCTAGCCTGTTGTGTGGGATATTGTCACTAAATTCACCCTTTTGGGACCTCATTCTGCAAATGACAGACACACTATGTGCAGGCTTGTTGGGGGGGGGGGGGGGGGCTTCTAAATGTTATAACGTATTGGTGCAAAACCACTTTTTTGCATGTTTCAAATCTTTGTGTTCGATTACATAAGTTCCTCAGATTGTCAATTTTTAAAGTATCAATGCCATTTTTTTGGTAAAACAAATTGTGTTCTAAAATGTCAGTTCAGGTTTTCCCGTGAAATTTTATCATTAATTCTAAAATGTCAAATTTATGTTTTCGAAACAATTCCTAGTAGGATAACTCTGATTGGATTGTTTTGAAGAGTAATGGCCAGAGGGCGTTTCCTCTTTATCCTGAGTGACAGACTAATCAAAATGATAAAACTGACTTGTATCTCACGACTTAATAATTTTTACTATATAATGTTGTATAAAACCATAAAATGAGTTTTTTCTCATCAACTAGGAGCAAGCCAGCATTTAGTGCGCCTGTCATTTGCAGAATGATGTCTCCAGAGGGTGAATTACTCTCTACCGCATAGTGGGCTAGCATCACTAAATTCAACCTCTGGGGACCTCATTCTGCTTAGGCCTTATCTTCTCTGGAATGTTTCTTTATTACAAAATTTCTATAGAAACTTCTTCACATAGTTTCTATTTCTATTTTAGTTTAGTTTCTCTATATTCCCAAATTGGGAGACGACACATTGCACAATCGAGGTTCTCAATGGGTATACTTCACAATATCACCATTTTGGAATTACACTCTGAGTCTATATCTCCCATAGAATATGAGGCCAAGCAGAATGAGGTCCCCAGAGGGTGAATTTAGTGATGCTAGCCTGCTATTCTGATAGCGTAACTAAATTCACCCTCTGGGGACCTCATTCTGCAAATTACAGTCACATTAAACTCAGGCTTGACCAGGAAAGATATGAATCTGAAAGTTTATCTTTTATATAAACAACTGTCAATTAAAGACATATTATGGACTTGTTTGGGTGCATGAAACTAATAAATTAGTACTCATCTGCAGGCACTATGCCAACTGGGTGAATGTAGCATTCTACTATCATTGCTAAAAATCTCAAAGATATTCACCATACAACTCCATAGAAAACACCGTCTGAACTATGCTCAATTGTAAATATTTACATCTCGATTCGGGACCCAACAATCGGCGATAAACAACTCAAATGATTTCACCATCGATACTCATTGCATTTAATAAATATATAATCCTGACAATGTGTGATGTAAATTTGGATTAATATTCATAGAAACAACTACTTTGAGCAAGATTATTCTCCAGTTCTATTTGATCCCCCTACCAGAGTGTTTCACATCACTTTAAAGGTTATCATGCAAATGTATTGACGGATACCAATTCTGTTTCCAGAGATAAGTATATTTTTTTAATGTATGCTGTAAACTTTGGAAGATACAACATTTTAGAAGCCCGCCGACGATATACATGTATAATTAGCTGAACATTGGTATATATATATCTGATTGACAGGAAAGGAAAACAAGGAAGGTAGACATGGGTGAACTGATGGAGGTGATTGCTTCAAACGTTGCTGTCGTAGATGCAAAGCGAGATCTCATTCGTAAAGAACGAACGGTATAAATCATTCTCATGGAGCTTATTTCTGGTCTTGTATCTAATGAATCTATTATGTAGGAACGTTTGCAAAGCTTATTAGATATCGATTTTTGACATCTATTATTTTTCACCTTCGAGAATTATTAGTGGCCCAGTAAACAGTCTACTAGCCGATGGTCTTGGACCAAATTGCGGATGAAGATGGATAACTCTAAAATGAAGAGGCTTCTGTTGGTAATAAGGCCAAATTTTGTCGAACAACATGTTGATAAATAACACGTTTCGGGCAATTTTATACTATAGTTGACAGTGGTTAGCATTAGTTATGGGCAATTAATAAATTATGACAACTGAAGAGGCATTTCTAATAATGTTGTTGTTGTTGGAATCTGATTATTTGGACCTGCGAATCGGATCGAGTACCCTTAATTCCTCCTTCATTTTATAATTTAGAGAAATGAAACTTAAGAAACTGTAATGCCCTAAATAATCGACTCCTTAACCACAGCAGAATTATGGGTAATTTTTCAGGATTTAGTCAGAAATGTGGCTTGTTGTCATACATGCACATACAATTCCCATTCATTTTCAAAATATGTTTAACACATCCACTGTCGACTACAAGTTATCTCATACTTTTTTGCATGTAATTTAATGGGCATTAGCAGTGAACGTGTTAAAAGCATTTTAGTGGGAGTGATACATGTCTTTTGATGATTTTTCCTATCTTACTATTATAATATTTCTAAATTTTAGTCAGCGATATCTGAGGTGTGATAGATCTGTCGCTCATATATTTTTTCTTAAATTTAGTGGGAGCGATATATGAGATGTGATGGGTCTCCCGATCCTACTATACCAGGGGAGATTAACACTTATATCAACCTTAAACTAGAGGACAAGTCAAAAGATGATGTACAGAGTGTTCTCCTTAACAGTGAGCTGGACCTCAGTGTGAGTAAAGGTTCATTTCCTGTTCTGGCAAAAATGTTTGTGTGTTTATATACAGTAATGCCCTAAATAATTGACTCCTCATCCACAACAGAATTATGGGTAATTTTTCAGGATTCAGTCGGAAATATGGCTTGTTGCCATTCATCGGAAATCTCTCGTCAGAACTTCAAATAGATGCCGAATTAAGTGTATTACAGACTAGTACCAAAAAAAAATTCTGTGTTCTTAGGCACCTCCCTCGTCACTGAAATTTTCTTTTAAAAAGCCTGATCAAATATTTTTTTCACTATTTTCTGTTAGATATATTGGATTTGAACAACAATAATGAAGTTTTGTTTGTTTCTGAAGTATGTTTTCCAGATTTTAAGAAAAAAATAAAAATAAATAGCCTCCCTACCTCATCTCAAAATTGAGATCTAATTCCCTTAGAACACAGATATTTTATTTTAAGTGCCTAAAGATCATCATTACTGGATTTCATCCACTGTTTTGGATATTAAAAGTAGGGTAAGTTTTCGAATAAAATATTTCCATGGAAATATGACATAGGATTGCTAGATTCAGCTGCCTTTAGCAACTTTGGAGTTATATTTCTGACTGATATTTTTCCTGAAGTGACTCATTGACTTCATCATACATGTATATATATATGAATTTCTCTTATCTTCAGCTGATAAATGAGCTAAACAGCCTGTTAGAGGAGTATGATAATCATCAGCCAATGAGTGAAGTAGCTAAGTACAGTTCTGTAAGTATAATATGTATATCCATATGTTTATGAATTAGTGATGGGCGGTTAACACAGAAAACAACTTGATTTTGGTTTGGAACAATACCAACCATACCCGATCGGCGTGATTCAGTTCCAACCAACGCATGTTATTTTTTACGTTTATATCGCCTTGTATATTGTTGTCTAATTATCGGCCTCTATTATCAATAATGTGTCGGAATGTGTCAATTTGACTCGGCCACCATGTTGTTATCATTATCGTAAACGACCGTTTTTTCTCCCTTTCATGACGGGAGCTGCACTGGTGCAGCATTAAAAATTCTGTGCCAGTGCATTCTCTTATATAATCAAGTCTGCCATAGGGATATATAAGAAAATGCACTGGCTTACAAGGTCAAGGTAAATATTGTTAGGCCAATGTATTCTTTTATATATACGAGGCTCCCTATTTGAATGGAGAGCAAGTGCTTTTGTATATAGACAAACTGAAGAATGCAATGTTTTGAATGTCAAAAAGACTAATTTAATCATGCGCTTCCTGTACCTGTTTTGCAGACAATAGAGGACCTTCAGTATTTACTCCGTACCAAACTTGATGCAGCGTCATTTAAGGTTTTATTGGATGCAACAGTTCTTCAGGATCCAGAAACATTTAACCTTCAGTACACAATAAAGAACAGTGAAATATGTCTGTGTGTCTGGGGTAATTTGAGCAAAAATCCTAGGTAAGTTTATTCACTCTCTGTTATACGTTAGGTAGCAGTACCGAGCCTGAGTTTAGTGTGCCTGTAATTTGCAGAATGAGGTCCCCAGAGGGTGAATTTAGTGATGCTATCCTGCATAGTGGGCTAGCATCACTAAATTCACCCTCTGGGGACCTCATTCTGCATGGCTTCATCATCTGCTATGGGAGACATAGACTCAGGTTGAAGTTACCAAATGGCAAATGCTGAATATTGTGATGTTCACCCATTGGGAAACTCAATTATGCAATGTGTCTTCTGCCAATTTGGGGATATAGAGAAACTAAATAAAAAAGTAATAGAATCTATCTGAAGAAGTTTATATAGAAATTTTATAATAAAGAAAGCAAATGACAGGCACACTAAACTCAGATTGAGCTGTACACTATTTCTCGGGTTGTAGGGAGTCTGAAAAATAACTATCTGGGGGGCATAACTGAAGCAATGCTTCTTTGTACGATGCCAGCTTACACTCATTGTTCGAACATCAAAGACAAGTTCAAACGACAAATGCCGACTGCAATTTACGTGTGTTATCTTCATGTGAAATGCTTGTTTTGAAGTGTATTTTATTTGTTATGTTGAAAATAAATGATTGGTCAATCGATTGGCGAAATTTATTGTTTAAATTATTTTAAATCCACATTGTTATCTACTTCCTGGCTTAAGACCATTACCTGTGTTTCGTACATGCCTCATTGTACATATAACTAAAATAAATCCGAGCAGCCACATACAATATTAATACTTGAGACTAATAGTACCGGAACCGGTATGGTACCGGAACCGCGGTACCACCCCGTAACCATCCCGGTACAGAGAGGTCTGGAACCGTCAGTTCGGGGTTCAAAATCGACATCCAGGTATTAAATATCCATGTACACACAATGTTGCCGAAGATAACTACCGTAATAATATAGGCATGTTTCTGGACCAATGTTATATATTCTGCCCAGACGGAGGCAATCACGACCGATCCGACTAAAATTTGGTATGTAGGCCTACTTTGATCCCGGGAACAATATGGGTGGGTCCAATTTCACATGCGACCGTGTCCTTGACCTTGAACTCGCTCATATAGGCATTTTTCTGTACCAACGCTGTATATTCTGCCCAGATGGAGGTGATCACAAAGAAATCCCTAAATAGCCCGGACAAAGTCAGGCACATCAGCTAGAAATGATAATTTTCAAAACAAAGAAATTGACTGTTCAATATTGAGAAGTTTTTTCTTTGCCATTAAAATTTACAAAGGCGAGAAGCCAAATAGAATTGATCCAATTATACTTTCAAAAAGTTTAATAAGAATTATTTTTGTTGACATTTTTCGAAGATGATGAGATTGTTATTTATTTACTTTTTTCTCTCTTTTAGAATAAAATCTTTTGAATTTGAAGAAGTTGGCTTCACCTTTGACATTCCAAAGATACTGTCGTTATCTGACTGTGCAATCAGGGTGCTGTTCACTAAATACGACCACCTGTCTTACCAGTGCAAATCATTCCACCCTAGACCCAAGAGGAGGGAAGGTAAGTGTTGCTCAAGATCATCCAAATGATTTATTTCACATTAAGTTACTATATATCTCATACAGTAATGCCCAAAATAATCGACTCCTTAACCACAGCAGAATTATGGGTAACTTTTCAGGATTTAGTCAGAAATATGGCTTGTTGCCATTCATTGGAAAGCTCTTATTTAGGGCATTACTGTAGGCCAATATTTCGCTGACCAGGCAGCTTAGAACTGGTAATTATTGGTGATGAGTATCTAAAACCATCTCTATTTAAAGAATTATAACTTTCTAATAAGCCTAAGAGCACAAGTCCAAAGAAACTTAAATGTCTGGTTCGGGTTATAGGCCAGAAAAAATTAGGGTTGGAACGGAATAACATTAATTATGCCAAATTAAATTATGTAAAATTTTCATAAATTTGATATCCAAATAGTCAGAGAACAGCGTCAATGCTATAAACGAATTACATGCAGTGACTATTTATTGGTGCAATCATTGCTGTAATGTCTATGTCCAATAATGCGTCCCGAATAAATAAGTAAATATTTACATTTGTGCTTAGTTCACCTGTTGTGTTTTCTGACATGGTACAGTCGATGTGGTTGGATTTTCAAAAATCTTAGTTCATTGCTACATTGTTCCAATGGGGGCAGTGTTTGGATACTAACATTTTCGTTTTATTCAATGAAATAAGTCCACAATATGTCTTTAAAATTTTATTGTTCTTATTTTATCATATTCTTATGGCTTTTCATGTCTCCTTAAATTAAGTTTAAGTTAAATATTAAGCTAAGATTAATTTTGTTATTCGTTGTATAAACTGTAATATAACACAATATTTTGACTAAGAAAACAACCCATTCTGAGATTATTCATTTTTTTTATAAAAAACTTTACATAAATTTCAGAAAATTTTATTGAAAACCACAACAAAATATTTATGGTCGGGGGCTTAAAATAGGGTCGGTAGGAGCTCAGTGTGAGAGGTGATCATTTGGTTATATTAGCGACATCATGAAATTCAAAACCTGATATAACTGCGTATTCAGAAATGTGATACCGGGTATCTGACAACTACCGTGTAAATTGCTTTGATCTCGTTATTTCCTTTCGTATGGTGTGATTGATTTTGCATGGTCGCTTTGAAAATTTTCAGTGGGCTGAAAACCATGCAGAAATTCTTTTCCATAACCATGCAAATTGATTTTAAAGCATAAAGGTTAACGCCCAAAACAAAACCCTTATTAATATTGAACCACAACCATAGCATCTTCAAGGACAATAATGCTCAAAGCCAGATGTACAAGGTTTGTAATTTCACTCCATCGACCTCTGATTGGGATATAAGTCTCATGAAAATTGTCCTATCTGACTAAGGGTATGAAATTGGATGTGCCTCCTGTCTGATGATTGTCCCCCAAATTTTTTTTGAGGGGGTAGAACTATAGTAATCACCGGTGTCTCCGACCGTCCATCCATCCCAGATGGCTTCGGATGATATCTTCAGTAATAATTAATGAAATTAAATAATATTTGGTATGTACGTGAACATATTGGTTAGGGGCACAGGTCAAGATTGAATATGAATATTTACTGGACTTATGATCCTTATCAAATTAGAATTTACCAATTATTTTGGTTTCCGTATGATAACTTTAGTTTTATTTACCTGATTGTTTTCATTGACCATTCTATGACTGGAACTTCTTGAAATTTTTGGAAAACCCTGTCCCAATGTATTCTCTTATATATGCGAGTCTCCCATAGGGAGCCTCGCATATGTAAGAGAATGCATTGACCTAACAATATTTATCTTGTCCTTGTAAGCCAGTGCATTCTGTTATATATGCGAGGATCCCTATGGGAGACTTTCATATATAAGAGAATGCACTGGCACAGGGTCTTTAATGCTGCACCAACGCAGCTCCTGTCATGAAAGAGTTAATAACTGAAAACATATTATTTCTACCAGTCACTCCGCCACCACCGGAGCCAGAAGAAAAACCAGAGGAGCCACCAAAAGAGGCAGAAGAAGAAAAGAAGGAAGAAGAAGAACAGAAGGAGGAGGAGGAGGAGGTGAGACAAACTTCAATAATTCATGTTATTATTCATGTATGAACATAAATCCCTATCAAAACCCCATACTAATGACAATCACATAAATACAATCATGTTCAATTCTCTTCTATTTGAAAATGGGGCAGGTTAACATTAAATCCACAAGAGGTTACCATAGGCATAAGATTCTGCTGAACCCCTTGTGCTTAAAAATAGAATGAGATTTCCAAGCTTTAAAATTAGTTGGCCAAGCATATCGCCATTACCAGACAATGTCATAAGTCTCGCGATTCATTTTGTCTGCCAGTTTGTGTCAACGTTTTTTCTGACAGTTCAACAAAAATGGAATAACGACAAAGTTTTTGTATTGATATTTTGTTATGGTTCTTTCTTGTTTAACCCTTCAATGACTGGAACTTCCTGATATTTTTTGAAAACCCTGTACCAATGCATTCTCATAAATATGCGAGTCTCCCATATGGAGCCTTGAGTATATAAGAGAATACATCGGTCTAACAATATTTACCTTGACCTTGTAAGCCAGTATATTCTGTTATATATATGAGTCTCCCAAATGTGAGGCTCCCTATGGGAGACTCGTATATGTAAAAAAAAAATGTACTTGTACATGGTTTTTAATGCTGCACCAGCGCCACTCCCTTCATTAAAGGGTTAAACTTCAGCAGAAACTTGTCTAATTACTATCTGTAGATCAATCAGAGATTGAATTTGAACTCTTTTAAAATTAGGTGTAAATTCAGGGGGGGGGGTGGGGTTGGGGTCCGGTCAATTTGCCAAGTTTTCAAGAAGACCTCTTTCAGTGATGAGGGAGGTGTCTGAGAACACAGTACTTATGTTTATTTATCTGGTTATAGTGACATCTTTATTTTCCACAATCATGATCTTCTGCCCAGGCGGCCTCAAAATATAGTGCTGGACATTTGCAGAATGAGGTCCTCTGAGGGTGAATTTTGTGATACTACTCCATACAGCGGACTGGTGTCAACAAATTAATCCTCTGGGGTCCTCATTCTGCATAACCTCATCTCCTATTGCAGACCTAGACACAGATTTAAGTTCCCAGATGGTAAAGTTGGTGATGTGCACCCATTGGGCACCTCGATTATGCATTGTGTCATTTTCCAATTTGGGGATTTAGTGAAACTAAACTAAAAAAGGAAAAGAATCTAAAGACTAAAGAAACCGAAAAATCTTATTAAATTGATAATTAAAAGAAACTTTCTAGAAAAGATGAGACCTAAGCAGATTGAGGTGCCCAGAGGGTGAATTTAGCAATGCTAGCTCACTGTGCAGGGTAGTGTTACTAAATTCACCCTCTGGGAACGTCATTCTGAAATGTCCGGCTCCATATTTTGAGGCCTTCTAAGTTAGTAATCCATTTACAATTGTAGGGTCTATTACTACAATTACCTCAAACTGCTAGGTAGAGTTATGTCCCCTCGCTATGCTTGTCTGACCACTGCCATCACGCACAGAATGTAAGGAAATCTCACTTTAAAGACTCAGTTACAGTTCATTCTGCATTATTCTGAGAAACTTTATTATAAACTGTCCATATTCAATTCGAAATTGGCCGAATCGAATCAAGTTAGTCAGAAATTTTCGGATAGATAGTAGGGCAGAGGTAAATAGAAACATGTTTCTGAAATGAGTTTAATATACCTTCTCCTAAATCCCCTAAACAACTTCTACTTGCAGGAAATGTTCCCAATGTGCCCCACAGCACCGTATCCCCCAATAGCATACACACCCACTACATTCATTTCTTAATTGAATAAGAATTTAAGGAGGCGCCCCATTTGTCAATTTTCAAAAAAATCTCAATTTCAAACTATCCATTTGAAGGTGAAAATCATTATCCTCTATAATCAATGTATGCTATAGTATTTATATAACAACACATGTTCACCCTCACAATATGAGAGATACGTTCTAATTATGTTAAAAAAAAGTGTTTTCGGTAGGTCGTAGCTCAATAGAGAGTTTGACAGGAAATATTAAAAAATCCATTTACTGCATATCTAACTTATGAACAAGCCTTGAAATAGGGTGTCTGTCATTTGATGAATGAGGTCCCCAGAGGGTGAATTTAGTGATGCTACCCCGCATAGCGGGCTAGCATGACCAAATTCACCCTCTGGGAACCTCATTCTGCTGAGGTGTAAGCAGAATGAGGTCCCCAGAGGGTGAATTTGGTGATGCTAGCCCGCTATGCGGGGTAGCATTACTAAATTCACCCTCTGGGGACCTCATTCTGCAAATGACAGACACCCTATTTCAAGGCTTGCTTATGAACCCAGCTAGAGTACCCACTCAGTCTACCAACTGAAATCATTACTCTCTGCAAGAAAATAAATTGAACATTTTTCATTACATATTTTACTTTTTTGCAGCCATATTTATGGATTTTCTGGGTCCAAAAATATATATTAGCACATGGTGGTAGTGGTCAGACCAGCGTAGGGAGGGGACAGAGCTCTGCCTTGCAATTACTTATTTCACCTTCCATATCTTATATCTGCCCTGCATTGTACTAGTTTTTATTTAGTCTATTTTTATCCTTGAACATAACACATTTTTAGGATATTACTTCCTTTACATTTAGTTGTTTGTCTTTGAATATAATCCATTTAGGACATTATTTGTAGTATATTTTCAAACCTTTATTAGATCATTCTTGGGAACATCTTGTGTGGAACATAGTCTTTGGTTTATCATTAATCTCGTTATGAGTGATGATGCAGTGAAATAGCTCGAGCCTCAACTCAGGCAGATTATTGCATCTGCGGGAGCACATCTTTCTGATGATAGTTTTAAGACCAATTCAGTCTAAGTCCAGCCACCGCCCCATACAATATCATTTATAGTTTATTGTTACGGCAGTAGTCAGAAGTGATAACTCAGTTATTTGTATATGCCCTTTTAAGAAATGGTTACACGTGTTCGCCCTCACAATATGAGAGATACATTCTAAGTATGTATAATAATAAAAGTCTTTTAAGTAGGTTATAGGTCTGTACATCTGGTTTCCGTTTGATAACTTTAGATAGTCTCAATTGAATGGAATGAAATTTGGTATGTGGCCATAATGTGGGTTTACTAGCACAAAATACAGGCTAAGTTCGAATTTGGGTTTTGTTGGCCAATTTTGTTGGAATTATCACTCAATTTTCGTTTCCAGGTGAACAATTTATTAGGTCTGAACTGAATGGAATGACATTTGGTATTTGAGTTTATTAGCCCAAAATTTGGACTCTGCCAGCCAATTTTCACCAGAGTTAAGGCCTCTGTTGGAATTACCACAGGTGTATTTTGCCACACCCTATAGAAATGCTCTTGTTTTATTTCCTTTATAATTTTCTCCTTACTTATGTTCATGTATATGACACACATTTTGCAGGAGATTGAGGTAACAAATCATTTATGGTTCGTATAAGGATCTTTGCAGCAACCTTTTTTCAACATGCCTGAAATATAGATATATATTTTTTTTATTCATTAGATTAGTTATGGCATACTGAACATCACTCGGTCAAAGCTTAATCAAATTTAGATAATTAACTTATTAGTTAAGAGTTTGAATACTAGCATTTGGCTCCATTAACAATTAAATGATTATGGTCAATAACAGAAAGTAAATGAAAAAATTGATTGACTTTGTTCTTTTAAAGTTTAATCAAAGCTTGACGGTAAACATTGGAAAAGGTCAAAGCATTGTAAAATATTCTTAAAATCATATTCGGAACTGAAATATTTGAACTTACTACACAATAAGCGATGTTTGTTGACAATTCACTGTAACAGTTATGATTACATAACAATGGTTTCAACACGCAACATTTTGTTATTGGAGAACTATCAATAATGAATGTAAGAAAAAAATTATCTGTTTCTTCATGTTCTTCTTAATAGTGGTGTTGTTTTACCAACTTTTATATTTTTTGCACATTTACCCACTGTGATGGATCATGCAGTGGCGTAGGAGCGGGTACGACCGGACGGTTTTGGCCGTACCAATATTCGCACCAGTGAAGTTTTTTGTTGTTACACACATGGGAATGGTGCGATTGGGGATAGTCATAACACACGGAATGTGGAACTTCTACGATGCCATGCTGCTTAATTTATAGTTCTTATCGAAGAAACGTCGTTGACTATATCATGTTATCCATCTGTATTGATGCACGTTTCATTCTTTTCTCCCAGCATGTGTAATGTAACATTGGTTACGCCAAAATGCACCAGAAAGCGCCATTTCAATGTTGAATATTTAAAAATTTCCCAATTTTGGAAGGGGGGATACCCCCCTTCCATACCATCCCCCCTTCTCAGTGCTCCACGCGCCTCGGAGCTGCGCAAGCGCGATTATGGAATGATACCTATGGGCCGCAGAAATAATTATAACCTTCCTACGCCACTGTCATGCCATGAATCTCTACTATTGGCCAACACCCGTAGAGATCATATTCCACCAGTACAAAAACTGGGAACATTTTGAAGTTTTGACAGGGAACCTTATAACGTCGAAAAAATAACCCGGAGAATATATTTCTTAGTGATTATCTGTTCCTTAATAGTGTACTTCAATATATGTGGAGGTCCCAACTCGAAATTGCATGTTTTTCTGTGACTTTTGAGAGCCGATATCGCAATAAACTTTCAACTAATTACCCAGGAAAAAATCCATAATTGTAAGAAACTCAAAGCAAAATCACTCACAGAGTCACTTAAATCATGAAATTTCGAGTTGGGACCTTAACCTACAGTGAAGTACATTATTAAGAATGAGATAATATAAAGAAATATATTCCCCTTGTTATTTTTTCGATTTTATAAGGTTCCCTGTCAATACTTAAAAATTCCCAGGTTTTATACTGGTGGAATATGATCTCTATGGGCGTTAGCCATAGTAGAGATTCATGGCATGATCTACCACTGTGAGTGCCTTGGGTCCCTTTAACCATTTCATGACGGGAGCTGCACTGGTGCAGACTCGCATATATAAGATTTTGCATTGGCACATGGTTTTCGCAAAATTGAGACAGGGTTGCTGCAAACACTACTGCACTTGATGTTATGTAAACATCATAATATCTTGACCCTATGGATAATGTTATATAATCACTTGTTTTAATCACATTGGTATGGTCTGTTCTAATGATGTATACACATGTCGCATGGGTATGGTCTGCATTACTGTCATATATATTTGTATCATGTCTTTAACTGTCTGTACAACCACCATTTATATTCATACTTTCAAGCACCAAGACATACGTTTTGGTCTTTATAAACATACTCTGTTGAGTATTTTCAGGGATTGCATGGTTCATGAAAACAGTTTGTGAATGACTTGGCTTACCTATTTTCATGCGTGAATCCCCGAATCCATGAATATCAATGATACAGGGTACATTTATCTCCATTGTAATTCAATACATCAACAAATGTAAAAGAAACTTCACGAAAAGCACATTTATTTTTACATTACATCATTTGGAGTGACGTTTCTTTTTTCGGTGATCAAATCTATGGATACTTTCCATGTTGTTACTCGTATCAGCACCAAAATAACTTCCTGTTGAACTCATCTATAGAAAATAATATTCCAGTTGACGCGACTCCTTGCAGCATGGTGACATATTTTATTTTTGTTGTCAATGACACCATGCTCCATTCAAAATTTGTTCACACTTCAACAATCGATGCTGGTGAATTAATAACATAATACAATATATTCAAAGCTTTTTACGGTTGAGGAATGTGTGATAATATATTACTATTATTCTGAATAATATGTCACTATCTCTCTCTCACACTCATTCATTATCTCACTATATTATCTGTCGATTTCATGCTAGTCTGTGATTATTAATTAGAATGTGTATATTCTCTTCAACTCATTAAACAATTCTTGTTAACATTAAGCTGCAGTGTCATTGACAGTCTGTCTCTGAATCTCAGTTACAGATAGCAAACAACAACGATATGACCAGTCCTGGAAAGTTACCCATAATTCTGCTGTGGTTAAGGAGTCGATTAATTAGGGCATTACTATATCTCCATTGTCAGCATCTTTAATATAGAAAACTTCAGCCTTTTTGCCAAGTAAAAATAATTTGTTTCAGAATTTTTATATTCCCATTGAAAAACGATTGTATTATGTAATCAATCTGTTTGTCCGCACGTCCGTCAACATTATTGGTTTCAGATGATAACTTTAGTGTACATCTTTCAATGAATTCAAAAGTTTGTACCGATATGTGGTTTATTCATAAGTAAACACAGGTCAAGTTTAAATATGATATGCATAGGATCAATCCGGCAATTTTTTCTTGAGATATATACAGTAATGCCCTAATTAATCGACTCCATAACCACAGCAGAATTATGGGTAATTTTTCAGGATTTAGTCGGAAATATGGCTTGTTGCCATTCATCAGAAAGCTCTCACTGAGAGCTTTCCGATGAATGGCAACAAGCCATATTTCTTTACTAAATCCTGAAAAGTTACCCATAATTCTGCTGTGGTTAAAGAGTCGATTACTTAGGGCATTACTGTATACCAGAAGCCCTTGTTGGACATGGATTATGCCAATGTGAACGTTCTTAGCTTTATATAATAACTAGCAGGTTAGCCCGCCACTGGCGTGCTTGGTCAGAAACATGACAATGTTTTATGTTTTGTTTGTGTTTTTCAATGAGTTAATATTTTACCCGATTTGACCTTGAATTGATCATTTTCAAGGTCAAGGTCATGTCAGGGTCCGTTTGAAGGTTAAGACTGACCCGATGAAAAATTCCCCCAATGCGACGTCGACGATCCCCGTGTGTTTTTACACTTATATACGAAGTTAACACAACACGCTCCGCGTTCTTAGGAACACAACACGCTCATGTCTATACACGCCCAGACCCAGAAGAGGTATGATTTTTTTTAACCTGCCCGTGGCCATTGAGTAGCCCCTGACATACATGTAGGTTGTCCACCCTTACGAGATGGTCAATAGTCCCCGCAAAGTTAATCCCGTCGTGAACCCCATCCTCGCAAAGAGCGGACAGTCATTAATCCCATCGTGAACGCCATCACCAACGCGACGTAATTTTGTTTGGTATCATGTGTTGCGTTCTAAAAATAGGAAAGCACTTGTTCCCGTATACGTTTGCGTAAATACGAAATTGTGAGTGTTGGTTTGTAACCGGGATTTCTGAGAAGCATTATGCCTATAACTACCCCCCCCCTAAGCCCTGACCTAAGTGTCATACATACTATAACAATGATGTTGTAAGAGTACTATGGCATCCAATAAATCTCCCCGCATAGGAAACCACTCAATGTTCCCGTATATCTCTCTGCAGATGCTAATAACGTTGAATGGTAAACAGACGCTCTTTATAGCGATGCGTCAAAAACAAACGCTCATTAAATAATCACTTGATTAACCCACGCCGTGCCTTTGCAGTGATTTGGGAGTGGATAAAGGGTGCTCAGAGCTTCTCCAAAACGCGACAACTACGGTGTTCGTGGGTTTTTACCCTTAGATGGGAAGTTTGAACTCAATCGAGCCAGCCGTTTTCGATTCTATAAAGTACATATCTATTATATATTTTCGAAGATCTGTCTGTGTATCTGTGGTCTGTGTGTGTGTTCGCGATGAACTCGAAAACGGCCGACCCAATTTCGATGAAACTTCGTATGTGAGGGTACTATCGGTCGGGAAGTGGCATAGGCATATTAATTTTCAGATCCGAGGTCAACTTTTCACGTGCCGAGGTCAAATCTGTTTTTACGCCGTTTTGCGCTAATATATTTCAGTTCGGTGCTAACAAATCGATTCGATATAGCGCGAATAATAAATTGCCAGTCATATAATTTTCACGGTTAGAATCTGTGGCGCTTCATCTTTCCAATGATGTATCACACGCCTGTGTACGTTTAAAGTTTCTACCTTAATTATCGGGAAGAACGCAGGACCATGATTCGCTCATAGAAAAACATTCTGTAAATATATTACGCCGTCAACAGATCGTGACGTGATCGCGTTTAACTCTTAACCGGCCGATGTCGCGTTAACTCATCACCGGCCGAGGTATCCGCAAATGACATTGGGCAATATATATATCTCGGAAACGGGTGGAGCTATCGACTTGAAATTTGGTATGTGAATGTATCTTGCCCCGGATACGAATTTTATCGGGTCGCCGAGCCCGTGCGACGCCAGCTTCGCGCATGCGCAGACCAGATCTCGGAAACGGGTGGAGCTATTAATTTGTCTGTGCGACGTGACCTTGAAATCGGGTAATTTCAAGGTCAAACGCCCGAATATCACGGGATTTCGATGAAACGTGGTATGTGGGGTTACATAAGGCCGGGGAGTGGCATAAACCTATTAATTTGCCCGTGCGATGTGACCTTGACCTTGAAATCGGGTCATTTCAAGGTCAAACGCCCGAATATCACGGGATTTCGATGAAACTTGGTATGTGGGGTACTTTCGTATGGGGAGTCTCATAAGCATATTCATTTGCCCGTGCGACGTGACCTTGACCTTCAAATCCGGTCAATTCAAGGTCATATCGCCAATTTTGATGAGATTTCGACGAAATTTGATACGTGGGGTTACTTTTGTCCACTGAGTGTTTTGGACGGGTCGAGTCGTGACCCCGACCTGACCTTGACCTTCAAAATGATCAATTCAAGGTCAAATCGGGTAAAACCGGATGGATTTCGACGGGCACGTTTGTCGGGTACTTTTGTCCGGGCAGTGTTTTGGACCCCACTTGACCTTGACCTTCAGAATGGACAATTCAAGGTCAAAGCCCGGACGAAGTCGGATCACCTTCTAGTATATATATATACGGAAGTCTCAAAATATATAGTATAGACTAGCAGGTTAGCCCGCCACTGGCGGCATTCGTCTCATGGCTTTGTTTCAGAAACATGACATTTTATAAATTTAACCAATTTTCAAGTCGATAGCTCCACCCGTTTCCGAGATCTGCGCATGCGCGAAGCGGGCGCCACACGGGCTCGCCAATACGACAACGTCCACCGCCTGGTCAAACTACACACACGTACCAATTTTCGTCCCCATAGGTCGAGAATCGTAGATTTGTATTAATGACAGACAAACATACAGACAGACAAACAGACAGACAGAGGTCTTCAAAATATATATGAGACTAGCAGGTTTAGCCCGCCACTGGCGGCATTCGTCCCATGGCTTTGTTCGAAAAAGCAATTGCAACAGGTTCCGAGACACTTGTGCTGCATTTGTACCAAATTTCGTCAGAAACATGACATTTTTTTAATTATTTTGTTTTTATTTATTTTTTATTTTTCAATATGAATTTAATGTTTTTTAAATTTAATATATTTTTTTTCTGAATTGTTTTTTTATTTTTAAATATTATTAATTTTAAATTGTTTTAATTAAATTTTAAATTGTTTTAATTAAATTTTTTGTTTCTGGCGGAAAAATTTACCCGTAGAAATCCCCCCTTCCTAGGAACGACAGACAACGCATTCTTTGTTTCGTGAAATCTCTCTACGATAACATTGCATTGAATTGAAATTAAATTTTAAATTGTTTTAATTAAATTTTTTGTTTCTGGCGGAAAAATTTACCTGTAGAAATCCCCCTTCCTAGGAACGACAGACAACGCATTCTTTGTTTCGTGAAATCTCTCTACGATAACATTGCATTGAATTGAAAACAAACGCTTCCCGTCGGGGAAATCTCTCTGCATAATATTTCGAGTCTGCCGTACCCGTCCTAATGTCGTGAAATCTCTCTGCATAATATTTCGAGCGATAACATTGCATTGAATTGAAAACAAACGCTTCCCGTCGTGAAATTTCAAGCGACAGGCTACAGACTCCCGTCATACGGATAAGTAGATAGCGAAAACGACGCTCTTTATATAGACACTGCGGAAAACGAACGCTCTTTATATATCAACGCTATTAACCATGAAGTGCCGATTGCGGTGATTTTGATGATTGGGAAGGGAGAAGATGTGCTCTGAGCTTCTCCAAAACGCGAACACGACGGTGTCCGTGGGATTTTACACTTATATACGAAATTTGAGCTCAATCTGTACACGCGTTTTGGATTCCATGAAGTACCCACATACATATATACACACACACATATATATATACGGAAGTCTCAAATTATATAGTAGACTAGCAGGTTAGCCCGCCACTGGCGGCATTCGTCTCATGGCTTTGTTTCAGAAACATGACATGTTTTTAATTTAACCAAATTTCAAGTCGATAGCTCCACCCGTTTCCGAGATCTGGTCTGCGCATGCGCGAAGCTTGCGTCGCACGGGCTCGGCGACCCGATAAAATTCGTACCCGGGGCAAGATACATTCACATACCAAATTTCAAGTTGATAGCTCCACCCGTTTCCGAGATCTCGTCTGCGCATGCGCGAAGCTGGCGTCGCACGGGCTCGGCGACCCGATAAAATTTGTATCCGGGGAAAGATACATTCACATAGCACCATTTCCGAGATAACGCATTCTTTGTTTTTCAATGAGTTAATTCATGGTACCCGTCCTCCCCGTCCTAAGCTTCAGAGCGGACAGTCAATTAATCCCGTCGTGAAATCCCTCTGCATAATATTTCGAGCTCTTAGATCAATTCTGCCTTTTTAGTCGAGATAATTGCATTTCGTCCGCATCCGTATTTATGATGCATGTGGTCAGTCGTTTAGCCACATCCATTGGAATCCGCATCCGTATTTCGGATGCATGGGGTCAGTCGTATAGCCACGTCCATTGCAATAAAGAGCGTTGATTGTTAACGCCTCCGTATAAGGTCAATATAAAGATCGTTGATGTCTTAACCACTGCAGTGCCGTTTTTTGTGACTGAGATTGGAGAACGGGTGCTCTGAGCTTCTCCAAAACGCGACCACGGTCGTGTCGGTGGTATTTTACACTTACATACAAAATTTGAGCTCAATCTGTACACGCGTTTTGGATTCCATAAAGTACACATATACACACACACATATATATATACGGAAGTCTCAAATTATATAGTAGATAGATTAGACCATCAAACCAGTATTGACATATTTAACACAGGCTATACTGGCAGTTATGTCCCCTAGATACATCTCCCCCTGTCACCATGTCCCTGGTAATGTGCTAAATCCATTTATTTGTTTAGCTCATTCGTTTCCATATCTGCTCTACCTAAGTCTGTCTTTCTGTTGTCATCAAGTCTGGAAATAGTATGTCTGACATTTGCAGATTGAGGTCCTCAGAGGAGGGTGTATTTAGTGATGCTATCCCACAGTGGCTAGCATCACCAAATCACCCTCTGGGAACCTCATTCTGCTTAGGCCTCAACTGCTATGGGAGACCTAGGATCAGTTTGAAGTTCCCCAGTTGAAGTTGATGATGTGCACCCTTAATTTGAGACTATAGATAATTCACAGAAGATGAGAACTAAGCAGAATGAGGTCCCCAGATTGTGGTAGCATCACTAAATTCACCCTCTGGTGACCTCATTCTACAAATGTCAGAAACTATTTCCAGGTTTGGTTGTCGTCACATTTCACCCAACTTATACAGTAATGCCCTAAATAATCGACTCCTTAACCACAGCAGAATTATGGATAACTTTTCAGGATTTAGTCGGAATATGGCTTATTGCCATTCATCTGAAACCATTGAATACACAGAGCATCAGAAATAAATGAATGGCAACAAGCCATATTTCCGAGGTTAAGGAGTCGATTACTTAGGCCATTACTGTACATTAGTTGGATAATCTCAATGTTCTTACCTCACCTCTTCTATCTTTCTGTTGTATTCTTAAATGTCGATATCTATTGTATAATTGTGTACACACCAACCTATGATTGAACTTTCATCTTTCATATGATGTATGATATGATACTCAATCAGATGTAATAATTTTTAAAAGGTACATGTTCATTACCGCTGTATGGTAGGTTTCAGCAATAATAGTTGAATGTTAGTTTTGTCAATTGTTACTTTTCAGCATACTGTCTGAGCGCTGAATTTAATTTGTTATACTGAAATAAGCATGAAATATGGCTTTGAACATCTATATATATAAAAGATTAGGATCCGTCTGTCTGTCTGTTCGGATTTTTCTCCGATTTCAACCAAATTTGGTGTGGTGACTTGGGGTACCCTGGTGGAGGTTATAATGGTGTTAGTTTTTCAAAATTTTGATTTAAAAATATATTTAGTAGAATAAATTAAAAAAAAACACACAAAAATAATCTCACTACATTGTATTGGCCTATTTCAGAACCAAATAAATGTGAATATTTAGGTTCAATATGATCCTATTTGCAGACCAGATGTACGCTCTTTATATCATGTGTTCACACTGTGGCCCGCGCCATCCAACAAAATAACGGGTATAAGTCCACTATGGGCTTATTCAAGAATGAAATAAGTCCAATATGATCGAACCAATGATTATGTCCAACATGAACCTATTTGCACTAGAATATATTGAAGTAGCATAATAAATATTATCTATATATAAAAGAGTAGGATCTGTCTGTCATGGCCGCAGGCCCCTCCGATGCTGAATAAAGGCTCCCAAAGGGAGCCTGTTTCAGCTAGTGGAAATAATATTAATGAACAGGAGCTGTTTTGTATAATTTCTGTCTTCAACAATAGTCATCATACATTTTAAATCATAGACAATTATTCTTTTGACCCTTCCATGACTGGATCTGCCTGAAATTTTACGATAACCCTGTGCCAATGCATTCTCTTATATATGCGAGTCTTCCATAGGGAGCCTCGCATATACAAGAGAACACATTGGCCTAACAATATTTAATTTGACCCGATAAGCCAGTGCATTCTCTTATATATCTGAGGCTCCCTATGGGAGACTCGCATATATAACAGAATGCACTGGCCCAGGAACTTTAATGCTGCACCTTCTCGTCATGAATGGGTTAAAATTTTTCATTTTTTCTAGCGTTTCAAGTAATAAGTTTATTCTCTTTAGGATGTTATGGCTGCACTGAGGGAGTTAGAAAATGATCAAAATGCAGAACAACCTCATGAGGAGGAGGAGGAGAAAAAGGATGAGGTGGAGGAAGAGGAGGACTTTGAAGATCCCATTGTACCAGGTTTGAGAAGAGATAATACAGTAATGCCCTAAATAATCGACTCCTTAACCACAGCAGAATTATGGGTAATTTTTCAGGATTTAGTCGGAAATATGGCTTGTTGCTATTCATTGGAAAGCTCTCACTGCTGTGGTTAAGGAATCGATTATTTAGGGCATTACTGTATCTCATTTAATATACACAATAATGTTTGCAATATAAATTTCTTTAAAATAGCTATACCACAACTACTGTATGATTCATGTATGATTTTCTTAATGTGGCCCAAGTGCAATTCACTTGGAAGCGTGCAAAAGTGAGTCAAGAATATTAGATGTCTCAAAGTATTGTTACTCTAATGTTTGTGCTTTATGTCTCTCTCATCTTGTTATATTTATTTCCTTAATAATATATATAAAAATTCTCATCTAACATTTTATGGCGGTGGGCAAATTTAATTTTGTTATGTTTTTTTCTCTTGCTTATATAAATGGTCATGGTCAGTTCTAGATATTCAAGCAGTATCCTACCGTATATAATACACCTCCCCTACCTTTTAGCCAAAGCAATCCGTAAACCAAGAATTAAAATATAAAATGCCTAACGGAACATCTATTTCTTTCTTAGTGTATACTGTAGCATATGATTTATCAGCATTATTGCCATGTATAACTTAATTATTTATCTCTATATGACTGTTCTCTCTTTCCAGAACCCACTGAATGGGAGGACTTTGAGGGTTATGACGATGATATCGACTTGCGTGCCAATCACGTAGTGGGCGGGGTCTTCAACCTAAATCTTATGAAGCTACCACCTCAGCCAAAGACAGTCAAAAACTGGAATATTACAAGACGTGAGTATTAATTTTTGAATAATTTGCTATTCAATACTCCAAAATGTTTCTGAAAATTATTGCAGTTTACTGACTTCTAGCTTATTAATATTAATATCTCTGTAAGTGATCATGATCGCATGATCAAGATATCTGCCCCAGAATGACCAAAACAGTCCATCGCAGTAGATCTAGAGGGGATTAAAATAGTCTATGATGTTGACCTATAAAAATGGATGCCACATACTGTCAGCCACAACACACATACTCATAATCAAGCCTGCAAATAGTGTGTCTGTCATTTGCAGAATGAGGTGCACATAGGGTGAATTTATATTATATATATATATATATACATATAAATGCAAGTGTCTCATAGCCTCACATATATAAGAGAATGCATTGGTGTACGAGTGTATCAGCCATTGAAATCGCTGTTAGAGTATTTCCTCCGCCACTAGAACTGGAAATTTTCGTGATATGGCCTTTGTTGCTGAAAGCTACATTTAACCCCAATCAATAAATCTAATAATATTTACAAATTATTAAATTAAATATTAAATTACAATGACCTTGTAACCATGCAGTGCATTCTCTGATACAGGTTCTTTAACACGTTCACTGCCGACTCCAATTCAATTACATGCAAAAAGTACAAGATAACTCATAATCGGCAGTCAACATGTTAATGCTGCCCTGGTGCAGCTCACGTCATGATAGGGCATTTCTTTTACAGTGGTAAATCCAGCTGAGATTCAGTATATGGATTATGTAGCAGACAGCGTCACGAACGGACAGAATTCCCAACGAGAAGGTCAAGATAAACGTGATGAACGGCCACCAATACATGTTACTATGAAGTATGTACCTTATCTTTCTCAATTCACCCTTTCTATACTGAATGGATTCACTCAATCAGTTATATAAAAGTATACATTGGAATGGTCTATTATTCATTTGAAGGGGTGTTCAGGTAATAAAAGCAGACAGCAGACAAAAAATCAGATATAAATACAAGAGCAGAATGATTCATATTCATTGGTGGGAAATGTTAAGATAATAAGTTCATCAAATGACCTATGGTCGTTTGTTGAACTTATTATCTGAACATGTCCAAAGGGAACTGTAGCATTTGGACTATGTTATCCATACTCGTTTTATAGAGGACACCATTCTGTGCGACCGGATTTATATAGACGTTTTAAACTATTGGAGATTCGCACATGGCAGACCGCCATCTATATACTATATCCATATATTAACTCTTGCATCTTATTCAATAATATTAAATACGATAATATTACATGGTGGCAGCGGTAAACACCTAAAGCATTATATATCAACGCCGTAACTGTTTACAAAGAATAATATCAACGCAAGATGGCTAGCCGAATGCCTGAAATGGACTGGAAGTATGATCCGTTTGTGGACTCCTTCCGAGCATTCAAGGCTCGACTGACTTTGTTTTTCGAGGATACCGAAATCACTGATGAGAAAAAGAAAGCGACGAAGTTAAAAATCGCAATCGGCGATGAAGGCATGCGGCGAGTGCTGGCGTCGGGTCTCAGTGCAGATCAGCAGAACAAAACGGCGGATTTGTGGACTCTGCTTGAACAGCAAATTGACATCACAGTGAATGTTAGTTTTCGCGTTCACCGCCTAGAATTCTCCAACATGCGACAAGGACCTACTGAGTCACTCTCGGCATATTTGTCCCGTTTAAGGGAGAAATCATCCAAATGTGAGTTCACCGAAGCTGAACTGAACGAACGTTTAATTGAAATGATCATCATTTCAACCTCATATGATGATTTCCTCAAAGATCTTCTCAGTAAACCGAGCGGGTACCCTATCAAAGACGCAATTCGAGAAAGGTTTACAGTACGAAGCACTCCAGTTATCACAACTGTCATTATCAAATATGTCTAGCCATACCATGAACCAGCACGTACACGCAGTAGGCAAGAGCACATCAAGGCCTTGTCAAAACTGTGGACTCCACCACGCCCGAAAGTCATGTCCGGCGTACAACGATACCTGTCATGCATGTGGTCAAAAATCGCACTGGCAAAAATTCTGTCGAAACCGACACCAGAAACAGCATCGAGGTGTGTCACCAAATAACCCCAGATATCTCCAAAATAGATCGGAATCAAAACCTCGCAACCGTATGAACAGTCAGCGATCACAGGATGAGGTTGTTGTGACCACACAGAATGATGAACAGTTTAACAAACATTTTTATGCCGTGGACGTGAAAGTATCTGACATTTCACTACAAAAACTATAGCGCGAAGAAGCTTACAAAACGGTGTATATTAGCCATACGGGTGTGACAGGCCAACTGCGCACGAAAGTGGATACCGGCTCTGGAGGAAATACACTGCCTGTCAGGACATATCGACAGATGTTTGGAAATAAACCGTTCGAGGATATACTTGACATGGAACCACATGTTCGTCTGACATCTTACAATGGCACCAACATCAAATGCTATGGCTCCATCAGCATTGATGTGCGAATCGACCATACGGATGCGTTTCTACCACAGAAATTCTACGTAGTCGATGTCCCAGGGCCTGCGATTCTTGGATTGCCAAGTTCTGAACGACTCGGTATAGTTAAATTGAACGTGGACACTATAACACAACCAGATGTTCGTAACACTGTCATACGGCCATATGTGTGTGATTCAAGCACAGAAAGCAGATTTAACACGGGCCAACATCCATATACTTGTGACAAGGTAGAATACCAATATTCAAGCGATGGTACTGATCGAACATACGTATGCGACATTAACGCACACGTAACTTCCACAGAGAAACACTCATCAACATGCGACATCACGCAACGACCATATGAATGTGACATGGTGAAATGTGCACCGGGAACTAAAATAGACTCTGTTGCGGACCTACAGAAGTGGTTTCCTGATTGTTTCGATGGCATTGGCGAATTCAAGGGCAAGGAGCACTTACATTTAAAGCCAGATGCTCAACATTTTATAGATGCACCCAGACGTGTGTCTATTCACATGAAAGATCCATTGAAATCTGCATTGGACGAAATGGAAAATCAGAGTATTATTCGCAAAGTTACTGGATACACTGATTGGTGTTCTTCCCTTATGTGTGTGACGAAAGCAGACGGTAGTTTGAGGCTGTGTTTAGATCCACATAAATTAAACCAAGCACTTCAACGTTGTCCACACAAAATACCGACAGTGGAAGAAATCACACCTGCATTTGCAAAGGCCAGGGTTTTTACCAAGCTGGATGCTAAAGCTGGGTACTGGTCTGTGAAACTAGCCCCGTCCTCACAAGAACTAACAACGTTCTGTACACCATTCGGACGGTATTGCTATCAACGTCTCCCTTTTGGACTAAACGTTAGTCAAGACTTATTCCAAAGCCACATGGATGCGATCATTGAACAATGCGAAGGCTGCGTGGGAATCAGTGACGACATGGTGATTTTTGGAGAAACAGAAGCGCAACACGATGAACGGTTGATAAATTTCTTCCAGGTTGCCAGAAAAGAAGGACTGATGTTGAATTCAAAGAAGTGTGTTGTCAAAACCAACAAAATTGCATTTTTCGGCAGATTGTATACAGATAAAGGAATTTACCCTGACCCAGCAAAAATTGAGGACATCATCAACATGCCCACCCCACAGGACAAACAAGATCTACGGTGCTTCTTGGGCATGGTTACATTCTTGTCGGTACATTTTCCAAGGTTCTCAGAGAATTCCGCTATTCTTAGAGATCTATTGAAGAAGGAATCTCCATTTCAGTGGAACGACGACCATATGCGTGTGTTTAACCTTATCAAAGAGGTTATAGCTACGACGGCCAGTCTGCAATATTTCGATCCGTCCAGCGAGACAATCCTAGAAGTGGATGCATCCCAGCGTGGTCTAGGAGCAGCGATCGTCCAAAATGACCTGCCAGTTGCTTTCACAAGCAAGGCACTGACACAAGCACAAGCTAATTACAGCAATCTGGAATGAGATTGTTTAGCAGCGGTTGCCGATATTATGCCGTGTGATCGCGTACCGTCACCAGAAGACACAGAGAGCCCCCAAGCGTGTGACACTCCGTCAAAGTCTATGCTCAGAACCAGATCGGGTAGACTGATCAAACAGCCACTCAGATATGGGGCTGAATAAATGAACAGCAACGAACTCCAGGCAGGAGTGTTTTATTTTGTTGGGGAAAAGGAGGATGTAGCATTTGGACTATGTTATCCATACTCGTTTTATAGAGGACACCATTCTGTGCGACCGGATTTATATAGACGTTTTAAACTATCGGAGATTCGTATACAACGATTTAACCATCTTCTATATGGTAAACATTTTGTGGTCATATCTGACCACAAACCATTGGAAATAATATTTTCGAAACCTCTACATGCTGCACCACCGAGGTTGCAGCGTATGATGACCAAAGTGCAGGGATATGATTTTAATGTGAAGTATCGACCTGGCAGCCAAATGGTGTTAGCAGACACCTTATCGCGCCTGCCGAATCAAGACAAGAATGATGATGTTGAACTAGATGTTCATGTTAACGAAATAAACATGGACCTGATGAATTTCTCATCCGAGAAACAAGTTCAAATCCGTGCCGAAACCTCGAGTAACCCTGTGTTACGATGTCTCATGCAAACGGTTTTCTCTGGATGGCCTGAGAAAATTAAGGAACTTCCTACCGACATTCGCGAGTTTTGGCATTATCGCGATGATCTTGCCGTTGAAGATGGTGTGATCTTCAAGGGGAAGCAAATACTCATACCACCGATCCTGCGTAAGGATATTCTGAATCAGCTTCATCAAAGTCACCAGGGAATAGAGAAAACGCGTCGTCTCGCGCGTGAAAGTGTGTTCTGGCCGCTCATCAACAAAGATATAGAGCTTCTGTGCAAAAGTTGTCGATTCTGTCAGGAACTGCAACCACAGCAACCAAAGGAGCCGATGGTGATGCACGACCGTTCGAGTGCGCCATGGGTTAAACTCGGTACCGATATGTTCGAACTAAATGGTTCTCATTTCCTGTTGATGTCTGATTACTTCAGCAGATATCCCGTTGTGAAGCTGCTTAAGTCATTATCCGCCCGTTCGATTGTTAACGCAACAAAGGAGACATTAAGTCTTCTTGGTGTTCCGAAAGTGATCGTTTCCGACAACGGCCCACAGTTCCTCAGTGAATACGATGAATTCTGTAGAGAATGGGGAATTGAGCATGTCACATCCTCAGGGTAATGGATTCATAGAGAGGCAAGTGAAGTATATCAAACCTATCATCAGAAAGTGCATAACATCTGGCAACGACATGAACTTGGCGCTACTGAACATTCGCGCAACGCCGTTAGACAGCGTACTACCGAGCCCTGCCGAATTGATGTTTGGCAGACCAATACCAACCGTACTTCCGAGCAGACGGGAAACGACATCCGCGGACACTTACAAAGACCATTGACGTGATGTGGTTGAAAAACAGCGATTATACGGGAATACGCACACAAAAGGACTACCACCGTTAATCAATGGGCAGCCGGTAAATGTTCTTGATCAGGCTAAGAAAGTTTGGTTTCCTGCAGAAGTCGTAACCGAAAGGAGAGATCGTTCGTATGAGGTGCAGACGGAGACTGGACGTATTCTAACACGCAATCGTTCACACATTCGCGAAGCACTGGTTGCCGATATTATGCCGTGTGATCGCGTACCATCACCAGAAGACACAGAGAGCCCCCAAGTGTGTGACACTCCGTCAAAGTCTATGCTCAGAACCAGATCGGGTAGACTGATCAAACAGCCACTCAGATATGGGGCTGAATAAATGAACAGCAACAAACTCCAGACAGGAGTGTTTTATTTTGTTGGGGAAAAGGAGGATGTAGCATTTGGACTATGTTATCCATACTTATTTTATAGAGGACACCATTCTGTGCGACCGGATTTATATAGACGTTTTTATCTATCGGAGATTCGCACATGACAGACCGCCATCTATATACTATATCCATATATTAACTGTTGCATCTTATTCAATAATATTAAATACGATAATATTACAGGAACTACTTGTCAATGAGCATTTAGCATAGAAAGGGTTAACCCTAATTTCCAAATTCACTTGTACAGTAATGCTCTAAATAACCGACTCCTTAACCACAGCAGAATTATGGGTAACTTTTCAGGATTTAGTAGGAAATATAGCTTGTTGCCATTCATCGGAAAGCTCTCAGTGAGAGCTTTCCGATGAATGGCAACAAGCCATATTTCCGACTAAATTATCCATAATTCTGCTGTGGTTAAGGAGTCGACTATTTAGGGCATTACTGTACCCAATTCACTTGTAAAGGCATTTTCTTTAATCAGTTTGAAAAATATGCATTCAAGCCTGCTAATAGTGTGTCTGTCATTTCCAAATTGAGGTCCCCAGAGGGTGAATTTAGTGATGCTATCCCGCACTATGGGCTAGCATCACCAAATTTACCCTCTGGGGACCTCATTCTGTTTAGGCCTCATCTTCTGGGAAGTATCTATAGTCTCAAATTGTTTTTAGTTACTTTTTCCATTCTGGGAAGTTTCTATATCCCCTAATTTGCAGAAGATAAAATGCATAATCGAGATCACCAATGGGTGAAGATCACCAATGGGTGAAGATCACCAACTGGGGAACTTCAATCTGATCCTAGGTCTCCCATAACAGTTGAGGTCTAAGTAGAATGAGGTTCCCAGAGTTTGAATTTGGTGTAGCTAGCCCACTATGCGGGATAGGATCACTAAATTCACCCTCTGGACACCTCATTCTGCAAATGACAGAAACTATTTCCAGGCTTGATACTTCCTGAGTAGACCATTTCCACGTCTTTATTTGCAGGCTTCCCAAGGACGTTGTATTTTTTGAAGAACCACAGGTTGCTCGATGGAATGAAAAGACAAATGTTTGGAACACAGAAGGTTTCTCTGACATGAGCTTCAATGAAGGTAAGAGTCTGAACTACTGTCCACCCCCAGAGCTGTTAAGTTTTGGAACATGAGCATATCTGGGCATACCTCCTGCAAAAATATCCCGGATGGCCATTTTCAAACTTAACAGGTCTGGTCCACCCTGACTCAACCACCCTGAACTTATTTTCAGAGTTACTCCACATGAGCACATGAGTGAAAAAGTCCAAATTCAGAGCTTCAAGCTTACATTTTCTGTAACTACATAATTTACAAAGAATGTTTCCAACAAAAATTTATGACTAAAGGCTCATAAAGCAAAATGAAAATGCAAGCACATCATTGGGCACTATTGAAAGCAATCATGATGGCAAACCTCCGTACCAGATTTATTCAGATTGATAACCCATGGCTGAGATATCTGCGCGAACGGACAAAAAGAAATGATTTCCAGATAAACAGACAGATAATTCTAAGATGGAAAACCTCAATTGCCCCTCTTTTGAAAGCAGTCATGATGATGAACCTCCATACCAAATTTCATTTAGATCTTATAACCATTGGTTATATGCACCGCGGCAAAAGAACCCACATTTCCAAATAAACAATATGGCTGCTGGTAGCCATGTTTTTTTAGCAAATAATAAACCACCCATCATCAATCTTTATTTCTAGAGTCAAGAGTATTTTCCTTCAAGACCGGTCATTTCGGAACAATGGCACTGTTACAGGATGCCTATGCCAACATGCCATTCCAGTCATGGGAACTCCGACCACGCAAGGTTAATAAGGCGGTGCTAACCATCATTGCGGCCATCACAGAGACTTACATCGAAATAGAGGTAGGTAACCGTAGATTGCACTCAACTTCCAGATTTTTGTAAGAAGTGGGAGCCTCACCGTGAGGCCACAATAAAGAATCCTTTCATGATCGGAGCTGTGCTCGTGCAGTATTAAAGATCCTGTACCAGTGCATTCTTTTATATATACAAATCTCTTCGCCATGAGTGAAAATTCAATATTTTTTTGCAGACACAAAATGAAATGTTTCAGGTATTCAACAAAAACTGTAGGTGCTTTTTATTATATGCACCTTATTAATGCTTAAAGTTGCTAAATTATGCAGAATTTTCACTTTTAATAGCACAACAAATTAAACAATACACGGAAAGCTGGTTGATCCAAATTTCTGACACCGATCATCTAATAGGTAGCAAATCGCTTTTAAGTGATGACGTCATTCGGCAAGCTACAGTGGAATAACAAAAAAAAACCAACAATGAAATAACAAAATTGTATTTCGTTGTATAGCTTCGAAGAGCTACGTATGACGATTTACATTTCCGTAATTTTCCTCTATTTTATAGGCAAGCATATAATAAAAACAGTTTTCCCTTACAGGATGGCATGTGTTCAGTGAGCATCCCCGACAGACCGGAGATCGACCATATAAAGGACAAATGGATGAAACCAGCTGATCTCATCAAGGTATTTACGCTCAAGTCTGGAAATAGTGTGTCTGACATTTACAGAATGAGGTCCCCAGAGGGTGAATTTAGTGATGCTATCCTGCACAGTGGTCTAGTATCACCAAATTCAACTTCTGCATAGGATCATCTCGTGGGAAGTATCAATGAGGTCCCCAGAGGGTGAATTTGCTGACGCAAGCACTCTATGCAGGATAGCGTCACTAAATTAACCCTCTGGGGACCTCATTCTGTATATCTCAGACACACTATATCCAGGCTTGTTTACATTTTAATTCTTCAAAGGAGTTTCCCATTCAGTTCTAAAATTATACGTTGGAATCGTATATCCTTCAAATGCTGGGATGTTCTGACATCAGACAACAAGCAGAGAAGCACCATTCATTGAAGAGCTTGGATGACAACAATGATACCATCGATGATTATATACACAAAATAACCTCGCCATGACTGTGTGTGGAATTTAAAGTTGCACATATTGTGCTTTGTAAGTGGAATCCCTGATGTAAGCAGTTCATGAGAATCAGGGTTCTCTGAAATTTGATTTATATTATTTTTATTTTGGACTGGTAAAACTGCTCTGATGGCAGACTGTCTGTTCATCATTAGCAGATTATAAGCTTCCGGTGAGAAAGGCAGGGTACCTTGTTTGCGGGCCCAGGACATCCCCCATTGCTCATTCTGATGTGGGCACCATAAAACAATGAACCCTGTGCCAATGCATTCTCTTATATATGCGAGTCGACCATAGGTCGCCTCGCATATTAAGAGAATGCATTGGCCTAACAATTTTTTATCATTTTTTTTTATAAATATTTCTTACATTCTTTAACAATTTTTAGGACATAAAATAATAAAAAAAAAGAGTGTCAATAACCCTGCAGGGAGCCCCAAACATATCATAATACTGAGTGTCATGTTTGTCTGGGGCTCTGTATGGGTGAAATTATAAAATTGTCAAAGAATATAAGAAAAAATTATTAAAATTGTAAAAAATTGTTAGGCCAATGCTTTCTCTTATATATGCGAGGCGACCTATGGTCGACTCGCATATATAAGAGAATGCATTGGCACAGGGTTCATTGCGCATACTTCCGGTGAGCAAGGCAGGGTACTTTGTTTGTGGGCCCAGGACACTGTGGCATCCCCCATAGCTCATTCTGATGTGGGCACCATAAAACAATAGCTTGGATGTTGCTGATCATTCTTCAAATGAATGAATGTGAATCGAGTAACTAACTACCCACTCAAAGATTGTATCACTTTCCTCCACTAATGGTTAGGGCATATACACCAGTTATTATTAAAATTAGACTACGCCATCTAAAGAAAATGGCTGGGAATTAAATTACCACCAAGAATCATTACATCAGTTTCAGCCAATCACAACACTTAACAGTAAAGTGATGTAGCCAATCAGGTGATTGTCAGAATTCCGCGACTGCAGTTTCTCGACAAATAGCTAAATATACAAATAGCCTAATAATTAAATTTCTTGTCCCATCTGGTCACATTACTAAATTCACACAGTGTTTACAAATTTGGAGATTATGACAACTAATTAAACACTAAAATGCATTTATGAAGAGTCCAATAATGTCCAGCAAGGAGAATAGAATTATGTATTTCCATGGATTTCAACAGTTAACACCCGGTTTTGTTATTCAACAAAACAAAAAGTGAAATGAGATATTCTGTCAATCGTAAAACTATTTGTGCGCCGTGACATCATACAGCAGGGATTTCATTCAGAAGCTATTTATAGCAGCGGTAATGGAACTCCCATCTATTTTCTTTAGACTCTCTAATGGCATAGCATGTTCTAGAGTCTAATTTTATTTAGAACTACATATGCACTTTCTTGTTGCTGCACTTGTTCAATTTGCTCAAGCCTGGATATGGTTTGACTGACATTTGCAGAATAAGGTCCACAGAGGGTGTATTTAGTGATGCTATCCCAGTGGGCTATCATCACCAAATCCCTCCGCTGGCAATCTCATTATGCTTAGGCCTCAACTGCTATGGGAGACCTGGGATCAGATTGAATTTCCCCAGTTGATGTTGTGCGGCGTAGCATCACTAGATTACTGTTCACCCATTGGTCACCTGGATTATGCATTTTATTTTTAAATTAGGGGGAAAAGAAACTGATCAGAAGGGGGAAATTAACTAAAAACAATGTTAATTTGAGACTATAGATACCTACCAGAAGATGAGGCCTAAGCAGAATGAGGTCCCAGAGAGTGAATTTGGTGATGCTAGCCCACTCTGCAGGGTAGCATAACTAAATTCACCCTATGGGGGACCTCAATCTGCAAATGTCAGGCACACTATTTCCAGGCTTGAATTTTCTGCCTTTTACACCCTCAAATATCACTATAAATTCTGCAATGAATGACATGACACCAAGCATCATCATGTTTATTTTTTCTATTAAAATAGGCTCTTAGAAAGGCAGGTGTAAATGTGTTTCCATCTGCAGATGCATCAAAATATGTCAACATACAAGAGAAGGTAAGCTCAGTTCTATATTTTGATAAATAATTTGAAGACTAATGGTGGTTTTAAAGATGTACTTAGTCATACTGAGTCAGTTCCTCCATCAATCTGATATATCTATTAACCTTTCCATGACTGGAGCTTCCTGATATTTCGTGAAAACTCTGTGCCAATGCATTCTCTTATATAAGATGTGTTGGCCTAACAATATTTACCTTGACCTTTGTAAGCCAGTGCATTCTCTTATATATGGGAGACTCGCATATATAAGACAATGCACAGGCACAGAATCTTAAAGGTACTCAATCCGATTTGATTGTCCCCATATTATCAGATTCCAACAACAATATAGGTTATGTGTGGCGCCGATGTACATTCTATGGTCGATAGGTTATGTGTAGCACTGATTCCCTGACATTGGTGAATTCTCTTATATATGAGAGGCGCCCTATGGGAGACTCACATTATAAGAGATTGCACTGGCACAGGATCTTTATTGCTGCACAAGCACAGCTCCTGTCATGAATCTCAGGGTTAAAAACTACTATTTTGCATAGTTTTGATGTTTTAGAAGGGCAACAACAAATTGTTTTTATAATTTTTAAACAATAAATGACCAAAAGAAAACAAAAACTATGTTAAATTAGATGTTGTTGTTGTAACTGGAAGTTTGGAACCCTGAATACATCTTCAAACTATATTTATTAGGGAATTTATCTTGATTTTTAAATAAAAATAGGGAGGAAATTATAAATTTCACCCATGAACATGAGGATTATTTACATTGTGAAGTCTAGGCCTGTATCAAACTCGTTTTGCTTCGTTATCCTTCAGCTTTTCGTTGTTATGATCAACATTACAGGTTGTTATAACTTAGAAATCAAGGGATGCTATAGTTTAATTTATATTAAGAAATTAATGTTATTATTGTGTCATTGGGAGATACGGTGCTGTGGTTGTTGATGTACATTGTGTTAGCCGCGAAGCGGTTCTCACTAAATGTGCCCCCAACAAACACAATGACATATCCCCCAAAACACACACAACCACTACATTCATCTATTATATATTTTGGAAGATCTGTCTGTGTGTCTGTCTGTGTGTCTGGTTGTGTGTCTGTGTGTTCACGATGGACTCGAAAACGGCCGAACCGATTTCGATGAAACTTGGTATGTGGGGGTATTTTCGGCCGAGAACTGGCATGGGCCTATTAATTTGTCCGTGCGACGTGACCTTGAAATCGTGTAATTTCAAGGTCAAACGCCCGAATATCTCGGGATTTAGATGAAACTTGGTATGTGGGGGTATTTTCGGCCGAGGGGAGACATGAGCCTATTAATTTGCCTGTGCGACGTGACCTTGAAATTGGGTAACTTCAAGGTCAAATCGCCAATTTTGATGGGATTTCGACGAAATTTGATACGTGGGGTAACTTTTGTCCACTGATTGTTTTGGACGGGTCCAATAGTGACCCCGACCAGACCTTGACCTTCAAAATGATCAATTCAAGGTCAAATCGGGTAAAACCGGATGGATTTCGACGGGCACGTTTGTCGGGTACTTTTGTCCGGGCAGTGTTTTTGGACTGGTCAAATCGTGACCCCAATTGACCTTGACCTTCAAAATGGCCAATTCAAGGTCAAAGCCCGGACGAAGTCGGGTCACCTTCTAGTCTATTATATATTTTGGAACTTCTGTCTGTATGCATGTATGTGTGTTATAGACTCGAAAACTACTCAACCGATCCAACTCAAATTTGGTATGTAGGCCTACTTTGATCCCGGGAACAATATGGGTGGGTCCAATATCATGTGCGACTGTGTCCTTGACCTCGCTCATATACGCTCATATAGGCATGTTTCTGGTTCTTGACCTATTCGACTCAAATTTGGTTTGTAGGCCTACTTTGATCCCTGGAACAATATGGGTGGGTCCAATTTCACGTGCGACCTTGTCCTTGACCTCGATCATTTACGCTCTTATAGGCATGTTTCTGGACCGATCAAACAGTAGTTTGTGCAGACGCTGTATATTCTGCCCAGATGGAGTCGATCACAAAGAAATCCCCAAAATAGCCCAGACGAAATCAGGCTCATCAGCTAGTTTCTTACATTTATATAGCTTTTTGATGATTTATTCCCATAAAATAACTGAGTGTATTCTTATTTATTTTCACAAAATCAGCTGAGAATTTCAGACTAGCCCACGCAGCACATTAAATCAGCCCAATATAAGATAGTTCCAAGCACATCGCAAGGATCATGTCATCGATATAAATAACTGGCTTCAGATGCAATTCACCTGAACTTTGAAAAGCCCCCCAATTATTCTGCTGACCACTAAGTGATTGTGTCAACAATTTGTGACATTGTTTTCGTGTTACGGTCTGTGTGTTATTGGGGTATTAAACAGATGACCCAATTGGCAGTTAACCAATCACTGAGCAGGATTTAGTGTAACACAGATGAGCTATGTAAATGTTATAGCATATTCTTTACCACAGAAGTTGTACTGCTACTGTAAGCCTAATGTTGACAAGAAATGAGTCAATTCACAATGTATTGTTCTTCAAAGTACTAGATTATATAGAGAGTAATTACTTCATTGAACTGGTGACGTGAAATAATTCATGAGAGGCAGGGACGTTGTACAAACACGATTGCCCTCGAGTGTTTTACAAAATAGTCCCTGCCTCGAATGAATTATTTCACATCACAAGTTCATTCAAATGATTATTCTGTTTATTATATTCCACTGCAAACATCTGATTTACCAGAAATCTGAATCATACTGCCATTATACCCATGATGCATAAATTTTGAGTATGAATACATAACACGCTAGTTAAAAGTGACATAATTCACAAGTGAAATTATCATTTATAATCAAGAAATCAAGGTAAATCACACACCGGAATTTAATAAATTTATATCTTTGCAAGAATCCTCTGGTTGAGGCGAGGACTTATCAACAAATTGCGATGATGTCGTCTACCATGGCATTCTCATGGTCCAAGTGGAACAGTGACTCCGCTCCTGGCAAGGATTGTCTCATATTTCAAGCATCCGAAGCTTTGGAGGATGAACCACTTCTGGAGGTTAGTCATGACATTACGAGGGCATTCAAATGTTTAGCTAAACAAATGTCAGAATTGAATTTTTTTTTAAATAGTTTTGTGTCCATGGAATTATTATTTTCATGCACAAACTAACATTCTTTTAACCCTTTACCCAACAAAAACCGGCCAAATAAAGCTTCAACAGCCTAAAATATCTTCGGTCTGACTCAATAGAACCATACAAATATGGATATCATTGGAACCGGCTCCTTGACCACATTGTGATAGTTACAGTTATGCCCTGTGCCAATGCATTCTCTTATATATGCGAGTCGACCATAGGTCGCCTCGCATATATATATAAGAGAATGCATTGGCCTACCATTTTTTCTTACATTCTTTAACAATTTTATAATTTTTAATGTGTTAAGCCAATGCATTCTCTTATATATGCGAGGCGACCTATGGTCGACTCGCATATATAAGAGAATGCATTGGCCCAGGGCCGTTCTGTTGGGTAACGGGTTAACAAGCAGTGTCGCTCTCTATTAAATTGTCATTCAGGTCTTTTACTACTTCAGATCGTGTACTTTTTATGGCAGTCATTTCCAATAAAAAAAAAAATACTTTTTACTTGCTGAGAATGCTCTTCCCAAAATTCACTTCTGAAAATATGATTAAAGTCATCTTTTTGACATTTTTATTGTTATAGAATATGCTTGATGTGGTCTTCAGATAGCATGGATTAATTCAGGTGGTGCAATAGCTTAACAATGAACAATTAATTAGTTTTCTGTGTATGTCAATATAAACTTTCCACCTCCTGACATAGCTCAGAATGCATTGGCCTAACAATATTTACCTAGATATTGTAAGCCAGTGCATTCTTTTATAAATGTGAGGCTCACATATATATGAGAATGCACTGGCACAGGGTCTTTACACAGCTATCGTCATGAAAGGGTTAACAGTTGCTGTCTTTATGAATGCTGTTGGGATATTTATCATGACTAATCCTGGCAAGTATTACATGACCTTGTTTTTACCCAGGAGGAATGGAGCGTGTTCATGATGACACAGCGAAGGGCAGCCAAACTAGCCATGTCAGAATTTGATGAAGAATTCAGTGACAAGATGGATACAGAAACAGAGGTTGGTGTACAGATTTTTTCATTAAAGCCACATGGCAGTTAACGCTCCAAAATACACATACTAATTAATATTCATTTTTGAATTTTTCCTGAGATCGAAATAGGTTGATAAATACTTGAACTGCCTTTCTACGGGCATTATATGTCCCAGAAAGACGCATTGAAGTCATCAAAAATACAACATTGACCACATTGTTTGGGTCCCAAACAAACAACAGCCATGTACACGGCATGAAACAGAAATGAGCGTTCCGTGTTAATATATTCCTGATATTGTAGAAATAAAGAGCGTTTTCACTTCTGCACGAATATGGCTTTGACCATGGCAAGTGTTTTTCAGAGCAGATGAAGCCGGTATATTAATATATCGTGTATATGTCAACCTATTTTATACCTCCTTCCAAATTACGTAGACAAAATTTGGAAGCTTGAATGAGCAATGTCTGGTTAAATTGACTTGACAAAATTGAAAATAATAACAATAATTAACCCTTTCTATACTAAATGGATTCTCCCAGTAAGTTAAAAAGTGTACATCGGAATGCTCTATGTTAAGGTGATAAAGACGATGGATAATTAAAATTGCAGAAGGAGCCCTATTTATTGAGGGAAATGAAACGAGTCTTGATGGCGAAATAATTTGCATTATAGTTTATTGCCGATAATTGTGTCCTGAATCGAGATGTAAATATTTACAACTGAGCATAGTTCAGACGATGTTTTCTATAGAGTGGTATGGTCGATTTCTTTGAGATTTTCAGCAATGTTAGAAGAATGATACATTCCCCCAGTTGGCATAGCGTTTTATCAAGTCCATAATATGTCTTTAATAAAAGTTCACACTCAATTATATCTGATTTTCTTTTTGTCATTACAGTTCCGAAGTAACCTTTATCATTACCTTAAAGTCAATGGATCAGAAGAGGCTAATGAGAGAATGCGATCGACGAGCCCAGAGTTCATGCACACAGTCGAACAGTTACTTAAAGCCACGAAACTCCTCACATATGCATAAGGAAAATCAACTTCATTGCTTTTAAGGTGGATTATCTCTTTCCCCAACATGAAAGTGTATGATATAATGAATATGAATCGAAGACCCCTGTCCGGAAATGCATCTATCAATTAATATTGATTTTATTCGGAATTATTTTTGTATAAAATAACTCTGTACCATTCAATAATGGTCCCTGATATTCACGACCGTCTTTTATATTTGCATTTTTCAGTTATTTTAATAGTTGAAATAAGCATAGCTAGGCTACATTCTTGGTCTTATTTACTTGATTTGCACTAAATATTACAATAGATGCAATAAATTGGAGACAGTTTGCGACTCGCATTCGTTTGGAGCACCACACTGGACTATCTAAATATTCTAAATATAGTAACAAATATATTCCCATTAATTGTTACTATATTTGTCATATTATAATAAAATATAGAAATATACATTCTTTTCCGGACAGGGATTTTCAACTCATACATATTACTTCATACCCAGGAATCTGTTTAAAATTTTTTATATAAAGAGATAATCCATCTTTAATAACACATTCTAATTATAAGGTCGAGACATTGTCATGTTGATGTCAAACTGCTCATTCACTTCGTTCCTCAAAACATTTGATACTGATTTAAAACTTGTTTTATTCCACCACACCACCTTCACACAAGATAATGTGTCAGTCACTTTGTGGTGGTTACTAGCATGCCTGAGTTTAGCATGCCTTTCATTTGCAGAATGAGGTTCCCCCAGAGGGTGAATTTAGTGACGCTTTCCAGCATAGTAGGCTGGCATCACCAAATTCACCCTCTGCGGACCTCATTCTGCATGGCCTCATCTGCTTTGTGAGACATAGTTTCATACTGAAGTTCCCAAATGGTGAATATTGTGATGAACACCCATTCCAGGGAACCTCGATTGTGAATATTGTGATGTACACCCATTCCAGGGAACCTCGATTGTACAATGTGTCGTCTGCCAGCTTGGGGATTCAGAGAAACTAAACTAAAAAAGAAATAGAATCTAAGTGTTTATAGCAATTTTATGATAATGAAACTTACCAGAGAAGATAAGGCCTAAGCAGAATGAGGTACCCAGATGGTGAATTTAGTGACGCTAGCCCACTATGTGGGATAGCGTCACTAAATTGACCATCTGGGTACCTCATTCTGCAAATGACATGCAACTTATTCTCAGTCTTGGTTACTAGTAATTGAAAGTCAGTATCAGTCACAGGAACTTAACCCTTTACCCAACAGAAGGGCCCTGTGCCAATGCATTCTCTTATATATGCGAGTCGACCATAGGTCGCCTCGCATATATAAGAGAATGCATTGGCTTAACACATATTAAAAATATTAGAAAAATTGTTAAAAAATGTAAGAATTTTTTTTTAAATTGTTAAAGAATGTAAGAAAAAATGGTAAAAAGTGTTAACAAAATTATTTTTTTAGGCCAATGCATTCTCTTATATATGCGAGGCGACCTATGGTCGACTCGCATATATAAGAGAATGCATTGGCACAGGGCATAACTGTAGCCATCACAATGTGGTCGATGAACCGGTTCCAATGATATCCAAATTTGTATGGTGTTATTGAGACAGACCGAAGATATTTTAGGCTGTTGAAGTTTTATTTGGGCGTTTTTGGCCGCTTTGTTGGGTAAAGGGTTAAAGATGCTGTAACAGCCTGGCTCTCAAGCAATGAGTATAAATTCCAGATACCTTGTGTGCAACCTGCGTGATCCTCGTTAGCTGCAACATTCCATAAAATCAACCCTGCAATTAGTTTGTCTGTCATTTGCAGAATGAGGTCCCAAGAGGGTGAATTTAGTGATGCTATCCTGCACAGTGGGCTACAGTCACCAAATTCACCTTCTGGAGACCTCATTCTGGTTAGGCCTCATCTTCTGGGATGCATCTGTAGTCTCAAATTAACATTATGTTTAGTTACGTTTTTCCCTTCTGGGAAGTTTCTATATTCCATAATTTGCAGAAGATAAAAAGCATAATTGAGGTGACTAATGGGTGAACATCACCAACTTCAACATCAATCTGAACCTAGGTCTCCCATAGCTGATGATGCCTAAGCATAATGAGGTTCCTGGAGGGTGAATTCGGTGATGCTAGCCTGCTGTGTGGGTTAGCATCACTGAATTCACAAACTGGGAACCTCATTCTGCAAATGTCAGACACACTATTTACAGACTTGAATGGCTTTTTCTTAGGTATTGCTTACTTCATGTATGTTTGTCATTGTAAAAGACATTTAGCTGAGTGGTCTCATCACTAAATTCACCATCTGCAGGTGACCTCATTCTGCTTAGACCTCATCTTCTCTGGAAAGTATCTTTATATCAAAATGAAATTAACAAGTTTTTTCTTTTGAATTTTCTTTTTATACCCCCCACTTTCGAAGAAAATGGGGGGATATACTGGATTGACTGTGTCCGTCCGTCTGTCCATCCGTCACGCTTTCTCCCTCCGTGTGTCGTACCGTCCGTCCGTCCGTCCATCCGACCTCATAACTCGAACAACTATGAACCGATTTCAATAATTTTGTGTATGCAATCTCCTTAGGACTGCCTCTCCGCATGATGCTAATTGCGGTTCGGTCCGACTTTTTTTTTTAAGTTACGCCTCATTTTCGACTTATTTTGACTTAGAAAATTCTGTCCAACTTAATAACTTTAACAAATATGAACCGATTTCAATAATTTTTGGTATACATGCTTCTCACAATACCCTCTCTACATGGTGCAGCTAGGGATTGGCTCAGACTGTTTTTCGTAATATTACACTTCATTTTTGACTTATTTTGACTAAGAAAATTCTGTCTGACTTAAAGGTACGGTTGGCCTTGGCGGTGGGTATCCTGTGGAAATATTTCCACCCGTCAAAAACTGCCACAAACAGAAAGAACAACAAAATGTAGACAGACTTTGTCCGCATACAAATAAGAAATATTGCATAAACAGTATGTTATTGTCATATTTTTGACCACTGTTATGTAAACAAAAGCATAAAAAAGTTACTTTTCTGGAGTTTGTTTATATTATGATGGTAAACATAAAGAGCGTTCTTTGTTGGTGAATTCCTGATATGGAACGAATAAAGAGCGTTTATGCCATATGTGCGTGATTAGCCAGCAGCATTGTGCTGCCTTCTGTAACACAATCAGGCTCTTGCTTAGTTAAAATATAGTAAATCTTTATGATAACATGCTGTTTACGCGATGGTCATGGTATATATGAACGAAACTGTATGCGTTTTAATGTTTTTCTGTTTACGGTGATTGGAACAAATATGAATATTTTCGACAACTAAGGCCTCACGTGCCTTTAAAACTTTAACAATTATGAACCAATTTGAATAATTTTTTCTGTACAAGGAAAATTCTGTTCGACTTAATAACTTTAACAAATATGAACCGATTTCAATAATTTTTGGTATACATGCTTCTCACAATACCCTCTCTACATGGTGCGACTAGGGATTGGCTCAGACTGTTTTTTGTAATATTACACTTTATTTTCGACTTATTTTGACTTAGAAAATTCTGTCCGACTTAATAACTTTAACAAATATGAATCAATTTGAATAATTTTTTCTGTACAAGCTTCTTGTGACACCATATCGATATTATTAGTCCTAATTTTTCTTTAAAGTTAAAATCTTTTTTTTGGGGTTTACGGATAATGCGGGTTGAATTTGCCATGGTGGGGGTATGCTAGCACTCGAGTGCACACCTCTTGTTCTTTTTTAGTTTAGTTTCTCTATATTCCCAAATTGGCAGACGACACAATGCATAATTGAGGTGCCCAATGGGTGCAGATCACCATCTTCATCATCTGAGAATTTAAATGAGTCTAGGTCTCCCATAGCAGATGATGCCATGCAGAATGAGGTCCCCAGAGGATTAATTTGGTGATGCTAGTCTGCTGTGTGGGGTAGCATCACTAAATTCACCCTCTGGGGACCTCATTCTGCTAATTTCCGGTACCATATTTTGAGACCTGTGTGTATTGATGACATCATCTGGCTGTTCATCATTGTGCCAGGACCCTATTAATTGTGCTGAATTATCCCCCCCCCCCCCAATCATTAAAATCAACAACTTTAAAAATAATATATTTATTTGATGATTCTATCATCTGACATAAGAAATCATTAAAGTGGCATGTCTGATTTGACTCTAAAATTTGTCAATTATGTACTATACATAGTTAAATGTTGGAAGGGTAAGATAAGATTTCACAGGTTCAAACTTGTGAGCTGAAAAGCGATTGGTTTTGTTTTGTTAAAATGATAATCGTTACTGTTCAGAAACTAATCACGCTTGGTTACTACTTTCTTGGGTGTATTGTTTATGATTTTGGCTATTAGTGATTGGTAAGTAAGAGCTGTCCATTTCCAGAACACATTTCCTACTTGTATAGTACTATAATATTGACCAATTTGAAACATTTAAACCAGGCCTGCCCCTTTAATGTATGTTTGTGATATGTACATGTACTCTTTATACATTATTGTTATCACTTCTGTAAGTTATAGAATTTACATTTACATAATTAAACAACGTTTATTTTTAAATTGTGACATCTCTCCCATGCATGTTGAGATGCTAAAGGCGTCATACATACAGTATGACAAGTGTGATTAACCCTTTGAGTGCCGAGTCCGATTTTTGTATCAACCCATATTTCCTTGATCATTTTTCAAATTTATTGGTTATAATAATGTGACACATTGATGGAAAGAGCTCTTTCCATCAATGTATCACATTATTATTATCAATAAATTTGAAAAATGATCAAGGAAATATGGGTTGATACAAAAATCGGACTCGGCACACAAAGGGTTAAGCAACATGCACATCTGACATGGAAATGAACAATAAGATGACTGTGAAGATGAAAAATGTCTGGTTACCATGACTTCTCTTTGACCATAACTCATTAACCCTTTCATGACTGGAGCTGCACTGGTGCAGAATGAAAGGTCATGTGCCAGTGCATTCTCTTATATATGCAAATATATATACAAGTCTCCCATAGGAGCCTCACATATATAAGAGAATGCACTGGCTTACAAGGTCAAGGTAAATATTGTTGGGCCAATGTGTTGTTTTATATATGCAAGTCTCCCTATGGGAGACTCGCATATATAAGAGAATGCATTGGCACAGGGTTTTCGCAAACATTCAGGAAGCTCCAGTCATGGAAGGGTTCAATGTGCAATTACATGTACTATAAAGCACCAAAATTATTACCTGCAAAAGCAGAATCAGCATACTTATTACTTCCCATGTGACTATTTATGGCATATTCTCATGGAGACACATAATATACATATATTGACACATACAAAAACAAGATCTTGCAAATCATCAATACCAGCTGTTCTAAAGAAATAATCACGTGGCATAAACAAACTTTAACAGAACATATAAATGTGATAGTATATGATTTATCAACTTAGGGAAATTTACCAATCCCTTGCATCAATCTTGTGATAATTATAGCGTATAGTAATGCCCTAAGTAATCGACTCCTTAACCCCAGCAGAATTATGGGTAACTTTTCAGGATTTGGTCGGAAATATGGCAAGAAGCTATATTTCCAACTTAAAATCCTGAAACGTTACCCATAATTCTCTCAGTGAGAGCTTTCCGATGAATGGCAACAAGCCATATTTCCGACTAAATCCTGAAAAGTTACCCATAATTCTGCTGTGGTTAAGGAGTCGATTATTTAGGGCATTATTGTACCTTACTGATGCGCAGCGCTATTTTTTGCTCAGTTTTTAAATTTGTGCACCATTATGTGATCCGATCCTATCCATGGCAGCTAGGGTTCTAATCTTTATGAAGGTAGATTAAATACCACCACGATGCAAATATATACAGCAAGCAGAAAAGAACTCTTCGTTATGTGGTTGTAAAGATGGGTAGCCTGTGTCTACTGCTCTCGGTATAATGATGTATACCATGCTATTTAAATAGTTCATGAAATCCAATGAAGGAATTAAACCATTTGGTTGTGTTTATAGTTGAGTTGACATAATTTACTTGCGCCGTGTGACCACAGCTTCAATAATGAACTTGGAGCTTTGAGACATGCTTTCATATTCAATCTTAAAATATGTGTAGCCTACTTTTTATAAGCATGGACATTTTAAAGGGGGACTGCACACTAAATCCGGCCATTTATGGTACCATCTCCTTTTATACTCAACAGAATATATGCGACAAATGAATGAATTTGAGTCATGGATTTGTGCACAAATACATTCACATGCTCTATGAACAATGCAAACGACATGGTAATTATAATGAAAATGAATAAATTAATTTTCACTATATTTACCATGTTTAAATGGTTCATAGAGCACATGACTGTATTTTGCACTAACCCATGGCTCAAATTAATTCATTTGTTGCATACAGTAATGCCCTAATTAATCGACTGCTTAACCACAGCAGAATTATGGGTAACTTTTCAGGATTTAGTCGGAAATATGGCTTGTTGCCATTCATCGTAAAGCTCATGGGGAGAGCTTTCCGATGAATGCCAACAAGCCATATTTCCGACTAAATCCTGAAAAGTTACCCATAATTCTGCTGTGGTTAAGCAGTCGATTAATTAGGGCATTACTGTATATTCTGTTGAGTATAAAAGGACATGGTCCCATAAATGACCAGATTTAGTGTATAATCCCCTTTAATGATTTGCATTTTTGCACATACATTGTTGTGGTGATGGCTTGTTTATGCACACATAATTCTCCACTAAGTGCAACTTAACATGCATACGTAAAATCATTACCGTCTGCAATAAACACTCGTAATTCGCAAAACTTGAACTCGTACTATTGTTCAGTTTAATTGAATGCACTGGCTTACCAGGTCAATGCAAATATTGTTAGGCCAATGTATTCTCGTATACGGGAGACTCGCATATATAAGAGAATGCATTGGCACAGGATCTCTAATGCTGTAACATGCAGCTCCCTTCATGAAATGGTTAAGGTGGTGTCATCTTTGTGCTGGAGGTGCCTAACTTGGGAATTTCTGTATTGGTTGCAACATCTGTGGTTAAAATCTTGCAAGAGAAAACATGATCTATAAATCATTGGTCCGTCTACTCTGTGTGCGAGTGCTTCTCACTACAGAGATACGGTAATGCCCTAAATAATCGACTCATTATTATATAAACCACAGCAGAATTATGGGTAATTTTTCAGGATTTAGTTGGAAATATGGCTTGTTGCCACTCATCGGAAAGCTCTGTATACGGTATAATGAAGCCTGTTAACATCATACCTCAGTTATGAAACTTTAAATCAACTATTTTCTCCAGACCACTTTTTAAAATTTGAGTTTGTATACTCAGTGCAAATTTTGTTGGTTCAAACTCCAAATAACTTGAAGTTTTCAAATCATTTAATTGACATCACTAACGTAACTTTTGAAGAGTCATATGACGTCATGAACCCTCTGTAGGTTTTGTGAGTGATGAATGTCAAGATGATTGAAAAAAGTGGATTTGGATCTCATGTATTGAGGTATTGCTCTTACCTGTGTTTAAGGAGTCGATTATTTAGGGCATTACTGTATACTGCCTCATATTGCTGCAAAATGACTAGATCTTGGTCCTAGTGCCAGCTATATGCCTTTGATACATATACTTCCTCACAGAGCGAAACGCTCTTAATTTATAGTGGAGACCACTCAACTTTAAGGATATTTGTCATCATGGTTACAGTTGAGTTCATGACGAGGTGCCTCGATATCCCTCAGGAATGTTCTCCCAATTGAATTTGTATTCCAGTCGTGAGATTCGGTTCATCTGACCACTAAGATAGTAATGCCTGCAATATACAATGATTTTATTCTTTCAAAAGAAGACACAAAACATTACACGACTCTATAGTGTAAATAGATTCTTTCAGATTAATTAGAAATTGTTAGATTGTTGCATTCCTGGAGTTGTTATAGTGAAACCTGCAAATAGCGTGTCTGTCATTTGCAGAATGACCTCCCCAGATGGCAAATTTAGTGACGCTATCCCATGCAGAGGGTTAGTTTCACCAAATTCACCATCTGGGAGCCTCATTCTGCTTAGGCCTCAACTGTTATGGGAGACCTCGGATCAAATTGAAGTTGGGGATGTTCACCCATTAAAGTTACCTCAATTTTGCTTTTATCTTCTGCAAATTAGGGGATACAAAAACTTTCCAGAAGGGAAAAAGTAACTAAAACAATGTAAATTTGAGAATATATATACTTCGCAAAATATGAGGCCTAGGCAAAATGAGGTCCCCAGCTCCAGTTTTCATTAATTGTCTAAACTTAACAATTAATTACAATTAATTAATTACAAGTGATTTGCAGATGTTCATGACAATGTAGTGATGTTTGGTAATATTTTTCATCATACATGTATTGTTTATTAAATTTTGTCTTGTTGAAAAACAATGGGCAAAAAATCGAGATAAAACTCCAGAGAAGAGCTTTAAAACTCAGATAACCTGCAGTATAGGTCTAGTGCTTTCGTTAATGTTTAACATCATCAGGACCGAGTTTGGCGTACAAGAAGGACTTTAGTCGATTGTATTATTGTTGAAAAATATTGTTGTGCATTTTATGGATTTATATATATGGGCTTGATACCATTGGTGGATCATATAATAAAACACTTATTGCATGGTTTCGAGGTTGACAAGGCACCAATGGTATCAAACCCATATATATAAATCCAAAAAATGCACAATGTTTTTCAGAATTTAATAAACAATACATGTATGATGAAAAATATTACCAAACGTCACTACATTGTCATGATCATTTGAGTAAGAAAAAAGTAGATGCAGGAAGGATTTTTTTTTTATTATTTATCACCGCCTCAACAATTGACAAACAGTGAAATTAAAACTGAAATTTTTTTTTAAAGTGAAATGTTTTGTTCATAATTTAAATTTAAACTAATGTTTGCAGGTATCGGCCAATCAGAAATTGTGTTTGAGTTGACAAATGGATCAAGAGTAAAACTTAAGAAATATTTCTTTACAAGTTGTCTATAATAGACTAACCAAGGGTATGTCACATAGAATGCCAGCTAGTGAGGTTATGAGGTATATATAGGGTAGAATGTCTTCTCTGATGTCATGATATAACGAGGCATGCAACTTCTTCCTCTATAATTTAAGTATCTGTAGTCCTTAATGGAGAAAATGGTAATATGGTGAAAAAAATGTTGAAGTAGAAAGTGTCACCATTGATTCTTACCTTATCGCTCGTGCCAGTTTAGCAAAATCCATAGCCTTCATAGCTTTGTATTGACCCCACATCCTACTGAGGCGAACTGTGTCGACAAATTTGAATCTGCCTTCTGACTGATCCACCCATCGCATGACGCTATCGTCCTTGCCGAGCTGCTCCAGCAGAAACTTCCACAGCAGTTTACTCCTTTTCACATCTATAGCAAATACAGTGAATGATGCATGTAGAGTTTGTATGGAGAACGATAATAATAACCAATGTATTTACAGTAATACCCCAAATAATCGACTCATTAACGACAGCAGAGTTATGGGTAATTTTTCAGGATTTGGTCGGAAATACTAAGAGCTTTCTGATGAATGGCAACAAGCCATATTTCCGACTAAATCCTGAAAAATTATCCATAATTCTGCTGTCATTAAGGAGTTGATTATTTAGGGCATTACTGTATATAGGAGAGTGTCATCCCCCTCCCCCTGGAGTCTGGCATACCACGTAAATTTGGGGGTGGAATCCCGAGTACCACATAAGGATCATTAATTAATATGGATACATGTATAGGCCTACAAGATATTTAATTTCGCGGGAAACATGACCCGCTGCTTAAACGCAATGCTAACAAATCGATCATGATTGACAATGCCCGGGGTCCAAAAACTTCAATATTATTTCAGTTTCCTGGTTTTAGTATATAGCTTGACCATACAATGTCAATTTCAATAACATATAGGACAGAAATTGCTTTTATAAAACTATTGTTTGAGGGTCCGTGTCGACGTCCTGCCATTTTTGGAGTCAGGAATCCTTCCTACCAGAGCATGGAATCTGGCGTACGATTAGTACAAGCCTGAGTTTAGTCACAGTGCCTGTCATTTGCAGAATGAGGTACCCAGAGGGTGCATTTAGTGATGTTATCCTGCACAGCTGGCTAGCATCACCAAATTCACCCACTGGGGACCTCATTCTGCTTACTTACGCCTCAACTGCTATGGGAGACAGACTCAGATTTTAAGATCCCAAATGGTGAATATTGTTATGTACACCCATTGGGAACCTCGATTATGCAATGTGTCATCTGCCAATTTGGGGATATAGAGAAACTAAACTAAAAAAAGAAATAGGATCTATGTGAAGTTTCTATAGAAATTTTATAATAAAGAAACTTTCCAGAGAAGATGAGGCCTAAGCAAAATGAGGTCCCTAGAGGGGGAATTTAGTGAATGATGCTAGCCTGCTATGCGGGATATATAGCGTCACTCAATTCACACACTGGGGACCTCAATCTGCAAATGGCGGGCACACTAAACTCAGGCTTGTACAATAAAAAGTTCCAGTGCACTTTACATGATTATTACCCGGTGGTCATAGGGCATTGATTCAGGGGCGCCGGAAGCATCCAAGGGCAGGGGGGCAGAGCCTACAAAAAGGGCACTTTTCCACAAAAAAGGGCATTTTCTCCGCAAACTCAGGAAAATAACTATAAATTCATTGTGGCAAAAATCCCTATTTTAATGGTATTTGTCGGTTTTTATGGCAGTTTTGTGATAAAATTAACAAAAAAATAATATTCCTTGTGAAATTGGTGGTATTTGGACCAAAAAAGTCACATTTTGCTAAAAAAAACACGAGATTAAACACACAAAAAGCATTTTCTGTCTCCAGAAAAAGGGCAAGTCCTGCCCCCGCTCGACCCCCTTGGTCAAGGGCAGGGGGGTCAGCTGCCCCCTCTGCCCCCCCTCTTCCGGCGCCCCTGCATTGATTATCCATCCTCCCAAAGAGAAGAAGCAATCCGAGCAACTAATGAGCATATACAGGCTTAGTATAGCTGAAGGGGTCACTCTCACCAAAAAAAGTGCTGAAGGGTACACAGGATTTTCAAAATGAAAGGGTACACAGCAGACCTGTTTAATCTCCCGGATTGTGCGGGAGACTACCGGTTTGAGGCTTCATCTCCCGAGCTCCCGGATTAAGCTTGTAATCTCACAGTTTCAATCAAATCAACATTGTAGTCATCTACTTCATGTTGTAAGTTTGCAAGTCACTTTTTAAAACATTACATGTTGGAGCTCAATGCACACTAATATTCAACACATATCTTTTATGGACATGTTGATAAAATAATAATAAAAAAAAAAAAAAATTGTCATAATTAACATCAGGCATTGCAATAAAAAGGCCTAATGCGGTCCTTTCTATTCAATGCGGCTGGGCCTGAGAACCAAAACCTTTTTTTTTTGGCCTTACATTTAACTATTTTAAAATCACTACCCACCATTTTTCAAAGGAAGAAATAGTGAACATGTTACTTTTTGGCTGCAATTTGTAATCTCCCTGACAAGACCCAAATCTCCCTGACTGAAGGAGCAGAATCTCCCTGACAGATTTTTAGGCATTAAACAGGTCTGGTACACAGGACATTCAGTCTTCGTATCTGCCATGATTTCTGTTAGAGAATAATTGTTTACGTTCCAATGAATATCAAAATGTACTGAAAACAAACTGCTAATGAGCGCCAGACTTTCATAAACACAATTTAAGTAATGGTGTTCGTGCCGATCACAAACCCTGTGTACCCTTCAGCACATTTTCAAACCCTGTGTACCCTTCAGCACTTTTTTTGGTGAGAGTGACCCCTTCAGCATTAGTATAGTATATACAGTAATGCCCTAAATAATCCACTGCTTAACCACAGCATAATTATGGGTAATTTTTCAGGATTTAGTTGGAAATATGGCTTGTTGCCATTCATCGGAGAGCTTGCCATTCATCGAATAGCTCTCAGTGAGAACTTTCCGATCAATGACAATAAGCCATATTTCCGACTAAATTCTGAAAAATTACCCATAATTCTGCTGTGGCTAAGGAGTCGATTATTTAGGGCATTACTGTATAGTATGCTAAGCATTCTGACAAATCCATTGACTCCCGACTGGGTACTTGGGGCGAGTACCACATGACAACTGTGGCAGGAATATAAACGCCCACTTTCAAGTTAATAATAACTAGTGATTTCTTTTAATCTGATGATAAATAGCAATTTACATAATATGTCAATTCATGATCTTTGAAAATGATTGAACTTCAAAATTGCGTTTTTTGACTCTCAAATTAATATATTTTAGCTTTTGTATATGCTTGAAATTGTTCAGCTTTCATACACATCTAATAATTGGAAAATTTTAACTGAAAGGTGGAGGTCCTCAAATGGAACTTTGGCTGTCACCAAAGGGCAGTGGCACACTCCCAACCATTCGAGACCCTAGCTACGTCCCTGATTCCCAATCTCAGTCAAATTAACCCTTCCATGGCTGGAGCTTCCTGAAATTTTGTGAAACCCTGTGTCAAAGCATTCTCTTATATATGTGAGCCTCCCATATATAAGAGAATGCACTGACACAGGATATTTAATGCTGCACAGCGCAGTTTCCATCATGAAAGGGTTATGTAATGCATCATGATCGAGCTTTGAAACATACTTTTTCGGCCAGATGGAGTCTTTTGAGTTAAAGCAGGCTTCTGTTTCTCCTTCTTTGTTGTTAGCTTCGGCCGTTTTATCGCCTCTCCCGCTGGGAAGTCACATTCGCCATTTATAAGCGGAAAATTCGGCAGAGAAGGCTTCACCAATCGTATGATGTTCCCTGCTACTCTCTGCTTCAGATTCGCTGTATAGAGAATCGGATGGATTCTATATTAATTCGACTTGGCTAAAATTAATGATCATTCATCCATGCCAGAAAAAAATGTCCAATTTCAATTTCTAAGGAATTTAATTTTGTATTACTTGGTTTACGGAATTCTTTCTCTCCAAGGTGAGGTGGGAGGGAAAAAAATAAAAATAAAATCTGTATAATTATTTTTTTTAATTTAAAATTTCGGGAGAAATAAAATATTTGCTGTATAATAATATCCTCATCTAAAACAAGCACGGGCAAATATATTTTTTTATTTGGATGTTTCTTTAAAGCATGATACGAATAGGTGAGAACATATCGCCAATATCAGCATCCGTCATGTTGGCGTTACCTTTCAATACCATAAATATCACCAGGAGGCTTCGCTGTTCAATCGATGTTGTTATACATTTTACGTAAACTTATTCTTTTATATATTTTTGTTTATATGTCTGGATTAATATTCCCATTGGCGGAAATAAAAAAACCGAAAACTAAAATTTTATTTTTATTGACAAACAGCTTTTTTTGGGGTAGGGAAATCCGTAAACCAAGTAATAAAAAAATAAAATGCCTTAGGATATGAAATGAATTTTGCCTGGATTGAGGGCGCTATAACAAGATACATTCTCCCTCTTGGTACGCTCTGAACATTTTCGCTAGATTCGCTAACAAATGATATGAAAAAAGTCATATGATGCCAAATGTAAGTCAAATGATACCTTCTTCTTGGGTCAAATGATACCTTTCCAAAATAAAGTATCATTTTTTTCTTTTTTCAAATGGAACTATTTACTTGTCCACACAGGAACTAATTCATTCTCAAAGTGTGTGTTGTTTACTCAGGTCAAATCCGGTGAACTGGCCTTTTGGTATCACTTGCCTCAAGTATCATTTGACTCGAAGTGTCATTTAACTCGAATGTCCTTTGTCTCAAGTGTCATTTGACCAACACTTCAAAATAAGAGTGTGAAGGTATATAGAACTAATATCAACAAGAGCGCACCAATCATACAGTAATGCCCTAAATAATCGACTCCTTAACCACAGCAGAATTATGGGTAATTTTTCAGGATTTAGTCGGAAATATGGCTTGTTGCCATTCATCGGAAAGGTCTCACTGAGAGCTTTCCGATGAATGGCATATTTCCGACTAAGGAGTCGAATATTTGGGGCATTACTGTACTTCATTTTATCGAGTCATCAAGGGAGGTAAACCCTGCATGTGGTTTGGTATGGAACAGGGAAGATGAATAATTTAACCGACATGGGAAATTAAGTCATGTACGATCGACATGTAAAAAGTCATGAGAATCTTTCCTGAACACAACACATGGAATTTTGGGTATGGATCTGTATAAGGTTTGCTTTTTTATCATTTTGTTTTTATTTTTATTTGCTTTTTTTCCTGAAATATATTTACAACTTGCTCGGAAGAGATACTCTATCTTTGAGGTGCGATAGTTCTAACTATTTAAAGTGTTGTATGCTGGAGTGGGGCTGGTACACTTGCCACACCTACATTCCTGAGCATTGTATGCACCTAAAATATGACTCACCTGGTAATACATAGTCAATTTTCTGATCTTCACCAGAAGATTCTCCTTCAATGTCATCATCGTCAAGATCATCAAGTGCATATTGGTCTAAAGTTTCTAAACAAACTGAAAGACAGAAAATCCCAAATTAAAATAGGACTCAAATGTTATTTCAAGCAAGCCTTGAAATAGTGTGTCTGTCATTTGCAGAATGAGGTCCCCAGAGGGTGAATTTAGTGATGCTACCCCGCATAGTGGGCTAGAATCACCAAATTCACCCTCTGGGGACCTCATTCTGTTACACCTCAGCAGAATGAGGTTCCCAGAGGGTGAATTTGGTGATGTTAGCCCGCTATGCGGGGTAGCATCACTAAATTCACCCTCTGGGAACCTCATTCTGCAAATGACAGACACACTATTTCAAGGCTTGATTTCAATAGATGATCGCCAAACTGAAGAAACCTCATAATAAATCTTGGAGATTAACATTAACCCTTTCATGATGGGAGCCATGCTGATGCAGCATTAAAGATCCTGTGCCAGTGTATTTTCTTATATATATATATATGAGCCTCACATATATAAGAATGCACTGGCTGTCAAGGTAAATATTGTTAGGCCAATGTATTCCCTTATATACTAGGATGCCTTTTACACAGGGTTTTTGCAAAATTTCAAGAAACTCTAGTCATGGAAGGGTTAAGGGCCAGATGCATGTTTTTCATAAATTGAGGCGAAAATTTCAAGAAAGATTTGGATTTATCTGACGAAAAATCTTGAATTTCACATATTATCTTCATTGTATATAGAATCTGAACAATTATTAACAGAATTTAAGAAAAAAAACAATGGATTTTAGACTTTTTAGTACATTTGAGAGGTTGAAAATATAACTATCTTTTTTTATTTTTTTGTCACAGTATCAAGTGCTGATACAATAATTAATAATCACACAACTTTCCAAACAGCTTATTACATTGGCTCTATGAGAGGAAGCTTCATTTGTATCATAATGTTGAGTTAATGTTTTAACTGCATGATATTATGATATACCCCATATATTATCATTGACGAATAAAGCAGCCACAAATATTTCAGCCCAATGAAAACAAATGTTGGTATGCAGGCAAGTGCACTCGAACGGAGCAATCAACTGGAATTAGACCACAATATTATATATCATACATGGCCACTGGGGATTTGGCTATGGAGCTAGCGATGACCTGAAACTCATCTCAGCCCAAAGTTGTATTGATCAGCAGTATGGCATGAACATTTTAGTTGGTGGTTCACTGTTGTCTTTCTTAACTTGAATCAAGAAAAATTAAGTCTCCTCTTATGATCTTCAGATATGATATATATTATAAAATAAAAGAGTAGGATCTGTCGGTCCGTGCCAACGAAAGGAGTTTATGGGGTTTGGATTTTGGTTTAACCCTTTGAATGCCAGGAGCCGATCTCATCGGCCCTAAACCTACAAAATAAGTCTGTTAAAGAATATAAGAATAAGTTATTAAAATTGTAAAAAATTAAAAAAAACAAAAAATTGTTAGGCCAATGCATTCTCTTAGTCAATTTCGCTTTATTGCATAGCGTCGGTGCATGGCTTTTCTTATGCAGTTAACCGAATATGCATAAAGCCGAAATCACGATAAAAAGAAGCATACGCCGTTTTTCTATCACCAGCATCAGTCTAGAAATACAGTGAATTGTTTATGTTTCGTTCATTCAATTTCATCATCAATTTAGTTTGTTTAAAAAAAATTATATCTAAAGAGCTTGATCTATATTAATTTAATGTTATTCCATATTATATTACCATCTATGATTGTAAAATGTTCAAGAATAAAACGATGTTCTTGTCGGGAACGGCAACCCCCATTGATAATAAACTCACTATATACATGTTTATATTTAGAATATATCCAATCAATCAGTTAGAAATGCATTACACACATGTAATATTAAACAAAAAATCATTAACTACCCACCAAATATCAGTTAATAGCCACCAAGAACTTGTAAGAAAAACGCCAACGTTTCGGTAAGAAAAACGCCAACGTTTCCCGAAAAAATTTCCCTCGATCTCTCTCTATCTCTCTCTCTCTGCCTCCTGCTATCCCTAAAGGTACTCAACCCGATAAAACTCCTCTCAATTACTATTTCAATGGCGTCGGGGGTCAAAAATATTTGATTCGAGTCGAGGAAGTCACCCATCAAAGCTCAGATTTGTTAGATATCGATTTTAGAAATCTATTATTTTTCATTATCGGGAATACTATCTGGCCCAGAACTCAGTCAAAATTGCGTTAAAATTACCACTTGATTTTAGAGTTATTCATCCTTGTCTGTTTGAATAGATTTGGAGTACACATCCAGAGCAGATTACGGCAGTTATTAGTACTCATCTCGAGAACATAACAAATTTGAAAAATCAATATCTAATAACTCTGAGCTTTGTTTGATGGGTTCCTCGACTCGAATCAAATATGTTTTACCCCCAAAGCCAAAGAAATAGTAATATAGGACCCTCTGATCGGATTGTTGTTGTTGGAATCTGTTGAGAAGGGGACCCTCTTTACGGGTTGAGTACCTTTAACACTATCTTCCTGCTGTTTCCATCCCCAACTCAAACTTAGTTACTTTTCCTTTAAAAAACATTATTTATATCCTTTCCCATCTGATCGACACCCCTCCCTCACTTATTGGGGATGGGGCATGTCGCCAAAGAGGAGAAGACTTCATATAAGCCCTCGGGCTTGTTGTCTGATCCTCATTTCCATACATTATCTCTTATATGTTATATATTTATGTCATTTGTGTATTATGTGTATTATGTTTGGATTTGGAAATAAAAATATGTTTACACTAAAAAATTATAAAAATACTATTTTTGTTTGTTTCACGTTATGAGAAGGGGGATAATTCTATGTACGGTAGTTGCCGTTTATTTTCGGTAATTTTGTTTGTTTCAAAATAAATAGGTATATGAAGAACCATCTATCCATGTAGCCAACTGGAAAAACTAACAAAAATCAAATTGATTTCCCAATATATCATGCATATTTGTGAGCGCAATTTACGAAACTATATTGAACTATGGGAAGAGGCATAACTCTATTCATTAAATGAAACATTAATTTTTGGGAAACAAAGTGTCTTCAAAAATTAAATAAAATCTTATCTGATAATTAATCAGTGCACATCACACCAAAACAATTGAGTAGCCACTGTCAAACGTAAATGTTTGCTGAATTGAGCCCCATAGTTTTAATTAAACACTGAAGCCCAACAGTGTATGACACCTTCTTTAATTGGTACGCTCACAAATGACTCCAAGCAAATGACAGTTCAACAACCGGTTATTGTTTTGATAGCACGTGCTCCTAGCATTTCTTTAGTGACCTCATTGACATTGCTATGATTTCATTTTGTGCTGCGGCTGCAGTTAATGGAATTAGGTCAAATTCACACCTCAATGCATGCATATTTGCAGCGACTTGATTAATCTTTTGTTATCGCCACAGAAGCTGTTTTGTTTCCCAGAAGCCGGCGATTTCTAAGAAGTTGGAGCATGAATAAATATTGAAGACCTGTTAAATACGGGTTATTTAAATTTAGACAAAATAAATCACTTTGTGTTGCGAAGACAATAATTTGATGATTTATTTCTGAACTATTTTCTGTAACCTCGGGTAATTAGAGCTACCCATGTCATTCGCGGAAAATCTTAGTTTCACTTTCGGTTTCAACACAAACTGACTGGGAAACTGGAATAATTGCGCAGGTGTTTACAAACTTGCATTTTCTGAAGCTGACACAATTCAACAGATTCTGTTAATCTGATAGAATTCCTGGAAATATTATTTGATCTTTCAATAGGATTATCTGAATCTGACATAAATTCCAGGAATCAATTGCGCCGGTGATTACAAACTCTATGTGTTTAGTCGGCGTCTTGATACTTCATTGATGGAATTCCCGGAAACTTCCTTCCTTTCACTTATCGGAATTGCAACTGCATGTGTTTACATACGTTTTTTAAAGGAAATAAGGAAGCATACAGGAAATGTTTGTGAACAGAAGCATGTTAGAAGAAATAGAAAGCACTTTCGGTTTAGTTGGCTTCCTTGTTGGGGAATTCCCGGAAATCTTCCTTTCACATTGAATTCTCAGAATTGCAACTGGAACTTCAGGTGTTTACAAACGTTTACAAACACAACAAACAACCAAATAAATATAAAAAATTTAATAAATCATGCATGCAATTCACAAATAAATATGGAAACATACAGGAAATGTGTGTCAACAGAAGCATGTTATTGAGAAGAGATAGAAAACCACGTGTGTTATGAAATTGAAAATTGCCGTCTTCGCTCTCGCGATGGTCATCTTCAACAACTTTGTATTAAGTTTTCCCATACAATACGTTTTTCAAGGTAAATATTTTTACAAATTGCTATAATTTCGACATCATGAGGTGACTTTTTACCCCTTCTCATCAACATTTTTGGCGATTTTCGTATGCATAAAAACGGAATAGAGTCCGACCCTTATGCAAATAAACGATTAGAAAATAGTCTTTTTATGAGAAAATGGTTTGGTGCATGCATATTTTATGCAAATGACCGAAATATGCATTTAAACGATATGTAATTAACTGAAATTGACTGGTCGACTCGCATATATAAGAGAATGCATTGGCACAGGGTATATGGGTTGATATAAAATCGATCTGGCACTCAAAGGGTTAAATGTGGTTTAGGGACTTTTTTGGGTTTAAGATCTTAAGCCCTTAAACCTCTTTGTTTAAAATGCTAAAATCCATAAGCCATAACTCCATTGAAAAATATCGGATCAAACCCAAATTCGAATTATATCTGTGTTTTGGGCTGAGAAACTCACATTCCAAATTTGGTTTTGATCAGATAATTTTTTTTACTTATTGCAGCATGTGTGAATTCTAAGTCGAAGAAGGGCCTTAACTTCTTTAAAAAAAATTTTATTCAAATCCATATTCGAACTCGATCTGTATTTTGGGCTGAGAAACACATATACAAAATTTGGTTCCGATCGAATAAAAAATGTTTGAGTTATTGCACCATGCGAAAGTGTCTATGGACAGACAGACAGACGAACGAACGACGAATGGTCAATCCGGACTTCGACACTATGTGTACCATACTATGGTATGGGTATACATAAAAATGTGCATAATGAGGTGACTAATGAGTGAACATGATCAACTTCAACTGGAGAACTTCAATCTGATATCCTATGTCTCCCGTATCAGTTGAGGCCTAAGTAGAATAAGATCCCCGGAGGGTTAATTTGGTGATGCTAGCCCGCTGTGCGGGATAGCATCACTAAATTCACCCTATCTGGACCTCATTCTGCGAATGACAGATACACTATTTGCAGGCTTGTCTATGATAAATAGGCTCCTGTTGAGGCCATATGGCATATGGGTTACCATCATTCCGTGGATTTCGAATCCATCATTATGGTGTTTCTTTGCAAGCCTGAGTTTACTGTGCCTGTCATTTGCAGAATAATGTCCCCGAGGGTGAATTTAGTAACGCTACTACGCACAGCAGGCTAGCATTACTAAATTCACCCTTTGTGGACCCCATTCTGCATGACCTCATCTGCTATGGTAGACAGACTCAGACTGAAATTCCCAAATGGTGAATATTGTGATGTACACCCATTGGGAACCTCGATTATGCAATGCGTCGTCTGCCAATATATATAGAGCAACTAAACTAAAATGAAAGTATCAATGACACTGTAGCTCAACTTGGAAAGGGAATAATTTTATGTGTTACATTCAATGGACCAATTAGCAATGCGGAAAGTTGAAAGGTCTAAGTAATACTAGATTATCAACATAAAGAAATATATAAATTTCATGATGATCAGTACGACCTGTAGCCCGTGCAAATGGCTTGAATTTTGAAATCCAAGATGGCCGTTGGTGGCCATGTTTTTTTTCTTCGAATGACCCCAAAATGACTCATTCCCGTCTAAATGTCAATGTCAACAGCTATGAAAAATTTCATAATGATCAAACAAAGGTTCGACCTGTAGCCTGTATAGTTGACGCCTCACACACGCACACGCACACACACGGACGACGGATACCAAGCCATGGCAATAGCTCAAACTTTACAAAGTAAAGTTGAGCTAAAAAACGAAATAGAATCCATGTGAAGAAGTTTCCTTAGTCATAGAAATGTGATAATAGAGAAACTTTTCAGAGAAGATGCGGGATAGCGTCACTAAATTCACCTCAGGGGACCACATTCTGCAAATGACATGCACACTGAACTCAGGCATGTTTCTTTGTCCCGTGTGCTGGTTATCTATAGTGCACGTTAGTATGGTTATTTTGTTCTGATGGGATGAACGGGTGCAACTGCACTTTTGAAAAAGTTCTATCTTACATAAGTTCTAGCTACCGGAAAACAGCAAAGTGTTGCATATTTTTCATGCCATTAACCCTTTCATGACTGGAGTTACGCTGGTGCAGCATTAAAGATCATGTGCCAGTGCATTCTATTATATATGCTAGTCTCCCATATGGAGCCTCGGCTGCCTCGCATATATATAAGAGAATGCACTAGCTAACGAGGCCAAGGTAAATATTGTTAGTCCAAGGTATTTACTTATATATATGAGTCTCCCACAGGGATCCTCGCATATATAAGGGAGACTCGCCAATATAAGAGAATGCAATTGGCACAGGTAGCGTTTTCGCAAAATTTCAGGAAGATCCAGTTAGGGTTAAAGTATAATAAATACATGTATATGTAATATGATGGTCACTGGATTTTGGGATTGGCGGATATATCAGGACATTTGGGCAAAACTCCAAGTTGAGTGTGATCTATTTTCAATTCACCACTGAGTTATCTAAAGTAACAAACCAGCAAAAATTCCCGCCCAACTTGCCCCGAGCCGCCTTATGTCATTCGGGAAATTTGAGCGATTTGGGAGAGAACTTACCCCCAAAAAAGCCACAATAGGCTTGTTGTCCCAGCCCATTGCAATCACCCATAATTGTCCATTAGCATTTTGTTAAAATATTAATCTTTTTTTTCTGTATTGGAAAAAATATTGTGTTTACACCAACTAGCCCAAGCTTGACTTGGACTAACCCTGAACATGGTCGGGGGATTTGAAACATATTCCCCATTGTTGTCGTTGTTGAGACACAGACACCTATCATGTGCTTCTGAAAACGCCATGCACATATCGTGATATCACGGAATTTGGAACGCATATGATCTGTTCTCTTCATGTATTATCCCTCCTTTGAGTGAGGAGCACCCATATCATACATAAGATGGGTAGATAACAACATAATTCTAAGATATGTGTTTAAAATACTTGATATACTATTTAGGAGCATAAAACGAGGACAGTTTAGCCTCGTGAGTTAGTGTTTGTTTGTTTTTGTTTTTTGTTTGTTTGTTTGTTTGTTTTTTAACATATTGTATATTTACATGCCCTATGTTATTCGCCTTGGAGGACAGTGAAGCTCGGTTTCAGGATGTAAGTATGCGTCGTGCATGAATGGAGTATATAGGTAGTGTTACGGGCATACATTTCAATTCGTGTTTTTGATGTTGTTATCAAGTGGTTTAATATTTCCAGTTTGGTACAGTCTGCCACTATTTGTGTCAAAAGTTCATAGTTATTGTTCAGTGTTGTTTTGTCCATGACACCAGGTAGAGACATTTATGTGTGTATGTCGGATTCGAACCTTAAAGGTGGCTTATATCTCACACAACATGATCCATATATATATATATAGTTTCCTGGTATGAAATAATAAATACGAATCGATGACCCCTGTCCGGAAACGCGTCTATCAATTAATATTGATTTTATATGGAATTTTGTTCGTATAAAATAACTCTGTAACTCAATAATGGTACGTCCCTGCTATTCATGGCCGTCTTTTTTTATTTGTTATTTTCAGTTATTTTGATCATTGAAAACTGTTGAAAATAAGAATATGCCACACTCCAGGTCTTATCTACTTGATTCGCACTTAATATTACATTAGATACAATTAATTCGGAGCACCACGATGGAGCTAGACCTCTATCTAAAAGTTCTAGAAGTGTCCCATTAATTGTATAAAAATAATATTAATTGATATAATCGTTTCCGGGCAGGGATTTCCAACTCCTACGCATTATTTTATACCCAGGAAACCATCTAAAATTTATTATTTAAAGAGATAGTTCATCTTTAAGATGTATATAGCTATAGCTCAAAGGTCGGTGGATTCGACTCGGCCCACAACCGCACTAAATGAGCTATATCCGCTCATTTAAAGGTATACTAAATCCGAATTAACGCTCGCAAATTACTATTTCCTTGGCTTCGGGGGTAAAAAATATTTGATTCGAATCGAGGAACCCACAAAGCTCAGAGTGATCAGATATCGATGTTTGAAATCTATTTGTTTAATTATAGTGGCCCAGTAAATAGTCTAAGAGAGGAATTTCTCTGACCAAATTGCGGATGAAGATGGATAACTCTAAAATCAAGTGGCTTTTTGTGTCAGATATTTGACAAAAGTATTTTTTCGGCGGGTACTGCAACTGCATGGGGTGGTAAACGTGACTAAATGCAGCAGTTTTAAGTCCCGTCGAAATGAAGCAAGTCCCTCCAATACATGTACATGGCGGGCGGTTTATGGTGGATTAGTAATGCGCGTGGATTGGTATGTGGGGTGGCTAATCCCGGGATTGTCGGCAAAACCGAGTGGTCCCCCCTTAACCCCAAATTAATTTGAATGTGAGTTTACACAACGGGGTGGAGGTGCTGAGTACGAAGTACTTTAATCAGCTGATAATTACTGATAGATCTATTTAAGGTAACTGAGATTGAATGATAAAAGTTTCAGATTTTTAGGGTGCATTTCTTATTTGTATAATTCAAACAAGTAACATGAAAATAGTAGAACGGAAACAAAAGACAATTAAACCAGACAAACACATAAGCATATGTTTCTATAGCAGTGAGCTGAAAGAAAAGTTTATTTTAATTATTAAATAGGGACTTGCTGCATTTCTAGGGACTTGCCAGGACTTGCTGCAATTATGTGGACACGCATGCATGGGGCTGAATTGGTCTAGCTTGCATTGTGTGTTTCCGTTGATATTCTAGAGTACCCATGCATGATCTCCAAACGTTGAATTGGGCACCCGTGCATGATATCGAAACGATGATTTGGGCACCCATGCATGATATCGAAACGATTATTTGGGCACCCATGTATGATCTCGAAACGTTGAATTGCACCCTTGTACGATCTCGAAACGTTGAATTTGGGCACCCATGCTGGTCTCCGAAACGTTGATTTGCATGGGCACCCATGCTGGTCTCCGAAACGTTGATTTGGGCACACATGCTGGTCTCCGAAACCTTGATTTGGGCACCCATGCATGACCTCGAAACGTTTATTTGGGCACCCATGAATGATCTCGAAACGTTCAATTGGGCACCCATGCTGATCTCCGCGATAAGTTGATTGGGATACCCGTGATCGGGACCTTTCTATACGCCCCCTGTCACTAATTAACTCGCGGCCATATTTTATCAACCAGGCCCTGTTCCGAGGTTTAGTGCTACAGGTCAAAGTTCTGGTGTAGCATTTCGATATATGGAAGTCATGGATATATATTGGAAATGCTACTCCAGAACTTTGACATGTAGCACTAAAACCACGGAACCGGGGCTGGGCGAATCTCTGAAACCGCGGAAAGGGGCTGGTTGAATCCAATATGGCCGCGACTCGGTGACTCGCTTATAACCAATCATCGGTGAAACACGCCCTGTCACTAACTTGCGGCCATATTGGATCCACCTGTTCCGGTTCCATATTTTTATTTAGCTTTCCATATATTGAAGTCATGAATAACTCAAAATCTCCATATATGGAAATGCTTCTCCAAAACTTTTACCTGTAGCACTAAAACCACGGAACCGGGTGTGGATGAATCTATGAAACCACGGAACCGGACCTGCATGGTGGATCCAATATGGCCGCGAGTTAGTGACAGGGCGTATATGATGCGCATAAAATACAACAACTTACCAGATGCATCATCGTCACTGCTTGGTTCTAGTTTTATGTCGTCTGACATCGGTACTGATGAACTATCTTCGGGGTGACCTGTGCAAAGGAACCATCATGACATATGTTAAACAAGGGTTGCGCATCGAAGATGGCGATCGTCGAGTATTTTTGCCCACAAGAGCGAATATGTCCAACCGAGAATGACTAATTAAAGTGTCAATGACACTGTCACACTGTAGCTCAACTTGGAAAGGTGATAATTTCATGTGTTACAGTCAATGGAGCGACTAGGAATGCGAGATACATATAAAGTAAAATACAAGATGGCCGCTGTCTGCCATGTTTTCCAATGAAATAAAAAAAAATTGGACAGCTCCCATCTAGTGGTCACCCCAAAGATCATTATGCAGTTTGGTGACGATCGATAGAGGGATGTGGTCTGTATGTGTGCTAAAGGATTTAGTTATGCAAAGAGTAAAATCCAAGATGGCTGCCGGTGGCCATGTTATAAGCGATATTCGAGAAAAAAAAGTTATATTCATTACAGTCAACAGAGCGATATAAGGAATGCGGAAAATCTAAATGTTTAAGTAATACATGTACCAATTCAACCCGAAATCCATATTAAATTTGGGGTCAATTGTATAAAAAAAGAAGTTGGGTGTAGGCCCTGTATGGCATGCCGAAGTATTTAATGATGCATATATAGGGAACATTCAAGATGGCTGTCATAGCTTAACAATTGCCACCGCACTTAATTGGTCAAGTAATAGATAGAACGATACATTTGTGTGAATTGGTTAACGTTATTGCACGATGTGAGTCATGTGACGCGATGGTAAAACGAGAACCTGTTATTATATCGACCGCGTTCATGGCGTTTAGTCATCAAGGTCAACAAACCTTATATTAGGCGTGACTTCGTTCATGTGATGGTGTGTTTTATTCGGATATGCAACGCCTGACCCAATTGCAGAAGTTTGTCAATCACGGAACATGATTTAGTATAACACACACGCGGCCTATAATATGCACATAATTATGTGTTTTAAGACATTTCAATATATGATGTTAAGGATGTAACGGCGTCCTTATGATCAGCCACCACGTCACCTTATTATATACTAAGCGCCACGGCTCTGCAATATGGTGGCGTCGCGGGAAGTTTTGAAATCCCTTTTAACGGCAACAAAAAGACGTCACGCGAAGGAAACAGGGTTACCAAAACGACGGACTAATAAGTCTGGCGCTCAATTACGTCCGAAGTATAAACTATATTGTCGAAATAAGAGAAAATTCGGTTATGTTCAAGACCAATGATAGAACATGTCACGAAGACATAATCTGGCTTCGCCCATAGAAATCATATTCCACCCATTCAAAACCTGGGAACTTATTGATGTTTTGACCTGACCTGACGGGGAACTTAATAACATTGTTCTTTAATAATCTATTTCACAGTATATAGGGGTGATCCCAGCTCGACTTTGCGTTATTTTTGTGACTATTGAGAGTCCATATCGCAATACATTTTGAATCGATTACCTAGGAGGAAATTCCATGATTGTTTTAAGCGACTCACCAAAGTCACCTCAGTCATAAAATCTAGAACTGGGACCTTCACCCGGCCACCATGAGGTAAACTGTTAAAGGTACGGGCGGTGTTGGTGGTGAGTATGCTGTTAAAATATTCACCTCCGTCAAAAACCGCCATAAACAGAAATAATAGTAAAATATAGACAGGCTTTGTTCTTATACCAATCAGAAATATGGCATAAACAGTTTGTTATTGTCAAATGTTTTTCCTTTGTTATGTAAACAAACGCAAAAAACGTTACAGAACCTAGCTGGCTTTTGTTTAGATCCGGATATGGTAAACATAAAGAGCGTTATTTGTTACCATTTTTCTGATATGGAAATAATAAAGAGCGTTTATATCATATGTGTGTGATTAGCCAGTAGAATTGTGCTGTGTTATGTAAACAGAAGCAAAACTTCTGTAACACGAGCAGGCTCTTGTTTACGTACACCAACGTGCGTCTTGACGACAATATACTATTTACGTGCTGGTTATGTTTGGCATATGAACAAAACTATATATATTTTAATATTCCTTCTGTTGATGGCGATTTGAACAAATATGAATATTTCTGCAACGAACACCGCCCGTGCCTTTAAGGAACAGGTATATTGACTAAGAAATATATTGCCTGTACTGTTTTTTCAATGTAATAAACTTACATATCCGAACATCAACCAATTCCCATGTTTTAAACTGGTTGAGTATGAACTCAACTGACATAAGACATAGTAGAGATTCATGCATGGAATGGTCTATTTATTAGCGAGTCAAGCCCACCCATAAGTGCTAAGGAGGAGGTCAAGATACCAATTTTGAAAATCTTCGCAGCAAAAGTTACCGAGTTGCAAATATTTCTGTGTGTGGTATTGCAAACAATACACATTTATCTGGCGGGTCGGCATGGAATTTGTCCTATTAGAAAGTTGGTGTATTTATTTTTGAATTTATGTTGATTTTTAAAAACTAGGTCAAATGGTGTTAGTCATGCAATTCCAGAAAAAAATTCTTAAAGACATACATGTATTATGTACTTGTTCGGGTGCGTGAAACTGCTAAGTCAGTATTCAGGCACTATGCCAATTGGAGGAATGCAACATTCTACTAACACGGCCGAAAATCTGAAGCAAATCGACCGTACCACTCCATAGAAAACATCGTCTGAACTACGTTCAATTGTAAATATTTACTACTCGATTCGGGAAGCACCTATTGGCAATAAACTAACGAAAACGATTTCACCACCGAGAGTCACTGCGTTTAATTAATACATATGAATGACGGTGTCTGTTGAAATTTAGATATAGTATTTGTAAAAAAACTACTTTGAACAAGATTATTCTCCATTTATATATTTGATCACCCTACTGGAGTGTTTCACACCACTTTAATAATAAATATAGCAAACACTGGCAATTTACCAAGCTCAGCCGCTCAGTTAAATGTTATGTCTGTTTAATGATATGATGCTCTAGTTCTCAGACAACTGTTTCATATAATAACCTTTGATGTGGAGATTTACATGGGAACCCCTGTTCAAAATTGGTCATTTAATATCCCCCCCCCCCTTAAAGTTTACCGGATTTTGAGATCACGTTATGTGAGGGTTCATTTAACTTGGCGTCCAGCTGTCACCAAAAGCACTAACAGTAAGGACCAATACTCGACCGATAGTAATATACAACATGCATACATATGTACTTACAATTTCCGCCCATTACATCAAATTCCATCACATAATTATAATTGCTGAGTGCAAACTTCAAACACTATGCTGTGACTTGAAATCCAACCATATGTCATATTTCTATACGACATCGTGATTATGTACACATTTCACATTTAAATGACAAATGCTGACATGGTATTTATTGAACCCGTATAAAATATCAGAATGCAGAATAACCAGGAAGCCACAAAAATAAACGGTCGTTTGTACCTACGTGTTACGAGTCTTACCCATTCAATAGTGAGACCGGTGTCCGCCAGAAATTACACTGTGTGCGAGATTATCCATGCATGGACATCCGACATTTACATTTACTGTATCAATCCGTAGATTCCGAACACAAAATATCTATCATATTACAGCCATTTTCTTATCATCAGCGAATGAAATGGTTGTTTATAATTGGCCTGTATTGTGCGTTATTCCTTTAACAAACGAAGGGTATTCCCCTTTATAAGCTATGGGGATTCCCCGATTGTGTTTCCGGGTGGTGTGTTTCGGTTTTGTTGTATAATTATATCATCGATCAGACGCACATGTAGCCACCGTGCACGGCATAGATTTATTTATATAACCGACTATCACACCATGTGTTAAAGCGATGCATACGTCAGTTTTTAATGCTTTTTAATATTTGTTTTAATAAAATATGTATATTTAGTGGGGGGAATCACAAGTAGGGCTTTCCGTGGCAGGAAAGGATTTACACGGGACGCTCTCTAAAGTTTCACTCGGAAGAACGGGATCCTTGTTTGTTTCCGAGTCGATAATAGATCATGCCATGAATCTCTACTCTGGCTAACGCCCGTATCATTAGCGTTTGCCAGACTACAGATTCGTGTCATGATCTAACACCTGGAAAACGTATGATGCTGTGACAGAGAGGCGTATAACATTGATAAAACAGTGCAGGTAATATATTTATTAGTTGCTACCTGTTACCTAATTCACTTTGGCTGCGGACACACGTACCACAGTAGCTATGGCATAGTAGGTGTGACAATTTATTATGTGGAGTTTGGTGACAATTGGTCGTCACACTTTATATGCCACAGCTAGCCATGTCGCCCGCTGCATATTCGCACAATGAGTATTCCAAACCTTCGTTATGATCAACCTTTTCTTGCTTTAGTCCTTGTGTATATTGTTCGCTTTGTTTATTCCAGAAACTTTCTTTCAGCTGCATTTCCCCCAACAGTTCCGACACAGCTTCATCGGGCCCACATGATAATGTTAACGGAATTATGCTTAGAACTAAACGTCGCAAAATGAAAAACGCAATTGGGGAACTGTCTTAATACGCATGAAATTAATATAAGTAGTGAGAGCATATCAATAAAATACTATACGTGCATGATATGTGAGCGAATGAGGGATTGCCACGGTCAAACACAATTCTGGACGATCGATCGAGCAATTATATATATCGTAGAGAATACAATGTAGCAAAACGTAATGAGCAGAGATCAACCTTGGTGAAACGCAATGGGTTAATTGGTCCAATCAACTCATTGTGCGGAAACTTAACGGGCAACATGGCTTGCTATGGCACATAATTATTGTCACACAATTGTCACCAAACTCCACCATAATAAATTGTCACACCTACTATGCCATCGCTATATACAATGTGGTGCGTGTGTCCGCAGCCTTTAAATTACACGATTTAAGTGACTTTGTAGTAAGTTTGTGAGCGATTTCGATTTGCTTCGGTTACAATTACGGAAATTGTCCCTGGTAATTAATTCTACGTTTATTGAGATATCGGCTCACAAAAAACATACAATCTTGAGCTGGGACCACCCCACTGTGAGGTAGATTATTGAGGAACAATTATTAACAAAGAAGAATAATTATGCCCTGCCTTGTGTGTTCAATGATATAAAGTTCCCTGTCAGAACGGGTCAGAATATCAAAACGTTCCCATGTTTTCTATTGATTGAATATGATCTCTATGTGCTTTATCTAAGAAGATAAATACAATGACTACAAAGAGCTTTGTATGAGGCATATAAAGAATATGTGGATAATTATTTCAGGCATTTATCGAGACATTTTGGTTAGAGGTCCGTGACAGAGGCGATAATTTACTAGTTTAAAGATACGGGCGGCGTTGGCGTTGGGTATGCTGTTAACATATTCACCTCCGTCAAAAATCACCATAAACATAAATAATATTTAAAATATAGACATACTTTGTTCTTGCACCAATAAGAAATATGGCATAAACAGTATGTTATTGTCAAATGGTTTTCCTTTATTATGTAAACAAAAGCAAAAAACGTTACAGAACCTGGCTTTTGTCTAGATCCGGATATGGTAAACATAAAGAGCGCTATTTGTTACTGTTTTCCTGATATGGAAATCATAAAGAGCGTTTATATCATTTGTGTGCGATTAACCAATAGAATTGCGCCGTGTTATGTAAACAGAAGCAAAACTTCTGTAACACGAGCAGGCTCTTGTTTACGTATACCATCGTACGTCTTGACGACAATATACTATTTACGCGCTGATTATATTTGGCATATGAACAAAACTATATATATTTTAATATTCCTTCTGTTGATGGCGTTTTGAACAAATATGAATATTTCTGCAACGAACACCGCCCGTGCCTTGAAGAGAGACTCTACCTAAATTCAGCCAAGTTTTGGGTCATCTCCTACTATATTCAACGGAAAATATGCAACAAATGAATGAATTTTAGTCAGGGAGGAATCCTCGATATTTCGCTGTATTTCGCATGTATTTTAAGCCGTATATAGCCATTGCAACCGAGCAACTTTCTGTGATGTCTACCGGGGGGGGGGGGGACTGCGGGACACAACGTACCGGGGGGTGGGGGGTACCTAGGCGGAAAAAATTTAAACGTAAATTTTTTCCTTATTCATTTGGGGGGGGGGGGGGGGGGGGGTTGTCGGAAAAAAATTGCATGTAATTTTTTTCCAAATATGTATTTTCAGACTCACAACTTCAATTTTCTCTCTTTTTATAGAATATGGATTAACCTTAATATCCAAATCATATATACATGAGTAGTACAATCCACCTAAAACAATTTTGGATAACCACTGTCTTGGTTTACATGTGATATTGACCCCATTAACCCTCTTAATAATGCCGACTATGTCAGTGTCTACCAGTCGAATGCAGAATTCTACCCTGCGATCGCTTATCTGGCAAATTTTTACTGCAGAACTATCCCATGTATTAAACAATTTCTCCTCCAATGGTATCAGAAAACAGTTATATGCTGGTATCTCACTCATCTCATTTGCATCTTTTTAAAAGTCGAGGTAATGACTAGTTGTCATTTTTTAAAGTGCACACAAAGCGTTGCGATCACCAATATACATCACGAGGTACAAATCTGCGTTCTACTGGTAGACAATGACCATTTTAGTCATAATAATCTAAACTAAGTTACCAAGCACCTTCTCGTGAATTGTATGCTCGGGTGTTTTTTTCGGTTTCCGGTCAAACCGAGTTGTTGTCCGGCTGGGGTAGATTTGATTTTTCTGGGGGGGGGGGGGGGGGGCAAATGGTCAGTGGAAAAAAACTGCAGTTTTTGCTGTTTTGGGGGGGGGGGGGGTACCCAAACCGAAGAAAACAGTTTTTTCCACCCTGTGTCTGCAAATTTTTCCGACCCCCCCCCTGTGTTTACCCTATTTTTTGTTTTGAAAGCACATATAGCCGACTTACTGAAGTGCATACATGTATATAGTCAGTTCTCCACATTAGAATCATACGGGGGTCTATGGTGGGACCAGTACTGACATGAGATGGCCCCAATAAATGGCTCCCATTAATCTAAAGATTACTTTACGTTGTTTTTGGAATCAGGGAGCTAAATGTGTTCCAGTCGGGGAGCGAATGCACCGCCAGAGGTGAAGGTAACCGAAGAATGGCCTTCACCTGATACACGTGACAACACGTTATTAAAGGATGAAATATTTTTTATTTGATTTGTACATCGTATCTAAACAATTTAAACTGGTGAATTAATGGGGAAATGGATTTTTGTGAGTGGAAAATTAATTTAACTAGCTGCTGTAGTTCTGGGGTTTTTTTCAGGTAAAATATGGCTGTGGGATAGCCCTGCCGTATAATTGGGGATTTATGTTAAAAAGTAAACGCATAACCTATGTCTTTTATTGCATTTTGCTGATCATCTGGTGTCAATCTAGCTGGGTAGACATCACTGGATTGGCCCGCAGGCTTCAATTCAGTGAATTTGGTTGAAACGTTAACACTGTCGTCTATGGGAAACCATTTAGTTCAGTGATTCCTTTAAGGGGGCACTGAAGTGGCCAGTGAATGTTTCCACCTTAACATAATCTCGAGCAGACCTCACAGCTCGAAATTCAAAAGACTTGATTCCACCAAACCTGCAAATAGTTTGCCTGTCATTTACACCAAATTCATACTATGTGAACCTCATTCTGCTTATGCCTCAACTGCTATGGGAGACCTAAGATCAGAATGAAGTTCCATAGTTGAAGTTGGTGATGTTCACCTATTAGTCATCTCCGTTTATGAATTTTATCTTCTGCAAATTGAGGGATATAGAAACTTCCCAGAATGTAAAAAGTAAAACAATGTTAATTTGAGACTAGTCCTATGTACACGTATAGATACTTCCCAGAAGATGGGGCATAAACCAGAATAAGGTCCCCTGAGGGTGAATTTGTTTATGCTAGCCCACTGTGTGTGATAGCATCACTAAATTCACCCTGTTGGGAATTCATTCTGCGAATGACAGTCACACTATTTGTAGGCTTGGATGTCACTGAAGTTAACTGCACTCAATGCAAACTAAACATAATTTCTGTACTTTTGGCACTAATGCATTTCAAAGGGAGATCATTAATACATCAGAATTAGGTTCCATGTTTTGAACAGAACAAATATTTGTAAAAAAATATATTAAAGTGATGATGTGAAACACTCCGGTTGGGTGATCAAATAGAAATGGAGAATAATCTTGCTCAAGGTAGTTATTTTTACGAATATTAATCAAATTTATAGCACACATCGTCATTCTTATATATTAATTAAATGCAATGACTCTTGGTGGCGAAATCATTTGCGTTATTTTATCGCCGATTGTTGCGTCCCGAATCGAGATGTAAATATTTAAAATTAATCGTAGTTCAGACGATGCTTTCTGTGGAGTGGTGTGTGCCGATTTCTTTGAGTTTTTCGGCGATGTTAGTGTAATGTTACGTTCTCACAGTTGGCATAGCGCCTGGGTACTAACTTGTCAGTTCTACACACTTGAACAAGTCCATAATATGTCTTCAAATCAAAGTGTCGTTAAATCCTTATGTGAATATCACCAATAGCAGAACGCTAATGTTGTGATCTAGTCCAATCACTGGTTTATTATTGTTTACATAGATTCACTTTGGTATAGAACATGGATTTTTTTTTTGAAAACCAGAAAGTATCGTTTTGTATAAGAAGTGTCCACAATTGCATTAATATAATCTTTTACCGCAAAAGAAAACAATGATTGCACTATATAAGTGCTTTAACCATTGGATGAATCCATAAGTTTTATTATGTTAATTCTGGAATATTTACAGGTACTCAATCCGATTCGATGGTCCCCATATCATCAGATTCCAACAACAACAACATTTTTTTTTTAAATGCAGCTACAGTTGTCAGAATCGATTAATTGCCCCCCCCAAAAAAATGCTAACCAGTCAACTGTAGCATAAAATTGACAAAAAACTGTTATTTATCAATTTTTTTTTCAACGAAATTTTGCCGGTTTGTCAAGTGTCTGACATAAAAAAAGCTTAATTTTAGAGTTATCCACCTTCATGCGCAATTTGGTCTTCTCGTCGACTGTTTACTGGGCCACTTAAAAATTAAAATAATAGATTTCAAACATCTGATCACTCTGAGATTTGATGGGTGGGTTCCTCGACTCGAACCAAATATTGTTTACCCCCGAAGCCAAGGAAATAGTATTTTGCGAGCGTTAATTAGGATTGAGTACCTTTAACGGACATGGCTCTGTCTGGTTTCTAAATGTTGTCGACGTAATTTGGAAGTTGGATGGAGGCATAAGAATATGTTGACAAATTCACAAAATATTGATATACCGGCGTCATATGCTCTGTAAAATACTTGCTAATGTTACAGCTATTTTCAAACTGCTTTCAATTGTTCGCACTAAGTGAAACAAAACGCTCTTCATTTCTACCATCAGGAATAGACTATCAGGAATAGACTTAAGATGGAACGCTATTTATTGTTCTATGCCGAAGAAAGTTTGGGAATTCATTCGGTCACCTTAAATATTATTGTTTGTGCCATAAAGAGGCCGTATAAGAAATTTCAGCGTATTATCGACCTGTGTGTCCGGGCCGCAATGTACTCCCCCACTCAATCACCTGTTCTCTATTACCTTGATCTACCGTATGTACTGTCTTCCAGAGTAACTGACTCACATATATATATGAAGAAAATACCCCTTTGCATAAAACCCTGTTCCAACATTAGTTAAAACGAACAATAATCACACAAACCCCACCAAATGTTATTGCTACCAAACTAGCCATAACCCATATAGCAATATGCTCTGAAAGGCACTACACCAATCACCATAAAATAACAAAATCATTCATGTAAATATGTTCAGCTGTCATCTTATAAACATTTTGTATCTAAATCGACTGTATTGGGAGAGGGGCTTCATAAGTTGAAAAAACTTGTGCCCCAATCCCTTTTGTATCATTTGCAAATAAAATACGTTTCAAGTCAAGCCGCAATGTAACAAAGGCGAGCATAATTTGAACCTTCAAACCACCAAGTGACCTTCAAACCGCCAAGTGATCTTCAAACCGCCAAGTGACCTTCAAACCGCCAAGTGACCTTCAAAGTTTCTAAAAAAAAATTGCCATGATCATCAATGTTGAAATTAGCAAACTCCGCGCCACCTTAAACTCCGCGCCACCTTAAACTCCGTGCCACCTTTAACTCGATCCGCGCCACCTTAAAGGTAAAAAATTAAATAATTATAGACTTATTTATCTGTATCTAATTATAGACTTATTGATCTGTATCTAGTGTATAGGTAGTTTAGGTACACACACACGTATCTAAGTGCACACTCTAACATTGTCACACTGACCCACACATGCATGCCTGGCACTTGGTCTGAAGATACCAGCTAAAGATTTCTAGTATATGTGTGAAAATATGCAGTTCGTGCATGCATCTGAGTGCAATAAACCATTTATATGATCACCCCGGGAACATGTCTCTATTCCGAAGGTTCGCTATTCCGAAGGTTCACTAATCCGAAGGTTATTCCGAAGGTTCACTAATCCGAAGGTTCACTAATCCGAAGGTTCACTATTCCGAAGGTTCACTATTCCGAAGGTTCGCTATTCCGAAGGTTTTTGTTATTTTAAAAGTTAATTCTATATTCTAAAGTATTGAGAGGGTTCTTTAGTACGAAGACTCTTTTTATGAAGGAAATAACTTAAAACATTAAAAAAATTAATGTGATTTTTGTTTTCGTGGGTTTCCTTGAGATTTAACCCTTTTATATTTGGCGAGTAGAACGACATATATGCCGTCTATCGGCTGAAGACTAAAACGACATATATGTCGTTTTAGGAAGTGTTATTTTACGTAGACATAACTTCAATAAATCATCTGATTTATAAATGATTTACATAGGAGTTATTTTGATTAGTATAATGTCCCAAATTCTAAAGGCGGACTATAACAGTGGGGCTCTTACGGTCAATCAATACTGGAGCGCTATAACTTACTGTATAGCAGAATACCGCTGAATGGACCTAACTGCAATTCTGACTTTGTTTTGATTTTAATGTTGATGTTTCTTTCAAGTACAGATTGCCAGTTCGGGTAGAATGCATCTCTAACTTGTAGTTTATTTCAGTCATTGTGTTTTCAACTTTCTATAATATTAAAATGATAAACTGATGCTGTCTTCTTGCTATTAATAACCGACATCTGGGACAAATTATATATTATATTGGGGTGTATAAATGTACGGGGGGGGCAATTTTGATTCATTTCTGGCTAAAAACTCCCATAATAGAAAACCTTCGGAATAGCGAACCTTCGGAATAGTGAACCTTCGGATTGGTGAACCTTCGGATTAGTGAACCTTCGGATTAGTGAACCTTCGGAATAGCGAACCTTCGGAATAGAGAACCCTACCCGATCACCCCTTGCATTGCACGCATATGTATGCACGCAATCAAGGTGAATTTTAATGTGACTGAATATATGAAACAACGGCTTAAGTCAAGGACGAAATGTATATAGGTACATATTTACATTGTGGGCCATAACAGGCTTATGGCAGAATGATTTATACTGAGTAGGGGATATACAATGCGGAAGTTAATTTTCGCTATACGCGTATATATAATGATAACATGTTCTGATATGTTGTGCTGTGTACACGAGTGTATCTAGTGTTTTCCATTCAACACAATGGACCTCATTGGTTGTTGGATTAATTTAAAGGTGTCCTGTCCTATTTGACACTATAAAACGAGAGGCCGATCACGATCGGCAGATGTTTAACCCATACCTTGGCGATAGTGATTAGCTATTTTCAGCCTATACCATTCAATGTTAATCTTCGAAACACTCTGTGGCCTGTATAATTCAATCAACCATGACAGCATGAACAAATTGGAAACTAGGGTCCTGGCAATAATCCACACCAAGTATTAACACCATCTGCCATCTTGGATTGAAGGGAAATATTTTTGAAGAACTTATTTGATTTAGTGTTGACCCTTTTGTTGCCTCCTGTCTAGGACCCCCTGAAGCCCCTAGCATAATAAAATGATAACATGCATAGATGCTCAAAAGTACTCAATAGATTTTTTCATACATAGAACAGCATTGATTTATGTTCTCAAGATGAAATTCATGAAACCCCATAGCCATCAATGTTAATATTCTGATCCCTTGGTGCCCATTAAAATTCACTCAACCATGATCCTATGAACAAATTATAACTATGTATTATAGCAATGCATAATAGCAAGTATAGTACATGGTATATAGCAATATAATACATGATAGCTAACTAGAAATTTGATGTTGAATTATAGAGTATACTGTTATGTACTAAAGTGGTATTCACTCAACCATGACCATATGAATAAATAATAAAACTGTCTTATGGCAATGCTCCATGCCAAGTATTATGGAAATATGTCCATTGAGACTGCAGGAGATTTTTTAATTATTTAAAATAGTGCTACTCAATGGGGATGAGATAGGGTGGAATGCTGTTGGTTTGGGGCAGGGTGGGGTTCTGGGTCATGTGGGGGGGAGGGTGATATTTGTTTTTTGTATGTTAAATTGATCAAGGAGTTCCTGAATTTTTTATTATTTTTTTTGGAATTATGGCCCTGGCTCCACCCCTATTTGACCCAGTGACCCCATTTGAACAAATCTGAACCCCAGTCATTCAATGACCCCCCATACCAAATATAAACTAAATTGGCATAATGGTTCTAGACAAGAAGTCGTTATAAGAATTACCAAGGAGGAATATAGTTATGGCCCTGGTTTCGCAACTATTTGACACAGTGACCTCATTTGAACAAATCTGAATGACAGTCACCTAGGGAACATCCACACCAAATATGATCAAAATGCAAAAATGTTATTTTTTTGTTTTTAGAGTTATGTCCCTGGCTCTGCCCCTATTTGACCCAGTGACCCAATTTGAACAAATCTGATTCCCAGTCACCCAAGGTCCCTCAGTACCAAATATAAGCTAAATCGGCCCAATATTTTTTTTAGAAGAAGTCATTGTAAGAATTACTATGAGTTATGGCCCTGGTTTCTCAACTAATTGACCGGGTGACCTCATTTGAGGGGGGAGGGTGATATTTGTTTTTTTGTATGTTAAATTGATCAAGGAGTTCCTGAATTTTTTTTATTTTTTTTTTGGAATTATGGCCCTGGCTCCACCCCTATTTGACCCAGTGACCCCATTTGAACAAATCTGAACACCAGTCACCCAAGGACCCTCCATACCAAATATTAGCTAAATCGGCACAATGGTTATGGACAAGAAGTTGTTGTAAGAATTACTATGGAGGAATAGAGTTATGGCCCCTGGTTTCGCAACTATTTGACCCAGTGACCTCATTTGAACAAATCTGAATGAGAGTCACCTAGGGAACATCCACACCAAATATGAACCAATTCGGTATGATGGTTTCAGAGGAGAAGATGTTTTTTAAAAAGTTGACGGACGGACGGACGGACGGACGGACGACGGACGAGGAGTGATGACTATAGCTCCACCGGAGACTTCGTCTCAGGTGAGCTAAAACGTTGATATACATGTATAGTCGGCGATTCAAAAACATTTTGTGACTATTTTCCACTAAAACCTGATTCGAGTTTTGTTATTTTATGACCGTATAACGAAATTTTCGTTACTTGAGTATTATTGTATATTATGCATGATATCATACCACGCGTATATTCTTATGCTTCAGAGCCACAAGTAAGTGGCGAAACTGTTTTTCTAATGTTGCCACTCAAAGAGGTATTTGTCCATTTGTCCATTTGTCAACTTTTCGATTTACGAACGACAACCGTTATCTAGTTTATTAATATGTGTTTTGCCTGTCGGAATGATTGGAGATATGTCAGAAAGATGTGGATATATACCACTGTCCTGATTAAAAAGAACCGTACACCAGTCAGACATCCAGGAGAAAACGAAAGATTAGCTGATATACCTGGCGGCGTTTGAAAATATAAACAATACCGACTCGTGTATACACCGAATATTTAAAGTGGTTGTCAGTGGAAAAGACTTTTCGCTTGAGACATTGATATTGATATGGCGCAGTCCTCTACTAGTACATACATAATGTCAAGACACGATGGTGGAGAGTTATCTTGTTTGTATAATAACATGTTGCAGACATTATCACATGGTGTTGATACAGCCATTGAGGGTAGCCGATAGTATATTAAATGGGTGGATATTCGATGTCAACAGAGTAATATAATTTCTAAATGTAAACGGCGCAGTTTCGTGGACTGTTGGCGATTGACCAATCAGAAATACTTCCGCGTTGAGTCGTTCGCGATATCGGGTTGTTGACTTCGTTGACGAGGAAAAAATATATATTTATCTCGGAACCGGCTCTCCAAGGTCAAATAAATAATGTAATTTCGAGCTTGGACATTCGCGGTGGCAACCAGTGTGCGATGCTGTATCAATGCATCAACACTTGTATTGTATCGTATAGTCTTATATATAGTCATAACAAATAGGGCCAATAGGTTGGCTAAAAGTTTAATTATTTATTTTGACATTTTGTATTGGCTTTCATGTCTTCTGTATGATTTAGATAAGATTAGTTTAGAAATTTTTGTAATAGACACAATACGCAGAAAATAACCCATTTTGAGATATTGAAATTAATCTGTTATTGTTTTGGGGGACTTAAATGGGGTAGGTAGGTAAACTCGAACCACACATATGTTTTCTTTCGCCTAACCGTTTGAAGTTCACAACGAAAGAGGATGCTGTATATATATACACTCACCCTCAAAACCATCCAGACGAATGCACGAAAATGGGTCGCAACCGTCCGCGTTGCTACACGATTCATATCCAGAGCTGTTGCCATCATCTTTAGGATCATAACTCGTGCCAACATAGACTGAAATACAATGTATAGAAGATTGTATCACATTATGGACCGAATTAGACCATGTCATGATTCTATACTCTGACTATACGCCCGTATAGAGATCACACTCCGTCAGTTCGAAACCTGGGAAACTGTTGATGTTCTGACAGGGAAGTTTATGTACTTGTTCTGGTGCGTGAAACTGATAAGTTATTATCCAGGCGCTATGACAACTGGAGGAATGTAGCATTCTACTAACGTTGTCGAAAATCTGAAGCAATCGACCATACCGCTCCATAGAAAACATCGTCTGAACAACGCTCGATTGTAAATATTTACTACTCGATTCGGGACGCATCTATCGGCGATAAACTAACGAAAACGATTTCGCCATCGAGAGTCACTGCAATTAATTAATGTATAAGAATGACGATGTGTGTTGTAAATTTGGATATACTCTTTGTAAAAATTACAACTTTGAACAGGATTATTCTTCATTTATATTTGATCACCCTACTGGAGTGTTTCACATCACTTTAAAACAATGCAATAAAAAAAACAAAACAAAACAGTGCAGCTAACAGATTTCTTAGTTCATACCTGTTCCTTAAAGATACGATAAGCGTTGGCGGTGGGTATTGCTGTTAAAATACTCACGTCCGTCAAAACCGAAAGAATAATATTATAGACAAATTTGTTCTTATACCAATCATAAATATCGTGTACGAGTATATATTATTGTCATATTAACACTATGTGTTATATTAACAAAGTTTAATAAACGCCATGTTATGTACAGAAACAGTACGTCAGGAGTATGCGATAAGCAAAAAAATCAACGCCGGGAGAATACACTAAGGGAACTTGGCTACAGAAATGCCACCAAGTTGTTAACACTATAATGGTATAGTGCTTGCCACGCCTCTCAACATATCGGAGTTGAATGGGTCACCGTGAATCACTGAGCCACGGTGTTCAGTGTTTGCTTATCGCTTACCATTTACGTGCTGTACACAAATAAACGCTCGGCTCACACAAAGTGTGTTTTATGGATAATATCGCATTCATACTATCGTTATACTATATTATTAGTATATTCTTGGGATATTTTTCATAATATGTTAACTGTAACAGTTATTACCAAATTATAACCTATAACGAAGGCCATCCGTGTCTTAAAGACATATTATGGACTTGTTCGGGTGGGTAAAATTGATAAGTTAGTAGTCACACACTATGCCAACATGGGGAATGTAACATTCTACTAATATCGCCGACAATTTCTAAGAAATCAACTATATACCACTCCATAGAAAACATCGTCTCGACTACCCTCAATTGTAAATATTTACATCTTGATTCGGGACGCAACTATCACTAATAAACTAACACAAATTAGTTCGACATCGAGAGTCATTGCATTTAATTAAAAAATAAGAATATCGGTGTGTTGTCAATTTGGATTATTATTCGTATAAAACAACTACTTTGAGCAGCTTTGAGCAAGATTATTTTCAATTTCTATTTGATCACCCTACCGGAGTGTTTCACATCACTATAATACTGCCTTTCACCGTAGGTGAAGGTTCCTACTCGATATTGCACTAACGATGTGACTTTGTCGAGCCGATATCGACTCACAAAAGTAAACAGCAATCTTCACCTGGGAACACCCCTAGTGTGAAGTACACATTAGTCAACAATGAAATAATTATGTTCCATACGGTTTTTGTTCAATATTATAAAGTTCCCCTGTCAGAAAGGGTCATGCAGAACATCAAAACGTTCCCATAATTTGTACTGCATGGTGGAATATGATCTCTATACGGGCGTAACCATAGTATAGAGATTCATGGCATGATCGATGTATAGGACCAAGTGCATTAAATGAACCAGGGTACAGCCATGCAGGAACGCGATCACATGACTGTGGTGTGGTGTATCTCGTTCCCCAAATTTGTTTATAATTTAGCAAACTTCCAAATTTGAGGAATTCCACGTGCATCCCCATCTGCCTCCTGAAATATTTTGTGATAATGACTGGAGATAACTGCACCATGCATGTTTCGTTGGATATTGGGCTATTCGAGCTCGTCATAAACTCATGAAACTGTTTCATACTCGAATCCTCGAATATCCAACAAGTACGTTTATCTCCTGGAACTATTAAAGGTACTCAATCCGAATTAGCTCTCAAAAATTACTATTTTTTTGGCTTCGGGGGTAAAAATATTTGATTCTAGTCGAGGAACCCACCCATCAAAGCTCAGAGTGATCAGATATCGATATTTAAAATCTTAATATTTTAATTTTAGGTGGCCCAGTAAACAGTCGACGAGAAGACCGAATTGCGCATGGAGATGGATAACTCTAAAATAAAGTGGCAATTTTTCGATAAAGTTGATAAATATAAACAGTTTTTTGTCAAGTTTATGCTATAGTTGACTGTGGCTAGAATTATATTTTGGGCAATTAATCGATTCTGACAACTGTAGCGGCATTTCAATAAATGTTGTTGTTGTTGTTGTTGGAATCAGATGATATGGGGACCATCGAATCGGATTGAGTACCTTTAAATACAACACGTGACTGCACCGAAGATTGTTTCTTGTCAGATATGTGACAGTGTGTTACTGCCGACGTATGATGGTGCGCATGGGTTACCATGGTTACCGCCGACGTATGAGGGTGATGATCCCCATTTTGGGACGCCGGATTCGGAGTGTGTTATGGCGTATTCCGGACATCATGCAGACCAGAATACGCCGAATGCCGTCACCTCATATTCCGGACACAATGCAGACCAGACTACGCCGGATGCCGTCAGCTCATATTTCGGATGGCGGATGCTGCCATTGATATTCTTTCTTGGCGTTAAACACCGAAACACAACCAAGTTCCGTCGGCTGATTTATATTTCTTTGCTCGAACAATGGTGTTCATGAATTTTATGAGCAGTTATTGTGAATATCATATTATGCGCATCGCCATATAAACACGTCTGCTATATAGGCATACCATAGGACTACATTACTTGTTATGTTATTACAGCAGATTCTTTTGTATAATACATGTACCATCAGTCGCAATGCGTATTATCCCAAGCGTGTATGTGGTAGTGGTGCACGTATAAGGACGACAGTGCATGTATGGGCAGCGGAGCGCGTTATAATTAACCCTTTACCCAACAAAACGGCCAAAAACGCCCAAATAAAGCTTCAACAGCCTAAAATATCTTCGGTCTGTCTCAATAACACCATACAAATATGGATATAATTGGAACCGGTTCATTGACCACATTGTGATGGTTACAGTTATACCCTGTGCTAATGCATTCTCTTATATATGCGAGTCGACCATAGGTCGCCTCGCATATATAAGAGAATGCATTGGCCTAAAAAAACAACTTTTTTTAACACTTTTTACCATTTTTTCTTACATTCTTTAACAATTTTACAATTTTTTAACAATTTTTATAATATTTTTCTACATTCTTTGACAATTTTAAGCCAATGCATTCTCTTATATATGCGAGGCGACCTATGGTCGACTTGCATATATAAGAGAATGCATTGGCACAGGGCCATTGGGTAAAGGGTTAAGCACATGTGTATTGCCATGGAAGATTATTCAACTTTGAGTTTGAATTTTACTCAGTACACCGATATAATATTATAGGGTCAATGTGGGCAACGGTCGCATCTTTCACACCACATCATTTCGCGCCCAACTATATATACTCTCTATACATAGATGGTTATATATAGCACTGATTATGGTTATATAAAAGTAACACAATTAAAGAAAGACATAATTATGTAGTATTTATTATTGATATACAAGCTTTCGACTGTATGCGTACAACCTTGGTCAGGTAAATACATCTAAATCTAGTTTTGCCCTTCGATGTGTAATCAATAACTTCACTCGACGTTTTCGCAGATAAGCCGGGTTCAGAACTAATAAAAAAAACAACAATGTTGAATATTATTCACAATTTGAATACACAGACACCTTGTTGCTCTTTTTATGTGTTTGAAATACTCTTAATTTTCAGGCAAAATAATGTATGTGCTATCAACATACCAAAGCACAACTGAATCAGAAGATCCTTGCCCAAGTTACAAGCCAAAATGTTTTTTCGGACACAAACTTCACAAATTTCCATGTCAAACAAGGGCCGTAACTCTGGCAAAGAATAATGGACACAACCCGTAGTATGTGGATATCCTTTCCCCAACCTATGCTATCACCATGACAACGAAATCCAATAATAAAGACAACCACAGCATAATTATGTTTGTTATGGATGCGTTGACGCGTTTTACGCCAACAAAGGGTCAAAACTCTGGAAACAAATTGCGGACAAAACCTGCACTATGTGGAAATCCTTTCCACAATGCTTTCTACCAGCATACCAAAGGACATCCAAATTCGACTATCGATACGTGAGCTGTGTTGTGCAATGTTTGTTACGGACGGAAGGACGGCTAGACGGACGGACGGAGATCTCCACTACATACCCCCCGAATCCTCCTTTGGGTGGTCAGGGGTATAATAACAAGACAGTCGATGACTGTGGGTTTGTTCACAAGACTGTAAAGACGAAGAAGACTGGGGATCTGAAGACTACAATAGTCAACATACTTGTCAAATCACACTAAACAAGTAGTTCTAAACAGGGACACATGTAGAGGGTCTTCGTTTAACGATAGGAGTGGATATGGGGGTGTCCACCTTGAAATTTCTAACTCCATACCCCTCCCATCCCCCAATAGATCAATGCCCATTACCTACCAACTGGATCAAACTAAATTACAACTGGTACTTCAAGATCTCTAAATGTTGGAAATTTATCAAACCTAACTGATATTACCGGTATATATCAAAATTATTATATGTAATATAGGAATCTATATACAAGTACCAAGCATGAATTCGTAGCATATATAGGGTGGGTACGGGAGTGTTAAATCTCTGTCCCTATTTGAACCAAATATAAATCTCAATCTATGAGATCCATTGATCTAGTAATTTCAAAGGGTATATTAAAACAGTTGAATTGAGTTTATTTTCCTTAAAATAAGTTAAAAAAATTAGGGAAGGATTATAAACATGGCGTCTCTGATAAATGTTCTTTAAAATCATCAGTATAATAAATAAGATGCAACATTATCACAAATGAGAAGGAGTTAATAGCTTATATAAACATAATATTGTAACACCTGTCTGTACAAATATATAGAACACAGCACACAGGAATTAATCTAATTGAAATTGAAATCTAGAAGCTGTTTTAAGATTACTATGGGGGGAAAGAGTTATGGCCCTGGCAACTATTTGACCCAGTGACCGCATTTGAACAAATCTGAATCGGAGCCACCTATGGAACATCTACACCAAATATGAACTCATTCGGTCGTATGGTTCCGGAGAAGAAGATGTTTTTGACGGACGGATGGACGGACGGGCAGACGGACGGACGGACGAGGAGTGATTATTAAAGCTCCACCGGAGACTTCGTCTCAGGTGAGCTAATAAAAAATACATATATTACAGGTGTTTAATTGCGTTACAACCATAATCAGTGACGTACAGACATATTCGGCTACCGACACTTGCTTAGCATGGATACTAGCTATACAGCACACATATGAAAGACAAATTTTGGAATTATAAATGATATATGCCTCTGACAGTCCTGTTCAATGTATTGCTTGTATAATTACCAGACAATTTGCTAGCACGTGAACCTAACCAAAATGTGTGAAAAATTCGAGTTGAATTTGCCATGAATGTGTTGTATTTGTTACACACCTGTATGGATTATGTCAATGTCGTCTATTGTGAACTCGTTCTCCAGAATAATGTCCTCGTTCTTCAGATATTGCAGCGCGTTTTCTTGTTCTGAAAACCAGTTAAAATATTTTTATAATATTTTATTTGTAATTAAGCATAATGCAAAATGGATTGAGGACAAGTTACAACGAGAGGCCGATCACGATCGGCAGATGTTTAACTCATTCCTTGGCGATAGCAATTAGCTATTTTTATAAATTTCATAAATCCTTACACCAACCTTTTCATGAGTGCAAAAGTTTCAACAATTCACACTTAATATAGTGATCGTGTGAAAAATATTTAGTTATCACTTTGTGTCAACAGGATTGGTGTAGGATGTTAATATTTTTAAGCAAATAAACCAAATGACCCTCACTATGCAGGTTAGGGGTGTGTTCCCGTCAACTATGCCAAGAACTACATGTATAAACATAATCAATAGAAATATTCAAAAATAGTCTATAAAAAGCATGTCATTGAATTTAGAAACCCATACAATAAGTCAGTCTCAAGAATACCAGCACCATTAATATATTACCCTGGAACCCAAATGCAATTGAGGGAATTTCAAAATAAGACATTTCCTCTAATGATGTATATTCAATTGGTGATTTATTGAAACTCTTACTGAACCTTGATCAAAGTGAAAGGGATAATATTATATCTGTTTATCGCATAATATTTGTATATGGAATGGTTTAATTTTAATCCCAAATCCATGCAAATCAAAAGTGGATCACCATCAACCTGGACATAATATAGGAAAATGATCAAATGAAAAGCATCAAAACCATATGATGTGTGGAGAGGGTTAATCATTTCCAATGACATCATATCATGGAACTAAGGAATGTGTGGATTAATTTTTGTCTAAGATAAGACAACAGTGTCTGTAAACAACAATGTCTGTAAAACATCCATACAAAGTAACAATGGACTGTTCCATTTTAATATTTTCGAATAGGTGTCCTATAGTGTGTACATTAACTAATGTAACGAACCTGTTTCAACAAAGTGGTTAACTTAATATTGCACATAAAACAGAACTCCACCAGATAGCCATCAATCAATTTGACATTATTATAAACAAATTTGCAGCCAGTGGTACCACTATCAGGCTTTATAGAATGCCATGTCTAATGTCAATAGTGATAATTAACTCATTTCAATAACACACATGGTCTGTGAGATATCGTCTCTTCATATTCCCAGCAGTAATTACTTGAATTATAAAGGGTCATAACTCTTTTAAAATATATCGGATCAAACCCATATTCGAACTTGATCTGTATTTAGGGGTGATAAATTCATATACCAAATTTGGTCTTGATCAGATGAAAAATGTTTTGAGCCATAGCAGCTTGGGTGAATTCTAAGTAAACATAAGAGTGAAATGGTTAATTAAACAATACCAAAAACCATACAGATGAAGAACGTGCTAAGAAAAACCTAGGTAAGAAATATGAGGCAGATCAGAAGAAATATGTTCAACTTATTGCATTTGATAGCATGTGTGTAAAGGGTTAATTATTTTCTAAACCGATCAACCAATAAATACCCAAAACTATACAGATGAGGGTGTGTCATCATAAACCAAAATATCAAATATGAACACAATCGGACAAAAAATACTTCGGTTATAGCATCGGATCTTGTTTGTTTTTAATTTTATTTTCGAAAAAAGGGTCATAACTCCTTTAAAATAAATCGGATCAAACCCATATTCGAACTCGATCTGTATCTTGGGCTCTGAAACTCGCATACCAAATTTGGTTTCGATCAGATAAAAATTGTTTGAGTTATGACAGCATGCGTGAATTCGAAGTCGAAAAAGGGCCATAACTCCGTACAAAAAACTCGGATCATACCCATATTCGAACTCGATCTGTATTTCGGTCTGAGAAACTCATATACAAAATTTTGTTCCGATCGGATAGAAAATATTTGAGTTATCGCACCATGCGTAAAGTGTCTACGGACAGACAGACAGACAGACATACAGACGGACGGACGGACGCACGACGAGTAGTCAATCCGGACGTCGACATTATGTTTACCATACTATGGTATGGGTAAACATAAAACTTACTTAACCACTCGGTCCCGGTTTGCAATCATTTCATGGATAATATAACATGAAAGTGTCAATGACACTGCAGCTCAACTTGGAGAGGGGATAATTTCATGTGTTACTTGCAATGAAGCGAATAGGAATGTGGAAAGTTGAAATGTCTAAGTAAGTAATAAAAGGTCTGAAGTTAAATTGGTGATGATCGGATGAGGTAGGTGATCTGTAGGGTGTGCCGAGAAAATTTGTCATACTGAGAAAAAAAATCCAAGATGCCCGCTGGCGGTCATGTTTTTAAACGAAATTCGGAAAAATAAATATGGCTTCCATCTAGAGCTCATCCTGAAGATCCATATGAAGTTCCGATGAGGGATGTGACTTGTAGGGTGTGGCAAATGATTTAGTCATGCAAAGAGTAAAATCCAAGATGGCTGCTGGAAAATTCTTAAAAATGCCATCAATAAAAATCTAAAATCATGCAACTACCCTCAGACATTTAATGATAACGATACAGAGCTATCTGACCCAAACATAATAGCCGAAAAATTCAATGACTACTTTTCAACAATCGGTCGAAACACCAGCAACTCTATACACACTGAAAATGACGCAAATTTCACTGATTATCTTCGAAATAGGCGAACAAACGAATTTGAAATCGAACCTACATCGATACAGGAAATAGTATTGACATGTTATACTATGAAAGGGAAAATGAGCAAAGATTACAACGGCATATCGACCGCACTTATGAAAGAGAGTATCTTCATAATAGCTCCACCACTTAAGCATATATTTAATCTATCGTTTGAACAGGGAATATTCCCAATGAAAATGAAAATTTCCAAAGTAGTCCCCATTCCTAAAATAAATAAATCTAAGGAAATAACAAACTATCGCCCAATCAGTATCCTGCCATCGTTCTCTAAACTACTTGAAAAAATTATGCAAAAACGATTAGTAGATTTTCTAAATGAACATGAAATTTTGTATAAACACCAATATGGATTTAGACCAAATCACTCAACATTTCATCCGATTATGCACCTTTTAGACCATCTCGTTAAAAATAATGATAAACCGACACGGGATTCCACCTTAGCTGTATTTATTGATTTATCTAAAGCATTCGATACGATCGACCACGACATACTGATATCGAAACTTGACCACTATGGCATCAGGGATGTAGCAATGTCATGGTTCCATAGTTACTTGAATGAGAGGAGGCAATACGTTGAATATAGTGGGAGTACTTCTCACCTTATGAATACTTCCTGTGGAGTCCCCCAAGGCTCAATTCTTGGGCCGATTATTTTTTTAATATACGTGAATGATATGGTAAATTCTACAACAATGGACATTTTATCGTATGCCGATGACACTACACTATTCACAAGCGGTAAAGATGGCGAACTAGTACAAAGTTATGTCAACAATGAATTAGCCAATGTATCCGATTGGTGCTGCTGTAATAAACTATCAATTAATATTAATAAAAGCAATTATATGCTTGTACACCCCCAAAACAATGACAACAAATGGAATACTTTGACAATAAAGCTAAATAACATTCAATTGAACGGGATATGGAATCTTGGGCGTGAATCATCGACACGATTTCTAGGTATCCACATTGATGAAAACTTGACATTCAAAAAGCACATATCCATAATATGCTCCAAAATATCACATGCAATCTATTGCATCAATAAGGTGAAAAACTTTTTCCCAAGTAAAGCATTGAAAACATTGTACTATGCACTGATTCAAAGCCACTTAGTTTATGGTATCCAAATATGGGGTCATGTCCCGGAAGTCAAGAAAATATTCCTATTACAAAAACGAGCATTGCGTATAATATGCAATAAGAAGTACAGGAGTCACACAGATCCACTCTTTAAAAAAGAGAAAATCTTGAAAATATATGACTTACCCACTCTCAATTCGTCAATTTTCATGCATGACTGGTGTTATAATCGCCTGCCCGCGTCTTTTGGAATGATGTACAACAAACGAGCAAAATCAACACCTAGACACCCGAATCCCGTACTATTAGAACTACCCATAACTGACTGGTCAGGAAAACTACCCCACCACGCCTTCCCCACAACATGGAACAATATGGAAAAAGATTATACATCTTGCCAAAGCAGGCACACACTGAAGAAGCGCTTACAGATGGGTCCTACTAAAACCCGACCGCACCCGACCGCACCCGACCGGACCCGACCGCACCCGACCGGACCGCCCCAGGGGTCCGAGCGAGATGGGGTTTGCACTATCGTGTAGAATGGACCCGAATGTACCAAAGTTCCAATCCCCAAGTCGATAGCTCGAGCGGTCACGGCACTGTTAACCCCTGACTGGCGGCCGTTTCCGCCAGGTACGGGAAATCCAAAAAGGCGCCGACCGCACCTCCCCTGACTGCCTGACCACGGAAATGGACTTTATATCATGAAGTGAATACCCATATGCATCCATGGGCGATCGGACAAGTCGCTAGCTACAGCGGAAGTGAATAAATTAACCCATACGCTGCTGCCGAATTCGCTATAAATGTACGCAAAAACGCCGAAATTAACACCCGCCGACCGGACCGCCCCTGTGGGTCCGAGCGTGATGGGGTATGCACTATCGTGTAGAATGGACCCGAATGTACCATAGTTCCAATCCCCAAGTCGATAGCTCGAGCGGTCACGGCACTGTTAACCCCTGACTGGCGGCCGTTTCCGCCAGGTACGGGAAATCCAAAAAGGCGCCGACCGCACCTCCCCTGACTGCCTGACCACGGAAATGGACATTATATCATGAAGTGAATACCCCTATGCATCCATGGGCGATCGGACAAGTCGCTAGCTGCAGCGGAAGTGAATAAATAAACCCATACGCTGCTGCCGAATTCGCTATAAATGTACGCAAAAACGACGAAATTAACACCCGCCGACCGGACCGCCCCCAGGGGTCCGAGCGAGATGGGGTTTGCACTATCGTGTAGAATGGACCCGAATGTACCAAAGTTCCAATCCCCAAGTCGATAGCTCGAGCGGTCACGGCACTGTTAACCCCTGACTGGCGGCCGTTTCCGCCAGGTACGAGAAATCCAAAAAGGCGCCGACCGCACCTCCCCTGACTGCCTGACCACGGAAATGGACTTTATATCATGAAGTGAATACCCATATGCATCCATGGGCGATCGGACAAGTCGCTAGCTGCAGCGGAAGTGAATAAATTAACCCATACGCTGCTACCGAATTCGCTATAAATGTACGCAAAAATGCCGAAATTAACACCCGCCGACCGGACCGCCCCTGTGGGTCCGAGCGTGATGGGGTATGCACCATCGTGTAGAATGGACCCGAATGTACCATAGTTCCAATCCCCAAGTCGATAGCTCGAGCGGTCACGGCACTGTTAACCCCTGACTGGCGGCCGTTTCCGCCAGGTACGGGAAATCCAAAAAGGCGCCGACCGCACCTCCCCTGACTGCCTGACCACGGAAATGGACATTATATCATGAAGTGAATACCCCTATGCATCCATGGGCGATCGGACAAGTCGCTAGCTGCAGCGGAAGTGAATAAATTAACCCATACGCTGCTGCCGAATTCGCTATAAATGTACGCAAAAATGCCGAAATTAACACCCGCCGACCGGACCGCCCCTATGGATCCAAGCGTGATGGGGTTTGCACTAACGTGTAGAATGGACCCGAATGTACCATAGTTCCAATCCCCAAGTCGATAGATCGAGCGGTCACGGCACTGTTAACCCCTGACTGGCGGCCGTTTCCGCCAGGTACGGGAAATCCAAAAAGGCGCCGACCGCACCTCCCCTGACTGCCTGACCACGGAAATGGACATTATATCATGAAGTGAATACCCCTATGCATCCATGGGCGATCGGACAAGTCGCTAGCTGCAGCGGGAGTGAATAAATTAACCCATACGCTGCTGCCGAATTCGCTATAAATGTACGCAAAAACGACGAAATTAACACCCGCCGACCGGACCGCCCCCAGGGGTCCGAGCGAGATGGGGTTTGCACTATCGTGTAGAATGGACCCGAATGTACCAAAGTTCCAATCCCCAAGTCGATAGCTCGAGCGGTCACGGCACTGTTAACCCCTGACTGGCGGCCGTTTCCGCCAGGTACGGGAAATCCAAAAAAGGCGCCGACCGCACCTCCCCTGACTGCCTGACCACGGAAATGGACATTATATCATGAAGTGAATACCCATATGCATCCATGGGCGATCGGACAAGTCGCTAGCTGCAGCGTAAGTGAATAAATTAACCCATACGCTGCTGCCGAATTCGCTATAAATGTACGCAAAAACGCCGAAATTAACACCCGCCGACCGGACCGCCCCTGTGGGTCCGAGCGTGATGGGGTATGCACTATCGTGTAGAATGGACCCGAATGTACCATAGTTCCAATCCCCAAGTCGATAGATCGAGCGGTCACGGCACTGTTAACCCCTGGCTGGCGGCCGTTTCCGCCAGGTACGGGAAATCCAAAAAGGCGCCGACCGCACCTCCCCTGACTGCCTGACCACGGAAATGGACATTATATCATGAAGTGAATACCCCTATGCATCCATGGGCGATCGGACAAGTCGCTAGCTGCAGCGGGAGTGAATAAATTAACCCATACGCTGCTGCCGAATTCGCTATAAATGTACGCAAAAACGCCGAAATTAACACCCGCCGACCGGACCGCTCCTATGAGTCCGAGCGTGATGGGGTTTGCACTAACGTGTAGAATGGACCCGAATGGACCATAGTTCCAACCCCCAAGTCGATAGCTCGGGTGGATATGGCACTGTTAACCGCTAATTTGCGACCGGTTCCACGGGTACGCGAAATCCAAAAAGGCACAAACCGCATCTTCCCTGGTTGCACGACCACGGAAATGGACATCATATCATGCAGCGAAGAGTGTATTCTGGTCCTACTAGATCAACACCGATATTCGAAAACGTATACGAGGTGAGTGATAACATATCAATTGAAACACATATGTATGAGACCCGGATAATTTTCTTTATGGTACATGCAAAAATTAATTATAAAACAACTGAATATGTGAATGTGGGGGGGGGGGGGGGGGGGTAACCCCATGTTTATTTATTATAAATCAACATGGTTCAGGTCATGATAGTCGCATGTGTAGTGACTTAAAGTGGTAAGCTATTCAAAGCACTGCATGTGACATTGTGTATGGATTATAGCGAGGTGTCACATTCGTCACCACGGACTTAAATTCAATTAATTTATTTATTTTGGTGAATCCCTTGTGATTATCAGTCCAGTGATTAACTAATTTACTTCGAGTTCTCGTCCGATTTACTTTTGGCTGTTTTCGTTACAATAAATAATCATGAATAATGTACATGTATCAATTGTACGTGTTTTTATAGGAATTGGTTTCGACAGTAGTTATACGATCGTGCGAATTAATTGGGATTTAAAACATGATCAGATTAAGAGATTTTAAAATCGGATTATGAACCTTGGCCTCATCCGTGGGACGATTGAGATGCATGATGGCTTCGTGTACATGGCAAGAAACCCAGTCGAATGTAATTTGCAACCAATGGAATGAACCAATGATATAGTTGCATTGATATATAAAATGGTTACTTTCTAAATTGTGTCAAATCGACATCTTGATTTTATCATAATGCGACCACCACGAGTTCTACCAGTTATGGTCATATATCCATGTTCTGTTTGCGACGGTGAAGCCGAAGGTAAGGGAACAATTTGATTTATATTTTAAGGTTGATATATACTAACGGAAAGTTGCTAATGCAGTTTAGATAACTACTGTTTGTTTCTCCGTTATTCGCGAATTTATAGTTATGATGTTTGGTATTATCTGATAGTATAGTAAAGCATGACACCAAAAATCTTTTTGTACGAATGATTTTGAGCGAGTCGAATATTGATTGGACAAGCTAGCTAACGGAATTGTATGTTCGAGCAATCATAACCTATTTTCTCAGTCTGGAAAATCCAACATTCGAATAGTCTATGAAATTATTTGTAAAATCCAATTGTTTGAAATGTTGCCAACATGTCAGCCATTTAATTTTAAATTGTCCAATAATCCATAACGATACGTATATCTGCCAATAAAGCGAATGCGATTAACAATTTGTCTGCACCATATATCAATGTTTTTTCAATTTGCTCACACTATACCAGTAGTGCAGCGGCCAAATCGAAAAAGAGCTCTAGTTTTCGAGATACCCCTACCCACGGTAGAACAAGTTAAAACCAACTGTTTTTGAAGGAGAAATATATACTGTTGACGAAAATGATAGTGAAAAATAACGGAATTGGTGGTGGCTATTGTCAAATCGACGATGAGCGATACCCACCAGTGACTTTTTCCAGAAATTAACGATTTTGGTAAAGCGAGCCCTGTGGCTATGTCATAACCTATTTGCCAACATTGTTGGGGTTAAAATTACTATATCATACCATACCTCTACCTGATATGAAACAAATGTTGGTTAATTTAGATTTTCCTGCCATTTGGAGCCGAAATATTTATTTTTTGCTGAAAAATCGCACTTTTTCAAAAAAATATTATTTTGCAAACTTTATCATTCAAATGGATATTGCTATAATGCCGAAATATTTAATCCCTATGGTGAAGTAGTTATCTGCCAAGCATATCCACTAAGAAGTTAACAGAAATTTAGAACGATTTGCGAAATAATGGATTTTAGCTACCCCTCCCCCAAACACGTTTTTGGTCGAAAAATTACATATTTTTGTTCAGAACTTTACCAAATTTCCCAATTGATCATAATGGGACCCAACATAATTCGTTTGCTGAAAATTGAGCCCGGGGATATTACTTAAGTGATTAAAGACGTGTTCGGGCTTCCAGACACCAAATTACAACAACAACCCATTTTATTTGCTATTACATACAGTAAGTGTCGCATATCACAAGTACTCCATTCTCGCTTAAGATTGAAATGCAGAACTATGACCTATTGAGTAATCACATTAAAATGTCCCCTCGCTGTCATTGTGGCAAAATAGAAACAGCATAGCATTACTTATTGGAATGTCGTGAATACAGTGGTCCTAGGACTGAACTTCTATGCGCCATACCGAATGTCATTTTATCAGAAATACTCAGAAACTCAGTCATCGCGAAAATATTAAAATAGTTGACGGGGTTCAAACATGTATCTCGAAAACAAAGCGATTTTCATAACGCTGTCATTTGTTAAAACTTCGCGAAAAGCATTGAAACCCTGCTGAGCGCGAAATTAACCCCACCAGATCGTCTGTAATCTCACGGCGACGGACGTATCAATGACGCAAACAACATTATCTGTGTATCATTGTGTCCAATCAGCTCCAACGAAACTATGTGTATATCATTGTATCCAATCAGCTCCAACTGGATTACATCCTAACTTTTCCCATACAGTCTCTCTCTCCCAGATAAATTGTTTACCTGCTGATAGAACTACCATATGTCCACAGACTCAGTTAAAACTAGAAGCATGTCCATCGAGTTCGTGGTGTTTTCATGACCTAAAATAGCGTAATTGTCACATAAACAGTTAAAATTGAATTTGTGTTATTTGCCAGCCGCTTTTTTTGTTAAGTGTCACATGCTGTCGGAAACTAATACAGCCTTATATATCGTATAAACTGGGTGCCAACCGCTTTTTGTAAAGTGTCACATTCTGTCGGAAACCAATACAGCCTTATATATCGCACAATATCGGCCACAATATATGTTGATATTGAAATTATAATCCATTCAGTACATGATGTGTTCAAGACTTCAAATAGGGTAGGGGTACATCAAACTGAACATTTGCCATCCGCTTGTTGTGGAGTGCCACATGGTGCAGACTTTCGGGAACCAACACATATGTATATCCTGATAAAAACTAACCTTTGGTCAAGCCCTCAGTTAATATTGAGGTCATATCATTTCACCATGTGGTGTCTTCCAAGACTTCAAATAAAGTAGGGGTCCTCATAATTTTGCCTTTCTTATTTTCCAGCCACTTTTCGTTAAGAGCTCATGCTTTCTGAACCCAATCCCATCTATTTATATTGTGTACGTCCTTGTACAACTAACGCCCCATGGTCCAAACACTCAGTCAATGATGATATCGTTCCAGTTCGTGGTGGGTTCTAGTCTTCAAATTGGGAAGGGGGTAATACAAACATTGAAAAATCTCATTATTTATTTTCCAGTCGCTTTTTGTAAAGTGTCCCTGATTGTCGGGTACCAACCCATCTATAACAATTGTGTATTTCTTGATAGAATAGCCGTTTGTCCAGATCGTCGTTTGACATTGAGGGCACATCCATTCAGTTCGTGGTAGCTTCAATTGTTTACATGGGGTAGGGGTCCCTTAAAATTCGCCATCATCGTTTGTCATCTGCTTTGTGTAAGGTGCCACGGTGTTTTCGCGAACGGTGGGCTGGCGAGAGCATTGCATATTTTCTGACAGAGCAGCCATTCGGCCACAATCTCGGGTGATATTGATAGCATATGCCTTGAGCTAGTGGTGTGTTCAAGACTTCAAATAGGGATTGGAGTCCCCTGAGACAGTCAAATTTAGCCCTTTCGTTTGCCAGCCGCTTGTTGTAAAGTGCCATAGGCTTTCGGGAACCATCTCATCCATAACATATTCGTATTTCCAGATAATACTCCCATTTGTCCACAACTTCAGTTAACATTGAGAGCATATCATTTGTTTAAGACTTCAAGTGGGATAGTGGGGTCCTCAAAACATAGACAATTCGCATTTCGTGTTTGCCAGCCGCTTTTTGTAAAGTGTTCCAGGATTTCGGGGGAACCAAATCACACATATCAATTAATAACTCCACGATAGCAATACCATTCGATCACAGACTCAGCTAAGTATGAGAGAATATAACTTCAGTTCATGTTGTGATCAAGATATTAATTGGGTTAATGGGGTCCCCCAAACAGTGAGTATTCGCCTTTATCTTTCACCAACAGCTTTTTGTAAAGTGACCCAGACATTCAAGACCCTGATATACCATACTCTTGATATAGCGTCCATTTCTCTACACACGCAGTTAATATTGGGAGTATATCCGTTCGGTTCATTGTGTGTTCAAGACTTCAAATGGGGTAGTGTGGCCTCAAAAAAAAAAAAATCATATTTCGTATTTGCCAGCTGCCTTTTGTAAAGTGCTCCAGGATTTCGGGAACCACACCACTCACACAAATTGTACATAATACACGACAGCACTACATTTCTTTCACACACTCAGTTAATATTGAGAGTATATAGATTCGGTTCAGTGTGCGCTGAAGAGTTTAGAAGGGTTATGGGTACCCAAAACAGTGAAAATTCACCTTTCTCTTTGCTAGCCACTTTTTGTAAAGTGTCACAGACATTCGGAAACCAACCCACCCACTGAAGATGTATATTTCCTGAATTACCTACCATTTGTCCACACCTCAGTTAATATTGAGAACATATCCATCCATTGGTGTGTTTAAGACTTTAAATGGGGTAGGGTGCTCAAAGAAAATATTCAGCTTTGGTAATTGCCAGCCGGCTTTTGTAAAGTACCCTAGGATAGTGGGAACTAAACTATCCATATAAATTGTATATTCCCTGATAGCACTACCTTTCGTTCACACTGTGAGTTAATAATAAAAGCATATATATTCGTCGCATGGTGTGTTCAAGAGTTTAAATGGGCTTATAAAGTGGTCACACACACAAAAAATATTCGCCTTTGGCGTTTGCCATCCGATTTTTATAAAGTACTAAAGGCTTTAGGGAACCAACCAACCCATCCATCAACATGATGTATGTCCCGATATTACTATCCTTTGCCCACATCCTCAGTCAATATTTACAGCAATCATTTCAGTTCGTGGTTTGTTCAACTTTAACACTTCAATTGTGTAAGGGGGTCCTCAAAACATAGCAAATTCGTCTTTCTTATATTTATCAGCCACTTTGTGTAAAGCGACACAGGCACAACCCATCCATACAAATTATGTATTCTCTGATAGTACTACATTCCAGTCACACTCTCAGTTAATATAGAGAGCATATAGCTTCATTTCGTATTGTGTTCAAGTCTTTAAATCGGGTAGAGTGTTCTCGAAAAAATAGAAAATTCGCCCTTCATATTTACCACGCCGCCTCGTTTTGTAAAGTGCCACACTATTTCGGGAACAAACCCATCAATAAACACTGTGTATTTCCTTATGTAACTGTCCTTTGTAGTTACATGATTCTTAATATTGAGATCATATTCTTTCAGTCCGTGGTGTGTTCAAGGCTTCTAATAGGGCAGGGGATGGGGGCTCAAAACATAGAACATATTTGAACTAACGCTTCCACCTTGGTCAAACTAGTTTATGAGATATAAAATACAATATCCATTGTTTCTATAATTTGGTCGATTTAAAGGGACTCTAACAATCACTATGGAAGCAACAATGGTTTTGTTCTGTATGATTATAGCCATGTTGGGTGCAGGACAAGTGATACCCAAACCAACTGATACTCAACGAAAAAAGTCAAGTGATACCTAATCTCGAGTCAACTGATACCTTCTTTTCGAGTCAACTGATACCTTCCTGAGACAAATGGTACCTTTGAATTTTAAGTGCAATAATAATTTCTCTTGTCAAATGTTTATGTGTTGAGTGTCATATTGTCCTAATTAGAACATTTGACTCGGAATTGGGTATCACTTGTCTTGGTTATCACTGGACTCGGAATTGGGTATCACTTGTCTCGGTTTCTGCGACAGCCGGGAACAACTGTGTGTAACATGTTTTTGCTTGCAAAATTGGTCAAATGATACTCAAAATTACCGAGTTATTGGTGCAGGTATTTTTGAGGTCAAATGTATCTAAATCAACGTTTTTGATAAAAGGTACCATTTGACTCAAAAAGGTATCAGATGACTCGGCCATCTTGGGTATCAGTTGACATATTAGGGTATCACTTTGTATGGTATCACTTGACTCGGGTATCACTTGACTGTAAACCCTATGTTAGTCTATATTATTTGTCGTTTAGAACAAATACTTTAGTTCCTCAAAGTCGATATGTGTTGATATAATATTACATGTTATAAATAAAATGTTTGTTGTTGTTGTTAAACGGTATCTCTGGACAAAACTTTCAGTACAACATTCATATTGGGTCCCATTCAGATCAATTAGAAAATGTTTGTAATGTCGTTATCAAACATATGTATTTTTTCGACCAAAAACGTGTTTGGGGGAGGGGTAGCTAAAATCCAATATCTCGCAAACCGTTCAAAATTTATGTTAACTTCATTCTTCATATGCTTGTCAGATTATTAGTACACCATATGGACTAAATATTTCAGCATTATTGCAATATCCGTTTGAAAGATAATGTTTGAAAAACATTATTTTTGTGAAAAAGAGCGATTTTTCAACAAAAAATAAATGTTTCGGCTCCAAATGGCAGGAAAATCTGAATTAACCAACACTTTTTGCATCAGGTATAGATATGGTATGCTATAGTAATTTTAACACCAATAATGTGGGCAAATAACTTAGGATATAGCCGCATGGCTCACTTTACCAAAATCGTTAATTTCTGGAAAAAGTCACTGGTGGGTATCGCTCATCGTCAATTTGACAATAGCCACCACCAATTCCGTTATTTTTCACTATCATTTTCGTCAACAGTATATATTTCTCCTTTAAAAAAAGTTGGTTTTAACTTGTTCTACCGTGGGTAGGGGTACCCGACCACTTTTGGCGTTTGGCCGCTGCACTACAGTCGATGCGCTGAATTATTCCTGTAAAACAGTTTGTGGTTGCAACACGTGTTGCGGTACGGGTAGCTATATGGATTCCAGTAACCGTATCGAACGGAGAAACGAATATTTATTTCTGAACAACACATTTACTCTCCAGTAGCCAACTAAATTTTGTATTGACGACTGGCATGCCGATATCAATAACTCGAAACTATACGAAATATATTGGCCGATTGCAATAAATTCCATTTAAAGTCGAGATTTATCAAGCGGGGCTCGAATCTAATTTAGTGGACGAGGTTAATAAATTGAGTATTGAATCTGATTGATTTGCGACGAATTTTATATCCATCTTTATCACTAAATCACATTGTAGCTTGGGGAAACGACACAAAGACGGCTGGGGTTAAACAATTCATAATGATTTCTTTATCACAACCAAAGAGGAAATAAAGACATGTGCATTAAAGAAAAAATAACTCAACTCAACTCATTCAATTATGCAATATCATTATTATATTCCAATTAACACATTACATATATGATGGTTGTTACGACGCATTATGTTCAGTTCAACGTGTGTGTGTGTGGGGGGGGGGGGGGTGCTTAGAAAACAATATTTGTCCACACCAACATTCGGCGGGAACAAAGGTGATGTATTGGCGACATGTGTGCGCAAGTCCATCGTGTTGCGACACCATTGCAACCATGAAGAAAATGATGCACTCCTACAAACAATATACAACTATGCACGCATAAACAAGTATTATTGGAGAGAAATAACCTAGGTGAAGGCTCCCACATCATTACACGACGTGCACTGTTATAATCCCCATAATCCCCAGTCAGCTTAATATGTGTCACTCTTTTCTGAAGCCAACTAATCTCTTGATGATCAGAGACTAATTTACACATAGAGCTGATTGTTATCAAAACATCATCTGATTCAATACGCAATTAATATATTTGGATACTTTACATATGGCACGATTTAATACTAGTTATCTTTTGATATATATGCAGGTTACGGTTGATCAATAATATGTTTTATTATCCATCCTTTATATAACTAACACTATTTCTGATTGAACAAAAAGCTGTCACATTATAATCCTGGAATTACCGGGACAATGTGACGTCACGGAGTAACACTATTTCCAAAGTTATCGGTGAATTTTTATGCGCGCGCAATACTCTGGTGAATGTATCAGGACGTTTCACTTCCGCATTGAGTTCTTTTTTCACTTCCCTGTTTACTATTCCAAGTCATGCCTCCTGATGATCAAATACATATATTTACACACTAAGTGTTGTCATCACTAAAATCCAGCATTCTGATTGGTCGGCGCCCACGTGGCTAGTTGCAGTTGTTTCTCGGTGAATGCGTAACGCATCATAACACCAAGCTAATAACACCATCGATACGTCATTAGGTTTGGAAAGACGAACGCGTAATGCTTTGGGCGCATTTTGACTCGCGCAGGATTGACTTAATACATCATCGGGTTTCAACATGAAGAGAAATTGTTCCTATTAACTTTTGCCAAGGGTGCTATTGGGTATTTTGGGCTGATCTTGTCACGATACACTTTTCGATTTTAATATATTTACAAAAGCGGCTTTTTCGCTAAATGTATATAAAATTAAGGATTAACTGTCATGTGGACTATTTTTATGGATATGTAACGGTGAGGTAAGTGGACATAACCGCTTTTGCGTACATTTATAGCGAATTCGGCAGCAGCGTATGGGTTAAATTTATTCACTTCCGCTGCAGCTAGCGTCTTGTCCGATCGCCCCATGGATGCATATGGGTATTCACTTCATGATATAATGTCCATTTCCGTGGTCAGGCAGTCAGGGGAGGTGCGGTCGGCGCCTTTTCGGATTTCCCGTACCTGGCGGAAACGGCCGCCAGTCAGGGGTTAACAGTGCCGTGACCGCCTCGATCTATCGACTTGGGGATTGGAACTATGGTACATTCTGGGTCCATTCAACACGATAGTGCAAAACCCCATCTCGCTCGGACCCATAGGGGCGGTCCGGTCGGCGGGTGTTAATTTCGGCGTTTTTGCGTACATTTATAGCGAATTCGGCTGCAGCGTATGGGTTAATTTATTCACTTCCGCTGCTGCTTGCGACTTGTCCCGATCGCCCCATGGATGCATATGGGTATTCACTTCATGATATAATGTCCATTTCCGTGGTCAGGCAGTCAGGGGAGGTGCGGTCGGCGCCTTTTCGGATTTCCCGTACCTGGCGGAAACGGCCGCCAGTCAGGGGTTAACAGTGCCGTGACCGCTCGAGCTATCGACTTGAGGATTGGAACTATGGTACATTCGGGTCCCATTCTACACGTTAGTGCAAACCCCATCACGATCGGACCCATAGGGGCGGTCCGGTCGGCGGGTTTGTTAATTTCGGCATTTTTTGCGTACATTTATAGCGAATTCGGCAGCAGCGTATGGGTTAATTTATTCACTTCCGCTGCAGCTAGCGTCTTGTCCGATCGCCCATGGATGCATATGGGTATTCACTTCATGATATAATGTCCATTTCCGTGGTCAGGCAGTCAGGGGAGGTGCGGTCGGCGCCTTTTTCGGATTTCCCGTACCTGGCGGAAACGGCCGCCAGTCAGGGGTTAACAGTGCCGTGACCGCTCGAGCTATCGACTTGGGGATTGGAACTTTGGTACATTCGGGTCCATTCTACACGATAGTGCAAACCCCATCTCGCTCGGACCCATAGGGGCGGTCCGGTCGGCGGGTGTTAATTTCGGCATTTTTGCGTACATTTATAGCGAATTCGGCAGCAGCGTATGGGTTAATTTATTCACTTCCGCTGCAGCTAGCGTCTTGTCCGATCGCCCATGGATGCATATGGGTATTCACTTCATGATATAATGTCCATTTCCGTGGTCAGGCAGTCAGGGGAGGTGCGGTCGGCGCCTTTTCGGATTTCCCGTACCTGGCGGAAACGGCCGCCAGTCAGGGGTTAACAGTGCCGTGACCGCTCGAGCTATCGACTTGGGGATTGGAACTTTGGTACATTCGGGTCCATTCTACACGTTAGTGCAAACCCCCATCACGATCGGACCCATAGGGGCGGTCCGGTCGGCCGGGGTGTTAATTTCGGCATTTTTGCGTACATTTATAGCGAATTCGGTAGCAGCGTATGGGTTAATTTATTCACTTCCGCTGCAGCTAGCGTCTTGTCCGATCGCCCATGGATGCATATGGGTATTCACTTCATGATATAATGTCCATTTCCGTGGTCAGGCAGTCAGGGGAGGTGCGGTCGGCGCCTTTTCGGATTTCCCGTACCTGGCGGAAACGGCCGCCAGTCAGGGGTTAACAGTGCCGTGACCGCTCTAGCTATCGACTTGAAGATTGGAACTTTGGTACATTCGGGTCCATTCTACACGTTAGTGCAAACCCCATCACGATCGGACCCATAGGGGCGGTCCGGTCGGCGGGTGTTAATTTCGGCATTTTTGCGTACATTTATAGCGAATTCGGCAGCAGCGTATGGGTTAATTTATTCACTTCCGCTGCAGCTAGCGTCTTGTCCGATCGCCCCATGGATGCATATGGGTATTCACTTCATGATATAATGTCCATTTCCGTGGTCAGGCAGTCAGGGGAGGTGCGGTCGGCGCCTTTTCGGATTTCCCGTACCTGGCGGAAACGGCCGCCAGTCAGGGGTTAACAGTGCCGTGACCGCTCGATCTATCGACTTGGGGATTGGAACTATGGTACATTCGGGTCCATTCAACACGATAGTGCAAACCCCATCTCGCTCGGACCCATAGGGGCGGTCCGGTCGGCGGGTGTTAATTTCGGCGTTTTTGCGTACATTTATAGCGAATTCGGCAGCAGCGTATGGGTTAATTTATTCACTTCCGCTGCAGCTAGCGACTTGTCCGATCGCCCATGGATGCATATGGGTATTCACTTCATGATATAATGTCCATTTCCGTGGTCAGGCAGTCAGGGGAGGTGCGGTCGGCGCCTTTTCGGATTTCCGTACCTGGCGGAAACGGCCGCCAGTCAGGGGTTAACAGTGCCGTGACCGCTCGAGCTATCGACTTGAGGATTGGAACTATGGTACATTCGGGTCCATTCTACACGTTAGTGCAAACCCCATCACGATCGGAACCATAGGGGCGGTCCGGTCGGCGGGTGTTAATTTCGGCATTTTTGCGTACATTTATAGCGAATTCGGCAGCAGCGTATGGGTTAATTTATTCACTTCCGCTGCAGCTAGCGTCTTGTCCGATCGCCCATGGATGCATATGGGTATTCACTTCATGATATAATGTCCATTTCCGTGGTCAGGCAGTCAGGGGAGGTGCGGTCGGCGCCTTTTCGGATTTCCCGTACCTGGCGGAAACGGCCGCCAGTCAGGGGTTAACAGTGCCGTGACCGCTCGAGCTATCGACTTGGGGATTGGAACTTTAGTACATTCGGGTCCATTCTACACGATAGTGCAAACCCCATCTCGCTCGGACCCATAGGGGAGGTCCGGTCGGCGGGTGTTAATTTCGGCGTTTTTGCGTACATTTATAGCGAATTCGGCAGCAGCGTATGGGTTAATTTATTCACTTCCGCTGCAGCTAGTGACTTGTCCGATCGCCCATGGATGCATATGGGTATTCACTTCATGATATAATGTCCATTTCCGTGGTCAGGCAGTCAGGGGAGGTGCGGTCGGCGCCTTTTCGGATTTCCCGTACCTGACGGAAACGGCCGCCAGTCAGGGGTTAACAGTGCCGTGACCGCTCGATCTATCGACTTGGGGATTGGAACTATGGTACATTCGGGTCCATTCAACACGATAGTGCAAACCCCATCTCGCTCGGACCCATAGGGGCGGTCCGGTCGGCGGGTGTTAATTTCGGCGTTTTTGCGTACATTTATAGCGAATTCGGCAGCAGCGTATGGGTTAATTTATTCACTTCCGCTGCAGCTAGCGACTTGTCCGATCGCCCATGGATGCATATGGGTATTCACTTCATGATATAATGTCCATTTCCGTGGTCAGGCAGTCAGGGGAGGTGCGGTCGGCGCCTTTTCGGATTTCCGTACCTGGCGGAAACGGCCGCCAGTCAGGGGTTAACAGTGCCGTGACCGCTCGAGCTATCGACTTGAGGATTGGAACTATGGTACATTCGGGTCCATTCTACACGTTAGTGCAAACCCCATCACGATCGGACCCATAGGGGCGGTCCGGTCGGCGGGTGTTAATTTCGGCATTTTTGCGTACATTTATAGCGAATTCGGCAGCAGCGTATGGGTTAATTTATTCACTTCCGCTGCAGCTAGCGTCTTGTCCGATCGCCCATGGATGCATATGGGTATTCACTTCATGATATAATGTCCATTTCCGTGGTCAGGCAGTCAGGGGAGGTGCGGTCGGCGCCTTTTCGGATTTCCCGTACCTGGCGGAAACGGCCGCCAGTCAGGGGTTAACAGTGCCGTGACCGCTCGAGCTATCGACTTGGGGATTGGAACTTTAGTACATTCGGGTCCATTCTACACGATAGTGCAAACCCCATCTCGCTCGGACCCATAGGGGCGGTCCGGTCGGCGGGTGTTAATTTCGGCGTTTTTGCGTACATTTATAGCGAATTCGGCAGCAGCGTATGGGTTAATTTATTCACTTCCGCTGCAGCTAGCGACTTGTCCGATCGCCCATGGATGCATATGGGTATTCACTTCATGATATAATGTCCATTTCCGTGGTCAGGCAGTCAGGGGAGGTGCGGTCGGCGCCTTTTCGGATTTCCCGTACCTGGCGGAAACGGCCGCCAGTCAGGGGTTAACAGTGCCGTGACCGCTCGAGCTATCGACTTGGGGATTGGAACTTTGGTACATTCGTGTCCATTCTACACGATAGTGCAAACCCCATCTCGCTCGGACCCATAGGGGCGGTCCGGTCGGCGGGTGTTAATTTCGGCGTTTTTGCGTACATTTATAGCGAATTCGGCAGCAGCGTATGGGTTAATTTATTCACTTCCGCTGCAGCTAGCGACTTGTCCGATCGCCCATGGATGCATATGGGTATTCACTTCATGATATAATGTCCATTTCCGTGGTCAGGCAGTCAGGGGAGGTGCGGTCGGCGCGTTTTCGGATTTCCCGTACCTGGCGGAAACGGCCGCCAGTCAGGGGTTAACAGTGCCGTGACCGCTCGAGCTATCGACTTGGGGATTGGAACTTTGGTACATTCGGGTCCATTCTACACGATAGTGCAAACCCCATCTCGCTCGGACCCCTGGGGGCGGTCCGGTCGGGTGCGGTCGGGTGCGATCGGGTGCGGTCGGGTTTTAGTAGGACCGTTACAGATAGCCATGCTGAGAAATTACCCAGAAAATGTACGATGTAAAAACAAAGGATGTCCCGACTGTGCTTTTAAATAATACGAACATTCATTGTATACTTCACACCGGTGTTCACACTATCGCATTCTCGTTCCTAAAAATGCCCATATACTACCATGCATCATAATACTATACCGTACATCATTAGGATTGCTCTAACAATGACCCTATACCACTAGACATACAAATAAACATTATATATCTGTACTGTTAATTTGAATTATCCCTAAACCTCACTCAACAAAAAGACTTTCCGGCGATCTATATAGATTCCTCTTATAAACAAGACAGTCAATGACTGTGGGGTCGCTCACCAGACTGCAAAGACTGATAAGACTGGGACTCTGGAGACCAAAACAGTCAGCTCTTTTCATAATCACTTTAAAAGAAGTAGATTTAAACAGGATATGTGGCTAGAGAGACTTCAAGTATGTAGCTTGGTGAAAATCCACCTTGAAATTGCCAACTGTACACTACTGATCACCCCCCTCCTCCAGCTCAACAAGTCCCCTCCCGACCGGGCTCCAGACTCCCAAGTCTTAGGTTCGAATTTCACAACCGACACCTCAAACTTTCTCAATTGTTGGAAATTTCCAATCTCACAAGCGCCTTTTTCTAAAACCATTTAAACATGTTTGAAGCCCAATTATCCATGGACCCAAAACACAATACATGTATGTCAGACCAATCAGTCAGGTGGTTCCAAGGTAGATGTTTTAATGAATTTGGTATTTCGATGATTTTATTGGACACAAAAGTGTTAACTCCCCATAGCCTGCCATTTCTTGACAGGTTGACCTCATTTTAACAAATCTGAATCTCAGTCACTAAAGGATCCTCCTGATTCCTCCATACTATATGTATTAAAGCTAAATAGTCCAAACTCTCTTGAGAAGACATTTTAAGAATTACTATAGAGACATATAGTTATGTCCCTGGTCCCACCCTATTTAACCTGGTGACCCCATCTGAATAAATTTGAATCCCAGACACCAAAGAACCCTTCATACATATCATAAATATCAGTAAAATAGACCTGATGGTCCTTGTGAAGGAAGCATATTAAGAGGGAAACTGTCCTTCGCTTGGCCCCTATTTGACCAGGTGACCCCATTAAAAAAAATCTGAATTGCAGTCAAGGAAGAACATTCCATTCTATATAAGCCAACTAGTTCTTGCAAACATATTTTAAGAATTACTATGTAGTGAAATAGTTAAGTCTCTTGCTCTGCCCTTATTTGACTTTGTGATCCCATTTTCACAAATCTGATAAGGACAAGAATTAACTTCCCCAGTTGAAGTTGGTGATATTCACCCATTGGGCACCTCATTTATGAATTTTATCTTCTGCAAATTAGGGGATATAGAAACTTCCTAGAAGGGAAATTTAACTAACAACAATGTAAATTTGATACTATAGATACTTCCCAGAAGATGAGGCCTAAGCAGAATGAGGTCTCCAGAGGGTGAATTTGGTGATGCTAGCCTGCTGTGCGGGATAGCATCACAAAAAGCGTGTCTGTTTCTACATTGTGCATGCCTGGCCTCAAGCAACACAATGTATTATACAATCAAGCCTTGAAATAGTGTGATAGTGTGTCTGTCATTTGCAGAATGAGGTCCCCAGAGGGTGAATTTAGTGACGCTAAATTCACCCTCTGGGGACCTCATTCTGATAAGGCCCTCAACTGCTATGGAAGATCTAGAATAAAATTGAATTCCCCAGTTGAAGTTGGTGATGTTCACCCATTGGGCCCCTCAATTATGAATTTTATCTTCTGCAAATTAGGGGATATAGAAACTTCCTAGAAGGGAAATTTAACTAACAACAATGTAAATTTGATACTATAGATACTTCCCAGAAGATGAGGCCTAAGCAGAATGAGGTCTCCAAATGGTGAATTTGGTGATGCTAGCCCGCTGTGTGGGATAGCATCACTAAAAGCATGTCTGTTCCTACATTGTGCATGTCTGGCCTCAAGCAACACAATGTATTATACAATCAAGCCTTGAAATAGTCTGTCTGTTATTTGCAGAATGAGGTCCCCAGAGGGTGAATTTAGTGACGCTATCCTGCACAGGGGGCTAGTATCACTAAATTCACCCTCTGGGGACCTCATTCTGATAAGGCCCTCAACTGCTATGGAAGACCTAGAATAAGATTGAAGTTCCCCAGTTGAAGTTGGTGATGTTCACCCATTGAGCACCTCAATCATGAATTTTATCTTCTGCAAATTAGGGGATATATAAACTTCCTAGAAGGGAAATTTAACTAACAACAAAGTAAATTTGATACTATAGATACTTCACAGAAGATGAGGCCTAAGCAGAATGAGATCTTGAGACTCTAGATACTTTCCAGAAGATGAGACCTAAGCAGAATAAGGTTCTCAGAGGGTGTATTTGGTTATGCTAGCCTGCTGTGTGGAGCAACATAAATCACCCTCTGGGAACCTCATTCTGCTAATGCCAGACTCTCTTAATTCAAACTTGGAGAAAATGAAAATAATCTGATTTTAATGACCACTGAGTGATAATGTAAACAACAAGGGTGCTTCATTGATAACACCATTAATCTCATTTAAATTACAAATGACATGAATTACACTCTCTGGGGATGGAAAGCACAGCAGATGTTATCTACCCATCTGCCAGTTGTATAAACATGGGTCCATCAGAGCACATGGGTGGCTTGGTGTAGTAGAGAATACATATGATTAAAGCAATTTACTGAACATTTCTGTACATCTGTCTGTTCCTGATTTCTCCCAAACCCCTGATTTCAACCAAATATAGTGGAGTGACTAGAGGTACCTCCCCTCCCCTCCCAAAGATGTAGTCATAGGTTCTTCAAAATTTTAATGAGTTTTTTTTTATTTTATTTAAAAATAAAATATTTTATTTAATAAAAAAAAAATATTTATTAAAAATAAAATATATATATATATATATTTTTTTGGTTAAATTGAGAAATAAGTTAAATTGAAATTTTTTTTTTAAAATTCAGATTTATGTCCATAGCCCCACCCACATTTGACCCAGTGACCTCATTTGAACAAATCTGAACCACAGTCACCCAAGGTACCCTCATACCAAATATGAACCCATTCGGCCTGACAACTTCAGAAAAGAAGTCGTTTTAAGAATTACTATGTGGAAAAATAGTTATGGTCCTGACATCAAAACTATTTGACTTGGTGACCTCATTTGAACAAATCTGAATGAGAGTCACCTAGGGAACATCCACACCAAATATGAACCAATTTGGTATGATGGTTTCAGAGGAGAAGATGTTTTTAAAAAAGTTGACGGACGGACAGACGGACAGACGGACAGACAGACGGACGGACGGACGACGGACGAGGAGTGATGACTATAGCTCCACCGGAGACTTTGTCTCAGGTGAGCTAAAAACTAAATACTTTGTTCTTAAAATGCCCATGGAACTGGAATCGAAACTGTTCATATGTGTTAGAAAATATGAAAAGTTCAAAACATTATTATGGAGAGATAATGCATTATCGATCTTATAACTAGTCTGGATTGTCTCACAACCACACCGATACTTGTTTGTGATATGCCCTAAATACTATGTTCTAGATACTTTTATATGTATATGATTATAGTCTGTACGTGTGCGTGGATATGAAATACAAGCCATCGATTCAATTATTTATAGTGATATAGGGGTTAGCAGGAAGACAGCCCGATAGGGCTAGGCCAACCCCCAACAATATACAACATTACCTTTTATGTGTTACTTCCATTGTATTATTCATGTGTATATTGTAAATAAATTATCCTATCCTATCCTATCCTATCCATGTTTATCATCGAAACTCATTCAAATTCAAAAGCTCCCATCTGGAGATGATCCTCAACAGGCCTGTAAATTTTCAAAAACAATTTCTAATGAATTTGAGCAGTATATATCTGATAATGATATGCGGCTCGGTGGATCACGCAGAGCATCAGAAAGGATTGCATGGTCAATTAATAAAACCAGATTCATAACGCGTCTTCCGTAACGTGATTCGACACAATTTGAAATGCACAATGGATGTACTTTATTTGACTATTATATGTGCGTTCTAATATCTGTTTATGTAACATGAGGTCAAGATTTCGAATAAATTCACCGCGAGGGATGTGGTTTAGTTAGGTTTTAACCCCCCCCCCTGTCATGAGGTTCTTATGGGGACTGCAATTGTGCAGGATTAAAGATCCCGTGTCAGTGAATTATGTTCTATTTGCACTGGCCTACAAGGTCAAGGTAAATATTGTTAGGCCAATGTATTCTTTTATATACATGAATGTGAGGCTTCCTATGGGAGACCCGATATCAGAGAATGCATTGGCACAGAGGAGTTTTCGCAAAATTTCAGGAAGCTCCAGTCATGGAAGGGTTAATATTTCTATAAAATGTAAACATCAACATATATACGACGGAGATTATATTGTAAACATCAACATATATACGACGGAAATTATAATGTAAACATCAACATATATACGACGGAGATTGTTCAGTTTTTTGTATCGATATAATTTGTTTTGTGAATTATAAAGAATGAAACAATTCTTGTCCACTGAGGTATAGCAAGCAACGCTTTTGATAACAAAATAAACAATTGTTGAAGGTTTGCGCTATACATGTGTATAACCAAGCCTTGAAATAGTGTGTCTGTCATTTGCAGAATGAGGTCCCCAGAGGGTGAATTTAGTGATGCTACCCCGCATAGCGGGCTAGCATCACCAAATTCACCCTCTGGGAACCTCATTCTGCTGAGGTGTAAGCAGAATGAGGTCCACAGGGGGTGAATTTTGTGATGCTAGCCCGCTATGCGGGGTAGCATCACTAAATTCACCCTCTGGGGACCTCATTCTGCAAATGACAGACACACTATTTCAAGGCATGTGTATGACACTTAATGTAAGTGCACGCTTGGATTATAAAGCTATTCTATCGTGTTATAATGGTCGTGTAGTGTATTTTAATAGGTTTGCTCAACAGTGCCAGTATTTCCGGGAATCGAGGATGACGTCAGTATAACATTTGTTTTTCTGAGAATTATACCATGATACCACACTTGGTTAACACTTTACCCAACAAAACGCCCAAATAAAGCTTCAACAGCCTAAAATATCTTGGGTATGTCTCAATAGAACCATACACATATGGATATCATTGGAACCGGCTCATTGACCACATTATGATAGTTACAGTTATGCCCTGTGCCAATGCATTCTCTTATATATGCGAGTCGACCATAGGTCGCCTCGCATATATAAGAGAATGCATTGGCCTAAAAAAAATCTTTTTTTAACACTTTTTACCATTTTTTCTTACATTCTTTAACAATTTTATAATTTTTAATGTGTTAAGCCAATGCATTCTCTTATATATGCGAGGCGACCTATGGTCGACCCGTATATATAAGAGAATGCATTGGAACAGGGCCGTTCTGTTGGGTAAAGGGTTAAATGGGCGTATACTATATATTCTAGATCGTGTCACGAATCTCTACCGTGGTTACACTCGTATAGATCACATTCCATCAATTCAAAACCTGGAACGCTTTGAAGTTATGACGAGGAAACTTTATAACATTGATTAATTCATACAGGTATTATATTTCTTAGTGAATATATGCAACGAATTGAACAGCATATGAAGGTCCCAATTCGCGATTGCATGAATTATGCGACTATTGTGAGCCGAGTTCGTTTTGCGTCGCTACAATCATGAAAACAAAACCCGGGTAAGCAACTCAATATGTATCGCGAAATCGTCTCTCAAAACACGCCTAAATCATGCAATCTGGAGCTTGGACCTTCACGTGCTGTGAACTAAATTATTCAGGAACATCTATTAACTAATTAAGTATACCTCGAATAGTTGTTCAATGTCAGAAAACATTAAATAGTTTCCAGGTTTGTAATCGTGAAATCTCTATGGGTGTAGCCTGAATCTAATTCTAATCGAAATGGCATGCATGTCGCTGTGGCAGCATTAATGTGTGAATGACGTGAGTGTATCAACTAAATATACAGTCTGTATACAGTAAGGGTGCGTTCGTTCACTAAATATACAATCGGTATACAGTAAGGGTGCGTTCGTTCACTAAATATACAGTCGGTATACAGTAAGGGTGCGTTCGTTCACTAAATATACAGTCGGTATACAGTAAGGGTGCGTTCATTCACTAAATATACAGTCTGTATACAGTAAGGGTGCGTTCGTTCACTAAATATACAGTCGGTATACAGTAAGGGTACGTTCATTCACTAAATATACAGTCTGTATACAGTAAGGGTGCTTTCATTCACTAAATATACAGTCTGTATACAGTAAGGGTGCATTCGTTCACTAAATATACGGTCTGATTACAGTAAGGGTGCGTTCATTCACTAAATATACAGGCTGTATACAGTAAGGGTGCGTTCATTCACTGGCAAGTTTGCACGGCATTTTTTTTTTGCAGGCATTTTCTCAGAGAAAACCCTATGGTGCCAGAATATTAACGGCAACATGTATATAAAATGCATACTTACCATAGTTAACGACATACGTGTATGATTAATTATTGCCATGCAGATAAATGTCTGCATATGGGAGATGAACCAGCTTTACCATCGTTGGGTGGCTTATGACACAAGCGGTATTCACCTGACCGACAGAGCCGCTGGGGACCAAACTATATAATATGTTATATGCCTATATGTGGCACCGTTATATGGCAGGAACTATGTTGGTTCGAATTTCGTTTATTCCAACAGTGTCAGATGCAATGTGATATCATAGAGACGTTGTTACTATCTACATTATTATACGATGCGCTTAATATCGTTCGATATTGTACCGCGATACATTGAATTCACGACAACTTGTTACAACCCTCGGTGCAATTGACCATGGTTGGTCGTATGGAGCAACGCGGTAGTACCGGTGGTCAACCTTGTAAGGATGGTCAATTAATCATAGCATAGCTGTAGTTCAACAGTGGTTCTAGATTTACATATAAATGTGAATTCAACTGCAATACTAGTAGTTATCGTCCTTCATCTCTCCAAAAGGGAAAGCCTGATTCGAAAGTTTCAGTTGGTCGAAATTAGTATACATGCGGCCTGAAAAATGTGTGATGTTTCCAGTAACACGCCCACCCCAGTCCAGACACCCGCCCCTGCTAATATTATCGATATCGTGAGCATGTTTAAGAAACGAAATAACCGAAATAAAACAAAAATCATTTATCGATATCTGATTGTTGTAAAACTGTGCTCATCAGTCAGCGGTCTGAATTATTTACACAGACATATGAGGTTTGGCGGTACCCTCGTGTACACGGGCCAGTTCAACGAGCAGGTTTTGTTAACATTGCTGCCAGGCATATTTATCCCTTCCAACAAAAACCCACAGTAATGTGGCCATTGTGGTTTGTTATACATGTACTGTGTCATCTGTTGTGCCAAGTCAAAAAATATAAAATTAATTTAATTAATTTTCACTCACTCGACCATACTATTTTCCCTTCCGTTACTGGAACAACACCATTTGTTTTTAGGCGTGAGGGTGATTTCGCAGCTCAAATAATTTTGGATACAAGCTGATCGATCTATGTAAATCCACCGACCTATATATTGCCAACGGCAGACTGGGATCAGACAAGGGAATTGGTCACGTGACATGTAGGAATGTTAGTCTGGTCGATTATCTGTTGTTCAGCGAGAGTGCCTTGACCCATATTACTGGTTTCGCTGTTGGCGAATTCAATAGTTTGACATCTGACGTCCATTGCCCAATTGCATTTAGATTATCGTTGACCCAGAACTCTTGTCAAAACTCGGTCACGGCGGAATGCCAGTCTGATCACTCTACCCAAAATAGAATTAACCCTTGGGATCCTGAATTGGTTGATAACTTTGCTGAAAGCATTGATTCAAATGCATTAAATGCCCTGTTAGTCCACTTAGACAACCTTGAATATAGACATTGTGTAACTCCCTCTGATATCTCTGACGCAAACGAGAGTTTGAAGAATATATATATTAAAGCTGCGGAGACTTCCCTCGGAACGCGTCGGGTTGGTAAAAACGCGAAACCATCATCGCGAAATAATATGCCCTGGTTTACGAGAGACTGCACAAATGCGAGACGTTATTATCGTAAATTGAGAACAGCGTATAAAAAGCACCAAACCGCAAAACTACAGCGAGAAATGGTAGATGCTAGGAATAAATATAAACATGCACTGCGACTTAGCAAACGAAAATACGATGTTGATTTTAATGCAAAATTAAGAAAAATGAAATCTGATAACCCCAGGGAATATTGGAAATTGCTCAACCAAAATAAAAATAGTAAACTAACTGAAACAACCCCATCTTTAACAGAGTTCTATGAATATTTCAAAGAAAAGAATGTATGCACCTCCGATACCGGGGACGATTTTAAGCACGAGTTTGAAACATCTTCACTCGACGTTGATTTTACTTTAACGGAAATTGAGGATGTGGTGAGGAATCTTAAACTTGGAAAATCACCGGGAGTTGATAATATACGATGTGAATACATAAAAGCTACTTTCGAACAGATGAAACCACTGTACTTTCGACTATTCAATCTGATTTTGCGAACTGGCTTCATACCTGATGAATGGGGAATAGGCGTTATCCACCCAATTTTTAAATCCAAAGATCCTAAAAATCCTGACAACTACAGACCCATTACACTAGTTAGCTGTGTGGCGAAATTATTTACAGCAATCCTAAGTAATCGTATATATACATTCCTACAAATAAACGAATTATTATCATAAAACCAAGCTGGGTTCAGAAAAGATTACTCAACAGTAGATCATATTTTCTCATTACATAGCCTAATTGAAATGACAAAAATTAAGAAAAAAATGAGTTTATATTGTGCTTTTATCGACCTGTCTAAAGCCTTTGATAGCGTCTGGAGAGTTGGACTATGGAGAAAACTTTTAGAAATAGGAATTAAAGGACGGGTCCTCCACCTAATAATGAACATGTATAATGGAATAAAATCGTGTGTATCTCTTGGTGGTAGGTGCTCTCCTTCCTTCTCATGTGAAATGGGTGTAAGGCAAGGAGAGAACCTATCACCAATACTGTTCTCGATCTACCTCAATGACCTTGAAACATATTTATATGACATGGACCAGAAGGGTATTGCGTTAGCTGACCTAAATGAAACCACATTTCATGAACATATCAAAATAATGTGCCTGTTGTATGCCGACGACACCGTCCTACTGGCTGATAGCCCAAAGGAATTGCAAAATATGTTAAATGCATATGCCGCTTACTGTGAAAAATGGAAGCTGACAATTAATAACAGCAAAAGCAATATTGTGATATTCGGTCACGATAGAAATTCCAAAATCAATTTCACAATTAATGATCAACCAATTGAAGTAAAAAAAGAATATAGATATCTAGGTGTGATCTTTTCAAATAATGGTTCTTTTGTAGCCGAAAAGAAAAGGAGATGTGATGAAGCCAAACATGCTATGTTTTCTATTATTTCCAAAGCTAGAAAATGGAAGCTCCCTTTGACGTGTATTATCGAACTCTATGAAAAAACGGTTATACCAATATTGACATACGGCTGTGAAGTGTGGGGAGTGGCCAACAATGAAATAATTAAGCGCACTGAATTATGGTTCCTCAAATTTGTATTAAAACTTAAAAAATCAACACCGACGGCGATGATTTATGGAGAAACAGGCTTACTACCGATAACGAGTAAAATTAAAAGTAGAATATTAAACTATTGTTCACGACTATTGAGCGGAAATCAAACTAAAATATCTTATATCTTGTATGCCACTATACACAACATGATAAACCGACACAAAACTGGTCTCGGTTGGATCCGCTATATACAAACTACACTCAATTATATCGGATTGTCGCATATCTGGTTGTCCCATAATATTATAAGGGAAAACTGGTTTCGTCAGACAATCAAAGTGAAGCTAAGAGATGAATATATACAGGAATGGCAAACCATAATTAATTCCTCTGACAAATACCAATTCTATAGAATGATCAAAAACGAATTTGAAGAAGAAATTTACCTTCTAAAGCTCCCAACAAACGAAGCATTATCGTTGTTGCGATTCCGCACGCGAAATCATCGATTGGCAATTGAAACGTCAAGTTGGAAAAACTTTCCCACCAGTAACACGTGCACGTTATGTGGAAAGTCTATTGGAAGCGAATACCACACACTACTGATATGTGATAGTCTCAACGATACCAGGGTTAAATTTATTCCGCGATACTATTATACACACCCAAATGACGATAAACTCATCTCACTTATGAAAAACAATAAATCTCAGGTGTTGCACAATGTCTATCGTTTCATAAAATTAATAAATGAAAAAATATTGACCAGCAGTATAGTATAGATGTATATCGACATTCCTTTATTTGATTAGTCACCAAATGAGACCCATACACCCCCCCCCTCCAACCCCACAAATATACTGAGTGCCCAATGTGGGAAATGGACCATCGGACGGTCCGCGTGAGTTTGCAGAGATGTACCCGCACCATCGGTACAAACCTGCAGGTAGTGGTGAACTCCCACCGCATAAATCGGTGTAAGTAAGGCAGGTAGAATGTTAAAGTGGCATATAGCTGACGTGATTCCTTTTTGAAGATTATATGAGACAATATACACTTGAACTTGAACCGAAGACTATGATTTAATTTTACATAATACCATGTCGTGTCACTTTAATAACTGCCTCGATTGTATACGGCTACATTGAAAAAAATGGTCCATGTATACATGTCCATTTAAGGGCTTTGTGGACCCAATTTTTCCAAAATTTCCCTAAATTTTATAGAGTCAGAATAAAGGATTCTGTTCATGTATATTAGTAATAATAGAAACCATGCCCATTGATGCAGCATTTTGAGAGTATACTTCATGGTGGATTATGTTAGAAATACAAAATGTGAACTTTATTGAGATTTAAAAAAAAAAAATTTAGAGGCAATTGTCCAAGAAAAACAAAGTCCAAATTTAAGAATCAAATATGGGAATATGTACTGAACACTGTGATGAATGATGTATTACAAAAAGAATATTATATTTCTTGAGTGTTCTTTGATAAAATGACTTTGAACCGGTTGTTGACAAATGATATACTAACTTCAGAATATGGTTGACTGAGAGGCAGCAGTTAATGGGTCAACCTTTCATGGCTGATGTCCATTCCGATTTGAATGGCTTTTTACCAGTGTCAACAGGTGTCAAACTACAACATGCCTGTTCACCCTGAGTGAGTGGTGACCTACTTACTAGAATTACTGTGGCTATGGCAGGGGTATGATTGAGGATTAGCATTCTATTGTCAACAGAGTCCAGAGCAGTTACAATGGCCAGCTGTTAACCCGTGCCTGCTACCACCCACATAGCCAACATGCAAGCAAGTATATATCATTTGTCAACAACCGGTTCAAAGTCATTTTATCAAAGAACACTCAAGAAATATAATATTCTTTTTGTAATACATCATTCATCACAGTGTTCAGTACATATTCCCATATTTGATTCTTAAATTTGGACTTTGTTTTTCTTGGACCATTGCCTCTAAATTATTTTTTTTTAAATCTCAATAAAGTTCACATTTTGTATTTCTAACATAATCCACCATGAAGTATACTCTCAAAATGTTGTATCAATGGGCTCGGTTTATATTATGACTAATATACATGAACAGAATCCTTTATTTGGACTCTATAAAATTTTGGGACATTTTGGGAAAATTGGGTCCACAAAGCCCTTAATATTGTGATCTCTCCGGGAACCAAGCTTACAATACAGTAACCATAAAGACATCATTATATAATACAATACCCAGAGACAGTATATATACAACAGTCCATGGTGATAAGAGTATCCAAAATAAAGTCGTATACGTTATTGGTTTAAAGATTTATACTTTTAAAATTCACTCACTCACCAATAACCAAGCGTGTCCATCGGCTGTCAGCACAGACTGCAATCGACGATTACCGAAAACAGAAAGACCCGGCCCCGAGAGATCACACACCGACCGAAATAACCCCGTGAAAATTCGACTAAATCGTGCGTTTATAGCTGTCTGAATCATCGATGCGATGAGAGCGATAGATTGCCTGCATTTGCCCCCGCCCAGCCTGATGTGATTGTGTGTCTCGGTGAGTGGTGTCATCCCGATAGGCTGTATAATATAGTTATCCGTTATCAAATCACGCAAACCTTTGATGACTGGATGCTCGCTCGGCGAGACCATCCAGTTGTGAAAGGATGATTGACCAGTTAAAGTGACACAATAGACCCGTTTGCCTTATTTGTATCACAAAGTACCCGATCGACATTAATCACATACTTATGAATTATATATATATATATATATGTATATAAACTACACAACAATATATATTGTATTTTTTGGAAGATCTAATTTATAGAACTAAGCATTAACAATAAGTTTTGTGGAATCTCGACTAATGGGTCAATTCAAACATCCAGGTGTTGTCAACATGTTCGATATGAGCTTCTCCCCTGAATCATACGTGTACATTCCTATATACAACAGAATGCTGTGTCAAATCTGATCCATGCATTAATTATACTAAAGAGGAAATGTGATGAGATTGTCTCAGACCTGTGCACGTCAAACATATATGACCATATATATATATATATATATTATATCAAAAGTTTCTCCCATATTAGGATCAGAATGGCTTGATGTGTCACTTTTACAGTCTCTCTCAATGTATAATAAGGATAATGTTGTGCAGCCAAATGACGAAAAATCACCATACACCTCGAGATACCTATAACACGTCGGGTATTATGTATATATATTTCATTACATGTATTTCACTTTATTATTTTTTCTCAAATACTGTATTGTATATATGGTTTAATGAGAATAAACATATTTGAATTCATGTAACGTCTACATTTTGCTATTTATAGAATATACCACCCACTTTTCGTACCGTTCGGGCCATTTTAGAGCCGTATAATAGTTTTGTACGTTTGAAGAATAGTATCAAAACTTTTGTCTATATGGATACGAGTGATTACAATTGAATGGTCACCGAAATGTGTTGAGTGCATGTTGGTCAAGGTTAATTATGAGTGAGCAGTAATACAATTGAAATGTGTTTACGCCATAGGCGTTATGAGTGAAATAGATTACTTTAGTCAGTTTGCTTTCAGCGCATGATTCCACAACAAATATATTATATAAGTATTAACTGTCATGTGGACTGTTTTTATGGAGATGTAACCGTGAGGTAATTGGACATAACTTGTGTAAAACCCGAATGGTTTTACATACAAGTTATGACCACTTACCTCACGGTTACATCTCCATAAAAATAGTCCACATGACAGTTAATCCTTATATTTATATACATTTAGCGAAAAAGCCACTTTTGTAAATGTATTTAAATCGAAAGTGTATCGTGACAAAAACAGCCCAAAATACCCAATAGCACCCTTGGCAAAAGTTAATAGGAACAATTTCTCTTCATATTGAAACCCGATGATGTATTAAGTCAATCCTGCGCGAGTCCAAATGCGCCCAAAACATTACGCGTTCGTCTTTCCAAACCCAATGACGTATCGATGGTGTTATGAGCTTGGTGTTATGAGCCGTTGCGCATTCACCGAGAAATAACGGCAACTAGCCACGTGGGCGCCGACCAATCAGAATGCTGGATTTAGTGATGACAACACTTAGTATGTAAATATACAACAATAAAGGCAAAAGCAGAACAAACAAAAAATCTGATATATACACACGAGTAGAACATTGTATATTATATTATTTTGTCACGGTCATGATACAAATTGATTCATGTTATATCCATGTCATGTATGAGGTATTGTTCCATGCTTTCAGAGCGTTTTTTTCCCCAAAGAATGGGTTTCATCTCTGGTTTAATGCATGAATAATACCATCTATCTGTGATATGCCTCTTTGCTGATTTTTACAATAAAGCGCAGACTGGTTATTTGCATTAATTTGTGTTGTAATTTATAGTAGAAGGGTAGACCGTCGGATTCCAAAACGTAATGTACGCCGGATTCCGAATGCATACCCTTATCCGATTTCGAGCGAAATTTTACTATTTGGTCCTTTTTATTATTTTCTTTTCTTCGTATTTTAGATAATTATACACATCCCGAGTCTGTGGATATGTGACATATCAGTCCTACGACTGTCGATAAAATTTCTCCTCTACATTTCTCCCTTTACATAACAAACCACTCTACACATTATACAAAGACCCCATCACATGTTTATTCTGGAGGCCTAGATTATTATTTTTTGTTTTATCGTGAACTTTTGTAAAGATGCCATCTTCCTTAAAATTGATCCGAGATAGGGTCATAATATGTCCACAGTGATGGCATGGCTCTACGCATGCATGCATTTACATAATTCAAAGTACACAATTGTCCAACAATTAGGAGAAATCGGAGCCAAAAACACATTTATGAGACTTTGTGGTGGGAATGTCCTTATGTAATAATACCCTATAACTCTAATCCTAGCCGGGCTAGCCCTAACCCTAACCCTAGCCCTACATCTGAACCTATCCCTAGCCATAATCCTGACCATAACCATAACCCTAGCACTAGCCCAGCCCTGTATGAGCCTAACTCTAACCATAACCCTGACCCTAACCCTAAAGCTGACCCTAATACATATGGCGAATGGAGGGGGGGGGGTGTGGTTTCGTGTGTTCTTACATGAAGGATATACCTTACTGTGTAGTAAACATATCTATTGTGTAGACAAAAGTTGGTCTCGCACCAGTGCTCGCACGGGATATTTTGTCGTTTTTATAGTGAACTAGCAGGGTTACCCGGCGTTGCCCAGGTTAATGCGATGTGAAACCATCTGTATGCTGTGGATATTTGTTGGGAATAGAGAACACTCTTGTTCAAAGTGTTATACGTTTTCTCATAAATTGTATATTCAAATAGCATCACAAAACATGATTATTACAGTCATGGAATATAAGTAGTGGCCCACCTTGTCAATTGTCATTCTGTTTATCGCGATTAATCCGTTCCACCAATAATGATGTATTTATTTATTTACAATTGCGTATACGTCAGACGTTATAATATGCTACATGGACATCATAAAGACATTAGTTCGCATAAATAAAAGATGACAATTGGGTTTTACATATTGATATGTATCAATCAATCTAGTGGGTTGGACTAAGATCTCGAGGATACCTGGCTATCAAATCTCCATGAAGATATAGCTGTTTCAAAGAAATTTCCAGTTGCTCCTCTGTTCATGGTGCTATATATTGGCTAAATATTCTCAGTTTCAACGAAATGTTGCTGCGCCTGCTTATCAGCTACATTTGCCAGACACAGAGCGATATTTTGAGTTGTTTATGTCAGTCGATGAGTCTGTTCTAAACCCCTTGTCAGATGTCAGTATTGGGAGGATCCTGAAAAGTCATATGGTACTAACTGCATTTTATTGTATATCAGAAGAAACTATATATGACTGCACACTGTGACCACTATTTTTGAACAGGCCTTCCACATATCCTGACAAATTGTAACTTTTTTGTGGAAACTGTATTGAATGGAACAGACTCAATTTTGTTATAATATATATGCAATCCTCTGACGGTTCGAGGTCTCTCAGTTTGCACGAATATATGTATCTCTTCAATAGAATGATAAATATACGTTTAATGCTTCTTCTAGTTATCTCTTTTTGCTAGCTCATTGTGTGAATGCCTTGATTGCCATTCCCATATAAATATGACTGTTAAGAAGATATAATTGTTCAAGTGACTTATAAGTAGGTTACCATTTGTAGGGATTGTGAAATGTGAACGCCCAAATTTCCTTAAAATGATATGGAGATGGCCTGGGTGACTATATATAACTTATATGTGGATATCGGCGAATAGCAATCTTATCTATAATAGTGCATATCCGCTCGCCATCCGTGACGCAAACGACACCAAATGTGATTTAATTCATGGTATATCATTAGATAAAAACATGTATGAATTTGTTGGAAATTAGTGCCAAATATATTTGTATCAGCTTTTGCCTCTTCGATTGTACCGCGTGAAGTTATATATAGAACACACAGACAGACAGAAAGACAGACAGACAGCACAATTTGATTTCTTGTATCATTTGAGAAGAACGTGTCTGAATTTGATGGTAATTGGTACTAAAATTATTTGGATCAGTTTTTGGTGACCCTCCCGTCCCTATTTCGGACTCAAGCTGCACACACTAAGACTCATTAGAGATTAGAGATGCATATATATGAAATTGGTGAAAATTGGCGAGTATACAAATTCGTATCATATTGAAGGTCCCCATATCTCTCACCCATAGGGCACCACTTTGTTGTGTCAAAACCACACGATAAGATTCCTCGTATCACGGAGAAGAATATGTATCAATCTGGTGGAAATCGGCACTAAACATATAGATATAATGTCCCTCTCATCTCTATACACCACTGACTCGAATGGCCCCACTTGTGACATCCTTAAACCACACAATTACACTCCTGATATCATGGATATGATTGTTTATAAGTTTGGTGATAATCGGCGACTAAACAATATTTTTTTTATCAAATTTGGTGCCAATCCCTCCATCCCCATCTCTCACCTAAACAGCACCACTATGGCGTCTTTAAAGCACACGATCAGATTCCTCGTACCATGGATAAGAACGTGTATCAATTTGGTGGAAATTGGCGCCAAAACAAAAAAATTGTGCATCAATTTTGGTGCCCCTGTCCCATTCAATACACCCCTGACTCGAATGAGGCCACACTTGACAGATATAAGCCACACCATTAGACCCCTCATACCATGGGGATGCTTTTGTATAAGTGTGGTGACAATCGGCGACTAAACCAATTATTATCAAATTTAGTGCCCACCCCCCCCCCCCAATCTCTCAACCAAACGACAACAATTTGGCGTTGTTAAATCGCACAATTAGATTCCTTGTATCATGAAGAAGAATATATATCAATTTGGTGGAAATCGGCGCAAAAATTAGTTTTATCAATTTTGGTGCCCCTCTCCCCTTTCGTGCTAATCTGACTCGAACGACGCCACTTTTGGCATATTTAAACCAGAAGAACGTTGGATTCTTCATATCATGGGGATGATTATATGTAAGTTTCGTGGCAATCGGCGACAGAAAACAATTCTGCCCCTCCCCATTCCGGTCACCCCTGACGCGAACGGCGCGACTTTTGCCATATTTAAAACACACCATTAGATTCCGCAGATTATGGGGATGATTATATATAAGTTTCGTGGCAATCGCTGACATTTGATTTTTCTTCCCCTCCACCTTTTCTGCCCCTGACAACAACGGCGTCACTTTAGAAAATTTTAACACCGACCATTATCTTTCTCGTAAAAAGTTACTCCTAGTAGACCCATTTGGCATCATCTAGATGGTCCCCTGTGAATTTCTATAGAACACAGACAGACAGACAGACAGACAGACAGACAGACAGACAGACATTCGCAAATATAGATATAGATATGTATCAAGTGTCTCATGTGGCATGGGTTACTAATAAACAACGATAGTTAAGAGTTAACGACTGTGGTTTCGATGATAAACGGAGAGCAACACAACACTATTGCTGTGGGTAAAAAGTGCCACACCGAATTCCGACCTGTCAAAATGATATCATCTACCGCGCTAATACGAGATTGAGCAATCTGCGAGTTCATCAGTATTTAAAGAGACTGCTAGTTTATATAACAACCACATCGGCATCCGGCATAGCGTATTATATACAATGTGATGTACAGTAATGCCCTAAATAATCAACTCCTTAACCACAGCAGAATTATGGGTAATTTTTCAGGATTTAATCAGAAATATGGCTTGTTGCCATTCATCGGAATTGTTTTATTAAAAATCTGGTCATATTATTATATATATTGTGGACTTATTTCGATGAATAACACCGATAAGCTGGTATCAAACACTATCTCTAAGGATGCAGTAATCAACTAAAATTGTCGAAAATTCCAACCACACCAACTGTACCATTTCAGAGATAACTTCGGAATATGTATCATTAAAGATACGGGAGGCGTTGGCGGTGGGTATGCTGTTAAAATGTTCACCTCCGTCAAAAACCGACATAAACAGAAATAGCAGTAAAATATAGACATACCTTGTTCTTATACCAATAAGAAATATGGCATAACAGTATGTTATTGTCAAATACTTTTCCTTTGTTATGTAAACAAAAGGAAAAAAACGTTACAGAACCTGGCTTTTGTTTAGATCCAGATATGGTAAACATAAAAAGCGTTATTTGTTACTGTTTTCCTGATATGGAAATAATAAAGAGCGTTTATATCATTTGTGTGTGATTAACCAATAGAATTGCGTTGTGTTATGTAAACAGAAGCAAACCTTCCGTAACACGGACAGGCTGTTGTTTACGCACACCATCGTACGTCTTGACGTCATTATACTATTTACGCGCTGATTATGTTTGGCATATGAACAAAACTATATATATTTTAATATTCCTTCTGTTGATGGCGATTTGAACAAATATGAATATTTCTGCAACGAACGCCGCCCGTACATTTGCCTTATTGAGATAATATTGTCTGCGATGTATACACACCTTCAAGAGCGATGGCGGTCCATTCTTCACCAATACATTCGTTGTAGTTCACTCTTGTTGTAACATTCTGTGATAATACTTCCATCATTATTCTGCAGAAAATCGAGTTCAGACGGTTTATAAACATACAGCTGTAAACACAAGTGTTATCATTTCATGACGGGAGCTGCGCTGCTGCAGTATTAAAGATTATGTGCCAGTGCCATATTATTTAACGCGTGATCCGTAACCGTAACGTGCTTCGACACAATTGAAATGAACAATGGAGGCACATTATTGGACTATTATATATGTACGTTCTAGTATCAGTTTATGTGAAATGAAGTCAAGGTTTCGAATAAATGCACTGCATAATAGTGTGGTTTTAGTTGTGTTTTAAACCCTTCTTGAGGTTCATGACGGGAGCCAAACTGGTGCAGCATTATAATCATGTGCCAGTGCATTCTTATATATGCGAGTCTCCAATATAGGGAGCCTCGCATATAAGAGAATGCACTGGCTTATAATATCAACACTGATATCAAGGTAAATTTGGTTAGGATAATGTATTCTCTCATATATACGAGGCACCATATGGGAGATTGGCTTATTTTTGTGGTCCTTGAAGCAGAATTTGGTGGCCAACCCGGAGAAATTGATACAAGATGGTCTTGGTGGTATTCGATGCTGCGGAAAAACCTCAGGAACAATATATCCAAAATCAGTTAAAATTCGCTTCGTGGAAACTTTGTTATCCAAGATGGCGTCCAACATGGTTGTCTGTATTGCATCAGTTCTCGAAATAAGTCACTATACGATATAATTGTGGCATCGGAATTACGCCGTTATACCAGTCTGTGTGAAATTAAGAGTACGAGAGCGAATAGAGTGACACGGACATAAAATAATACAATCGTGGCCATGAATTGACTGTCAAAATGACCGAAACTCCAAGACATACTACGAAGAAAGCAACATATTGGATAACAACATAGGAGTGAAAATAGGTATTGGTATTATACAAGCATGTTGTTAAATATCTTTAAAGATACACATATCATTAAACAGATCCGTCTGAATGTTTTATAGGTTACTGCAACGCAAGTCAAACCCCCCAATGATATACGTCTTTAAAGTTTGGGTTTTATGATTATCCAACATCCAACTCTCTGACCAAAAATAGTAATTTGGGGCACGCAACATACGATGTAATGTTTCGGCACTGTAGTTTCATTCGGCAGGATGATTAATTATTGAATGTAAAGCAGAAATTGAAGTGCATACCCTTGCGGTATAAATACTAGTTACATTTCCAGAATATTCAACACTCTCCGCGATAATAGACCATACATATATGTCGCAGAGCTTTTTATACTGTAAAGAGACGCTCATATTTGCAATATATTAGCACCGCATCTCACCAAATCGAAGAGACGGTACATCTTACATTTGATTTAAGACTAATTTTCATGCTGCTACCAAACCGGTTTCTTAGTAGATCATTTTGTTCAAATTACTTCAGTCGCCACTTTACAACTGGAATATGCTGCCACGCAATGCACACCATTAGTTTTCAGTATATTTTTGTTTGGTGATACATTACCAGCCACATACTCGTGCTATATATCAGGTGATCATAGATTGAGATGATATTGCAACGTTGAACATTCACGCAATGTTGCTATTTGTCGTGTTGTGTGCAGCAGTGTAATGTGTAACCAAATATAAATCAGGTATAAATACAGTATCTGCCACAGAGTTTGTAGGCAATTTTGGTTAAGTTTAGCATTTATTGAAGATAGTATGTGATTCTCATTTGTGTTTTGATAAATTGAGTTAACAGTATACCACCATGCATTCTTGTGGTAAAAAGCGAAATATTCGCGTTTCATCACTTGATCGGAGGCAACTATGACTACAAGTTGATTTGATTTGATTTAAACATATTTTATTGTATATCAATTATATACATGGGGATTGGGACACAAGTTTTGTCAACTTAGTGACGCCCCTCTCCCGCACAAAAGGTATAACATAACATTTAAACAAGATGGCAGGATGAAATTGTGAATGTTTAAGCAGGGAAACAGATGTGAATATTTGTACAGAGTGTGCTATGAGTGGAGTTTTATTGTGTCCAGTTTTACCCTCACGTTGTCATAAGTTGTGTCTAAAAAGGCCGGGCATTTAAATTTTTAATTGTTTTCAATGACAGGTTGACATAACAGAGAAAAATATATGATCGAAGTTACCCAAAACGTTTAGTTGCATTAATGTAGGACTGTGTAATATGAAATAGCAATATATTTCTTCTGTGGTCATTTTCAGAGATTCCACAGAGAAGATGCTTAATATTTTCTATATGAAAGTTATTTGTTTCAAGTTTGTGGTAAAATATTCTTCTCTGATTGGTGAACAATGGACAGTGGAAGAAGAAATGACTAGCATCCTCCTTCGGAAAACCACATTGACAATTAGGACTATCAGCTATGTGATTATTTTGCATGTCACTCTTTAAGTCGCTACAATAGTTTCGGAGTTTACAATGGTTGACACTAACATTCCGATGACCTGTTCTATAAAGTGGATAGGGTTTTGGAGCAGGGGCGATTATGTTTAGGTGAGTTTTAAAATCGGATATATTTTCAGAATCTATGACAAACGAAGGGAGCTTATTCCACTCATGAGTTGTGTTTAGGAAGAATGATTTCCTGTAATGTGCTGTTGTCCAGCGGTACGAGTAGAAAAAACGCGGTTGTCTAAAGTTGTACCGGTTGTTTGATACATGTGCCGCCCGGGCTGGTAGAAGAAGGGTGAGATATTCTGGAGTTTCTTCGTTAGTTATTTTAAAAAGTGTTTGTAGGTGGTGTTTCTCCCTGCGCTCCCTAAGGTTGGACCACCCCACTTCGAGTAAAACATTTGTATTGGAGACAGAGCGGGTTAACCCGGTCACTATTCTGGCGGCGTCCACGTGTATACGTTCAAGTTTGTCCATCCAGTATTGTGGTGCACAGTCCCAAACTACATCTGCATAATCCATTATTGGCTGAACGTAAGTTTTGTAAATTTTTTCTAACGTGTTTGCACTTAAGCTGTATTTGAATCTTCTTAGTTGTGAGATGCGGGACGAAACTCTTTTAATTATATTATTAATGTGATCGTTCCAGTCTAAATTTGATTGAATTTCAACACCGAGGTGTGTATGTGACGTTTCGAAAGAGATGTTTCGGTCTTGGAATACAAGTGTGGGGTTCGTTTGTTTGCCCGATAACGAGAAAGATATTGCTTTGGTTTTCGATGGATTGAAATTTACCAGCCATTTGCGCGCCCAATTTGATATTGATTCTAGGTCTTGATTTAGATCGAATTCAAGGATGGTCAGGTCGTAATGAGATGCGATAATGCATGTGTCGTCGGCGTACATTCTAGTTGTTGAGATAAGGTTATCCGGGAGATCATTTATGTATAGGATAGGAACAGAAGAGGTCCGAGTATTGACCCTTGAGGCACTCCAGCGGGGACCAATTCGAACTCGGAGTATGTATTATTCACCAAGACTCTTTGTTGTCTGTTAAAAAGATAGTCCTCCAACCAAATGGACAGCTGACCAGAAATTCCGTACTTGTCTAATTTATGTATCAAACCCTTATGCCAGACCCTCTCGAACGCCTTTGAGATATCACAAAAAATAGCACAGGTGTGCAAGTTGTTGTCGAGGCTCTGACATAAGTTATGATACATATCCAGAAGTTGATATGTTGTATTATGTCCTTCAGTAAAGCCGGATTGGTGTCGATATAGGAGGCAGTTCTCGTCGAAGAATACATTAATATATTTGAGTACCGTTTTTTCGAAAACTTTTCCAAGGATAGGTAGAAGTGAAATTGGGCGATAATTTAAACAGTCCGCGGGATCTCCTTTTTTAAATATAGGTATTACGTTAGCTTTCTTCCAGTTCGACGGAAATTTGCCCATATTTAGCGATTTCTTGAAGAGTAATAGAAGCGGAGTGGCAACAGCAGTTGCCGTTCCTTTCAACATTTTAGCATTAATTCCATCGTAGCCCTGAGCTTTATTTGTTTTGAGGTTTTCGATTACTGTAACAATATCTGCGTGTGAAATGGGAATATCAGTGAGTTTATTGCCGCACCTGAGAGGAAAATCTGGTAGTTGATGTCCTTTATCGTTTATAGATGAATTTTGGATAAAGTTTGCGTTCAGAAGTCTAGCTTTATCGATGTCATTGCTGGCGTATGAAACTCCATTTGCTATGACTTCGCCGTTAGCCGAATAAAGTGGTGGTATTTTGTTTGTTTTCTTCTTATTCAAAAGGTAATTGATGATTTGCCAAAAATCTCTAGATGATGGCGAGTCATTAATTCTTTCATCGAGATGTTCTTCGAATTTTGCTTTCTCATGTTTTTTCATGTTGTTTACTCTATTTCGTGATTTTTTGTATTTTTTCCAGTTTAGATCGGTACTACGTTTGAGTGCAATCGATCTGAATCTATTGCGTTTCCGTAGCTCGCGACGAATTTCTGAGTTGAACCAGATTTTGTCTTTAGTTCGAATAGTGACTGTCGAGGTCGGGATGGTTTCGTGGATAATTTCAAGGAATTTATCATAAAATACTGCTACAGCTGTGTCAACGTCCGCCGTTGGTCGGAGGAGACTATCCCAATTTATATCATTTATTAAGGAGGTAGCCCTACTGAAGTCGGCGTGTTTGTAGTTCCAAATAGTTCTTTGGAAGGATGGGGTGGCAGAGTTGTCGTAAGAAAGAGCCACATAGACACCATAGTGATCTGATACTTCGAAGTCTATAATATCTGCATCACGGACACTTAGATCTCCACATACAAGAATTGGGTCAAGTAAGGTCTGAGAGTCTTCGGTAACTCTTGTTGGAGTTTTAATCACATTTCTAATGGAGTAATAATCGATAATTGTGCTTAGTTTGGAATTGGGGTCCAACATATTAGAGTTAAAGTCACCAAGCATGACCATATTTGGTGTAATTTCCAGAGCTTCATGAATTGCGTTGTCGAAAAGATTCCAGTAATTTGTAGCACATAACGCATCGGACCGGTATGATAATGCCAAGATGATATGACATCTTGCCGAGTGGATGTCGAACCACATTATGGACGAATCGAATTCTAGGACATCCCGACGGGAGTATACTAAGTGTTCTGCAAAATATATGCATATACCACCGCCATATTGATCACGATCTTCTCGGATGGGGGTTCTGAAGCCATCTATTAGTAAATTTTCAGAGGGGTATGTGACATCAAGATGTGTTTCGGTAAAACATAGAACATCATATTCACTGATAAGATCTTTTACTTTGTCGAGTTTATTTCTAATACTTCGAATATTTTGATGGTATAATGTCAGGGTGCCCAGATCGTGGCTATTTGATTTGTTGTTTCGATTGACATTCCTTGCACCGTCGATATGTGTTGGGCCTGGGTTGGGATGGACCGTACCGGACAGCACAAGTAGAATGGAAATAACCAATAAGATTAATGGAAGTCGTATGCTCACACCTCTTAAAGTGGTATGTCTCTGTTTATGCTTGCTCTGTGACGGCCAAATTAGTTTCTTATTTATATCAAAAAGTCCTGTGGCCGTGCGATGCTGTATAGCTGACGTACCCATTTATTTGCCGGGCACACCAAAGAACAACATCGCGCGGCCGTGGGTGATTTTGTTCCTGCATAATGACAAGAGGTGAGATATATGGGCACAAAGAGACTCACTGACGCCGGATGAAGTGCAACTGTGGAGATTTGAAAATAAGGAGTAACAGTTGGTGTTGGTGAGATAGCAATAGGTGAATAGGACTTGCAAAAACATGAGAACAACATGCAAAAATAATGAAAAACATATGTACAGGTGATGTTCGGATGGTGACATGTATGCAAACATGTATGTAATGATGATGATTTGGTTTGAATAACCAAAACTAGACTACAAGTTTGAGACATGGACAATATGATCTACACATTTTACCCAGTACTGTATAAATATATCTCATACTATTCTATAGCAGTTAATTTTGAAAGGTTTGATGTTGTAGATATCAAAATAAATGATGGTCGGTCACATTCGTGAGACTACTCTGAGTACATTATTTCTGCTTCTAGGAAAGATCTCAGAATCAATACATCCTTACTAAATCCCATTTAACTGTTTAATTACACATGCATTACACGATACAAGATAAACAGTACAAATAAAACTGCATTATTTTTATGTTTCTGGGAGCCCAAAAGTCCAGATTTAAACGTTGCGTGAGACCCTGCTTTCGCGGAATCTCTCGTGAGATACATTCGAGATAATTCGTACATCTGTTATAAAAAAAAAACCCTCATTCTTCCTCGCATAATTCGAGAGTCTGTTTACTCTTATAGGACTAGCTATTCAATTTTGCACAAAATGTAAATTTAATTCGATTTTGTCCATTTTGGCGGCCATTTTGGGACAGACATTATAGATCTATGGTTTACGACTAAGAATTGTTTGTGTATGTTTCAATTTATTACGAATTTGGCACTAATTGGAACACATTTCGACAGATATTCAGCATTTTACAATACCAACAGCCATTTTGGATCCTGAATTTTCCCATGGGCGGATTTTGGATATGTTGTGTATATCCAATTTCTTCCGGGTTCAACTCTCCCCGACCACAATATAATTTACAGCGACGATGATGTGACACACAGCTATTGTCACCAGCCTCTGTACTGCGAAACAGTTATGGGACAGTCTAGTTTTAATCAAGAGTCAATACGAGAACAATATCAATCTATTTACACATGCTCTTCTTGGTGATCGATTTCTAGACTATTAAAATTTCTCACATCCACCTGCTTTGAAGGCCTTGAACCTATTTGAAGAGCCGTGTTTATGGTGGAAAATGAGATGCATGCAGGATCAAATGTGGACCATTTGTATACCACGTTTAGAAACCTGATTCTATGCATTTTGACGAAACCATTCAGTCGAGCAACACAGTAAATGCATGGGGCATCGGCTTGTGGGTCAATTTAACTAGAGGAATTTATCGCATGCACTCGGGTTGGATCGCTCTGCACTTTAAATATCGTTGCTTTGTTGTGAGATCTCACTTTGGATGCCGATGCAGCATGTACTTATTTCTGTGGCTGGATCTGATGTTAAAGGCCCACTTAATTTTCGAATCCCCATATCACATTACATATACAACATATTCCACATTTTATACCATTTCAAAGAGGTAACTCCAAAACATTGTATTATCAACTTGGACACTCATAGCCTATGAGTCATAGGCCACAGCTGTTCCGTATTCCTAGAAAATATTTGTGTGTGTGAGGGTGTGTGTGTGTTTGTATATTTAAAATTACTATGGGTGTATTTTGCCACGCCCTGACTATGCTCTTGATTAAATCATGTAAATATAGATAAACCTTTGTTCTTATATTAATTATTGAAAGTTCTCCGAATAATGAAATTTCGTGTTTTGAAATCACTGTTATGAAAACAAAACATCGCTAATCACGTAGTAAGTTCCAATATTATTTTGATAATATTTTTCAATGGCTTGACCTTCTCCAATGTTTAGTGTCAAGTTTTGATTAAACTTTTGTATCTTATTGGACTAACTTGACATTGATCGGTAAATTAAATGCGACTGTAACAGTAATGTTTACAATGGTACTGACAGGCGAAATCTCGTTATTGGAGGGTTATTAGCGATGAAAAATTATAACAAAGTCGATCTATTATTTTTAAATGTACTTGTTGATGATAGTTATTTTATTGAATTTTATAAAATTTATCTTTTTTTTCACATGAAACTTCGATTGCCTTGTGTCCCTTTAATAATAATAATAAATAATAACAATAATAATAATTATAAATAAAAAAAATAAATAATAATAACAGTTATATATAGCGATTAACCAACTACTCTTTTACGTTGTTCAAAAATATATTTCAGAAAGCAAAGGTTTCACTTAACGAAGAACAATCGTAAACTACTTACGACACGGAATGGCATTATATCTATAGGAGAGGATCTCAGGACCGGTAACATCAATCACCAGACATCATCATCATCAACATTCTTATTATTACATGTACATTATATCTGTTATTCATCTTGTTTAAACATTTGTGTAAATATAGTCGGGATAGGGGCCAACTTAAGTTGTTATAACTTATCCCACAATCCCTTGTAAATGATGTTACAATAAATATGTTTAAACCAAACCAAACCAACCAGTTATACTTGTTATTATTATATCTTTATTTCCCCCATTCTATGATGATTTATAAAGCATGTAACAAATAATCGATATGTACAGAAATATGAACCAATAATGCTGAATTATAGCAAATGATGTCAATATCAGACACTGGATATATCTACACATACGTACACATGATGAATATGATGACGTTGGTGCTGATGGCGATGGTGATGATGAGTACGATGATACTGATGTTGATGATGTGAGTGTTATAAATGATGGCGATGTTGTTAATGCTAGTGATGATGACGATAAAGATTATTATTATGATGACAATGATGGTGTGTTAATGCTGACAACGATGGTGATGTCGATTGCGATGACTATGGTGCTGATAATGACGATATAATTTATGATGACGATGGTGACGATGATGGCGGCGATGATGATGATGATGATGATGATGATGGTGATGATGATTATAATAATGAAGCGAGCAGCGAATTCGCATACTCATTTCAAATGACAGTCAATAGATGGCGCTCTTTGCTCGCATTGTCGTAGATATCACCGTGCCAATGCTCATTCGATTCATTATTTATTATTTGAAACACACGTTGTGGACATATTGATGATGTATCTACATTAGTCGCGAAAACAATCAGTGAATCACGGGGGTTCAAAGTTAGATAAAGGCTCACCTAGTGGTGTGTTAGCCAGATTGGTGTCGATTTCTAACTGTGTCAGAATGTTTTTTCGTTGAGCTATAAAACTGTATGTTTACCACAACTGTTTAGTGACAGTGACAATAAAGTTTATAAACGAGTCAGTATAGTCCATTGCTTCTACCAAGCTATCGTGTACGTGGAATAAGTGTAATGATATCATATCGCCAGGAGACAGTTCTTCGACAGAGATAAATATTTGCAATCCATATTGGTCAACAATTGCATATGACATGTCATTTCCAATGGTAACAATGGCGTTGCACTCAATAAGTATGTGCATAATTTAGTAGGTGTACGACTTTCCACATAACGGGCGGTTCACTGATACTCAAAAGTATGACAAACTGCTGGTACTCGTTTAACGCATGAGTGGTGCGAAGACTACACAGCACGAGCGACCTTGCTTGAAGGATTTGAAACAGCGAACACTCCGACAATTGCATGTCTCTCAAAGCGTCCAAACCGCTGCCGTGTGAAGACTCACAATAGAACAACGACGCACAGAGAACTCGCCACGCTGTGTTTGCAGCGAATACAAGCCCGACACGCTGCTAACCACTGGACCACGGAGCTATACTAAGGGAATCAGGGAACCTAAATGTGTTCCAGAGTCGGGGAGCGAGTGCACATGTGGAGTAACTGAAGAAAGGCCTTCACCTGATACATGTGACACGTTATTAAAGGATGGAATCTTGTTTATTTGATTTGCACATCATATCTAAATAATTTAAACTGGTCAATTAATGGGGGAATGGGTTTTGTGAGTGGGAAATTAATTTATCTAGCTGCCGTAGTTCTGGGTTTTTCCAGGTAAAATTTGGCTGCGGGATACCCCTGTCGTAAACTTGGGGATTTATTCAAAAAAGTAAACACATGACCTATGATTTTTCATGCATTTTCGTGATCAGCTGTTGTCAGTCTATCTGGGTAAACATCACTGGAGTGGCTTGCAGGCTTCAATTCAGTGAATTTGGCTGAATCGTTAACGCTGTCGTCTATGGGAAATCATTTAGTTCAGTGATTCCTAAGGTGGTGCTGATGTGGTTGACGTCACAGCTAAAATTTCGTGGTTCATTTTCAAAACAATTTGGAAATATAATTATAACTGACTAGCAGGGATGAGTAATTTTATATATTTCCAACATGTGGGAAAATCATATACATAAGAATTGGCTGAAAATTTAACCCGTAATTTATGGTGCCCGACCCCCATCACTGACTCACGTCATAAAAGTATAATTTCCGACTTACCCCTTTTATGTGGTTCAGGACGGGAGCTTGAGCTTGGTGTAGCATTAAAGATCCTGTGTCAGTGCATTCTCTATGTGAGTCTTCTTATATGTCATGTATATCGATCTCTCCTATACTTGGAGGTAATAAAGATATCTCTCGTACATATAAGCTATAGAGAATGCACCGGCTTACAAGGTCGTGTTCCTCAGTTGAAGTTGGCAATGTTCACCCATAGTCACATCGATTATGTACTATTATTATCGATTATATGTTTCTCCCAGGAGATGGGGCCTAAGCAGAATGGGGTTCCCAGATGGTGAATTTTGTGATGCTGTGTGAGGTGCACCTCATTCTGCAAATGCCAGACACACTATACATCCTAGATCATGCCATGAATATCTAGTCTGGCTAACGCCCGTAGAGATAATATTCCACCAGTACAAAACCTCCAAGGCAACTTTTTGAAGTTTTGACCCCTATAAGTTTTGACCGTATAAAGTTGAAAAATAACGCGGGCAATATATTTCTTAGTTATTACCTGTTCCTTAATAATGTACATAACTCTCGGTGAAGGTCCCAACTCGTAATTGCACAGTACAAAATTTGACGTTTTTTCACTAATGCTTTAAGATCAGTTTCTGCTTTTTGGAACCGGATGAGATTGTGACTCTATTTTGAATTGGTCATGTTAACTGACTATTGGATCAATGAAATGTGCCATTCATGGGGTCCACGCCCCTTCAGATCCCTTAAAAGTTCGATTTTACAGAAATTTCACAAAAAATCACAATTGGGATTCTAGTCATATTTCGTCAAGAAATTGACTGTGCAATCTAAGTGAGGAATTCCATTTCTTATGAATATTAGTATTTATTACCCAATGGTACCAAAGGTGCCACTTTGGCTCAAAATTGCGGCCAAAATATGAAAAATTGTAAATATTGCCCCAGCGTGTCATACAACCGCATACACGTTGTGGTTGATGAAAAAAATATGAAGATATTCTATTTTATAGACATTGGATACTAACATTTCTGATGCACATTGGTTGATTGTTACACTGACATTATCAGAATTATTGGATTGTTCTATCACAAACTTGACATCAAAATCGGCAAAAATAATTTTTTCAGATTGTGGCCATTTTTTCAAGTAAAATGGAACTATTTTTGGTATTGAAGGTGTTTATTGTTTTTATCTGTCTCAAATCTGTCACACTGATGTGTTTTTAGACAAAACTACTCAAGATGGTTTTAAAAATGGCAACCAAATTTGGTAAAAAAGTTTTATTCTTCACATATATCCCGAACATTACTCTCTGATGTTCCGAAAAGGTAACAAATTGTGACTCACTTTGTATTAACATTGTTACTTAAACTGACAACTAAATGTTCTATTCTGATTTCCCCAGTACCTTTTGAGGCATGACAAATTCATTTTAAAGGATGCAGTATGCGATTAAAACGTCTTTTGGAATTCTGACCATGTTTTTGTACGGAAATGGAAAGATCTTTGGAAAACTGAACTGAAAGGGGCAATATTATGTGGCTACTCTGGCCCAATAATATCACAATTCTGGCTCATTGGCATCAAAATTGATTGAGTAGTGTCAGGAAAACCGTTTCCCCCATTGTACATATCAACAACCATCAAGATGTAGAACTCTCTGATATTACCTCTCTATCGATTAACATATCCCTGAGTTATCGTAGAAAGAGATATCCACCAAAATGTACACATGTACAACCCACCCATGATGACACACTCGCTCCATATATCCATAAACACCACAAACATGACAATGTAGCCACTCGATTTTTAAACATACACCTCACCCATGACCATACAGCCATACTTGGGTATGCCCATACACCACACACTTGACAATACAGCCATGAGTCACCATGCAGGGACATCATGTATACTTCTACACCTCAACCATGACCGTATATTCACTTATATACACCTATACATCATATTCATGATCACACAGTCAATTATTGTTTACATATTCGCCTCACTATTTGCCATACAATCACTCCATGTATATATATATATATTTGCCACATTCATGACCACGTGGCACTCAAGATATACATATGCACCCCAACCATCGAGCCACTCCAAGTATACATATACACCTCACCAATGGCCATAGAGCCGATCTATATACAATACCCCGCACATTCATACCATTCATACACTGCAGCTTGCATATACACCTCAATCATGGCAATTCAGCCACTCGTTGTATACTCATAACCACATTCGTGACCATACAGTCACTTCTTGTTTACCAGTTCACATCACCATAGTCATTCCATTTACACATATTTGCCACACCCATGGCCATATAGCCACTAAAATATACATATACACCCCACCCATAACACAGGTAGACATATAAACCTCACCAATGGCCATGCAACCTCCAATATACCAATACCCTGCACACCACCTGGTCACTCCCTGTATACCCATAACCACATTCGTGACCATACAGTCACTCCTTGTTTACCAGTTCACATCACCATAGAAATTCCATCTACACCTATTTGCCACACCCATGGTCATATAGCCACTAAAATATACATATACACCCCACCCATAACACAGGTATACAAATAAACCTCACCAATGACCATGCAACCTCCAATATACCAATACCATGCACACCAACTGGTCACTCCGACACTCCCTGTATACCTATTGGCACACCATGACCATATAGCCACTCACGATATACACCCACTCATGACCATAGAGTCACTCCAGGTGTACGTATACACCTCACCAATGGCCATACAACCCTTCAAGACAGACCAGTACCCTGTACATCACCTCACCATTGGTCATATGGTCACTCCCCTGTTCTCAACACACATGGCATATATCCACTCAAGTCAAAATATACATGTACATCCCGCACATGACCATGGTCACTCCAGGTATACATATACACCTCACCATTGAATGAATGTACCAATACCCCGCACACACATCCAGTTATACACTCCATACTTGCATAATACACCTCACCCATGACAATTCAGCCATTCGCTGTATACTCATACATCCAATCCATGATCATACAGCTACTGTCTGTATACATATATACCCATCCTGATCCATGACAATACAGCCATCCAATATACACCTGCATATTCCACGCTTTTTCATGAACACCACACCCATGCCAATAAAGACACTCCTTGTATAAATATTCATCTCACATATATGTATGACCACACAGTCACTACATGACTACCATTTTTACCTACACCATGTATTAAGTTGATCAATGTTGATCAGTTTTAACACCAATTTGCGAGATTAGCCTCATAAATTGGTCCCACTCAGCTCCGTTTCGAAGTTCTGCCCATTTCGGTTCAGAAACATGGCCGGAATCTCAGAACTACATTCTCTAAAATGAATTTATCATGCCTCACACGGTACTGGGACAACCAGAAGAGAACATTTAGTTTTCACTTGATTAAGTAGCATGTTTAGTAACCAAGTGAGTCAAAATTTGCTACATTTTCGGAACAGCAGAGAATAATGTTTGGGATATATGTGAAAAATCTACCTTTTAGGTGCATCAGAAATGTTAGTATTCAATGTATGAAAAACAGAATAGTCAATTTGGTCATCAACCACAACTTGTATGCATTTGCATGGCACGCTGGGGCAATATTTACTATTTTCCACATTTTGGCCGCCATTTTTGCAGCCATTTTGAGCTTTGTGACTATTTTTGTACTAATATGCATAATAAATGGAATGCCTCACTTATATTGCACAGTTCTGCCCATTTCTTGATGAAATATGACTAGAAATCCCAATGATGATTTTTGGTGAAATTTTTATCGCGTTCTGTAAAAACGAATTTTTGAGGGGTGGTGACCTCATGATTGCCATATTTCATTGATCCAGTGTTCTGTTAACACAAACAATACAATATAAAGTCACAATTCTCAACCAGTACGAAACAGCAGAAACTGATGTTAAAGATGAAAGATGAAAAAACATAAAACATTTCCACTTCCGGCTATTTTGGACATATAACATCCACTTGACACCACATTCGTGCAGGTAGCGCAACTCGCATTCGTATGACATTGATTTGTGACATGAGATGGACTAAACAGCACATTATCAGCCGGAAATCTCCAATACTGAAAATAAACCTAAACACACGTGGCGAAGCAATAATCAATATAGGAAATCTCTGCGGTCACTGATATCAGTGAACAGTTTACTTTAAAAGGACTTGAGGCATTCGATGTATAGGTGCACGCGAAATAATATAAATGTTATAGAAGTCTGACCCATATATAAAAAATTACCACGGACTGGAGTCATATATTAATTTTCATATTAATTACCATGTTGATTGCATCGTTCGTAGAGCACACGGGTGTATTTTGCACTCATCCGTGGCTCAAATTCATTCATTTGTTGCATATATTATGTTCAGTATAAAAGGAGATTGTCCCATAAATGACCGGATTTAGTGTACAGTATTAATGAGATTTTGCGTATCAAAACAATTGTTATGTAAACATTATGGTATAGAGTTGTTATGTAAACATTATGGTATGGAGTTGTTATGTAAACATTATGGTATAGAGTTGTTATGTAAACATTATGGTATAGAGTTGTTATGTAAACATTATGGTATGGAGTTGTTATGTAAACATTATGGTATAGAGTTGTTATGTAAACATTATGGTATAGAGTTGTTATGTAAACATTATGGTATAGAGTTGTTATGTAAACATTATGGTATAGAGTTGTTATGTAAACATTATGGTATAGAGTTGCGTTACCGATACCCAAGTTAAATCAAAACGTGTCACAAAAGGTCATTCAGAGCATTGAAAGAATATTTTACAAATCGCATTTAGATTAAATTATTTGAACGTACTACGAGACCAGTGTGTGTGTTGACGAATCACTGCATAGATACAGTTTTGTTGACGAATCACTGCATAGATACAGTTTTGTTGACGAATCACTGCATAGATACAGTTTTGTTGACGAATCACTGCATATATACAGTTTTGTTGACGAATCACTGCGTAGATACAGTTTTGTTGACGAATCACTGCGTAGATACAGTTTTATTGACGAATCACTGCATAGATACAGTTTTGTTGACGAATCACTGCATAGATACAGTTTTGTTGACGAATCACTGGATAGATACAGTTTTGTTGACGAATCACTGCATAGATACAGTTTTGTTGACGAATCACTGCATAGATACAGTTTTGTTTACATAACAATGGTATCAACACGCGACATGTCATTAGGGTACGTTCATACGCTGGCAAGTTTGCACGGTATGTTTTTGCCGGCATTTCGTCAAAGAAAACCACATCGTGCCAGAATATGAACGGAACCGTGCACAGAACATGCATCTTTACCAAAGTGAAAGACATGAGAAGTAACATTTGTCTAATTCCACTTGTAACAATGTTATTGGAATTTGCCTTCAAATACCTGTATGATTTATTCTTGCGAGATAATTGCATGATATTTACAGGCAAATTCCGGTAGCATCGTTACTAGTGGAACTACAGAGATGTTTTACTTCGCACGTAGTTAGCTGTGGCACATTTGCACTTTATGTGCTTGTTTCCGTTCATATTATGGCACCATGTCGTTTTCTACGACAAAATGCCTGCAAACCATACCGTGCAAACTTGCCAGTGTATTAACGTACCCTCAGGGTACGTTCATACACTGGCAACCCAGGAAATCTTTTGAAGGCATTATGGTATAGAAAGCTACAATTTGCCAGAAACCGAAAGCTAAAATGTTTATAAAATACATCTATTACCACAGCTAACAACATGCGAAGTAAAAAAAACTATATGGTTCCAGTAGTAGCGATGCTACCGAAATTAACTTGTAAATAGCATGAAATTATCTCGCAGTTAACAACAAAACATGTATTTTAAGGCAATGTGTTATTAGTAGCACCGTTACATGGAGACATATCGAAATTTTACTTCTCATGTCGTTAGCATTAGTAATTATGCATTTTGTATGCATGTTGCCGTTCACATTCTGGCACCATAAATTGACCATATATAGGGTTTTCTGTGAGAAAATGCCTACAAACTTACCAGCCAGTGTATGAACGTACCCTTATTGGATAGAAAAACAATAACGATTATAAAAACAAAGTTTATCTATTTCTTCATCAATGATCTTCTTATCTGTGAGGTTTTTACAAACTATATATTTTTTCACAGTTAAACACACTGCGAGTGCCTTGGGTACCTTTAAAAATGTTATGTCCGATTTGTGACTTGTATATAACACCAGATGTGCCCATTGATCAATATGAGGTTTTAGCGGCAAGATATAGACTGAACTTTTATAACAGCAAGTTCCATACGTTTTGGATTTTTGTCAGCCAAGCAAAATGCCCAAAACTACTCTTATAGAGAGCGTTCATGCATCTGTTGCCCACGTTGTGGTAAATTTTGTCACGCGATGCCTGTGTGATACGAATGATGGTATTGCTCACAATTGGTGAATATTTTGTTTTTATTTAACATCTAACATTCTATATAAATAAATATATGTCGACACCGTGCCAAATACTGTGTCTAGACTTCTTTAATCCCACCATCGTTACTTGACAATATACCACCACCATCTACCATCAACCCATATTAGTCCGAAACCCTTGAACCCCGCTGGGACTTAACTTTACCCCACTCATTTTGTTCCTTATTATGTCCTTCAACTTTTAAGCAATGTTAACAAGAAAAAAAGTGGCCGTGTAGACTCCAGACAAGATGGCGGCCATTATGGCCGCTGTTTTTCAGACTAGGCCATAAGTCAGTTTGATGCAAATTATAGCGGGAAACTCTAGTAAAATGTATACAAATGTATATATTTTCCGCCCGTATCTTTAAAACTGAATGCAATCATTTACGTTATTATATACATGTATATACATAGATGATGATGGTGATGATGATGACGATGATGATGGTGATGATGAATCTTTCCAAACTCCATGAAGGCCACATTTGGTGGACTTCCGCGCTAATAAGATATATATTAAGCGAGCAGAGCAACAGCTGCCATTGTTAAACACAAACAAATATCGATTTAAATTAGTGTAATTTAGTAACTTAAGTTTGGAAAGTCCTACTAGAAGCAAAGAACTATATTGCGAAACGGTGTGATTTGGTTCTCCGATTATTTTATCAACACAAAAGTACAAACGTTCATGGACGACAATGTCACGACAACATGGCAAGTCAAACAGAAGAGTTCTAATTTGCTGCAATTTTGACGAGTAGCTTACAAAAATCGTCAACAAAACTACCGCTCTGAGCCTCTGATCCTCCATTCTGATATTAAGTTTTTAGAGCGAGAATTGTTCTCAAAGCACATAGGAAATTTGACTTTCGGGCGATCGGTTTTCGCCATTTTTGCTGGAAAACCCCGCGCTAAATATAGAAACCACAGACTAGTACCCAGCCGGTGACAGAGTCCGAAAGGAAGTATGACTGGTGCTGGTTGAGATTGGTATCTTTCCCCGGCGTCTCCACCGAATTGCCCGACGGTATAGTTGGATATGTCGATACGGAAGACAAATATCGAAGGTTGGAAGCCTGAGCGGGGAATATTCGGAAAGAATATTGTAAATATATGTCATGCTTTTTTCGGCACGATTTGATCCCCGGGACGTGATGATAGCAAATCATTATTAGGTTTTGTGTTTTATCTGAACATTAATTAAGAATATGAAGCAATTAAAGACATAATATGGACTTGTTCGGGTGCGTGAAAATGATAAGTTATTATTCAGGCGCTATGCCAACTGGAGGAATGTAACATTCTACTAACATCGCCGAAAATCGGAAGCAAATCGACCGTACCAACCCACAGATAACATCACCAGAACTACGTTCACTTGTAAATATTTACTACTCGATTCGGGACGCATCTATCGGCGATAAACTAAAGCAAACGATTTCGCCATCGAGAGACACTGCATTTAAATCATATATAAGAACGACGGGGTGTGTTGTCAATTTGGATATACTATTTGTAACGAGAGGCCGATCACGATCGGCAGATGTTAACCCATCCCTTGGCGATAAAAATTTACTATGATCGGAATCATAAATGAGAGTTTTGGTGTTGAATTATATGAGTATACTGTATGTACTATTATAGACAAATGTACATAACACAAATATTGGAATGTATGGGTCACCGGCATTTATATAAGAGAATGCACTGGTACAATATATGTAATGCTAAACCACCACAGCCTTGCGTTAAATGTGAAAGGTGTGACCTGAACATGGAATACTTGGGTTAAGAGAGTCCAAGTCTACTGCTAATATCATGTGATGTTTATTGTTGAATCTTTATTTTAAATTAGATACCATAGCCTTTTTTATCAGATTATTTGCACATTAGCATACGAGACATCAGAAAATTATATAGCCTTATCAATAGCTAAGTAGTCCAAAGGCATGGCATACAATTGGTGAATTGGATTTAATGTTGCTCCAAACAGATTTACAGGTACATAACAAGATTTTGGACCGATTTAAACAAATGTGGTGTGGTGATTCGGGGTACCCTTGGCAGAGTTATAATGGTGTTAGTTTTTATCCGGACATCACAATATGTGTACCATCCTATGGTGAATTGGATTTAATGTTGCCCCAAACAGATTTACCAGTACATAACACAAGATTTTGGACCGATTTAAACAAATTTGGTGTGGTGATTCGGGGTACCCATTGGCAGAGTTATAATGGTGTTAGTTTTTCAAATTTTCAAACTGAAAAAAATTAATTATTTAAAAAAAGGGACACATTGGGAACCTTTTTAATCAACTTGTATCATAATTATCAATATCTAAATGAAAACGAGTGGTCAATCCGGATATCACAATATGGTATAGGTACACATAAAAATCAAAATAAATTAATCAATCAATAGGGGCAAAGAGTGTGTCAAAATAAACCAATATAAAATGACACATGGTATCAGATGAAAGTATCAGGAATGTTGAGATGTGTTAATCTTTAACTACAGAAATCCATGCAAGTGAATGAGGAGAAACCTGGAGATAACAGAAGAATGATTAATTGAAATTTAAAATGAGAACATCCCTACAAATGAATAATAGAGTATTCCAATTAAAACTTTAGAACTGAAGACAGCCCATTGAATCATGAATGGGTACAGCTTCACCACTATCATAGAGCTATGTCCTATATACAGTGGCTAAAAATAACTAATATTTCAACAAGACATCAGTTCTGCAGTCTCTCAGAACACTATCTATGCAGTTAAGCTTGCATTACTGGTAGTTAATTGTAATCTACCTGGGTTATCAAAAACTCAAATCTGTTCAATTCTTAGTTGAAAAATGGCCATAACTCTGGTATAACAAATCAGATCTAACCCATATTCGAACTCTATCTGAGAAACTCACATACAAAATTTGGTTCCTATCAGTTGAAAAATTGTTGATTTAATGAAGCATTCATGAATTCTATGTCAAAGGGCCATAACTCCATAAAAAAATATCGGATCAAACCCATATTCGAACTCGATATGTATTTTGGACTGAGCAACTCAGATACCAAATTTGGTTACAGTCAGATAATATTTTTTGTGAGTTATGGCAGCATACATGAATTCTAATTTGAAAAAGGGCCATAACTCCATAAAAAAACTCTGATCAAACCCATATTCGAACTCGATCTGTATTTGGTGCTGAGAAATTCATGTACAAAATTTGGTTCCGATCAGATAGAAAATATTTCAGTTATCGCACCATGCATAAAGTGTCTACAGACAGACAGACAGACGGACGGATGTCCGGACTAACGACGAGTGGTCAATCCGGACAACGACACTATGTTTACCATACTATGGTATGGGTAAACATAAAAATTACTAATTTGAACAAGATTATTCTCCATTTCTATCTAATCACCATGCCGGAGTGTTTCGCATCACAGCTATAGTGCAGAAACATTGCTCCGATGTGGGGTTTTGTTTTTGTTACGAAATTGTCACTACACATGGATATTCAATGCACTATCAAAAACTTTAGATTTCACTCTGCCAGTATGTTTGATTTTTCTGTGTTTGTATATATATAGGGCAGAATGAATCTCATGAATTTACATGAAACAATGAAATAACTGTTAGAAAATGGTTAGAACTGAACGCAGATAGAGCCAACTTACAGCAGACAATGAGGGCTTCTATAAGTTTATGAACACAATTTATGGACACCTTTGGTTCACGTTTAACCCAGGCTATATAGGCTAATATTTTACAATTATGTGTCGGGCGAAATACCCCGGCGGCATTACTTGCAACTTTTCATATCAACCAAAGTTACAATATATTTGTCCGACAACTGCCCGACGGGAGCACTACCTGTAGTATGGGGGGGGTGCATATATAAGAGAAGAGAATGCATTGGCCTAAGAAATGTTATATTATTTTTTGATAAATGTTAAAAAATGAAGAAAATGATAAAAAATTGTCAAAGAATGTAAGAAATAATTAAAAAAAAATTATAACAATTGATAAATAATGCAAGACAAAATGATAAAAAATTATAAACTTGTTGAAGAATGTAAGAAAAGCACTACCTGGAGTTGCACACACGGGGGGGGGGGGGGGGGGGGGGGGTGCACACTCCCCTACACCACCCTGAATTTTCGATTACTCTTTAGACCAAACCCCCCCCCCCCCCCCCCCCCGAAATTTCGATTACTGTTTAGACCAAACAATAAACCTGATAACTATTTGCTGTCATCACGTCCCGGGATCAAAACATGACGATAAAGATATGACATACACATGTGTATTTACATATAAAAGTTACCATCAATACCTCGTAAAACTTACTGAAATAATCGCAACATACAGAAATGGTAATTCCGCAACATGTATAGCAATCTAGTCAAGCAGTTGTTAGAAATTCTTCTGAAAATGCGATATCGATTATTAACGGAATAGAAAGCATCCCACCCCTTAATAGTTGAACATGTACGATTAAGACACATATATATACTTACTGATGTATCTTCTTCCACACACTGTTGTGTCTGTATATAGTTTTAGTTACAACCAAATCGTCCAAGTACACAGAACAACAGGCAAACGTATACTGCCTCGATAATGCGTATATCTGGCGATGTTGTTTATATTTCTCAGAAGTCAGCGCTTCTTGAAATAACATCAAAATTTCCCAGAAATCTATTTATGTCGCCAGCCCTCCACTGCGATTCGCTCTCAGCTTGGAAATCCCCACTGACGCATCGATTATCGAGCGGCGTTTGTTGACAGCAGACATCTGCACAGTTTCACGCACCAGCGAGATTTAATTGTGTTTGATACAAGACCTGTTAAACTGTCACACGCTCACAATAACATACTATTTATCAAACCACCGTCATGTGTATAATAAAACCGCTCGCAACGCAAAAAATAAAAACCTCAATCTAGGACAAGGATTATTTTGAGATATCAGGTATCCCATGTTCAATTATTCTAGCTTACATCTACTCAGAATAGAGTTATTATCCTTAGACTTGTTTGCTGTGTACCACTGTTTATGGCAGGGCGGTCAACAATACAATTTTCACCTTGGTCGAATCGGCTTACCTATTTCAGACATATTCGGCGGAATCGACGGAAATTACCGAAGTGTCCGATTGTCAACAAACGCATATTATATGCACTAGTAAGGATTAAAGCCACATAACACGCTCACCCACTCCCATTATTTCTTTTCCGATACACCAACTTACAGTTGTATTTTTATTAAGACATGTGACGATCAAACACTTATGAATGAAATACACAACAGTCTATTCATCCAGGAACTCATTCAAATGAAAGGTAAACCTCCATGTGCAATTCTTTATTCCGAGAATCAAATTATAAACCTTAAAAATACATGCAAAAAGTCAGGAATAGAACCCAGTATATTTGCGTAGACAGAACCTTCAATTTATATGGAAGCGTATTAGTGCCACCTAACAAAAAATACTCTCTCTTAATTAGGACTTAATATATCATAATTGGGACTTAGTAAATACTATTTAGGAGATAGTATCTCCTAATTAGGACTTAGTATCCCCTAATTAGGATATATTATCTCCTAATTATTACTTAATATCTCATAATTAGGACTTAGTAACTCATAACTAGGAGATATTATCTCCTAATTAGGACTTAATATCTCATAATTAGGACTTAGTAACGCTGAAGGGGTCACTCTAACCGAAAAAAGTGCTGAAGGGTACACAGGGTTTGAACATGTGTTGAAGGGTACACAGGTTTTGAAATATCGTTCTAAATGACGTTTAGTTTCGTATCTGCCATGATTTCTGTTTGAGAATTATTGTTTGCGTTCCAATGAACATTAAAATAAACTGAAAACAAACTGATAATGGGCGCCAGACTTTCAGAAACACAGTTTAAGTAACTGTGTTAGTGCCGATCACAAACCCTGTGTACCCTTCAGCACATTTTCAAACCCTGTGTACCCTTCAGCACTTGTTTGGTGAGAGTGACCCATTCAGCCTTAGTAACTCCTAATTAGGAGATAGTATCTCCTAATTAGGACATAGTATCTCCTAATTAGGAGATATTTTCTCCTAATTAGGACATAGTATCTCCAAATTAGGATATATTATCTCCTAATTAGGAGATAACATAGATATAAAGAACTCAACACCAGTTCGCGGTCATAGAGAACACACTGGAATGTACAAAATTTTAACAAATAAAGAAATTACCAAAAATGTAAAATATAAAACCAAACAAAACCTATTGAATGTAATCATATATCTCTGTACAAAACCATTCACATATATCGTCAACAATTAAAGTTTATCTTGTACATAATCTTCAGATTTACTTCACTTATCGTAACCCAAATAACTCTGCACATAAAATTGTCAGAGTCTTCAATTACGCCCGTGCTATGTAATGTAGGGCGGTCCATACAGAAACAACGAAATAAACAAAACATACTGTCTCTGCGCATTTGGCTATAGCAGAATAGCGGTATGATGGCGCATTGAATTGAATCACATTGAATCACACGCTCTGCCTTGCGGTTGTTTTTTTAAACAACTAACAAACTAACACTATTTTAAAATTATAACAAGGGCCCCGCTCCTTTTTCAGCGCACAGATGACACGCTCAGCTCAACCATATATTAAAGGGACCCACCGGGACACCCCTCACACCCCATATTAAAGCTCGTGGGCTCTTCCCCAAATAATCCATCCAATCAATTCAATCAAAAAAATAACATTAATTCATTATGTCCGCTTTTGCCGTGTTCAGACATGACTATTTTCTATGTGCTATATCTCCAACAACAACAAACCGTGGGGTGAAGGAGAAGATCACTCGATCTTTTCGACCATCCCGGGCGCTTCGCGCCCATCTACTCACTCTCTCTTCACGGTCATATTTATATCGTCTCCTGATCGCTCGGAGGACGGTCGCATCGCTGCGTTCGTTCTCACACTCCCCCCTTTTTTCGAAATTAAAGGCTTAAAATGAGGGGTTAGACAATCCTGGGATTAGCCATCCCAAACACCAATCCGCCGCGGTCATTTTATTATATATATCACAATGTTCTGTTACAGGGCCAGGCATGTGTACCATATAGTTAATCCACGGCATAGAGTATATGTATATATACCAGTGACATATTAGGGATAATTTGAGGACACATGTTTGTATGCCAAAATAATACCTTATAGGCCTGAGCCGGAGGTGGGTATGGGAGGGTGTTTCTCCTTCCCAATTGGTGGGCGTCAGGGGGCCTCTTTTTTGGTGCTTTAATTAAACATTTCAGGAGATAGTATCTCCTAAATTCAATTTTATACCATTGATACCACCCTAAAGTTTGGGTTACTGAATATACTAAATAGAATATGCGTCCAACTTTATGGGGTATGGTATTAAAACTTAGATAGGGGAGTGCCATCAACTTGATCAAGCCGTTTGCGTTTCTTGCTTACATTTGAAGTTGCAGACATACCACAACACATGGGGTCATTGTCACACAACCTAATCTCAAAGATTGTTGTCGACAGCTGGCCGGTCTTGTGCCCGGAGGCCAAGTGGGGGGGGGGGGGCTGGGCGTCTCAGTTCTCCCCTGTCTCCCATTGGACCTCCTGTCAGCGTCCATGCGGCGACTTGAAGGTCACTTGTTCTTTTTCTTCTTCCCTCGAGTGGTCTTGGTGGCCCCTGACGGTGGTTTCCCGTCGGTCCTACCACACCAGGGGTATATCATAACCTACGAACAGGGACGTGGCTAGAGGGTTTCCGTTGGGGGCGGGGTGTCCACCTTGGGGAATTCCAACTGCACCCACCCCTTTGAATCAAAGTCAGACCAAGCACAAGTCTTGCATAATTCCATTTGCACCCCTTTGCACCTCAGTCTCAGGCCTAATATTCTCATAAACCATGGTTCTATATTCCCGGTATGAGAACATTAAGATATTTTATTTAACCTGAAAAATTGCATAAATCCTAACATCTAGTGGTCTAACTCCAGACAAATGCACACGGCTACGGGGAGGAGACCAGGACACACCAGGCTGACCGTGGTTGTTCGGCCAGGTTTGAGAAAATTTTGAAAACTATGCAAGAAAATCGCAAATCCTAGCATCTAGACTGGCCTCAACTGAAGCTTTCCTAGTGTTGGAAATTTCAAACCTCATACTCCCCCTGAGGTTAGAAAATTCTCCAACTGATGATCATTTCAGTCCACAAGTTTGACCAAATGTAGTAAAATATTGTTTTGTTAAACTAATTAGTAGTTTTGTATTGGCCACGGGGGAGGGACAATGAGACACCGGGGCGACCATGGTTCGGCCCGGTGTGCGAAAATTTTGAAATCTGAACAAGAAATTCGCAAAATCCTAGCATCTATAGACTAGCCTCAAGCCTTCCTAGAGTTGGAAATTTCAAACCTGACACCCCCACTTAGGTTGGAAAATTTCCAACTGATGACAATTCCAATGATAATGTTGACCAAATGTATGACAATATTGTTTTCTTAAATTAACTAGCAGTTTTTGACTGGCCACGGGGGAGGGACCAGGACACAAGCTTTCCAAGTGTTGGAAATTTCCAACCTGTCACCCCCCCCCCTAAGGTTGGAAAATTTCCAACTGATGACCATTTCAAGCCCAAATTTTGTCAAAAAATGGGAAAATATGCAAATATTGGTCCAAAAACAATTAATTCCCCCCAATAAATTGTTTGAAAATCAAACTATACAGGAACATTTTCAACCTATTGTTGGTGTGAAATTTCCAACTAATGTTTAGACAGGTATGAAATTTCCAAATGTTGAAAGTTATGACCAAAGTTGGGGGGGGGGTGATACCCCCCCCCCCCAGTCTCACCCCCCCCCCCCCTGTCGCCACGTCTCTGCCTACAAGGCCACGTCCAGTAACTCTTGCTACTGGTGTGACCTGTACTGCAAAACCACTTCAAGCCGGCCTGCATTTGTACGTTGGAATTCATGCAGAAAGAAGTGGCTTACAAAGATCTGACTTTCTCCCAATTCGTTGTAAATTAACGAGTCTGGGCGTCTCGGGCGGCTGCAAATGCTTCTCAAATTAGCATATTACACTGACATATACGATTGGAAAGCCCTCCTTGATATTTTATTCTTCATTTATAGGCAAAATAGAACGCGGTCAGGCAACATGGAGTGATGATTCCACATTTATTGAGACTCCATTACTAGCGGGACATGTTAAAACTAAGTTTGTTAAATTCCGATCTGCCGGCGCTCCGAGTGTGCGTGATCCTGAAATTTTGTTTTGTAGTCAATAACAAAGACAAAAATGTTCATTAACTTCCCCTCACTCCAGAACAATAAACGGGAAGTCAGTTTCAGTACATCATATATGTGCTTCCTGTCTCCAAAATGACAAGAAGCGAATTGAACATGCTGAATCGTCTCCTGAGTGTCCGCACTATAAATTTAAATGACACGAAGCGTCACCGGAAAAATTACTGTCACAGAATTCCATGTTGTTTTTTTTTATGACAATTTGATCGAATCGACTATTAATGCTCATATAGCAATACGAAAATCAAAATTACCTAATTTTCTTGGTTGTAAAATTCCCGTTTATTCTAGACTAAATGTTGACTCTTCTTCAGAGTAATGTTACAAAGGTACAATTATGATGATTTACAGGTCTGTGATTTAATTCAATTTGGATCTCCAGTCGGATTTGTTGGGGAAAGACCGGCAGCAAATTATTCTGTTAAAAATCATGGTGGAGCTCGGTCTTTTTCAAACGAAGTAAATTCTTATTTATCGGATGAGATCACCAATGGTTCTATAATTGGTCCGTTTTCATCTTGCCCATTCCGTAGCATGTGTTTGTCACCCATTAATACAACACCGAGGAGAGATTCGACAGAACGACGTATAATTATGGATTTGAGTTTTCCACATTTATATAGTGTAAATGACGGAATCCCAAAAGATTCCTTTCTTGGTACTTCGATTAACCCTTTACCCAACAAACCGGCCAAAACCGGCCAAATAAAGCTTCAACAGCCTAAAATATCTTCGGTCTGTCTCAATAGAACCATACAGATATGGATATCATTGGAACCGGCTCCTTGACCACATTGTGATAGTTACAGTTATACCCTGTGCCAATGCATTCTCTTATATATGCGAGTCGACCATAGGTCGCCTCGCATATATAAGAGAATGCATTGGCCTAAAAAAAAACTTTTTTTTAACACTTTTTACCATTTTTTCTTACATTCTTTAACAATTTTATAATTTGTAATGTGTTAAGCCAATGCATTCTCTTATATATGCGAGGCGACCTATGGTCGACTCGCATATATAAGAGAATGCATTGGCACAGGGCCCTTCTGTTGGGTAAAGGGTTAATCTCACATATCCTTCGGTTGATACATTGGTAGATTTGGTAAAACGCTATGGTCGTGGTTGTGTTATATTCAAACGAGATCTTAGAAAATGTTACCGACAATTTCCCATTGATCCCGGAGATGTCGATCTTCTTGGCTTTACATGGGAAAATCATATATACTTTCATTACTTTGATAGAGTACTAAGTATGGGACTCCGTACTCCAGCCTATATATGTCAAAGGATTACAAATTCATTCTCCTTTATCATGAATTCGTTAAGCTACGATGTAATTAATTACATTGATGATTTAGCCGGAGTTACACATCCGACCATGGGCAATCAAACTTACGAAACGATGACAAAGGTGATTCAGTCATGTGGTGTTGTCGAAGCTACCGACAAAGCGTGTCCGCCCTCAACAAAATTAATTTTCCTCGGCGTCTTGTTTGATACAATCAATATTAGTCCATCTGGGTCACAGGCACGATTATAATAAAATATTTACTAGTTATCTGCAGGGGGCGATTCCTTTCATTACGCTCGCATACAACGAGTAATGAAATTACAATGGGCAATGAATGGAATTAGTCCAGGAGATATTGGTCGACCTCTGCACCCCCCCCACAGGACTTAACTTCACCCCACTAATTTTCTTCCTTAAGGTCTCCTCTAATTTTTTTCACTTGTTAACAAGAAAAAAAAGTGGCCGCAGAGACTCCAGACAAGATGGCGTCCATCATGGCGGCCATTTTTTTTAAATGCACCAGGTCTCTTTGATCGCCATTATAGTAAAGATGATAGCAAATGCGGTCTTGTTTTCCGCTCGATTCGTTATGCTAATATACAACCCTTACAAATTAGCCAAAAATCCGACACCAGAATCCAATATGGCGGCCAAGATGGCCGCCGAAATGTGAAAATATGCTAGTTTTCTGACATGTCACCACCTTTCGTTTGTCTCTGTGGGAAAATGTTAGAATTTTTGCATCATGTTATACATTTATCATATAGAGGAGTCATTGGCGAACACATGGGGACCATAATATGCATTCATTGCGGGATATTTTTGTCAGATATCACGTTTTCCCAAATGCCGGTATCATAGGTCAAAGCCGAATCTCCGTTAATAACGGGATGTTATATTTCGAATCAATGAATGTTATTGCTATTATAACAACACCCATGCATATATATTTGCATGAGATACTCGAGCTAGGATTCCTCTTATACCTGAGTGGAGGAATATTTACCCAAATCCAAGATGGCGGCCAAAATGGCCACCAGAATTAAAAAATCGCCGAAAATCGCTGATTTTAACATCAGTGAGCATTATTATCATGACAACTCCACACCTGCTTACTATTGTAAGTTGGGAACACTTAGGCGAAGAAATTTCCTTGTACCATATCCAAATAAAAGTCCCCCAAATCCAAAATGGCGCCCACAATGGCAGACGGATTTTGAAAAATTACCGAAATTCCCTCATATTCACATCATTGGGCATTATTGTCGAGACAACTCCATCCATGCGTACAGTTGAGTTGGAAATACTGAGGTGAAGTAATTACATTACATCTCATGCAAGAAATTGTTTTCCAAATCGAAGATGGCGGCCAAAATGGCGACCGAAATTTGAAAACACGCCTACATTCATTTACTTTCTTAGGATGGGCGTTATTGTTTCGCGATTTCTACCCACCATTACATGTTGATATGTATGAATTATTCATTAGGGTTTGGCAAGTGATACTCACAGTCAATATGGCGGCCAAACTGGCGGGCAGAAATTGAAAAGAAGCCGATATTATCACATACTAATTTCAACTTTTTGTCATAATATTGATTTGTATAAACAAAACGGTACATAATATAAGCCATATATTAGTTCCAATGTAAGTCGTAGCCTTTTGGAAGGATGAAAACCCACAATCGCAATGTGGCATTTCAAAATCCATTCTCCACTAAGGGCTCATACTGGCCGTAACCGTATATAGGTGCGCCGAATAGTCATATTATGACTTCCAAGAATCAAAACAACAGTACCTGAGCTTATTCTGAATTGCCACATTCAGCATTATCTAGACTCGTTTCCGTCTCTTCGTCATATTAATCTATCTCACTCACAACAACAGTTCACTACTCTTCGTTGTAGGAGTGTGCCACTAATCGCAATGTTTCAAACAATACATATGCCGGTGTCCAGCTCACGTGTTTGTTTCGAAAGCTTGGAATTCTTAGCGAGCTTCATTCGTGGTATAGCTAATGATATAATTCAGATGCTACATATGGGGTATATGCGTCATCTTGTGCGATACACTATATATAAAGGTATTCGGTCGATGCGTATACTAGCTTTCATAAGGATCTATCTGCGTATTGTCAGCTTTGGTGACCTAATGGGGATAACAACGTGTACGCCTGGTGATCTTCCCAAACAGCCACTTCTCAATATATGGTTCATCAATTGACATACTCATCTAATGTACTGACGTACCCGGACAACTTCTGTATATGGCTTCGAATGTTGAAAGCCCGACATTTGCCGAATGCAATTCTGCTAAGGCGTAGAAGACCATAATGCATAATATACCCAAACTCCTTGAACATGATCATAAGAAAAGGCTTGTTGGCGTCCAGCAATCGTCTCACCGAACGGATCCAAGCAGATGATAACAATACACATGTTGCTAGTTTGTGGGTATGTATCATGATAGTGGAAATGAAATTGGACCATGACTGTACCGCCCCTTATTTTGTTATGTTTTAGATTCAGACAGGATCTCATGTGTGGCTTTGCTTTCCTTGTATACTAAGATTGTATGTTCCCATCCGTTTGGAAGCCGTTCTTAAACAACTGGATCAGGGGTATGTCATTGGCTACTGCTGTATAAGCCCCACAAAGACTGTGGTGTAGTCTTAAAGGCGATACCTTTGATAGTTGGTTGATATGTCATACTCACGCTGGGTGGTATGGTTCAAGAAAGTACAAATGCCATCAACAAAAGGGTGAAATGTTCAACGCGAAGAACATCCAGAGGAATGTTACGTTGATGAGCTGTTGCATTCAGTTCAACACACGTTGGTACACCAAGTGATTTCTTGATAACATCACCAATGCGACCATTTTCCTGCATGAGACATTAACTACTATATTCTAAAGTTATATATATAAAGCTATATGATCATAAAGGTCGCGTTCCCCAACGGCCACAGCCATCGCCATCGAGACTGTAAATTGTTCTTTAAACACATAGTGAAATAAATGCACCACATTTCCTGACATTCTCTTGAATAATACCGCCCACATACTGACACTAACCCCGAGAGAGGATAACAAAACACGCATACATCCATGCTATAAAGACATTATCCTTTAGTCCATCCGACTGTTTTGAGGGAGGCTGGCATATTATTATCCAGACAAAAGTGTACGTAGTTGAATCAGAAAGGCTAAACAAAACCGACACCCATGACATTCGATATGTTAAACATGCACCAGGTGTAGGGGTGGTGTATACAGTGGCCCATTTCATTCCCACTATCATGGCGCATTTCCACAAACTAGCACCGCGAGCATTGTTCTTCTCTGCTGGGAGATATTCGACGAGACAACTGCGGGGCGTCACACAGTTTGCTTCGGATAATGGTAAAGAAGTGTGGGTAGTCTGTACACCAGGGTCTTCTCCTTAGCTGATAGACATCTGTCCAAGGGAATGAGACAGCTAGCAACCTTCGAAACACTGTCGAAGTTGTCCACATATGCCAATGCGTTCGCTGAGTGTGAGTTGACGAACTATCTATTGAGAAGTGATTAGCTAACTGGTTCGCCAGGTGTACATGTCGTTATCCCATGGGGTATGAGACACATACATAGAGATGACCTTCTGTAAGCTATACACCGGAAAATGAATTGTTTGAAACGTTATGATTAGAGAGACCCTACTCCCAGGAAGTGGTGAATACTTTGTCGGTGTGAGCGACCTAGATTTATCAGATAAAGAAATGGAAGCTGGTCCAGATAATTATGGACGTGACGTGGCAAATCAGAATCTGTTATCAGGTAATTGTTCTGATATAACTATTCGGCGCACCTACGCTTACGGCCATTATCGGCGCTAAGTGGAGACAGGATTTCGAAATGCCACATCGCGATATTAATTGTGATGTTTCATCTTTCCAGAAGGACACGAGCTATGTTATGCGTTTTGATACCTTTAAGTTGAACTAGTAGATGGTTTATGTACAATTTCGTCCATACATACCGATATTATGACAAAAAGTTGAAATTAATATGTGAAAATATCGATTTCTTTTCAATTTCTAGCCGCCAATTTACCAGCGACTTGGCTGTGAGTATCAATTGCCAAACTCTAATGAATACTTCATGTCACTATTCCATATCAACATGTAATGGTGGATAGAAATCGCGAAACAATAACGCCCATCCTAAGAAAGTAAAGGAATGTAGATTTGTTTTCACATTTCGGTCGCCATTTTGGCCGCCATCTTCGATTTGGAAAACAATTTCTTGCATGAGATGTAATGTAATTACTTCACCTCAGTATTTCCGACTCAATTGTAAGCATGGGTGGAGTTGTCTCGACAATAATGCCCAATGATGTGAATATGAGGGAATTTCGGTGTTTATTCAAAATCTGTCCGCCATTGTGGGCGCCATTTTGGATTTGGGGGACTTTTATTTGGATATGGTACAAGGAAAGTTTTTCGCCTAAGTGTTCCCAACTTACAATAGTAAGCAGGTGTGGAGTTGTCATGACAATAATGCTCACTGATGTTAAAATCAGCGATTTTCGGCGATTTTTTATTTCTGGTGGCCATTTTGGCCGCCATCTTGGATTTGGGTAAATATTCCTCAACTCAGGTATAAGAGGAATCCTAGCTCGAGTATATCCTGCAAATATATATGCATTGGTGTTGTTATAATAGCAATAACATTCATTGATTCGAAACATAACATCCCGTTATTAACGGAGATTCGGCTTCGACCTATGATACCGGCATTTGGGAAAACGTGATATCGGACAAAAATATCCAGCAATGAATGCATATTATGGTCCGCATGTGTTCGCCAATGACTCCTCTATATGATAAATGTATAACATGACGCAAAAATTCTAACATTTTCCCACAGAGACAAACGAAAGGTGGTAATATGTCAGAAAAATAGCATATTTTCACATTTCGGCGGCCATCTTGGCCGCCATATTGGATTCTGGTGTCGGATTTTTGGCTAATTTGTAAGGGTTGTATATTAGCATAACGCATCGAGCGGAAACAAGACCGCATGTGCTATCATCTTGACTATAATGGCGATCAAAGAGACCTGGTGCATTTAAAAACAATGGCCGCCATGATGGACGCCATCTTGTCTGGAGTCTCTGCGGCCACTTTTTTTTCTTGTTAACAAGTGAAAAAAATTATAGGAGACCTTAAGGAAGAAAATTAGTGGGGTGAAGTTAAGTCCTGGGGGGGGGGGTGCAGAGGTCGACCAATATCTCCTGGACTAAATGATCGAGCGTAAATTCAGTGTAAATACTTGGAGTACCCTGGCTACACCTACGGCCGAGGAGGTGTAATTTCTAGAGTATTGTAAAGTGACGTCACTTTCCGCGAAAACATCGGCTGTCAACTGAGAAAGCACATGGAAAATATTTATGTAATGGACTAAATGAATTTAATTTTTAATAATTTGTCATAAATATGTAATATATCATTCAGAAATATTTAATTCAATTGAATGACAGTTAAAATATTTATCCAAAGTTTTAGACACTTAGTGTCAAGGTTGTTCTAAAATTAGGTATTTTGCTTGTTCAATAAAAGTCAAAATTCTCGTTAGTTTCATTGTGAATATCAGATATTTTTGCTCATTTACTTAAGTCTTCGTCTGTTCGACACGCCCAGTGTGAGGTTTGTCAAATTTCCTGAATAAAAAAATATGTTTTGTTTGCAGTTATAACTATGCTATTTTTAGATTACTCAAGTCATTCCATTCACTTTTACCCAGGGTAATTTACTCGTAGTAGCGAGCATAATGAAAGGAATCGCCCCCAGGTTGTCAAAACAATCGGCTACACGGCAAGATCTAGAATCTCTTCTGGGTAAGCTTCACTTTATTTCTGCTCGTGTCAAACCTGGTAGAATTTTTGTGTCGCGTCTACTCACTTGGCTTCGCGCATGCACTTCCGGTCGATCGAAATTTGCGCGCTATCCCAAGATTTATTAAGAAAGATCTTCTCTGGTAGGATAGATTTGTCGATCAATACAACGGTGTATCTATGATGAATTTGGTTTGCCCCCTGATTAGTATCTAGCATGCGATGCGTGTTTAACGGGGGTGGGGGCGGTTTGTGGGTACCGATACATGCATTCGTCGTTCCCACCTTTTATCTTGAGCCAGCATTTGCACATTAATTGTTTGGAAATACTCACCATGTGTGTGAGTCTGCATCTTTGGGGAGAACTCCTGTGTGGGAAAACAGGTTATGCTATTTTGCGACAATTACACATCAGTATTGGCGCTGAACTCCGGCAAGACTATAGGAATACTTTTCTTCAGCGATGTTTACGTGAAATTATGTTCTTAGCTGCCAAATATGAATTCCAAGTTCGTGGCCAGCATATTATTGGTATTCACAATAGAGCACCTGACTTTTTGTCACGCTGGGATGCTTTCAGTGAAGAATTTCTATCCGAATTCGGTACGATCTATACTAAGGAATGTAATGTGGAATCCAAGTTATTCAGGTTTTCTCATAACTGGTAATTTGGTATATTTTCAGATCAAGTCAAATATATAAGAAAGGATGCCGTTCGGTCTACCCGTGCTGCTTTTGCAGAATCAACACGTCGCAATCTACATGGTCAGTTTGTAGCATACCTTTCCTTTTGTCTGTACTTCCAATTTGCACCATTTCCAGCGACAACTGAACTATTGGTGTTATATATACAATTTCTTAGTCGGTCTTTCAAGACAACTGACGCAATTGGAAATTACGTTAGTGGCGTTCACACATTGCATTTGTTAGTAAATGTTGACTTCCCATCACATAGCTTTTACATATATCTCGTTCTAAGATGTCTATCTCGATTGAATCCTGATATGCCTCGCAGAGCTGCGCCCATCACCATTCCTATATTGAAACGTATCGTTACTACTCTAAAATTTGATAACGATAATGACCAGACTTTGTGGTGTTTATTTCTGTTTATTGTTCTTCACTTTTGGTCGTAAATCGAATTTTATGCCCTTAACGATCAAACCCTTTAATCCACATTCACAATAATTGTGTAGAGGTGATATTACGCATAACCAATTTGGATTAGAGGTACTTTTCCGATGGAGCAAAACTATACAGTTTGGGGAGAGGATATTAATTATTCCAATTCCAGCGACTGAACACTCCCACTTACAGTAATGCTCTAATTAATCGACCTCTTAACCACAGCAGAATTATGGGTAACTTTTCAGGATTTAGTCGGAAATATGGCTTGTTGCCATTCATCGGAAAGCTCTCGGCGAGAGCTTTCCGATGAATGGCAACAAGCCACATTTCCGACTATATCCTGAAAAGTTACCCATAATTCTGCTATGGTTAAGGAGTCGATTAATTAGGGCGTTACTGTATGTCCTGTAAGTGCATTTCGAAATATGTGTTTACTTTTTCCCTCTGAATAACAAGGACTTATAATCCGCGATATGAATGGAAACGTTCCCGTTACATATAACCGATTTTCACCCCTTTTCAAGGCATCAATCACATATAGGTCTGGATCCCAACGAATATTCATCGCATAGTTTTCGTAGAGGGGTACAATTCTAGCGTTTGAAGCTGGAGTAGCTTCAGAACTAATTCAAATGCATGGGGATTGGCACAGCGATGCGTATAAGGTGTATTTGAAATTCCGTTTCGCGAATAAGAAGGTGGGGAACGCCTTACGAATGAAAATTGTAGATGTAGTTTAAATTTAATGATTAAATTTATACTTTCATTACAGTTCGAGGTTCAAAATCGGTCACTATTATCTCTGATTCGATTGCAAAACATGTAAAGGATATTGATTGGACAAATATACAAGTCTTCCGTGGTGCGACAATTTCAAGCATGACCAGGAAAGTACAGTCACATGAAATTCATATCAACTACGATTACGTCAGTATTCATGTTGGAACAAACGGTATTTATTCTGGCACAGAGAGGCAAGTTATTTCAAAATACAACAACTTGATCACGACTATCAAAGACAATCCTCACACTAACGTATCCATCGTGATGTCGGCAATCATTCCCCGATCAGTTGATTTCAGTGTATATGTGTATCACATAATAAAGTTGGTGGTATAAATAGTGCCTTGCACAAACTTTGTAATCGTCGCGGTGTGATATATATAAGCCTTATTACTGGTTCGCGATTTTCAAGATGGCCGATGGTTCCATATGGTCCGATTCCTAGCTTTTTATCCAACCCACCGGTAAAAGCCGGTAAAAGGTCAAAGTTGAGAAGTAGCATCCATTTGTAAACATTGACAGCTGAGTGCGAGAATTTTTTATCAACATTTTATGGCTTAATTTCATTTATTCTGAGTGCAACTACGTGTTTAAGAATTGTTTTGTGGCCATGTCATCTATAGAGTTAGGATCTGGTGACAGGGATGTGGCTAGAGGGTCTCCGCTGGGGGGGTGTCCACCTTGGGAATTTCCAACTGCACCCCCCCGCCCTTGAGTCGGACACGAACACAACTTTTTGCATAATTCCATTTGCACCCCCCCCCCCTTGAGTCGGAATCGCACCAACACAACTTTTTGCATAATTCCATATGCACCCCCCCCATGCTTCTATTTTCCCAGTATGAGAACATTAAGATATTTTAACCTGAAAATTGCCCCCAAAAAACAACTAGTGACCTAATTCCAGACAAATGCACACAGCTACCGACAACAGACCAGGAAACACCGGGCCGACCATGGTTGTTTGGCCCGGTGTGAGAAATTTTTTAAAACTATACAAGAAAATCGCAAATCCTAGCATCTAGACTGGCCTCAACTGAAGCTTTCCTAGTGTTGGAAATTTCAAACCTCATGCTCCCCCTCAGGTTGGAAAATTCTTCAACTGATGACCATTTATGTCTACAAGTTTGACCAAATGTAGTAAAATATTGTTTTGCTAAACTAATTAGCAGTTTTGTATTGGCCATGTGGATGGGACAATGACACACCGGGCCGACCATGGTTTGGCCCGGTGTGCGAAAATTTTGAAATCTGAACAAGAAAATCGCAAAATCCTAACATCTAGACTAGCCTCAAGCCTTCCTACTGTTGGAAATTTCAAACTCTACACCCCCACTTAGGTTGGAATATTTCCAACTGATGACAATTCCAATGACAATGTTGACCAATTGTATGACAATATTGTTTTCTTAAATTAACTAGAAGTTTTTGACTGGCCACGGGGGAGGGACCAGGACACAAGCTTTCCAAGTGTTGGAAATTTCCAACCTGTCACCCCCCTAAGGTTGGAAAATTTCCAACTGATGACCATTTCTGTCAAACTTTTTGACCAAAAATAGGAACATATGCAAATATTGGTCGAAAAACAATAAATTCCCCCCAATAAATTGTTTTATAATCAAACTACAAGAACATTTTCAACCTATTGTTGGTGTGAAATTTCGTTGTGGCAGGTATGAAATTTCCAACTATTGAAAATATAGCTCTCTGCTGGGGGGGGGGGGGGGGGTGAGACACCCCCCACACCCCCCCTCTAGCCACATCCCTGTCTGGTGACGATGCAGACATTCAGACGCCCTTTTTTGTCAACGAACTTCCCATAAGTTACTGATAAATAGCGAGTTCTTGCGTTAAAAAAATAACTCAAAAACATACGTGATACATCCAATCCATCTACTGTGCGAAACCTACGTATTGTACGTATCCAGGGTGAGTGTTTAATTAGTTTTATGAAGTTCTCGCACCTGCGATTCGGTAACGACCTGTTGCCATTTTATTTTGGGAATTCCCCAGACTGGAGTCATATGCTAAAAATAGATGCTACTTGTTAACTTTGACCTCCGGAGACCAAATGGCGGATTCACCGCGAGTAAGTGATATCACTTATTCACACATATCGTCCATTGACAAGAACACTCATGAAGTTCGATCCGAATTGTATGCCACCAATGATGGTGGATTGCACCTTAATATGCATACTCTGGCAGTTGAAGTGTTGAACCCGGAACAAACTCTTAACAAGCTGAATTTGGTGTCTTTCGAAGCAGAATAACCCCCTGGTGAACATATCCAAATTTTGTTTTATTCAAGATGGCGTCCAACATGGCCGTTTGAAAGTTGAAAATTTCGAGATTTCTATTGTTTAATACACACAATAAAACTATCAACCCGTGTTATAACCAAAATTACGTTTGTACTGTTTACAATATATTTCCAGGGCAAACTATGTTGTTTCCGAGTAAAAGACCTAAACATGGCGGCCAAAACCGGAAAATATTTGTTTTTCGAATATTTTCCCACTAATTTTCCATATTATGAATCTATTGACTTTGAATCTCCCACCCGAACGAAAGATAAATCTATTGAGTGTTGAGATTGCTTTCTGACGATATAGCCACATTCAATCCAGTTCCTGATCAACAACCGTTTGCTCAAAATTCGTGCAAATCTCCCCACGACAATCCCCACAGGCAGTGACACACTTAAGTCCATTTTTCCGACAGGAACATTGATTTGTGCCACAAGGATTTCTTGACGACATTTTCTGGCGCTGGTTCTAGGTCAGTCATTATTGGGATAAGTATTGACCCCTGCAGTTTCCATCCCCAATTTCTTGGTTCTAGATATATTTTCCCGAGATATGTCCAGATTAAAACCTGTAAGTGAACCCCAAGACTATGGCAATATGTTGCCCTCTCTGTAGGTGACAATTTCTGAGGTTCGATAGCAGACCTGCCGGAGTAAATCATGGTAATGAACTTCGCGTATCTTAGATGGTCGAGGGACTCTCCATCCTTGCACGAGTACATTTGAACGAAAAGCTTCGAACATGCCTCGCCTACCTGTTGGGCTGACGCAGTCCGATTGCTGATTTCTATCGAAAGATGTTGCAATTGAGCAGACGATTCTAATCGTTTCATCAAGCCTGTCTTTCCCTGTCCAAATATCGCTGATTTTGTGTCACACCCACCCCAAGCATGCAAGAAAAGAATATGTTTGGTGACCAAATTACCGGCTTTGTGCACGATATCAGCTACATTCCACACCCCACCGCTTTTGTGTGACTTTCGCATCTCAGACGTGAACTGTATATTTGATAATGAGCCTTTCCAGTGATGTAGGAGTAAAACTAGAACATCTGTGTCACCAGCAACAACAACTACCTGTGATTTTGATGCTGATTCTATGGCAGCTGAAACAATCATTGTGTCTGCGTCATATGTGCTGTTATGGACTATGTGATGAGCGTCCCGTAGCGCATTGCTGAGTAGATGTATACACTGCTGCTTGTTCGTTTCGTTCGAAAGAAAAACGTCTTGATTGTTGTGAACCTGCATTCAATGCAACTTGGAATGCGTTTCTGAACCTTCCATGCCCACGAATCCTCTCTTATTCGGCAATGTTCTAAAACTTTTGTCTCTAATAGGGAGAGTTGCTACTTGCCTTCTACCGGTATGGCGGGGATCTGATATGACACCCTTTCCACACATGAAACAGTCTTCTATGAAATTAAATGGGTCTTGTTTAGACCTCATTTTCTTAGAGAGCGGAACCGTATCCATACTCAGGATTGACACTGAATGTTCTTTTCATATCAGTGAAATCACGCCTACAGTCCTTATGGACCATGACCTTACCATTGGGTGCGGTTATTTGTTGCCCCTTTAAATATTCAGATAAGTGGTTATATAATCGCTTATCAGAGAAGTCAATCAAAGTCTCCAATCCTTTTGCCATAACTTTTACCAATGGATTGTCCAAGCTAAACTCAAAAAAGGCTACTGGCATTGATGGTATCTCAGCAAAAATGCTGAAAATATGTAACGCAGAAATCCACGTGCCTTTGAGTAATCTTTTTAACCACTCGCTGTCTGTCGTTCCTTTCCCGGATAGCCTTAAAGTTGCTCAAGTGACACCTATACACAAGAAAAAGGATATTTTGAGTAAGGAAAACTACAGGCCTGTTAGTATTTTACCTACTATATCAAAATTATTTGAGAAAGCGATAAATTCACAGCTACAAATGCATTTGGAATCTATTTTTAACCCCGCTCTCTCAGCTTTTAGGAATCATCATGGATGCAGTGACGTAATGTTAAGTGCCATTGAAGACTGACGCAGGGCACTTGACAAGCATGAAAGTGTTGCCGCTGTAATGATCGACCTTTCAAAGGCTTTTGATTGCCTACCTCATGATCTTATGTTAGAGAAACTACGTGCATATAATCTTTGTGAAAAGTCGGTGTTTTATATGGGGAGCTATCTTTCTGGTCGCAGACAATGCGTTAAACTTGGCTCCAGTGTGAGTTCCTGGAGGTGCATCACCAAGGGTGTACCTCAGGGATAAATACTGGGCCCAACCATGTTTAACATATTTCTGAATGACATTTTCGGCTTTGTGAAGGACTGCTCCCTTTATAATTATGCAGACGATAACACAATTTCCTTCTCTCATAAGGACCCTGATGTAGTTCGGGGCACTCTGGAATTTGATAGCCTTCATCTCATTGAGTGGTTCGCACTAAATGGCATGAAGGCAAATCCAGAGAAGTTCCAAGCAATATCATTGGGTCCCAAAAGTAAATCTATAACTGGCATAAATGCTTCACATCTTATCCCATGTATCGAGGAAGTGAAATTACTCGGTATAACTCTGGACTGTAAATTGACGTTTAACACTCACATTGATTCGCTATGTTCAAAGGCATCAAGGCAGCTAAATGTCTTAAAGAGACTTGGACATATGCTGACCCTCTCAGGCAAAAAATGTATCTTCAAATCTTTCATCCTCTCAAATTTTAATTACTGCCCTCTTACCTGGCATTTCTGCAGTGTGTCCTCTACGGACAGGCTGGAGAAAATTCAGGAGAGAGCCATTCGTTTTATCTATAATGACTACACATCTGATTATGACTTTCTCCTAAATATTGCAAACTGTGAGCATCTACATCTCCAAAGACTCAAACTTATGGCACTCACAGTTTTCAAAATACTAAAGGACATTAGCACTCCTTCCTATTTGGACTGTCTGGTGAAACGTAAACATAGTTCATACTCTTTTAGAAATTCTGAGACTCTGGAACTACCATCACCTGATACTACTACTTTCGGTTTAAGCTCGTTTAGATTCATGGCACCTAAAGTGTGGAATTCTCTTCCAGAGTCATGCAGAACCGCAGAGACGATGAAGGACTTTGAATGTATGTTACAAACCTGGAATGGTTTTAAATGTAAATGCAGTGCCTGTAGGATATCCTAATTATATGCATATGTTTTGTATTTTAATCCGCACTCTCTGGTCTGGTATCTCTGAATGGAACAAAACGTGTTATCCAGGAATGAAATATGGACTCGTTGTGCACATTACTGTGCCGTATATGAATATACAAATTTGTGTCTTACGCTTTTGATCGAGTCAGGGCTACCTGTCCTCAGGGAGTTTACTCGTCCTTTACAAAGTTTTAGCTAATATACATGTAATTTATTTTTCAGATAGGTTGTGTTTTATTCACGTTACTGTTTATGTACATATTCATTGTTTTACAATTCAGTTAAGAGCTTAATGCTCATGTTTGTAATTTAAAATGCCTGACTTTATAAATAAAGCTTTTGAACTTTGAACCTTGGTGTCCACATTACATTGACACGTGCTATGAAAGGATAAGACGCACAAGTCCTCTTGAAAGAAAGTTGCTGGCCCCCACATACGGGGTTAGTTCAGCCATCGCCGGACACGTACCAGACAAAACCAATGAGACTAGTATGAGAATTAAAAAAAACTCAACCAAGAACAATGCAGTTTGAATGTACAATAAGCCTTCTGCGTATGTTGGCACCGTTAGGTTTCAACAGAAGGCGAAAAATAAACACAATGTCACACAAAAACCTATCAAAAATAACTATATCAAGAAATTATTTGCCACTACACGCTTGAATAAACAATCGCTACGTTATATTACATTATTACATAAATCATTGAATTTATCGTCTTTGATCATTAAAGAGCGTTTAACATGAATCATTTCCCGATATGGTTACAATAAAGAGCGTTAGTTTACACGTAGTCCCATCACTTCGTCTCCCACATTACACAGTGTATCGTTACGTTCAAGCACGAATGATTAATTCGAGACTGACTCTTTGTAGTTTAATGAAAGCTATTAAAGAGCATTTAATTAAACGGACTTTTATCATGATATAAGAAATACGTTTTCCATTGTCCATATTTATGTAAATATATTATCTGATGACCTTGCAATTATATAATCGTTCATTATATATAAATATATGTAGTGAAAACAGCTGTTATCTGTATCACTTAGTGCATATACAGAGTCCCGTAGTCACAATTACCTTCATAAATTACGTCAGAGCCCTCCCCTATTCAGGGTGATGTAGAAAAAGCGGATTTGAGCGGATTTTCGATATGTTATACACGATGTCTCCTCTTTCCAACGATACCAAATTTAGCTTGTTAAGAATTTTTTCCGGGTAGGTCCTATATTTCAGCTCCGACAGCCAGACTAGCAGGGCACATGTTTTGAAAGGGTTTTTTGTCCAAGTCATTCGCCGCTTTACTTCTGTTTAGGGGACCTTCCTAGACCTCTTGCTGGACCTATTAAAGCTAATATTTTGCTTTATGGTTCTTGCTGCTCAGGTAGGCAGTCTATGGCTTGGCGGTGTGCGCAAGAGGTGATGTGACTATTTTTGGAGCTCAGTGTTTAGTTATTCATGTTGTTCTCATGACTATATACACAATACCATCGCCATGTCGTTTTTCTGCCGTGTATCCAAAATGCTTAATGAACGTGGACAACGATCTACAGTGCAAGGATATCACTGAAAAACTTTTCCGTGTCTTGTAGTCAATTAGGTGTGTCAAACGACACGTATAGCGACACGACAGCTCATTATTTGATTTCAATTAGTGCAGGTGTGTCATCTGGCACGCTATATGTGTTGCTCTGTGTCGCAAGTTTCTAAACAAAATTACCAATATCATTGCCGACACACGGAACGTGTCGTTTTTCCGTGTTATGTGTCATACGACACGTTTCTGTGAAAATATAAAATAATTCCCAGTCCCTCGGAATCGAAGCAGTAACGTTTCATATCATGACATATAAACACATATATGTCTTTGAGTGGTTTATTTGTGGAATTTGGAACTTTTCAAGCCGAGGTTTATTGCTGTGTAATTTGACACAGCAGATGTGTAGAGCTGTTTCGCCTATATAATTTGGTGACACAGTAAGTGTATCAACTCCGTGTCACTTGACACGTTTAAATACAAGACATAAAAGTGTTGCTTGTTGCTCAACCCATACCAGTTCCGAATTCTGAGCCTTTGTTTAAATTGGATGTCTTGTGTTTATGTAAAGTATTTTCCCATTTTTTTTCCCACAATTATATTCCCATTCTATTTGTTCAGAATAAACATTGTTTGAACTACAGTAAGTCATAAAATTCAGGTTTGGTTGCGCTTAAGCACAAATATATAATAAATGTGAAAAGGACCTCCCATACAGTTGAGGCCTATTTGTGAAGGCAAGAGTTTTTTAATATTGATGATGTGTGGTAATTAGTTACTGTTTTCAGGGACAAACACAACATTTGAAGAAATTGGAGACATGATATGAATTAAACGGTCTTCGAAATGATTTAAATTGTTGACTGAAATGTCCATTCAATGAAAAGTGCCCAAGTTACCGCCATCAGATATCAAACTACAGGATAGGGATGCTGTCAAATATCAAAGTTTTGTAATCTATTCAGTTTAGACACAGTGAAGGGAAATCGCAAGTCCACGTGGCTAATAACTCACTCAATATTACCCATGAACGGAAGAAATCATGTCTCTGATGATAAAATGTACCAAATAGCAACACAGATGATGCCTATTTGTGAAGATCTGTTCTGTTATTATTTTAACCATCAAATTTACGAATGTTACGAAGTGGGTTGCTTTATAGTATATTTAAATAATTAGTTTATTCATATATATGTGTGAACATTTGAACGAGGACATGCGAAGTGGTATATATAGAACACAATGGCAGCAGTCCAAACATTTCGCTGCATTGGCACCGATAGGGCGTGATTCTGTCTTTTAATGTCATAATTTTTGGACTATGGTCACATAAAATCATACCTCGTCGAAACAGTATTCACAAGATAACTAAATTCATAGGGGCTGTTTTAAAGTTTCCTGATTTGTTGTCAGATCCGTTTGTCCACAATACACTGCATGTATAAGCATCTACGCGTTTCAAAATTTGAGGATTAATTGCCATGTGGACTTCTTTATTGAGGTAGGCCAAAATGCCAGTGAGGTAAGTATCATACCATTCGGGTTTCACTAAATGCTTGACGCCTACCCCATGCACACTCATAATTATACCACAACACACCAGTAAACATTTCTGATAGATACATATGCCCGTGTAACAATAATATCTTATTTATTAGCCCGTTTTCAATTTATCTCTAAGCTGCATATTCGCATAATTGTTTTTTTAGTTACTCTTATTTTCACATTTTTTTGGCAACTTGTTCCCAAGTTAATCCCTTTTTTGTTGGAGCTTTTCATACTGCACCAAGCGCGGCACTGTCTACAATTTGGTCGAAGAAGCCAAAGATCCATAGCGGGGTCGGGTCATGATGGTTGCAGGATATGCCTCCAACAACACGGATTACTTCCTGCAGATATAGTACCCAGAACATGCACTTCATGTAAAACAAACTTCAGACATGTACAGCATGGGATGCAGGCATTCTGTTATATTTCCCTCATTGGCACTACATGGTTTTAGTCCCGTGTTTACATTTTGCGTTATTCCGATTGTGTGCAGATCTGTCCTTCACACTAATCGTTTTCAGGGACTAAATTTTACTTTCAGAAATCACACAATCGATACCAAAGAAAGAAGAACATCTGGGAGGCAAAAGGAAGGGACCGTATCTGCCTATCGGAATTAATTCATGAAAGGGTCTCTTGGAGTCCGCTGGTAAAAGGCTCGATGCAACGAATCCAAAATGTTACCCCACAATAAGATGGGCCTTTAAGACGGGTGTATGGTGGTATGACAAATTAACAAAACAATGTTACAATATTTTCTTTTTATTCAATATAAAAACAGCCAGAAATCTTAAATCCTCTTTCCTGTGGCCACGTGTGTGGGCACTGAGGCCTGACGTCGACCCATACTGCTTGCCCCAGGTGCCACACAACACAACTGACTTGTACTCAGGCATTTCATCTGAAAAATAAAATGACAAATCCTACGAAAGAATATTTTTGTGACATTGTTTCGTGTTATTTTATGGTCAAACATTTCTTAGAGTCATTACACTCATTACAAAATGGTAACCAACGACCATTAATAGTGCTGAATTGGTCAGTCTCATCTGTTTTTTGTGATAAAGGTACCCAGGTTCTGAAAAAATCGTGATAAAGGTACCCAGGTCCATCTGCAGTCGACGGGGTATTTTTGTGCTACACTGCAGGACAACTTGTCAAAGGATACATTCGATTTATAGCGGTTCAAACAATTTAAAGCTGAAAGCAACAGCCTAAAACCAAACGAATTTCCAGCAAAGATATTTAAATCTCGTTTAATTTGAGATTCGATTTGTTCTAACCTGGGTATATTTGTCACAATTTTCAGAACCTGGGTACCTTTATCACACAAAAAAAATGAGCGACCGATATATAGCACCAGTAGCATATATAACTTAACCACATGCTTTACATCTACGGTACACAGTTTAATTTATTACCCCAATTGAACAGTACCGTAGTTTTGGCGGTTTGCTTGGGCCATACAGCAATATATAATATTCAAGTCACTCAGTTTACAGCGAAATTCCAGTAAATTATACCTGCACCTTGCCTATATGGACGGTACAGACCTAAATTGATGATCACTTTTTGTAAATTTCGCTGTAAGCCATTTGACTCGTTTGGTATCCTCTATTTATTCAATCGATTCTGGACAAGTTCGTGGTAACTCATCACTTACAGGCACGTGCTGTGTTCGCTGCAGAAATATTCATATTTGATCAAATCGCCATCAACAGAAGGCATATTAAAATATATATAGTTTTGTTCATACATGTATGCCAAACATAATCAGCGCGTAAATAGTATATTGTCAAGACGTATGATGGTGTACGTAAACAAGAGCCTGCTTGTGTTACATAAGTTTTGCTTCTGTTTACATAACACGACGAAATTATGTTGGTAATCACACACAAACAAATGATATAAACGCTCTTTATTATTTCCATATCAGGAAAACAGTAACAAATAACGCTCTTTATGTTTACCATATCCGGATCTAAACAAAAGCCAGGTTCTGTAACGTTTTTTGCGTTTGTTTACATAATAAAGGAAAAACATTTGACAATAACATACTGTTGATGCCATATTTCTGATTGGTTTAAGAACAAGGTATGTCTCTACTACTCTTTCCGTTTATGGTGGTTTTTGACAGAGGTGAATATTTTAACAGCATACCCACCGCCAACGCCGCCCGTATCTTTAATTGTGGCGCGTGTACACTCATCACTAATGCAAAAGCTACGATTCACAAGGAAAAATACATTGTTTTAAAACAGGGTTCAATATATTGCCGACTAAATGTGCTTTCTTTCAATAAACATAACATTAGTAACAATAGTTTTGGTCTAAGCAGAGTAAAAGCATGAAAATAGAAAATGTTCGTGGAATACACCAGTAAACACATCGTGGAAAATCCTCCGACTGACGACTTTTGGGCGGAATGTTAGAGCAAACACAATGTGAATTTGGACACACATGAGGTGTCAGCTTGTTTTAAAATAGTGTAGCATATGCTCGTAGCTGCCAAAATACTTTGGTATATGTCATATCCTAGTTTATTACCTTTTACTTCGTTTCTCGTTGTTTTCTGTCGCTTCCGCCATTTTAAATGGGTGGTAATCATCAACTCGAAACCACGTGATTCCCCACCGTGTCACGGTCTTATCAGATTGACATTAACACTGTTTAATTGGCAAATAACGAGTAGTGTAGTTCACTGCATGTATTCTGACGATGGTTTGATGCGGCTGTTATATCCGGAAGCTCTGTGTTGAGCAATACAAATGTGTCTGAATGGGCCTCCATGTTAAATAGGGGAGGAGGCAGGGACATAACTTTATCCTTTGATAGTCATTCTTGAAACATCTTATCAATAACCTTAATGCCTATTTAGTTTATACATGGCATGGAGGCTCCTTGGATGACTGGGATCCAGACATATTGTGTACTTGTTCGGGTGCATGAAACTGATAAGTTAGTATTCAGGCATTATATGTCAATTGAAGGAATGCAACATTCTACTAACACCGTTGAAAATCTGAAGCAAATCGACTGTACCACTCCATAGAAAACATCGTCTGAACAACGCTCAATTGTAAATATTTACTACGCGATTCGGGACGCATCTATCGGCAATAAACTAACGAAAACGATTTCACCATCGAGAGTCACTGCGTTTATTTAATACTTAAGAATGATGGCGTGTGTTGTCAATTTAGATATAATATTTGTAAAAAATAACTACTTTGAACATGATTATTCTCCATTTCTATTTGATCACCCTACCGGGGTGTTTCACATCACTTTAAAATAGCAAACATGGGTGACGGAGCAGAGATGTCATGATGCCAGCAATCACGTCTGATAAAGAGCGTGAATGCATTCGCTTCCCAAACGCGGGAGATAATAAAGAGCGTTCTTAATTGTGATATGCTGTACACATTTTCAACGTACAACTGGTGAACGCTTTTGTGGCTTCCGCGATGCACGCATGTGCCTTTATAAGGTGAGTGATATGCCCCATAACGAAGTTATGGATATAAATGGTAACGAGGGGCGCTTGTGGTATTGATTGAAAGAGGAATCCTTCGCCGACACACACCCGTGGCGATATCGATACCATTGCTCGGATAAATGGGCTAAAGTTGTCCGATTTCCGAGCGATGGTAAAACGGGGGATTAGTATAGTTTCCCTTGTCCTTATTATTGTACAACTACCGTGAAGCAGGCGCGTATATAGCGTCGGCGTATATGGGCAGTTCAAAGGGGGTGGGCAGCGTAGCGTGTTACATGCCCCTGTGGTCGTGACGCTCTTACGAGAGTGCACTGTTCATTCGGGTTATACCTGTAACGAGGACATACTCGCCTGAAGTGAATTTTTCAAACTGGAGCAGGCGAAATTAATATTGGCCTGCTGTGGGTCTATTTTTGTCGTTTCTCTCAAATCGTCATCAATACATCTGGGTCCTCCTAAAAACGAAAGCATTTTCCGTCCAAGAAACGGTATAGAACTCCCCAAAACTGTCACTGTTGTTTTGTGGATACCACATCTCATTATAATTTTAACATTCCATAAATCTCACGACATCCGCGAACAAATGATACGAGATGTTTTTCACTGGAAATGTTCCAGCTGACAGTCTGAGAAAAGATACCAGTCTTCTAGCCAAACCTGTTCTCCAGCAAATCCGCACATTATCTGCTTATTATTGAATTTGTTTTAGGTAGATACTCTGCTTAGAATCGCCCCATTTTGAGTCCATAATGTGCCGAAAATGATAGAATTTTAGTCACATTATCGACTCATAACGAGGCGATTCTAAGGTGGCAATACACGATTTCTGGCCATTTTCACCATTTGGAGGGGGGTATTGTACTACAACCTTCTTATGCGCCATGGTCATTGATAAACAGCACATGGTTGCTTTTACAAGATACAGAAATGGCCAGAGCATTATCTGTCTGTAATATGACAGGAATTGTCAAATAACAGGTTGAATGATCTCCCTTAGACTGACTGTGCAGAATCTTCATTCTAAACATTTTTGCCGAAATCGGCCGTCTTCGGCCCCATAGCTAACAATGACAGCGCAATTGTCAGTCTATAATCACCTTATGAGCTGATATAACAAATAAAGAAAGTTATTGTATCGATTTTGAAATGTTGTCTTGGAAGTGCAGCTGCCTGATTTTAAGGGAGATAAATCAGGTCTTTTCCGGTTGAGTGTCATACTTCGTATTCAAACATCATCCCATTTTGTATACTATGGTACCATTATAAAATAATTAACCCATCAAACCATTAATCCCAAAAATAACAAAGGCCAAACTGACAGTTATAGCCCTTATATGCCTAAAATCATATTTTCCGCCCTCCTACACACCCACGAAATCGTGTATTGCTACCTAAGCAGATTTGTGCGGACAATGACACAAATAAGCCAACTCGCGAATTTTCCTGTGTATTCTCTTTAACATGCGTTTTCACTGTGGCCCGGGCCATAAAACGGAATAGCGGAGATGAGTTCATTATCTGCTTATTTCAGAATAAAATATTCACATTATGGACCCATTTCACATTATAGGTCGATTATCTGCGTATTTGCGCCTGGATAATATATGTGTGTTACCGTTGCAAAATTGGGGTAAAAGATAAATGGGATCAGGCACAATAGCCGCGAAAGCGAGATTATATACGGACAAGTTTATATTATTAAAATTCCTTCAAAATACTTACATGGGTTTATAAAATACTTGTTTTAACCCTTTCATGACAGTAGTTGCACTGGCGCAATATTAAATACCCTGTGCCAATATATTATCTTATAAATGCGAGTCGACCATAGTACGCCTCGCATATATAAGAGAATGCATTGGCCTAACAATTTTTCATCATTTTTTTTATCAATTTTTCTTACATGCTTAACAATTTTTATAATTTTTTATAATGTTTTCTTAAATTATTTAACAATTTTTATAATTTTTTCTTATATTCTTTAACAATTTTATCAATTTTTATAATTTTTGTTCTTAATTTCTTTATTATTTTTTATCATTTTTCTTCCATTCTTTAACAATATTTATCTTTTTTTTTTATAATTTTATAATTTTTTAACAATTATAAAAATATTGTTTTAGTCCAATGCATTCTCTATATATGCGAGGCGACCTGTGTAAGCATATATAAGAGAATGCATTGGCACAGGGTTTTCGCAAATTTCAGGAAGCTCCAGCCATGGAAGGGTTAAACTATAAAAAAGAAGATATATATCAGTAATCTAACCCCGGTGTAGTTGCCGTTCGGTGTAGTTATATTTTCCCCATCAATGTGTCTAAAGCTGATGGAAGAAGTTGGTTGATTTCTTCAACTATATATTTTATCTCAGTCGGTCAAAAAGGTATTTGACAATCGTTGAACATGTCATGTGGATTTGTCATGGAAGTCTCAATACACAGACCATACGATTTTCCCATCGCACAAACGGCTTCGTCGAACAATTTCGTTCTGGCATCTTTCATTGGCGTGGTGAGTCCAGTTATCTTCGAATTATCTGCACCTATCTCACAGGCCGCGTCCATACTCGATACCACAACACTTTCCTTTTCCAATTTCATTGATCGCGGGGGCGTATTGCGGCGTAGACATATTAAAAAAAAAACATGATTGATGATTCGGTGATGATTTTCAATGTTAATGAGTTTTTTTTCAGTACTTGAGCATGAACTTTGATCCCAATGTGAAAATACCTTCAGTTTCGTGATAGCTTTGTCTTAGCAAGGTGTTGCTAAACTAAGTGAAGCCTGTGCGGTGTGGGTCAGCAAGTGAAATCATGATGTAATGTCCACAGAAAGCTCAAGCTACATGACGCCCTTCGTAAAACAACAATGCGTCCAGGACCACCTATATTTTAGTTACTCCTCACAACGCTTAAACGGACATGGGTCGTTCGAATCCCAAAATTATGTATACATAATGTGATAGGAGGAATCTCAAAACATATACTCGAAAGATTTCCGAACAAATTCTTCGATACAGCGCTAAAAATACGTATTTTGTTTCTTATAATTTTCGATAAATTTAAGATAATTTCGTTTCAGCCGGTTCATTTGTTTTAGCCAGTAGTTCCGTCAAAAATGAAACTGCAGACCATGGGAAGAATAGTAGAGCCGTCTTCGCTCAGCAACATATGTGTTACTTCACAATGTTGAGGATTAAAGACATAGTATGGACTTGTTCGGGTGCGTTACACTTTTAAGTTAGTATTCAGGCAGTATGCCAACTGGAAGAATGTAGTATTCTAATCTCAAGCAAATCGACCGTACCACTCCATAGAAAACATCATCTAAACTAATATTGTAAATATTTACTTCTCGATTCGGGATACAACTATCGGCGATAGAGTAACGAAAATGATTTCGCCATCGAGAGACGCTGAATTTAATTAATATATAATAATGGCGGTATGTGTTGTCAGATTGGATTTAAGATATATGAAAATAACTACTTTGATCAGCCTACCGGAGTGTTTCACATCACTTGAAAACAAAGACAAAGCAGAACAAATTTTTTGTTTTAATAGTTTCATGTTAAGATAACGCAATATACCTTTTAACGAACATTCCGTTTCCAAAATTCCGATTAATACAAATTGCACCGTTTTCCTACGGGCCAAGCAGGCCAATATATTGTGTATTTGTTATGAGTTCAATGCGTCTTTCTGTAACATATATAATGCTCTCACAAAGGTAGCTAATGTGTTTATCTACCTATTTAGATACCGGGAAATATTCAAAATCGAATACCATTATGTGTATTTTGGAGCGCAGACCGCCATGTGGCTTTAAATACAAAGCTGTGTTGAGAATTAGAGAGATCTAGACATAGTTCAGCATCAGAGATTTGGACTAAGCTCATCAACTTCACATATTTCCCTCTATATTAAGTTTTATGCCATTCTTTAACAATTTCTAACAATTTTTATATTTGTTTTCTTACATTCTATAACAAATTTTATCATTTATTCTTATATTCTTTTACAATTGTTTCATTTTTAGCATGTTTTCTTACATTCTTTAACAATTTTTTATCATTTAAAAATAAAAAAATTCTTACATTTTTTAACAATGGTCGACTCGAATATGTAAGAAATGCATTGGCACAGGGTTTTCGCAAAATTTCATGAAGCTCCCGTCATGAAAGGGTTAAACTATATACAGAATATCTCTCTATATTAAGATCAATTTCCTACATTAACCACCAAGGTTGTGCGAATGGATGGCATGAACAATGCTGTCTATTATATGGGTCAAGCTGATTTTAAAGATGCATTGCATTGGAATTTATGTAATTTTTCGTAAAGGGCCCGTAGATGTGCATATAAATGTTCCCGAAAAAGATTTATTTCGAATAAAAATTAAATGTCACATATATTTGCATTTTAAAGCATCCATCAATGTGTTATTTCGAATATAGGTGCTTAAATTGCACGTATATTTGAAATTTAATTTTATTTAAACGTCTCGTATTTTCCATTAATGTTTAGATGTATGCCATATCCGGATCACGTTAATTTCCATAAATTTGTCATATACGTAAGAAGGATACGTCTTCATAATCCAACGTAAATCACACGTATATTTCAAATTTATGGAAACTTACGTGATCCATATATGCCGTAAATCTAGCCATTTAATGGAAAATACGTGACGTTTAAATGAAATTAAATTCTAGCCGGGGTATCTCCTACACATATATATGCATATATAGGTTGAGTTATGATAACAGTAACACCGACTGATTCGAAAGACTACGCTATTAGAGTCGATTCGGATTTGACCGGATGATTCCGGCATTTGGAAAAAAACATGACACATATCGAGCAAACATATCCGACCAGAAATGCATTCTATGACTCGCTGTGTACGTAAATGACTCTTCCGTCAGATAAATGTATGAACTGACGCCAATATGCCCACATATTTCCCACAGAAACAAACGATAGTTGGCGAAATTCGAAAAAAGTAGCGCAAGTGTCGGATTTTTGGCTAATATGTAAGGGTGGTATATTATCATAACAAATCGAGTGGAAGCTATCTTTACTATACTGGTGATCAAATAGACATGGTGCATATCAAGCAAAATGACCACCACGTTGGAATGCCATTTTGTCTGGAGTCTGTGGCCACTTTTTTCTTGTTAAAACCGGAAAACAGTTATATGAGACCATAAGGAATAAACTGAGTGGGGTGAAGTTGAGTCATGAGGGGGGTGTAACAGTGTTTGCGCTGGACCGAAAAAAAACTTTAGCCAAAAGTTTAGCCAAATGAACATTTTATTAGCCAAATGAAAAAAACTTTAGCCAAATGTTTTTTGGCCAAATTAAAAAACAATTTGGCCAAATTAAATCATCGTTTTCTGGTCGGTTCACAATTAATGACTAAAACGTAAAATCTAACAGACAAAGGTAAAATACACAATAATTTAAATAATTTTGATGAACTAGAGGTATTTTTATATATATCATTTATTAAAAATTTATTAATCTTTATGTGAAAGAGTGATTGGGGGGGGGGATTAACCCGGGATTGTCCTTCTTAATGTCATTATTTTTTGGTTTTATATCAATATCTATTTTTAAATCATTAAATATTTATCCTTGCGAAAATATCTAAGTGACATCTGGAAACTAATAACTTAATATTGTTACGCCATTATCAAATTACAATCTGTCATAAAAGCATGCATATTATTTTGACTTTATCGGTATTGACGACAAATAGCCACAAAATATCTGTCGTGATTCACATTTGGCTGATTAAGCTATTGTCTTACACTTGGTGCTCATAAACCTCGACCGTCATAAATACAATGTCATCATAAACGTGCATTGTGCAGGCGCGCCGTGAGTGACCAGACAAACAATTGGCTGAATGGGGATTAGGGGATTAAATGTAAAAATAAATAATGACCTTTTGCTGCTTCGTGCAGAGTGACGTAATCTTTCTCCAGATTAAAACAGCCTGCACATGTTACGAACAAATTGCTTATATACCGGCGTCAATGCACTTTACAAAACATTGCTTTCTTCACATTGTCATAATTCAACCACGGTTTAATGTCCATGCGTCTTTGAATGTCCGTCTTGTGAAAACTAAAGATGATTGTATATCACTTTGTGATCGCTTGGTTGATAGAGTTGTCGATCGGATTTCCCTTTGTACGATATTTCATAAGTACGAAAATAATTAAATACTTTCGTCACCCAACTTCGTCTTGAATGTCGATCTATTGAGCGCTTTTATTTATTAGCTTTCTGGCTCCATGCTTGCAGTCTCCATTTGGGTTCAAAAAAAGTTTAGCCAAAAGTTTAGCCAAATGAAATTTTTATTAGCCAAATTCGAAAAAGATTAGCCATTGGCTAATTTGGCTACCGACAGCGCGAACACTGGGGTGTAATAATCGACCAATACCCCCTGGGCTAGGCTTCTATGCCACCTGGACTAGGCTCCTGTGACGCAGTACACAGGATAAACAACAGATATTGGAACAATTCTGCAGTGATTTTAATTTTAAATGGTTCCATATTACTTGTTTGTTAAACATTTCTTATATATACCGGACGTCTCGGAATGAATACGTAATTTCCAATTTACAAATTACCGGGTACATGATATAATTTATTTCAATCGACGTTCACATAAAATGTGTTTACATTTACCCAACGAAGTTCACTTCGCGTGGTAAAACGAGTTAGCATTATTTTGAAATTACCTAAAAATTGTGATAAAATATATTTCTCACATTAAATTACCACTTTAAATTGACAACTCGTGTGGCGCTAAATATAATGTCTTCTATGGAATATACCGGTTTATTCTCAAAATTGTGAAATTATATTAAGGGGGAGACTCACGTTTTGCATATATCCAGCAAAAATGGCAAGATATTTTCAAAAAAGAATTTCTCTGAATCTATCTGGCAAAACATCTTAATTTTCACATATCATCGTCTTCATTATATGTAAAATTTGAGCATTTATTAAGAGACAACAAAGACAATGGATTTTAATACATTTGAGAGGTTGAAAAATTTATTTTATTTTGTGCCCCTTTCGGTACCAACAATTGCTAGAATAATTAATAATTTCACACAGAACTCCAATCACCAAATAACTTAGTGTCTTGGCTCTATGAGAGCAAGCTTCATTTGTATCACAATGTTGAGTTAGATTTATAATTGCATGAAAAAGCATCATACCTCCATATATTATAATGAAGAATAAAGCAGTCACACATATTCCAGCCCAATGCAAACAAATGTTGATATGCAGTGGGGTCCACTCAAACAGGGAGCAACAAACAGGAATTATACCACAGTGTTAAGAGATATGGTGTTCAGCATTAACTTGGTTATGAACCCATGACCAACAACTCACCTCAGCCCAATTGTTCATTGATCAACAGGCATGGCATGAAAATCCTCCAATATATAGAGGATATCCTCACTTTTTCAGTGGATATGGGTTATATCTAATGAGTGATGACAAAACATTAAGTCACGAGTGGAAATTCAAATGTTTTGTCATCATGAATGAGATTGAACCCATATCCACTGAAAAAGTGTGGATATTCTGTTTATTATATACTTTAGTTACTTGCCTATGGCCCCCAATGAATGTCAATACATCAGAAATTTCAAGCTGACACATTACGCCCAAAAAATAGTCCTATATTTAAAACACTCAAAAAGTATAATTTTGTATTTATTATATACTTTCGTTACTTGCCGATCATTTAACATAAACGTAAAAAATTCATTGTTTTACAAATTATGCAAAAAATATTTATATAAAATTGCCTCACGAAACCAGCGCGTTTGTCGAGGAAAATTGTTTAGAGCTTAAGTCTGAGCTTTGTTGAATAGCATTCATTCAGGCGCAATAATACCAGTGAGATATCGGTATCTTACTAGTGGGATATCACTTATATCTCACTGCTTAAGCCTTATAATTCATGGGCAAGTATATAATAAATTACATTATTCGTGGGTAGTTGCCTTTCTTAATTGAAATAATAATTAAATTTCACAATTAAAGAATAATTAAGTCTCCTCATGATCTTGAGATATGATATCATGGATATATGAACTGTACGTTTGAACAAAATATATTTTACAGAAGTTCTTGGTACCTGAAAACAGTGAAATTTTAGATATTTGTCATGCCATAAAAGTAAAGTAAATGAGGTTATAATTTCCAATTGGTCGATCGTTCTTAAATATTGTGTCAGGATAATCACTTGCACCAAAGTTCACAAAGATATTCCTAATAGATTTTGAGAAAATCCATTTTGTAATACCAGGACATTTTGACAAAACGTGCGTCTGACCCTTAAATGATTGAAATACTGGATAAACAGATGTCAATGCAAAGTAAAATCGAAATAACCATAACTAATATGTTCCTTTAATAACCATAACTAATATGTGCCTTTAATAACCATAACTAATATGTACCTTCAATAACCATCACTAATATGTAACTAATATGTGCCTTTTTAGAGAAATAATATTCATTTTAGATAATTATTTCTTCAGAACAATTATGCCCAACTTAGCTGTCTTAAATTGCAAATTGCCTATCTCCACGGTAAACATGTTCTCAGGTGAAAAACAAATTATATTAAAAAAAAAAATTCTACATAGGAACTAAATCTCCTCTCATATGAGATACGATATCATGGATATACAAACTGCACTTTTGAAAGAAAAAAAAATAGTTCTTGTTACCTGAAAACTGAAATTTTAAATATTTTTCATGCCATAAAAGTAAAGTAAATGAGGTTATAATATCCAATATGGTCGATGGTTCTTAAATACTGTGTCACAATTATCGCTTGTACCAAATTTCATAAAGATATTCCGAACAGATTTTGAGAAAATCCATTTTTAAATACCAGGAAATTTTGGCAAAACGTGCGGCTGACCATTAACGTTGTTGTTTATTTTAGATGGGCGGGTAATTAAAGGGAGACTATCTAAATCCAGCTTTTTATGGGCCATATTCGACTCTATTCAACAGAACATATGCAACAAATGAATGAATTTGAGTCAGGGATGAGTGAATAATACACTTATTTACTGAACGATTATGTAAAACAACATGATAATTATAATAGAAATGAGTATATGGCTTAAGCCGTTTACTCATACACATTTTCGTTATAATTATCAGGTTGTCTTACGTGGTATTTTTTGTGTACGTGAGTGTAGTTAACTCTCATTATTGACTCATTTTAATTATTTTACTGGATATGGTCTGTTGAGTACAGACATATACGGCCCCATAAATGGCTAGATTTAGGTGTAGTGTCCCTTTAATGTTTAAACCACGCTACATAAAGGTATATAGGGACAATGTTTCGACGTCGACGATAGTTTGGACTAGTTTAATGAGTGTTCATCTCACTTAGGCTATATGTGCGGGGAAAATTAAAACGGCTGATAACTCTCATGTCATATTTTCATTAAGTCTATCTAAACTTTCGACCTCTCTTTCCACCGTATTCAACATATATCGATACATCGCACAAATAATAATGTAGAGCTGTTCATCGCGATTAGCTTTAAAATATGCATTCTTGTGTTTCCAGCAATACTTATCAAAATGTGCCTCCAGATGGGAAAAATCAACTCCAAAAATATAATACTCATGTGTTATAATATCAACATCAATCCATGACAATTATGACGATATCATGCTAAGCTCGCAAGCTCACATGAAGACCTGTCTTCTTGGACCACAACAGCTTGGATATCGGTTGGCATGATGCTGTTTTGGACAGAGTCCCGCCCGTTGCACTTCTACAATGGACTTTCATTCAAAAGACGTACTACATGTACCCGTGGAGCCCGTGCATATATGTAAACCCCGGAATATGATCAATAATATGACATGTCCGCGATTAATCTGTCTACAAAATAATATATCATTTGCCGTGATAGAAAACGGTATAGTGATGATATGATAGTTTAATGCATTGTTTACAAACAAATTCTGATAGCGCGACAAATCAAATTCTCTGGAAAACAAGGCTTTGTTTATTTATAAATTTCGTTTGACATTTAACGGACCTCAGGTATTTGCATTTGATATCATCATGTTCGGGGAAGGCTGCCCTCTATGTTCATATACGCAAAGTTTCAATTTTACCTAATCCGAAGACATACAAGCAAGAAAACTCCCGCCAAAGATTCTGGGCGTAAAGTCCGACATAGAAGATTAACAGGATGGGACCCGGTCCAAAAAACAGCATAAACCCAACCGATATCCCATATCTATTGTGGACCGAGAAGACATGATCTATCTCACGTGTATCATACACGAACATACATCAATAGTCAACCGAACCAATCTAGCACCACAACACACCACTGTTGTCCGCAATGGGCATCTTCCTTGTCTTTCGATGTGGTACAGAATGTACTCATCCCACTATTATGCACAGAATGTGTATATTTTCGATGAGAAAGGCAGTACATTGTACGCCACAGAACTTCGTTTTTGGCAATGCCTGCCCGCAGGAAGCGTTCCCATGACAACATGTAAGGGACATAACTATTCTACATAATGCTGTCTTGATTGAGCTGTTGATCTGTCGATTCGTGATCGGAAAGTTGATATGTAGATACCAGAGGCCGAAGAGACCGAGTCCAGAATATATTGGATTTCGTGTGAACAACTTTAGGTCAAATATGCCGTTGCACGCACTTGAAGCCACGCCCTCGGACGATCAGACATGCCTTTCGAGTCCGCCCAGGAATGCACACTCCACTACACGTGTTTGGATCTCTTGGACGACACGTGACACCGAGACCACTGCAGAACTGTGGGAAGAAACAGAACATTATTCAATTAAATATGCTCGGTCCGATTCTGTACCCCTTAGTCAACACATCCACGCGCAAATACGCACATAATCAACCTATAATGTGAACTATGTACATAATGTAATTATTTGATACGCAAATAAGCAGATAATGGATTCATACCCGTTATTTTGTTTTATGGCACCGGCTAAGTGAAAAAACGTGGTAAAGAGCGTATACATGGACAGTCGTGAGTTGGCGTATTTGTGTCATTGTCCGCACATGATATGCTTAGAATCGTCTCATTATGAGTCGATAATGTGACTAAAACGCTCTCATTGTCACCACATTATCGACTCGAAATGAGGCATAAGCAGATTATCTACCTAAACAAGTTTATTATAAGCAGATAATGTGCGGGTTTTCGGGAGAACAGGCTGCCTGAGTTGCTATTTTTCGACCTCAAGGGTAATTTTTTTTTGATAATTCGAGGAGCTATGCGGTGAGATATACGAAGCATGTGCATTATACTCACGCGTGTTTGTATCCACGACAAAAAACTCAAGCAATGCACACGGGAAGTATTGCCTGTGTATTGTGTCAGTGTGCATGATTCCAAGGCATCCCGTTGTCGATAGCCGGGGCGAGCAGCCCATATGCATACCGGCTTGTAAAACATTATAGTAATATGTTTTTTTAATCTGCAAGACACAACTTGTTCAATACGTTTTTCGAGTGAAAAATATCCTTATATATACGTGTCCAGATACAGTTATTACTGCAGTGGAAGGATATATGATGTATATAAATAATATAAATAATATTCTACTATATGTCCACGTATACGTTTGGTTTTGAACATAGTTGTACATGCCAACATGCTTTCGCGGGGAAGTACACTTGGTCCACTAAATTGAACCCTGCCAATGGGTTTTCTTGTCAATCAAGGAACTTGTTATATACAGATAATCGTTAATATATGTCTCATTTAATATATGTCAGTATGTGTCTCATCGTCGAACTACATGTATATACACCATCGTATTTTTGATGTTGCTTACGTGTATACATGTGTGTTTATAACTTACTAGCAGGGTTATCCGGCGTTGCCCAGGTTAAAGTGATGTGAAACCATCTGCTGTGGACATTTGGTTGGAAAAGAGAATACTCTTGCTCAAAGTGCTACACGTATTCTCATAAATTCATTGTATATCCAAATGGCAACACAAAACTCTATTCTTACGCATGAATTATAAGTAGTGGTCCACCTTGTCGGAGTGATTGTTATATTGTTTATCGCGATTAATTCGTCCCACCAATAAAGAAGTATTTATTTATTACTGAGCGTACTTCAGACGTTATCATTTTTTAACGTTGTTGGAATTGACGTTAGTTTTTATTCTTGTTTTTTAAAATATTTTTTATTGGGATAAAACATGAACATTAGTTTTAAAAGACGACAATTAGGTTTTACATAGAGATGTATAAATCAAGATAGTGTGTTAAAGATACGGGCGGCGTTGGCGGTGGGTATGCTGTTAAAATATTCACCTCCGTCAAAAACCGCCATAAACAGAAGGAATAGAAGAATATAGACATACCTTGTTCTTATGCCAATCAGAAATATGGCATACAAAGTATGTTATTGTCAATATTTTCCCTTAAAAGCACAAAACGTTACGCTTCCTGGCTTTTGTTTAGATCCGGATATGGTAAACATAAAGAGCGTTCTTTGTTTCTGTTTTCCTGATATGGAAATAATAAAGAGCGTTTATATAATTTTTGTGTTATTAACCAATAGAATTGCGCTGTGTATGTAAACAGAAGCACAACTTCTGTAACACGGACAGTCTCTTGTTTACGTACACCATCGTATATACGTCTTGACGACAATATACTATTTACGTGCTGATTATGTTTGGCATATGAGCGGAACTGTATATATGTTGGTGTTCCTTTTGTTGATGACGATTTGAACAAATATAAATATTTCTGCAGCGAACGCCGCCTGTGCCTTGAAACTAAGATTTTGGTTATCATATCTCCGTGAAGATACAGATGTTTTAAAGAAATATATCCAGGTGCTTCTCTGTTCATGGTGTTATATATACTGGCTAATTAATCTCAGTTTAAAAGCAATGTTGCTATATATCAGCTACCGACACAGAGCGAGATTTTAAGTTGTTTATGTTAGGCTATGAATCCTCTGTATCGGGCAGATGTACCATTGTCCGATGCCAGTATTGGATCATCCTGAAAAGTCACGTTACTGACTATCTTTTATCTCAGAAGAAACTATATTTGGACAGGCCTTCTATACATGTTCATCTCTCTTGACAAATTGTATCTTTTTTGAAGAAAATATCTTAAATGGTAAAGACTCAATTTTGTTGTATACATGATCCATTCTAACATGCCATCCTCTGACGGATCAAGGTCCCTCATTTTGCAAGGATATAATGTATCATTTAAACAGAATGTTACATAAATGTTTAATGCTTTCTTCTGTGTATGTTTTTGCTAACTCACTATATGAATGCCCAGATTCCCGTCCCCATATAGATATGATCGTTGAGAAGATATAATTGTTCGAGTGACCATTGTGGAATTTGAACACCAAATACTCCTTAGAACGAATTGTGGAGATGACAAATAACATTGGTGGAAATCGGCGACTAAAACATTCTTATCAATGTCAGTGCCATCTTCTCTCCATCCCTGACACAAACGGCATCAAATATGGCGTCTTTGATCCACGTGTTTGATTCCTCGTATCATTGGAGAAGAACGTATAGGATGGAAATTAGTGCTAAACATATTTGTATCAGCTTTGGTGCCCGTCCCCTCCCCATTCATGACTCGAACTGTGCCACTTTTGACATATTTAAATAGCACGTGCAATAGACTCATGATGGCATGGAGATAATGATACATGAATAAGTACGGTGGTAATAATCAGCTAAAATTCTGATCAAATATAGTGCCCCCATCTCTCACCCAAACGGCACCAATTTGGCGTCTTTAATCACAAGATTTGATTCCTTGTATCCTGGAGAAGAATATTTAGCAATTTGGTGGAAATCGGCGCTAAAATAGATTTAAAAATCCCCTGATGCCCCTCTCCCATCCGTGCACCACTGACTCGAACGGCGCCATATCATGGAGATGATTATGTGAGTTTGTTGGAAATCAGCGACAAAATATCTCGTCATTTTTGCTGCCCTCCCCCTTTCTGCCCCTGAAACCAACAGCGTCGCTTTAGAAAATTTTAACCCACACCATTATCTCGTAAAAAGGTACCCCTATTAGACCCACTTGAAGCTTCAAGATGGTCCCTCGTGAAGTTATATAGAACACAGACATTCGCAAATATAGGCGTCATTTACCCACACGATTTTATTCCTCGTATCACTGGAGAAGAATGTGTATGAATTTGGTGGAAATATAAGTTTTTGGTGACCCTCCACTCCCTATCCCTGAATCAGGCGACGCCACATTTGACATCTTTAAACCACACAATTAGATTCATTAAAAATATTTTTTTAATTTTGGTGTCCCCCCCTCCATGCACATCTGACTCGAACTGTTGACATCTTTAAAGCACACAATTAGACTCCTGATATCACGGTTTGGAGGTAATCGGCAACTAAACTAATTCTTATCAAATTGTGTACCCCACAATCTCTCTCCTAAACGGCACCACTTTAGCGCCTTTAAACCACACGATTCCTCGTATCATTTATGGAGGATGTGTATCGATTTGGTGGAAATCGGCACTAAAATATTTTTTATCAATTTTATCTCCCATTGCATCCCAGACACAAATGACGCCACTTTTGACAGCTTTAAGCCACACCATTTGACTCCTGATATCATGGCTAATATTATTTATAAGTTTGGTGGTAATGGGCGACTAAACGAATTAAAGGCACGTGAGGCCTTACTTGTCGAAAATATTCATATTTGTTCCAATCACCGTACACAGGAAAACATTAAAACGCATACAGTTTCGTCCATATATACCATGACCATCGCGTAAAAAGCATGTTATCATAAAGACCTACTATATTGTACCTAAGCAAGAGCCTGCTTGTGTTACAGAAGACAGCACAATGATACTGGCTAATCACACACAAATGGCATAAACGCTCTTTATTAGTTCCATATCAGGAATTCACCAACAAAGAACGCTCTTTATGTTTACCATCATAATATAAACAAACACAAGAAAAGTAACTTTTTATGCTTTTGTTTACATAACAATGGTCAAACATATGACAATAACATACTGTTTATGCGATATTTCATATTTGTATACGGACAAAGTCTGTCTACATGTTAATGTTCTTTCTGTTTGTGGCGGTTTTTGACGGGTGGAAATATTTTCACAGGATACCCACCGCCAAGGCCAACCGTATCTTTAAGTGACCCCCCAATCTCTCCCAACGGCAACAATTTAGCGTCTTTAAATAACACGGTTAGATTCCTCCTATCATGCATGGAGAAGGAAGTGTAATAATTTGGTGGAAATCGGCGCAAAAATATATTTATCAATTTGGGTGACACTCTCCCCTTCGGTTCACCCCTGACCCGAATGACCCCACTTTTGACAGCTGTAAGCCACACCATTAATTCTTGATATCATGGAGATGATTAGGCATATGTTTGATCGAAATCGCCGTTAAACAAATTCTTATCAAATTTGGCGCCCCCACCATATCTCACCCAAACGGCACAATTTGGCGTCTTTAAATCACATGATTAAATTCATTGTTTTGTGGGGAAGAATGTGCATTAATTTGGTGGAAATCGGCGCTAAAAATATTGTTTATCAGCCACTTTTGACATCTTTAAACCACACCACTATATTACTCATATCATGGAGATCATTATGTATACGTTTGTTGGAAATTGTTTTTTCTGCCCTCCCCCTTTTCTCCCACCTGACAACAGCGTCACTGTAGAAAATTCTAACCTGCACCATTATCTTCCTTTGTGCCACCTAGATATCCACGTGAATATAGAACAGACAGACATTGGCAATTATATATATATATATTGTGCAACTTGACCGATATAATAGCGTGTATGCAAGGCATGGGTGTGTCACACCTGCCATAGTCTTAATCTCATATTAAGTACATATACAGAATGGCAATCCACGCCATGTGCCGAGGTAAGTGACATATGGAGGCGAAAATATCAGTTCTAGTTCGAAAACCGATCATACGCGATGCCAAATAAGGCAAACACAGCATTTCAATTTATCTTTGACGCCAGGCCAGGATGCCATACACAATACCTAATATCCAGGTATAGCCAAGCCTGAATATAGTGTGCCTGTCATTTGCCGAATGAGGTCCTCAGAGGGTGAATTTAGTGACACTATCCCGCTCTCATTGAGAGCTTTCCGATGAATGGCAACAAGCCATATTTCCGACTAAAAATTACCCATAATTCTGCTGTGGTTAAGGAGTCGATTATTTAGGGCATTACTGTAGCTTACACTGGTGTAAATGTTGTCCATAGGTCTCAGTGCAGACGTTTTATCGTATACTGTTTACAATATAAATCATAGGTCCAAAATTTTCGTTAAATCTGAAAGATTGACATTTGCGGAAAATTTTATGCAAAAATAATCATGTCCGTCTAGCAGGAAAATTCGCCTTTAAATCTTGTGTTTTCGTAACTAGTGTCAGAACCGCACTAAAGAAATAATGTAATATTTTAGACCACACCACAAAATTCAAACTTCACTACAAAGGGTTAATTCATATGCCAATGGCTATTTTACCAAAGGAAAACATAGTGAAGAGGTGTAATGATTTTTGTATGCACACAAAGCTATTGACCAATCAGGGCCCAGTGTCTATTTTGTTCTCTCCTATATATTGCTCCCACATCCGCTAGATTTCACTCCGAAACAGATTTACACCAGTGTAACCACTGGCTGAAACAGGGAGCCTGTAATCAGCGTCGGAGGGGCCTGTCGTCCCTGCACACAGGGGCCGACCTTTGTATGTTAGGGGGTGTTTATACATTACCCGGCGAAGATCGCATTCGCTTTAGCCGGCAGCGATAACAATAGAGTGTTTATACTTCGCCGGATAAGAATTACGGCTATCCGGATACTCAGCTATACGGTTTTCAACTTTTGGATAAAATGATTTAGTACAAGCACCTGATTGTCGTATGGATTCTAATTCGCTCTGCGGTTAAGTTAGATGTTTATCTGGGGTCATGCCGTCATGGGTGATTTCCTTTCAACAATTAACTCGAACAATATTATTGTGTAATCGCTGATAGACCAGCCCGCTTTTCACCTGTGTATATATTGGTCAGTGTGCCAGTTTGATTGTCTCTAATCAGCTGTCAGGTCGGTGGTCACGCACCTTGGTTATAAGCTATTATTATAAATACTAACCGATGATGGTACACGTACTCTGCATGTGCATGGTACATTTGTTGCGCATTCGAGGGAATTAATTCATGTACATGTATGTCCATATATATATATGGAGGAAATGGGATGGCACGTTTCTATGGATTCAAACTTAATGGACAATTAGTTCAATAATCTAAATCTGAGTGTGGGACTGTTCATCTTTGGAATTTATCGATCGACCGTGGTTATGGCAGGTGTGAGAATATTTTTTAATCTGAACCCAGAAAATTGCAAAACCCTAGCATTCAGCCTTAATATTTCCAATTGTTGGACATTTTCCAAACTTGACGCACCTCTAATAAGGTTGGATCATTTCCAACTGATGGTCATTTCAGTCCAACAATTTGGTAAAAAAATAAGCAAATGTTGCCTAAAGAAATCACCAATAACAAATTGTTGAAAATAAAACTACGAGAACAATTTCAACATATTGCTGGTGTCAAATGTCCAACTATTGCCGTGTCAGGTATGAAATTTCCAGCTTTTGAATATTTTGACTAAAGTTGGGATGAGACACCCCATCGCCACGGCCCTATATACATGGACATGGTGAACGCCCGAGTAACATGAAAAACATATTTTATTGTATAATGTGCAAACGGAAAATGGGTCACATTTGATTCGCGATGTTGAAACTTATATATATCATATAAAATCCAATCCGAATGATTAGACACCAATTTGTAGATGTATGCGACGAAAAGATCTCAAAACTGACAATGGCCATGCTTTTGGTGCGACACTCACTTCACAGGCTGTATATGAATCCAAACAACCATTAACAATGTTTTTTAAATATCTATAAAATTACCAATAGCAATACCTGAAAGTTTGAGTTGGATATTAATAATTTCAGCATTTCCATTTCTAAAAAGTTTCATTTCACTATACTGCCCAACCATATCTCTAACAGGAAGCGGCTAGATGTTTACAGGTGTACAACAATATCATATTGCAGTTCAGTGAGAACTAAAACGAAAACTATTAACAAGTAAAGGAGACACATGAATATATGCGTATCTTCGCCGGCGATGTGTAAACACTCTGCCCAACCTTCGCCGGCTAACGGGTTCGCCGGGTAACGGCTTCACCGGCTATGTGTAAACGTCACCTTAGAAGCATGCGGCCATCGTGTGCGCTTCGCTCACATGGCAGGTCGATAAGTCAATGTCACATGGCAGGTCGATAAGTCAATGCGGTATCACGGTGATCCAGATCACACTCACATAATATTCCGCCTGATGGTGTCGCTTTGCAATTGATTCGTGGCCCCACATTGGGTTTTCGCCTCAGTTAATGCTATAGATACTCAAAATATCCTCTTGCAAATAGGTTGATATCCGGCCTAAATATTCACTGAGGTTCATATTGGACTTATTTGATTCCGAAATAAGACCATAGTGGTCGATAAATCATTGTGATATCACGATGACCCAGACCACACTAACATATTCCGCCTGATGAGTGTCGCTTTCGTGATTTCGTGAACTCATTCGTGACCCTAGATCATGCCATGAATCTGTACTCTTGGAAACGCCCGTAGAGATCATATTTCACCAGTAGAAAACCTTGGAACTTTCTTAAGTTTTGACAAGGAACCTTATAAAGTCAAAAAATCATTGCAAGGAATATATTCGTTCCATATATGATTCCCATCTTCCTGTGCAGAACTGATGCAGGCATCAAGTTTATATTAGATACACCCAGTATCTTCCATAGTTGCGTTATACGGTCTCATCGCTGCCTTATTCGACCCATTGGATAAACAATCATCATGGTTCTCCTCTGGCCTGATCCACATATTCATATCCCACATGTTTGTACTTTATATATCACATCACAAACTGGGCGATGAACGGTGAACGACCAATGAATTCTACTATTATTTATAAAAAACAGACGTTTATATACCAATGTTTAGATTTAACAAGACAAAACATAGATAAAATCGAATTATTATTACATGTACAGTTATATTACTTTTCAACGGGTACGGCAGGTAGACAACCCTCTCGGCTATGCTGTCCCCGATAGCTCATTGAATGTTATAATATTACACTGTATAGATAATTGTATATGTTATATGAATGAGTTATGAATAAATAATCATAGTCATAGTCATAGTCAAATATAGCCTGCACTTCTGTAATTGTATCGGCTATCGGCAACGTTCCAGATAATGATAATATAGTAAATAGTGCTTATATAGCGCCTATACCCGCGAGGGCCCTCGGCGCTTCACATTATTACTCCAGCTGTTGAGTAATGCCGAGTCTTAGCATGCTGCCATCTGACAGGCGCTTCACAAGAGCGGCTTATACTTACCCAACAACAGGTCCCTATTGCTCGCCTAGGTACGACCTGCCCAAGGGTCACAACCTGGCGCGAGATTTGAAACAGCGTGTGGCTCTATATAGCACACACCTCTTGATCCGGCCAAGCCAATGTTGTGGAGACGATAGTCCACCGGCGGGGCGCGAACTCACGTTGGTGCGCTAACACCATCACAAGTCCGCTGGGTTACCACTTCCACAGATACAAGTAATATGATATATATTCCCGCATCAATGCACAGTTCGACTTGGCTGCATATAGAGTCAATTGAGCTCACCCACATGTTGAGATACATGTATTATTATTTGGTGGAAAGTTTGTAGTATTCCTTCCAGGTGATTTATAGAGGAACGTTTGCTATCACACTGCAATGAGTTCAGGTCTACGGCAAAACCGATAGTGAAACTTGAAAATCTTATACTTAAAAATTGAAGTCAATTTCAGGTATGGGCTCTTCAGATAGCTAACAATCCACAATCTTCTCTCAATTCAAGCACAAATGTGTTGTCTACTACTTCCAACTTTTAGCAGTATCTATATTCCAACGCTTTCAGTTTGTAATTGGCCTTCTTGTCGGATCTGACTATTATGGTTGTACGGTTTGCCAGCAAATTATACAAACTACATGTGTTCGATGGACAATTAAAGGATTTCATACGAGATTGCGGGATTTCTGTGATAATAAGATCTTTACTTTCTGTGAACGGACAGTTGCTGTATAATGCTAATGAAAGTCCACTTGTGGACGTTTAGCAAGAACTCTTAATAAACATTCCATTAAATTGTCTTGATGACCCGTAATTGTATCCAGTTGCTTGGATGTCCCATCATATGGCATAGACCAAAGATGAGCTTCTGGAGTTTCTGTGAGGTATTTCATAACTACATATCCAGGCACTAGGCATTTACGATATTTTTTCATTGACAACCAGGAAGAAGTTGAGGAGCCGTTATTGTCACTTGCTATACTCGACATGGAGAATGACTAAACTTAGGTTATTTTTGCCCGATACTGATGTTTTTGTTATATTCTAAAATAAACTGAAGTAAGCGGCCGCATTGATATTTATTTAATAAATCTGTATTATGCTCTCTGCTTGTCACAACCGAAGCAAATATTCTATAACATATCTGATATGCAGTCGGGGAGTTTTCTGGTGAGCTCAGCTGTTAGTCTGCGGGATGTGTTTGTAATTCAACTGTAGTCGCTGGGGCGAGTTGGTTATAGACAGACTATCATCACTGTGACCATCTACTGGAAGAAGTAACAAGAGTGGTACTTGTTCTGACTCCCACCTTGAGTGTGACAATATCTCACTATTCAAACGAATTTCGGGCTATGAAACACATAGCTATGCCAAAACAAGAAACTGAAAAATGCCATCTGCCCTTAATGTATCTTATCAGACACAACTGTCTCATAATTAGATATGAAATAAGGTTATAATGCTTTGCACTAAGATATGTAATGTCTGAATATTTTTAAGTTGAGCAATTATCTGTCCCGGTAGTAAATACAGACTTCGACTTCGATAAAGTCACGTTGTGATATTGCTCCTGAATATTCAAAACAAAGTTTGGCCGGACGAAATCAACGTGGCCAATTATTCATCAAGAATGGACAACGAATAAATCAGATCTACCAAAACGAAATAATATAGCCGTAAAGTTGGTTTTCTCTGCAGGGATTATTTTTGCGTTCTAGTACTCGTTATGCTCATTTGATAAAGTCAGCGCAAATCCAGTTTGAGTTCCTTCCCAAAACGGGCAGGATCGTTTAAATTATATTTGGCAATTTCATGTTAGGTTTCCAAGAATCCATTCTGTTATATTCTCGGTTAAAAAAAAACTATTTTTGTTCAAACATAGTCACAATATTCTTTAATATGATAGTATCTACTTTAGTTTGGGCGAATATATCCACCTCCTTTGCTAAATGACGTTTGAGAATATAAACTTTTGTCAAATTGTATTATTTTGAGTTTTGGCGGCCATCTTGGGTCAAATATATCAATATCGAGTGTAATTGAATGATACCAACCCTATTTAAAACGGTGTACACTTTTATTTATTATATTCTGCCTATTTATGTCCAAGGTTAATCTAGAACCTCGAAAAGCATTTTTTTTGTGATATTACATTGCGCATTATTTAATTTGCATTTGCCCAAATTACAACAGTATGTTTTCCAAAGTACTAGATGTGATAACTGATAAAAAAAAGACAAGTCCTACTTGCCAGTTTACAAATAACCGAAAATAATGTAAGGGTCCTGTATGACAATTCAACAGATTTCTATATTTCGGTCGCCATTTTGACAGCCATCTTGTTTTTTTTAATTAATGTTGTTCTTTCAAAAGGAAGCTTGTGCAATTTTATCATTGCTGTAGAAATATTTCCCTTTTTTCTGTTTTGAATTTTCTTCCTCAATTAATGCCCATTCTGCAATTGTTTGTGGCTGCATGATGATGATTTGATAAAATTTTCGTGCTATTGTTCTGTTGAATTCTCGGGTATAAGCACATTTGGTTCACCAAATTAACAAATTATTCCATAAGTCAATGGATTTCCGCGAACATTGAGCACATATATTCACATATATTAAATTTTTCCCAGCACATGAGTGATATCAATGAAAATTGAACATATTTGGGTGATTTCTCCATTTGGAAACCATCTTGGCTGCCACCTTAAACGAAGATACACTGTTTTCAGTGTAATTATTTGGCAAGTCACATATTTAAATGAGTTTTACATTATCTTCATCAAATTCTGTTATTTTCTGTTTAACACTTGGTTAGAAAAACAGAATTGATTTTGGTTAACTTTCATAGCACATTTTTGAATTCACATGGTAAAGATAGTTGGCAGGCATGAGATCCGAAATATGACATACTATGTTGTCGAAATGGTTGGATACTAGAATTTATTCAAATTTAGGTAGCTATTAGCTACAAATTTCAAACATCGGTTAAAGATTAAACAGGACTTCGGTCGCCATTTTGGCGGCCATCTTGGCTTATGGTGGCCACTTTTTCTGTCAAGTGCTGTTTTAGTTTCAACTTTCTATCATAAATTCACTAGTATATATTAATCAAACTGACTCGGTGCATACTCTGAATCTTTGGATGGCGGCCATCTTGATGACGTCATATATCCTCCCAGTCGCGACCCCATGTGTCTAATATTTGTTTTCTGATGCCTGAGATATTAATCAACGTCATTAGCACAGTCGCTATATTTATTCACACAATGAACACGGGAGTACATAAGAGCCTCTACTATAAGCCCATAACGTGCTGATTTTCGAGAGAACAGGCTGATGTGTCATTCTTATAGTTGGTTGTTTAGATGGTCTGTCAACCCAGGGCAATGGAAGAGTTTACCGTTCGTTCTTGTGCCACGCGAGAATTCGACTTACGTGCACTCAGAACGACAGGTCGATAATTCAATGGTACACGTATCACTATGACCCAGACCATACTGACATATTCCGCCTGATGAGTATCGCTTTGCAATTCATTCGTGCAAATAGGTTGATATCGGGCCTAAATATTCAGAGGTTCATATTGGACTTATTTGATTCCGAAATAAGCTCATAATGGACTTATATCTGTTTATAGCGCGGACTACAGTGAAAACACATTATAAACACATTAGTAAAGTCGATTTGAGTTGATATTGAGCGTAAATAATTAAAAAATAATTTGTGTTTTATAAATAAGTTCAATAAGAGCTTATTTTCTGGAGGGACGCTTCTCAACTCAAGGATATAATTACGACTATGTAATGCTCTAATTAATCGACTCCCTAACCACAGCAGAATTATGGGTAACTTTTCAGGATTTCTCGGTGAGAGCTTTCCGATGAATGGCAACAAGCCATATTTCCGACTAAATCCTGAAAAGTTACCCATAATTCTGCTGTGGTTAGGGAGTCGATTAATTAGAGCATTACTGTATGTTAGCTGTTCATATAAGTCCCAAAAAAATTCGTTTCGCAAAAATAACGACCACAATTAGGATTACTTTAGTCCCACTTAATTTTCGAACTCCCATATTACATTATATAAAATATATGCCATATGATATGCCATTTGAAAAAGGAAGCTCCACAGCATTGTATTATCAACTTAGCCTGTGTAATAAACTGTGAATATGTTGTTTTTGTTGATACCGACGTGTTTTTTGTGCCTATGTTTCTATTTCTAAGTATATTATTTTCAATTTTTGCTAGAGAGGTCACATGGGTCAAAAGCCATAGAGTGCAAAACGAACTTATCGCATTCGATAGTATGGTCGTGGTATGGGAAATGATAGGTAACCCGGAAAAAACAATGGTAAGAAAACGATATTGGTGCCAAAAGACACAGGAGAGTCTTCGGTGTAACATATCTAAAATCCGCTTTGGGGAAACGCTGTTATTCAAGATGGTATCCTACATGGTTGTCTATTTTACATCAATTCTCGGAATAAGTCATTATACGATATGTGGCATAGGAATTATGTTGATATACTTGTTCGTGTGTCATTAGAGTACGGGGACGAATATAGTGACACGAACAGAAAACAATGCAATTGTGTCCATGAAATGGCTGTCAAAACGTCCGCAACACCATGCAAATACGTATTGGCAATATAAAAGTATCTTGTTAAATATCCTTAAAATATCATTACACGAGACCCATTTGAAGGACTAATCGGTCATGCAAGTCAAACCCAATGGTTTTGTCGTTAAAAGTTCGGATTTTCTGCTTAGAATACACCCAACCGTTGGGTAAAAAAAGTATAATTTCAGTCATACGGCACACGCAGTTATGTTTCGCCACACAGTGCGTGGTAATTTCATTCGACATGATGATTAATTGTTGAAAGTAACGCAGAAACTGAAGTGTATTCGATTGTAGTATAAATATTAGTTCCAATTCAGGAGTTGTCAACACTCCCCGTGATAATAAACCATGTACTGCTTATTATATATACTGTAAAGAAACACTCATCTCTTCAATATATTACCACCACGCCCTATTTGTATTGGACGTCATATATATTTCCCAGATTAGAGTGAGTTTCATATTTTATACAGTACTTCAAAATAAGACTGGGAAAAATTGTAATGATTCCGATTATTTTTTTAACATTTAATACGTGGCCACTGGATAAGCTATTCAGACCACGATTACCTGGGTGACAAAAGTTGACTCAGTTTTAGTGGATGCACTACATAGCACAACAGCCAAATACCCCCCATAATACGCCCTGCTGACGGTACCAACGTCAGTTTCAGAAACGTCGCTAGAGTGCCTACATTCCGTGGGGGGTGTTCACCAAAACATTGAAATGACGTCCAATGCAAATAGGGCGTGGTTGGGTTTCTTCTAATAGTAAACATGTTACCATCATTCATGCGAGGTAGATATGCGGCGCTCATGGAAGAAATGTCAGCCTCAAAATAGCCCCAACGTGTTAAAATAGTTTAGTTTTATCTCAATATGTGGCCAATGGATATGTTATGCAGTCGCGATTGCCTGGCTGTCAAACGTTGACTCAGTTTAAGTAGATGCACCACATATCACAACAGCCAAATACCCTCCAGTCATACGCCATGTTGGCCACTGGATATCTTATTCAGACCACGATTGCCTTGATGCCAATCGTTGACTCAGTTCAAGTGGATGCACCACATATCACCACATCCAAATACCCTCCAGTCATACGCCCTGTTGACGGTACCAATATCGCATTCCGCAACGTCGCTAGAGTGCATCCGTTCCATTGGGGGGGGGGGGGGGTCACGATAACATTTTCAACTGCATCCCCTTAAACAGACCCAAATTTGCAAGTCCAGAAAGTTCCATTTTTGGTCAATTTTGGACATCGCTCTTGGGTTGCCAATCTGACAAAAAATAAAGTTGCAGATTTCCAAAATGTGGCCAGTCGAAACAATTCAACCGAAACTAAGAAACTAAGTATCAGGACACCACTAAATGTCATAACTAAACCAAATATATCAACTGTTGTTGTGTTGGAGATACAATATCCAACTGTTGAAATTTTCAACCAAGTTGGGGGATGGACACGTTCAACTCACCAACCCGTCGTCACGCCATTGGCTATATAACGTGCTGGGAACGTGATAACAACGGGACACATGTATATATTATGCGATCATCTGACTTGGTAAAATGGCAGATTTTCAAGCAAGCTTCTCAGTGGGTGAACTTACACGTTTCTCGAAACACGATATCAGCGCCCACTGTCGTCATGTTTATAGCTAACACCAGATTCCTTCTTCATGTGTCAAAATTATAGTATAATGTTCTGTAATTCTTATTTTTTCATTTCAATTTAGGTTGTCAGTTTGTGATTTCTAAATGTTGTTCCATTTGAGTGCTTTCAAAACATGCTTATTGCTCTTTAAGTCTTACGAAATTGTTTCGTTTTGTATTAGACATATGTTTGTTAAAAGTGGACGTCGTTCGAAATTTACAAACCACAATTTGTAATATAAGAATAGAATAGAAAGATCGAAATTAATATAAAATGTCAAATATATGCGAATAAATTCGCAAAATCAAACTTAATTTCCTGGCTTCTAGATGAATGGACAATTTCCATAAGAAGTTATCAAATTTGAAATATTGAGTTATATCTAAAAAGTAACATGTTTAATGATAAAATAGCGAGATACAAATTGGAATATTTAATTAAAATTTGAGAAATTAAATACATTGAATAAACCCCTAATTTCCATGATCGGGAAGTTTTGACCGGTTTGTTGGGTAAAGGGTTAAACGGACATGGCTCAATCGAACCGCCAATTGTTTCCTACATAATTTGGAGCGACTGATACGATAGGTCGACACATAAACGAACTATTGATATGGCGGCTTCATATGCTCTGAAAAACATTTGCCAAAGTCACAGCCATTTTTCAGCCGTTTTCAACTTTTCGCCAGAAATCATATAAACGCTCTTTATTGCTACCATATCTGGAATAGACTACCACGGAACGCTCTTTTAAGTTCCATATCATGCAAATGGCTGGTTTTTGTTTGGCACATAAACACCGTATTCCAGGTTGGATTTTGCATTACTTCTATGCGTTTTTATGGGTTACATAATGCTCGTAGAAAGGTAGTTCAGATATGTATCGACCTGTTTCGATACTGGGAAATTCAAAAGAGAATAATATTCTGTGTATTTTGGAGCGCAAACCGCCATGTGGCTTTAAGACTACCCGTGACTTCCGGACATGATTATTTCTCTATCAAACGCTCGATCTCCAATCGACATACCGTATAAATCAATAAGAAGCCCAGCTTGACATCACGGTGACACAGATGGCCCTGACCTATCCCACATGACATGAGTTGGTCTCGCCTTTATACGACTTCGTGTGTCAGCATCGGGTGTTCGGCTCAGATGCTGTTCTCCCCCTCAACTCCCAGAGGATTAACACCGCATAGGTACGATTTCTCCCGCTTCAGCTCCGATAAACATGGTTGAACTTTACAATTCACTTCATTTATTTCTCATTCCCTTAAACGGACATGGCTCATTCGAAGCTTCAATTTTTTTCTACGTAATTTGGAGTGACGGATACGATAGGTCGATAAATAAACGAACCTTTGATATACCGGCTTCATATGCTCTGGATAAACACTTGCCAAAGTTACAGCCATTTTCCAACCGTTTTCAACTATTCGCCAGAAGTCAGAAAAACGCTCTTTATTGCTACCATATCAGGAACAGACTACCATGGGACGCTCTTTTCTGTTCCATGTCGTGCAAATGGCTGGTTTGTGTTTGGGACATAATCATCGTATTCACAGTTGTATTTTTCATTTCTTAAATGCGTTTTTATGGGTTACATAATGCTCGTAGAAAGGTAGTTCATATATTTATCGACCTGTTTTGATACTGAGAAAAATTCAAAAGCGAATGATATTATGTGTATTTTGGAGCGCAAACCGCCATGTGGTTTTAAGACTACCGGGTACCCGTGACTTCCGGACATGATTATTTCTCTATCAAACGCTCGATCTCCAATCGACATACAGTATAAATCAATAATAAGTTAAGCTTGACATCACGGTGACACAGATCGCCCTGACCTATCCCACATGACATGAGTTGGTGTCGCCTTTATAGAACTTCGTGTGTCAGCATCGGGTGTTCGGCTCAGATGCTGTTCTCCCCCTCAACTCCCAGAGGATTAACACCAAATAGGTACGATTTCTCCCGCTTCAGCTCCTATAAACATGGTTGAACTTTACAATTCACTTCATTTATTTCTCATTCCCTTAAACGGACATGGCTCATTCGAAGCTTCAATTTTTTTCTACGTAATTTGGAGTGACGGATACGATAGGTCGATAAATAAACGAACCTTTGATATACCGGCTTCATATGCTCTGGATAAACACTTGCCAAAGTTACAGCCATTTTCCAACCGTTTTCAACTATTCGCCAGAAGTCAGACAAACGCTCTTTATTGCTACCATATCAGGAACAGACTACCATGGGACGCTCTTTTCTGTTCCATGTCGTGCAAATGGCTGGTTTGTGTTTGGGACATAATCATCGTATTCACAGTTGTATTTTTCATTTCTTAAATGCGTTTTTATGGGTTACATAATGCTCGTAGAAAGGTAGTTCATATATTTATCGACCTGTTTTGATACTGAGAAAAATTCAAAAGCGAATGATATTATGTGTATTTTGGAGCGCAAACCGCCATGTGGTTTTAAGACTACCGGGTACCCATGACTTCCGGACATGATTATTTCTCTATCAAACGCTCGATCTCCAATCGACATACAGTATAAATCAATAATAAGTTAAGCTTGACATCACGGTGACACAGATCGCCCTGACCTATCCCACATGACATGAGTTGGTGTCGCCTTTATAGAACTTCGTGTGTCAGCATCGGGTGTTCGGCTCAGATGCTGTTCTCCCCCTCAACTCCCAGAGGATTAACACCAAATAGGTACGATTTCTCCCGCTTCAGCTCCTATAAACATGGTTGAACTTTACAATTCACTTCATTTATTTCTCATTCCCTTAGACGGACATGGCTCATTCGAAGCTCCAATTTTTTTCTACGTAATTTGGAGTGACGGATACGATAGGTCGATAAATAAACGAACTATTGATATACCGGCTTCATATAAACACTTGCCAAAGTTACAGCCATTTTTCAGCCGGTTTCAACTTTTCGCCAGAAGTCAGACAGACGCTCATTATTGCTGTCATATCAGGAACAGACTACCATGGGACGCTCTTTTCTGTTCCATGTCGTGCAAATGGCTGGTTTGTGTTTGGGACATAAACATCGTATTCACAGTTGTATTTTTCATTTCTTCAATGCGTCTTTATGGGTTACATAATGCTCGTAGAAAGGTAGTTCAGATATTTATCGACCTGTTTCGATACTGAGAAAAATTCAAAAGCGAATGATATTATGTGTATTTTGGAGCGCAAACCGCCATGTGGCTTTAAAACTACCCGTGACTTCCGGACATGATTATTTCTCTATCAAACGCTCGATCTCCAATCGACATACCGTATAAATCAATAAGAAGCTCAACTTGACATCACGGTGACACAGATCGCCCTGACCTATCCCACATGACATGAGTTGGTGTCGCCTTTATACAACTTCGTGTGCCAGCATCGGGTGTTCGTCTCAGGTGCTGTTCTCCCCCTCAACTCCCAGAGGATTAACACCAATTAGGTACGATTTCTCCCGCCTCAGCTCCGATAAACATGGTCGAAATTTACAATTCAATACTGAGAAAAATTCAAAACCGAATAATATTATGTGTATTTTTGAGCGCAAACCGCCATGTGGCTTTAATAAAGGTATAGAGGTAATGCGACAGTTATATTAGCACGGACAATTAGTTGGAATTAAAATCCAGCTCCTATATGTTCTACCTTAATCTTCTTTATTTCCAAATGTCAACTTCGTGATCTGATGTTCGTGTCACTTACGTGTCTCCACCGAGTCCTCTGACAGAGATCAAGGACACATCACTCCGCCTGTTGAATGGTTTAATCAATACCACTCACAAGTGTGGGACATGTCGTGTGAACATATATAGTATACAATGTATAGCGGTTAGTTGTGGCTGTGGTTCAGAAAAAAACATTGGGTCATGTTAATCGTCTTATATGTGTCAATTTGTCTCACCATAAGTAGTGTTTCTATGGTATGCGCTAAATCTTTTAATGTCAGTATTCTCTGTTTTCAATAATTCCCAATTTTGTTTCTCGTAGGATTTTCATAGATGACAGAGGCTTCCGGTTATGATGGAGATGATTTAAACATAACATGATATTTTTGTCCTGTAGGTGCTGGGTCGGGGGGGGGGGGGGTATCGTGACCTGCATCATATCTCCGACCCATGGGTGCACCCCAAACACTGACTTTTCTCTCGTTGGCTTTTCATAGATGACAGAGGCTTCCGGTTATGATGGCGATGATTCAACAGCATATTTGTAAATATGGAACAGTTAATGATATTTCTGTGAAAAATTCGCTATTGGGGATATTTTTTTGTGTATTCGTGAGACTATCCAGTAATGCCCTAATTAATCGACTCCATAACCACAACATAATTGTGGGTAACTTTTCAGGATTTAGTCGGAAATATGGCTTGTTGCCATTCATCGGAAAGATCTCACCGATAGCTTTCCGATGAATGGCAACAAGCCATATTTCCGACTAAATCCTGAAAAGTTACCCATAATTCTGCTGTGGTTATGGAGTCGATTACTTAGGGCATTACTGTAGTATTATCCTTGGACTATAGTATTATCCTTGGACTATAGTATTATCCTTGATACTATAGTATTATCCTTGGACTATAGTATTATCCTTGGATGCTGGATTGAAAAATTTCACCCAAGGGACCCATATATTTTCGCCGAACACGAGGCTTGCCGAGTGTCCGGACCAAATATCTAGCCCCGGTGGTAAAATTGTTTAATGCCAACATCCCAGGTGATTATGGATCATTCGTCTCCCAACCCAAGAGCCCCATTCAGATTTTTTGTTTTATAACACACCCATATATGCTTTATTCTCTGATCCATACACACATTACAGGATATTGAGAAAAATAGTGTATATACAAAAGAATGATAGAAGGAATGTAATTTTATGTACATGATATGCTCAGCGACCTCCCACTCTGCGTCTATTCGTTCATCATCACATTATCAGCATCAACAACATTATACCTCGTCGTTGTCAACATCATCATCGTCGTCGTCGTCGTCGTCGTCGTCGTCGTCGTCGTCGTCGTCGTCGTCATCATCATCATCATCATCATCATCACCAAAACATCCATCAGTGTCATCGTCATATATAACTAGCCATCATTATAATCAACATTATCGCAATCATCGTCATGTTTGCCATCGTCTTATAATTTCTCGGCAACAACAACAACAACAGTTATATATAGTCATCATTACCTAACGTAATTGTCAATATATAAAGCTAAACATAACGGTTAATTTCCCTAATGAAGGAACATAGTCGGCGGAGGGATGCTATATCGGTCATATTAAATAAGTCGTCAAGAATATCGATGGTCGCATGTCTCTTTCTGATATATTTAGCCGGGAGAAAACGATTTCTAACATCTATAAAGTGGTTGCATTCGAGCAAGTAATGAAGATCATCGCCAAGCTTATAATTATTACACAAGGGACATGTTCGTTCCATTACATTAGTGTCGTTCCATCTTCCTCTCTCTATGGGCAGTCTATGATTACATGTTCGGAATTGGCACAATGTTCTTCTGTTTTTGTTGTCAAGGCAGTCCAAATACATTGCGAAACAGATATTGTGTTTAAAAATCTTGTATATATTACCTCTACTGGATTTGTCTATAGCTGATTTCCAAACGGCCCTATATTGATTAATGAGACAGCATTTAAAATATGTGATTATTTCTTCCGAACGTAAACGTGTGTCGGTGTAAAGAAGATGCCCTTGGCCACAGTGGGTTAGCACTGTCTTCACTTTCTCAATCCATTCGAACTTCGCGGATGCATTTTCACTCAGCTGCAATGCCAACAAGTACATAATCTTACAGTATCTAGTGTCGGTCATGTTCCTCACTTTCAGCCAATACTTGATAATACGCAAATCTATAGTGATATTAAGGGGGAAACGGCCACTTTCACCATATATCATGTAATCTGGAGTAGATGTTTTCAACTGAAGTACATATTTCAAGAACTTTTTGTGTATATTTTCAATAATATCGTTATTTCCATATCCCCACACCTCACAACAGTACGTCAGTATAGGAGTAACTTGGGCATCAAACAGATCAAATTGATTTTAACTGACAGACAGTAAGTTCTAGACTTTGATATTATCGAGTACATTGCTCTCGTGGCCTTATCCGCTAGAGTCTTTTAGCCAAAGAGAATGAGCCTGATTTAGTGTGTATGATTCCAAGGTAGTTAAAGTATTTCACATATTCAATTTCTATTCCGTCATAAAAGAATTTCCTACCTTTCGGTAGACTGCGTTTTGAAATCAGCATAATTTTAGTTTTTTCGACATTAACTGTCAGTTTCCACTTTTGGGAATATCTTTGAAAAGCATTGAGAGCATTCTGAAGTTTCACGGGTGTTTCGGCTAACAGAACCGTGTCATCCGCATATAGTATAACAAAAAGTCTCACATAGACATCCAAGTCATTTTTCAAGTCATCTGTTGTTTTTGACAAACCCTCCACCCTTTCTTCTTTAAGAAAATCTTCCAAATCGTTGAGATATATTGCAAATAAGAGGGGAGAAAGGTTCACACGTTGCCTAACCCCTGATAAGCAGGGGAAATAATTTGACAAACAGTTTCCAAATTTTACTTTTGACTTAATATCTGAGTATATATTACGTATTATTCTGTAGATTTTTCCATTTATATCGATGGCTAACAATTTATGCCAGAGTCCCTGCCTCCATATCGTGTCGAAAGCTTTTTCAAAATCGATAAATGCACAGTATAAGTTCCGTTTAAGCATCGAGTCATTTCGCTCAAAATATGCAAGGTGAAAATATTGTCAGTCGTCGAATAACCTTTCCGGAATCCAGATTGGTACTCGCATAAAAGTTTATCACATTCAACATATAAATACAAACGATTCGAAAGAATTTTCGTAAACAGTTTTCCGAAGCAACTCAAGAGAGTGATGGGCCTGTAATGCTTGGGGTTATTCATGTCACCTTTGTTTTTGTACAGTGGGATAATCGTTCCTATCCCCCATGAGTCTGGGACACAACCAGACTCAAAAACTAGGTTAAAAATTTTACAGTAGATATCAATTAATGTATCACAAGAACATTTTATATATTCGTTAAAGCGCTTGTCGTCACCGGACGATTTGTTATTTCTAAGGCCATTAATTGCCATTTTAATTTCATCGACTGAAATTGGCTGGTTAAGCGTGCTTAAATTGTCCGGGTGTCCATCTTCGCATTTCAGTTCAGGGTCATCGGCGTATGATATCGCGTTCAAATCTCTAAAATATGTTTCTAGTGTATCAAGTTGTATGGAACTAGTCATATCTTTGTCACGTTTGTTCAGGTTTGACCAAAATTTCTTTGTGTTTCGCTTTTTCAACTCTGACATTTCGCGACCCATGTATTCTCTGTGCAGTTCCATAGCCCCATTCATCTCGCGTTTATATTGCCTGGACATTTCCCTCATATACTGCCTTGAAAACTCACTGGGGTGTTACTTAGTTTGTCTCTCTGCTTTGCGATATGTTTTTCGGGATTTCCAACAAGCTGAGTTAAACCACGGTTTGGTATTTCGTTTTTGTCTTTGCTTTCTCTGTTTCTTACTATAAGTTCCAAAAGTTTCAGATGCGGATTTGTTAAGTATGTTGGATATCTTTCCCACTACTTCGTTAATTTCCACTTTAGTAACATCAGGAGTTTGGTAGTCATTTAGCATGTGCTTTAGTTCGGCAATCTCAATTGGGTCTAGGTTCTATATAAATTCGGTTGTTCTAGTCGGGTCCCACTTACGTGTTAATATTTCCGAGTTGAGTTTATCGGTACGAATTTCACTTTCATTATCCAAACCAATCGCTAATTCACTTGTCATGGCTTTATGAACATCTGAGAATAATTTATTTAGTTCACAAATCGTAAAATTGGCGACCATGGTCAGAGCTGGAAACGAGCAGATCATATAGTCAACAACTGAGGCGTCGCGACAAGTCAATGATCCTATTTCTTTATCATCGCCGCAACGCCCGTTCAAAATCAATAAATCATTCAATCTACAAACTGACAGCAATTGTTGCCCGAAATTGTTTTTTAAGCGATCTCTATTGTGTCTTATTAGAGGTAGGCCAGCTTTCTCGAGTACTGTCTCAGCGGTTATAAATTGTGTGACCGCTTGTGAATGACCGGTGCGTATATGATCAGTTATACATTCTTCGTACGGTATATAATCTAACTCAACTGCAGTACGTGCATTGAGATCACCGGTCACAAGTATAGTTTCGTGCATGTAGTGCTGTTTCATGTACAGAATTGGTTCCTCTACTTTACCGATTGCCGAATTTGATGAGTATTTAGTTCCCTCTGGGGGGACATATACCGCGCCCAAAACAAGTTTCTCGCCACTGCGTGCCTGATTATATCTTATGTTTATTTCTACCCAGTGAACAAACTGACAATCTGTGTATAAAATGCGAGTGGACGTTATCAAATAAGATTTAATGCCTATAACAATGCCACCAGATTTCACACGCGAAAGTTTTGCGCGGTTTTTCATATGGAATGTAAATCCTGTTAAAACTAATTCATCACAGTCGTCTGTTTTTGTCTCTGAGAAACATAAAATATCATGACCATGGCACAAAGATTGGAATTCTGGGTAATTCAACTTATTCCGAAGACCACATACGTTGAGTGTTAGTATTTTAAATTTTGTACACTGTGGCCGGATGTTTTGTTGCGGTGAATTGCATTCTGTTGACAAATCGAGGTCAGTATTTGTTATGTCAGTTCCGCTACTTGTATTACATTCAAGATTCGGTGAGGGGGCCTGAGAATGGCACGTAACCCGATTTGTTATTTCATTATATTCATGGTCGTCTTCAAATTCCGAGTCTAAAATATGATATGCTTCGCTCAGTACTTGCGACAGGCTGTTATCAACCACATATTGTTTCTTAAGTGACCTATCATGCTCACAAGTATAATCAAAGTCATCAGACTCGTCATTATTACAATCATAATAATAATAATAATAATCAACATCATCATAACTAACATTACCATTAGTATCATCATCACCTTCCCCATCCTCAGCATTATCATCACCATCAGTATCATCATCATCTGAATCGTCATCATCATCATAATCATCAGTATCTACAACATCACCACCATCGTCATCGTCGCCGTCACCACCACCATCAGCATCACCATAAGTGTCATCATCATCGTCGTCACCATCATCATCATCGCCTTCGTCGTCTTCATCATATTCATGTATATCGACGTAGTTGTCTTTATTTCCATTTGATTCAACCGTACTTATTCCGTTATCACAGCCAGTCTGGCAAACATAATCATTATATTTTGTTGACGTATTCATAAATTACATGTATAACAATGACATAAATAATCATAATCATTCTGGTTATTAGGGTAGCACTTGTCCGAAAACAAACATTGTTCTTGGTATATCAAATTATTATGTGATATAAATGTGTTTTCATGTGTCACATTATGGGACAAAATTTCACGACATTCTGCGAGAACATCAGATATATTACGATTTTCAGATGTGGTGTAAGTATGGAAACGCGTATTGTTGTCTCCAAATTGGTAACGGTTTTCTTCACTCGACTCCATACAGACATAATCGTAACATATGCCTTCCGCCTTCTCAGGAACGGACTTTACGTGACAAACGCGTTGATTGACATGATCCGTGGGATTACAGTTATCGTGGATTGATAAATGAGTCGTATTGTAACTGTTAAGTATGTTCAGGGAACGCGAGTTAATGTTCGGTTTGTCCGAGTTCATGTTATGCGGTCCAGTTGATAACTGATTACCTTCGCGGAAAACGTTAGAGTAAGCAGCGAACTGTTCACCAACTCGTTTACTAATCGTGCGGTTAAACTGTCCGTGAAAACTGTTAACTTCCCGCGAGTTCGTTCTCAATTGATGGGCACAAGTTGTGTCCACGCATTGGTCACAAACTGGGATAATTTGAAAACTGTTGATTGGTTCATTCACGATATTACCGTTTCTTATTGCGTGTGAGTTTTCATTCACATGGTTGTGAGGTTTATACAAACAATCAACATTGCTTTGCGGACAAGTGTCAACCTGAAAATGTTCAGGCCAACTCATACATATGTGTGGGTTTTGCACATTGGTATATTCAATTCATGTTTTAACATTCTTATTTTGCTCTGATGGTGGTGTGAAATGGTCTGGTCCCCTTTTCACAGTCTGTGGCACGACCTTGTCATCCTGTTGGGAATCAATCTCCGGAACAATAGATTCCAACACACTGGAGAGTCTTTCGACTCCCTTAGAATTGAAATTCACGCCGTCAGCTTCGTCCTTGAACAAGGATTTAACTATGTTTCCATCTTTAATGAACACACAATCAATATCAATACGCAAGAAATATTTCGTAGTATTTTCACAATGTGTGTTCATATATTCATTAATCACATTTGCCACAGTATTATAATTGTGGTTCTTGCCACCTGGCAACCTCCTCGGTGGTATGCTGCATATATTTATTTCGGCGTTCGGGAACGCTTTTATAAGTTTATCCTGTGCCTTATTAAACCAAAATGTGATTCTCTTGGTGTCAGCTCTGTGATGGGTGATATCATTCGTTCCCAAGTGAATGATGACTGTCGTTATTTTATCAGGCTTCACGTCACTGAAAGCTTTGGCTTTACCGATGAGTTTGTCGATCTGTTCATAGGAAGCCCCGGATTGGGATATCACTCTTGAATTTGGTTTGTTCACCCGCACGTCTCTACAGTTACTGGCACCCAGAATGAGCGAGTCAATTTCGTGAGTACGTTGAGTGGCGGGTGTAGCTTTCGGCTGCCCATTGTTGTCATTATAAACAGTTATGTTGTCCTCCACTGTCGCATTACTTCGATCGTTGCGAGTGGCGGCGATTTGGAAGCTAATCTGCGGTGGGCGTTGCTGATAATCATCTCTGCTGTCAAACTGTTCATAGAGGTAATGTGCCGATGGCGTGTAGTCGGTGCATGGAGGGCGTGACTGGTGCTGACCGTAATTAGGTGGCGGGAAGTAGTCCCCGTTTGGTGGGCGTGGTCGGTATTGACCACGTGTGTCATACTGGTCTTGTCCTGTGCGTAGCGGACATGTGACTGATTTGTGGCCAGAGAGCCGACAAACCCTGCACCTAACGGGGTCTTTACAATCACGTGACTAGTGTTCACCTCTGGCCAGACAATTACCGCAAAATCTGTTCGCGAGTCGACTCTCCTCACATATATCGCCGGGCATGTGTGATTGTGAACAATACATACAATCGATTTTTGTTTTGTCGGAAAACACTCTCAATTCAATGTCATCTTGCACAGTAATAGTATTTGGGATTTCATTGCATTCTTTGACCCGGATAACCCTGGTGCCTGTTTCAACGATACTGTCTTTGAATGCTACTCTTTTTATCGACTGTGCATCAACTTCCCCATATGACGAAAAACAGTCTATGAGTTCTGTGTTGGTCATTTGTAATGGGGCATCTTTTATGGTAACAACTGTACTGTTGTTCTCGGCATCGATGGGCCTTACAGTTGAACCATACATTTTTAGCCCTTTCAGCATTAATTCAGATTTCAGTTCGTCGGTACTCACTGTAATGTAGCATTTATCTCTCGTGATTTGTACCGCTCGTATTTGGTCTGCAGCGACGACTTTTTCGGCGGCGCGAAGAACATCCTCACCAGTAATCCGCCTGATCTGCTTTAGGTCGAAAACAACGGTGGAATCCCGTTTGATCATAATTAATAGTCCAACTTATTGCACAATATATCTCACATGAGTTCAATATAATCAGTTCGAACAATTAGCTAAGGCGATCCACACTCTGTTATCCGGACATTTAATTATTTATCGGAGCGGAGAAATTTGTGTTTACACTTGACGCCATGACACCGGAAGCTCAGTAGGTTCGTAACCATACATATGGGGGAAATTCTGATGAGATATATGTGACTATCGTGGGCTATTTGGTTAAAGATACGGGCATCGTTAGTGGTGGGTATGCTGTTAAAAATATTCACCTCCATCAAAAACCACCATAAACATAAATAATAGATAAAATATAGACATACCTTGTTCTTATACCGATCAGAAATATGGCATAAACAGTATGTTATTGTCGAATGTTTTCCTTTGTTATGTAAACAAAAGCAAAAAACGTTACAGAACCTGGCTTTTGTTTAGATCCGGATATGGTAAACATAAAGAGCGATATTTGTTAATGTTTTCCTGATATGGAAATAATAAAGAGCGTTTATATCATTTGTGTGTGATTAACCAATATAATTGCGCTGTGTTATGTAAACAGAAGCAAAACTTCTGTAACACGAGCAGGCTCTTGTTTACGTACACCATCGTACGTCTTGACGACAATATACTATTTACGCGATGATTATGTTTGTCATATGAACAAAACTATATATATTTTAATATTCCTTCTGTTGATGGCGATTTGAACAAATATGAAAATTTCTGCAATGAACGCCGCCCGTGCCTTTAATACGTTTTAGTGAAATGAAAAAAACATGTTTACGTGTACGTCACATCGTTGCACTTGCATGGCACGGATTCCGAGAAACGCACGTATTGCAGACTGTGTTTGTCATGTAAAATGTCCCTATTGGCAACATTAGAAATGGGAACATGTTTATATGACAGAAAATATTTGTATATTAGTCAACTTGATGAGTGAATATCGTATCACAAGACCTCAATTTACATCCGAGATGCATTGTAATTAAACAAGTCAAAGCATTAAGCTAGTATCCCTGAATGTACGTGGATTGGAGCGAAGACTGAAATATCCTGATTTTCTTTATCATTGCAACCAGTATGATATTTTTTTGTTTCTCGGAAACGAAATAATTTGTGGAAGATAGAGGATTTTCAAATTGTCGGGATAAAATGAAAGCACCGCGGGAACGATGCGGTGGTATCATTATCGTAATATGATCATACGTTAGGGTAAATAACGAACCACAGCTAACCCACACGCAAAGGCTAGGATCTGTATGTGGCCTTTTTTAAATCTTATAAAAATAACTTCATATATACGTATTTCCATCAAATAAGATTCACTTAGGCTTTAGATCGCAGTGGGGACATGACAATCTGCGGGATGGGATGGGATATGGGACAAAACGACAATCTGCGGGACAGAATTTCAAATTGCGTGGGACGGCCGATACATCGAGGAATACAGTGGGAATAAGTACTCTAACCACAAACAAGATACTAAAAATAAAAAAGAATCAAGAAATGCGAAATTGATGAATTTTGTAAAATAAATTTGTCAAAATTTGATAAAATACTCAATTTATGGCTTTTCAAGAATGTTTATAAAAAACTTTATTTCACAAGGCCTTCCATTTATATATCCATATTAGGTAGAGTACACAACTCTGATTACAGAACAGAAAACCTTTCCCAGACACGTTGAGTATTTTTTGAGTTTATCTAATTTCGGAGCCTCAATTTCTCAAAATTAGTTAAAATCCATTTTTTATGGTCTTGTATTTTAAAAACTAAAGAAAAGTGAAGGGATTTCTTGTGGATTTAGTCATTTCCTCTCTAGGTTGTACACAAAATATGATTTCTTTATGCATCTATGATTGAGAGGACAAAAATATTCGTGTGTTCCACCATTGTATGGACAGCGAAATTTGTTGTGGTCCAGAACCGGCATGATGAAATAGAATATTTGAGGTCATACAACTTAATAAATATATATCAATTTCCCTTTATTTCGCATAATCACTTAAGTATACATGGTTAAACACACTGTGAAGGAAATTCCAAAATCATGGTGTAGAAAATAAAATTATGGCCCTTTGAATCCTGAGAATTGACTCTTTTTGAGCGTTTTTGTCAATTTTTAAAGGTTTTTTGTGTATAAATACATGTAGTAAAAACAATGAGCGTTTTTTGTGTAAAATCATTTGAACTTTCCTCCTAAAAACACTTTAGTGTTGATATAATAGCCTTGTATTGGATATGTCAATGAATGTCGCTGAAATTAATGTCATATGTTCACAATAAAATGTAAACCGCCACTACGAATGAACTTCACTGTGCATAATTCCGATAGTAACTCCCCTCATTTTGAAGACACCACAATTATTGTCGATTACGACATTAAGCCCACCGATCTACTGTGCGACAAAAGTGGTCGCGAAAATTCAAAAAGCAGTGTCGTAATATGATCATACGCAAGCGTAATTAACGAACCAAAGCTAAAACAATCACATATGGGTTTCTGCATGTAGCGTTTAATACAATTATTGTCAAAATCACTTTATAGATTCCCACCAAATAAGATACACATGCATAAGGCTTATGTTTGGTGGGGTAATTATAGATAGTTATAGATGTTGTCGAGAGTTCATGGAACTGAAACTAACCATTATATTACTAGGCGTGCTGTGGGAGCTCTCCGCTTCAGATGCTCAGCGGGATGTTCATTTCATTCATAACATGTCAATTTCAACGATAGTCGACAAACAACGTCATCGTGTAACTTTCACCATTGACCGAATTCGCGTGGAACTGAATGTATCTTCTGCTTTGTTCATAAGTGTGTGTTTTCATTCTATTCAAGAAAATAGGATATATATGGATTATCAGATGCATGTAAGAATGCAGACTAATGATAACAATCAAATCCATATAACATATTATGTTATTTCCTTTCGCACGGTATAGTCTCTACAGAACCATGCAGTATTGATCAACTGCTGTGAATCAGTTGGAAAATAAAGCTTTGAGATACACGTAAATCGATCGTGTTGAGTTGTGGTAATTTTAGTTTATTTAAAATAATATTAAAACTTCCTAGGGTCCGATGATTTGATCAAGTAGAGTGCCGGAGTAGACCCGTTAGAAATTCAGTATGGACCTACTTTCCCTTATAAAAAACAAAAAAAATGATTTATGACGTTTATATAAAGAGGAGAATGTTGCACGTCGACTGATTTGGGTTGGCCTCTTGGCGGCCGATTACGACATTAATGCTTTAAGCCCACCGATCTACTGTGCGACATTCGCGCTCCCGAAATTCAAAATAACAGCGTCGTATTAGATAATAATTGGTGACGTCACAAAATCAGATATAGTCTATATACGACCAAAAGCGTCCGGATTTGGTTCGTTATTAGATAATAATTGGTGACGTCACTAAATCAGATATAGTCTATATACGACCCAAAGCTTCCGGCTTTGGTTCGTTATAAACTCTTCACTCGCCGATAGAGTATGTGCGCTTGAGGGCGATTTAATAAGATAGTGTAAAAATCAGATATGACGTCACAACAATTGTTATATTAGTCCCAGATAAAAATATAAAATAATCTGCGATTTCTGTAAGAGATCGTTCCATTTCAGCTGCCAAGAATTGGCACATGAGGATGCAGAAGAAGCGATGATTAGATCGAGCGCAACACTTCATTCATGCAAACGATATACAGTAAAGCCCTAAATAATCGATGATTGACGGATATATATACCGCCGGCAAACACCCGTTACATTGACGATGATTAACGGATATATATACCGCCTGTAAACACCCGTTACATTGACGACGATTGACGGATATATATACCGCCGGCAAATACCCGTTACATTGACGGATATATACCGCCGACAAACACCCGTTACATTGACGATGATTGACGGATATATACCGCCAGTAAACACCCGTTACATTGACGATTGGCGGATATACACCGCAGGCAAACACCCGTTACATTGAAGATGATTGACGGATATATACCGCCGGCGAACACCCGTTACATTGACGATTGACGGATATATACCGCCTGTAAGCACCTGTTACCTTGACGATGATTGACGGATATATACCGCCGGCAAACACCCGTTACATTGACGATGATTGACGGATATATACCGCCAGCAAACACCCTTTACATTGACGATGATTGACGTGTATATACCGCCAGTAAACACCCGTTACATTGACGATGATTGACGGATATATACCGCCAGTAAACACCCGTTACATTGACGATCATTGACGGATATATACCGACAGTAAACACCCGTTGCATTGACGATGATTGACAGATATATACCGCAGGCAAACACCCTTTACATTGACGATGATTGACGGATATACCGCCTGTAAACACCCTTTACATTGACGATGATTGGCGGATATATACCGCCAGGAAACACCCGTTACATTGACGATGATTGACGTGTATATACCGCCAGTAAACACCCGTTATTTTGACGATGATTGACGTGTATATACCGCCAGTAAACACCCGTTACATTGCCGATGATTGACGGATATATACCGCCGGCAAACACCCGTTATTTTGACGATGATTGACGGATATACACAGCCGGCAAACACCCGTTACATTGACGATGATTGACGTGTATATACCGCCAGTAAACACCCGTTACTTTGACGATGATTGACGTGTATATACCACCAGTAAACACCCATTACATTGACGCGTATACACCGCCGGCAAACACCCGTTACATTGACGATGATTGACGTGTATATACCGCCAGTAAACACCCGTTACATTGACGATGATTGACGTGTACATATACCACCAGTAAACACCCGTTACATTGACGATGATTGACGGATACATTCCGCCAGTAAACACCCGTTACATTGACGATGATTGACGGATACATACCGCCAGTAAACACGCGTTACATTGACGATGATTGACGGATACATACCGCCAGTAAACACCCGTTACATTGACGATGATTGGCGTGTCACCTAATACGCACAAGCTTGACTACCAAGAGATATCTTATCGGGGTCCACGATATGATGGCTCTTGGTATACAATCGCGACCACGAGAGGCACGCGTGCTTTCGATTGAATATCATATTTAATCTGAAGGGTAATAACTCTATAAATAATTTTTTTGACGAAATGACGGCGATTTGTATGAGAAATTGCAACACCACAATAGATCAACTTTGGAGAAATATAAGTCAAATTCTTCTCTTGGGTGGGTGGGTTTGGGGGAGGTTTGGGATACGCTCTTTAAAACACTTCTCCAAATATGTCCGTTATTTCGTCAAAGACACCTTTTCAAATATCTCCGTTATTTCGTTTATAAAAATAATTTCATATTTATATATTTCGTTCTATATTTCTCCCTATTTCGCTATTTCGCTGTATGTTCCTATTTCGAGTTTTCGTTCTATTTCGCTATTTCGCTATTTCGCTGTATTTTCCTATTTCGATTTTCGATGTATTTTCCTATTTCGCTTTTTCGTTTTATTTTATATTTCGATATTTCGCTATATTTGACATATTATGGGATATGGTATTATATGATACCCAACATTCTGATATTCAATCGAACATCACGTGCCTCCCGTGGTCGCGATTGTATACCAAGAGCCATCATATCGTGGACTCCGATAAGATATCTCTTGGTAGTCAAGCTTGTGCGTATTGCCTGGGCGTGTATATTCCGCCGGCAAAACGTCTGTAACACGAGCAGGCTCTTGTTTACGTACACCATCGTACGCCTTGACGACAATATACTATTTACGCGCTAGTTATGTTTGGCATATGAACAAACTATATATATATATTTAATATTACTTCTGTTGATGGCGATTTGAACAAATATGAATATTTCTGCAACGAACAACACCCGTGCCTTTAATTGTAGGCGATTTTAATGCAAGCACTAAGGATTTGAGCGATACATTTAGTTGGTGAAGTTCGATTATTTATAAACTGTTTAAACACTCAGTACTAGACTATATTATGGATTGGAACAAAGATAAATCAAATAATGTCAATAAAAAAAGTATTTCGCAAGATAATGGCAAACCTGACAGTTATGGTTATAAACTTGTCGCAAGATATATATAGATATGACAAGTGGTAAGCCGCCATGTAACAAGAGTGTGATTGGTTATATACCAGGTAATTGTTTAGCCATATCGTATGTAAATAAGTTTGATATCCTTTTTTTCAGTGATCATTTTTCGGACACACATGTATTCTCACCGATTCATTTGGAAATAAACTTTGATAGTAATGCTATTCCCGCGACATCAACCCCAACCCATAATGGACAACATCGCGACAAAGATATCCATATTAACGCTAAATCAAAGCAAAATAAGTGGGTAGACGAAAAGACGACTGAGATACAAATGGTAATGAAAGCTATTGAGAGTTTTGCTAATTATCCAGCTAACTGTGAATTCAGTATTGACAGCATTTGTGACAATCTTTTAAAAAATATTTTGTAAAATACACCATGCACCACATTTGGTTAACGAAATGCTATCTCAAATGGGAATCGAAATAAACACCTCCCTGATAGAATTTGGTTTGACACAGAATGTAACCAGAAGCGAAAACAATTCCATAAAGCTAAACTAGAATATAATTAAATCCAAAACGATAAGGTAAATCTGAGAAAAAGTAGCGCAGATTTAGAAAAATTATGGATAAAAATATAAATGCAGAAAGAGAAAGATCAAATCGCTATGTATTTCGTCTAGTAAATCCTTTTGGCGAAAACTGAATAATTTCACGCGGAATGAATACACCAAAACAGACATGGAGCGAAAAGTGACCATTGACGAATTTCATAAATATTTGAAACCATGAATAGTGAAAAGGGGAACCATTATCTGTGCAAATGCGAACTTGATTCCGACTGATAACACGACTGAAGAATAATAATTCTATGCCCAATACTGTGAATGTGAATCAAAGTTTACTTACAGACCTGATATATGTTCAAATTTACTGATAAGACTAAATGCCTCATTCAAAGAACGAGAGTCATCGTGTGGGAAGGTAGTCAAATGCAAATTTGAGGCACAGCATGTGTGGTTGCTCCCACATGTCCCCAGAACAAAAATTTACCCCACCCAATGATAAATAAATCTATAGGATTAAGTATCATTGGGGGTGGGGTTAATTTTTGTTCTGGGGACCTGTGGTTGCCACACTACGTGTCACGTAAGATTCACAATAGCACAATTGACTGTATACCATGAGATTAAATGGAAATCGATATTGAGGATGTGTTGACCACGACACCCAATACGTGATCTGTACTATTCCTTTGCCAGCCTTGGGAATTGATGTACTTTACCGACATCGGGGAACGATTGTAACAATGGAATTCAAATCGATATGGTCATTGTAGACTGTCATTCACGAACTTAAAAGGACGCGGCGTCTGATATACCATAAAATCAGCATATCCTCGCGCAAATACGAACATGATCGATATATCATGTGAAATAGGTACATAATGTGATTATTTGATTCTGTCATAAGCAGATAATCGACTCTTATCCGGTATTTAGTTTTATGGTGCGGGCCACAGTGAAAACACACGTTAAAGAGTGTACACATTAAACGTCGTGGCTTGTCTTATTTATCTCATTATCCGCACATTATCTGCTTAGAATCGCCACATTATGGGTCGATAATGTGACTAAAATGCTCTCATTTTCAGAACGTTATCGACTCAAAATGAGGTGATTCTATGCAGATTATCTACCTAAATCAAGATATTTATAAAGGTAATGTGCGGGTTTTCGTGAGAACAGGCTGCATAAAATTGAATGGCTCCAGTCAATCTATCTGCCAGCTCATCCATCTGTATACCAACGACCGCGGTTGGTTGCCTTTGGTTGACGTGTTTGGGTAGATAACTTGGCTACTACGTTATAGATAGACACCTTGGTATTGGGTATGCGGGAGAAACAACATTGAACTGGTGGAATATGATCTCTACGGGCCGTCAACGGGGTTGTTTCTCCCACATACCCAATACCAACGAGGTGTCTATATCTTACTTAAAACAATTCTAACCGTCTGATGTTTCAAGATGTCAGAATCCAGATATCAGAAAGGCGCAAATAATGGTTATTTAAGTATGTAGTACTATTTAAGTATGTAAACTAAATTAAATTCATGAATTATTGGAAAGCTATCCAGCTCCACCGCATCTTCCGATAGATCGGGTGATGATACGTAGACATTTTCAAGTGACTTGGTGGATTTCGCTGGTCAGATACATGTCACTGATGTCACATACAAGGTTTATGTATGTCTCCACACTTGCGCCGCAACTCGAGCAGTGCATCTGAAATGAGTATCAGATCTGACTGTGGGATCATTTCTTATGTGTTTTCCACGTTTTTTAAGTAGAAGGGGTCTTCCAGGCCAATGCATTCTCTTATATATGCGAGGCGACCTATGGTCGACTCGCATATATAAGAGAATGCATTGGCACAGAGTAAAAAAAATCCCGACTTCCGACTGGATTTGATATGGCGGGTCACATATGGACAGTCATACCTAAACGTGCTCCTTGGTACGGTGGGTTATGGGACCTAAACGTGCTCCTTGGTACGGTGGGTTATGGGAAAGGATGGTTGGGCTCAATAAGACGTCACTTAAAATGTAGTTTGTCACCGACAGATATCCTCAACTAACATATCCTCTCGAAAATAAGGACATAATCGACCTATAATGTGAAATAGGTACAAAATGTGATGACATAATCAGCTTAGAATCGCCTCATTATGAGTCTATACTGTGACTAAAAACAGATTTTTTCAGCACATTATCGACTCAAATCGAGGCGTTTTAAGCAGATTATCTACCTAAAAGTTCTATTATAAGCAGATAATGTTCGGCTTTTTGGGAGAAGAGGCTGTTTCTGTAGATCATGCCCTGAAATAATAGCCTTTTAACAGTATACACACACCTATATTTGAGTACTATAGTACATAATACAAATGATGTAATCCACTCTATCAATATATGTGATGTCCTCATTAATTGATTTAAGCATATTTATTGTCATGTATAATGAGTGTATTAATATATAGATATCCAGCCTGTTCTCCCGAAAACCAACACATTATCTGCTTATAATAGAACTTATATTAGGTAGATAATCTGCTTAGAATTGCCTCATGAGAACATTTTAGTCATATTATCGACTCACAGTGAGGCGATTCTAAGCGGATTATGTACGCACAATGACAAAATATAAGCCAACTCACGACATTTCAAGCCCTTTAAAATGTGTTTTCATTGTGGCTGTCATAAACGAAATAGCGGGTATTACTTAAAGGGTCCGTTGCTTATTTCAGAATTAAACAATCACATTATGCACCTTTTTCACATTATATGCCTATTATTTGCGTATTTCCGCGAGGATGTGTTGAAATACAAGGGATTGGAGGACAAGTTCTAAAAAACTTAGTTGAATCTCCGCTCCCTACAACAATATTATATTCAGACACAAATGTACAAAGTATTATAAACATGTTTTGGTATGACGGGCATGATGTGTCAAATATATATAATAATTCGTACTTGATTAAATATGATTTTCTTAAGAGAATCAAAGAACGATGACGGGTTTTTTTTTTATACATACTACGGAATATTTGGATGGACATGACTATAGGAGGGTTATAGTATAGACATGAGGGTGTTTTCACGTTAAGAGGACAACTATCGATAGGGGAGGGGTCCTCAGCATTGAGAGGGATATTGAGAATATCAACCCACCGAACGACTGATACCCAACAAAATATTCAATGTAAAAATACAATTCTATATCAATTCTACACACATTGGTGTAAAAGTTTAATAGTACTATAATATAACCTTTTCGTGACTGGAGCTTCTTGAAAGTTTGCGAAAAACATGAGCCAATGCAATCTCTTATATATGCGAGTCGCCCATATGGCGCCTCTCTTATATAAGAGAATACATTGACCTAACAATATTTAAATTAACCTTATAAGCCAGTGCAGTCTCTTATATATGCGAGGCTCCCTATGGGAGACTCGTATATATCAGATAATGCACTGGATCTTCAACACTGCACCAGCGCAGCTCCCGTCAAGAAAGGGATACAAGTTTTACTATTTTGCAGCATATACATGCTAATGAGTTCACATGGAGTCAATTTCGTATATTATAAATGTCTTATTTGGACGAGTATCACCAACATAACCTCGTGTAAATAGGTTCATATAGGATCTAAATATTCACACAGGTTCATATGGAACTTATTTGTTATTTTGAAAAAGGCTCATACATGATTTATCCCCATTATTTCGTTGAATGGCATGGGACGCAGTGCTTGAAAACACACTATGAAGAGCGTAAATAAGGTATGTCGCGTCGATGAACAAAGTAGAGTAAATAGTGCCTATATGAGCTTATTTCGAATTGTAATAAGCTCAAATACGAGTGTTTTGATCGCATCCCATTTTGGTTCACATAGAGCTTAATTCAGTAACAAATAATCCCTATAGCTATATGAGCTTATTTCGTGTTTTAAATACGTTCTATATGAGCTTATTTACGGGAGAACGGGCTGGCTAATGAGTTCATAAGAAGTAAATTTACTGTATTTTATAACTGTCTTATTTGGAGGTAGCTGTGTTCCACACATTGCACGTGGTTCCATTTTACATGTATATAATGCCCAATTGATGCTCTTGTTTGTAACTTTATGACAATCTTCATTTATGGAGGAAATAAAGATGTTATAATGGATAGCGGACTCACCGTCGGAAAAACAGAAAATGATATTCTCGTCTGACGTTTTTGTTGTATTGTGTGACTCCTCGTGGATCCATTTTTCACCGATGTGATAATGGGTAAGGTCAGAATCAATATAATATAGACGCGACATCCATGCATGGTGAGCCAGAAACAAATTGTCCCCAGTACCCGTATGGTGTTAATTTATACCTTGCCATCGAATGTGGGTGTGTGTGTCGGGTCTTATTTCAGAAAGTCTCTGTGTCGTCACTATATCCTGTTCAGACTAGACTGTCGTGCCACGAATAAGTTTTGCCAATATTCTATATAGGACAATTTGGAATACCAACGACGATCCTTTGATATGTATCTATAGTGATTTTGGGATTATAGAGCTGATGGAAAACATGTTCACACTGTCTGAGAGCAATGAAATTATCTTGGACCAGACTTTGTCGTCGCACGGCGCGCAGCTGCCACATAGCCTATACCGATGGATAACTGTGACCGCGTATAATTATTGTATTGGTTTCTCAGCTGTAAGTATGTAATGGTTTATCATTAGCAATGATGCATGACAGAAAGGACTGAGTACTCTTTGCGTTATTGTGGGATTGATTGATTAAAGCCACATGGCGGTTTGAGCTCCAAAATACACATAATATATAATTTGCTTTTTAATTTTTATCAGTATCGAAATAGGTCGATACATATCTGAACTACATTTCAACGAAAATGATGTAACCCAAAAATACGCATTGAAGTTATGAAAAATACAACTGTGAATACGGTGTTTGGGTTCCCAAACACAAACCAGCCATTTGCACGACATGGAACAGAAAAGAGCGTTCCGTGGTTTTCTATTCTTGATATGGTAGCCATAAATAGCGTTTGTCGGAATTTTGGCGAAAAGTTGAAAAAGGCTGACATATTGCTGTGACTTTGGCAAGCGTTTTTCAGAGCATATGAAGCCGGTATATCAATAGTTTGTTTATTTATTGACTTATCGTATCCGTCGCTCCAAATTACGTAGAAATAAATTGGAGGTTCGAATAAGACATGTCCGTTTAAGTGAGGGTTTAACGTCGTTTTTGCCGCTAGGCCATATCATGACTAAGAAGAGAATACCGCAGCGAAGCAACTGTGTAGATAAACTAGATAGTGGATTAGTTCAAAACAATGGGCTATGTACAAATAAAAGCACACAAGAAGACTAAGAGGACTGTTTCCACTTGGAGTCAGGAATATAAATTAAAGAACGGACTTGTGTGCAATCACACTATAAAACGTATAAAAGTAGTACAAGATAGATAATAAATAGCAAATAAATAACACGAAATTACCAAGGATCCACTTCTAAAATCTAAAGTAGCTTTTAACATCAGATTTTGCATTGATAATGTATTTATAATATTTGATGAATCGGGCATGGACCTTTATCAATCCGTCAAGCTGACGGTCGGGTGAGACATAATCGGCCGAATTCTTGTCCCTGGTCTAGACCAGGGTTTCATGTAAACTATAGTCTAGACCAGGCCGAAACCACGGTGATCGCCATGTGTTACCCAGCTTCGAGGCGAGTAAGCTGGGATTATTGGTCAGCACTGGTCCGTATTCTCGTCTTTTTGAAAGTCAGGTTTACGTAAACCAAGGTTTGCCTTCTTATTGTCATTCAAGCCTGTGTCGGTCTGTTCATAATTCGAACCATGTGGTTACGTACAAGTTCTGGTAACAGAAACATATGTATTTTTTGGAAGCATTTATCTTTATGTTAACCAAATAGGAATTGTGTTTTATTGATATGCCATGTAGAAGAAAGATTATAATTACATATGAACTGGACAAAATGTAAAATAATCGACAATTATGTGTGTTATAGGTAATAGTCTACAACTGAGACCTAGTACCCCCCTGGTCTGAGATTTTTGTATAAACCGAGACTTGAACCTGAGACGAGAATACCATTTTCTGTTTTCGCAGTAACGATACAGATTGGTAATTTGGTTGTAAATCATGCGTGCGTTTATCTGGCTTTATAACACCCTTGCCTTGTTTGAAAGCATATTACCGTTAGATGGATTAAGTAAGATTTTCGTGCTATTATTTATAATATGTTATCGATGGGTTGACACGGATAAATAGGGAATGATTTTGCAAGGAACGTAATCGGTATTGGATGCGGGTGTCTTTCGTTCCGTGTTTCTGAAATGATTGACGTCGGAGCTAGTTTTGATAGTACTAATTCATAATTTGAGAATAAATTATTGCTGGACTGGATATACAATATAACAGCAAAAACTCTCAAAATTATATTAAGTCCGAATGAAAAATTGTGGTTCAAAATAAGGAAATGTCCGATTAAATTGAATTAAATTAAATTAAATGCACGGGACCCCTGCTCTTGATTAATGATTAATTTGGTCCAGTTTCTTAAGTCTTGACATTTCAAATTGGTTTATTTGTCATAATTTATCTTTAAACATGGATTTGGAAAAAAATTACATGACAATGGAAATATCTGCTACTGCTATCGGGAGTGTGATACAACGCACCCATCTGGATTTTTTTCTGATACCCCCCACCCCCACCCCGTTGTGACCATTACATGTTCTTGTAAATAATTTTCAATAACTTCAATCACGGCGATAGTTATTTAGGATCTTTATAAATTTTCAACTTATTGCAAATTCCCAAGTCCGCGAAATTACATTGCACATGTCACCCTCTCACGTCAATGAATTGTTGAAAATTTCCAACAAGTACCTCACTATTTCCAGTTGTTGGTAATTCCCACCTGATATACCCTATAATAATGATTCGAAATGTGTTCAAGAGCTGAATGTAATTTATGTGTAATATTTTGACGCAAAGTTGAACAATATATAGTTGGTTCTTGATCTGAACAAACAATATTTTACACTACACATTGATTGTAAAGGACGCCACTGGTCCCGTCGGTAGAATGCTCGGGGCATTATGCCGCCAATTGCCATCTAGCGCTGACGAAGCTGGTTCGAATGCCGACAAGCGCGGATTCGTGATCCACTCTAAGTGAGGATAATATGATTCGTGTATCTGGGCAAGTTTGTCGGTCCCTTTCCGGTGTCGCTATTTCTACACATAGCGGAGTGTTTCTCGGTGAAATTTACTCTCTGCGTAGACTTTCCTCCTCCCGTAAAACTGACAACGTCGTGACATCCGCATAGGGGGTGATAAATCCGCACCAACCCTGCCCCGTGATCCCTGTCGAACGGCGACGGCATACAGATACCGCTATACAACACGGATATAAGCCGCTTTCACGTGCTCAGGTTTTGAGACACCAACACACCAATCTCGATGCAGCGCTCGGCACGCTTTTGTCCATATATTGTCATTGATTGTCGTTGATTGTACAACAATGCGCCGATCCCAGATTGCGACCAGGTGGTTTCGCGAAACCAAGTCCTGACATGGAACACCGTGATTATTAGGGTGGTCTAGACCTGAGACCAGAATTCAGCCGATCGTGATTCTGTTGTCTTTGTGAGCTAACTGTTTTTCATCAATCATGTGGTCAAATCTTGAAAGCTCAAAATGTATCTCTCATTCTGAGAGTCGAAACGTTTGAGTCACTTAGGCGAGCTTTGTTTCGAAGCAACAGGCGATTGTTTTCTTTCGGAACAATATGATCTACTTGCATAGATTGTTTCGGAGGAAATGTCTCAACGGCAACAGCTCAATCCATTACCTGGGCTACAGGTTCTGGAACAGGAATAATATCGGACTCAACTTGTGTTGCTACATGTAGTGATATACTGACGAGTTTGGTTTGACTCTGTGTCTGAGTGCTGGCATCAACACACTTTTTGGTAGACACGATTGCTGAGTATGTGACCTGGGAATGGATGGTCGAGGACCAACTATTTTCTTAGCATCTATTTATGACATGCTTCTCAGCTATACATTTTTGAATCTTGTATTCATACTCCCAAATGGGACATGAACGATCCATTGTAGCATGTGCACATTGACAGTATGAATATGTCTTAAGATTCGTACAAACCTTATGACCTGACCAGAAATAGAAGATCGTGCAAATATGGTTTCTTTATTTTTACAATGTTCATGGCCATGACCATACCCCTGCCATTTAAAACATTACAGCGAGTTTGGAACATCTGTGCTTAAATCCAACTTCATATACCCAACACTCAATGTCGGTGGAACGTGTTGTCCGTCAATAGTTTTTGTAAATCTACGGACTCCTGTGACTCCATGTGGTGCCAACTCAACCAATATATCTGACTCAGAAGAATCCGCTATATCGCGAGTTCTCAGAGCAGCTCTGCGACTGTTCAATGTCTTGTGAGGAGTAATCAACACTGGTGTTTGCGCAATAGAAGTTAATTGCCCAAGAGCGTCAGCTGGAATTTTTCTTGAACATTCAAACAGAAGAGAGCCACTTATTGGCCCAGTACTGATCGGTTTGAGATTGTAATTGTCCGGTTATGCTTTGTAGCGTTTAATCAATCACAAATACAGAAGGTCTCTTGACATTTGGATCAAAACCAAGTACTGATGATAGACCGCATCATCAGTGGAACTTGGCGAGTGGACAGTCTGACGTTTTTGTTTGTAATGAGTTGCCATATCAAAAGCAAATATTCGACAACTCGCAACCTCGTGCTACCCTTCAAATTATGGTCGGGCCGAAGACTGATACATAGCTGAAGCGATGACCCGTTTAAGCACTGCATATACCAGCCCCCGGTACCTCGCCACAGTGAGACAGGCGTGAACAATACAAGATTGAAACATTTAACAGTAAAACGAAATGCAAACAGACATGACACGAAAGAAACAACACACATGAAAAACAGAAGACACAATTAGACACCAGAACAATAATAGAACAGAGGCAGAAATGTAATATGGAACACTGGAGATGCGTGATTGAGCCGGGTCAACTCGTGTTGAAGGTTACAAGCAACTAATTATATAGAGTTACGCTTCTTGAATTTGTGTAGGGAAACTCGAGTCGGCATAAAACAAAATCTGGGCTGCTGATTGGTTGATTATCATTGACGGAAATATCCCAAAACTGGAACAGAAAATCATAGCCTACGTAAATATGGCGATAATGTATGTTTAGATGTCCAGGGAGAGTCTGGTAATGTCCCGAAGTTATGAAAGGGGTCTGGGTATTCTTATGCTGCTGATATTTGTGCAGTAAATGGGGTAGTTGTGGAAATGCAAGATTATCGTTTGAAAAAAAATACCGAAAAGGGCCCGTTTGTTGCCACAGACTGGTGCAGCGGACGATGTTCTAGGGGAAAATTTACCACTTGAAGTTCAAATAGGCTTAACCCATTGCCGGCGGGACTTCTAGTTAACACCGTCGCCTATGGAAAAATAATTAGGTGTTTGTAACCTGAAGAGATGTAGGACCCAAGAGATGAGCGAAGCCGTATCCGCAGGTGTCTCAAGTTATACGGCCGTCCTAGTACCTCCAGGACTCCTACACTTTGCTGTTTGATAAGTTTATTATGCCTTAGCTGCAAATCAACACAGAACATAAGTGCATTAGTACATGAACAAAACATATTTACATATATATAATACAAATAGATGTTTACAAGCAGTGACCCCCGGTCAGCCTATATTATATTTTTTGTTTTGTTTGTTTGTTTTTTGGCCACGCTCATTCGGTGAATCCTCAATGCATTTCCGATATGTGCTGCATTGGGAATTTACAGAGAGAGCTGTGCCACACTACCACCACTCACTAAATGTCTGGTCGGAAATTTCATTGTGATTATATCATTGTTCGAGGAATTGCGCGACACGTGATATATTATAATCTGTCTAGACAAACAAATCGTTTCTGGCTGACACACAATCGCCATTTGTGTTTCGCGACTGTCTCATAAAATGCTGTCCGATTAAGTCACTTTCGTCAAGTTGGGTTTCCCCCTTTATACGAAGCTGTATAATATATTTGGCATCGAGTGTGTGTCTTACATGGGAAAATTTCTTAGCGATAACTTTAGAAAAATGCACACTTTCTTAAGGAGGCATTCCCAGTAATATTTTACAGAATTTCAAGTGAACATATTCTAAGTCTTTGATTAATTCGAATCCCCACACTTCGCTTCCATATCATAAAATTGGATGTACACATGGCGAACAGGGTGTTACATCGGGGGATCTTTACCCCTCGCAGTGGGGCGGTAGGCCTATTCTACCCCGGGCCCACACGGGGCGCATTATTGTGAGAACCCATACTGTTCTGATTGTAAGTCAACTCACATTCAACATCAGTGATAATATTTTATGTAACCTAATTGGACTATAAATCAACATACTGGTGGTTTAAATTAAGAAATATAGTTCTTAACCCATCCACCACAATTCATGAGACATTAGCATGAAAAATTCCAACAAATTTATATCATTCATATGATCCCACATTTGAATACTAATATGGTAATTCTAGTGATAGCTTGGAGAGTCCGGGAGTGCTGTGTTGCTAAGATGTCTGGGTGATGCCAGGAAGACGACCAATGTCGCCATGGCTTCGCCCGGATAATACATATTTATTATACAAATATGTATGTATTTCCCCACCTATATATGTACTATAGTATCCAATACACTACCTACCTACCTACCCAGACAATCCAAAATCCCAAATATACCAAATCACACACAGACACCCATCCACCAACCCAAAACCCATCCACCACCCAGAAAACCAGAAACCACACTCGTAACTACTGATGACAAAATGACACTAGTTCAGGTGACGCAGAACCATATTCGCCATTCCTATCATTGTGCGAAAGTTCTCTATTTTTTGACTCACCGACATAGGTGCACATGAAGGCTCTCATGACGGGAGCTGCGCTGGTGCGGCATTAAATATATTGTGTCAGTGCATTCTCTTATATATGTGAGTCTCCCATATACAGAGCCTCGCATATATAAAATGCACTGGCTCACAAGGTCAAGGCAACTATATATATATATACATGTGAGAGAATGCGTTGACAGGGTTCGGCAAAATTTCTGGAAGCTGCAGCCATGGAATAGTTAATTAACAGTAATATATGTACTGGACATCATACGCCCAAAGAGTAACAAAACAACTGAGTGAACAATGCCCTTACCACGCCACATATTGGATCAATGCCTCAGAGAAAGAAAACGTTTCCGCTAGCGGTCCAAAAATGTGACGTTAGGCAGAACTTTAAAATTGCTGATAAACTCCACAATTTTGTTTGCTGTGATCAGTTTTTGGTTTTTTTGTTTGTCTTGGATCTCGCAATTTCTTCTATCTTACTCGTATTTAAATTCGCCCAGTATTATTTTTTAACCCTTTACCCAACAGAAGGGCCATTGGCTTAACACATTAAAAATTATAAAATTGTTAAAGAATGTAAGAAAAAATGGTAAAAAGTGTTAAACAAAGATTTTTTTTAGGCCAATGCATTCTCTTATATATGCGAGGCGACCTATGGTCGACTCGAATATATAAGAGAATGCATTGGCAAAGGGCATAACTGTAACCATCACAATGTGGTCAATGAGCCGGTTCCAATGATATCCATATTTGTATGGTTTTATTGAGACAGACCCAAGATTTTTTAGGCTGTTGAAGCTTTATTTGGCCGGTTTTGGCCGGTTTGTTGGGTAAAGGGTTAATCAATTTTAAATTTGCGCACTTAGAAATCGCGCACCCTAATGAGCGAATTCAAAACTGACAAAAATATTTTAACTTGAAATACCACCACAAATTAACATTGCACATACTATAAATGTATGTTAATTATTTAGGTGTGAATATAGGTAATTCTTCTACATGTCACAGTTGCTCGCAAATCTGAACTGAATTGAATGAAATTTGGTTAACATAATATTACCTTTTGCCATGTTAAAAAAATGTTAACTACATGCTGAATGAATCATAATTTTGCTGCATCTGCCTTTTTTCACATAGACGCTATTTTCCATCCAAATAGCCAGTAGATATGGCTTATAAAAGACTGATATATACCATTCCTGTCCTACTTATTGTTTTTAGACCACTCTAACTATGAAATCCGGTAGTTGCAATGCTCAATCCATATAGACATAACACACAATAAATTCAATAATATAATTTGTGTCTGCTTTTCAGCACACCAACACACACAACACTGCGATGCAATTCACACCCTTGTGAACGTTTTGCAGAGCATCCATAAAAGTGCTCCAAAAGCTGGCATGGACCCTGTGGTGAAGTACGTTTTACAGAGCATCCAGAAAAGTGTTCCAAAAGCTGACATGGACCCTGTGGTGAGTTGAAGTGGGAAGAGACAATTACTTTTCACCTAGTGAATTGGGCATACTTGATACAGTCCTTGATCAGATATCAAATCGAACTATACGTCTGTTTAAAGCCACATGGCGGTTTGCGCTCCAACAAGACACATAATATTATCAGCTTTTGAATTTTTCTCAGTATCGAAATAAGTAGATAACTATCTTTCTACGAGCATTGTGTACCCAAAAAGACGCATTGAAGTAATGAAAAATACAACTGTGAATACGGTGTTTAGATCCCAAACACAAAACAGCCATTTGCACGATATGGAACAGAAAAGAGCGTTTGTCTGACTTCTGACGAAAAATTGTAGTTTAACTATGCTAATCATAACAAGAGGTGCTGTACACGAATCTGATCATATTATATGGAGTCCGATTCATGCGATGGAAAATACAAATAAAGTAATATTGAGTCAATAATGCATGCTGAATAAAATGCAAACTCAATATAACCGCATGTATCAATATGAAAATTATACTAAATAGAGTTTATGACTCCAACCAGCTCCAACCGTAAATTTGATTACGATATATTAGACATTTCAGGTTTTGCGATATAACCACAATTACATAACGGACAGTGGATTGGGATATTTAGAAAAATAGCACACGCTGTGCAGAAAAAGTGACCAGGAAATATGACATCAAATTCAGTTATTCGCTGATAATTTATCAAAAAATATATTAATACCTGGATGTGCCCTTACAAAAATGTACCGCGGTAAACCAAAATATCGCGGTGCTGCACTGGAGGTTTTGGTCGAGGTAAACCGTGGTACCTTTTTTGTTTTATCTTCTTGTCTTACAAAACAGTTATTGAATGATTTGAGTACATGCGAATTTCCAATCGCGTTCACAAACTGATTTGAAGAAATTTAGATCGATTAACTTGAGAATTTTCGATTTGCGGAAAAGAAGTGTGTGAGTTATATTTTCCGTTGCTTATAATCCGAATATATTGTATTTGCAGAAGATCGATCATGCGGAAGTATATGTTTTGCATTATTTATAGCAAAATTGGCACGAGCCACGCAAGAATAAATCTGTGAAATATGAAAACAAAATCTGAGTATTTAATCGACTGTTACCCTTAACCCTTTGAGTGCCAGGTCGAGTTTTGTATCAACCCATATACCCTGTGCCAATGCATTCTCTTATATATGCGAGTCGACCATAGGTCGCCTCGCATATATAAGAGAATGCATTGGCCTAACATTTTTATTTTATTTTTTTACAATTTTAATAATTTATTCTTATATTCTTTAACAGACTTATTTTGTAGGTTTAGGGCCGATGAGATCGGCCCCTGGCACTCAAAGTGTTAAAATCTTGAAGATATCAACCTGTTAGCTATTCTTTAGTCATCGTTTTAAAGACACAAACCTTGATTCCTTTGGATTGTTGAATAAAATGCACTTGTATTTCTTAATACATTTCTTTTTAGAGTTTATTAATATCAGGACCATATAGGTGGGCGGTTGTATCGTCAGCAAGACCTAGTAGATCTAGGTTCCTGAGTTAGAAATATCACTCGCATATAGAAGAACAACCAGAGGGTCTAACACGGACCTCTGACGCACTCCATATCCTATTTTACCAAGTTCTGGCTTATACTAGAACTTTATTTAAGCAAGTAATCTGCTTAGAATCGCCTATTTTTGAGTCAATAATGTGATGAAAATGAGAGGGTTTTATTCATATTATTGACTCATAATGAGGCGATTCTAAGCAAATTATATGCGGTCAATGACACAAGTAAATCAACTAACGACTTTTCAGGTGTACTGTTTCACTGTGGCCCGTGCCATAAAACGAAATAACGGATATGACTTATTTCCTAATTTAATAATCACATTATGTACCTATTTCACATTATAGTTCGATTATGTGCGTATTTGCGCGAGAATATGTTTACAGGTCCTGAGTTGATTTGATCCAAATGCGATGTTAGTTTTTCAAACCAAAATACTTTATTTGCAAGATTACGTTTGTCCCTTTCGATTTATTGGAGATAGCTATTGAAAATACAAATAACAAAGAATAAATGTAGCACCACATTATCTTGTGTAAATACTGGATGTAAATTCAGATATTTTAAAAATTATGACCTCTGTTGCTGACCGCCATTCTATTTCAGTTTCAGATAGTCAAACTCTTGCCTGGAAATCACCAAATTATAGACCACCACGACCAGAAGAAGAAGTCGACACCTCCATGATCACAAAGGAGCGCTGGATGAAAGGCGGATCCAGACGCAAAAAGCGGAAATTCAGTAATATATCTCTCATGATGGATATGACATCATAGACGACTGCCCGAGAGTGTCAGAGATAAAGAAAAAATACCTTTGACGAGGACGAGGTTTGTTAATTTCTTTCGCAATATCAAATTGTTAACACATCCATTACTGGAGCTTCCTGAAATTTCACGAAAACACTGTCACTGTATTCTCTTATATATGTGAATCTCCCATTGGAGCATCGTATATATAAGTGAATACATTGACCTATCAATATTTACCATGACCTTGCACGCCAATGCATTATCTTATATATTCGAGACTCCCTATGGGAGAATCGCATATATAAGTGAATGCACTGGCACATAATATTAAATACTTCTTCGGCGCAGCCCCCGTCATGAAAGTGTTAACCCATAATAATAATGATAAAAAGTAATAAAAATTGTTAGAGAATGTAAGAAAAAGTGATACAGAATTATAAAATTGTTAAAGCATGTAAGAAATAATGATAAAAAAAATTGTGAGACCAATGCATTCCCTTATATATGCGACGCGACCTATTGTCGACTCGTATATATAAGAGAATGTATTGGCACATGGTCTTTAATGTAGCACCAACGCATCTCCCGTCATAAAAGTGTTAACCCAGAACTCTCATGCATCAAATGATTTAAGATTGTCATCGCCAGTAGGTTCCAATGGGCGTTGCACACAACTCCTAAAACATGTGGTCCGCAATAGAGAAGACACCAGTAGGTTTATATTTCGCATATTCACAATACAGCCCAATCTATTTCCTAGCTTCCAGACATGTCATGAATTTGAAAATATTTTCAGAAGATTTGGCTGGATTAAAAATGGTCATATATTCAGAACCATTATCATTTATAAGCCAAACATTTAATTAAAGATGATGGATATATAGCATTTGCCCCAATACTTTGTATGTTGCGACTCTTACTGACTCCTGAAACTAAATACACTTATCTGATCTTGAATCCACAACTGGCAGAATAAAATAGACTGACCACATGCGATCTGTCCAGTTCCATGCTCGACTAGATGCAAGTGTATGCTTCTCAACTTATTAAACATACACCACCGAAGACACCTCTCATGAAAGAAGCAACAAGAAACATCAGCTCGGCAACACATCAATCTGACAGAAGCTGCAAGTGTTAGTTCTTAGGTTTTTAAAACCATATCTAGTAGCCTTCACATTGGGGTTGAGTGTTAAACAGTTTATGTAAGAAACAAAACCACAAACAGAGAACACACTTTGTTCTTAAATTTGTTATTTGTGTTATCACAATTACGAGATAGTGATGGTTTAAAGCCACATGGCGGTTTGAGCTCCAAAATACACATAATATTATTTGCTTTTTAATTTTTCTCAGTAGCGAAATATCTGAACTACATTTCTACGAGAATGATGTAACTCAATAATACGCATTGAAGTAATGCAAACTACAACTGTGAATACGGCGTTTGGGTCCCAAACACAAACGAGCAATTTGCACGACATGGAACAGAAAAGAGCGTTCCGTAGTTGTCTATTCCTGATATGGTAGCAATAAAGAGCGTTTATCTTAATTTTGACGAAAAGTTGAAAAAGGCTGACTAATTGCTGTGACTTTGGCAAGCGCTTTTCAGAGCATGTGAAGCCGGTATACATGTATCAATAGTTTGTTTATGTATTGACTTATCGTATCCGTCGCTCTAAATTACACAGAAAACAATTGGAGGTTCGAATGAGCCATGTGTATATTCAAATGTCTAATACTGTAACAGAATCAAAACTTTGTTACTAAAAATGATCCCAAAATTGCCAGAATCTCAGATTTGGGGCAATATACATAATGAATATTAGAACAGAGTTTGCATTTTTAACCATGTTCTCTGTTTGTGGTTTATTTTTAACCAATGTTAACCCTCAGACCCACTGGGAAGGCCACTATACGCTTTAAAGTTATCATAACGGAAGCTGCGCTGGTGCAGCATTAAAGATAATGTGCCAGTGCATTATCTTATATAGGGAGCCTCGATTATATGAGAAACTGCACTGCTTACACAGTCAGGGTCAATGTTTTAGACCACTATTATATATAGGAGCCTCCCATATATAAGAGAATATATATTCTGTTCAGTGCCGCATAAACTTTAACATTTCTTCTGCCTACTTATGTATGTATCTTTGATTCTTAATGGTCATGTTGTCACAGATACCACTAGTATTACGCATTGTAGAACAAATTTTGTTATGAATACCTCTGTATTCCCCATCGCATTAATTTGTTTACTGTTGGATCAAACTCATCAAAAGCACTGGTTTTTTTTTTAGCACATTCGTTCCCTGTAGGGAACCTTCGGTTGGACAAGAGGCCTATATACTGGTACGAATTGTCGCTCCCTTGTTTTGGCCGTTACCTCTTTGTGCCCGGCATAGATGACATTGTATTTAACTCGTATCACAAGAAAGATGATGTTGTGGTATTCTAAAACCATAATTGTGTTAACATTTTGGTGGGTAGAACGTCGTTTTACTGCTTGCAACATATCATCGCGGAAATACGCACATAATCGATCTAGGTTACACTGGTGTAAATGTTTTCCATAGGCCTCAGTGCTGACGTTTTAGCGTGTACTGTTGGCAATATAAATGTTGGGTCCACAATTTTCTTTAAATCTGAATAATTGGCATTTGTGGAAACTTTTTACGCAAAATAATCATGTCTATCTAGCAGGGAATTCGGCTTTAAATTTTGTGTTTTCGTAACTAGTGTCAGAACCGCATAAAAAAATGTTGTCATACTTTAGACCACACCAAAAATTTCAAATTTCACTACAAAGGGTTAATTCCTGTGCCAATGGCTATTTTAACTCTGGGAAATCAAAGGGAAGAGGTATGATGATTTTTGTTATGCAAAAAGCACACAAGGCTATTGACCAATCAGGGCCCAGTGTCTATTTTATTCTCTCCTATATATTCCGCCCGCATCCGCTAAATGTCACTCCGTACCCTATTTACACCAGTTTAACCTCTAATGGTCCTGTTAAAGGCACGTGAGGCCTTAGTTGTCGAAATTATTCATATTTGTTCCAATCACCGTAAACAGAAAAACATTAAAATGCATACAGTTTCGTTCATATATACCATGACTATCGCATTAACAGCATGTTATCATAAAGAACTACTATATTTTACCTAAGCAAGAGCCTGATTGTGTTACAGAAGACAGCACAATGCTACTGGCTAATCACACAAAAATGGCATAAACGCTCTTTATTTGTTCCATATCAGGAATTCACCAACAAAGAACGCTCTTTATGTTTACCATCATAATATAAACAAACACCAGAAAAGTAACTTTTTATGCTTTTGTTTACATAACAATGGTCAAACAAATGACAATACCATACTGTTTATGCGATATTTCTTATTTGTATACGGACAAAGTATGTCTACATTTTGATGTTCTTTCTGTTTGTGGCGGTTTTTGACGGGTGGAAATATTTTTACAGGATACCCACCGCCAAGGCCAACCGTACCTTTAATGAATTGTTATGTCTTCTGCTTTTGATTGCCGAGAGTGCCACAGTCATGGTTCTCCTGTCATCATATTTCAAAGAGAACATTGTCCACAATCTCATCAGTTCGTCAAAGATGTGTAACAAGAACGAGTTGGAACTACAATATATGAGATTATGACACCATGAACGAAGATGTCTTAAAATGGAATCACGCGGAAAGTCCGATGTTACCACGTAAAAGATGGGGTAGATGATATAACAAACAAATTTTACGAGGTATGTAATGATAATATCCACACCAAAAAAGTGGTAATTAGGAAAGGTATGTCACCATGGCTCACTCCCAATGTCAGGAAACTCACGAGACAAAGAAATCGCCTTCATAAAATAGCAACACAAAAAGACGCACAACAGGCTTGGGTCAACTTCCGGTTAAAATAAGACCATAGGTGCCATTAGAAAAAGCCAGCTTGATGAAAAAAACGAACGTATACTGAACAAAGAGGTAATGGTCTATCAACGTAGTGGAAACATATTCAAAGGGTACTGTTCTGCTATCATAAACGCACAATTCCACCTCTGACATAAGGTTTTCACCGACTGAGACAGCAAATGCATTTAACTCCCTTTTCTGTGAAATATCCTCAGTTGATGATGTCGGGAGGCCGTAAAATCTCCGAAGGTCTCAAAATCATGTGTTCCTGATAAAATAAGTCTCAGAGTACTGAAGTATTGTGCCCCTTCTTTATGTGAACAACTTGCATCTTATTTCAAATTTTCCCGCACCAATGGAAGTTATCTAATGGGACCCCAATTTTGAAAGCAGCTGACCCCAGTATTATTTCCAACTATCGCCCAGTCTCACTACTTAGTTGTTTATCAAAGATGTTCGTCTGAGAAGTGTATGTATACATATATCTGGGAATTCCTGGAAGACAATAAGCTAATGTAAATTTACCAATCTCGATTTATGAATAGTGACTCAACTCACAGAAATATACGACAACATATGCAGGTCCCTAGATGATGGAAAAGAAATAAGATGAGTTTTCTGTGACGTTAGTAAAGCGCTCGATAAGGTATGGCACCGCGGACTACTTCACAAACAATTGGAAATAGGAATTACGGGGGATTTGCATCAACTGATTTAATCATATCTTGAATGCCGACAATAACGTGCTATTATCGATGGATCAAGTTCTGACATGTCCTCGGTCCTATTTATTTTCCTGATCTACAAAAATGACATAACTGAATCTATTACATGCAACATACGCATTTTAGCTGACGGCACTTCGACTTTCCTAACCATTGAAGACCCCAACCTTGCTGTAAAAGTTATCAACGATACCTTAGAAACTTTATTGAACTGGTCGACTAAATGGTTTGTCAAATTTAATCCATTGAAGCCATAATATATCCTGGTTTCTCGAAAAGATATACCCGTGTTACACCCACTCATGGCACTGGGAGATACACTAGTGACCGAAGTTGACAATCACAAACATCTTTGAACTAAATTTTGATAACGAAGGCAGCTGGGAGACCCATATTCGCTCATTATTGGATAATGCTTGGAAACGAGTACATTTGGTACGAAAAGTGAGATATCGCGCAAGCAGATTACACAAGAAACAATATTTTTCCTTCATACGTCCCATATTGGAGTATGCTTCACCTGTGGACGCGGTAGACAATGCACGCGCGGGAATTTTCTCTCTCTTGTTTTTCGCGACAAGTTAAATTATGTGGTCTAATTGATATTATATTTGCTAAGTTGTGGTGTGACAGTGTATGTTTCATTCGGAGTAAGTTATGTGTGAACATGAGTAGTTCTAAGGAATTAACTGTTTGCTTTGACCGAGGGGAATTCGAACGGCTGAATGGACGGGATGTCCTCAACTGAGTAAGCCAGGTAGTGAAGATCGAGGACAAAGCTGCTATCCAGATAACGCAACATTATTGCCTAATAACGCTGAATTGTTCATCGCCAAAGAATTCTCTTCTTGATAATGGGTTTCGCATTTTCGGGAGATTTATTAGACTAAATGAAGTTGGAAATGACATTATAACTATCACAATTAGAGACGCCCCATACTGGATAACTGATTCATCATTAATTGAGGCATTATCTAAATATGGGACAGTGTATGATAATACAGTCAGACGTGGGAAATATGCAGAAACTGATGTCGAGAATGGTATAAGACATGTCCAGCTAAAACACTGCACTGACGACATTCCTAATGTGATTACAATAGGCGAGGAAACGCTTCGTCTGTTTTCGCCAAAAACCAAGGCTTTGTGTAAACACTGCGGTGATTGCCATTAGCCGAGCGTTGTGTGCGATGAGCTCAAACAGATCAGGCGTACTTGTGGCCGCTGTTTCAGCAAAAAGAACCCGACCTGGAAGTGTGTGAACGATATTCATTGTCGATTTTGTCTTATGCCTGGCCATAAAGTAGGTCAATGTGTCAAACGTCTTACACAGCTCCAAAGCCAGACAGACATAATCCGGGGATTAACCGGGACCGCGAGACAACACGTGACCAAGGTTACACACAGGAGACAGAAGACGATAACATTACAAACGTGGATAAACACAACGATGACTACATGGATGTTCCCGAAAATGAAACCGACAGACAGGTTAAAACGAACAGGACATACTAATTGATACAATATTCATAGGTGCAAGTAACCTCCGTGACGTGCATGTTAACATTCCGTCCGCTAAAATGTTCCAAGTATCAGGTACTCAAACTGGATATCTTAAACATTTTGAAACGCATTGAGCAGGACAAATAAGTTGTTCCCAATATAGTCACCAGTGTAACTCTACATCTAGGCACGAATGACATTACCCGTTGCGTGAAAATAATTCCAACGCTAACCAGTTTTTCCCGAGCGCGAAATTAAACTTGTGTAGCATTCCGCCACGAAAAGGTTTGGGCAGGAGAGACCAAGTATTTAATGACAATACCGCCAACTTGTCAAGGTAAATGGATTTCTCTGCGAACTCCTGAAGGGATAAGTTTTCCTTCGTCGACAACGACGAAATGTTCACACAGAAAGGTACTGTTAGAAAGGCCCTCTTTGATAAAGATGACTCATCTGGTGTTCACCGAAGGGTAAAGAGGTTTTAGATGAGCGCCTATGTGAGGTGGCTGAGAGAAAACGCCGACGTATTAGCGACCAACAGAGAGGCCCAGACACAAAAGCCTCTAAATTTGAGTGATGTATGCCAGGGATTTCCATTGCAGGCATATCCCACAATGACACGAGTGTGCATCCATGTTTGACTACGAAATTGAAACGTTCCAAGTCTTGTGATCATAGAGATGCTAGGGAGTTCCCCGTCGACACAGATTTGAATTTCAAGATGGTTAATAATCATGTCCCCTTGTCGTCCGATTATAATAATAATAATAATAATATTTGTATAGCGCTTATCCCCAATAAGCGGGCCCTAAGCGCTTGACATAAACATGAAATATAAATATACACAATATCAAAGTCATTTTCTGAAACGCCGCACAAAACAAGTAAGTTTTCAATAACTTTTTAAAGTCGTCAAGAGATGGTGACTCTTTTATGTTCAATGGCAGAGGATTCCATGCATTTGCGCATGTTACTTTGAAAGATCGGTAGCCAACCGTGACCAAATTAGCACCAGATGGTGTCAAAAGAAGTTTGTAATCTGAACGAAGTGATCGGTGTGGGACATACGGAACAAGGATATCACTGAAGTATGCTGGAAGATCGTTTGAGTCATGGGTTGCTTGATATGCATATGTAACAAGATTATAAATAATCCTATCTGTCACAGGTAGCCAATGTAATTCTTGCAACATTTCATCTATGTCGTCAGATATTTTACGACACAGAACTATCCTTGCAGCAGTGTGTTGCAGACGCTGAAGCCTGGTAATTTGGATAGATGGTATACCAGTCAAAAGGGAGTTGCAATAGTAAAGTCGACTGAGAATCAGAGATGAAGCAAGTTTTTTTTAGCTGAGTCAGTGTTTATGTATTTCCTCATTTGACCCAGTTTTCGAAGTTCAATGTATATTGCCTTGCATATCTGGCTAATATGTGATGTCATAGAGAGTGATCTATCCAAAAATACACCAAGGTTCTTCGCGCTATCTGAGAAATAAACTTGGTTACCATCAATAGTCATAACATGTATGCCCACCCTTTCTATGTATGACGACGACTTAGACACCCACATTTCTTCAGTTTTGTCACTATTTAATTTTAGTTTATTAGCCAACATCTACGATTTCACAGAACCTATGCAGTTTTCCATTACAGTGAGAAGAAAATAGGGGTTATCACCAGAAATGTAAAGCTGAGTATCATCAGCAAACATGTGCACAGAGACACTTTGTCTCCGGATGATCTCACCAAGTGGTTTGGTGTAGATTAAGTACAAGACAGGCCCCATGACACATCCGTGATGGACTCCATATTGCAGATTAAAGGTTTTGGAAAATGCACTGCCAATTTGAATCATCTGAACACGATTAGAGAGATATGAACCGAACCACTTGAGCGCGCTGTCAGATATCCCAAAAGAAATTTCCAATCGCTTCAACAGTATTTCGTGATCACGAGTATCGAAAGCTGCGCTCATGTCAAGCAGTGATACAAGTGAAAACTTGTTATCGTCACTGGCAAGAAGAAGGTCTGAAGTGATACACAACAATGCAGTTTCAGTACTGTGACCAGGTTTGTACGCTGACTGAAACTTTTCCAGAAGCAAATGTTTCTCCATATGATTTCTCAGTTGTTTGAGGACAGCTTTTTCTAACAGCTTCGAGACGAATTGAAGGTTTGAGATGGGCCTATAGTTCTTTAGCAAGTCGGCATCCAGAGAATTATTTTTAATCAGGGGATTCACAACGGCCTCCTTAAAACAGTCAGGAACAACACCTTCAAACAAAGACCAATTTATGAGCTTTGTGATTGGTTCTAATATAAAATCGATATGTTCCACCAGTAAAGTAGTTGGAATGGTATCCAAAACACATGTGTTTGAAGTGGATGATAAAATAAGTTCCTTGACCTCATCACATGTAAGCTTGCAGAACGAACTAACACTGTCACCAACGAACGGTTTGAACTCTGCTTCAGTGTTTGATACATCTAGCTGGTAACGCAGGTTTGCAATTTTGTCACGGAAATATTCACCAACAACATCCGGTAATTCACTTTCTTTAACATTAGTTGGAAGAATTGGTACTTTTTTCTTACCACTTAGTTCGTTGGTTATGGAATAGATGACTTTTGTTGATTTAGCATTCGCGATTTTAGAGTTATAATATTCCGAACGGGCAGATATAGTCATTTGATTCATACGGTTGTTCTTTTCTACATAGATTTGATGATCAACTGTTAGACCGGATTTTCGCCATCTCCTCTCAGCATGCCGCTTATCAGCGTTGGCACTCTTTATTTCACCATTGAACCACGGGGTAGATGGACGACATCGAATTTTGCACGACCATCCAGTAAAGCACGTAGATTAATGAACCACTGAAGAGGGGATTTCCTTGGATGGGTGTAGAAACTAGATCACCGGAAAATTTAACACTGTCGATGGACTTCAAATCTCGATAGGTAGTGGTTCGTTTAAGTGATATGGTACACACAATGTCTGTTTTGAGAGTTACCAAGAAGTGGTCAGATAAATCGATGTCTTGCACCGTGAGGTTTATGGGTTGAGGGTCAGTTTTGCGAACAATCACCCAGTCCAAAATATGGGTTTGTCGGTGCGTAGGTACGAATACACGTTGTTTCATGCCCGAATCATCAATAAAAGTTTTTATGGCGTTAACGTCACTGTCAGTTGTCGAATCAAAATGGAAATTGAAGTCGCCGAGAATAAACAATCCAAGAGTTGATAAAAGAGTTAGAGTTATTATGACTCAGAAGAGTATTTGCAGCACGTCAGCGAACGTTTAGATGCTTTACGAAACATGATGCACTGTGTAGAATTGAACCCGTCAAAAATTGGTATAAATAATTTGGCCCAACTGACTTCTCGTATTTTATCCGAATCGGCGATTGATACAATTGGAATTTATCGTCAACGCGACAAACTATCCAAACTAATAGGAAATCCAGACCAAAGGTGGTTCGATTATGAATGTCGAAAGTCCCGAAACAGTTCAATTCTGCTGGAAAACGGTACAATAAATGTAAGTCGCAAGCCAACAGAATTGACCTGAGACGGGTGAGTAAACAGTATAAGAAAACGATGGACACAAAACGGTCCGAAATGCTTTCACGATGCAATAAAGAATTGCGGGAACTTTCCAAGAAGTCGACGACTGCATTTTGGAATACATTCAAAAGATTTACAAAGAATAATGTTAATAAACTGATGACCCGATCAGTTTAAATACCCTATTTGAACACTTTAAATCCTTGATGCGGAAACAGATTTGATATGTTTGATTGGTAGTATGGAAGAACTAGGATGTACCAGATCACCTGAACTTACCAATTAGTTCAGAAGAAATTTCCCCTATTGTTCGGGGTCTGAAATCGAACAAGGCTGCGGGTCCAGATAAAGTGAATAACTGTTACATTAAAGCCACACTCGATATACTACTACCATTTTATAATAAGCTGTTCAATTTGGTTCTTGACACCGGATTTTTCCCTGATATTTGGACAACTGGTATGATTGAGCCCTTATACAAAAATAAGGGTGATAGACTATGTCCAGACTCTTATAGGGGTATAACCTTATTGAGCTGTATCGGTAAGTTATTCACCGGTATCATAAACAATATACTTAGTAGTTATGTAGAAGATAACATATTGAAAGATAATCAATCCGGTTTTAGAAAAGGTAGATCCACCATAGACAATATCTTTATTTCGTACAGTCTGACAGAAATTTATTTACGGAACGGGCGAAAACTCTATTGTACCTTTATATATTTCAAAAAAGCATTTGACACTGTTTGGAGGCAGGGCATATGGGTCAAGTTGTTAAGAAATGGCATAAACGGTAGGATCTTTAATGTTATTCGTAATATGTATCAATCAACCAAATCTTGCGTATTGAAAGGTGATTTAAGATCTGAGTATTTCCCCTCTAGTACTGGTGTTAAACAAGGAAATATTTGTCACCTTTACTCTTTTCTATGTATTTGAATGATCTTGAAGATTTTTTAGATAGTTGCGCTATTGATGGAATCAAATATTTGAATGATCAAGTCTCTAAACAGATTGGTTGCTACCTCAAACTCTGTTGTGTATTGTATGCTGATGACACCGCTATATTGGCGGATAATACTACATATATGCAGAGATCGCTTGACGCATTCGCAGACTATTGCGAATCGTGGGAGCTTTCCATCAACACACAAAAGACAAAGGTCGTGGTATTTGGCAATAAACGTCTCCAAATACTCCCAAGGTTCAACTTGTATGGCAACGAACTCGATATCGTTGACGAATTTACATACCTCGGTATTGATTTGTTCTTTAACGGTAGATTTTGCCGAGCAGTCAAACAAACTAGGACAAAAGCTACAAAGGCGATGTATGCGCCACTGTCGGAAGTACTGAATCTTCATTTATCTATCGATTTGTCTTTGAAACTTTTTGACTACATAGTCCCGGTCCTACTAAACAACGAACACAAACGAACATAAACGAACACAAACGAACACAAGTCAAAAAAGCGGAATAGAGGTGGAAATTGGGTTTGTGGGTGCGTGTATGTACATTCTATGTGTATGGGGTATTATTTCCAACTTTGATGACTTATTTTTAAAGTTATTAGCGTTGTTTTAATACAAAGCTACTAAACAACGAACACAAACGAACATAACACTGGCCGCATAGCACTATAAGCCGATAATCAAGGTGTTAATTAACTACCGCTTACTCTTTGGCTTACTCTTTCTCCTTATTAATTACACATCTCTGAGTTGTTTTGACTTTATATCACTCACTATTTTATTTAATATTTTAAGAAAAATCTAATTCAAATGAAGTGCATATTCTCCATGCTTGGACCTCTATATCTGCACTGGGATCGTACAAATTGTTAGTACTTGAAAGCAGAATTAAACAATTCAGAAATGTTTGCAAATAACACTTGTGAAAGCCTTAACACAAATAATATATTAGAAAACAATCGGTAAGAAAATAATTAACTGATTTGACACACAATTTAAATGAAATAGTGACTGACCAACCGTCGCGTCAGAACTAAAGCTATATTGTTCTATCTCCACTGTGGACCAATGAATCTATTTGGAAGTTGGAAATAATGCTTTCTCAGTCCTAGGTGTGAACATATTATTTCTAGGATAATTATTTGGTTAAAATAACACGGAAAATGGCGTGATTTGGGATTTGTGCACGCTTATATGAGTAAAAACCACAAAAAGCACTACTAGTATAGCACGGCAAAAACGGGCAAGTTTACACAAATTTGCCTATCTCAAAAGTGTTTTTTCGTGATCACACCCAAGATAGCAAACGTTTTGTCTCGAAACTCGTCATATAATAGTATTTTGATAAATCTGTACCAATTCCCCTACACAAATCTTCTAAGCTGATAAGAAACGCTCTTTATTAACTCATTCAAAGTGCCGTGACTATGCAACGAATGACGAACCATCTCTCAGATATTCGATTAGATAATGATTTTTGTGTTGCAAAGTATTTCAATTTACCTGACCATGATGTTAGATTCCATTTCAGCAGTCAGCCAATCGAACAAACACATGGTAATTCTAATCGAGGATGATGAAACTAAATCGAAATGATTGGAACGCGAAAATCAATAGTTCAATGGCAGAAATGTTGAAATCGCTAATCCGAGTTTGCGTGACATGCTTGTTAAATCAAAGTGCGTCATGTTGAAAAAATAATTAGCAGTACTTCTCATAATCGTTCCAATGCCAAACACAGGTCCAAAAAAAGCGGGATAGAAGGGTGAAATTGGGTTTGTGGATGCGTGGGGGTCATTCTGTGTTTATGTGTATCTCATAATGCCAAATCTTAAACTCGTTAGCGAATTCCAAAGATACATTTACGTAACAACTCGCGTCAACATACTTAATTTAAAAAAATATATATATAACTTTAAATTTGCCTGACTTCTACGAAGTCTTCTGGTCCCAAAGCCCAGATAAAGACTGAGACGGAGGGGAGTTAAACAAAGTCAAAACAACTCAGTAATCATTATGTAATTGACAAAGAGACAGATGATAAGCCACAAGAGTAAGCGAGAGTCAATTAACACCTTGACTAACGCCTTACAGTGCTATATATGGCCAATGTCACGTTCGTTTGTTCGTTGTTTAGTAGCTTTGTATTCAAATAATGCTAATAACTCAAAAAATAACACCGCCTACACATAGAATGTACCCCACGAATCCACAGATCCAATTTCACCCTTCTATTCCTGTTTTCGTTTATGTTCGTTTGTGTTCGTTGTTTAAGTATGACCACCCTATAGCCCAACCTATTTTATTGTACGGTTGTGAAATTTGGGGATTTGAAAATATTCGCCATATTGAGACGGTACACCTTGCATTTTGTAAATCATTGACGAATATGAAAAGCAGCACCCCGAGTTATATGGTTTATGGCGAATTAGGCCGATGGCCACTATCTATCGAGATCAAGAAGAGAATAATCTCATACTGGTGTCGAATTGTCAAGAAAGATAATGGTATCACATCAGTACTCTATAACTTACTGTTATAAATGCACAAAAATAAACACGTGAGATATATTGATTATATTTCAGGAGTTATCCAATCTGCGAATCTAAATGATAACTGGGATAACCAAACTCCTCTATCATGCAGCTCCTTTAGAAGTTTTAATACAACACTAATTGAAGAGTTTAGAATCCAGTGGCGTAACGATTTTGGTTCCTCGGAAAGAGGGGAGGTTTATAAACATCTGAAATCACAACCCTCATTGAGTTGGCACTATACGAACACGCCATTTGACATTATGATCCACGTTCAGATAATACGAACATCCAATCATAAATTGGGTATTGAGACCGGTAGGTGGAGAAAACGGAAAAGCAAACATAAAACTAATAACAAAGACAGTTCTTGCTCGCTTTGCAACGCACTGATATGTGATGAATTTCATTTTATATTTATGTGTCCGCAACTCAAAGATTTGCGCGAGTAATATATTCAGAAGTCATGTAATGACGCACCGTCGAGAGAACTTTTATTCGAAATTCTTAGCTCGACCAGTCCTGAGGTATTGAACAATTTGGCAATTTTTATTAAACTAGGTTTGAAATATTTCCAATAATGGCACCTTTGAAGGCATTATTGTATTTTTAGCTGTACTCCTTTGCATATATTGATTATGTTAGGTGTGTATGTTATTTAATGTCACATCTTTGTTTAGTCCACTGAATTACATGTAGCTGTACGATGTTACAGTTGAATATTTAATATTTGTTTTGTAATGTTTTTGCATGTGAACCGCCAATGTTCGTTCTATGTGTAATAATTGTCTCAATTCCCATGTAAAGCATTCATTCACAACATTCCTGATATTTTATCCTCAGTCATAGAGAAAGTTTTATATGAAATGGCTAGAATTGTAACAGGGGCAACAATTAGCCCAAGTAAGGACCTCATCCTATTAGACACAGGCTGTGAATTTTCATCGCGCCGGATAAAACACGAACTCTGCCAATTTTTCAAAATGATCAAAGGAACAGCACCATCTATACTGATGAATCTTGTACACCCAGTTGATTATTACGATACTGGTTATAACTTTCGTTTCGAGCACATAAGATTTCCACCGTGACATACACATAAATATCACATACAACTATTATATGAATTCATTTTTTCTATCTGCTATAAGTGAGTGGAACTCTCTACCTGACACCACACGCAATTGTAATATAATAGATGATTTAAAACGCAAGCACAGGGCGCGTCCTAATTTACTATTGCCACAGTAAATGTCGCAGATTGCGAGTACTCCATTCTCTTTTACGAATAATGGAATTCATAATGTTCTTAATGTAACCCCCATTTTACATTGTCAATAAACTCTCTCCTGCCTCTCGCGACATCATAATTGCCATTATTTTAGTATTTCCATTCCTCCCCGTCAGATCCCCACTCTCCACCTAACGGAGAAGGGTTGGTTTGGTTTAAACATATTTATTGTAACTCAGTTTACAAGGGATTGGGGGACAAGTTATAACAACTTAAGGTGGCCCCTCTCCCGACAATATTTACACAAATGTTTAAACAAGATGAATAACAGATATAACGTACATGTAATAATAAGAATGGTGATGATGATGATGTCTGGTGATTGATGTTATACCGGTTCTGGTATCCTCTCCTGTATATATCATGCCATTCCGTGCCGTAAGTTGTTTACGATTGTTCTTCATTAAGTGAAACGTTTGCTTTCTGATATATATTTTTGTACAATGTAAAAGAGTAGCTGGTTTCGTCGCTGTGGAATGTTTGGGGCGCCTCTGAGGAAGTTTTTTTTTATATTTAAACATATTTATTGTCATGTATAATGGTTATATTAATACATTATTATTAGGGATTGGAGGACAAGTTCTGGAAACTTAGCTGGACCTCCGCTCCCTACGACAAATATAAATTCAAACATATGTAAACAGAGTAATATTTATAAATAAGTTTGGTACGACGGGCATGATGTGTCAAATGTATATACTAGATCGAACCAGGTTAAGCATGATTTCGTAAGAGAATCGAAAAACGATGGCGGGCTTTTTATACATATTAGGGAATATTTGAATGGGACTTGACTAGGAGGGTTATTAAATAGGAAGTTGTTTACTTCTACTATTGTGAAAGCATACTCATCTAGTCTATCATATAATTTAGTTCTTTGCGGTCGGAACAATGGACATTCGAAAAAGAAGTGAAAGGCATCCCCGATCTCTGTGCCACAATTACACGCTGGGCTTTCGGCTATAAAGTTATCATACATATCTAAGCGAAGTTCACTGCAACCGTTGCGAATTTTAGAATGGATTCTATTTTCTATCCGACTCCCAGTTTGAAAATAAGGAGGTGGTTTTAGGGTCAAATCTATAAAACTAAGATTGATCTTAAATTATGTTAGGTTAAACGTATCAGTTACGATAGTTGGAAGCTTATTCCATGATTGTGTCATAACGGGTAGGAAGGATTTTTTTTAAATGTTCTGTGTGACAGAAGTAACAATAGAAGTTTCCAGGGTTCCGCTTTGAGTATCTCGAGATATTGCCAGCACGAGGAGGTAAGATAGTTGATAAGTATTTGGGTGCAATGTTGTTGGTAATTTTATATATGTAATGTAATTGATGATGTTCGGAGAAGGGGTGCGAAACTAAAGGGGGGCAATCATAACAAAAGCAATTGGGTTTGTTGTTTAATCCCCTTTCCAACAGTCCATATGTTTCTGTTCTATTCTATTGTTAAATGTTTATATCTGTTATTAGGATTGTAATACATATGTTTACACTAAAGGTGTGTGTCTCAAGCAATAGTATAACAAAGTGCACATCAAGGTCACGTATATACGCTTGGGTTTCACAAAAAATCGCCATGTAACTGATACAATGTATATAATGTTATGAGTATTGATGCTTAGACTGCATGCCGGTACTGAATAAATAATATCGCGTAGCTCTCTTAATTAATAACGGTGGTTCGAAACCACTCACATAAATTTGAAAATGTCATCTCGTTTTAACCCTTAGCCAACAAAACGGCCCTGTGCCAATGAATTCTCTTTTATATGCGAGTCGACCATAGGTCGCCTCGCATATATAAGAGAATACATTGGCTTAACACATATTAAAAATGATAAATTGTCAAAGAATGTAGAAAAATATTAAAAAAATTGTTAAAAAATGTAAGAAAAAATTATAAAATTGTTAAAGAATGTAAGAAAAAAATGGTAAAAAGTGTTAGGCCAATGCATTTTCTTATATATGTGAGGCGACCTATGGTCGACTCGCATATATAAGAGAATACATTGGCACAGGGCATAACTGTAACTATTACTATGTGGTCAATGGGCCGGTTCCAATGATATCCATATTTGTATGGTTCTATTGAGACAAACCCAAGATAATTTAGGCTGTTGCAGCTTCATTTGGGCTATTTTTCTGGGCGTTTTGTTGGGTAAAGGGACACAATTGTCCCCTCAGTATCATATCCCTAAAAACATATTACGGAGTTGTTCGGGTGCCTGAAGCTGACAAGAGAGTATTCAGGCGCTATGCCAACTGGAGGAATGTAGCATTCTACTCACTTCAACGAAAATCTCAAGCAAATCGACCGTACCACTACATAGAAAACATCGTCTAAACTACACTCAATTGTAAATATTTTCTTCTCGATTAGGGACTAACTAACGAAAACGATTTCACCACCGAGAGTGGTTACATTTAATTAATATATAAGAATTATGGTGTGTCATGTCAATTTGGATATAATATTTGTAAAAATATAACTACTTTTAACAAGACTATTCTCCATTTCTATTTGATAACCCTACCGAAGTGTTTCCCATCACTTTAACCTGTCACATCTCACATGAATACACAAAAAAGAAACCGCAATGGTCAAAATGCGCTGTTCACAGTCAAGATGCGCTGTTCACAGTCAAGATGCGCTGTTCACAGTCAAGATGCGCTGTTCACAGTCATGTTCTGGTTACTATTGTTCCGGTTGTGCTGTCGTTACCAATCACGAGTGCATGCCACTTTGGCTGTTGAGTCAAATCTTAATCAGCGTCCACTTTTATTCAATGACATGTTATCTAAGATATGGATGTAAGATATGTTTTATTTGTGTTCTTATTCATATATAAAATATTATTGGATCCGATATCGGTGCTCAAGCGATCCTTAAAGTGATGTGAAACACTCCGGCAGGGTGATCAAATAGAATTGTAGATTAATCTTGTTCAAAGTGGGTATGTTTATAAATATTATATCCAAATTAACAATAAACACCGTCATTCTTATATATTAATTACATGCAGTGACTATCGATGGCGAAATCATTTTCATCAGTTTATCTCCGATTGATGCGTCCCGAATCGAGTAGTAAATATTTAAAAATGAGTGTTGTTCAGACGATGTTTTATGTGGAGTGGTACAGTCGATTTGCTTCAGATTTACGGTGATGTTAGTAGAATGCTAAATTCCTACAGTTGGCATAGCTCCTGGATACTATCTTATCAGTTTCACTTACCCGAACAAGTATACATAATATGTCTTTAACCATATTGTCCATATTTATACTAACACATTGATATATATACAAATCATTCAATTATACAGTTCCTCTAGTTCTGCAGGCGAACTTGGCTATTATCACATACGTTTCTTCTCTAATCATTTTTAAATGTCTCATTCCAGTACAGGCCTTTGGATGATTGGGACAGCCCGTACATCGAGTGCGATGGCGAGTATTTGGGGCATCTGAGTTCACAGTATATGCAGAGAACGCAAAAATATGCAAAGCCACCGATCTCTTTCCTGGATTCATGTTAATGATGGCTTGCTTCTATGCATTCAACGTGGCTAACCTAGCAGAGTTGTGCACACACTGACAAATATCCAGTGGGTGTTGTCAAAGATTAATGACAGTTCCCTTTGGACGGTTTCAATAATAAGACAAAGGCTTTTACGGATTTCCGCCTCTGCGTATAATGAGTACGAATCGTGATCACTGAGTACGCATCAAAGAATCCGCGCACAGCTATCAAAAGTATGCGTCTTCCGCGGTAACGGAAATTAGGTTAGCAGAGTGTATTTCCCATATCTCTATATAGACTGACGAGTCAGCATATACAGGAAGAAAAATAAAACATGCGTGCATCTGATTATTGCTAGCCATGTTATTGAATGTATACATATTGACATTCTCGTTCGTGTGTGTGTGTGTGTGTGTGTGTGTGGGGGGGGGGGGGGTTTCATGTGAACCAATCCCAATGTTCTGGCCACTACAATCACACGGATGCCACAGGGACGGTCCAGGCTGGTTCATATTGTTCGCGACAAACATATCGACAATGTTGGCATTTCAAGTGCTAATTGCCTGGCATGGCTTTGTTGGACGATTCCAACTTGTTTCTTTGCGAATGTAGTCGATGGTAGTTCCGCTACATATATGTGTGGAGTTCTTAGCGGTACGATTGCGACACGGGGGTCCCGTCTGCAAGTCATGTCATTGCAGACATCCTATTGAAATTCTGGCAAGTCGGGGTATAATTTCGGCACTTCTGCGTGGCCGCAACCCCAACCGTGTGCGTGTGAGTTTTCATGAGATCCCGCACTGTTCTGGTTTCTAAAATACCGCCTATACACAATGGGACCGGTCTGGACTGATTCGGATCTGACCTGCTCCGGGCTTGTCCCGGCGGTTTTTAGTCACATCGGTAATTGACGCCCTGTAAATATATATGGGGTGGTATTATGCGATTCGGGGCTGATTTAATACGATTCCGTATTATAATAAAGAAAAGCGATGGCAATTTCGGGCTAACATCGACTCGTGTTGGTAAACCGCGATACTCTATTGACAGAGCGTAAACGAACAGTTTCAATATCAGTATGATCGTTAAGACATATGGTGAGCTGAATAGAGTTTTATTCAGGCAAATGTGGCATGAATTATCAGAAATATTTGAAAATATGTAGTCCCTGCAAAAAAATATAACATTAGACATCTCTGTATTACTTCGCCGTGCACCAGAGAACATTAAATATGATGCACGTGAAGTTAAATCTGTCTAATATTCTCATAGAGGTCGAAATACTAATCTATAATCTTCCCAAATCATTGATTAGAAATGTAAGATGGTCTTCTATATGATCATCTCCATTCAATTGTCTACGATACTCTGAATTACGTTGATTTCAATATCGGATAAACACACGTATTTTGGGAACAAAAAAGTTGCTATATATGACGAAGGCATCTGAAAACGCTCACTGTTACCGGTGTCATTTACTTGAGAACATTGCCCTCATATTATATGAATCCTATGCCGTAACACTGTTTACAACATATAGGGGTGCAGCAATGGCTGCAAGCTGGACTTTCTCTATCATTCATATCAAAATACTTATCGGTGTTCCCCGTCAACATTAGGGGGTAAACCCGCTCGCTGCGCCGCAGGGCGAAAATGCAGCGAGCGGCAAACCCTCTTTTCTGGACTTAGAAAGCTTCCGACGCCTCCCCGAACACCCGGGCGGGTGCCCGGACCACCCCCAAACTCGCATTTCAATGGACTTTACCAAGCTGTTCCAGGACAGTTCTGGCATATTACACCGTTCCCTCGCTCATATTTAATCCATATCCACTTTGATCCTGCCTAGAATTTTGTTAGAAATCACCATTAGGAAGTTCAAAGTTCAACATGACTCAAAAAATCACAGCACACGTCCAAACAGCTGGTCAAAAATTAATTTTATCCAGTTTCAGCCTGATTGAATATATATAAGCTTCTCACATATTAGGTATGCACACATGTATACTTGTCTAATATAGCTGAAGACACGTATATACCCGAATCAATAAATGTGATGATGGTTTGCAGAGATGTCCTGGCCAAAGAGTCGGATGTTGGCGTTCAACCGTCCAGCACATCTACTAAATGGGCCGAATATCTCATCGTGATAAATGTTCACAAGCGATGTAATGGAACAAACAACCCCGCATATATATGTTCATATAAAGGGAATACGACAACAATATATGACATTGGGTGACATAAATTTCACAGACATTAACCCTCTTGCTGTTAATTTCCCATGTTACGACGTCGAGACCGATATTACGGTCTGCCGCATCCAAAAGGGGATCAGTTACATCACCCTGACGCGATAAAAGGGTTTGGAAACAAGTTGATGCTAAAATTGCAAAATGCAAACAACTGGGTAAATTAACGTAGGCCCTAAGTGACATTGAATGGTGACGCACACTTCGATTCTCATCGGATGATTGAAGTTAAGCTACACCGAACCTAGTTAGTATGTTGATTGCTACATTTAGCCCATTCAGTAAATGTACTGGACCTCTTCATGCCAAAATATGCAATGCATTGACATTAAGAACATGCTAAGATTTGATATCATACACCAACCACATTTGTTGTGTGCAGCACAGACACACATTGAATGCTAGTCACCAAACATTTCAACTTTCTCCAACCACAATCGCCATATTGGGTAATTACCTTGTAATTTTTGCAGACCCCCCCCCCCCACACCCTGCCCACATTGCTTACATATTACATATACCAATCCAAATTTAATCCCGACATAGTATCCATGAAATTCTTTCTACATATACTTGATAAGATATACACGCTGGTCATCCTATAATCCCCGTTACGTGCAAATACTCAGTAAAACCGCAGCGGGCAAGTTACGCGGCGCCCGCTTCGTGTTTTACTGACGCCCACATCAGCGGCGTTTACTTGCCCGCAGCGGGGATTATAGGATTACCAGCGTGATATACCGCTTAGAGAAATATCATTATATAGCTATGAAGAGAGTTATACTCAATGCTTCGAGTTGGAATGGTATGACATATACCTTGCCCTGTCAAGTACTTTGATGACCCATAACTAATTTGTGGTTTTATTCGTTTTCTCTTGCTGGTGATTGCCACATTAACGTTATTTAAATGCCGGGCACGGAGTTGGTTATAGTGGAGACTATACATTACATGTTATTTAAATTAACAAATTAAAAATGTTCTGGCCATCGTCCATTCATAATTGATCACTGGAAAGATAAGAAAGTTGCCCAAACTATATCAAATTGCGTCCATTTATATATATACCCACGTCAAAATAAAAGAAATTATTCGAAACATGTCTGTGTTCTTACTTTATTAACCCTTTTCTGCCACCACCCATATCTGAATGTGCTAAAAAATTACCTTGACATGAATGTCACGTTTTCTTCATTTTAGCTGAATTTTGGCAAAGTAAACAATGACGAAGTACATGCATGTGGTCGATATAATAGCTTGTAGATACCACTTCCGGAAAATATGCCATACGATTCGCTAGGCAAATTGGGCGCACTTAGGGTTCACATTGGGCGCACCTACCCAATTTTCGAAAAAAATCGACATAAAACCAAAATTTGCCCTTCATAAGAATGCATTTATTGGCGGAAATTTTGGCTCGTTGGATCGCCAAACCGTTTCTACAAACTTCCAGGGTGAGCATTTTTGTCAACCTGTCATCTAAAAGGGGCAATTCAACTTCGTTTGACATGATACTGGTCCGATTTTGCATCATATATTAGAGTATGGTCCATAATGACGTCACGCTTTACTCCCATGTCGTGCTCAAACCCGACAAATCTGCCTTTTTGTTCATCTAGTTTGTCGGGCGCTCAAAACTATGATCTCATATTCATTAAAGGGGCGTCAATGGGCCCAAATTTTGGTCGAAAATTGCAATTTTCGGTTCTACAACGAGAAGCAGAAATAGCATCAGAGGGGTTAATTTTTTATTTAATTGGAATGCCTCCGTGCCAAATAAGTTGTCGTATCGCGTTCTTTATGTTTCTAATTTGTTTTATGGGTATAATGAGCAGAGGACTTGTTTCAGAGAAGAAATCTGAAAAACGACCATTTTTCACTATATTGATCACTGGAAAGATAAGAAAGTCGCCCAAACGATATCAAATTGCGTCCATTTATATACCCACGTCAAAATAAATAAATTTATTCGAAACATGTCTGTGTTCTTACTTTATTAACCGTTGTCTGCCACCACCCATATCTGAATGTGCTAAAAAATTACCTTGACTTGAATGTCATTTTTTTCTTCATTTTAGCAACTGATTTTAGCTTAATTTTGGCAACGTAAACAATGACGAAGTACATGCATGTGGTCGATATAATAGCTTGTAGATACCACTTCCGAAAAATATGCCATACGATTCGCTAGGCGAATTGGGCGCACTTAGGGTTCACATTGGGCGCACCTACCCAATGTTCGAAAAAAATCGACAGAAAATCAAAATTTTCCCTTCATAATAATGCATTTATTGGCGGAAATTTTGGCTCGTTGGATCGCCAAACCGTTTCTACAAACTTCCAGGGGGAGCATTTTTGTCGACCTGTCATCTAAAAGGGGCAATTCAACTTCGTTTGACATGATACTGGTCCGATTTTGCATCATATTTTAGAGTATGGTCCATAATGACGTAACGCTTTACTCCCATGTCGTGCTCAAACCAGACAAATCTGCCTTTTTGTTCATCTAGTTTGTCGGGCGCCCAAAACTATGGTCTCACATTCATTAAAGGGGCGACAAAGGGGCGTCAATGGGCCCAAATTGTGGTCGAAAATGGCTATTTCGGTTCTACAACGAGAAGCAGAAATGGCATCAGAGGGGTTAATTTTTTATTTAATTGGACTGCCCCCCGTGCCAAATAAGCTGTCGTATCGCGTTCTTTATGTTTAAATTTGTGTTATGAGGATAATGAGCACAGGACTTGTTTCAGAGCAGAAATCTTAAAAACGACCATTTTTCATTCTAGGTTACAATACACCAAATGATTTGCATAGGCCTCAGTGTTAACAAATCCCGCTGGCATGTATTCGCCGGAAAGCTTTGACCCTGCACGAGTATCAAAAATTGAAGAACGTCCTTTTAGACGCACGAAAATGTGCCCAAAAGTACTTGTAAACGTGCTGCGTCACACTGCAGTTTTGACAAACGTCACACTACCCTTAAAATGGAGAAAAAAATAACATCGAAAAAAACACCAACCCCTCCCATAAATTATTTGCCAATTTGACAGCCGTAACCGTTTACCATGTGGCTAAATTTGATGTTTCTCGTCGGGAAACACGTTTGTGCATTTTTTCGTGCACTTGTCATCCATGTGTCATTGACCCTTCGGCTGCCAGGATTTTTTTTATGCTGATCTTAGCTTGGGGGTCCCAGGGGAAATCACTCTACTAATTTGTATTTGGTGTATTATAACCATAAACATAGTCTGGGTAATACAAACATATGTTGTTTCGATTCTGAATGTGGGTAATGTGTGTGCGTCCCAGACCAAATGTATATTTCAGAGTTATGGAGGCACGGACTCAGTATGAGTGTCCATTGCTTCATATTTACTTAACTCAGATAGCGTGAACAAATTCTCATTTCTTATCGAAATGGCCATGTGTCGATCGTAATGGTACATTGAGATATCCCTCAAACCAAATCAAGCTTGAAAATCGGATGCCGGTGTTCGAACCCGCGCCAACCTCGTCTAGCACAGACTCGGCTTCGGGGACATCCTTAAATGTGGTCTATCTCTTTGTAAACATGTGTTATATAGTTACCGGGGTATAACGGTGGTCTATCTCTTTGTAAACATGTGTTACATAGTTACCGGGGTATAACGGTGGTCTATCTCTTTGTAAACATGTGTTACATAGTTACCGGGGTATAACGGTGGTCTATCTCTTTGTAAACATGTGTTATATAGTTACCGGGGTATAACGGTGGTCTATCTCTTTGTAAACATGTGTTATATAGTTACCGGGGTATAACGGTGGTCTATCTCTTTGTAAACATGTGTTATATAGTTACCGGGGTATAACGGTGGTCTATCTCTTTGTAAACATGTGTTATATAGTTACCGGGGTATAACGGTGGTCTATCTCTTTGTAAACATGTGTTATATAGTTACCGGGGTATAACGGTGGTCTATCTCTGTGTAAACATGTGTTATATAGTTACCGGGGTATAAATTAGTAGATATGAATCGAAGACCCCTATCCGGAAATGCTTCTATCGATTAATATTTTATCTCATGTGACTAGCTAAGCCTTATCCGCGCTCGTGATTGGTTGATTGACATTCACTATTATCGATAGTGTACTCCACGAAGCCATAGTGGGCCTCCTAATTTTAGCACACCCACTATCGCTTGGAAAATCAAGAAATCTATTTTTAGCATGCCCACTATTCCGGGGAGGTATTTTGAAAGTCATCTCCGCCTCGCTGCAAAAGTTCAACATGTTTTTATCCGAAATGTCTTTGTAATCGACAACTAGAGCACAATAAATGATCGTAAACAATTTCTTTATGTTATTTGTGATGTTTACCCATGTTTGGTGTGGCGATTTATCATGTTCCTTTCTCCGCCGATCACAATATCGCTTCGATATTTTTGTCTATTTCCGCTACTAAATTTTCTGAACGGATCTTGTTTTCGGTAAAAAAAAGTATTGTTTTGAACTGATGCCATTGTTTAATAACATCAACAACAACGACGTCTGCTTTCCATTGTTAATAATTCCCGAGGACAAAAATGTAAGATTTGCCCAATTAGAAGTCGGGCAATTTATTGAAGAAATTTGACAAGTAAAAAATAAAGAAACAACAAAACTTTGCACTGAAAATATTGAAATCGTTCTGCAATGAAAAGGGAATTCATGGGAATATAGATGATTGTGAATCGTTTGACATTATGAGTCCTGGGACAGAATAAAACACGTTCGATAACATATAAATATTGCACGGCTTGTCGGTGACTATGCCAAAATAGTGGTCCTCGGTGGAGGAATAGTCCCCTCGCCTCCGGCGAGGGGACTATTCCTCCCCTCGGACCACTATTTTGGCATAGTCACATCCAAGCCATGTAATGTTTATATAGTATTCATTATATTTCGAATATTTTTTGTTCTAAAAACGTGTGCTTGTTTAGCTAACGAACAATAGTGGTTACTGTTAACAGAGACCAGAATTTGTTTTTGTAATTTTGTCACAAATAAACGTTAAATTTGCTCATTATCGCTTACACTATGGAATAAAACAATACAAACAAATTAGCTATGGAAAGTAGCTATGGGGACACCCTAATGATATATATGGCTATATTGTATCACCTGAATGGTCTGTTCTAAAAATAGAACAAGAAAGTGTCCCATTTAGTCATCTCATTTTAATATAAAATATTCGAAATTAAATCAATATTAATTGATAGAAGCGTTTCCGGACAGTGGTCTTCAATTCATATTTATTATTTTATACCCACGAAACTATTTCAAATTAATTTAAAGAGAGAATCCCTTTCACCGAGAGTTAGGAAGGGTATCAGTCTGAACATGGGTTCGAACATACTACCTGTTTCATCACCAATCTTGCAAAGTATCATTATTACAAATGGAATCATTGATTAATACAAAAACAACCTGCTGGGTAGTCGAAATTATTATGATTGAGCAGCACAAGCGGGCACATCACTTACAAACGGACATATAATGCAGGTAGGCAACATGCGCGCGACCCACAACACATGCACAATACACCAAACGGTTGTGGCAAACCATATACACACACTTGACAAATGATACATCTTTCAAGCAAAACGATACAAATAAATATACACAAAACTTCTACATATATTCCGACCACATACATGCGAGATTGTGCATACACATGCATTTCGACCATACACTGGCGAGATATGTTCAATAACGACAACATGAAAGCAATGCATACTACAAAGTAAACAATGTAACACCAACTTAAGGATAATCCGTACATATATGTGTGTAATACATCTCAAAGATAACATCGCATTGCATAAATACCAATGTAATCAATATAAAACTGACCAAATGACAAGAAGGTATTCAGAAGAATAGACAGGTGAGAAGAGACAGCCCGAGAGAAGCAAATGCGAGAGTAACATAAAAGCGACAGAAAGGCAGAGAGAAACAGAAAAGAGTACACACACTGACATATTGAATACAAACTAAACCTACACATTGGCGGAACTAATTATGAACACAACAGTACTTCTTGAGTCTATCATCAGTCAGTTCATTCTGAGGAATTCAATGTCAATTAATTCTATTCCTTTCATTCAATCACTGCTGCGACATTCAAAGTTTGCGCCAATTATCACAAACTTTTCACCGTGGGTTTTAATATATAGGCTCCCAAGAACAGTACTCATTGAAGTTGCTCCAATATAAATTCAGTTTATAGTGTTAAAAGTATATCAATAGATTCAATAGACACATCGATCCCACCTCGTGATATACTACCTTCGAAATTCTTGATATGCCATTCTTGAAACATTACAGTGCACTTCCTCCAAATATGTAGGTTGTGTAATTGGTGGTAACGTTATTAGTTCATGAGCTTGTAGGACCCCTCGTGCACCCCCACTGCTTAAATTCTTTGGAATTTCCATGTACCCTAATATGTATTGTTCAGGAAAAATGATATTAACAGCAAAAGTCTAGCCTTACTCATTTTCAATTTTGTTCCGAACATGATGGGGTGGGGGAAACGTAAACTGATATAAATGAACTTACTATTATTTGAATTATCTATCCAATAGTACCAATAGGACCCTTTCTTTGATGACGTCACCAGCGGTCAAACGGTCAAGCCACGGCGATGAAAACGCAAATTTAATACGTTCTGGGTTGCTATGAGTCATATGACCCACCATATACCTCCTCACCATTGAACTTCTTTGGTATTTTCATGTGCTCTATGGTGTATTCTTTAGGAAATATAATGTTACCAGCAAACATGTTTGGTCTTAGTGTACTTAGTAGCCGAAAGTTTAACCCTACCTTCATTTTGACTTATTTTTATAACGACAGAGTACGGAAATGGTAATAACCAACAAGTGATGTTATTATAGTCGGATTGTAACAATTAAGGTGTCATTCGGTGGGTATTTCAATTGTATTGGTAGCAATAAACTGCTGATACTCCCATTGGTGATGTCATCAAAGGTTAAAATATAAGGTAGCAGTACACGATTTCACGGGTTGTAGGGGGTCTGAAAAATAGAAAAATAAGTATCTGGGGGCCATAACAGCCAGTGTAGCCTGTGTTAAATGTGTATTTACTGGTTTGAAGGTTTAATTATTTTACAAAACTGGGAAAGTTCTCAAAAAATTGAAAAATTTGGATACGCAACAGGGTTTTCGTATTCAGTGGAGGCCAACTCTGTGTTATTGGTTACAGGAAAATAGCCCGATTTCTCTCCCCTGAATTCTGTCATCTGGGCTCGCAAGACATTTTTTTCAAATTGATACGATAACTTTTTTTTTATTTCAAATATTTCTCATCACTAACATAGCTCTATCAGGTGGAAGAAGCTTATTTACTGACATTCGCTCTATCATGGTCTGTTTTTGGGTTGAAAATGGTCAATTTGAGTAAAAAAAATGGGTAAAATTGAGCGTTTTGTGTGTGCAGACCAAGGGGCATAACTCAATAACAAATTGTACGAAGAAGCTAAAGTACGGACAAATGATTACACCTAAAATGTCTTTCAAAATTAAAACATGCTTGATGGGACCTATGCCAAAGATAATGGCTCAGCATTGATTTGAACTACAGTACCCCCTCCCAGGTTGGCAAAATTGCTGGAAATCGTGTACTGCTACCTAAGGTCATGAAAAATGTAACGAAAACACAAATATTGACTGCCTGTCATGTAGGATTAATTCTCATAAAAAACAAATTTTGATGATGACTTAAATGGACTTTTTGAACATTAATAGTTAGTCTAATTGGTTGTAATTCAAAAGTATCCATAACAAAATCAATATAGTGTTGATATTCCCATACTGAAACATTTAAGTTTTGAATCATAGTGAGAAATTTGTGGGGACGGAATTCAACAATCAGTCACTGCTATCATCACTGTTAACACTACTTATACTGTCAAAGTCTTCATCGTTGTCCGATGAATCAGTATCACTTCCACTTTCCATCTCCTGTCGGTCCAAAATATCGACCAACTGAATTGGCAATATGTCACCACTTGTCCACATTGGTCCCATGATACCATTGTCACGTCTCCATCCATGATGACCGTCTTTAACTGGGTCAGGAATTGACGCCATAGCTATGTGTCCCCGTTTCCAAATACCAATTTGATAGTTTGCTCGGTACATATGCTGTATCAAACAACTTTTGCAAGGGAGGAGTGAACTGAGATCAAATGTTGTTTTCTTATTCAATTCTGAACCACACTTTGTCTGCAGTTGGAGATACCGCACTAATATCTGACACTCGTTATTTACCATACGGAGCGCATATGAATTTTTCGAGCGCGCTAACGACTTCACTTGGAACCTCCCAAGAATCTCCTAACTTCGAAAATTCGTCCTGGAAATTCTCACCTTTCTCTAGAAACTTGATAGGCCAGTCTTTTCCCGCTACCTTAAAACAGCTGACACGTCGCTTCCTGTAAATACCAGCCTTTTCTCCAGAAAATCCGCGCATTAACTGCTTAAAATAGAACTTGTTTTAAGTAAATAATCTGCTAAGAATGGGAACATTTTGAGTAGATAATGTGCTGAAAATGAGAGCATTTTAGTCACATTATAGACTCAAAATGAGGCGATTTTAAGCAGATTATGTGCGAACAATGACAAGAAAGCTCACGACTATTCGTGTTACGCGCTTTAACATGTGTTTTCACAGTGGCCCGCTCCAAAAACGAAATAACGGGTATGAGCCCACTATCTGCTTTTCAGAATCAAATAATCACATTATGTACATATTTCACATTATAGGTCGATTTTATGCATATTTGCGCGAGGACATATTGGTAAATGCATGTAATTCGGTGCATTAGACTGGGCTATTGTAGTAACATCAATGCAATGCTTGTTGTTCCCATTCCCGGTCGCAAACAATACATTTAGACCCCGAAAATCTTCGGCATAGTGGAGCAGAATGAAGAAAATGTCTGTGTCCGGACTTCTGACTCTGGCGAACTTAAAGGTACGATTGGCCTTGGCGGTGGGTATCCTGTGAAAATATTTCCACCCGTCAAAAACCGCCACAAACAGAAAGAACAACAAAATGTAGACAGACTTTGTCCGTATACAAATAAGAAATATCGCATAAACAGTATGTTATTGTCATATATTTGACCATTGTTATGTAAAAAAAGCATACAAAGTTACTTTTCTGGTGTTTGTTTATATTATGATGGTAAACATAAAGAGCGTTCTCTGTTGGTGAATTCCTGATATGGAACGAATAAAGAGCGTTTATGACATTTTTGTGTGATTAGCCAGCAGCATTGTGCTGTCTTCTGTAACACAACCAGGCTCTTGCTTAGGTAAAATATAGTAAATCTTAATGATAGCATGTTGTTCACGCAATGGTCATGGTAAATATGAACGAAACTGTATGCGTTTTAATGTTTTTCTGTTTACGGTGATTGCAACAAATATGAATATTTTCGACAACTAAGGCTTTAAAACCTTAAAGCTCTTAAAACCCATCTGTCTGGCATAGTAACAGTAGAGGACCACTCTGGTATCAGTTTCTTCCTAATCGGACTTAATTGATGGGATTTCACTGCAAGACATCTTCTGACCATCTGATGTCAATTGATAAGGAAATCCTTGACATATCAATATCACTTCATGGCCCTGCAGTTTTGGCCTTGCAGTTTTTTTCTGCGGAGGAACCATTGATCCAAACAGTTAGCAAAACATTGAGAAGCCTTATTCTTATTGTCATCATTAATGAGAAAGAGCTTCCAAAACCTTTGGTCGTTTAGTGTTAATGCCACAAACAATCAGCTTTTCGCTGCAGCCACTTCTCTAGCGTTCTACACATTTGACTGAATCTTCAAAATACATGTCAGTGCTGAAAATCACAGTTGACTTTTGTAAGGCGTAACTCAAAATTCTATCCGCTATCTCACCGAATTTTGATGGTATGCCAATTAGACTGTAAAAAAAAACTGCATTTCCATCTTCAATGATGACACATTTGTTTGGATCGCGTGGGAGAGGAGTGAGAGTGTCCTCACAGGAACTGGTCATGTAGTGAAGACTCTTCGATTTATCAGTGTTTTGCAAGGAACCCATCTGCTAGTCCTACGCTGTATGGAACAGGAGTCACCGGATGTCAGCAGCTTCCGGATGTCAAGTTTTTCTTCATCTGGCCGCTACTGTGCTGTGCCTTTACCAAGAGACGGCAGGCGATGTTACCCTGCTGATTATACTCAATAGTTCTGTTTTTAGATATAATCAGTTTTACAAACTTGTTCATTGTCACAAAGCTTTTAAGATTCATCCTTTTGATGGGCTCAAAAAAGTCTGGCTAACAACAGTATAGCTTTTTTTTAGCGGATTTTCTAAAAAATAGTTCCTTTGCATCCTTTCCAGCTTCTTGTGCTCTTCAAATATCTGCTTCGACATCAACCGGTACTGGTGCGTCAGATGAAACGACATACAGATTCTCCTTGTCAGAGAACGTGAAAGGACTTTGGAATCTTTGAATTGATGCAACGGCACGACCAACTTGGTTTTCAGTCCTGGTTTTCTCTGCAGGCCGACTATCCCATATAGAATGTAGTTCTTGACAATTGGAGAAATAATATTGAATGAATAGGATTTACATCATTGTTCTACATTTCCAAATATTAATCATAGTAGATTAATGTGTATCAAGCAGTGTTTGCGCTGGACCGAAAAATATTGTGGGCAAAAGTTTAGCCAAATGATAAAAACTTTGGCCAAAAGTTTTTGGCCAAATTAAAAAAAACTTTGGCCAAATTAAATTCTCATTTTCTCGGCGCTTCACAATTAATGACTAAAAGATTTGATATAAACTTTATTTGTTACTCAGAATAAAAACGGAGACGATGGACTGTTCTGCGTTGGTTATGATTGTTACTTGTATTTCCTTTATGTTTTACTCTCAGATGAAATATGGGAGTTGTTACCTGAAACGAAATTCACAAAAATTAAACTAACATTCTATATGATTATAATTATAATCACATAAATCCGCTTGTAACAACTATGTCGCTGACACCATAACGGTCGCTACCTATTGCTTATTATGTTAAGGTGATACCGGTTGAATATCTATTGTATTCAAACCTTTTATGATGTGAAGCCAGGTTGTTATTAGACGGGGTGCAGTTTATGACACACTACGTAACCATTGAGTTAAGAACTGTTCGCCTGTACATCAAGGTATATTAAATCAGTTTTGTAAATTATGGTTTCATACATACAATCTAGTCATTTTTTTGTTTGCATAATTGTAGAGGCATGTCATACATATTGGAAGAGTGGGTGTGTAGTAAATAAGATTTCAGAATAAGCTACCATATACGATAAAATATACAACCAGGCTCATATATTTCACCAACATCAGTAAGTATCTACATATGCACCAGGGATTTTAGTTTGATGACTATTGCATACCAGCTGTTCATAAACACATATTAGTTAAGACAGTATACTAGGTGAAATAAACATCAGTTGTAGCAGACAACAGTAAAGCCAACACCGGTAAGTATCTACAAACAATGAAGATGTGTTACTTAGTTTGTGATAGCTTAAAAGTTTACCTTAAATATGGGGCAGTTGAAGTACAACAGAGTTGAACACTGAAAGCGAATTGGATTAAGTCAACTGTTGGGCAAATTTCAAGGTTGCTAAATTAAATATCAATAGTAGGATATTAAAATGTGATATGCACTGTAATTGGATTGCAGTCCGGTGAGCCCAGCTCCTGTGCTATAGCCTCCCCTCGATTTGGAATGTTTCATGAACGTTTCTTCGATAGTTTTGTCAACAGCACATCGATTACCTGGTATGAAAGATCTTGCTGCACTGATTGCACCTCTTTTCAATAATTCTGTGGCACCAACATCTGATATTTCTATGTTTGCGATGAACATAGAGAAGTATGTCAGTTATCGGGCACAGTTATCTCCACCAAAGCGGATGAATATGTCAGACATCAGACAGACACTGTTCATATGCAGTGAAGTCATTAATCTTCACAGCTTGCATCATGATTGTTAACCGCGCATGATCTTCCTAAAACATCCACAAAGTTCCTGGCTTCCCAAGGTTTCCTGCACGGACATGTTCTCGGAACACTAGGTACTTCTCCAGATGTGCCTGAATATGCTTATCGTGCAAGAAAGCGTCCTATGTTGATCTTTCTGGATGGTAAATAAGAGCATCTAGTCGATCTCTTGAAGCTTTTGGCATTTTGCTGAATGGATCCTGCTCGTCCAAACCTGAATGTTCTAAAAATTGAGAGAACACAATCCTCTTAATAGCTTCTACCATTATTTTGTGACAGTGAATTGCTCTGGACAGATTTTGCCTGTAATAACACCACTGAACGATCCTGACGAAATCAAACTGGCATCTAACAAGACGTCGGAAAGTTAACTTCCATTCATCTTCTTTCCTATCATCTTCAGATAGCCCACTATTAAAGCCACATGGCGGTTTGCGCTCCAAAATACGCATTATTCGCTTTTGAATTTATCGCAGTATCGATAAATATCTTAACTACCTTTCTACGAGCATTATGTAACTCAAAAAGACGCATTGAAGTAATGAAAATACTACTGTAAATACAGTGATTGGGTCCCAAACACAGAACAGCCATGTGCACCATATGGAACATAAAAGAGCGTTCCGTTGTAGTCTATTCCTGATATGGTAGCAATAAAGAGCATTTGTCTGAAATTTGGCGAAAAGTTGAAAACGGCTTACAAATTGCTGTGACTTTGGCAAGTATTTTTCAAAGCATACGAAGCCGGTATATCAATATTTCGTGTATTTATCGACCTATCGTATCCGTCCCTCCAAATTACGTAGACAAAATTTGGAGGTTCGAATGAGCCATGTCCGTTTAAGTGAAATGTCCCGATTATGACTGTGTTTCTCAAATCGCTTTGAGTGGTTCCAAATTAAAGGATACCGGCCGCTGGACCGGCCATATATAGACCGCCACGTGTTTGTTGTTTACATACATCGTCGCGGTCGTCTGCTTGTCCAATACATATGTTTTTGTTAGTGTCTTGTTGCTATTGTGTTTAAGCACACAACATAATGAATTATGAAGCCTAAAACATTTTCGGTAGACGAGGTCGTCCGGCAAATTTTGGAATCGGACGCGGAAGATTTCGATGATGATGACTACGCCATTTGTGAGTTAGAATGGGAGAACGAAAGCACAGTGGCACTGGGAGAGATTCAGACGTCAGTCGCTCCAGGAGCGGGTGGCGTTGTTTAAAGTAGAGATACGACAAGATATCAATGTATGGGGTAGTTGAGGTGTTGTGGAAGTGGGCGGAGCTTATGTCGAGGTAGGGGCGTGGCTTCATACCTGCAATTAGTCACGGTGATCATAATGTCCATACGTTGAAAATGGACGGAAATTCGTTTATTATTCGAAACTTACACCGAAAGAGAAGCCGGGACCAAAGAATGTACCAACTTCAATAAGTATGGACAGTACACCCCAAGGTGGATTACTTAAATTTAATTTGGGATATTGCACTCTGGTATTTGATTGTCGACGAGACCGACCGAAACACTCGTCACGTGATTTCGGACAAACGTAACATGCGCCTAGGAAATGTCTAAAATGGGGCATAATACGATTGAATGCACAGGGCAATGGTGTCATTGGATCATTTGGGGTTAGCAACCGTTGCTACCCTTAAGCAAAAGTTTGGTTCACTTATCCGGCCAGACATATAACAAATTTCACAATGGGGCATGGGCTGCATCGAAAACGCCATTTCCAGGGTCTGAAATACGTCGATAAAAGCTATAACTGCATTTTATATTCAATTTCGGGTAGCTGCATAGCAACCGTTGCCAGGGAGTGATCGTGTGGCAATGTATACCGGTCTTAAAATTCTCAGTGGTCCATGGGGAACATACATGTAAAGTTTCAGATCTATGGCACCACTTAAACAGAACCCACACATTGCGCCTAAACAAAGTCTACAATAAATCAAAAATAACACTGGGAGCCCAGTGTCATTGTGTCGATCGTTGTGGGGAGCCAGGGTTCAAAGGGTTAACAGCCATTGTGATTGATCTCCTCCCATGGCGCCTGACTGTGATTGATCCCCTCCCATGGCACCTGACTGTGATTGATCCCCTCCCATGGCACCTGACTGTGATTGATCCCCTCCCACGGCGCATGGCTGTGATTGATCCCCTCCCATGGCGCCTGACTGTGATTGACCTCCTCCCACGGCGCCTGACTGTGATTGATCCCCTCCCATGGCGCGTGACTGTGATTGACCTCCTCCCACGGCGCCTGACTGTGATTGACCCCCTCCCACGGCGCCTGGCTGTAATTGATCCCCTCCCATGGCGCCTGACTGTAATTGACCTCCTCCCACGTCGCCTGACTGTGATTGATCCCCCCATGGTGCCTGACTGTGATTGACCTCCTCCCATGGCGCCTGACTGTAATTGACCCCATCCCACGGCGCCTGACTGATTGATCCTCTCCCATGACGCCTGACTGTGATTGACCTCCTCCCATGGAGCCTGACTGTGATTGACCCCCTCCGATGGCGCCTGACTGTGATTGACCCCCTCCCATGGCGCCTGACTGTGATTGACCTCCTCCCATGGCGCCTGACTGTGATTGACCTCCTCCCACGGCGCCTGACTGTGATTGACCCCCTCTCATGGCGCCTGACTGTGATTGACCTCCTCCCACGGCGCCTGACTGTGATTGACCCCCTCCCACGGCGCCTGACTGTAATTGATCCCCTCCCATGGCGCCTGACTGTAATTGACCCCCTCCCATGGCGCCTGACTGTGATTGACCTCCTCCCATGGCGCCTGACTGTGATTGACCCCCTCCCATGGCGCCTGACTGTGATTGACCCCCTCCCATGGCGCCTGACTGTGATTGACCCCCTCCCATGGCGCCTGACTGTGATTGACCCCCTCCCATGGCGCCTGACTGTGATTGACCCCCTCCCATGGCGCCTGACTGTGATTGACCCCCTCCCATGGCGCCTGACTGTGATTGACCCCCTCCCACGGCGCCTGGCGCATGACGATTACTATAGACGAGCATCATTTTTGCACACGCAACAGCCCAATTACTCCCCACCATGCACTGGCATCGCCTCATGACTTCATCTGCCCTCTTTTCTTCCAGTAATTCCCTCTCTGTCTCTTGTCTCTATCTGCCTCATGCATTCTAGATCTACCTCACCATCTTCTCCCTTTTTCCATTCCTATCACAAATCCAATTATATATCTCCCTTTTTCCGAAAACCATTATTTCCAACCCTTCCCGTCTGAACTATACCCTTCCCTCACTTATCGGGGACGGGGCATGTGGCCAAAGAGAAGACTTCATATAAGCCCTCGGGCTTGTTGTCTGATCCTCGTTTCCATATATGAATACTTCTATTTTGCATACATGTGTCATCTCTATATTTTGTTATTTGTTTGGATTTGGAAATAAAAATATGATTACAATAATCCAGACTATCGGTAATGAATATAGATCCATTTGTTCCCATTCTATCATTCTTGTTAAAAATATTATTATGTTTTCTCGTGTAAATTGTATTTATTTTAGGTGTATATCTCTCCGCTATACTGCTCACATCTTTGGATTAATTTCCTAAAAAAAATGTTTTACAAAAGAAATTGTATGTTTTAATAATACTTACAGGAAATGTATGGGGTATGAAAGTTTTTGTATTGCGAGTGGACTGCATGTGTGTGACCGGATCTGTTCTTTATATGTTAATCACAAAGTATGTATATGGTTTTCGTGAGATTGTTCCAATCCGAAAACAGTATTTCAATGGCACTATGTGCTTCTGATTCCGCTTAAATCAACATTACTTAAAGCCACACCATATTATTCGCTTTTGAATATTTCTCAGTATCGAAATGGGTCGATGCATATCTGAACTACCTTTCTACGATCATTATGTAACCCTAAAAGACGCATTAACGTAATGAAACATACAACTGTGAATACGGTGTTTGGGTCCCAAACACAAACCAGCCATTTGCAGGACATGGAAAAGAAACGAGCTTTCCGTGGTAGTTATTCCTGATATTGTAGCAATAAAGAGCGTTTATCTGACTTCTGGCGAAAAGTTGAAAACGGCTGAAAAATGGCTGTAACTTTGGCAAGTGTTGTTCAGAGTATATGAAGCCGTTATATCAAAAGTTCGTTTATTTATCGACCTATCGTATCAGTCACTCCAAATTACGTAGAAAAAAATGGAGCTTCGAATGGACCATGTCCGTTTAAGGGAATGAGAAATAAATGAACTGAATTGTAAAGTTCCACCATGTTTATCGGAGCTGAAGCGGGAGAAATCGTACATACACCCGACGCTGGCACACGAAGTTGTTCTCGACGACTGAAAAAGGCTGCGACTTTGGCAAGTGTTTTTCAGAGAATATGAAGCCGGTATATAAAAAGTTCGTTTATTTATTGACCTACCGTGTCCGTACCTACAAATTACGTAGAAAACAATTTGGAGGTTCCAATGAGCCATGTCCGTTTAAACATTGGAATAATGTCCTTTATATAGGCCTATTTTTAGAATGTCATATAAATAACTATATGGGCGACTTGGGCCTGCAATAAGCTATTATATATAACTTAATATGGACATTATATAACTAAATATCGACATTATATAACTAAATATCGATAATTGTCGTGGCTTGTTCAAACTGTTAATGACCGCGAATATGACCAATGCTATATTATTCAAACGTCTGCATATTCCATTCGTGTAGGAGTTAAATAAATCAGCACTAAATATACTGTCTTGTCGATATCCACTTAGTGTCTGAAGTTTGATGAATAGGCTGACCCCCATCGAAAGTTGACAGTTTGCTTGTTGACCCAGTCTTTTAGCAAACGAGATTTATCCCGTGGAAACTTCTGATCTTGGTGTAAACAATATTTATTTAAAAAAATCAAACATATCACACAATACACATGTAGATACATAGAGATATAGGAAGAGGATTGGACAACAAGCAAAATGATTTTTTAAAGTCATTTCCTCGTGAAACAAATGTTACCTCATGTGACGGAAATATCTCTTGAGGTAAAGCAGACGGGATATATAGTCTTGTTTGATTGGAATGTATTTACATGTTTAGGATTGAGATATGGGTATAACATTGTAATACGGGAGTTAAGGGTGAGGGTGCGAGAGAGAGAGAGAGAGAGAGAGAGAGAGAGAAAGAGAGAGAATGTGAAAGAGAGAGAGAGAGGGAGAGAGAGGTTTGACACAACATACATTCGATACAAAACAACACAACAACATCCCTTCAGTGGGGAAATCACTTGCACGAATGCAAGGAGGATGTTCAATAACTGCACGATTGCCTTGCTTGGTTTAAACAATATTTATTTATCCCTTAATCAACATATATAATGATTTTGACAAAAGTGTACATAGATGTAATGACATGATTTGTTGATGAATCCCGGATATTTCCCCACCGGACATTGTTTTTACTCACTCAGACATTTAGCCACCGGAATACATTAAGGGTGAAGAAGATCTAACAACAGGCGAATAATCACTTATGTTTAGTTATCTCCTCAGCAAAAAAGAGAGATATGGAGTATACATAAGAAGAGCGAAGGGCAAGATGCCAAGTTAAAGGGGACAGGGTGTGGAAATAATGATAATGCTGAACTGATGAGTCTGCTGAGGTCAGAGGACATATGGATAGTGAGAGAGAGGGAGTGAACAGAAAAAGAAAAAGTGTGGTTCATACTGCCGTGTAGTTATAAATGTTTAAAGTGACATTTTCTTTCTTGAATTTAAAAACAAAAGTTATTAGGACTATACTGACGACGTCGGAAGTTCAATGAATGTGTTAGCGCCACACATATTGTTTGCGTGCGGATGTGTCCACTTTAAAATGTGTTGGCGCCACGCATATTGTCTGCGGATGTGTCCACTTTAAAATGTGTTAGCGCCACGCATATTGTCTGCGGGTGTGTCAACTATAAAATGTGTTAGCGCTATGCATATTGTCTGCGGGTGTGTCAACTATAAAATGTGTTGGCGCCACGCATATTGTCTGCGGTGTGTCCACAATAAAACGTGTTGGCGCCACGCATATTGTCTGCGGGTGTGTCCTCTATAAAATGTATTGGCGCCACGCATATTGTATGCGGGTGTGTCCACAATGATATGTGTTAGCGCCACGTATATTGCCTGCGGGTGTGTCCACAATGAAATGTTTTTGGGCCACGCATATTGTATGCGGGTGTGTCCACAATGAAATGTGTTGGCGCCAGCACTCAGATAGTCAGAACAATGCAGTCAATGTTTCACTTGCAACTCAAATAAAAGAAACCGATTGTGTTCCTGTTTCAGCTGACCTTGGACTTCCAGTCCAGCTGACCTTGGACTTCCAGTCCTGCCCGGCACAGCCCTTATCAGGGCTCACTACCGGGAGAGGACCGGAGACCACCAAATCAGACAGGAAGAAGCATCAAAAGAAAAAGACTCCATCCAGGAAAAAAAGGGACGCAGAGAGATTGGCTGCGTGGAAAAAAGGGGAAATCGACTGATGCCACACAGGCGACACCTCCCGCGTAGCCGAGATCGATGTACCGCTCGAAGTGATAATGGACTCTCCATCGCCATGGATAGACGCGGACACCCCCCAATTCAACTCGACGACGTCCGAATACATCAAACCGGAGTCTTCACCTGCCTCTCATACAGCAACCGAAACACAAACATCCGATCCCGAAGACACGTCTGACTCCGATTCCGAAGACACTTCTGACTCCGATTCTGAAGAAGAAGAAGAAGAAAAACGAGCGCATATAATGGAACTAATAGCAAAAGTACAAGAATCATCAAGAAAAGCCGTATTACAACAAGCCGAAGCGCACAAACAGATGGCAGAACTCGAGGAACGCTCTAATCAACCGATTCCAGGCTTACCATCATCACCATCCAAATCACCACCGAAGAAGAAAAGATACAGAAAGAAACAAAACAACAGCCGCTAACAATCCACATCGACTTGCCTCCAGCCAGTATCAACAGCCACCGCCGACATAATCTATCGATCTTCATCGAAAACGCAAAGGAAGGGTGAAGGTACATGCACACTGCAGTCCGACCATCCTACCCGGCCTCCGTTGGAAACTACTCAACAACAACCTGTTTCAGAACCTGTATCGTATGCCATGCAAACATTATATCATGCCATGAATCTCTACCCCAGCTACACCCGTATATAGCAATTTACGTATAAGTTATCTTCGAAATAACACATTTCTACGTGCCGTTTACGAGAAACTTAACATTTGCCATATGTTATGCATTTTAAAATCAGCTTAATCTATTATATATTTTGGAAGATCTGTGTGTGTGAGGGTGTGTCTGTGTGTGTGTTCGCGATGAACTCGAAAACGGCTGAGCCGATTTCGATGAAACTTGGTATGTGGGGGTATTTTCGGCCGGGAACGGGCATATGGCTATTAATTTGCCCGTGCGACGTGACCTTGACCTTGAAATCGGGTAATTTCAAGGTCAAACGCCCGAATATCACGGGATTTCGATGAAACTTGGTATGTGGGGGACCCTTCGGCTGGGGGGTGGCATAAGCCCATTAATTTGCCCGTGCGACGTGACATTGACCTTGAAATCGGGTCAATTCAAGGTCAAATCGCGAATTTTGATGGGATTTCCACGAAATTTGATACGTGGGGTTTAATACTTTTGTCAACTGATTGTTTTGGGCGGGTCGAGTCGTGACCCCGACCTTATCTTGACCTTCAAAATGAACAATTCGAGGTCAAATCGGGTAAAACCGGATGGATGTCGACGGGTACTTTTGTCGGGTACTTTTGTCCGGGCAGTGTTTTGGACGGGTCAAATCGTGACCCCACCTGACCTTGGCCTTCAAAATGGACAATTCAAGGTCAAAGCCCGGACGAAGTCGGGTCACCTTCTAGTCTATTATATATTTTGGAAGATCTGTCTGTGTGTGTGTTCGCGATGGACTCGAAAACGGCCGAACCGATTTCGATGAAACTTGGTATGTGGAGGTATTTTCGGCCGGGAAGTGGCATAGGCCTATTAATTTGCCCGTGCGACGTGACCTTGACCTTGAAATCGGGTAATTTCAAGGTCAAACGCCCGAATATCACGGGATTTCGATGAAACTTGGTATGTGGGGGTACTTTCTTATAGCGAGTCTCATAAGCATATTCATTTGCCCGTGCGACGTGACCTTGAAATCGGGTAACTTCAAGGTCAAATCGCCAATTTTGATGGGATTTCGACGAAATTTGATACGTGGGGTTAGTTTTGTCCACTGATTGTTTTGGACGGGTCCAATCGTGACCCCGACCAGACCTTGACCTTCAAAATGATCAATTCAAGGTCAAATCGGGTAAAACCGGATGGATTTCGACGGGCACGTTTGTCGGGTACTTTTGTCCGGGCAGTGTTTTTGGACTGGTCAAATCGTGACCCCACTTGACCTTGACCTTCAAAATGGACAATTCAAGGTCAAAGCCCTGACGAAGGCGGGTCACCATCTAGTCCATTATAATAGACGGCATAATCCATGTAATCCAATCGCATATAGCCTTGTTAGATAATTGAAATTTAAACAGTGTCCAAAAATATGACAACACTGTAAAGTGGTTATTCCCTGGAAAATAGAAAGAGAAAATATAAATTATACGCATGAAATCCTATATACAAATTGAATAAATTTATACATTCATATAATCCGAAGTCTCACACATCAAGCGGCAGGTTTACTCTTCCATCTGATACTGACCGCTCTCCAAATCTGTGTGGTGGCATTGATTTTACATTGAAGTGAGATTCGGCTAAGCGCGAATCTTAAGTCTTGTCAATTAAAGGCACGGGCGGCGTTCGTTGCAGAAATATCCATATTTGTTCAAATCGCCATCAACAGAAGGAATATTAAAATATTATATAGTTGTATTCATATGCCAAACATAATCAGCGCGTAAATAGTATATTGTCGTCAAGACGTACGATGGTGTATGTAAACAAGAGCCTGCTCGTGTTACAGCAGTTTTGCTTCTGTTTACATAGCACAGCGCAATTCTATTGGTTAATCACAAAAAAATGATATAAACGCTCTTTATTATTTCCATATCAGGAAACAGTAACAAAAACGCTCTTTTTGTTTACCATATCCGGATCTAAACAAAAGCCAGGAAACGTAACGTTGTTTGCTTTTGTTTACACAACAAACGAACACAATTGACAATAACATACTGTTTATGTCATATTTCTGATTGGTTTAAGAACCAAGTCTGTCTATATTTTACTATCATTTCTATTTATGGCGGTTTTTGACGGAGGTGAATTTTTTAACAGCATACCCACCGCCAACACCGCCCGTATCTTTAAACAAAACGCCACCGTTAGTGCCGACATGAGTAATATAACACGCGCTGTGGTCAGTGATAGAGGCGAAAATGTTGTCAGTTATTACAAATTGCTTGAGATGTCATTATCTCCACGTATACGTGCATACACGCGGTGTCAAACTCCAAGTTTAAAGATTTTCTGTAATTGAGAATAAAATCGTCTTAAATGTCACGTATACTCGATACATGCAAAATTGGTGGAATCGCCATATCTGTAAACCTCACTTTTCGTCCGTTGACCAGTTTAATACCTGGGAATTTTTTGATGTTGTGACAGGGAAGTTTATAACATTGAACAAACATTTTATTTCAATGTGGGTGAAGGTCACAACTCGAAGTTGAATGATTTAAGTGACTTTGTATATTGCTTTACACCGCTTAACGTTACAACCATGGAACTTTTCCCGGGCAATTAATTCAACGATTTTTGCGATATCGGCTCACCTAAGTCACAAAAAAAACACAGTCTCCAACATCGCTGGTGTTTTGAGTAGCAAAAAAGGTTTGACATTCGATATAGAACAGTTTGAGTTTGAAAGACACAAAGCAGTGTATGTGGATAGAAGGATGTGGTTGGGCGAGACACGACCGGATCTTCGACCTGATGTACTGATAACGGCTCAGGCCAGATTTAGCATCTATTTTACAGAGGAATTGGAATAAACATGCGCGCTATGTGAATCGCAATAGAGTACCGACACTTGCGCCCGCACATGGACGTTGCTTTAGATGACTACATTGGGGTGGGGTGTCGAGTAAACCTGAAATTTCGAACTGCACCGCCTTTGAACCAAACCAAACTCATATGTTCGCAAAATGTCATTTGCACACCCCATTTGGGTTATAGCCATCCAACTGTTACCAGAAATATTCCATCTGTTAGTCAACTTCTTTATGTCAGAAAAATGGCCTAACCTCGCTTTGTAAGGTAAAAGCGATCTGAGAGCGGTTTATATATGTAAAATATGTCTACTTTAATAATCTGTTTGTTTCCAGTCTGAATTCTTTTTGGCAACAGGCTTTTTATGGGGTTTTATGGGGCTACAAGCTTTTTATGGGGTTTTATGGGGCTACCCTCTAATTGGCCTCAAGTTTTCTGTTTGCCACTTCTCAACTGTGTTTCCTTCATAGTTTGTTTTAACAAAGATAAGTGCATCTCATTTCATAAGAAAAACGCATGCGTGGCGTGTATTCAGACAGTTATTGAAAAATAAGTCTCATTTTTATCACATTTCACGATTCATCTGTGAATATATAACTTTAATATTGTTTCAAAGTAAGTACGCAACGTTCTGTTATTATTAATACATACCATGTCACAGTGTATCAATATGTCGAAAGAATTGGCAAAATGCAGCCTTTATTAGCGTGGTTATCAAGACTTTACTAGCCCTACCCCAAACGCAAGAAATGCCGACGATGTGCAGTACGCGTTTTATCGGTACAATTTTTCATACGCGCCGATTTCCGGTTTCTATTTCCGTCGGGTTTTCGTCTTGTTTTGAAACAATTTAAACTTTTAACTAGATCTTGAGTACCGTTAAACACGACTGGAACAGGTTAGTAATCACATATATTTCTTAATATCTGGTATTAATGGACAGTTAGATACTAGTATATATATTTTTAAAGCCCATATAATTTAAAAAGGTGGTGTGGGTGCTGTTGTGAATATCGGGTAGGCCTACGTTGAGTCTTAGACTTGATCACAGTTCTGTGTTCTGCACACCTTATTCTAGGACAACTTGCTTGATTCAAAGATAATGTAATAGGAAAATCCAATTACGATAGTTTAAAGCTGTTTGGCATGGGGGAGGGGTGAGAAAACAGAATTTTTGTTCGTTATTTTATTCCAAAGATAATCACAAGACAGTTGATTGATGAGCCTTGTAATTGTTAAATTTGTTATTCCAGTTATTGTGCTTTTTCTAATTTCTTGATTTATATATTATTTGCAGGTGACATCAATGACAATGGTCAATTGTTCAGGGTTTGGACAGTGTATTTCGAGATACCAACATGTCAGGACATCGCAGCAGTTTTGCTGAACGAGAACTTGACAAAGATAGTGTGAGTATATATCATCATATTATATTCGTTCATATTAATATAAATGTGTTCAATATTACCGCTAAGCGGTAATAATTCTCTCCCGCCCGGTGTCATTTACAGGGATGACACTGGTTTAATCACGCCGTCCAATCGGGTGGGGACATTAAAGGCACGGTTGGCCTTAATTGTCGAAAATATTCATATTTGTTCCAAACACCGTAAACAGAAAAACATTAAAACGCATACAGTTTCGTTTATATATACCATGACCATCGCGTAAACAGCATGCTATCATAAAGACTTACTATATTTTACATAAGCAAGAGCCTGATTGTGTTACAGAAGACAGCACAGTGTCACTGGCTAATCACACACAAATGGTATAAACGCTCTTTGTTAGTTCCATATCAGGAATTCAGCAACAAATAACGCTCTTTATGTTTACCATCATATAAGGATTAACTGTCATGTGGACTGTTTTTATGGAGATGTAACGGTGAGGTAAGTGGACATAACTTGTGTAAAACCCGAAGGGTTTTACATACAAGTTATGTCCACTTACCTCACCGTTACATCTCCATAAAAATAGTCCACATGACAGTTAATCCTTATATTTATATACATTTAGCGAAAAGGCCACTTTTTGTAAATATATTTAAATCGAAAAGTGTATCGTGACAAGATCAGCCCAAAATACCCAATAGCACCCTTGGCAAAAGTTAATAAGAACAATTTCTCTTCATGTTGAAACCCGATGATGTATTAAGTCAATCTGCGCGAGTCAAAATGCGCCCAAAGCATTACGCGTTCGTCTTTCCAAACATAATGACGTATCGATGGTGTTATTAGCTTGGTGTCATAAGGCGTTGCGCATTCACCGAGAAATAACTGTAACTAGCCACGTGGGCGCCGACCAATCAGAATGCTGGATTTAGTGATGACAACACTTAGTGTGTAAATATAATATAAACAAACACCAGAAAAGTAACTTTGTATGCTTTTGTTTACATAACAATGGTCAAACAAATGACAATAACATACATTATTCGATATTTCTTATTTGTATACGGACAAACTCTGTCTACATTTTGATGTTCTTTCTGTTTGTGGCGGTTTTTGATGGGTGGAAATATTTTCACAGGATACCCACCGCCAAGGCCAACCGTACCTTTAATGGCTGTCCCGTGTACAATCATGTGTGCATGTTAAAGAACCTACTGTGGGCAACGATCTACAGGTTAATGGCAAAATTCCTGTCTAAATTCCTCCCTTCGGGGGCGCAACCTTCTAGTACATTGCAGATATGTAGATAGAGTTACCTGTCCAACAGTGTATGTACAAGTGTAGACATAAAATTTCAGACATGTCGAGTTGAGTCCCAGTATGGTAAAATACACCTCCAGGTACATGTATGTATATATGTAAAAGTACTAACAAGTCATACTAAAAAAAAACAAATATACCTCCCTAGAATAACAATACTAACAAAAAGTATATACAGCTGTGTATGCCAACATCGGTTCTTCTGACATAGGCTGACATAGGAGGTATTTACAATATAAGATAGGATAAGATAAGCTGGTTTTGGGCATCAAAACTAGTAAGATATTACATGGATAAGTGATCTGACTGGAAGCACTGTTATAAAATTATTGATTTATTGGTTCTGAAATGCCCATTCACAAAATTGTGTTTATCTTTTTCTATTTATCGTAATTTATTTATATATCTGTTTACAGATTTCATATGCTGGTCTTACCTTGAATCGAAGAAAAATCATGCCTGGTGCGATTGAATACCGATAGCATCCACAAGAAACAGAACACACCATACACACTGTGAGTAAGGTGAACATCGAGAAACAAGAGTTTTCTTTCAGGCGACCAAGCTGTATTATTACTGGCCTAGACATATAGACAATGATGAAAGGTTGTGTCTCACATTAAAGTTAGTTAACTTCTCATAAAACTATAAAACAGTTTATCTGTTATAAATTCCATTATGCATAAACTAAATATAACATGTCAAATATCAGAATTCAAAGAAAAAAGATGTTTATCTTAATAATGAAGTTAACTGGGATGAAGGGGGTGTCCTGCTTCTTTCTTTTTTTGTCGGGGAATGGGTGGGGAAAGTTTCCTGCCCAGCGCCTAGGGAGGAGGAGTGCTGCCCAATTGTTTTCATTTGTCTGGGAATGGGCGGGGCAAGTTTTTTGGTGAGCGGGGGGGGGGGGGGGGCAGAGCTGCCCTATTTTGTTTGTCAGGAATGGGTGGGGCAAGCTTTCTGACCAAATTTCATATTTATCAAACAGTGCGTGCCGTACATTATCTTAGATACCATATTTATTATTTTAATTCCAATTAGTCCATGCTACATTCAAGTCACCCAAGCAGAAAATAATGTTGATGACATGACCATGCTGAGGCTGTTATAATAATTATAGCTCACTCAGTTCACTTCTCATTGTCAGCTTCTTTGAGTGATGTTCTACACATTTGGAGCCCTGGTACTGATGTTATACTGTTGTTATTGTACTATCATACATATTTGCCAGTGAATAATTTCCTTTTTTGGAAGGGTAATACTTTTTATATATCAGGAGTACATCACAGCCTCGGCAATAATATTGTGAAAGGTATTATTGCTATGCATGCGGTTATCTGGAGTGACACAACATGACGACTGGTGGGTAAAGCAAAGAAGACTTGGAATATGTTTATCTCCTTGGACCCGGTAAAGGATAGAGTTGTCATTGAGGTGATTGGAGTGTTTGGAGTCAATGGGAATTTGAATGATATGACGGTTAAGTTAACAGAGAAATTCATATAGTGTCTAGTTATACTAGTGAATGTAATACCTTAGATTCGGCAAGATGGTTCCTATTCTCGAAAAAATTGATTGATAATGAAAAGCTACCACCAACACCTGATGCACCACTTCGTCTTCATCTTCTGAGGGCTTTAGTCCAGGCATATATTTGGTGACATTCTCATCTGCCGGATATGCCACTTCTTGGTGTGATGTCTGGGAATGTGTGGAAATGGGATGGTTAGTGCTGGATGGCAATAACTCTTACATTAAAACCAGCTCCAGCTGCAGTGTTAGCATTATTAAAATGCAATTGTCAAGGTGACTGTCACACGAACTCATGTACGACAGAAGTTCCAATGCACCGAAATGTGTCAGGAGATTACAATTGTGAGAACACTGACTCCCCAGATATTGATGGAGTTGATTGTGATGAGGACACCAGCGAAGTGGGCGAGGAAGAATGTTTTGAGTGACCTAATTCATATCAGCATCACTTAAGTTGTCAGTATTTGTAATGCACCTTTAAAGATGTATTCAGATTTCTAAGCCTTTATTCCCAACAGAAATATAAAATAAATATATATAATCTAACTTTATACTATCACTTTGGCTTTGTCTTGCAGACAAAAATGTGGAAATTCATATGGGCCATATATAAACTAGGTTTATAAATACAAGAAACAGTCTAGTTATTTGAAACTTAATGCTACATGCATGTAATTATTAATGTCCCTCTGGTAAACCAAATGGATCAGAATGATAGCAATGGAGATATGCGTTTTGTGTTGCAACTCCTTTATACAACATGTTAATTTATATATCTATATTGCGCTTATAATCTTTTTTTTAAAATCTAAATTCTCCAATTTAACCTGAAACCCTGAATACATCTTAATTCTAGAACTGATTTAATTGTAGTACACACCTATTCACAAGCCAAAGTTAAATCCAGTTTCTGTCAGGGCTGTTATTATTTAAAATAATACTAATTTCAAGAACTTGCTCTTGTATTTGTTGGATGGGTGTATTCAAATCCACTTCTTGGGTATGTGTGTATTCCAAGATTACTAAGACCGACCAGCATTCGAGGATTTGAACACCTAGATTTGGATCCAAATCAACACACCTGGTATCACTAGCTACTGTATGTTGTATGTTTTTGCCAGTTCTCAGTGTTCGAATTATCTAGTGTAGATCACGTCTTAATGATCTGCCGTTCATTAATGACCAAGAATGTGAATTCGAATTCAGCCGATCACGGATTCAATAACTCATTCCAGCACCTGAAATCTTTGTATGCATTTATTTGAGAACCTGGGACAAACTGTACTCCTTGTCAATTTGAAAAGAATTGGCCCGAAAGTTACTGGTACCGGTGTTTACCATTATTCTAACTGGTATGCAATCGGTTCAGGGTTAAACATTTTTGCTCAAATGTCTGTAACTTTTGATATGCAATTATTTGGAGGATTACCATTTTAATCATATGTGTCAATTTTCATGACAGATAGTTGAAAAAGATCACCAGTGACCAAGTATAGAACAATGCTGGTTATCCCCATAGAGTTCAGTGTTAATTATTGACATCTTCAAATAGCAATTATCTTGATACATGTGCACCATATTTGGAATATTTTAGGAAGATAATGTCATTTAAGACTTGTACACCAAATTTGGTGAAAAATATCCTTATATAAGCAAGTTTTTATTTTTCAAAAAGCGAAACGCTCTTTAAATTGGAAAATCCTCTTTATTATCAGATTTAAAGCTGGAAACAAGTCAATCCTAAAATAGTACACAGAACTCAATACAAATCCACTTTAATATTGCTTTTACCTCACAAAGCCAGGTTAATTACATAAGGAGGTTGACTACATCAGCTGACGCATGAAGATTACTATAGACGAGCATCATTTTTATGACGCAACAACCCAATTATTGGAAACTCCCCACCACTCTCATATCAAGACTTCATCTGTCCCCCCTCATGTCTTCTAGTTTCTTCTTCCTCTCTTTCTCTCTCTTCCTCTACGTCCTGGTATCCCTACCAATATTTTCTCTCCGTTTTACCACCCTGACTAAAATTCAGTTAAATATCTCCATTTCTCCTAAAAAACATTATTTTCCAACCCTTCCCGTCTGACCTATACCCCTCCCTCACTTATTGGGGACGGGGTATGTAGCCAAAGAGAAGACTTCATATACGCCATCGGGCTTGTTGTCTGATCCTCGATTCAATACATTAACTCTTCTATTTTGCATATACATGTATGTGCTGTCTGTATATTATGTTATTTGATTTGGAAATAGAAATATGTACACTAACTGTTAGATATTTCCAACCTTACATGGTAGGGTAGTAACTTGGTAGTAAGTTTGCAAATAATTACTGGCTGGAAATTCAATAAATGAGAACACTTTCAACCTATATGTGGTGTAAATTGTCCATCTAGTGTATCAGCCGAGGGGGTGATACCCAACTCCCAAAATCATCACATGCCTGCATGGAAGGCGTCGAATGAATGCAGACACATGTTTCTGTGTCTAGTCATAACACCGCGCTTACCTCACCCATATATAGTGAATCGCAGCTATTGTAATACAATATTGACTTAATTAAATTGCCAATAGCTTGACAGTACAAATGACACGAAACAGCATAAAAGAATTACAATAAAAAAACACGCATAGCCAGTTGATTGATTGAATTGCAATCGACGTTTTTTTTCTGAATCTCAAGGTTTGTGATGCGACTATTTTCAACACTTGAATGCAACACAGGTACCCGGAACTAGGGATCGTGCTGGCCACAAACAATATAGCCAAAATTTTAGCCAAATGAGATATTTTTTTAGCCAGATGAGATTTGATTTAGACAATTTTCCCGTGAACAAAATTAATTGAAAAACACCAGTTTGGTAGTGATATCCCACAAACAACATTTGCCAAGAGGCCCATTTATTAAAGGTGAAGTCTGTTGTGGCTTTTTAGAAAATTTAAGTGTTATTCAAAAAATGACATTATTTTTTAGTGCGGAGTCTCACCATAGTTATGAAAACACGAAAATTTGAAGTGGACGATTCCTTGCTAGATGGTGTTTGGTTTTTTATTGGGAATGTTTCCATAGACGTCCAGCTCACATAATCTGAACAGTTTCCATTTGGCGTTTGATGCAGATCAACAAAAGTTAGCGTTGAAGCCTATGGGAAATATACAACCGTTCGTCTAATGCACAGAAGGAAATTGTCAGCTGTCAGTGGTGCGCGCGATTTGACTGGTGCTGATTACGTTCCGGCGAAGGAGAGGCGCCCCTAGAAACATTCTAGGTGACGGGTTGGTCAACAGTCGTTGAATGTTGAATAACGCCACAACCAACATACACAAATAGTCACACCAAGAGAAGCAAACATTGGTCAATTTGCTTAGTGTCATATTCTGTCCATTATATTTCATAAGCATCTACTGTATTATTCAATATTAAACAATTGAAAACTTGTTATGTGCTTATGTCACTAATTCAAACAGATATTTAACGAGTTAGCCACACCAGAAACTATGCCCATTTTGCAGAATGTATTGTGTTGCCACCGAATTGGCAATTTCATATATTCCATCAGGGTGGTGACTGAATTTTCTTTATTTGGGGAGCGGCAAATAACCTTCAATTTCCAACTGCACCCCGCATTGGACCAGACAATTTGCCAGTATCGCTCTGGAGTATCTGCTTCTATTCCATTCATGTTGGGTCAGAATTTACGTCATGTATTACTGGGACTCAAGTTCTTCGACCTGTATTCATACAAAATAAGAAACAAGCATGCAAAACAATACAACATTCATACAAAATAAGAAACAAGCATGCAAAACAAAACATGAACAATACAGCATGTTCTCCCGAAAATCCGCACATTATCTGCTTATAATTTAACTTGTTTTGGGTAGATAATCTGCATATAATCGCCTCGTTTTGAGTCGATAATGTGCTGAAAATAGCGCTTTATTCACATTATCGACTCATAATGAGGCAATTCTAAGCATATGTGCGGACAATGATACAAATTAGCCAACTCGCGACTTTTCAGGTGTACGCTCTTTAACATGTGTTTCACTGTGGTCCGCGCCACAAAACTAAATAACGGATATGATCCATTATCTGCTTATTTCAGAATTAAATGATCACATTATTAACGATAATTATTAACATTATAGGTCGATTGTGTGCGTATTTGCGCGAGGATATCTTGGCAAAACTAGTACCATTAGTAAGTACATGAACAAATAAATTGACTTATTTCTATTATTATTGTTGTGTTTTCTCTTAGATGTGTATATTAAATTGTGTATTGACGGCTGAGCCACAGCCGCAGCAATACTCATTAGATTGTATGCATGGATGGTATTTCGCACAGTATTGTGAAAGTGCCAAGAAGTGCAGTTTTCTGTAGGTGAACAACATATATGGAGGTAGGAAACAGGACTAGCCATTTGCTAATATTGTTGTTCACTGTTCCAGTTGCACCAATGACTACAGGTATGATGGAAGTTTTCATGTGCCAGATACAACTCACCTATTATTATTATTATAAATTACTATTTCAATTATTATTTGAAGGGTTCCTCAAACAATTAGTCTTCAACGCTTCAATTCCGTCAAGAATGTTTCCTAAATACACACGTTTTGAGAAGATGGTTGGAACATATCTACAGGCATCTGATTACTGCAAGACAATGTACAGGGATGATCCCCTACATACCGTGCAATTTCACAGAGAAAGGCGCGCTAATATGTCTCTGTAAAGGCATCCTCACGAATGTGACTGACATCACGCAGAGGATGACCGATGGAGCATCGACTGCAGATTTAATGGCAGAGTTCGAAGACAAGTTCATCTTATACGAAGAGAAATGCAGAAATGTCGTCGACACGATCAGACAAGAAATAAGAAACTCCAATATAAAAAAATTAAAGATGAAGCTGTTGCCGTGGTCGAGGACGACAAGCAAAAAAAATTCATTCAGACAGTTCGACGGTGACACCAAACAGAAATATAACTATTCCATTGGCAGGAAGAAAAAGAAAACACCCAAGATATGTCAACGCTCATATTCAGTTCCATCCTTTAATGAGCTACGATACCAAGGAAAGCGACGACAGCGAAAGACCTTTTACTTCAAAGTAAACGAGATTCAACTTCGTGCAAGAGAGTTATAAATAGCAATCAAAGCATACAAGAAGCGGTACAATTTTCATGCGACAACGAACATGGTGTGGATATAGATGACCTATACGAGTTGACTGATTTGGGACGAAGATATTTTTAATTATGATAATTAATAATGCCGAAACAGGCAAACAAACAAAAACGTTTCGTAAGAAAACTCTAACATTAAGTAAACTACTTTCCCCGATCACCAACCATAACCCCCTCCCTAATCGAACCGACTACGGTGAACAATATATATAACGGGATAACGGACATGTGTGTTCCCCAGCAAGGTCTGATATATATTGGCAACAACGTCCCCGGGAATTTTCCTATGACCCTCATGGGCTGTGGATGGATTGTAACTTCTTTGTTTTTTGTGTAAACCAATACATTAATTAAAAAAGAAAACAACGGATTAACTGACAAATAATGTATTCTAATACAACAAACAATGACAAATATAAATGCGTTTAACACATTCAGCAACCAGTCTAATAGACACATTATCCGCATGCATAATATTTAGCATTCTGGAACTAAAAATCAGCATGACTATGATACTGGACATACTGAATGCTCACGGCAACATATATAGGAGTAGGGATAGCGGACCGTACAACATAATATAACTACGAGAAAAGGCACCTTCACATCATTAGTGTCAATCCAAACATACTTATTAGCAAAACGAGATCCTGTTATACAAAGAGTAATGCCACCGATAGGAGAGTCATTACGAGGGTCCGCCATTAACGAACTATCTCTGTTTTGTATCTAATGTATGTTGTGTCAAACCTCTCTCTCTCTCTCTCTCTCGCTCTCACTCTCTCTCGCTCTCCCTATCTCTCACTCACTTACTCTCTCTCACCATCTCCCTTAACTCATGTATTACAATGTTATATCCACATCTTAATTGTAAATATGTAATAGCATTCCAGTCAAACAAAAACTATATATCCGTATGCTTTACCTCAACTGATATTTTCCGTCACATGAGATAATATATATTCCATGAGGACTTTACAAAAGTATTTTGATTGTTGTCCAATCTTTCTAAATCTCTATGTATCTATATGCGTATTGTGTTTGTGTAAAATTTTTGATTTTGTTTTGAAAATAAAAATTGTTTACATCAACTATCTCTGGGGTATACATACCACCTACATGTAGTCGTTCTAAAACGCGACAAACGATGTATACAATTTCGAACCAGATACGTTGAGTAAGTAGTCAAACGCAGCAGCAACTTGCGAATGTTCCCGGACATGAAGGTCTGTCTTGAAGGTAATAGGAGATGCTTGAGTGGAAGCATGATCAAATTCAGTGACAAAGAACTCAATGGCAACACGACGAAGTCTATACTGACCGTAGCACTAAGCTGCCTACTTAGCATCATGCAGCAAAGTCGTTGATATCAAACTTTAAGAAACCAGCTCTAATAAGATCTGCTGTGATACCATCCACATTAATCTGCGAAGTAAGTACACATCGTCGTTTAACGAAACCATTAGTCACACGAGCCATACGCAATCTTCTAATACCGGAGATACACTGTCGAGGCAATTATCCGTATTTTGGGCACGTATGTATTTAAGGATATTTTCAACATATCCTCGCGCAAATACGCACACAATCGACATATGTGAAATACAATGTGATAATTTGATTCTAAAATGGGCAGATAATGGATCATACTCGTTATTTTGTTTTATGGCGCGAGCCATAGTGAAAACACATGTTAAAGAGCGTACACCTGTAAAGTCGTTAGTTGGCTTAGTTGTAACATTGTCCGCTATTATCTGCTTATAATCGTCTTATTGTTAGTCGATAATGTGACTAAAATGCTCTCATTTTCTCAAAATGAGGCGATTCTAAGCAGATTATCTGCGTATAAAAGTTCTGTTATAAGCAGATAATATGCGGGTTTTTGGGAGAAAAAGGCTGATATTTTTGACTCGAACATTGCAATATAGTCGTGTCCAGAAGCAGAACAGTAACTCTGTCATGTTATGTTTCAATGTGATAGATACCCCTGGTATGGAAATGAGCAGCAGCACGCCTCTACCGTGACATGGATTGGGCGGGGTTCATATGTACTATACATATGTTTGTTTTGTGAACGGGTGTAGAAGTTAATCCTAAACTTATTGCTATACTAGCAGGGTTACCCGGCGTTGCCCAGGTTAAAGTGATGTGAAACCCTCTGCATATTGTGGATATATGGTGGGACTAGAGGATACTCATGCTCAAAGCATTAGTCATATATTCTCATAGTTGTCATTTCAGACGTTATAATATGAACATCATAAAAACATTAGTTCGCAAAAATAAAAGACGACAATTGGGTTTTACATAGAGATGTATCAATCAATCTAGTGAGTTTGACTAAGATTTTGAGGACACCTGGTTATCATATCTCCATGAAGATACAGATGTTTTAAAGAAATGTCCAGATGCTCCTCTGTTCAGTGTGCTATATACTGGCTAAATATTCTCAGTTTAAAAGAAATGTTGCTATGCAAATATATCAGCTACATATGCCCGACACAGATCGAGATTTTGAGTTGTTTATGTTAGGCGATGAGTCTGTTCTAAAACATGAAAGATATCTTCTGAATATTTGGCAGATATAACCTTGTCAGATGTCAGTATTGGAGGATCCTGAAACGTCATGTGCCACTGACTCCGTTTTTTTATCTCAGGAGAAATTATATTTGACGGTACACTGTGACCACTGTTGTTGAACAGGCCATATTTCCATATCTCTTGTAACTTTTTTGTGGAAACTATATTGAATAGGGCAGACTCAATTGTGTTATAATATTAACATGAGCTATTCTAATATTTTAACATGCACCATTACCTTCCTTGTAAAAAGTTGCCACTGTTAGAACGCCTTGGTGCCACCTCGATTGTACCCAGTGAAGTTATATAGAACACATACAGACAGACATATATTTGCAAATATATCTAGGCACCAAATGTGACGTTTTCAACACGCACGATTTGATTCCTCGTATCATTTGAGAAGAACGTGTATGAATTTGATGTCAATTGGCACTAAACATAGTTATATCAGTTGTGGTGACCCGCCCGTCCCTATTTGGACTCAAGCGGCGCCACATTTGACATCAGTAAACCACAAACTTAGACTCATTATGGAGATGAATATATATAAAATTGTTGAAAATTGGCAAGTATACACATTCGTATCAAATTTAGGGCCCCCATATCTCTCACCCAAACGGTACCAATTTGGCGTATTTAAACCACACGATTAGATTCCTCATATCACGGATAAGAATATGTGTCAGTCTGGTGGAAATCGGCGCTAAACATATTGTTTATCTATTGTTGTGCCTCTCTCGCCCTCTGTGGACCCCTCTCTCGAATGGCACAACGTTTGACATCTTTAAACCACACAATTAGACTCCTGATATCATGGAGATAAATATTGATAAGTTTTGTGCTAATCGGCGACTAAACAATTTTATTTGTATCAAATTTAGATATCATGGAGATGATTATTGATAAGTTTGGTAAACCAATTTTTATCAAATTTAGTGGCCACTAATCCCATCTCTCATCCAAGCAGCACCAACATGGCATCTTTAAATCACACGATCAGACTCCTCGTATTGCGGATAAGAATGCGTATCACTTTGGTGGAAATTGGCGCTGAAATTATTGCGTATCAATGTTGGTGCCCCTCTGCCTTTCAGTTCAACCCTGACTCGAATGACGCCACTTTTGACAGATTTAAGCCACACCTTTAGACTCATCATATCATGGGATGATAGTTTATAAGTGTGGTTGCAATCTGCGACAAAACCCATTCTTATCAATTGGAGTGACCCTCCCACAATCTTTCACCAAAACGACAGCAATTTGGAGTCTTTAAATCGCACAATTAGATTCCTTGTATAATGGAGAAGAATATATATCAATTTGGTGGAAATCGGCGCTAAAATAAGTTTTATCAACTTTGCTGCCCCTCTCCCAGTCCGTGCACCGCTGACGCGAATGTCGCCACGTTTGACATATTTAAACAACACCATTAGATTCCTCATATCATGGAAATGATTATATAAAAGTTTCATGGCAATCGGCGGCAAAAAATTTTTCCGGGGGGGGGGGGGGGCGGGGTCGTGCAAAAACATTCCGACACAACGCCGGGGGTGGGGGGGGGGGGGGGGTGTTGTCGCAGCTCCTGAAAACACGTTTTTTCCGGTGTTTTCTGGTGCTTGCAAATGTTTTCCTTTTGCCCTTTTTTGACCTAATTACAAGCTGTTTAGCCTATATAATGATTGTTTTGATGTGTTATGATCTAAATAACACCTGTAGTGTACACACAAGATACTAGGTACAGTTATCTGTGGTCAGGTTGTCCTCAGAATGTTTTGATTATTTGGTCCTTTCTAATACTAAGTAAACCTTCGTGAATTTTTTAACTGCGCTGGCCCACCTGGGTTGGATAACCACTTGGTATGTAAATATATTATAATGAACTCTAAAGACAAATAAACCACATATACTTCAGTAAGTAAAATAAAATATCACATTACCACTATCTGTGGTATCAAACTGGAATTCAACTCTCCAATTAAGTCTGATATGAAACTGAAATAATGTGTAAAATAAATGTAGAACATGCCTGTTCTCTAATCTATGAACATGTTTCTGGCACAAAGTTACTAATACTATAAAAGACAAAAGTGCTACAGTGTTACATACCCAATTATTAATGAACAGACATTCACATGGATCTCTATCAGTCTCAATAGCATTTTCTTAGTAAAACATGACTGTCTTTCACTTGTGAAATAATGAGATATTATTTATTTATATGCGCTATTCTACAACCATTTAGCTATCGTTAACATTAAAATGATCCATCTAACCACGTACACTGCATATTGTAAAACAGGCAAGAAACAGTTTGATAAGTGTCTAGTCTGAAATACTTGGGTAATTTTGTACCAGAAAATGTAACCAAAGTTTCTTGTTAAACTCATTCATTTCTTAATCCAGATTAGATAAAGATTTTGTAAGTCACTTTGCACAACGATAATTGAAACTTCACCTGAGTTTAAATTAACTTAAATAATTTTTCAATCAGCTTCAACGTTTTTCAAAATTCAATTTAGAAATGTTAGTTGAACGACATCGATGATAATATGAAAATGAATATATCTGATACATTTTTCATAGAAAGTCACTGCTACATCTGCCTCCATTAAATCAAATAAGATCGGAGTGGATCGTTCATAGGAAACTATATTAATACCACCAGTCAAAACACTTATAAGGACACACTTCCAATGGAAATATATAGGACATACACTTTATGAAATACTGCATAACAAAAAGAGCTGAACTGTCTCAGCACAAGCAATACACTCATATGAGATTTAAAACGTTTATCTAGAAAACCCCAATCTCAACCTGGGCAGCATATAATTTTCCGGTGTGCTGTGTGTTTACAACTTCACTTTAACTAGCAACTTAAAAAAATATATAAAGTAAACACGAGTGCATTTCATGGATAAATGCACATTACACAAAGTCCAGTGCAAAGTCTGGAATAAATAATTAGAAAAAATATTCTTTTAAAGTTATTTCACTGGTTGTGTCAGCTGGTTGTGTTGAGTTTTTCATGATAAATGTTTTTAATCTCATGAGTGTATTGCTTGTGCTCATAGTTATAATTTATTAGTATTTGAGTTTAACTGGTGGCGAAAGTACACCAAAGTTGGATGATGCTTGAAAAAACAGAATGGTCAAATTACGAATGACTGATAATTATTATATATGTTCATTATAATTTAACCATTCTCTGTTTCTCAACATCACACACCTTCACTGGACATTCTACACCCTGATGTTTTTGCCTATAATGGCTCTCCAGCTTGATAAATTTCATTCAAATGCGACTGGAAAGGGGGGTCCCAAAACCATGAAAATATTCAGCGTTGTGTATGCAAATCCCCCCCCCCATCTGATCCTCCCCAATTTTCTGCCCCTGACAACGGCGTCACTTTAGAAAATTCTAACCCGCAACATTATCTTTCTCGTAAAAATTTACCCCTAGTAGACCGTTTGGTGCCATCTATATGGGGATGATTATATAGAAGTTTCGTGGCAATCGGCGACAAAATGTGTTTCTGCCCCTGCCACTTTTCTGCCCCTTACAACAACGGCTTCACTTTAGAAAATCCTAACCCTCACCATTATCTTTCTCGTAAAAAGTTACCCATAGTAGACCCCTTTGGTGCCGTCTAGATAGTCCCCTGTGAATTTCTATAGAACACAGACAGACATACATTCGCAAATATAGATATAGATGAGTCAAATTTGATAACATATTTTGATGTAGATCATGCCACAAAGCTCTACTCTGGCTCCGCCCATAAATTCCCATAATATTCCACCAGTTCAAAACCCTGGGAACTGCATGACGGAAAAGTTATTACATTAAAAAATAGCAACGCATGTAATATATTTCTTTATTAAAAGCTGTGCCTGGTTGCCCACTACAAACATTTCAGATGCCGCTTCTGGTGTGCACTCATACACATATTGCTTTTACTTGACTTGACTTGGTCCAGGATGGACTCGATTATGGAGCCTGTGTTCATGCGACAGGGAGCATGTGTCACATTTGCTCACATTGTTATCATTTGAACATTTTAATTAAAAACAAATTGATTAAATTTAAACGGACATGGCTCATTCGAAGCTACAATTGTTTTTCTGCGTAATTTGGAGCGACGGATACGATATGTCGATAAATAAACGAACTATTGATATATCTGCTTCATATGCTCTGATTAACACTTGCCAAAGTCACAGCCATTTTTCAGCCGTTTTCAACTTTTCGCCAGAAGTCAGACAAACGCTCTTTATTGCTACCATTATATCAGGAATATACTATGACGGAACGCTCTTTTCTGTTCCATGTCGTGCAAATGGCCGTTTTTGTTTGGGACCCAAACACCGTATTCGCAGTTGTACTTCATTACTTCAATGCGTCTTTTTTGGGTTACATACTGCTCGTAGAAAGGTAGTTCGGATATTTATTGACCTATTTCGATAGAGTGAAAAATTCAAAAGCGAATAAAATTATGTGCATTTTGGAGCGCAAACCGCTATGTGGCTTTAAAACAAACAAATATTAATATAAAATTTAAATATTGTTTTGTTAGATACAAGTCCTTTAATTTAACTAAACATTTTTTTCATTTTTAAAAAAATTAAATTTTCTTATTTTTAAATCAGTTTTAGAACAGTTGCGAACAGACAAACAGACATACATATATAGAGCTCCTATACCCTTCAATATATACAGATATTCATGTAAATACACCAAATTTTATCTTTGTGGGTAAAGAATCTTGCAGAAAATCTATCACAAACAAAGTGATAAACAGCGCGTGAAACTCGTGTTGAGAGTCATGCCCTTTGTCAGATTGATTTAAGAGGTCGGATTAATGATCCATGAGCGATACTTATTTCTCAAAGAATAAATCCAATGAGCGTGCACGCGTTATCAATGATTTATGACATGTCAATAACCATTATATCGGCTTGTCTTTTGATCCGATAGGTAAGAAGGTAGTTTGACTGAATGCTCATATCACCAAATCGAGTTGTCAATTAGTTGGTAATTGAACGACAAAAACGCCCCCTTGGATCCGGTTTGGCTGGATAACCAATGTAGGTTTAAACTCGGAGGTTTAAATCGGAGATGAAGAATCCGGCCGTTTTGTTCTACATGGAATTGAGAAATCATGTTACTTTGTCAACTGCCATGCATGGCATATATTGTTTCGGCGTACAGACAGTAAACTCATATAATGACATAGTCCAACCAATGTGAAATAAGAGTTCCCGAAGCCGGCGGACATCCTATCAGATTGAGAAACTAATCATCTGGGGTAAACAGCATGTCCCTACGAGAGAGAAATCCATGGTCTCCTATCTCTTCAAAATATAAGCCTTTAAGACGGTATCCTATTCGATATGAGCGGAATCATTTATTGGTATGGATGAACACATGTAATGATCCTACTTGTTAAGTTTATCGCATATTATTTTGTAATCTAATTTAATTACTGCTATATATATAAAACATGCATATGTATATGAAATGAACAATGATGAAGTATTATTCAAATTTGTGTATATAGTGTGTATACCTTTTGCTTGTTTCACTGTTATGTCACTTTTGCAATAAATCAATCATGCAATTAACCGAGATTATCACGACCTGAGACGAATATAGCTGTTCCCAGTCACGACGGAAACCTCAGCGACCAAATTCTGGTCCCTGGTCTAGGCCAACATATCTTTGCGCAAATACGCACATATCAACCTATAATGTGAAATAGGTACATAACGTGATTATTTGATTATGAAATAAGCATATATCGGACTCATAGCCTTTATTTCGTTTTATGGCGCGGGTCAGTGTAAACACCATGTTAAAAAGCGTAAACCTGAACAGCCGTGAGTTGGCTTATTTGTATCATTGTCCGCACATAATCTGCTTAGAATCGCCTCATTACGAGTCGAAAAATGTGATTAAAACGCTCTTATTTTCAGCACAGAATAGACTCAAAATGAGTTGATTCTAAGCAGATCCAAAAACAAGTTCTATTATAAGCAGATATAATGTGCCGGTTTTCGGAAAAACGGGCTGTCTATAGGCCACCCTAATAATCACGGTGGTGACGTCAGGGCCCTATACCATTAAGCTCTGGGTAGTTGAATTCGTAGGAAATATGCTGCCATTCCCCAAGTGTTAAGCCAAAAATGATCTTACAAGATACACAACTTACAAGCGTCTTTTTACATTTGTGTACAACGCCAGTCTGTTCTCTCGAAAATCCGAACATTATCTGCTTATGATAAATATAACCTGTTTTAGGTGGATAATCTGCTTAGAATTGCCTCATTGTTAGTCGATAATGTGCTGAAAATGAGAGCGGTTTAGTAACATTATCGACTCGTAATGAGGCTATTCGTAGCGGATTATGTGCGGACAATGACACAAATAAGCCGACTGAGACTTTTCGGGTGTACGCTTTTAACACATGTTTTCAATGTGGCCCGCGCCATAAAACGAAACAACGGGTACGACTCCATTATCTGCTTATTTCAGAATCAAATAATCATTTTATGTACCTATTTCACATAATAGGTCGTTTATGTGCACATTTGTGCGAGGATATGTTGATAACTCGGGGCGCGATTTAGCTGAGTACTACAACAGCATCCAACTGCCGTGTCCTTGTATTTTTAGCCCAGATTACGACTGCAAAGCTACGAGCGAAGATTCGATCGTAACGTTTTTGCCTACAAATGTATATTTGTTGTTCAATTCGATACTGGGTTTTTGTATTGATTCTATCGTTTAAACATATTTATTACCAACCCGTATTACTATATAAAATGTCATTGAGGTTGGCGGAGACGTGCGAGCCACTTATGTATACACATACAATCCTCTCCTAATCTCCTTTATTAACGCTGATAATAATTTCAAGTGGGAACTCATTCTATTATACCGGGCCATGTACTATAAAACTTCTGCAATTCTATACAACTTCCGACCGCACGAAGCGGCTACATTTACGGGCTTGTGGGTCAACACATGTGCGCGCTATACATGTATTACCCGCGTTAGAATCAATTTATAAATCGTATGCATGTAGGCTTTCGTGGCCAGAGGTGTCCATAGTACTGACTTAGAGTTGGACTCGGGGTCTGGCAGTTGTAGGCATATATGCGTGCGGGAGTTAAGCAAATAAATGGATTATAAGTGAGGTATTATCAGTGTTCATATCACGCGCCAAGCATGGATTTTTTTTGTTATTCGATACACACGTGAGGTCATGCATATTTTGAGCTAAATGTGATATATCGCCGGAGTCTAAAGATGATGTCGGATGACCAAAATCGCGTTTACTTTTTAAAGTTGATAAAGGAACGAAAGTATATTTCATTTGAGAGATTTGGACATGCAATGACCAAGAAAAGGAAGGAACACTTTTGACAGGAGATTCTTCAAAAGTTAATGGCAACTGATGGCCCCAATATCGCTTGGATGAAATTACGAGACCAAACTTGCATTGGAGTAATTTGAAGATGAAGAACTCTGGCAAGATAACAACAGTTTTCTAAAACCGGGGGGCAGTTGGGGGACACTCAACGAGTTTGACAATTTGATTCTCGATATCGTCGGTAGGGACTCGGCGGATGTGACATAGTTGGAGGTTCCAGATACTTCTGTCGTGTTCTGGGCACATGGATCATACGAGTTAATCGTGACCGAACCATCTTCATCTGTACCCAGCCAGCTCCTTGTTCCTGTTGAACCACCTCCCCCAGAGACACCTGCGCCAGACTCAAGCAAAAACGGCTGATGTTGAAGAGACTTAGTTGAAACAGCAACGGGTATCAACGCCAAGAAAGAAGACAAAGCAAAGCGGGCAATAGATAAACTCCTGCATGATGACTACGTAGATTTAAAGAAAAAAAAAGTTTAAAATATGAACTGAAAGAACGGAAACTGAGGGTCAAGAAGTTGGAGAGCGAGCTGGAGTCTGACTTAGAGTTTCTTTAAATAAGTATTGACACCACCATGTCGTTGTTTAAACATAAATTTTTGCCATATTTAGAAAAAAAACAGATTGACAAAGATATTGGGGCACGCATTGTTGCAATGCCACTTGTGTTACTGATAAATAAATATCCATGGTCGGCGCGAGACATCAATACCGGAAACACCTCACTGTAATCCAGTGATTCACTGAACACCCACGCTCACGTATGCCGACATTGGACACAATTGGAAATTCCGTCTAATGCCGCACTGGACGAGTGTCAACATGTGAAGGCAATCAATCAAAAATGGCATCTGATATCCAAAGATGTGACAAATCCCACGAAGGGACAAACACTGTCGGCATAGATTCCATTAAAAATAACACCAAATTAGATCTGTTGGAAAAATCGCACGCAATATATGATGGAGCAAGTAACAGATCTGCAATCGGAAACTATGCAGAATGACCTCATTTTCACAGGCATATTGAAATCAGAATCCGACATTGTGTCGACAGAGGAATGCGAATTCATTCAGCATAAGTTGTACGTCCTTGACCTGTATATACCACAGTTCCAATCCCCGAGTCAATATCTCGGGCGGAAATTGCATTTTAACCCCCAAATTACGGCCGGTTCCGTCAGGTACGTAAAATCCAAAAAAGGCACCGACCGCACCTCCCATGCATGGCTGCCCGACTTAGGAAATAGCATCATATCAGGCAGCGAATACCACTCTGCATACACGGTCGATCAGGCAATTCGATAGCTGTAGCGGAAGTGAATAAATTAACCCATACGGCCATACCCTGCTGCCGAATTCGCTATGAATGTACGCAAAAACGCCGAAAATAACACACGCTGACCGCACCGCTATCAGGGGACCGAGCGAGATGAGGCATGCACTATCATGCAGAATAGACCGCTATGTTCCAAAGTTCCAATCTCCAAGTCGATACATCATATCATGCATGCAGCGAATACCCTTCAGCATCCATGGGCGATCGGGCAAGGCGACAGATGTAGCGGAAGTGAATATATTAACCCATACGCTGCTGTCGAAGTCGCTATGAATGTATACGCATATACGCCGAAAATAGCATCCGCCGAGCGCACCTCCCCCAGTGGCCCGAGCAAGCTGGGACATGCATTGTCGTTCATACTTGATCTGCATATACCACAGTTCCAACCCCCAAGTCGAAAGCTCGAGCGGAATCACCATAACCACTATCAGTACATGCATGGTATTGATTATAATAATTAACGTATCACTACCACTTTTATCAGCGTCTGGTATATTCATCACGATAGTCGTTTATTTATATTTATGTAAGTATACTCCGGACACTAACCCCCCTCCCCACATATGGACACACCACCCTCGCATATTTTACATGAAAACTTTTCCGTCATAGAGTTCTCACTTAAAGGTATATTATAGACTTGTTCGGTGGGTGAAACTGATAAGTTAGTATTCAGGTGCTATGCCAACTGCAGGAATACAGTATTCTGCTAACATCGCCAAAAATTTGAAGAAAATCGACCGTACCACTCCATAGAAAACATCATCTGAACTACGCCCAATTGTAAATATTTACATCTCGATTCGGGATGCAACTATTAGCGATAAACTAACGAAAATTATTTCGCCATCGAGAATCACTGCATTTAACTAATATATAAGAATGACGGTGTGAGTTGTCAATTTGGATATGATATTTGTTAAAATAACTAATTTGAGCAAGATTATTATCCATTTATATTTTATCACCCTACTGCAGTATTTCACATCACTTTAAATAGTTTGTGTAATGATATATTAATTGTTATAACCAATGTTATGCATTTACTGATAGTGGTTATAGTGATTCCGCTCGAGCTATCGACTTGGGTAGGAACATTGGTACATACAGATATATTCTATTGTAACCAGGAGAGGCGTAATCATGAGCTTGGGCGAAGGCACGATTACGTCGCCTGATTCCATAAACACCACACATATTCCTGCAATGAAACAATCAGCTGATATTCGACGCTGTATCCGACCGAATGGACAGATACACATGCCTGATCCGAATGCAAATGATAGCGCAATTTCCTTGCGGATATTATCGCTCAATGTATGCGGATTGGATAAGATAAGAGGCTAAACTACCGGGAATTCGAAGATATGATAGCGACTTACGATATTATATGTTTATGCGAAACTAAATTGTTTGTGGAGGACGATATAATAATAGATAATTTCGAGTTGCGCGGTAAGAAAGGGAAAAACATGTGGGTGGGGTTAGATGTGGAGGAATTTCGGTTTACGTTAAACGAATTTTAGTCACTCTAGTGAGCAGATATCACCATCGTCCCAAACGTAGTGTTGGTGCGGTTCGCGGTAAAAAAACATGCCTAGTGGTAGTTTCCTCATCGGGGCAGTTTATGTACCCCCCCCCTGCGGGCACTAGATATGCGAATGATGATTGGTAAGCTGATTTGGAGGGGGAGATTAGAGAGATAAGACGGCACGATGAACCTTTACTTCTAGTAAGTGATTTCAATTCTAGGATAAGTAATATTGACGAGACAGAAAGGTACCCGACCCAGGACATTATTAATACATTGGAAATTATGGGGTACGCATCTGATTTTATAACCCAGAATGAAAGAGACATTTGGGCATATGAAGTACCTAAACGATATTCCGAAGATAGGGGCAGAGTCAATAGTTACGGATATAAACTTTTAAATTATTTATGCGGAATCACTGATTTATGCCTAATTAACGGACGATTCGGTGAAGATATTAAGAATAATGGAAAATTAACTTCCAATGATTGTAGTGTAATCGACTATATGATCGGGAATATAAGAATTCTCAGATTAATTAAGAACTTACGTGTGAATCCTTTTTCACCACGTTGGAGTGATGTTCATTCTGGGCTACATATCGAACTGGGCTACATATCGAACTCGACTTATCTCAAGATAAGATATATTTATTGACATAACACACCATAGTGATAGGCATAGATGTCACAAACACAAAGAACATAGTGGTATGCGAAACAGAAATAACAGTATCAAGTAATAATATTCAAAAGTTCGGCCTATATATATATGTAACTATGGTCTAAAAACAAACAATATATGTACACTATAGTAGCACAATTGTATAATTAGGGGCCAGTAATAGTATTCTATAACATCGTAGTTTAGTTAAGGGCATGTGATATTGTTTTGTATATATATAATACTAGCCTTTATTCAATGACGCGATAACTGATGAAGAGGTACGAAGGGCAATAATTCAAACTCGGAATAATAAAGCCTCGGGATCAGACATGGTTCTCAACGAGTATATAAAGTCGCCTTTAGACCAGCTGTTGCCATTGTATACTAAATATTTCAATGTGATATTAAATTCAGGTATATTTCTGACAGATTGGGAAATTGGAATGGTCCAACCGATATACAAAATATCGGGGGAACCCGGAAGTCGGGATTCGTATCGTGGAATAACATTACTTAGTTGTCTATCAAAAGTTTTTACTACTATGTTGAATACTAGATTAGTTTCGTACTCGGATGACAATGAGATAAGTAAATTCCGGACTGGTTTCAGAAGTGGCCATTCTACAATTGACAATATGTTTGTATTACATAGTATTATAAATTTATACCCGTCGTCTGGTCGAAAGTTATTTTGTGCCTTTATCGACTTTCGCAAGGCTTTTGATTTAGTATGGCGAGAAGGCTTATGGTTGAAGCTAATTCAAAGCGGTATTAATGGGAAAATATTGAGACTTATAAGAAACATGTACAGCAAAATCAAATTATGTGCATGTTAATTCTGATGGAACCAAAACGGACTTATTTCCTAGTTTTGTACGGTTATTTAAAGGTGAAGTTATGTCACCGATATTATTTTCCATCTATATTAACGCTTTACCCAACAGAACGGCCCTGTGCGAATGCATTCTCTTATATATGCGAGTCGACCATAGGTCGCCTCGCATATATAAGAGAATGCATTGGCTTAACACATTAAAAATTATAAAATTGTTAAAGAATGTAAGAAAAAATGGTAAAAAGTGTTAAAAAAAGATTTTTTTTAGGCCAATGCATTCTCTTATATATGCGAGGCGACCTATGGTCGACTCGCATATATAAGAGAATGTATTCGCACATGGCATAACTGTAATCATCACAATGTGGTCAATGAGCCGGTTCCAATGATATCCATATTTGTATGGTTTTATTGAGACAGACCCAAGATAATTTAGGCTGTTGCAGCTTTATTTGGCCGGTTTTGGCCGGTTTGTTGGGTAAAGGGTTAACGATCTAACGTCGTTCATGTGCGATTGTGCCATCAAAAGCCCCGATTTTCTAGATTATATCTTTATGGGTGTATATATACGACTGTTTTGTTTATTTTATGCTGACGATACAGTTATACTTAGTGAAAGCGAAGATGAAATGCACCGAGCATTACATGCTTTCGCAGATTATGCTGAAGCGTGGAAGCTCCAGGTGAACACCAAAAAAAAAGACGAAAATAATGATATTCTGTAAAAAGTTACCAAACGCATACCAATATTCATATACAGGGGGGTTGAGCTCCAAGTAGTTAAGGAATTTGTTTACCTAGGTGTATAATGTTTCTATACTGGCAGATTTTGTAGTACCATAAAACGCACATTTAATCTCGCCACACGTGCAATGTACGGTACGGACTGTTAAATAAAGTTAGACATCACTCTTTACCACCCGATTTGATGCTTAAGCTGTTTGGTAGCATGGTAGCACCGGTAGTCTTATACGGCAGTGAAATATGGATTACAGAAAAAATCCAGAGGCTTGAAACATTACATATGAAAGTTTGCAAAAATATTATTAGGAATGAAATCTAATACACAAAACTACATGGTATATGGGGAGCTTGATAGACACCCACTCATGATTGAAATTAAGTGCAGGCTGTTATATTGGTCAAAGTTGGTATCCACAGATGGATCTAAACTCGCAAAAACATGCACCTTATTTTGAGACTTGTATACGACAACAAACCAAGCCAGTCGGCTGAATTCAAATGGTTGAATCTTGTGAAGGAATTTCTGCGTGAAGTAGGACTAACATCTAAATGGGAAACCCAATCCTCTCTTACGAAATCTGAAATCCGAAACTGTAAATCAAACATGATCGAACAACACTGGACACAAATATTCAGTGATATTAAAAACTCAGATTCATCCAGAGCAATTATGTACAGTAATATAAAATCTCATTCTAGTATATCCCGATATTTGTTGTATCTCCCAAAACACCTGACAGCATCATTAGTGAAAATCAGAACATCAAACCATAGATTACCAATCGAAAAAGCGCGATGGCATAACACAGAGTAAGATATGCGATACATGTAAATCTGACACAATCGGAGACGAGTATCATTTTATACTCGTCTGACAAATATAAATGTCTACGTGAGCGCTATATCGCATAATATTACTCGGAAAATCCTTCGCCTGAAAAGTTTCATGGGCTCTTGTCAATAGAAAATATCTCTCGTTTGAAACAACTCTCTATTTTTCAAAAAAAATGCCTTTAGAGAAGTCTCTTAATTACAATTAATTGTATACCTTGTGGAAGGCAGCTGAGTTAGCTCATTGCATGGTCAAAAATTCAAACTGATAGTCAAAAGGACATTGGAAACATAAGGAAGAATATAACTTATATACACACACGATTTTTAAAAGAACAAAAAAGGAACAAGAAAAAACCCCCAAAGAACACGTTTGTAGGGAGGGGTCTCATATTAATTGTGTACATATTGTATATAAAATATTGTATATGTGTTTGAATGTTACTCATTAATTTGTGTCTTCGCAATAAAGCATTCATTATGCACGATACTGAGTGCATGCCCCATCTCGCTGGGTGGCCCGGATGGCGGTGCGATCGGCGTTTTTGCGTACATTCATAGCGAATTCGACAGCAGCGTATTTATTCACTTCTGCTACAGCTAACGACTTACCCGATCGCCCATGGATACAGAGGGGCATTCGTCGCATGATATGATATCCATTTCCGTGGTCAGTCAGCCAGGGGAGGTGCGGTCGGTGCCTTTTTTATTTTACGTACCTGATGGAACCGGCCGCATGTTAGAGGTTAAATATGGCAAGAAAAAACATCAGAGCATGCATTTTTGTTGCCATCCACATAATAGATACAGTTTTCAGAAAAGACAAGACATGAACCACAACATGTACCTATAAATTGTGTATGGCAATGGCGGAGCGACTTGATATGTTTAAAGGCATCTATTCAATGACACATGCTGCATGGCTATATGTTTTTTAATTCTGAGAAAATATTGTTGAAAGTTGCTTTGTAGCCCCGAAACAGATGTAGCGGCAACAAACGAGCGACTTGATTTTTTTTAAAAGGCATCTATTCATTGATACATGGCTATATGGAATTTATTTCTCAGAAAATATTGTTAAAATTCCTTTTGTAGTTCTGAAACGTGGTTACAGTGGCAACAAACAAGCGACTTGATTTTTTAAAGGGCATCTTTTCAATGGTGCATGCAACATGGCTATATGGAATTCAGATCTGAGAAAACAGTGTTAAAATTGCTTTGTAGCCCTGAAACGTGGTTACAGTGGCAACAAACGAGCGACTTGATTTTTCTAAGGGCACCTATTCATTGATACATGCAACTTGGCTATATGGAATTCAGCTCTGAAAAAAACATTGTTAAAAATTGCTTTGTAGATCTGAAACGTGGTCACATTGGCAACAAACGGGCGACTTGATTTGTTAAAGGCTTCTATTCAATGATACATGCAACATGGCTATATGGAATTCAGTTCTGAGAAAACATTGTTAAAATTGCGTTGCAGCTCTGAAACGTGGTAACAGTGGCAACAAACGGGCGACTTGATTTTTTAAATGCATCTATTCAATGATACATGCAGACGTGTCCCGGAACATGAATTGAGTCAGTCCGAAATACTAATAGTATTGTTTTTGTTTTTAATTTGATGCCCAAACAATTCTGGCGCCAGGCACTCGCTCTAGCTCATGAGCCACCCCAGCCGTCAGCGCTTGTAAGAGTTAGCGACAGAAACTAGGAAGTAATTACGTAGGCGTTGTTAAATCTGAAATGAGTTTCGTCAATTGCGCACCATGTTGACATTTCACACTTAACGAACACCCAGAGTTATGATCTGAGAAAGAAGCTAAAGGCACGTTGTCTCAAATGGACCGTTTTTGTCGGCTCAAGCATCTGTATATTGACATTGCTTGTTCATTAATTGATTAATTGGGACGTCATGTTACATTCCATGTGAGTCGTGGTCCATGGTCGGGGCCATTGCCTTTAATGAGGCTGTTAATTTAGATCGCACTTTAGGCGGGTCTAGGGTTGAAAAAATGCATTGATATTTACATGTACACGTAGACGATATGAATTGAAAAAAACAAACAATAAAGATAAAATGTGAATTATTTAAATATCTGAATACAACTTTATCATTTATGACATATGTCATTATTTTGTGCCCAATGGAAATGTAAACTCTCGAGACGCCCGAAGTCGCTCAATAAAAACACACGAAGTCGCGCCAGGAAAGCGACCACAATGCAGTCTCGAGGGATGAACTTCCAAATGAATGTGGTTTCATTTCTTTCAAACCCAAATTGTATTAATTGTCCCAGTATATGAGGGCTAAACTTGATGATCGTTATGTGTTGGCGAAGTCTGCTGGAAGGTGCCGGAATCTGATTGATTTAGTAGATGGTGTTACTTTAATATATGTGAAAAGAATTGAAATCCAATAAAAAATGAGGAGCCATAATAATTGTATATCTGTGCAGTCGGCAAACAGATGTTGTATATTCTCGCTTCCGCCTTGCATAGACAGCATCGGTTATCTCGTGTAATATTAAAAGTGAGTAGTTTCTAATTTGATGGCAGGATTTCATGAATTACGCGCCAAGTTGATCTACAAAATGGATCTAGAAATTCGTCAGAAAGGTTGATCCAAGTTATTTTAAAATCAATTGTTGGGCAACTTTGTTCATCATTTGATTTTCTTCTGATGTTAGACATCAGAACATTATAAAATTGTTTGGTTTGTATATTATTGAACTCAACTGAGTTCACACAAGATTTGTATGCGGAAAGACATTGCGCACACAATAATGGAGTATGGTCCATACCGTGAGGTTGGATGCAAAATCCGTCTTATAACGAGAATGCAATCAAGTATATTTCCATCTGACATCGGGACTATTTATGAGCCTTTGTATATGGCTGAGATAAAAGACTGATTTTTATTTGGAATGTGGCACAAATCAATGCCTCCGTTGAGGACATTATTGTGACACACAGCGCGAAAGTGGCTCAGATTTAATTTTCCAAAAATATAACATAGATTTTTTAAATAATTTGGTATAATGTTTAGGTATTGGTACTATGCCTGTATAATACCACAACTTGCTACAGGCAAAAACATTTATGTGTTTGGCTATCCCGATGTGGGAAAATTTTCTGTCATATTAATAATTGCACGAGGCAGCAAATTTAGTATACAGTTTATGGAAGTGATCGTCGGAAGGTATATGGTTGCCAAATTGTATGCCAACAATTTTAGCATGTTTTGCATCCCAAAGGGATGGTTAGAGCGGGATTGCCATTTCCCGAGAAATATTCCACATGTTTTGTGCATGTTTAATTGTGGGCCTGAGGCTTTCCCAATAAGGAAACAAGATTTGAATAATTCACCGATGGAATTTCCAGATGTGAGAACGGCGGTTACATCATCAGCGTACGCACTTACCATGACCACTTCTGATGTACCGGGCAGTTTCAAACTCAAAATTGTTATCGAGTTATTACGCAAGTGAATAAGGAACGGATCTATGCATAATACACACAATATAGGCGAGAGGCTGCACCTTGCCTTACACATCGGGTGACAGGGACTGGATCTGATGCATAATGATTTACAATGACACTAGAACAGATGTCAACATAAATTACTTTCACCCATGCTATGAAACTATTGCCAAAACCAAAGGCTGCTAATGTTTTGAGTAAATAGTCACGACTTACTCCATCAAAACCCTTAACTTGGTCGAATGATATAAAGGTACATTCGTCGTTTTTCTGATTTGCATAATCAACAATATTACGTGCAACAAGTCTGCATTGTCGAGAATAGTTCCGCCCGGCATGCCGCACGTCTGATCTGTGTGAACTATTGATGATATCACATTGCGCAGTTTGTTGCTGAATATTTTCGATAGAATTTTATGTGTTCCCCATTTTGATTTAGTCTTTACCATATCACCTTGATCCCAAAAGCGTGGTCATATTGTTAAATTGTAGAAAATAAAATATTTAAGCTAGGACTGTTCCCACAAAAACCTTGAATTCGGTGGGTTCTTCGAAGAACCAAACTTGAGATTTTATTCCAGATGGAACCAAAGCACTGTCGAACCAAACTGTTTGGTTCTATATGGTATTTGGTTCCCCGGGGAACAAAACTGGGAGCTATTTTCTTAGAGTGTGATCATCCGATAATTTCAAATTTGTCCGCACTCTTATTATAGCATATCGAGGAAGGGATTTGGCTATATGAGTTATGTTTGGCGAGGGAGTGTCCACCATAATATCGAAACAGGGACGTGAGAAGGAGGGACTATAATTTCAAACTGATCTGCCCTCTTATAACATATTGAGGCAGTTACACGGCTATATGGGCTCCGTTTGATGATGGGGTATCCATCATATAATTTCCAAAGAGCACATCTTGAAACCAAGCCCAAATGAATTCCACATAGCAATGGAATCGTATAACAAGAAGCGAGTGTGTTGAATACAGGCTAGATCTCAGTCACGGAAGTGTGCACAATTGGACTATTCATTGAAATAGAAAGCACACAGTGTCGATTACTCTGGACCACTAGAGGTTGAGAAAGTACAGTGAAAACACATTTTAAAGAGCGTACATATGAAAGTCGTTGTGCTATGTGTGTCATTGTCAGCACATAATCTGCTTAGACATGTCTCATTAGGAGACCATATTGTAACCAAAACGCTCTCATTTGCAGAAGATTATCGACTCAACCTATCACGCAAATACGCACATAATCGACATAGAATGTGAAATAGGTACTCACTGTGATTATTTAATTCTGAAATACGCAGATAATGGAGTCATATCCGTTATTTCGCTTTATGGCGCGGGCCACAATGAAAACACACGTTGAAGAGCGTACACCTGAAGAGTTGTCAGTTGGCTTATTTGTGTCAATGTCCTTACATAATATGCTTAGAATCATCTCATTTTTTCAGCACATTATCGACTCAAAAGAATGCGATTCTAAGCCGATAATATACCTAAATCAAGTTTCATTATAAGTAGATAATGTGCGGATTTTCGGCAGAATAGCCTGAATAAATAGCAAATAAATAACACGACATTACAAAAGAGTCACATGTAAAAAAAATTAAAATCAGATTTTGCAGTGATAAGGTATTTATAATATTTGATGAATCGCGTATGAACCTTTATCAAAGCATCAAGCTTCGCGTTCAAAGAATACACCAACAGCGTGTTGTTGAGCAGCAAATGATTCTCGAATAGATGTCTCCAATCCTACTAAATGGCCATTTGTACCCATATGTTTCCGAAATCCACATTGGAGATATGAGAAGTCTATTGTTTTCTAAAAATAAAAACTAATAGGTTATTTATCTAACGTTCAAATGTTTTGCACAGGGAGCTAGTTAATGCGATCGGTCGACAGTTAGATGGATTATAATTATCTTTATTCGGCTTAGGAATTGGAAAGATAGTAGCCTCTTGCATGTGCCATCGTTAATATGTTGGATTCCGGTGTGATTACATTTACCTCTAATTTGATTTACCATTTTCCATACCTTATTTGCGTTTGTTTGACCATGAATATTATTCAAAAGGAAAAGCTATGCATCACCAATTTTAAAGCCGCGACAATTATATGTCTGTATCATTCTATGAGCAATGGGATATATACTCATTTATCATCTTTAGAAGATGGCCTACGTTGATTTTATTTTATTCGATGCTTTTAACCCTTTCAGTGCCATGTCCGATTTTTGTATCAACCCATATTTCCTTGATCATTTTTCAAATTTATTGATTATAATAATGTGATACATTGATGGAAAGAGCTCTAAGAGCTCTTTCCATCAATGTATCACATTATTATAATCAATAAATTTGAAAAATGATCAAGGAAATATGGGTTGATACAAAAATCGGACTTGGTACTGAAAGGGTTAATCTGTCAGAAGAGTGATGATGCTCGAATATTCTGTCTTCATGTGTAATTTGCATTTCTTGTGTGAGATCAGGATCACTTGCGTGTCAATGGAGATTTCTTTGGATGATGCTTTGTGTGTTCATGTTGATCTATATGTGTTATTATGGGTGTATAATTTGCATTTTCAAAAATAATTGTTTCCATGTTTTTCGTTTGGCTTTAGATTGACTGTGACAATGGTTGAACTGTTTATTTGTTTCTCTATCATGAACACTGAGTACGTGGGAGTATTTAGTTTTAACATACCACATTGAACACCGACAGCTACAGTTCGAAGCGCTCGTTATGCGGCTTGTGCATATGACTTTTGTAAATAGGTTTTTCTTGTCGATATATTGTTCTGGCTTCTTGAAATGATATGCATCTTTCAGCTTTCAACTCAGTATATTGTACTATTCTATGTATACTGGATATTGTTTTATCAGAGGCACAGTATGTGAACCGGAACAGTTAATTTGGCAGGATTCTGACAATTATCGCGCATGCCGCCCTCACCACATTGACGACATACAACACCATGATGTTAACAGTGACCATTTCCATAACCAAACCTCTGACAATGATAGCATATCATAGGCCGGATTCGTCATTTCCGGTTTAAACCCCGAGTTTAAACCTGGCTTAAACCTACATTGGCGGTCCAGCCAAACCGGGTCTAAGGGGGCGTTTTTGTCGTTCAGTTACCAGCTAATTGACAACTCGATTCGATCATATGAGCATGTAGTCAAACTACCCTCTTACCAATCTGACCGAAAGACAGGCCGATATAATGGTTGACACATCATAAATTATCGCGAACGCGTGCACGCTCAATGGAGTTATTCATTGGGAAACAAGTGTCGCTCATGGACCAATAATCCGATTTCATTCTGGGTTTAAATCAATCTGGCAAACGGCATGTCTCTCAACACGAGTGTCACGCGCTGTTCATCATTTTGTTTGTGATAGATTTTCTACAAGACCCTTTACCCGCAAAGAAAACAATCTGGTGTATTTACATGTATATCTGTATATATTAAAGTATATAGGAGCTGTCTATCTGTATGTCCGTTTGACTGTTCGCAACTGTTCTCCCATACCCCTGTACCGAGTTCAACCAAATTAGGTGTGGTTACTCGGATGGTATAACGGCGTTAGGTTTAAACAAATTTGATTTAAAAATAAGAAAAATTTAAAACAAAAAAATATGTTGTTAAATTGAGTTAGGAGTTGAATATAACAAGAAGCAAAATTAAAATTAAAATTAAAATTAAAATTAAAATTAAAATTAAAATTAAAATTAAAATTTTCAAATGATCAAAATGTGCGCAAAGGACTAGTGTCGCAGGCCTCTATCGCATAAAGGGGCCACATGCCCCACTGACGCTGTATAAAGGCTCCATAATCGAGTCAATCCTGGACCAAGAGGTCAGTCAAGTTTGCTTATGAGTGCACATCAGAAGCGGCATCTGAACTGTTGGAAGTGGGCAACCGTGCAGAGGACAGCTTTTAATAAAGAAATATATTACATGCGTTGCTTTTCTTCAATGCCATACATTTTCCGTCATGCAGAAAATCAAAAACTTCCCAGGTTTTGAACTGGTGGAATATTATGGGAATTTAAGGACGTAGCCAGAGTAGAGCTTTGTGGCATGATCTACATCAAAATAAGTTATCAAATTTGACTCATATAGCAATATGAGTTTAGAATTGCAAACTATGTGTGTAACATATCTGGTCATGCAGTAGCATGGCGTTGGTGTCAAAATTAAAACGTTGAACCCTTCAAATGAATTCGCAGAAAACACCAGTATTTGTGATTGCCACAAGCTAAAAAAAAACCACACAAAATAGTTGTAAAAATAATATTGAAGGAACATGTCCATATATGAGGAAAGCTCAATGAATAAGCTGTGACATGATAACACCAGTTGGCAGTCGCCACTTAGACATGCCCTCACTCGAGATTATTTACAGCACCACCATTTGACTGATTGTGTGACAATTCTAAACCGCTATGAAGAAAAGACGGATTCGTCATCTCAAGTTTACCCTCGGTAAAGCTGGTTTAGCTGGACAGCCGAATTAGATGGTTTAGATGCCGGTTTAAGCTTATAAAACGCAAAAACATAGGTATGAGTGCTTCTCGCTTATAAATTTTCAATCAATATATGCTTGCGGTCGTAATTATTAATTTTCGCAATCAATAAAACGAGGCGGTCCGCATTAGGAAAGTACGATTAATTATCTCGACGATACATAGACACTACTGCTAAACCACTGGTTTGGCTGGATCAAGTTTAAACGAGAGATGACGAATGCGTCACTTAGACGTGCGGTCTCGGGTTTAAATCACGGATTTAGTTGACTCGCGGCGGTTTAAACCTTGAGATTTACGTAGACCAGGTTTAAACCTGAGATTACGAATCCGGCCATAGGGTTTAGAACAAACGACACTTGGAATATCGTATATCCTATTATGATTAGCTCGGGTATTTTTAATGTGTTAACAAATTTGTATCTATTAGTACTTGTTCACAATTAACACGCTTTGAGACGCGCTTGACTTCTATGGCACCTTGGGATTTAAGTTCTGTAAGCTCTCTCTCTTGATTGCATCTATACTTGATGCTAAATCTCTCATGCGGCCACGACTACTGTTCAGTCTCGCATGCTATTCTGTGGTTACATTTCTATTTCCAATCTTTTTTAAAGCAGACAGGGGTTTCGCGTGCGTTTCATTTTCACATTCATTAATCAAACTGACGTCTGGATTAAAAAAAAACTATTGTTAATATTCCATCATGCTCTGCAGAGTCTTTCCAATGACATATGTTGATTCAGTTATCGGTCCTCAATCTTCTTTCTTTATCACGTAGAAATATTTACAATAAACTAAATATCTAAAGGAGTTTGACTTCTTCATTTCGCAGATTTGTTGTTTTGTTGTGTGTTAGGATATTCGAGTTGTGCTGATGATCAGCAAGCAGTCCTACCAACCATCATGGGTTATAACATATGCTGCCTCAGGCACCTGGTAGTTATTCATCAGGGTTGAGGCAGATATAATGTAGGTACTGACCACTATACTCTTACAATTCGTCATTCTCGTCAGAAGCACCGGATGAACCCGTCGACGCGCCACATTCTCTTTGAACGAACGTGAAAACAAATCTGATTGCAGAATACTAATAATATAAAAACACGGGTTACTTCGCCCGGGAGGCCATACCGCGACCAATCCGATTGATTGAGCCGGGCCAACAACCGCTTGTGCAGACTGAAGGCCAAAGTAGGCAGCATAACCTGCAGTTACTGAGCACTGTCATTGTTATGACCCACTAAACTACCAGGATCCCTTCAGTGGAAACTTATATATTACCTATTTTCCATGACATAAAAGTGTGGTAACTGTGGTTATAATTTTAAGCAGGTTGATCTGCTGTAAATATTGTGTCACAACAATCGCGCGCACCAAAATTTCAAAACTAAATTCCAAACAGATATGTTTTGTCTGGAATTTCGTTTTGAAATTTGGTACAATCGATTGTTGTAACACAATATTTACGACCGATCAGTTTAAGAATTTTTTAGCATAATATGCATCTGGCCCTTTGAATGGTATTATGAACAGAGACGCATGCGCAGATATATAGTTCTGTTGATGCCGCGAGTGATATCCTTCCATAGTATAATCCCTGGGCCGTGTACTATAACATTTCTACACTTGTATACGACTTTGCGTGCGCGGACGGCTATTTGCGGACTTGTGTATCTCCACAAGTGCTCGTCAATATACCCGCAAAAGAAGGCCGTTATAATTACCCACCTTATCTTTTGTCTATCTCAGGTATTCATATCCAGCCTGTTCTCCTGGTAGGTAATCTGCTTAGAATCGCCTCATTTTCAGTCGATAATGTGCTGAAAATGAGAGCATTTTAGTCACATTATTGACTCACTTGTGCGGACAATGAAATAAATAAACCAACCCACGACTTTTCAGGTATATGCTCTTTAACTTGGCCAAAAAACGAAAATATCAGCCAGTTCTCCCGAAATCTTCAAATTATCTGCTCATAAATAACTTGTATTTTTTGCAGATAATTTGCTAATTATCGCCTCATTTTGAGTCTATAATGTGCTGAAAATAAGAACGTGTTAGTCACATTATCGACTAAAAATGAGCCCATTCTAAGCAGATTATGTGCGGACAATGACACAAACAAGCCAACCGACGGCTGTTCAGTTGTACGCTCTTTAACATGTGATTTCTCTGTGGCCCGCGCCATAAAATGAAAATACGGCTATGAATCCATTAGCTGCTTATTTCAGAATCAAATAATCACATTATTTACCTGTTTCACACAATAGGTCGATAATGTGCGTATTTGTGCGACGATATGTTGTCATATCAGTTAATTACTTGGCTTGGGGCTCGTTAAGCTATCAAGTCGATTGTTCTTGGTTGCTCCGGAATGTTCCACAGGTCTGAACCTGCGGAACATACCTCCGGCAGTGATCAACGGAATTCAATAGTTAAACGAGGTCACGGCCAAATATAGCCAATACTTGAAAATATGAACAAAACTACGAGTTAACAGGACAACCATGTGTGGTATTGTTAATTTCGGTCTTCACGAGTGTAATGTCAGAGTGCTAATTTTTTGACAATTATTTCATTGTTTATCTACATTGGTTTCACTATCAGATGTGTGGTTCGTTTCAATATTATTCGCGTTAGGTTCGTTTCTTTGTTAGATTAGGCTTTCTCGCAATTCCAACCTTTTCTTTGTATTAATCAGCTGGCTTTTGATATACAACTTGTCAATTCTTGCGGATACTCATTAATTACCATTAATCGCACGTATTCTAAGCTTTACTTTTAATATTTACTTATTTGTCAAAATGTTAATACCACTGTGATGATCGGATATTTTTTAATGCAAATCTGTTAATACAATCCCGCGTCGTTAATTCACACCTGTGCATGCTTCATATATAATAATTTGTAAAACTGTGTTATGTTACTTTATGTTCCGGAACTCTGCCGTTCAGTCACGTATTACAACCGGAGTTCCGATTCTTGTGTGGACCGCTTCCAACTATAACTGAATGCCCGCATGTTTATATTGTAAAAATAAATGCTAATTCTCCAGAACCGCTCCACATTCTTACAGTACCAAAATCAGCGCTACCAAACATGTGACCAGAGAAAGTGACAGGATAAACAGCATTGAAGTCGTGATTCCCGACACATCAGCTGGAATTTTCAAACCAGAAAGAAGATGAAATTGTTCTGATATCTTGTTCCAATCTGCACAAAGTGTGAATTATTTTTGTCGTATGCCAAAAGTGGAATAACTTAATAGCAGATGGAAATCCTACGGTGGATAGAATTGAATCAAGGGAACGGGAATTTCCCGGTTCCCATACTCATTCCCGTTTCCGGGGAATATTATTTTTATGAACCGGGAACGTCAGTGAACACCAACGGCTCATAATTTAATTTAATTTGTCCACAACGGCGCACAGTACAATATGTTATGTATCAGCAAATTCTACATAAATTGTGATTTGAATTGACCACACTATCGTCTGAGTGTTATAAGGACTAAATGTTTGTTCTCGTGGCCCACGCAGCCATGACATCACGAAACGAGCTCACGAGTCACGAAGTAGTGGCATGTACGTTTGTGGGATGACACTTTTACAATTTATACCAAATTATCAATCGCGGCTCAGGCTATTCTTGGTGACAAGGGACCTTTCCACAGCTGTCAATCAAATAATTATTAGCAGATATTTTCGACCAATCAGCGTCTGAGCCGGCCAATGGCTGCAGTAAAAATTCTGCTGCCATCTTTCTTCACCCTAATTTTGATATCCATGCATACATTCAGTGTTAAATTGGCTATATTCAAACAACTTTTTTGTTGTCAAATCATAATATACTGAGATTTATATTTGCGGCATGATGTTATAAATTTATCCGTGATTATAACAACGTTTTTCATTTGGCATGACACTTGTCATAATTTTCACATTTAATGGCAAAACGAATGTATGTTCTCTGGTTTAGATATATTAGAGTTCAGTGATATGTTCTGGTCTGTATGCAATTTTTATTCCAGAGCCCTTGATCGATTTCAACCAAATTTGGTGTGGTGCATCGGGGTACCCCGGCAAATGTTATAACGGCCTTATATTTTAAATTAAATATTTTAAACAAATTAATTTTGTTTAAATTTGATTTTCAAAATTTTAATTATTTAGCAAGAGGTTTCAATCTAAATGAAAATTTTAAAATTAAATTCTAAAAAAAGAATTTTAAATTTTTTATTTTTTTTTAATGTATATATATATAGCTATATATATGAATATGTATGTATGTATAAGGGTGTGTATGTATATGTGTAATTGTATGTATGCTCATATGTATGTATGTATGTGTTTGTGTATATATGTATGCATATGTGTATTTAAGTATGTAAGTTAGGGCCTTCCTGTATGCGCGCCCGTGTTGTTTGTGACTGCATGTGGACGTTTAGTCTGCGATACTACATAGGTGTTATGTTTGTGTTGGGGTCCATTTGTTAAAAAGTTTATGTACTTTTCATGTCAATTCTTTTTTGTCAAACAATGTATGCATATATATACATGTAACCTGTAATTATGTTATTACAGCTCTCCGATATTGGAGGAAATAAAGGTATATATATATTAAATTAAAACACTTTTTAATTCAATCTAAAAATAAAATTAAAAAATATAAACAAAATTTAAATTAAAAACTTTTAGAAGTCAATTTAATTTTTGAGACAGTGCAAATTTTTTTGGGATTGGGTATCTCATATATATACATTAAAAAATTTAACTTTTTTTTTAACTCAATCGAAAAAAAAAAATTAAAATTGAGTTTAAACGGATCCCGGTTCTGAAGGGGTTTCTTTCCCGATTCCTGTGTTTTCTTTCCCTGGCATATATTAAACTCTAACGGTGGACGAGGTTCTGAATGCAGATGGAATGGAAACGGTATCAGTCCGGCAGAATGATGGGTTGCGATTAACTGGCTAATGTCATCTCTTTAATTTTCTGGCCAATACACCAAATAATGACCCAGAAGTGAGAAGGGTAACTTATAATTATACTGTTTTGTTGGTTTTATTTAAGTGACGAAACGATAGCGATCAATAGCGTAAATTTTGCTCATAACATTACATGAAGAGACATACCATCTTGTCAAAAGGACCCACGGTACAAAAACAAAAACAGTGGGCAAATGTGCAAAAAATATAAAAGTCTCTAAAAAACCACTATTGAGAAGGAGATGATGGGGAAATACACACAAATATTTGTCTATTCATTATGAATACCCAAATAATTCATTGCTTTGATCTTGTCGAATATTTACTATCAATTCTTTTGATAACGAACCAAAGCCGGACGCTTTGGGTCGTATATAGGCTATATCTGATTTTGTGACGTCACAAATTATTAACTAATACGACGCTCCAATTTTTGAATTTTGGGAGCACGAATATCCTATTTTCTTGAATAGAATGAAAACACATACTTATGAACAAAGCAGAAGATACATTAAGTTCCACGCGAATTCGGTCAATGGTGAATGTTACACGATGACGTTGTTTGTCGACTATCGTTGAAATTGACATGATGACATGTTATGATTGAAAAGAACATCCTCCACCAGCACGCCAAGTAATATGGGCCTAATGGTTAGTTTCGGTTCCATGCACTCTCGACAACATATATAACTATTTATAATTACCCCACCAAACATAAGCCTTATGCATGCGAATATTATTTGGTGGGAATCTATAAAGTGATTTTGACAAGAATTGTTTTAAACGCTATATTCAGAAAGCCCTATATGTGATTGTTTTAGCTTTGGTTAGTTAATTACGCTTGCGGATGACTATAATAAAAGTATTTTATTAAAGGTACTGTTGGCCTTGGCGGTGGGTATCCTGTAAAAATATTTCCACCCGTCAAAAACCGCCACAAACAGAAAGAACATCAAAATGTAGACATACTTTGTCCGTATACAAATAAGAAATATCGCATAAACAGTATGGTATTGTCATTTGTTTGACCATTGTTATGTAAACAAAAGCATAAAAAGTAACTTTTCTGGTGTTTGTTTATATTATGATGGTAAACATAAAGAGCGTTCTGTGTTGGTGAATTCCTGATATGGAACAAATCAAGAGCGTTTATGCCATTTTTGTGTGACTAGCCAGTAGCATTGTGCTGTCTTCTGTAACACAATCAGGCTCTTGCTTAGGTAAAATATAGTAGTTCTTTATGATAACATGCTGGTAATGCGATAGTCATGGTATATATGAACGAAACTGTATGCATTTTAATGTTTTTCTGTTTACGGTGATTGGAACAAATATGAATAATTTCGACAACTAAGGCCTCACGTGCCTTTAAAGCCACATCGCGGTTTGCACTCCAAAATACACATATTATTCGCTTTTGAATTTATCTCAGTATTGAAATAGGTCGATAAATATCTGAACTACCTTTCTCCGAGCATTATGTAACTCAAAAAGACGCATTGAAGTAATGAAAAATACAAACACAAAACAGCCATGTGCACCATATGGAACAGAAAAGAGCGTTCCGTTGTAGTATATTCCTTATATGGTAGCAATAGAGAGCGATTGTCTTAATTTTGGCGACAAGGTGAACACGGCTGACAAATTGCTGTGACTTTGGCAAGTGTTTTTCAAAGCATATGAAGCCGGCATATCAATATTTCGTGTATTTATCGACCTATCGTATCCGTCCCTCGAAATTACGTAAACAAAATTTGGAGGTTCGAATGAGCCATGTCCGTTTAAATGAGGTATATTATTGGAATTTTGTCGGTAATTCCACACTGTTTGGAATTTTTCGCGATTTTTTCCCGTGTCAGATGTCCCCAATTTTGATGAGTATTCATAATTATTTCTCATGAATATAAGTCGAGGAATGCCCATCTAAATCCGAGTTAAACGGACATAGCTCATTCGGACCTCCACACTTTGTCTACCTAATTTGGAAGGAGATATAGGATAGGTTGGCAAATACACAAACTATTGATATGCCGACTTCACATGCTTTGAAAAATACTTGTCATGCTCACAGCCAATTTCCAGCTTTTTTTTTATTATTCGCGCAGAAGTAGAAGAAACGCCCTTGATTTTTTACCATAACAGGAATAGAATAACACGGACTGGTTTTCGTTAGGGACCCAAAACACCATATTCAGTCGATTGCGACATGCACACTGATCAGTTTTCGATTATGTTTCTCACTCACCGTGGGAAAGATAATTAATTACCTGTTTCGATCAACGGTGTTGACGTACTGAAAAGACCCCGGTGCACTCATAAGACCCCAGCGCATCCAAATGTCCCCAGCGCACTTAGCACCTCCGCGCGTCGATATCATTCGTGTGCTGGGGTCTTTCCACAACAACAGTACCTATAGCTCAATAGGCAATTATTGCATCGTTCTTGTAGGTTCACCCGTCCAACTAAAAGCTTACTCGTGTTCTATATAGATATATCCTCCTGCAAATAGGTCCATTTTGGACGTAAATATTCACATAGGGTCGTAGTGGACTCATTTGATTCTGAAATAAGCCCATATCCGTTATTCCGTTGAATGGCGCGGGCCGCAGTGAACATACAGTATAAAGAGCGTCCATCGTGTCGATGAAAACTATAGTTTAAATAGTGCCTATACGAGCTTATTTCGTATATGCATCGAGCCAAATTTGTGATATCGTGGCAGTTGATGTAGGCGGCCAAAAGCGCACTACTCAGTCCGACGAGAACCACATAATAACCAGTGTAATCGAATGAATTCCAAAATTATTATCAGCGTTCATAAAGGCGATTGGGAAACAATGTCACATGCATAGGATGTCTCCAAACCGAATGCCAACGTGTATCGTAATACGTATTGGTAATAAATATGTTTAAAGATACGGGCGGCGTTGGCGATGTGTATGCTGTTAAAATATTCACCTCCGTTAAAAACCGCCATAAACAGAAATAATAGTAAAATATGCACAAACCTTGTTCTTATACCAATCATAAATATGGCATAAAATAGCATGTTATTGTCAAATGTTTTTCCTTTGTTATGTAAAGAAAAACAAAAAACGTTACAGAACCTGGCTTTTGTTTAGATCCGGATATGGTACACATAAAGAGCATTATTTGTTACTGTTTTCCTGATATGGAACAAATAAAGAGCGTTTATATCATATGTGTGTGAGTACCAATAGAATTGCGATGTGTTATGTAAACTGAAGCAAAACTTCTGTAACACGAGCAGGCTCTTGTTTACGCACACCATCGTACGTCTTGGCGACAATATACTATTTACGCGCTGATTATATTTGGCATATGAACAAAACTATATATATTTTAATATTCCTTCTGTTGATGGCGATTTGAACAAATATGATTATTTCTGGAACGAACGCCGCCCGTGCCTTCAAACAAGCAACCAGGCACAAAAGTTACGATTTCGTAGATTTACAGTGGTAAACGAGGCTAAATACGACATAATGAACAAAACACACAGAATCGAACAACTGATATAAATGTTTTGGCAAAAAATTACGAACGAATCTTCGATCGTTGATTTGCAGTCGTTATTGAAACTTAATTAAACTGACATGGCTCATTCCATCCTCCTATTTTTTTCTACGTAATATGGAGCGACGGATACGATAGGTCGATAAATAAACGAACTATTGGTATACCGGCTGCATGTGCTCTGCAAAAACACTTGCCAAAGTCACAGCCATTTTTCAACTTTTCACCAGAAGACAGACGCTCTTTATTGCTACCATATCACGAATAAACTACCACGGAATGCTCTTTTCTGTTCCATGTCGATCCAATGGCGGTTTTTTGTTTGGGACCCAAACACCGTATTCACAGTTGTAATTTTAATTACTTCAATGCGTCTTTTGGGTTACATAATGCTCGTAGAAAGGTAGTTCAGATATTTATCGACCTGTTTCGACACTGGGAAAAATTCAAAAGCGAATAATGTTATGTGTATTTTGGAGAGCAAACCGCCATGTGGCTTTAAAAACAAGGACTCGGAAACGTGAATGTCGATTTTAACTCAGTTAAATGTACCTCGTGTCCCGAGTCAACACACATGTAAATCACTTTAAAACACTTCTTCGAATATTTCCGTTATTTAGTTAATCAAAAATATTTTCTGATTTTAGGATCACATATCAAAATGAGAGGATATGGTGATCCCCTTTTCATGGGATCACCATATCCTCTCATTTTGATATATGATCCTGCCTTCCTTTAAAACACTTCTTCAAATATTTCGTCAAAAACACTTCTTCAAATATCTCCGTTATTTAGTTAATAAAAATATTTTCTTATTTTAGGATCACATATCAAAATGAGAGGATATGGTGATCCCCTTTTCATGTGATCACCATATCCTCTCATTTTGATATATGATCCTGCCTTCATTGAGCCACGAGTGACTCCTGAGACGAGGATCATATATTATATGATGCCCTATCCTACGGAGGATCACATATTGTTTGAATCTACACCCGTGCGCATGGCTTGCTACTGGTATATTCGTGGTTGTAACAGTTTTTGTAGAATATACCTTGTATATACACAGAATATAACAAAATAGATTCATATTAACCTTAAATATGTAACATTTGGGCAGAACTTTGAAAAATACTAATTTGCCACAATTCGCCCATGCAATGACATTCAATTTGCCCAAATTTGACCGAAAATATCTCATATTTGCCAGCAAATTGAGCTTTCAAAATGTTGGGGGGGGGGCTGTAGCCCTCCCAGCCACCCTGATGAGTACAGCTAGGGTTCTAAGTCACAGACGAAGCCGTCCGATTTGATAACACATGTGAAGTCAGAAATTCCTAAGCCAATTTTCCGATTAATATGCAAAAGAAAATGAAAAAATACCTGCAACCGCCATCATTCCTAATACATAAATAATACGACGAAAACAATTAACATAACGGAGAACGCTCTTTATTGTCTACTTCTTGTGTGTACATAATTCATAGACGCTCTTTATCATATATGATTTACCACATGCGTAAATATAGTACAGGCGTTCCATCAGCGGAAATATCATATGCGTAAATATAACACAGGCATACTATCAGCTGATTCTAACGATGTTCTAAATGTTAAAGGTACTCAATCCGATCAGACGCTCCTAAATTACTATTTCTTTGGCTTCGGGGGTAAACAATATTTGATTCGAGTCGACGAACCCATCCATCAAGGCTCAGAGCGATCAGATATCGATTTTTGAAGTTTGTTATTTCTCGAGATGATTAATAATAAGTGGCACATAAACACGCAGTCAAACGGACGGTCTTGCGGGTGAAGATGGATAATTCTAAAATCAAGTGTTACTTTTCGTACCCGAACGATATGATTGGACAGGTACTAGGGTATGTTCGTACTTCGTACTCGAACCATGTAACGAAGTTTGACAATAATTATTGTTGTGGTGGTGTAATGAGGTAGCATCTCGTCGATCGCGATGTATATTCACGTATCGCTTAAAGCCTTTGCAGTTAGATCGGCGTGTATACCCATCGACATGCTTTATTGAACCATGGCTTGTTAGCCACAATGAGAAGTGGGCGCCGACTTGGAACGGGAATTCCCCCGTTAACCCTTAGCTCACTGCGCGCTATGCGTTTCTATTGTTGTTTAACCTGCCTTGATATTTTCACGTGCCATAAATCGGAATTCTATCTACTATTATATTGCATTGGGATTTGAGGATGGTATAAGACATTTTAACATGTTATTATACTTCCATGGTGTAACCAAGGAAGTATATTGTTTTTGTACTGGTGCCGTTTTTCGTTTATTTGAAAATACTCAGAAACTAATGGCAGTAGGAACGTGAAATCTCTAGCGATTGTAGGCATCTAAGGTCTATTAAAATTAAAGGTATCCGCATACGCGGGTCCACGGTTTCTAGACGGAGTTATGGCCCTTTTACGATTATTTTTCATTATTATTTGTTATTATACTCGACACTTTTGCAACGCCTTAATATCTGAAAGTATGGGTAGTATCGAACTGAAAGTGTGTACGTATGTTGGGGTCAATGAGTTCTAATCCATCGGCATACAACGAATATTGTCCGCGTTTACCCCGCGGAGTTATCTCCCTTTATATGAACAAATGTCATTTAATTATCTCGGAAATTATAAGGAGCAGAGCATCGAAAATTGGACCGTATGCACACCTCGATATGCCCTACTGCCCACGGGTATCAAAACTTGTGTCCGCGCTTTCCCTGAGGAGTTACCGTCCATAAATAGGGACACACTATACACTAGCGCTCTAAATTGTTTATTGCAAATTTCGAATTGGACGAGTGATCCGGATCCGAATTTTCTGCTTAAAAATGTTTTTTCCCAGGACTTTCCGCGTTACGGGGTACGGAAATACTTCACCTATTTCCCCGCCAAATCCAAACCGGCTAATTATAGAGCAAGATAATGTCGTAGCAGGTACGTTGACATACTGTATGTACGTCCCAAAAGTTTGACCGCTATACTTCAAAAGTAACCTGCCCAACGGAGAATGCCAGTCGGGGTGGGTTGAGAATTTACGAAAATTCAACGAAAATGTTTTTACGAGTACATCTGATGGGTAGTGTTCACGCGCATCTACAGTGCGATTTTCTAATTTTCAGATGGAACGGTTTACTCGTGACAACGCTATATAAGATAAATATGTATACGTAAATAGTCTATCACTAACCTATTTTTAGCCCCAAATCCAAACGGGCTAATGAAGGAGCGAGTTTAATGCAGTGGCATGTAAGCCGGTATACTGTAGGTACGCCTAAAATATTTGACCTCTCTACTATAAACGCAAACTGCTCAACGGAGTGTTTGTGTCGGGTGGGTTCACATTTGCCAAATTCCACCGAAAATCAAATGGGGAAAATTACTCCGAAAATCAGATATTGAGATAAAATGTTTTCGACGAGTGGATGTGATTAGTAGTATCTAAACGCAAGATTAGTACGGTTTTCAAAGTTTCAGAGTGGACGGTTTAACCCTGGTAGCGTGTAACGTTGTTAACGGGTGATATATATATTACTTAAATTCAAACCCACTCTTTATGACGCAAATTCAAACGGACTTATCAAGGAGCAAGGCAAATGCATGAATATGTTCACTGATATACTATAGGTATGTCCGCTCTACTATAAAAGTAACCTGTCCAGCGGAGAGGTGGCGTACGCCCCGGGGAGGGTCGAGGCTTTTTGGCAAATTCCACCGAAACTCGTAAACGGGGAAAATGGCAAATCGCGAATCAAGTGTTTTATATTTTGAACACTGCATGTGTTTGGTAGTGTATAAGGACAACATTAGTTTCAGAGCGGACGGGTAAGCACTAAGCTAGCATTATCGATTGTAATATAGTTATCACTCGATTACAGTTAACTCTATTACAAAGAAGTTAATGACTATAGGAATAGTGTAGCGATGAGGCACTGAAATACTAATTAATTAATTAACCAAGCGGTCTTTCCTCCGCCATTAAAACTAAAAGATTCTGAATCCGAAACTGAAAGAACTGTCCAATAAATGTGAAATAACAGAGTTATGGTACATTAATATGCCTTACACCCTTTTGATCTACATGTCGATTACGATATAATCAGACATGCCAAATTTCGTGACCGTTGAAATTGATATGGGCGTCTTGGGGAGGGGTTATAATTAGCTCTAAAATATATCCCTACCGAATAAAAAGGAACTGATTAGCTGGGGTGAACGGTGGCTAAGTTGGTCACGACCATGATGCAATAGACTGTCATTAAGCATCCACGGTGGGTCGAACCAAATGACATAAACCTTTGGAATATATATCTTATTTCGAAATATCAATGCAAGTCCACCATCGGATCACAAAACACCAATATGCATTCGCGTGAAGAGGAACACACCTATACGCATAACACACACATGGAATGGGATACCATGGAAGTATATCTGATTCCATGGAATCTGACCTCTAGTTTAACTTTGTTTAGTGAACTTTTTCATTTATTTATACGCGATAAATATCGGCATGTTATATTCTTAATGAATTTGATTGTAATTATTAGCTAATTCACACGTTACTCCTTTGTGCTGTTATTACATATTGACGTTTAGTGAACTTTAGTCTCGGTCTCTAAACTTTGTTTTCATTTCTGTGTATGCGGAATATATCTCGGTTATGAATAGAGATGTTATTAAGAAAAGTTCCAACATCGACCATTCACATACAATGTGGCATTATTCTAAACATCGTTTTATGTCTGTGTTAGCAGCATATATCAGAATGCTATATGAATTGAACAGAGTTAAGAAATTAACCCTCTTGTGACAATGTTTTAATTGATCCTCATGGGGTGGGCATATTTTAATTAGTCCCCATTGGACCATATTTTAATTGATCCGCATGGGACTATATTTGATTTAACCCCATACCGTAGTTAATCAACACTGATGACACCATATTTGTATTATACCCCTGCAACAAAGTTGTGGGGGGGGCGGTACACTGGAATGAGTGTGTCCGTCCGTCGTCCGTCCGAGGACACAAATTTGTCCGGAGTTTTTCTCAGTCATTTTTTGATAAATTTCCATGACTTGGCACAGACATCGACCACCATGGGAACCTGTGCACCTGAGATTATGACGTCTGTCGGACTTTTTTTGGTGGTGTTATCCCCCCTTTTTCGACTTATTGGTGGAGCTATCCCCCTTTTTTTACTTAGAATTTTTTTTGCAACATGCATAAGTTTGTCCGAGCTTTTATTCCTACATTTTTAGGTCAATGTTGTTTAATCTTGGCATTCATATTTAGTACCATGGGAACCTGTGCACCTGCGATTATGTCTGTCCGACTTTCTTGTGTGGAGTTATACCCCTTTTTCGACTTAGAACATTTTCGCAACATGCATAATTTTGTCCGATCTTTTATTCCTACATTTTTCGGTCAATAGGTTTAAGATTAGGGCTAGGGTTCAGCACCTGCAATGGGAACTGTTATTTTATTATTTTAACTAAATGTTTACTGACATTTGAAACATCTTAGTATTTTAAAAACACGGGGGTTATCCTTAGTCCCATTGGGACAGTCACACCTCTAGTTTTAATTAACTCTCGTCATGCGACCATATTTTAACTTGAATTAACCCCCTTGTTACCATATTTTAATTGACATTAATTGGACCATATTTCAGTTAACCCCCATGGTTTCATATTTGTATTAACCCTCATGGGACCATTTTCTAATTAAATTAATCCTGATCAGTTATGGGACCATATTTTAATTAACAATCATGGTACCATTTTAATTAACCATCATGTTATCATATTTTTATTAACCCAAATTGGACCATATTTTAATTAACCCTCATGGGATCATATTTTAATTTACCCTCATGCGACCATATTTCAATTACCCCTCTCTGGGTATGACCATATTTCAATTAAACCTCATGGGACTCTAAATGTAGTTTAATTAACCCTCAAGAGAGACCATATCTTCAGTTGAAACCACCACCTGAGGCCATTCTTACATCATTACGCCCAATTATGGTGTATATTGGCAAGTATGTTGGGCCCTGTCGTAGGGGTGCTGACAAAATGTGATTAAAACGTACTGGGTAATTGCGTAATTGGATGGGCTAAATGTGATCAGAAACGTACTCGGTATTTGCGGACTTGAACCATGTAACGAAGGTCGACCATTTTGGCCGCATTATTATCCTGCATGCAATTTCATACACTTTTCTGACATTTATTTCAATAGAAATTAGAGCAGGTATTTGTGTACTCTGATTGATTAGGTGTGATTAGACACGTACTCGGTATTTGCGTCCTTGAACCATTAACGAAGATCGAGAGCTTGTTTGCCTGATTAATATTCTGCATGCTATTTCATGCACTATTCATACCTCTATTTCAATCAATAGAAATTAGAAAAATAACAAAGAAAAGATACATGCCAGCCGAAAGAATTTAAATGTTGTAGAACAGAACCGAGAAACCCACAGTTTAGTGTATTGGCCGCGAGATGGCAGCGCGTCGACACAATGTGTCAATCGCCAAGGCGTTCGTCACTTCTTTGGCAATGGGTGTGTGGTTATTTGTGTATCAATAAAATGCTCGTTGCATGTTTGGCGATGAACATTTCATAACGTACATATATGGTGTGTATATGTTTCAAAAAATAAACATTAGTTGGCACGTCCGATTTCAAAAATGTTTGCACACCCTTTCTCACCAAGTGTACAGTATACGCACATACATAAAATAGTTATAATTATATACACGTTTTTCACAATCACTACATTAAAGATCGAATATATTTTATATATGCCTAATAATATGATCTTGATGGCGTTACCATTTCTTACTATGGTTTTCCTGTCACATATCTGTTTACTGGATTTATTTACATAGCAGTCCCTGTATAATGGGATTATTTGGTTGCACACATGGGTTTTTTGTCCTGTTTTTGTCCTGTTTAGGGACTGTCTAATTGCACCCCTTATACCATTAGAAATTCCATTTTGTATCTTGTTTGCTTCGTTATATGTGAACATCGTTCCATCTCTAGATATTAAATCATTAACATAATATAGCCCATTTGTTTCCGTCAAACGAATTCCGTTGTTTAGGACTGCCTTTGTACAGTGAACGTATTGAGCAAACGTTTAGCGTTTTTGTGGGTATGTATTCAAGCCTGAAGATGTTGTTATACAAGTGCGCAATACATCTGGAAAGTGAATCACCTCCAAATATAATATGTTCATAATCACACCGGTCACCCGCGTATCACCAACCCGGTGGAGTACCTATTGGCACGGATATCCGGTCGTCTGGTGAATGTTTTGGTGTCAACAAAATGTGAGTTTATTTATTTATATGCATTTCATTTATAATTATATCCGGTTTAATATTACGAAAATAAATCCATTCCAATATTCGTGTGTGTTGATAATCTGATATGTTTGCTTTCTTCGAATAATCTCGTTGTATTCAGTGATAACTACAGCGAAAATGGAAATAACAGTATTAGTCGCTTTTTTTCACTAGTAACAACTGGCGCCGAACGGATCTAAATGGCCATAACATATTATATGATGTGTACCCACCACATCACGGTGTTAGCAGTTTCACCTGATGCATAATTCTCATGAAACAGTCTCTTGAAAAAACGTCGATTGAAAATAATTTGTACCACCAACTCGGTGCCAAGTACCGCTGGTGCGGTGAGAAATCCGTTTTGAGTACCAACCGACTCGGTGTTAAATTTTCCCAAAATTGCAATATTTCTTGAATTGAGGACACATCGGACAGATTATAACTCTGGAATATAGCATGCCATTAAACGCTATATGGCATTAGATGGAAGGGATGGGTTTTCAACATTTTTTCCCGTCTGGCCGTCTTTTAAAAACATTTATTAGTTCCAGGATTATATTTTATGCATCTTAACGTTATTTTTTACATTTAATTTTTCCAGAACTAATATGGCAGATCATGACCAGACACCATTCGGATGTCACCGCTGTCGACTCTTTTTCAACACCTTGGAGTCGGCAGTCGAACACGCCATCAACCACAATCAAGATGATGAACTGGAATATGTCAAATTGACTTTAAATCACAAAACAGGACAAAAAGGATACCAACGTATAACACATTTCAAGTGGTGGCATGCAGGCATGACATTTCCAATTATTATGAAACCAATACCCAGGTGTTTACAACAAACGAATGTGGAAGATATAACTTTATTACGAACACTTAATGGTTTGTCTTTTGTCTGTGGTTTGCAAGGCCAGTACTATACTTGTAAACTCTACCACATACGCAACTGAATATTGTCCCACTGTGGACGGAAATTCGATGAACTCTCAACTTAGTCTCAAGCTACTTGTATCAGAGTAAGATAGCGTGCACTCTGGGCATGAGTAACTAGAGTTTCCGCCGCAGGATTTTGTGTGACGGTGCAGGTACCCTTTCGCCGTAAACGTTTTCCTGCACGACTCGCATTTATACGGGCATGAGCCAGTGTGTAAATTTACATGGGTCTGAAATGCCGTCTTCTTGTAAAATGATTTCCCGCATCCATCAAAGGGATATACTTCCAGTTCTCCGTGAGATTTCACATGCTTCTTGTATGTGTAAATGGTATCCATAAAGCTGGCCGCACACTTCACAGAGTACAGTCGGATGCTGCGCTTCTTTATGTGCCTTCATGTCACTTTCTGTGGAGAAAAACCGGTGGCATGGTCCACAGAGGAAACTAGACCCCACATGCACATTCATGTGTCGCCTTAATGATGAAGGATTGCTGTAATCTTTCTCGCATTCTCTACACTTGTGTCTCTTGATTCGAGATACAGCAGCAGGCGGTTCTGCCATATCCACGAATTCGCACTCTACCGGATCAACTGTATCTTCATGTATAGCTACATTGGAAAGAAAATTAACCAATAAAATTATTCATCTACCTGTCATAGCAAAATCTTCGGGAAATGTCAGTTACCACTGTTCGGAAGTTTTGTGCACATTCATAGAGAGACATGCAGTATTAGTGTTAAATTTTACTCCTGTTCCTAATGGTACTCATCCGATCAGACACTCCTAAATTATTATCTTTTTCGGCTTCGGGAGTAAACAATATTTTATTCGAGTCGAGGAACCCACCCATCAAAGCTGAGAGTGATTATATATCGATGTTTGAACTTTGCGGTTTCTATTTGTTGTGGCCCACATACTGATCGATTGACGAGGATCAAACGAACGGTCTTGCAGATAAAGATGGATAACTCTAAAACCAAGTGGTAATAATGACCACTTGATTTTAGAGTTAGCCATCTTTATCTACAAAACCGCAAAGTTCAAACATCGATATCTAATCACCACCCTGAGCTGTGATGGGTGGGTTCCTCGACTCAAATCAAATATTTGTTACCCCCGAAGCCAAAGAAATAATTATTTAGGAGTGTGTTATCGGATTGAGTACCTTTAATGACAACCCCCATGAGATTCAAAATAGTATTTCGGAGTCGCCAGACAAATGTGTCGGGATTTTGCCACCATTTATTAATCTATATATTGTTGTTGTTGTTGTTGTTGTAGTTGTTTTTTTGTTGTTGACGTATTATCCGGAAAGAGAAACACAAAATTTCAATAAGGATTATTTTTGCACGTTTGCAAAATAAACCGCACCAGTAGGTACGTCAACCGCGACAATAGGTACTTTCACAAGAAATTGCACCGAATCGTTGATACTCATAAAATTATCGCCAACAATTATTTAAACCCATAATTTGGCGTTTTTATACGATTCTAACACAATCACAACGTTTTTTCCTGTTATCGTAATGTACATCTTTCCAAATAGCTTCATGATGGCATTGCCAATTAAACACGGCCGGGTTTATATCACTTTTTAGTCCAAATTATTTCCTCAGACTGTCAAATTTTCCAAATAATCATCTCAAATCACGATTTAAAATGGGCCAAATAATTTCTATCAACGAGTGAGAATCCATATGTATAATATGTGGTTAATTGTTCTTCTGTGATATCGATTTGCAGTCATTTTAGGCATGTTAACATACGTACCTTCCATCAGCGCACGGGATATGCGTGGTCGGATTATCTTGTTCGGCGGTACGATAACCGGGTTGGTGATACGCGGGTGACCGGTGTGATAATTGAGTGTGTCCCATCCTGCTGCTTTATTTCTGAACAGTGAACTAAAACATTTCGTAATTCACAACCTGTGACAGGATAGATAACTCTATCATCGATTATGGATGGAGTTACTTTGACACGTCTTCTTTGACAAATGCGTTAGTGTAAAACAGTGCGAGTGATCAAAACTAGTGCTGGCTAATGGATCGGAGTAAATTCTCTGATAAGAGACCCACGAATCAGCAAGTTCTGTGGAATTCTGTAGGTCCAAGTTGAAGTGGATAGTGTATCGTTTGCTCGCCTCTTCGGTTTGAAGAGCTTAAAGAAAGCTTTTTGATCTATTTCAGCACATTTATCGATCTTATGGTATGATGCTTCAATGGACTTCTCGGCATACTTTCTATACCACACCATAAAATCGCCCTTAGCATTTCTATAATTGACATGCACATTGTTTTCTCGGCTGATATCAAAAGCCATATGCAATATGTAACTGTGTTAAACTACTAAGATGATTGTCCAAAATTACTTTAGAAAAAGTTTGTGAGACAATTTTGTAATTTATCGCTCGACGGCCACATAATGTTTGATATCATCATGATTGGGGGAAAGACTGCCGCTATATATCATATGTCCATAAACGCAAATCGTCCATTTGACATAATCAGAAGACATACACGCAAGATAACTCACTCAAACGATTGTGCTCGTGTAATGGCAGCGTAACTGCATATATTGACTAACTTACCACATATGTTGTCAAATTAACTGCACATATTGATAAACTAGCTGCAAATGGTGTCACAGTAATTGCACATATTGACAAAGTACCTGCATATCATGAAAAAGTAGTTGCATATATTGACTAACTAACCGGATATACATGCATTGACAAATTGGAAAAGTAGCTGCATATATTGACCAACCAACCACATACATTGACTAAATAGCTGCATATATTGACACATTAGCTACATATGTTGACAAATTAGCTGCATATCATGGCAAATTAGCTACATATATTTACTAACTAACCACATATATTGACAAATTAGCTGCACGTTTTGAGTAACTAACCACATGTATTGATAAAGTTGCTGCATATATTGTCAAAACAATTGCACATTTTGACAAAGTAGATACAGAAATTGACTAACTAACCGCATATATTGACAAAGAAGCTGCATATATTGATTATTAACCAACTTAATGGACAAAGTAACTGCATAAATTGACTAACGTAGTTGCATATAACTGCAAAGTAGCTGCATATATTGAGAAATTAGCTGCATATATTTACAAATTAACAGCATATAATGGCAAATGAGCTACATATATTGACTAACCACATATATCGACAAATTGACTAACCACAAATATTGACAAATTTGCTGCATGTATTGACTAACTAACCACATATATTGACTATGTAGCTGCATATAATGACTAACTAACCACATATATTGATAAAGTAGCTGCATATATTGTCAAAGCAATCATTGCACATTTTGACAAAGTAAATGCATATAGTGACTAACTAACCGCATATATTGACAAAGAAGCTACATATATTGACTAACAAACCACTTATATTGATCACGTAGTTGCATATAATTGCAAAGTATCTTCATATTTTGACTTAACTAACCACATATATTGACAAATTAGTTGCATATATTAACCTCTTATATTGACAAAGTAGCTGCATATAATTGCAAAGAGGCTGCATCTATTGACTAACTAACCACATACACTGATATATTAACTTGATATATTGCCTGAGTTTGACATAAGGCAGTTATGGCGTACCTTGTCACCGCATTTGCATATCAATCCTCACTATTATCACACTGCCTGACCCACTTTAATCATGATGGTATGCAGGTCTACATTTGACCCAGACGGCTGAATTCTGGTCTCAGGTCTAGACCACCCTAATAATCACGGTGTTCCATGTCAGGACTTGGTCTCGCGAAACCACCTGGTCGCAAGCTGGGATCGGCGCATTGTTGTACAATCAACGACAATCTCTGGACAATAGCGTGCTGAGCGCTGCATCGAGATTGGTGTGTTGGTGTCTCCAAACCTGAGCACGTGAAAGGGGCTTATATCCGTGTTGTATAGCGGTATCTGTATGCCGTCGCCGTTCGACAGGGATCACGGGGTAGGGGTGGTGCGGATTTCTCACCCCCTATGCGGATGTCACGACGTTGTCAGTTTTACGGGTGGAGGAAAGTATACGCAGAGAGTAAATTCACAGAGAAACACTCCGCTGTGCGTAGAAATACCGACCCCGGAAAGGGACCGACACACTTGTCCAGATACACGAATAAGATTATCCTCACTTAGAGCGGATCGCGCTTGTCTGCACTCGAACCAGCTTCGTCAGGGCTAGATGGCAAATGGCGGCATAATGCCCCGAGCATTCTACCGACGGGACCACCGGCGTCCTTTACAATCAATGCATAGTGTAAAATATTGTTTGTTCAGATTAAGAACCAACTATATATTGTTCAACTTTGCGTCAAAATATTACACATAAATTACATTCATCTCTTGAAAACATTTCGAACCATTATTATAGGGGATATCAGGTGGGAATTTCCAACAACTGGAAATAGTGAGGTACTTGTTGGAAATTTTCAACAATTCATTGGGGTGAGGGGGTGACATGTGCAATAAAGTTGAAAATTTAGTAAGATTCTAAATAACTATCGCCGTGATTGAAGTTATTGAAAATAATTTTCCATAAAATGTAATGGTCACAACGGGGGGGGGGGGGGGGGGGGGGGGGGGGGGGGGGGGGGGGGTATCGAAAAAAAATCGAGATGGGTGCGTTGTATAAATAAATCAATTTGAAATGCCAAGGCTTAAGAAACTGGACCAAATAAATCATTAATCAAGAGCAGGGGTACTATGTATTTAATTTAATTTAATTCAATTTAATCGGACATTTCCTTATTTTGAACAACAATTTTTCGTTCTGTCTTAATATAATTTTGAGAGTTTTTGCTGTTATATTGTATATCCAATCCAGCAATAATTTATTCTCAAATGATGAATTAGTACTATCAAAACTAGCTCCGACCTCAATTCATTTCAGAAACACGGAACGAAAGACACCCGCATCCAATCGGGTTACGTCCCGATTGCAAAACTACTATCATTCCCTATTTATCCGTGTCAACCAAACCTATCGATAACATTTTAGAAATAATAGCACGAAAATCTGACTTAATCCATCTAACGGTAATATGCTTTCAAACACGACAAGGATGTTATAAATAAAACTCCACTGTAAAGCCAGATAAACGCACGCATGATTTACAATCAAATTACCAATCTGTATCGTTACTGCGAAAACAGAAAAAGGTATTCTCTCTCAGGTTCAAGTCTCGGTTTATACAAAAATCTCAGACCAGGGGGGGTACTAGGTCTCAGTTGTAGACTATTACATATAACACACATAATTGTCGATTATATTACATTTTGTCCAGTTCATATATAATTATAATCTTTCTTCTACACTGCAAATCAATAAAACACAATTCCTATTTGGTTAACATAAAGATAAATGCTTCCAAAAAATACATATGTTTCTGTTACCAGAACTTGTACGTTACCACATGGTTTGAATTATGAACAGACCGACACAGGCTTGAATGACAATAAGAAGGCAAACCATGGTTTACGTAAGCCTGAGTTTCAAAAAGACGAGAATACGGACCAGTGCTGACCAATAATCACAGCTTACTCGCCTCGAAGCTGGGTAACACATGGCGATCACCGTGGTTTCGGCCTGGTCTAGACTATAGTTTACATGAAACCTTGGTCTAGACCAGGGACCAGAATTCGGCCGAGAGGGTTCGGATACGATATATTTCAGGAACTCGGTACGCCGTTATTCTCGAGAAAGTGCAGGTAATTAATATGTAGGGATATAGATTATAATTATCAACAATTTGCTTTCAAATCAATTTCATTCCCAGAATTCCTATCATTGCATTTTCCAGATACGTATAGTCGACACCTACCTGCCAGGTGCTTGACGAAACAACTTTATAAGATGGCTTCTTTTAAAGCTTTGTTCTAGCTCTATACAAACGTTTCCCTGACCGGTATGACACAAACTTAACCAGCAGAGATATATCCTTTCTCGGGGGTGTACCTGTCGATCCGTCTACAGCTCTTGCCTGTTGGACAATTTCACCAGATCGGTGGCTTCGCTGAATTTCGATCTCATCCAAATTTACTCCCATGTCTTTCGCAGGATCAAAGATGAGAGTATCACTATCTTTTGTGTCGTTCTCAGTGAATTCCTTATGATGTAGGAACGCAGGTCGTCAACAGAATCGTGGAGACTGACAATCTGCTGTTTTTGTTTAAATATTTTTATTCTGATCTCAAAAATACATATTTATAACATATTTAATAAGTGCAGCATACATGTATATAACACGTTCAACATATATTGTATTGGGACAAAGGATATTACGATTACCCGTACCGGTCTTGCATCAAACCCAACTACACTGGACCAGATGAGAATGCCATTCCTATCTCAGCCCTCCGAATGGGCGCCGCGACCAGATGCCCATCCCCGATAACCGCAGCCTCCTGTGTGAGCCTGGCCGCTCCCGGGAGAAGCACCTCCATGAGACACAGAGCCCACTTAGTCACCGTCAAGCAACCAGTCTATACAAGATGCTACGGCCATCCGTGTGTGAAGCATACATTGAGAAGCGACCCATCAGAACCATGCTAAAACATGAAACAGCACTCACAGCAAGACACCCAATGTAAGTGGTAGGCATACATCTACAGGAAGGTGAATGCAACTGTCCAAGTAAGGCATATTGGACCAATCTGCCTTTGTTGGCTGTTCACAATCTCTTCTAGTTTGCTAATTATCTTGTCCAGGTCACCAGTAGCTTCCTTCACTGAAATTTTCACTTCAACTCGCATGACTTCCTCAAGATGTCAGTGCTTCCTTTACCAGGGGATTCTGAAATGCTTCAATTATTCACGCCACTAAATCTCCTGCCATAGGTGTGCATGTGTACGACTGAGTCAGGAAGTGTAACCAGGCGGTAACACTGGGAAGGGTGACATTTGAGAGTACTGTGCCTGTTCACCATAGATCCATGGTGGTTGTGAGTGCCTCTGGAACATGACATGCTGTATCATGGGCGAGCCGGAGTTCATTTGGTGTGGGTCTGCAATTTGCATGGTGCTGTTTGCATACGGATTTCCAAAAGCACAGTCGGAATAATTTGAGAGAGAATTATACGCGTTGCTTTTTGGAATCCAATGATTCAAGAATACTGTCACCCGAAGCACGATCGCAATTCGTCGGCGTTGACAGTTGACCCCTGATATTTGGTTGGCTTACACCACTCGCAGTGTTAACTTTTCCGTCTGTGTGGCTTTTGTCCTCTGAATTTCCGTTACTCGACATCGTTACACAGCCGATAATCAAGTGTGAGTCACGAGTCCGTGTGTAACCTTTCCCCGATCGTGTATGAGTTGTCCACATGCTAAGCGAACATTCTGATTCAAACATTCGCACACGGTCATAGCCGTGCGTACCATGGGGCCTGGGATGGCTTCAGCTACACAAAAGTTTTGAAAGAAGTTCAACATTCGGACAATTTTTAGGGCAAAATGGATATATTTTCGTCAAAATCGGGCAATTTTCGGGCAAATTGAATATGTTATTAAAAGGAGACATTGAGGCAAATCAGTTTTCACATCTCTCCCCGAATTATACATATTTAAGGTTAAGTTGAATCTATTTTGTTATATATATGTGTATATACAATGTATATTCTACGAAAATCTGTGTTACAACCATGAGTATATCAAGTAACAAAATTCTGGCAAAAAGTCTTAGCTCCCTCAGAATTATGGCGCCCGTACGGCTATGCACACGACTATTACATCAACAGGACTCCCTTGATCGCACACAAAGTAACATACACACCATGCACGTTAAATGAGAACTTGAGAAGGCATTGTAAATTTGTTCGTCATATTATTCTTCAAGACTTTTAGATCCAAAATCGTTTATCTGAATTTCACGTCACTTGGGACACTTATCGTCAGGATTACAGACCGGTCACTAGATCAAACGTTGGATGTGATGTTTTAGATGGCTGTGCAAAAGAACTGCACCTGAGTTAACATGGAGGAAGGACAATCAAATTCTCCGAAAATTATCGTCTAAATCCGCTTACATCGTTGGATTGTGAACCAAATATTAATCATTAAGTTCACATTTGACATTTTATTTTGTGCTAAAATGTTACATTGATGACATCGCCGTGTGCAGGAATCACCATGAATAATCGATAATGTACTCATTACACTTGCTTATACGTTGTGATGATTCTTATGTGACTATGTTTAATTATTCACATTGTCATTATTATTGTCGTGTCTAAATAAATCATTGCTGGGACGCCTCAATATATCACCTTTGCCTGAACAGGACGGTCACAACACCTGGAATTTGAAGTGGACCAAACAATTGCAGCCAACAAGAACTACCCTAATTGAGAGATGACATCGTTAAAGCTGAAGAAGTACCTTAAAAAAGAAAAGGTGAAAACAAAAGAACCTAAAGTCCAACAATGAATCCTCGCTGACAGCAAGGGACGCAATTTAAAGAGCGCTCGTGACACCCGAGACAACATTGATCTATCAAATGTCTAATGTCACAACAAAAAAACGATTAAATGACATTAAGCAGAATCTGAGAAGATTTGTTCGACACTACAGACGAACTCGTCTATCTGTGGACAGATACGTGCGATCGCACCAACCTAGACACAACGGGTACCCAACGCTACAGCAAACAATCTCAGTGCAAGATGTCTCGGACCAGTACGAAGAAATCATAGGAAAGTCGAACCATCAAAGACATTGCATACTTGCATCACAAGAAATCCCACTGGAAGCATATCGAAGACTGGCACAGCTACATTTATAGTCCAACTCTTCTTGTACTAAAACCAGCTAAGATATTGGTATGGCGATTTGCTGGCGTTTAGTCCAAGCCCGCCTGCATAGGCTTCTGATAACAAGACTTAAGCGTTAGTGACCCGCTCAAATAAAACCACAATTATATGAAATAAAATATCACAATTGCGACAAGAAACGGATATTTTCCACAGAAGACATGCTATTTGATCTGAAAGCCACATCGGTTGTGATTTGAACGCGGTAATTTTATGTGAAGAGAGACATTTAACGCAATGTTCACATAATTTTAAAAGTATGCGAACTCAGTTGACCTCGCGAACTGCGTTCGGCATTTTCCGGGGAAAATATTCCGTAGATTTTCGATCAACCACGCACGATGAATTCTCCATTGTAATCGTAATTGTACGTGTCAATAAATAAATAAATGCATAGATTAAGTAAATATTGAAGATATAAATGTAATACATTAAATAAATTGCGGGAATTACAACCATCTCACAGTTTAAAACAGTGTAAACACAACGAGTATTAGAATAATATGGGGGCCGCCATTTTGTTTGTATAGCCAGAACAAACTCCGGACTATGCCGGAGTTCTTCCGTACGACTTCGGCTTTCGGTTAAAACGTAAACAAAATATACAGCGATGTCACAAAATGCGATGTCGGTGACAATCAACTGGAATATTCTATGCGTAATTTAACATGAAAGTTAGATTATTATTATACACCATTATGACCATAAGATGTCACGCTTTCCGATGTATATAGCATCATGTATTGATATTTTAGGTAAATCGAGTAAAATACACCACAAATTCCCGCCACAGATCCTGGGCGTAAGTCGTGTTATAAGAAGCCTATGCAGGCGGGCTTGGAATAAACACCAGCAAATCGCCATACCAATATCGTAGCTGGTTTTAGTACAAGAAGACTTGGACTACTACATTTATAACAACCAAAACAAAACGAAACACGTGAACATGCACAGTTCTTTACGGAAGATTGAGAGCGAAGCAAATCAACGGACGAAAGGGCAGGAACTCGCCAGATTTTTCGATAGATCGTAGATCATACAAAAAGTATACAGTGGGAAGGAGCAGAACTAAGTCAAGATTGGAGGCAAAATACAACTACATATTCTACAAGGACGGAATTCACCCACATGATCTGCTGAAAAGAGTTTAGCTGAGGAAAATCTAAAGTTACTGCTGGTAACCAAGAAGCAGATGGCGGGATCAATGAGGGGTATGGGCTGAACCCTATAGAACATCCATACCCGTACCAAATAACTATAGACCACGGGACTGCACCACCAAAGGAGGCGGGGAAACGACAAAAATGACCAAATACACATAACAAAATCATAAAAGGCCATCTACGCCTACGCATTAATGGCGACATTGAATGAAACCCAAGAAAACAACAAAAAAGAAAGTAAAGGAGAACAAAACCTTCTACCCCTGTGGCGTCTGTGAAGAACACGTAACCTGGATAGCAGACGTAGGAGTATGATGTGATTTAATGTGACACCTGTCAACATTACTCGTGTGTCGACCTGGAAACGTCGGAAACGAAAGTACTCGAGGAAGAGCCAAATGTATCGTGGAAATGCCAACAATGTACCAGCTTAAATATCGACACATGTATCCGGAATCGTGGCTGAAAGGGATCGAACCAGGAAAAGAACCAGCACAGAACACCATTAAATCATAAGCGTTTCCAGAAGAATACACAGCGTGTCGAAATGACAGAGACACTACGGATGGGAGTCTACATTGCTGTACACGAGGATACAGTACCAGTACAGACTTCTCCAAAAAACCAGCACATTATCTGCTTATAATATAACTTGTTTTAGGTAGAAAACCTGCTTAGAATCGCTTAATGGGAACATTTTTGTGACATAATCGACTCACAATGAGCCAATTCTAAGCAGATTATGTGCGACAATAACACAAATAAACCAACTCACGACTTTCCAGGTGTACGCTCATTCGCATGCTTTTTCACTGTGGCCCGCGCCATAAAACGAAATAACGGGTAAGATTCCATTTTTATCTGATTATTTGAGAATCAAATAATGACATTATGTACCTATTTCACATTATAAGTCGATTATGTACGTATTTCCGCGAGGATATTTTGACCAGCAGCAAACACAGAACTGATAACCAAATGTGAGATTGAGTGGATGAAGCTGTCCTTACAAGGAGGATAAAAGGCCGTCCGGCCACAGTGTCCCCCGAAAAAGTGGCTTCATTGGGGGCATCAGCTTTTCTAAAAAATAACAATGACCCTAAATCCGAAGCAACCGGACAAAAATGGGTGGATCGTACCCATATTCTAACTTGACCTGTATATATGGCTGATAAACTCACATCCCAAATTTGATTCAGATATGATCACACAAACTGAAGTTATCATTCGGATACCAGAACATTACAAGATTCTAAGTAAAAAAGGGACATAACTCTCGCAAAAATGGGCGGAGCAAACCCATATTCGAACTTGACCTGTATTTTGGTCTGATAAACTCACCTATGAAATTTGCTTTTGATCTAATAACCGCAACTAAAGTTATCATCCGGAAACCATTTCCGGACGGACGCACGGACGGACGCACGGACGCCGGACGGACACCGGCTATTTTAATAGTCCCCCGAAAAAAAAATTTGGGGATACAAAAATATATCTACCTTGGAAGCTTCTATATGGCACATCGGAACTCAGCAGATATAGAGAATTTGAATAAATCACTAACTAAGGAACTAACACATGACAATAACAAGTTCATATGAGGAGGAGAATTTAACTGCCTCGACATAGACTTTGAACAGGAAATAGTTCGACAAGGAGCAACAGTACAAAAAGCGCTCTTAAACATCTGCGGTAAATATGGTCTACATCAAATGCAAGACGAACCAACTAGATACGACAACCTCCTACACCAATGCAAGACGAACCAACTAGATAAGGCAACCTCCTACATCCTCACCAATAATCCATCCATCGTGCAAAGTTAAACAACAGTACCCGGAATATCAGATCGCAGACTGCTGACCCATACCAACCTACCACAAACAACAACACCTGAAATAATGCATGGTCCACAAAGCCAACCGGACAGAAACAGCAGCTGACCTGGAGAAAATGGCAGGCGTCAACAAAATGTGGGATCAATTCAGAGATGGCATACATAATGTGGTAGCGAACTTAGTTCCAACAGTGTCGGGTAGAAAACAGAAACAGCTGCCATGGGTAAATAAGAAACTAAAACGAATGTTGAAAACAAAGTCAAATAACAGAAGGAAGTTATTTTATTCTGAAATATCCAGATAACGGACACATACCCGTTATTTCGTTTTATGGCGCAGGCCATAGCGAAAGCACGTGTTAAAGGGCGTACACCTAAACAGTCGCGAGTTGGGATATTTATGTCATTGTCTGCACATTCTTTGCTTAGAATCGCCTCAATGCGAGTCGATAATGTGACTAAAACGCTCTAATTTTCAGCACATTATCGGCTCAAAATGAGGCGATTCTACGCAGATTAACTATTTAAAACAAGTTCTATTATAAGCAGATATTATGCGGGTTTTTAGGATAACAGGCTGAGGAAAGCAGGGAGTGAACATTTATGTAACAGCATAGAAGAAGGCATGACGAAAACAACCCGAAACCATTCTGGAGATTCAAGAAATCAAAGAAGCAAGACAGAATAGGACTACCGCCACTGAAAAAATTGAATGACACTCACGAACAGGCCGATTTATTGAGAAACAAATTCAGTTAAGTTGTTTTTTGCAAAAGACACTGGTGTAAAGCTGCCGGGCAAAAATCAAGGACAATGAAGACCTGGAAATCCACAAAGAAAGGGGTAGCAGAGCTACTAAAAAGCACCGGGGCCGGACAACATGCTGAACGTAGTACTAGATATGTGTATACCGAACTAGCGAAACCACTATAAACCAATAATCATGATTCATATTTTTGTTGTTACATACACTGTATTTGAATTATATGGAATAGATACTGTTTACATCAAACCACTATCAACAATAGTCCAGCAATCCCTAAATACCAACGAGTTTGCAGAATAATGGCTGAACGCTAATATGACACCAACATAGGTGACTTACATCAAGCCTCCTTCTATAGAACAGTGTCTCGGACATCAGTTAGCAGCAAAATCTTCCAACACATATACAGACATATCCGGAACCACACAGAGACTCGCAACATCCTTACGGATATAACTCATGGGTTCAGATCAGGCCACTCATGTGTCATGTGTAACACAATTGGTGAACGTGATACAATATCTCTTAAATTGTTCAGACAAAAGTGAAACAAACAATCTTAATTTCTACCATATCAGAGAAGACTAACGCGGAACGCTCTTTTATATGCCATGTCATGTACATGGCTGTTGTTTGTTTGGGACACACGCACTCGGCCGAATTCTGGTCCCTGGTCTAGACCACCCTAATAATCACGGTGTTCCATGTCTGGACCTGGTCTCGCGAAACCACCTGGTCTCGATTTAGATTAGGCGGATTATTGTTCAATCAACGACGATCGGTGTATCGACGGACAAAGGCACGCTTGGTGCTCGAACAATATGATTGCGTTCACGTCGCGAATAGTTGAGCATTAATGTAACGGGTTATCACCGAACACGCGCGGTGTGTCGTCTTTACAGGCATGTGATTAGAGTGTCTCCATGTGGATGGTGGGGTGTTGTCCATATTTCCAATCCGCTCCATCCTAATTTGGGGGGGGGGGTGAGACGGACGGACGGCCTGGACGGCCTGGGACGGTGTAATGCACCTGACACTCTACCGAATGAACCACCGCCCCCCCCCGAGATTTCTAGGGACACAAGATAGTAAATTCCATTCTTGTATTTCTTTTTCAACAAATGCGTTTAAATAAAAGAATCATAAATTTATGTATTTTGATTTCTTTTTCTTCTATTTTTGTTATGTTTTTCATTTTATTTTAATGTTTTGGAAAACAAATTCTTTTGTTTTTTTGTTTGTTTTGTTTTTTATAATTTGTTTTCTGTTTTTTGTTTGTAATTTGTTTTCGTCTTTACTGTTTTTTGTTTGCTTAAAACATCAGTATTATTCTTGTTCAAAATACTGGAATAATCTACGTGAATGGGCGGTACGAGTAATCCCCATCAAGACGCATTCCAAAGTCCATTTTATGAATACGCCGGGAAAGCCCGCATCCCGCCCCATGCGATGCAAGATGAAAATCCGATGTGCCATTCACTGTTATGCCGGGTCGCCCATGCTCATCCACAGCAAATTGCCGGGGTTCACGCACGCATGATTGTTACAGTTATGATAGGTGACATTATATAAAACACAGTTACACTAGATCATTTCTAATGTCCAGTTAAAAGCCAGCTTGTGATTGCTCAAACTATTCACCATCGTGCGAATGACTGGCTTACAATCAAACTAATAATCCGTATTAGAGTTCTGCATCATAAATATATTCTCGAAACCAGACTTCGCTATTCTCGTCTCAGGATCAAGTCTCGGTTTATACAAAAATCTCAGACCAGGGGGGGACTAGGTCTCAGTTGCAGACTATTACCTATAACACACATAATTGTAGATTATATTAAATTTTCTCCAGTTCATATATAATTATAATCTTTACTCTACACGACATACAAATATAACACAATTACAATTTGGTTAACATAAAGATAAATGCTTCCAAAAAATACTTCGGCCGACTGTGTTCACATTTACACTTTTTATGACAACAGTGCGTAGAATGGTATTTCAAGCATTTATCGACCTATTTCTATACCGGGAAAAATCAAAAGCGAATATTATTAGGTGTATATTTTGGAGCGAAAACCGACATGTGGCTTTAGGTGTAGGGTGACTCAATGATTTATTTAAAGGCACGGGCGGCGTTCGTTCCAGAAATATTCATATTTGTTCAAATCGCCATCAACAGATGGAATATTAAAACATATAGTTTTGTTCATATGCCAAACTTAATCAGCGCGTTAATAGTATATTGTCGTCAAGACGTACGATGGTCTACGTAAACAAGAGCCTGCTCGTGTTACAGAAGTTTTGCTTCTGTTTACATAACATAGCGCAATTATATTGGTTAATCACACACAAATGATATAAATGCTCTTCATTATTTCCATATCAGGAAAACAGTAACAAATAAAACTTTTTATGTTTACCATATCCGGATCTAAACAAAAGCCAGGCTCTGTGACGTTTTTTGCTTTTGTTTACATAACAAAGGAAATACATTTGACATAACATACTGTTTATGCCATATTTCTGATTGGTATAAGAAAAAAGTCTGTCCATATTTTACTATTATTTCTGTTTATGGCGGTTTTTGACGGAGGTGAATATTTTAACAGCATATCCACCGCCGACGCCTATGGGAAGCCAAATTGACATTTAATAAATAATTGAGCTTAAGCGCAATGAGGGATATCTAATTGCGCTTAAGCACAGTGAGGAAATTCCTTATTGTGCTTAAGTGCAATAAGGAAATTCCTTATTGCGATTAAGCGCAATAAGGAATATCTTATTGCGCTTAAGCGCGCAATAAGGAATCTCTTATTACGCAATAAAGAATATTCTTATTGCGCTTAAGCGCAATAAGATCTAATTGCGCTAAAGCGCAATAAGGAATATTCCTTATTGCGATAAGGAATATTCCTTATTACGCTTAAGCGCAATTAGCCACATTACATAAACTCCCTATAATTCAAATGGTGTAGTCCATGGTACAATGGGTGGACCAAATATAGGATAATTCTTCTATTTGCAGAGGGGTGATCTCATGAGGGAGACATTAATTGCGCTTAAGCGCAATAAGGATGTAATTGCGCTTAAGCAATAAGAGATTCCTTATTCCTTATATGCACTTAAGCGCAATAATTAAGCGCAATAAGGAATTACATCTTCCCTTATTGCGCAATAAGGGATTCCTTATTGCGCTTAAGCTCCATTATTTATTAAATGTCAACTTGGCATCCCATAAACGCCGCCCGTATCTTTAAGAAATGACTTGCAGATCGATTGGGGTGATTGGATTGTTACCGGCAGATTAATTAAACAATGTAAAAAACAATGACCCACAATCGATCTTCAATTCATTTCTTATAATCAAATACCAGTAGATTTGAATAGAACATTAATAATTTGAAAAATCTTTCAAAAACTACCACACCAACATATCCTTGTGGAAATCCGCACACAATGTAGATGTTTTATTCACACAATAATTAGTTTACAACAAATCAACAATACTATATCAAAAATCAAGTGTAATTATTGTGTGGGGGTGGCATAACCAGGATTGGCTGTCTTCAAGTCACCCCCGTTGTCAATATAATAACTAATATATCAATGGCATAATCTCAAATTGATGTGCTAATAAGAAAAAACTGTAATTTATAATATCAAAATATTGTATTAAGTACATTGTACCGTATAGTACTTTGTTATGGCTATGTAGGCGTGCACACGGCAATTTAAAGAACACTTTCTGATAGTAAGGTGGACTCTGCTTAAGTAACAATGATAATGTGATATTTAAATCGTGTTAGCAGGGTCCAATAAGGGCGAGTTTTCAAGGTAATCAGCACTCACGACCGGGGAGGGGGCTGGCTTGTTACTCGGGAGTTAAGTATATGTAGTTTAATTATGAGCTTTTGGGAGGAAAACATTCTCTGCAAGTTTTGTTTTTACATTTAAAGTTTGCATCATAAGCATTGATAACACTGACCTTCATTTGATATTTAAAGTTTTGTCGGCTTTCAATTGATTTTAGTTTTTTGTCAGTTTCATTCCATAATCTTGGCAATGAATGTTTAGGTAAAACCTCTGATAATTTCGTTCGTGATTTAATTTCCCTAATGCATCCAGATTGTCTGGTGATTGATATCTTGTTGTCAAATGCTGTTAGAAATGATGGCGGTAGGTTAAAATGTGTCCAATCATACATAAACAGACTAACATGACAGGCATGCAGATCTCTGAATTTCAAACTATTTCTTTTTTTGAATAAGGGTTCAGTGTGGCTGTTGTATTTGGCATAGCTTATTGTTCTGATAGCTCTCTTTTGTAGTAGGAAGGCCTTATTGGATGATACTGAGTGCCCCCAAATTTGAATTCTATAGACAAGACGGCTTTGAATTAAGGCATAATATAGCGTTCGAAGGGCATCTCCTGGGAAAAATTTCCTCACCTTGTTCATACCATATAGGGCTCTTGCCATTTTAGAACATACCGCCGAGGTATGGTCTTTAAACGTGAGGTTTTCATCGATTGTAATTCCGAGAAATTTTAGGGATGTTTCATCACTTTTGTTTCCAACACGCTTGAGTTCTACGTCGTTTATGTATATCTTTAGACAATTCCATTTGTCGTCATTGTTTTTTGGATGAAGAAGCATATATTTACTTTTAGTTTTGTTTATGGATAGGCAGTTACAACAACACCATTTGTAGACATCTTTTAGCTCATTGTTCACGATGTTTTCAATAAGATGGCCGTTATTGCCGGATGTGTATAGCGTAGTATCATCGGCGAATGATAACAATTTCAATGAAGTTGCAGCAGACATATCATTCACGCAAATGAGGAAAATTATCGGACCGAGTATGGAGCCCTGGGGCACTCCGTTGAGTATACCCTTAAGACTAGAAATACTACCATTGAAGTCAGTAAACTGTCGTCTTTCGGACAGATAGTCTCTGAACCAATCATTCGCGATGCCACGTATTCCATAGTGATCCATTTTACTTAGTAGGATATCATGACTAATTTTATCAAAAGCTTTTGAAAGGTCAATGAAAATGGCTAAAAGGAGTCGCGAGTGGGTTCATCATTTTGTTCGACTACATCTTCAAGTAAGTGCATACGGGATGTATTGCTGAGTGACTTTTTTCTGAAACCATACCGATGTTCATACAGGGTATCGTTATCATTTAAGAAATCTACCAATCTTTTAGACATTATTTTTTCCAATATTTTTGAGAAACAAGGCAATATCCTAATGGGTCTATAATTACTTAATTCATCCTTATTACCGCTTTTGTAGATCGGGACAACTCGGGACAATTTCATTTTTTGGGGAAATATGCCATATTTGAGTGATAAATTGAATATATGTTTTAGGGCGATTGCTATCTGTTCTACCGTTGCATTCATTATCTTACTCGTTAAACCATGCACGTCTTTGCTGTTTTTGCTTTTAAAATTTAGGCAAGTCAGTATGATTTCTTGATCATTAGTGGGGGCTAATTTTAATACATCTGTTTCCCTGTAAAGAAGATAATCTGAGTAATTTGCGCTATGTTCGTGTATGACTCTTTCACTTGTTTGTTGACCAATACTTGAAAAATAATCATTAAACTTTTCTGCTATATCGGTTTTATGAGTGATTTTTATCTGGTTATCTACAAATATAGAAGGAATTGAGTTTGCATTAGAAGTTTTATTGATCGCTCCATTCAATATCCTCCAGTTAGCCTGTATATCTCTCTTGTTTTGCTCCAATATATCACAATAGTACGTTTTCTTGCTTAGTCTCATTGTGCTTCTGTACGTCTGGCAGTACGACTTATATCTGTTTTTGTTTACTTCTGTTGGTGTCTTCAATTTTTTTATATAGAGTTTATTTTTTTCCAGAGAGGATTTAAGAATTCCATTTGTAATCCATGGTTCTCGTTTGATGTACTTTTTTTGGGACTTTCCTATTTGTCAACGGGAATGCTTTTTCAAAGGCATCCATATATAGTTCCAAGAATATATCATATGACTCGTTCACTGATTTACAGTTTAAGACTGGCTGGAAGTTACAATTGTTTAATATATTTTGAAAGTTCTAGTATTTTTGTCATTAAAGACTCGATATGGTTTTATGTTGTCACCACCCGGCGTACGTGAAGGTTCTGTGCCTCGTGATGGTTCGAGAAAGAAGATAGCGAGATGGTCCGATACATCAGTGAGTATTATACCAGATTTGCTGCCCGCAGTTGCACTGTTGGTATATATATGGTCTATGAGGGTTGCCGAATGTTCGGTAAGTCGTGTCGGCCTAGTTATACTAGGTATGAAACCAAAGGAAAATATATTACTTAAGAAATTGTCCGTTTTATCGTGGGTTTCAAATTTGAGTAAATCAATATTAAAGTCGCCAATTAAAAATGCCTTAAGATTTGATTTATTTATTTCGCCCATAATACCTTCAATATCTTTCGTAAAGGTATCAAGGTCAGCGCGTGGTGCAGTGTTGGGCCTATATATACATCCAACTAGGTATGAATTTGTGCATCCTGGATGTATCTCAACAAATATAGTTTCTATGATGTGTGGTTTAAATATAGACATATCTGTCCTCGGTATATACTGTAGACTGTCGCGGATGAATAGGCCAACTCCTCCTCTCCCATCATCCCTTTCTGGACGAGTTTTAAATTCGAGGTTATGGTACACAGTTAGCTCAAATTCAGTTTAGTGTACCTTAAATATTTATGTGAGAGCAATAATATCAAAGAGATTTTGGCTACTTTGAATACTTAGTAGTAGGCTATTTAATTTATCCCAGTTTGCATTCAAACTACGACAATTCAACCCAAAAAATGATTTAACATACTGTCTACCCCCACATTTGTTCTGAAGTTATTCAGGAGAGTAATAGTTACAGTTTCTATTCATATTAAGCAAATCCATGTTAGTATCTTCTATATCATCCTGGCCTAATTCATCGAGCTTATAAGCTAGGTCATAATGTGTTGAGCCCTGAATCTCGCCCAGACTTAGATTACCCGCAATCGACATTTGTCAAAGATAATTCAACAATTAAGTAAATTGCCGTGCACAAACCAGTCATGTCATTGCTGTATTCATCATTGATACTATACGTTCCTTTTCTCATGAATAATTAATTGTTTGGTATTTCTTCGCGACTGGAGTATATCAGACTGTTTAATTGTGTAAGCCACAATAATTTAGAAAGTGTGTGACAAACTATTTGAACAAATAATATATTACGCAAATTGTATAGTGTATGTAACATAAAGTTTGAGACCCTACAATTGACCTATAATGTGATTATTTGATTCTGAAATAAGCAGACACTGGACTCTTATCAGTTATGTCTTTTTATGGCTCGGGACACGGTGGAAACACCTGTTAAAGAGCGTATACCTGAGAAGTCGTGAATTTGCTTATTTGTGTCATTGTCCGAACACAATGTTCTCAGAATCGCCTCATTATGAGTCGATAATGTGATTAAAATATTCTAATTTTCATCACATTATCGACTCAAAATGAGGCGATTCTAAGTAGATTATCTCCCAAAACAAATTCTATTATAAGCAATTAATGTGCGGTTTTCGGGAGAACAAACTGACCACACCGATTGTAGGCAACATACATTTTTCAAATTCCAACATAGTCTCCAACAAGCACGTGCACACGGTCGACTTGCAGTGACCTAGTTGCTTCATCGCTTTTTCTGGACACCATGCAGCGAGTGCGTTCGCACTATCAGCATCTGCTTGCAGCGACGTGGGTGTTCATCGCTTTTTGTGAAGTGTGCACTTCAGTTATTGGAATACGTCTAAGTACATGGGTACTTCAGTGGCGTCTAACTACATGGGTACTTTAGTGGCGTCTAAGTACATTGATACTTTAGTGGCGTATACGTACATGGGTACTTTATGTTTGTGTATGATTTCAAGAAATAATACTCTAGTGACGTTAAAGTAAATGTGTACTTTAGTGGCGTCTAAGTACATGGATACTTTTAGTGACGTATAAGTACATGGGTTCTTTAGTGGCGTATACGTACATAGGTACTTTAGTGGCGTATACGTACATAGGTACTTAAGTGGTGTCAAAGGAGTCGTAGTATTTGTCTGACAATAAACGTGCATGTTATTTAGAAATACACGGCTGCACAACCTCGCGGATATATCATGTTTAGGTCATATACGTCACGGTGGGGAATCACGTGGTTTCTAGTTGATGAGTATCACGCATTAAAAATGGCCGAGGCGAATGCAAACGCGACCAGAAATGAGGAAAATGGTAATAAACTAGGATATCTATATTACATAATATTTTGGCAGCTACGAGCATATGCTAGACTATTTTTCAAACAAGCTGATACCTCATTTGTGTCCAAACTCGCAGTTGTTTGTTCTAACATTCTGACCACAGTTGTCAGTAGAAGGATTCTCCTAGATGTATGGATTGGTGTATTACACGAACCTCCGACTGGAAGCTTTTGTCAGAATGTTAAAAACAATTACTGAACATTTCCGAATAAATAAGATATTAACTTGTTTTAAAAATAAACTAGCATATGCTCGTAACAGTCAAAATGCTATGTTTTGTGTCAGTTTCTTATATAGTATGTTTTTGTGCGTTAGCACATTTTGAGTGCGTGGTACTCACCAACGCCGAAACCACGCGATTCCCAACTGTGATACGTGGCACAACAAAAGGACTGTTTTGCTTTCACCAAAATATAGGTAATGGACCATCTCAACGACTCGACCATAAGCTCTATATGGGCGCGAAGAAGTCGTTCAAAATAAGCCTGGATATAGCTTATTTTAATACGAAATAAGCTTATATAGGCACTATTTAACCTACTCTTTCCATCGACAGGACTATGGGCGCAAAGAAGTCATCAAGTTCAAAATAAGCCCGGATATAGCATATTTCAATACGAATTAAGCACTATTTAAACTACTTTTTCCACCATCGACACGACTTACCAGATAAACGCTCTTTATAATGAGTGTTCACTGCGGAATACCGGGTATAAGTTCATAATTAATCAAATAAGTCCAATGTGAACTTATGTGAATATTTAGGTCCTGTATGAACCTGTTTGCAGGATATGTTGCATTGACTCGTTGACGCATAAATGTGAATATTGTATCTCACGTGACTTTGTTATTGAAATCAAGCTTTCCGATTGGTTGGCTACTCGACTCTATTAGTCGTAGTTGTATACTACGCCTTCAAGTCTCTCCCATCGTGCACTATGCATATGTAGTTTTGACTACTAAAAATAGTAACGAACACTACATCAAACTTTGTTCTGAAACTACTTGTTATTTCGCCGCTGATCCAAATTAAAGCTTCAGTAAGGCGAACATCAATTGTCTGAACTTAGTAAAAGTTGAAAATAGTAGTTTCCTACTGCTAAATCAAAATTACAAAGGTAAATTATAATGAGGTTTCAAGAGACTTACATTCAGTAAATTATAATGAGGTTTGTAGAGACTTACATTCAGTAAATTATAATGATGTTTAGAGAGACTTACATTCAGTAAATTATAATGAGGTTTAGAGAGACTTACATTCAGTAAATTATAATGAGGTTTGTAATTTCTGCATTTGTTCGATACAATATAATAATTAGAGCATGACTTGTCGTGAAATACGCCGATATAGTGCATAGTGCGGTTGTGTAGTTCACTCCGCTTCGCGTCGTGAACTACACAACCTCACTATGCACTATATCGGCGTATTTCACTCCAAGCCATGCTCTATTTATTAAATGGACTGCAGTGCCAAACTTGGTCATGCATTAAATAGTAATAAATAGTAATAAATAGTAATAAATAGTAATAAATAGTAATAAATAGTAATAAATAGTAATAAATAGTAATACATATCAATTAGTTAAAGTTTAACGACGAGTCTCACAGCCAATACTATTATGACGACACTATTTTAGAAACAATACACACTTGCATAAATCTTCGTTGTGTGTATATAATCTGAGTAATTATTAAGAGACGACCAAAACATGTGAGAGGTTGAACATATTTTATTTTGTGTCGCTTTCGGTACGAAGAATTGCCAGAATAATTAATAATTTGATTCCGATCACTAAATAACGTATTGTCTTGGTTCTATGAGAGGAGGCTTGGCATAGTAAACGTAAACAAACTTTGTATGTGTTAGTATTGAATATCAAATAAACCCAGTCGGTTGAGCCACAGGTCGGCATGCCTCAATGACGTGTCCGAAGGAACAGCGACTGGTTAGCGAATAAGCCCGAAAACAATCGAGACACATCTGATTACTCGTCTCAAGCTAATTTATTTTGGGTCACATGGTGTGCAGTTGACCAAACGATGACGGTGGCCATGCACGTGTTAAACCCATTTAAACAAAGGGGTGTTAGGCGTGTAAAAATGTAATAAATGCAACCAATATTTTAAAGATAAATTTCTTTTTTGTTTTACTTTTTATTGAGAAATAAGAATAACAACAGAGGAAGAGACAAAGTACATTCACGCATTTATGCTCTAAATCCAAGACACGGAAGAGTTTCGATCATTCCACGCCCTGGCCTACTTTCTTACATGTGACATGCAATTAGAAAATATATAAAGGCACACAATGTGTTCTCACAATGTTAACAAACACCGCTCAACTTAAAAGCAAGACTAATCAGCAATACTTGACATATTGCCCGAAATGGACTTTCATTAGCTACAGCAATGGTGATAAATATTGGTCTAAAAACACCAAATTCCCCACTAATTAATTGTTGGAAAATCAAATTATAAGAACTTCAACCTATTGTTGGTGTGAAATTTCCGAATATTGTTTTGTTCGGTACTGTGAAATTTCCAACTGTTGAAAATTTTGACCAAAGTTGTGGGGGGGAGTGAGACACCACAACGTCCTGTCACCATGTCCCCTGACTTGGGAATTTCCAATAAGTTGTTTAGATTGTAACTATCGACGTGATTGAAGTTATTGGAAATTATTGTCCACACAATTTAATGGTCACATTTAACAAATTTTGCAGTAATTTTTTTATCGAACATTTCCTTATTTTGTACCACATGCGGGATAGCGCACTAAAAATTCACCCTCTGGGGCGTGTTGTCAGATATAATGCTGTTCTATTTTTTTAAATTTCTTTTTCTTTCTGTATTTTGTTTTAGTATTTATTTATTTTAAAACATTGTATCCAGCAATAATTTATTCCCAAATGACGAATTAGTGGTTTCGTTATTAGCACCTAAGAGCTCTTTCCATCAATATATCACATTATTATAATCAATAAATTTGAAAAATGATCAAGGAAATATGGGTTGATACAAAATCGGACTTGGCACTGAAAGGGTTAAGAAGGCAAACCTTGGTTTATGTAAACCTGGGATCTTAAAAGACGAGAATACGGAACAATTCGGACCAATAATCGCGGCTTGCTTGGCTCGAAGCTGGGTAACATTTCGCGATCATCGTGGTCAGGGCCTGGTCTAGACTATAGTTTACGTGAAACCTGGTCGAGACCAGAGTTCGACCGACTGAGTCGGGGTTGTTCAAACAGTCAACTATTTCTAGCATATGGTGGCATGGCCCGTCATGGCTGCGCTGTAATTCTTGTAAGTTGCCATTGGAATAGGAAATATCGGACTCGATGACACAATCGATTATTGACAATACATCCATAGCTTTCCCAGATATTCATCTTGGAATCGAATGAGAAGAGTAACTGCATATGTTCTGAGGTTTAGAGATAATATTTGGTTGTAGCCAAACGCGAGAAAACTAAAATATATTTCTTTAGCTAAACTCAAGCAAGCTGATTTATTTCTTAAACAACGCCAGCAGGATGCTAAATCATATGCCATTCCAAAAGTCTTTTTCAGTTTTGTGTCAGCTGCAGTTATTTTTTTATTCAAGTGGAGTTTTGCACAGTCATGGACGTACTGGGAATGCATGAATTGAACTTTGACACAAAATTTCCCGTTCTGTTACCCCCGAACGACAGGTTGACCGATATAGTTGTGAATTTTCACCACGAGCTCACATTTCATTCTGGAGTAGTCCAGACAGTGTCATCTATTCGTAAATAAATTCTGGATTCCGAAGATACGACAGTAATAAAGCGTTGCTAAAAGGTTGTGTCAAACGCAAGAAAGTTATAGGGAGCTCATTCGTCACTCAAATGTTGCCATATTTACCAACATACCAACATATCCACTGGGAAGAATGCGATTGCGATATCAGTAACTTTAAAAACAAGTCACGGAGTTACATATTGCGAAGTTTTACCCGTTACAGGTTAATTGCGATGCATACATTGAACGGGATATTGTGAATTCGGTCGAGCGGATTTCAAGGAACGATAAAGGTGGGATTGCTCGAGCTGCGGCAGTTGTTGCAAAGAAAGTGACAAGGATGGTGAACTACATGCATAGCATTTTCGTGTGAGTTTGGATGCCCAATCGAAAATCAAGATCAAAGAGATTTGTGCGAAGTTGTCTCAGACATGCAGACGCTGTTGTCGGCTAGACGATGTTGTCGAATTAATCAGGATTCAAACAGTGCTGATTAGGTGCACAAGTACCATATTGTTTATCGCCGAGAAAATTCGATTTCAGATTGAAGTGCAATGCACAAGTCGGTCGTATAATTGCCTTCCGTTGGCGTGGAAACGTATTCTAGGTTTCCCACCAACGGAAGGCAATGATACGACTAACTTATTTTTGCACCTTAAATTGTCAAATAATACTTATATTTCAAACTAAATTCACAGCCTGTTCTCCCGAAAACCGCACATTATGTGCTTATAATAGAACTGGTTGAAGGTAGATAATCTGCTTAGAATCGCATAATTTTGAGTCGATCATGTGCTGAATATGAGATCATTTTAGTCACATTATCGACTCATAAATGATACGATTATAAGCATATTATGGGCGGATAATGACAAATAAGTCAAACTCACGACATTTTAGGTGTACGCGCTTTAACATGTGTTTTCAGTGTGGCCCGCGTCATAAAACGAAATAACGGCCATGAGTCCATTATCTGCTTATTTAAAAATCAAATAATCACATTATGTACATATTTCACGTTGTTGACCCATTATATGGGTATTTGCGCGAGTAAATGTTGTTCCGTCAATTATTCTGTAGCAGCCCTCTAATACATGAATGGGTGTGAAACATTGAGTGATGGCTGTAATATGAAGATTGTTGACTTTGAGTAACACTGGTTTCTAATAAAACGCGCTATAAATAAACAAAAGGAATACATTTCTTGAAGCATTGCCGAACGCCACATTTTTTCAGCACGAATTATATTTCCATTCTACATTCCACCTACTTCAATTCTAGCGATTATAGTCACCCTTCATATGAGTATCGTGCTAAACCGAAACGAAATACAAAAAATACACTGTAATATGAGATCGGCCGATGACCATGCAGTGCGTGGCTTTTGAATGCATGTTGGTGTATGTATGTGAGTGTGTAAATACGAGCGCGTGAATAGTCCATGCACACTAGACGCGAAACTGGAAAAGTAAGGAAATAAAACGGGAAAAGCTAATTTTTTAAACATTATTTAGGCCATAACATCGCGGACGATCTCACGAAAAGTCCTCTAAAATCCGAGTTGAGCTTTCTGAGTTACACCTTTTTTTCTTCATATAAAAGACTGTTTTATTTTTCACAATCATGGAAATAAATGGAAGCTGTAACAATTCTTCAGCCGAAACATACAAAAGACACTAAATATTGTTCAATACACAATTCTCGAACCAGAGATACCAATTTAAAAGGCGACTTAGAATACATTTCGCAGATGTGGATATGAATAACATAATGACCCCAAACAATTGCGTATTCGATGTTGGATTTTTCGGGATTCTCAAAACATAGGGGCGAGCAATTTGTTTTAAACACTGCATAAACATCACTCCTTCACTATAATATGCGGTATTAGCGACTATGGTAAGTGGTCAATACTTGTAAAAACATAACCATATCCCTAAACTGGTGCTCATCGATATATGTTCCTTCTACGCCACAGCTCATATTCATAAGTGGCGACATTCGCGGGAGATCCTTACGTAGCAACGGTTGCTAGGCAACTACGCGACATCGAAGAAATACACACATGACTGATATTATGTGAGTTTTAACAAACTAAACTACGTCGTGTAATATGCTCCATTGCGAGTTCTGACACTCAGAACGGAGACCAGAATTGAGAAGTCATGCACTAATCGGTCAAACAGGAATTCAACGTGAGTTGAACAGTTGTTGCTTATTTTCAATGAGACCACAGTAGTTAAATATGCCATTGCCCCACACAAATAGATGTATAAGTCACGGACCCACTCTACTATATATATGAACATGGGGCCAGCCCCAATATGTTATCCGTGGACCTATAGCACTAGTTAGGTAATGACCCGGGCACCTAAGCGTAGTCATAGGAGCCATGTTCATACACATGGTATATGGAGGTAGGATATGTATAGGACATGAACCAGGCCGCCACATATAAGCCATAATGTCCGGCCCTTACATATATTAGCCTTGGATGCAGGCGTTCATAGGTCCATGGTTGATGACATGTTATAGAAATACAATAGTATACTCGGTGGATATGGACCCAGCCCATTATACATGTTGCATGACATCTGAGCTTCATGGTCAGGGACAATGACACTGTTGCATGGTGCAAATACCCAAGTGCCCATAGGTAGACCATGGACTCAGATGCCATATACTAAGTCACATGGATAATACATTAGTACACCGTGGATATATGGTATGAACATATGGAACAGTTATGTGACAGACCCACATATACATATATTGGGCCATTGCCATAAATATGAATGTCATGGATGGAGGCCCCTATACATAGTCCATGCACACATGGCACTGTACGTTGGCCATGAACACATTCCCATACATGTAGACCATGGGCCCAGGCTAATATAGGAATGCCATAGCATTGTGCCCAGGCATGTCTATATCTATGAAATTGACCCACCCCTCATACGTGATATATCTACACCAAGGACACAGGCATGTTTACGTAGTGCGAATACGCAGTTGACTATAATTAGGTATGTATGGGATAGAGGTGCATATCGGTAGGACATGGGCTCAGGTCCCTAAATATAAGCTACGGAACAGGCATCAGTAAGGTCATAGACCCGCACATATGCGGGTAGGCAATGGACTTAGCCACATATATAGGAGACGCATGGACCCCAGGTCCCTATGGGTAAATCATGGACCAAAATACCTACATGTGCATGGATATATATGCATGCTATGTACGTACGTTCATATACATATATTCGACCAACGCCCTATAGGATGGAAGTTACTATAAGTCGTGGGAAACCACTATAGCTTGGCCATGGAACCAGGCTCATATAGGTGGGAAATTGACACAGGCCACTATGAACAACCCAGGCTGATTTAGTCATGGCATTATCCAACATGATTACCAAGTATTTATATGTAAGACATGAACCAATTCCATTTATATACATGCTACATGAACATCCAGGTTATAATCCCAGTCACGCACAAGTCATGGATCCACGTAGACCCTGCATGTAGAGCAAACACACATGTGCCTATAGTTATGAACTTATGACATGTACCCAGGTCCCCACAGCAAATCCATAGAACGAATGCTTAAATAGTATATCATCAGCCCAGGCCCCTGTCTAGGACGTGGACAATGTAGTTAGGACACATCATTGGATGCAGTCCCATATATAGGTCATAAACCAATGTAACCATGGGTTGGTCATGGACCCATGGGTGTCCATGTAAATAGGAAATGGGCACCGGTTCCTAAAGGTAGTTCATGGTATCTCAGTCTGAAATATATAGGTCATGCTCCTGTGCGTATATACTTTTAAAGGACCCATGCCCATGTAATGACATATGTAGTTGTGACAGGGATAGGAAGGACAGTTAGTTACTATCGTATAGAAAATATTATTCCGGATACCACATTGTGATAGAGTATTCCTCGTGGATGGCATGGTCAAATGTAGCGCGAATGTTGGATTCCAGGGGGAGGGGTGGTAATCACATAAATTTGGTCAATAATTGTACATGTCTCATTAAAATGTACTCCGACAATCGGTTTATGGCAGATACAACCATAAACTTCACACATTTATGTCCTGCTGATAAAAATAACTGAATAGTCTGCTAGTTGTAAGTAGTTTTATCAATGGTAGGTGGCTAGTCCAGACTCTTTTAATAACATATTTGTTTTAACTGATTACCATTTCAGTTCAAACATTTGACCGAAATTAGGAAAAGAATCGAATTTAGGTACCAAATTAAAAAAATAAAAAATAATTCGATGTCCTAAACTCACAGAATTAAAACAATTTCAACATATTTTTGTTAGGTTCTTCCAACTAATGTTTTACCAAAGTTCGGCTGCGACACCAAATCCAAGATTGTGATAAGTATTTTGAGGAAACCCGAAGTTCCAACTGTAAAACACCTCGTTCACAGCATGGTTTAAATAACAGACATGGACTTGACAATTTCAGCCGCTACTGTACAGTCGTAATAGTCCCGAACAGGGGGGAGTGGCGACATGAGAGATTCGTGCAGGGACGTGACTAGAGGGGTCTTGTTGGGGTCGGTGTGTTCAACTTATCATTTCACAATATATAGTTGGTTCTTGATCTGAACACACAATATTTTACACTGTACATTGATTGGAAGATATCCCGGTGGTCCCGTCGGTAGAATACTCAGTGCATTATGACGCCTAGCTAGCGCTGACGAAGCTGATTCCAATACAGACAAGCGCGGATTCGCGATCCACGCTAAGTGAGGATAATCTGATTCGTGTATCTGGGCAAGTTTGTCGGTAGCTTTCCGGGGTCGGTGGTTTATACACACATCTGAGTGATTTCGCGGTGAAATTTACTCTGCGTAGACTTTCCTCCACCCGTAAAACTGACAACGTCGTGACATCCGCATAGAGGGCGAAAAATCCGCACCACCCCTGCCCCGTGATCCCTATCCAACGGCGACGGCATACAGGTACCGCTATACAATGCGGAGATAAGCCGCTTTCAAGTGCTAAGGTTTGGCGACACAACGCACTTGATGCAGAGCGCAGCACGCGTTTGTCCATAGATTGTCGTTGATTGATTGAACAATAATCCGCCGATCCCAGCTTGGGACCAGGTGGTTTCTCGAGACCAAGTCCTGACTTGGAACACCGTGATTATTAAGGTGGTCTAGACCAGAGACCAGAATCCAGCCGATAGAGATGGTATGTTTTCAATGGTTAGTATGTCACTCGCAACCATTACACCACCACTTAAGTAACACGTGTGGTAACTTTACTGACATATCCACACTAACAACTATTATATATTTTTTCGATATAAAAATGTTACATGACCTAGTTTTGTTTGTTACAACTACCATAATACCAGTCATACATGTATGTGCATTTTTCGATTTCGGATATGTCCCTAGCAAACTAAGAAACATGGTAATTTTTCAGTCGAATCCACACTAGCGACAACAATTACAACTGTTTCACGATAAAACGATATAAAACTACCATAATATCAGTCAGATGTGCATTTTTCTAGCAACCATTACCACATATAAGTAAGAAATGTGGCACTGTTTCAGTCAGATCCACACTAACAGCAACTTATATTGTTATTTTCACCATAAAAATGCTACATGACGTAGTTTATTCAGTTAAACCTGCCATAATATCAGTCATATTTGTATTTCTGCGATGTCGGATAGTTGCCGAGCAACCATTGCTAAAGACCTGCCGCGATGTCTACTCTACACATCTGAAATGGTCAGTATATATATGTGTGTGTGTGTGTGTGAGGAACATAGGTGCCAAGTGTATGGTTTAATCACCCTTTGCACAACTGTTACACCAAACGACTGGACCATTGTGTGGTCTTTTTTACTTTTCGGCTATAAAATGTTAAGGGTGGTGATGTTCCGATATATATTTTCATTTTCTGAATAAACCTCTGTTCTAGTATAATGGTTCATATTTAAACTCATTGTGGTCTGAATATCTTTACTCGCCCACTTTTATGGGGAAAATTTTGAATCATTTTATGGTCTCTTCGGTAATGTCATCAAAATTACGGAATATCGACTGGTAGTAAGCTGTAGCATCAATTGCACATATCTAGCGACACATGCGCCACGATTGAGTCCGTAAATAAGTCTACATATGACTGCATTCGTATATATCCTGATGGAATTTCGTCAGAATTTGAACCATTCCGAAAAATCATGATATCTCAAAAAGCTCAACTCGGATTTTAGGAGACTTTTGCCATGTTGTTCATAAATATGTTCTTATTAATCCCTGGTTTATTCTCTAGAGAAACCTAATGTGCCTGGACTAGAAGGGGCGTATGATTAAAGTTATGACATTGGTGTTGTATGAATGTTTTCTATTGTAATCAACATCAATGTATAACATTATCTTACTATATTTCAATAAATCACTATTATAAAAATAGTGTATAACTGACGCAATTGACACTATCGTCAAATGGATCAACGGTAAACCTACAACATTGCTCGTACTGGTATTCACACACGGTTTTTCACTCCCGTGTTTGCGTGATTTGTTGCGCCGGGTATTTTTCCCTTCTCTTTATCGAAATTGTATTATTGGTAGTAATCTGATCATTGTGGGCATCGTATAGATAAATTCGTACGGAGAAAATAAACAATAATGAAAGATACCCAGTCCGACGTGACAGCCTTAAATTATTATATCTTCGGTTTCGAGGTGAACACTATTTTATTTGAGTCGAACCTTCAAAGCACAGAGCTATTATATTTCGACTTATGAAACGGGCTTCCCAGCCTGATCTCCCGAAAACCGTACGCTATCTGCTTACAATAAAACTTATTTTAGGTAGATATTCTGCTTATAGTCGCCTCATTTTTAGTCAACACGTTTTAGTCACATTATCGACTCATAATAAGGCGATTCTAAGCAAATTATGAGCTCACAATGACACAAATAAGCCAACTCCCGAATTTTCAGGTATACACTCCTTAACACGTGTATTCACTGTGGCCGCACCATAACACGAAATAACGGATATGAATCTATTATCTGTTTATTTCAGAACCAAATAATCACTTTATGCACTATTTCACATTATAGGTCGATTATGTACGTATTTGCGCGAGGATATGTTGCAGCCGGTTTCACCTTCAACCAGAAAGCTGCGTATTCGATGTAAAAATATTTTATTATTTAAAATAAATACTTTGAAAATATGTAGTAGCAATGTTTTAGAAATTGGCGGAAATAAGTGGATTTTTCATAAAGCGAATGATGCTGAATGAAAAGCTGTACATTTATAACAGGCATTGTGTACAGTTTCACATCTGCACAAAGTTGCTGCGAAAGTATGTTCTGCTGCAATTGTTCTCCTCTTGCAAATAGTTGTCGTATATTTAAAGATACGGGCGGCGTTGGCGGTGGGTATGCTGTTCAAATATTCACCTCCGTCAAAAACCGCCATAACGAGAAATAATAGTAAAATATAGACAGACTTTGTTGTTATAGCAATCAGAAATATGGCATAAACAGTATGCTATTGTCAAGTGCTTTTCGTTTGTTATGTAAATAAAAGCAAAAAACGTTACAGAACCTGTCTTTTGTTTGGATCCGGATATGGTAAACATAAAGAGCGTAATTTGTTACTGTTTTTCTGATATGGAAATAATAAAGAGCGTTTATATCATTTGTGTGTGATTAACCAATATAATTGCACTGTATTGTGTAAACAGAAGCAAAACGTCTGTAACACGAGCATGCTCTTGTTTACGTACACCAGCTGCATATGAATGTATGTGCATACTATTTGTCATGGACGTTAACATTGACATGTAAATAGGAACGAGTCATTTTGTGGTCATTCGGCAAAAAAAAAATGGCTGCCATCGGCCATCTTGGATTTCAAATTCAATCCATTAGCATGGGCTACAGGCAATACTGATTGTCTGATCATCATAAAAAATTTCATTTATGTTAATATTGACATTCTAAGGTGTTTTAAGGCAAACTCATTGCAAAAACAGTCAAAAAGACTTGCAGGAAAAAATAATTTTGAGTTGCGGAAATTTATTTTGGTTGGTCTCATGGATCCCCTCCCCCTGGTTCACCGCGAAAATAATCACCATGAATCCTTGTGATTTGAAGTGGACTTAGTTTGGTCCCCTGGTGTTGAGTGATGTGCTTGTCTGCGACAGGTTGTCGCACACACTTTACATATTGTACAACACACAGAAGCGAATATGTTGGGTGTCAGGGTTACCAGTAGGAATGACCGTTGTGCATATGGATTACAGTGGTGTAAGTGTTTTCATAGGGCTCAGTGCAAACGTTCCAGTTTCAAGGTCAGGTCCTGAAGTTTCTAAAACAAGATGTACATGCAAACAAATCATATCCGTCTAGCATAGAATAAATAAATGTTTCTTAAATTTTTTAGGACATAAAATAAAAAACATCCATTACCCTGCAGGGAGCCCACACATATATAGAAGCATATAAAAGAGTGTCGTCTGCTCGTGTTTGTCTGGGGCTCTGTATGGGTGAAATTATAAAATTGTTAAAGAATACAAGAAAAAATTATTAAAATTGTAAAACATTGTTAGGCCAATGCATTCTCTTATATATGCGAGGCGACCTATGGTCGACTCGCATATATAAGAGAATGCATTGGCACAGGGTAAAAAAATGTTATGTTCCCGTTACTAGGATCAGAATCGCACTACCGATTCTACCAATTTTTCAGACAACACCACAAATGTTTTATAGGTAACGAGTAAGTGGTAAGTGGGTATCTGACCAGTTAGGGTTAAGCGAGAATCACGCCTATCACCACGAGATGACAGTAAAGTCATAATGAAATGCTGGCTGACAGCTCGAAAGCTTTCTGATATGTCAAATTAGGATAAGCTGAAAGAAAAATGGCCTGAAACCAATTATTCATTTAACATTTTATCACAAAAAAGAAGGGGGCATATGCAAAGCATATGAAAATAGGGTGAGAATAATGGATCATTGAACCAATTCTGTGCAGATACCTTATTCCTCGTTCACTTGTCATAAACTTAGAGTTGAGAGAAGTGCCCCGGAGCGGTATTACAAAAAGTGGAAAATAATTTCGAACGTACGCAACCAAATATCTCAATTAATAAACCCAAAAGTTAAAATTTATAATTTATAAATTATATCACCAGAGAAGGAAAAGAGACAAAACCAATAAAAATCTTCATCAGTTGCAAAACCGTGTCACACCAACAAAACCAATAAAATCAATAAAATCTTCATCAGTTGCAAAACCGTATGCAAACCAACATTTTCTACCTTTAGCAGGTAATTAGCCATTAGCCGAAATAATGTATGGTCGCACCGTATGTTCTCACCGGAATGGACAGTTACTGTAAGAGTACATGCGATTTATTTCAGAACCGGGCGTTTTTACACAGAACACCAATAAGAGTGCAATAAGGTTGGGCACCGCCAGGTAAGCTATCCGTTTACAGTGTCTAGACTCAACACAATCATACGCGAGTATCAATTTGTTATGGCCTTTGTCTAGTCGTAACAGAAACCCTTGCGAATACATCGCCATATCACAATATCACCGACAAAAATCACTGTGTATATCCGACACCGGAAATTATGCAGGAAAATTTCATTTGTTTACACAAGATGCTACGGTGGCTGGATGAGGACATGGGAAATTTAATTTTTATCTCGTTTAAACGAGATAACTTATCTCGTTTAAACAAGATAAGAGATGGGAAATTTTATTTTTATCTCGTTTAAATTTCCCATGTCCTCATCCAGCCACCGTAAGATGCCGATATTTTTTACCGAATATTCCTGATTGTTAAAAACCAGGACACATCAGGAAGTTAAAATCCCTCTGACTATTAGTAGAGTATACTGTACTTCTGAAATATACTATCTACACATTCTGGATATAAAGTACGTCCTCAGAAATCACGATTATTAGGTTAAATGCTACGGATCGTCTGCAACTTGGTCTGATAAACACCGATTTTCTTATATCTAAAACGTCTATCGCTATCCACATGAATAATAAAATGTGCTGCGAACTATGTGAATTATGTCTTGGTGTCTTTATAAATGTCATCATTGTAACATCAACATTATACATGTATCTCGATAACAGGAGCAAGCAGATGTTCATTTAACAATTATAAATTGTCTGCATAAGAGAAAGTGAAAATACAAAACATTTATTTGTGATAAAATCTCACTTTCAAGTGTATTTATTGCCCACCCTGATAATTTCGGAAATTTTTTGTAATCAGCGCCAATTCCCACGACAGTAAATATATTGCGATTTGTAATTTGCCGTACACTAGCATCTAATGATTGTGTGCGGATGCGCTGACAATTCCCGTACAAATTACCACTCCTTTCTTCGTTGGTATAATCTCTTCATGAACACATTGATGACTCAAGAAAATTGAAGAGGGTGTATTAAATAAGAGGTGTTTTAGCCCTCATTATTGGTATCTTCCCGCACAGGAACGCGCTATCATTGTACAGTACCTCGAGTGCGTTGAACCGTTCACATCATCGTCGATAACCAACCAAGGCCATTGTATTGCGAACGTATTCAGCGAGAGACTTTGTAAACATTATTACGCATTATAAATGAAATTTATAAAATTCTAACAGTGGTATACTATCAAGAAGACAAAATTGGCAAATTCCTGCATAATTTCCGGTGTCGGATATACACAGTGAAAATATAGGCGTGGTGATCAAACAGAAATGGAGAATAATCTTGTTCAAAGTAGTTATTTTTTAGAAATAGACAACACACGCCGGCATTCGTATATATTAATGAAATGCAGTGACTGCCGATCGCGAAATCGTTTTCGTTAGTTTAATACCGATAGAAGCGTCCCGATTCGAGTAGTAAATATTTACAATTTAGAGTAGTTCAGACAATGTTTTGAGTGGTATGGAGTGGTACAGTAGATTTTCTTGAGATTTTCGGTGATGTTAGTAGAATTAAAGATATATATATATATATATATATATATATATATATATATATATATATATATATATATATATATATATATATATATATATATAGAATGCTACATTCCTCCAGTTGGCATAGCACCTGGATACTAACTTATCAGTTTCACGCACCCGAACAAGCACATGTCTTTAAGTGAAATAACATTTACACGATAGCTGAATGCAGAGTATACATTGATGGCACATTCACATTGTTGCTAAAGGTTGCTCAACTATCTCAGAAATATAAAATTTCTCACTGCCATATATTCAAAACATTGCATGCCACATATTTGTAGGAGATTCTTCATAAATCTAAATTAGGTCCGATTTGACACCAAATTAGCCTAACTTTTCTAAGTTAATTTTCGGCTTTCTCATGACAAGGAACCTAAGCCCACGTTTTAGTCTCTACCCCAAAGCGGTTTTGATTTTAAATTGATTTAAAACAGGTATAAAGGTTTGTCCGATGGAATAAACTAGTGGATGAGCTGTATATATTCAGACTACATCTAAATCAATCAGTGGTCGATAAAAACTCCTATTTATAAAAGAACATTGGACGAAAAATAAGCAAGCAATGTGCCCCGATATTGAGCATCGAACACTATTTAATCGATATTTGAAAAATTCACATAACTTCCTCCGTTACTATGTCCTATAAATCATGCATCAAATAAATATCTAGCTCACTATCGTCACAGGTATCATATAATATCCCTTCAAACTTCCGAAGCGATGGCTGAGAGACTAAAAAGTGTGCGTAGGTTCCTGTCTGTTACTAGGTTGGTAAAAGAAGACAAAACATTCGTACAATGACAATACGTGCTTACAGACATCGCGAATATGCACACAAGATTCGATCATTTTACGTTTCAAACGAATACAAAGTATCATAAAATATAGCGCTCTTTATTACCTACCGTTTCTAGGCACGGAAGCTTGGACGCTCTTTATAAGAGGCGACCATTGCAATTTTCGCAAGGCTGTCAAAAATTCAAAACGTATTAAATGGACATGGCTCATTCGAACCTCGAAATTTTGTTCTACGTAATTTGGAGCGACGGATACGATTGGTCGATAAATAAACGAACAAGTGATATACCGGCTTCATATACGCTCTTTATTGCTACCATATCAGGAATAGACTACCACGGAATGCTCTTTTCTATTCCATGCCGTGCAAATGGCTGGTTTGTGTTTGGGACCCAAAAACCGTATTTACAGTTTATTTTTCATTACTTCAATGCGTATTTTTGGGTTACAGAATGCTCGTTGAAAGGTAGTTCGGATATGTATCGACCTATTTCGATACTAAGAACATTCAAAAGAATATGTGTATTTTGGAGCTCAGGCCGCCATGTGACTTTAAGACTTCCTCGTTTGAACGTCGCCATCAAACCCTACTATTAATGGACTCATGGATCCGATCTAATTTTTGTCTGGTATAGAACACATACATTATGATGGTTTTATGGTGTAAAGTCGGACTATAGGTCTGGTTCAAAGAGGTGCAGTTGGAAATTCCAATGTGCAGGCCACAACAAAAAAGCGGAGGCAATCTAGCCACACCCCTGTTTGTAAGATACATGTGTTTCTCTGATACATTTATTAGACTGTAATATTAGCAAAGGTGGGTGTGGGTCGCGAAACATTCAGGATACAAGGTCCTGGTGTTTGTTCGGGTCATTCTGAACCCCTATGGTAATTTTTTACAGTACCATGTAATATTTTTCTCCAAACCCATGGTTAAACATAAATAATAACTACATCTACCAAACTGAATATAGAATTATAGATGTCCAGAATTATAAACGGACCAAACTACATCATCAACACAGAGAATGGGGTTCCCAGTTTCAATATTTACCAAATAATTGTTCTTTTATAACACGATATCATGGATATCTCAGGGTGTGTTTACATTGGTGTAGATCTGTACAGAGATTTGTGTGAAGTCACGTGTCGCGGATTACTCTGATCACAACATGATTACTGATAGTGAACGCGCGCTCATCAGTACTCTGGTAATTGGCAATTCGGGTCAGTTTAGGCCAGACAAAAATAATGAATCAACTATAAGCATACCAAAGCGATTTGATCTGTGCCTCGTCAGCGTCAGTTGAGTCTAATATAAGTAGGAGATGGTGGGCCCGGCCGTGGGCTACTGCCACAGAAAGATAGCTCACCGGAATTTCTGACAATTGTCTCGATGCTCGTTGTATTCCATATGAAATACATGGGTTGAAATGACAAAGAAAGATTACGCACATTCGCCAAGCCTGTGTAACAATTAATCAAATCAGATTTGCCTGTCGCAATGCCTCGGTGTTGACCGTGAATTATAACGGGCACGATTTTTGCTCACACCAACGAATACCATTTTCGTTCTGTGTGTATTTCTATATCAATCCGTATACAGATCTACAGCAATGTAAATACACCCTTATGACGAGGACAAAATGCACAGGATAGTTCAATTTCGTCAGTTCTCACAGGTCGCAGTTTCGTTGTTGTTTTGACCTTCAGTTATCATTCGGTCATTTTTGACAAAGGCCGAACATAAGGAAATGTGGGGGGGGGGGGGGTGCAGATTGGAAATTTCGAACAGTTGAAAGGTTTACCTTATATTGTATGCTATTGATACTAGCGTCACGGTATACTATACCGTAATTTGTCGCCAATAATTTTATACTTTTTCTTACCCCAATGTCCACGTTATTCCGGCGTGTTTTTTCTATTGCCTTCTAACTCGTTGTTTTTTTCACTTTAATAACATTTTCCATGACTGTCTATTTAAATGTCTTCTCGTGGCTGTGTTGGTATGGTGGATTAATAGGTTTTTCGTTTGGGGGGGGGGGGGGGGCAGTGTTGAAATACAGGCTGCTCTCCATATAAAACCCGTATATTATCTGCTTATAAAAACATTTGTTTTAGGTATATAATCTGCTTAGAATCGTCACATTTTGAGTAGATAATGTGCTGAAAATGAGAAGATCCTAAGCAGATTATGTGCGGACAACGACACAAATAAGCCAACCCACGTCTTTTAAGGTGCACGCACTTTAACGTGTGTTTTCATTGTGGCCTGCGACATAAAACGAAATAACGGCTATAACTCCATTGTCTGCTTATTGCAGAATCAAGTAATCACAATGTGTATCTATTTCACATTATATGTCGAGTATGTGCGTATTTGTGCGAAGATATGTTGTGAAATAATTTAGATGTTTCCACATGGAAGATTTTGCTTACAATTTAAATTTGATACCTTTCATCGCACCAAATTGTAAAACCATTATTCCTGGTTACTGCAATGATCCCAATTATCAAAGTTTATTATAGTGAATGTATAACTGATATCGCTTGAAAATCGGACGTTAATTTCTAAGTAAATTCGGCAGATTATGCTGAATTACAGAATCTTCCACACATATATAGCGGCCGATAATATTCACAGGCGTCGGGATGTGTCATACTTGTCTAAATACGACTTGGCATAAATCCTATGTTTTCGTTGAAGTGAAGAACAGTGGGCTCTGATTTATTTTAGCCGACCACCTTCTGGGTCTAAGGTTAATCATTTGTGATTCGGACGGGACAAATGAACAAAATTTGACAAGGGAAAGCAAATGATTATCCATGTGTATGTAACCCTACCTATGCAAATCAGTCATCTGCTGACAAGACTGTAAATACCCCACAAACTACTAGTGTTTGTGAGCATGCGTAGTGGTTTTAAGTTTGATGCCAACAATGCTGATCTCATCGAGTTAACTATGATCCCAGATGTTGATTTTTAAATGGCCGCCGACATTGTCAGGCGTAGCGAGTCAACTTTGATGTGATGCCAAGGAACTAGCTGACGATGTGGCACCCATTGAAATATCGCCTTCACATAGGGCTACAATAGGAAAGGGTAAACCCACGTTAACGATAAGTGGACATATGAATTGGCAACGCCGCCGTGATGTACGCGGTGATATTACTGATATATATCTATTATATATTTTGAAAGATCTGTGTGTGTGTGTGTGTGTGTGTATGTGTTTGTTTGTTTGAAATCGATGGACTCCAAAACGACTAAGCCAATTTCGATGAAATTTGGTATTTTAGGGTATTTTCGGCCGGAGACGAACATAGGCATATTTATTTGTCCGTGCGAGGTCAACTTTTCACGTGCGGAGGTCAAATCTATTTTTACGCCGTTTTTGCGCTAATATATTTCAGTTCGGTGCTCACAAATCGATTCGATATAGCGCGAATAATAAATTGCCTCAATTATTAGGTACAAGTGGTACGATGCTTTTATCGGGATAAAATCAATGCGTAATTTCTATGACGTTGTCAGAGGTCATAAAGTTAGATTACGTTAACTCTCACCCTGCCGATGCATTTGACTGTGTCGCGTTAACTCATCACCGGCCGAGGTATCCGCAAATGACATTGGGCTATATATCTCGGAAACGGGCGTAGCTATCGACTTGAAATTTGGTATGTGAATGTATCTTGCCCCGGATACGAATTTTATCGGGTCGCCGAGCACGTGCGACGCCAGCTTCGCGCATGCGCAGACGAGATCTCGAAAACGGGTTGAGATATTGACTTTAAATTTGGTATCTGGCCCCGGATACGAATTTTATCGGGTCGCCGAGCACGTGCGACACCAGCTTCGCGCATGCGCAGACCAGATCTAGGAAACGGGTGGAGCAATCGACTTGAAATTTGGTTTTTGAATAGCCCGGACGAAGTCGGGTCACCTTCTAGTCTATTATATATTTTGGAAGATCTGTGTGTGTGTCTGTGTGTGTGTCTGTAATCGATGGACTCGAAAACGGCCCAGCCGATTTCGATGAAACTTGGTATGTGGGGGTATTTTCGGGCCAGGAGTAACATAGGCCTATTGATTTTCAGATCCGAGGTCAACTTTTCACGTGCCAAGGTCAAATCAGTTTTTACGCTGTGTTTTTTCCTCTTTCCAACGATATATAATGCGTATGTATCCGTTTTAGTCATCTGCCTCACTTATCAAGAAGAAGTGGTACTATCTTCCATCGGGATAAAAACAATGCGTAACTTCTATGACGTCGTTAGAGGTCATAACGTCACGATAACGCTTAACCGGCCGATGCATTTGACTGTTTCAGACGTCTTGGCGATATCTCGGGCACCGATGGTAATTTATCTTTACGTTGAAACTTGATAATTAATGAGCGTGTGTATATGAGGCGCGTTTATATACTTGAGTGGAAATCAAATCGGGTTAAACTGGCGGATTTTTACGGACGAAATTTGATGCATAGGGTATCTCGGTATCCGCTGGGCCGATTTCCCGGTATCCGCTGGGCCGATTTCCACTATTTTTGGGGTGTTGGTGTTTGACCCCACCTGACATTGACCTTCAAAATGGTCAATTCAAGGTCAAAGCCCGGACGAAGTCGGGTCACCTTCTAGTATATATATATATATATATATATATATATATATATATATATATTATATATATATATTTATTTGTTAAATAACTACTGGTCAACACGAGGGGTCCCATAAATACAACCGGTTTCACGCAGCGGCAACTTAAACCACATGTTGGTCCCCACATATCCGCGGACAAATAACCCTTTTACCGAAAGAGAATCTTGATAAAATCAGGTTCAGTAGTAGTAAAGACCAGTTGGTGGTGAGTGACTTCAATTGCCCAGCTAAAACTTCCGAGGGGAAAACTGGTTCACGATAAAAACACTTCAAATAAAAGAAACTGAGTTGCGTGCCCTTTTAAACCATTTCAATTGAATAATTTACTGATGCCGAACAGTACGAAACTTACTTATAAAACTATCCGTCCTGCTCAATTGCCCCGCAAACAAATTAGTAAATTAGAAGGAAAACTGAAACGAACATATACACATGACTACTGGCTTGATTTATATAAATTTCGTTTTGCTCACATAACAGAAACTAAACTTAATTGATTCAAATACCGAATTTAACACACATGTTATGTACGCAGCTATTCTTGAAAACAAATTAAATAACTGAGGATGATTCACGTACTTTTTGAATCGAAAATTCACATTTTCTGGGAATGTCCAAAGGAACGAGCTTTCTGGACGGACGACAGTTAAGAACTTGGTATATAATTATACGAGCAACCAGTTGCATATCACCACTGAGATGGCTGTATTTAGTATACCATTCCTAGTACATACCTCAGCCCATCGATAAGATTCGTTCTAATATATTATCAGATATCAAATTTATAGATCAAAGATGAATAACTCCATGCGGAACATGTATGCCCGATTCGTCATCTCAGGTTTAAACCTAGTCTACGCAAACCTCTAGGTTTAAACCGTCATGAGTCAGCTAAATCCGTGGTTTAAACCCAATAACACAGGTCTAAGTGACGCATTCGTCATCTTTGGTTTAAACCTGGTCCAGCTAGACCAGCGGTTTAGTAGTAGTGTATCTGTATCGTCGAGATAATTAATCGTACTTTCCTAATGCGGACCGCCTCGTTTTATTGATTGCGAAAATCCATATCAGAAAAACAGTAACAAATAATGCTCTTTATGTTTACCATATCCGGGTCTAAACAAAAGCCAGGTTCTGTAACGTTTTTTTTCTTCTTTTGTTTACATAACAAATGAAAAACATTTGACAATAACATACTGTTTATGCCATATTTCTGATCTGGTATAAGAACAAAGTCTGTCTATATTTTACTATTATTTCTGTTTATGGCGGTTTTTGACGGAGGTGAATATTTTAACAGCATACCCACTGCCAACGCCGCCCGTATCTTTAAGTAATGATGTTCACGATAAGATCGGTATTAGTGATAGTATATCAATATCAATGTACATGTATGTTGCTCAGCTACTCACACACCCCTGGTCAAGTGGTTCTTTTAAAATATGATGCTGGTGGTCCTGCTGAATTGCTATGATGCGGGTAGGGCAAACTGATGCCGTTACGAAAAAGTACCGTTATTTTTTCTACAGTTGTAATTTTCGCGGTGTTTGGCTAATCCGTGCGACTTAAGAAAAAACAAGTGTGTATGGAAACATTCAAGAACATATATATTTTTGAAAAATATATCATGCCTGCGCTGGTGTTTCTAACAAGACGCGAATAACCATCTTGATTATAGTCGATTTTCAACAACTATTACAACCAGTATTACAAATATTTCCCAATAAATATGTTTTTGAATGTTTGATGCGCATAATGGCTTTTCCTGTATATGTTCATATTATAATTCCTCGTGCTGCACGTATGGTGTTTTGTACATTCCTCGTGCTGTACCTCATGGTGTTAGCACATTCCTCGTGATGTACGTCATGGTGTTTAGTATATTCCTTGTGCTGTACGTTATGGTGATTATCACATTCCTGTACATTCATCGTGCTGTACGTGTGGTGTTTAGTACATTCCGTGTGCTGTATGTTATGGTGTTTATCACATTCCTCGTGCTGTACGTCACGGTGTTTTGTACATTCATCGTGCTGTACGTGTGGTGTTTAGTACATTCCGTGTGCTGTATGTTATGGTGTTTATCACATTCCTCGTGCTGTACGTTATGGTGATTATCACATTCCGTGTGCTGTATGTTATGGTGTTTATCACATTCCTCGTGCTGTACGTGTGGTGTTTAGTACATTCCGTGTGCTGTATGTTATGGTGTTTATCACATTCCTCGTGCTGTACGTCACGGTGTTTAGTACATTCCGTGTGCTGTATGTTATGGTGTTTATCACATTCCTCGTGCTGTACGTCACGGTGTTTATCACATTCCTCGTGCTGTACGTGTGGTGTTTTGTTTGTTTTGGTATCGAGATCAATTCCATCTTGCCGCTCCTATTGACTTCACAATGAGTGCCAAACCTGTATGCACCAATTGCCACTGTATAAAATAATTATTTGGGACATAGGTAACTGGATGGGTCTCAATTATTGTGCATTATGGGGCTGACGCCCCTTTGTGAGCGCACATCTTGATCTTAGATCGAACCTTTATTCAGCGACGGCCACTCCTCGCGCACCATTTCATCGTTTAAACATTTTGATATTTAATAAAACAAATTAAAAACATTAACTTCTTAATAAAACTAAAAAAAAAAAAGTTTGCCAATATTATATTGATTTGTTTTTATACAAAATTTAAAAATCTAACGGCGTTATAACATCCGCCATGGCACACCAAAGTTGGCTGTTTTATTTGAAATCGGTCCAGGTGTCTGCGAGAAATATCGCTAACAGACAGACGTACTGACGGACAGCCAGACAGATCATACTCTTAAATATATAGACGAGCATTAGTTATCAATTGCACTAAAACAAACTCCACTTAGATCCAATGTGGCAGTCAAAATGGCGGCCAAAATAAATAAAATGGCAGATTTTGCCGCATCATGTCCCACAATCGCTTCAAAGTTACACCATCAGCAAGCTGACCAGCAACATTCGGCGGCCTAGTCGGTCTATTATGACAAAGGTTGATTCGTTTCCCCAACCGACATGTTGAAGTATGTCCCCAACAAGGACATTGTTAGTGACAGACAGCCTTAGACAGATATAATGCTATGAGCACCATACACATACATCTACGGCAGCCAGATATAATACTTTCGAAGCCATCGATCAATGGTGTCCACAGAAAAGAAGCTGTGATTCATCGTCCCGAAACTGTTATATTTTACGTATATATTGCAGAATAGTGGAAAACACACAACTAAATTTTATTTGAGCAGCACGAATGGGTTGTTCGGCTTACTGGGCCGGGTTCTTTTCAACGGCTTAATGGAATAAAAAAAAGTTCAGCAGCTCTCAACTTCAAGTCCTTCGACGATAACTCTTCTAAAGGTGACCACAGGAAATCCAATACAGGGGAAACAGCCCAGACACTCCGATCTCCCACTGGATTGAAAGTTTCAAAGGAGGCACACCCTCCCATCAACCTGGTGGCGGCGGGATAATTTCTAACAAACATGCCGTCACGTGAGCACCTACAAAAAATTTCCGTCAGAAAATCAAGAAATATTGCGAAACTGAATGAAACGGCGTCCGCTTTCCGTCGATCAGACCTCTTAGTCACCTGATCTCCATGACGCCATTATGATATCTGCATTTTTTCCGAAATTTTGTCCTTTAGTTGAAATACAACACCTGCCAGACAACAAGCCATCAAAGAAATTCACTTTTGCAACGGATGTCACTGATCTCAATATCAGCAAAGTCAACGAAGGCGGCATCAACAGTGATTCACCCGCCAACTCCGTAATCGATCACATAATTAAAACCATCTCTTAACCACCTGGTTTCCAGAAAGCCACGATGATGCAGTTTTTTCCCGACATACCTTTAGTCAAGCCATCACGGACAGTTTCTTTGCAACGGATGACGCTGGTCGTTAATCAATTCCAGCAAAGTCGGCATTAAAGATACAGGCGGTTTGTACAGAGACGTGGCGACAGGGGGGGGGGTTTGGGGGTGTCTTACCCCCCCAACTTTGGTCAAAATTTTCAACAGTTGGAAAGTTCATACCTGCCAAAACATTAGTTGGAAATTTCACACGAACAATAGATTGAAAATGTTCTTGTAGTTTGATTTTCAAACAATTTATTGGGGGTAATTAATTGTTTTTGGACCAATTATTGCATATTTTCCTTTTTTGGTCAAAATTTTGGACTGATATGGTCATCAGTTGGAAATCTTCCAACCTCAGGGGGGTGACAGGTTGGAAATTTCCAACAGTTGGAAAGCTTGTGTCATCGTCCGTCCCCCGTGACCAGTCAAAAACTGCTAGTTAATTTAAGAAAACAATATTGTCATACATTTGGTCAACATTGTCGTTGGAATTGTCATAAGTTTGAAAATTTCCAACCTAAGTGTCAGGTTTGAAATTTCCAACTCTAGGAAGGCTTGAGGTTAGTCTAGATGCTAGGATTTTGCGATTTTCTTGTTCATATTTCAAAATTTTCGCACCGGTGTGTTATTGTCCCTCTCCGTGGCCAATACAAAACTTCTAATAAAATTTGTTTTTACTACATTTGGTCAAACTTGTGGTCATCAGTTGGAGAATTGGCCAAGCTGAGGGGGAGTATGAGATTTGAAATTTCCAAAACTATAGGAAAGCTTCAGGTGAGGCCAGTCTAGATGCTAGGCTTTGCGATTTTCTTGTATTGTTTTCAAAATTTTCTCACTCCGGGCCAAACAACAATGAACAGCCCGGTGTGTCCTGGTCTCTTGCCCGTAGCCGTTTGCATTTGTCTGGAGGGGGGGGGGGGGGTGGAAATGAAATTATGCAAAACTTGTGTTTGGATTCTGATTCAGGGGGCGGGTGCAGTTGGAATTTCTCAAGGTGGACACCCCCGAACGGAGACCCTCTAGCTACGTCCCTGGTGTGTATGCTGTTAAAATATTCACCTCCGTCAAAAACCGACATAAACATAAATAACAGTAACATATAGACAGACCTTGTTCTTATACCAATCAGAAATATGGCATAAGCAGTATGTTATTGTCAAATTTTGTTCCTTTGTTATGTAAACAAAAGCAAAAAAACGTTACAGACCCTGGCTTTTGTTTAGATCCGGATATGGTAAACATAAAGAGCATTATTTGTTACTGTTTTCCTGATATGGAAATAACGAAGAGCGTTTATATCATTTGCGTGTGATTAACCAATAGAATTGCGCTATGTTATGTGAACAGAAGCAAAATTTATGTAACACGAGCAGGCCCTTGTTTACGTTCACCATCGTACGTCTTGACGACAATATACTATTTACGCGCTGATTATGTTTGGCATATGAACAAAACTATATATATTTTAATATTCCTTCTGTTGATGGCGATTTGAACAAATATGAATATTTCTGCAACGAACGCCGCCCGTGCCTTTAACAGTGGTTCACCCATTTGCACTAACAACTCTGTAATCACACGAAAACATGCATGCGTGGGCCAAGTAGGAGATGCTACAATGATTCTGCTTCTTTTAGCTCCAAATTAAGCTGAAATGGGGGGATATAAATAAAATATGTAGTCCCTGATAAATTTCATCAACATATGTTGCATCCGGATCGGGATATCACTGGACCTGTCTATCAGAGTGAATTGATAAATAGCCATATACATGTACTATCCGAAGGTGAGGCTGATCGTGAATCAAACGATTTTTATCTGACCGAATGCTTATTTTGAGTGTGGTCTCATAAAAGCTCTAACCAGCGGCAGGGTAACTGAAGCTCTGGCTAAAGTAATGCAGACTTTATTGCAGTCAGTAGCTTCAATAATTGCTAAACATCGAATCGCCAAAATAAGTAAGGATGATATAGTCACCAATAAACTCTTTAAACGCGATGTCAAAATCAATTAAACTTCAAATATCGGTATTTAAAGTGATGTGAAACACTCCGGTTGGGTGAGCTAATAGAAATTGAGAACAATTTTGCTCAAAGTAGCTATTTGTATGAATATTAATCAAAATTTATAACACACAGCATCAGTCTTATATATTTATTAAATGCAATGAATATCGATAGCGAAAACATTCGCATTAGTTTATTGCCGATTGTTGATTGTTGCGTCCCGAATCGAGATGTAAATATTTACAATTGAGCGTAGTTTAGACAGTGTTTTCTATGGAGTTGTATGGTCGATTTATTTGAGATTTTGAGTTGTGTTAGTAGAATGCTACATTCCCCCAGTTGGCATAGCGCCTAAGTTATAATTTAACAATTTCACTCACCCGAACAAGTCCATAATATGTCTTTAAAGGGTTAATAAAACCGGCGGCGGATGACACACCAAATAAACGTTCGCAACCTAGACTTAGTATGTATCCCACTACCATAAGGTATCATATTATGTCGTCCATGGGCCCATGGGGTTGCCCGAGCTCTCCTGGCGCATATCGTCATTTAAGGGTTAATGAAGCCGACCGAGAACGAGATGGCGAGTCAGTTTTCGTGGTATACGTTTAGTAAGTGCCTCGCTACCATTAGTCATCAATATATAATGTGATCAGGTCTGTCTTCCCGGGCTCTCCCGGGTTCCTTTAGTCAATATGTGCATTTAAAGGGTTCATTACCCGCCGGTGGCTTGCCCGGGCAGTAATTAGTCACACCGCCTTCTGCGACAACAGTGTAATATTCTAATGCTATATATTTCCCTGTCCCATGATCTATGTCGAGCTAGACGTAAACATACACCCACCACCATGGTACAGTACAAGTAAGAAGAATTGATATATTAAGAGCGCTTTTTTCACGCCCAATATCCCGCTTATATCGCGCGGAGCGATTATAAGCCAGGCAGTTCTTCGAGGATTGTCCACTTATAAACGGACAATCCTGACCTCAAATGGTCATTAATAAATGGACAATCCAACCACGCGTGGCACGCGAGCTTGGGATTGTCCACTAAATGAAGACATGTATAGCTAATCCTGCATGTTAGCTTCATATTTAATATGAAGGGCAATAACTCTATAAAGAATGTTAATTTACTAAATAGCGGTGATTTGTATGAGAAGAAGTGTTTTTGACGAAATAACGGAGATATTTGAAGAAGTGTTTTTGACGAAATAACTGAAATATTCGAAGAAGTGTTTTTAAAGAGCGCACGCATGAAGCCACATTCACAAAGGCATAAGTCAAGGTCTCCAAGCAGGAATAGTTATCGGAGATCAAGGAGTCACAGTGCTGAGCAAACAAACTGAAGGTCAAGACATTAACCAGTTGGGCAACAAACACGAAAAGCAATCCCCAGAGGTGTTGAGAATATATCTCGTTCCGGCGGCCTTTCGAAAGAAAGTTCTATGAGCAGAACTCCTGAGAAATGAGGTGGCAAATTTGCATGTAGTGCAGGCTGTCAAAACCGCCCCATCATCATCAAAATATAGTACTATAAACGAAGGTTCACCTGTCGGTATTGCCGTTATGATACTGATATACTATTTAACCTCAACAGACACATCAGACATAAACACTACACCAAAGTGAGCTACCCCCAGAATACTTTAGTCAAATTGGGTACAAGGACTGGTACCTGATCAAAAGCGGAGGCTTCAAAAACATGAACCAGGTTGGTTGTCTGATGTGATCGTTGACGTAAAAGCAGTGTCACCAAAACTACAAGCAACTCCACCATATACATCAATCCCAAATGCAGACAAGATAGTTGTTTAAACAATTATTCCGCGGGAATAGTAGGGACAACGAAAGACCAATGTATTCAGGCTAATCCACTTTGACCAATCTTGCACCATGCTGTTGGTGGGTGTAAAATGATTTATATTAATACTTTCATAAATTAAATGAAGATATCATGGGTTAAGCGAGCAATCACACGACGGGATTCAGTTACAGTGAACATTCCTGTTGTATATATAGTAATCGTTGGTTTCTAATGCCATCTACAATTTTAAGAAACCAATCTAAAACTCTTTCTGGAAAGATGTGGTAAATGCCTTGAGTCTGTATTGTGACAAATTAGAACCGGTGAGTCAATGTGCCTGCTCACTACACCATTAGTATGATTCGCAGAAAAGGCAAAATTTGTGAAATCACGATTGAAACTGTTCACGACTGATAAGCTTATATACATATTCGATGTCCAAGACAATTTAGGAAATTACCTGTCACATAAAGAATTCAACGTTCTGCACAAAACAAAAATTTACTTTCTAACTTTTAACGGAATTGTAAAATCAATCAAAAAAGAGAGAAATCTCTAAGTAAAATCGACGGGGTTTTGCGCCCCCTTAACCATTTCAATTGATAAATTTACTTGCTCCGAACAGTGCGAATCCACTTATAAAACCATGTTACCAATTGAAGCAGCCCACAAATAAGTAAATGTGAACGAAATTTGAACCGACCATATAGTAACGAATTCTATATAGATACCCATTTGTTCACGTCATCGATACCAAACTTAAGTGGTTCCAATACCGAATTAATACACATATCATAGGTACAAAACAACTTTTGAAAAAAATTCAAATATCCGATGACGACTCATGTAAATCTAATATTGAATCGATCATTCACATTTTCTGGGAATGTCCAAACATTACAATATTTTTGGAATACTGTCGAAAATTGGGTATATCATAACACGAGCATCGGATTAAAACTCACACCTAAAACTGCAATATTCAGCAGCTGCCCTGTGCAATATTAGTCCTTGGATAGTGTTTCTTATCTTTGTTAGATATCACATCTATAGATCAAAGATGAATAACGCTATGCCAAACCTCACCGGTCTAAAAAATGAACTGACTTTATATGTCCAATCCGAGCATGTTTATTATTATAATAAAGGTCAATATACTAAATTTAAACATATGGTCTTATTTAGAAAAATTATTTTAATCCAATATGTGATTGCTCACGCCAACACTAAAATCTGCGTATCGAGTCAGCCCACCCTGCCATTGGTTTTTGGTAAGCAACCATATGTATACACTGCAGGTAAGCACCTATATTATAAAACTAATATATTTCCTCCAATCTTAGTGACTTTTCCACTACCTTGTTTGTCTCTTGGATAATATTAGATGGAGATGATGGAGATGATGTACCTACGTTAGTTGTGATGTTTATAAGATTATCACAATGTGTTGGCCCGATTCGTCATCTCAGGTTTAAACCGCCGTGAGTCCGCAAAATCCGTGGTTTAAACCCGCGACAGCAGGTCTATGTGACGTATTCGTCATCTATGGTTTATACCTGGTCCAGTCAGACCAGTAGTTTATCAGTAGTGTCTCTGTATCGTCGAGATAATTAATCGTACTTTCCTAATGCTGACCGCCTCGTTTTATTGATTGCAAAAATAAATAATTACGACAGCGACCATATTTTGATTTGAAATTTATAAGCGAGAAGCACTCACACCTAAAAAGCGTGTGGGGATAAGTTTTTGTCAATTTCGATATTTTGTTTGCGTTTTATAAGCTTAAACCGGCAACTAAACCACATAATTCGGCGGTCCAGATAAACCAGCTGTCCCGAGGCTAAACATGAGATGACGAATCCGTCTTTTCTTCATCGCGGTTTAGAATTGTCAAACAATCAATCAAAGGGTGGAGCTGTAAATTATCTCGAGTGAGGGCGTGTCCAAGTGGCGGTTGCCGACTGGTGTTACAATGTCACAGTTGATTCATTCGCACGCGAGCTTTGCTCAGATATTGACATGTTCCTTCCGTATGATTTTTACAACTATCTTGTGTGTTTTTTTTGGCTTGTGGCAATCACAAATACTGGTGTTTTCTGCGATTTCATTTGAATGGTTCAATGTTTTAATGTTGACACCAAAACGATGCTACTGCATGACCAGATATGCTATACACATAGTTTGCAATCCTAAACTTATATTGCTATATGAGTCAAATTTGATAACTTATTTTGATGTAGATCATGCCACAAAGTTCTACTCTGGCTCCGCCCATATATTCCCATAATAGTTCACCAGTTCAAAACCTCGGAACTTTTTGATTTTCTGCAAGACGGAAAATTTATTACATTGAAAAAAAGCAACGCATGTAATATATTTCTTTATTAAATGCTGTGCATCTGTATAGTTGCCCACTTTAAACAGTTCAGATGCCGCTTCTGGTGTGTACTCATAAGCAAATTGCTTTTACTTGACTGACCTCTTGATCCAGGATTGACTCGATTATGGAGCCTTTATTCAGCGTCAGAGGTATTATATTGAAAACAAACAAATATTAATATAAATTTTAAATATTGTTTCTTGTTAGATACAACTCCTTGCTCAATTTAACAACACAATTTTTTCTCTTTTTTTTTCAAATTAAATTTTTCTTATTTTTAAATCAGTTTTAGAACAGTTGCAAACAGACACACGGACAAACATATATACAGCCCCTATATCCTTTAATATATGCAGATATACATGTAAATACACCAATTTTTGTCTTTGCGGGTAAAGCATCTTGTAGAAAATCAATCACAAACAAAGTGATAAACAGCGCGTGAAGCTCGTGTTGAGAAACATGCCCTTTGTCAAATTGATTTAATCCATGAGCGATACTCATTTCTCAATGAATAAATCGTGCACGCGTTCGCAATGATTTATAACATGTCAATATCCATTACTTCGGCTTGTCTTTTGGTCCGATAGGTAAGAGGGTAGTTTGACTGTGTGCTCATATCACCTAATCGAGTTGTCAATTAGTTGATAACTGAACGACAAAAACGCCCGCTTAGACCCGGTTTGGCTGTACCGCCAATGTAGATTTAAACCAGGTTTGAACTCGGAGGTATAAACCGGAGATGACGAATCCGGCCGTTATGTTCTGTAGGTAAGTAATTCGAGGCTATTGGGGAGCCTCGATTCAAATTGTGCACATGACCTCTTGGCTCCAATAGCAGGAATGGCCACTTGTCTAGATGTTGACTCATCTGCCCGGGTGTTAATGCATGTGCAGTGTGTCCTCCTGTACGCTAAAGATCCACCTGGGTTTATCGAAGAGGAATGGGCTATAGACTGGCTTTCAAGTGAGCATTTACCTGCAGCCTAACCCAATACAGAACCATTTTGGCTTTCATATGGGCGGAATTTCTGTAACATTGCACTAATTTGAGAATTTCTACCTTGTGTCATCACGTTTTGACAAATGGATCGCTGTTTGGCAAAATTTCAAAATGAGCGGTCATTATTCACATTTTGTTGTGGGATACAAAATCACACTTATGATACTTATCTGTTACTCACCTTTGTAAGAAAGATGTTAGAAACAAATCTCAATGTTTCCTGATGAGCTGTGGAATATAGATCGATGTGTGTGAGTCAAATATACAGCAGCAGTTGTGTAGACTTCTGATTTATGATATTGGGTGGGGAAGAGTATTTCCCGATCTATGGCTGGATGATTAGCGCTGATCCTGTGTTGTGGACTTTTATTAATAAAACAGATATAGTTTGTCGACGAAAATAGCCTGGATTAATGTTGTAGAATGACAAGCGATGGGAGCATAGAGGGAATACCCCGAGCCATCAGATTGTATTTGTTCTTTCCGAAGCAGGAAAAGAGGAATGTGATAATGGCATTCTTTGAGCCAGTGGTTGTTGAAATTCTTGCAACATGGCTAAAGAGTGGTGCTAGGGAGGCATATACTGGTGTCATATCTGATAGAAAATACTGCTATTTGTTTTTTGTATTGATGAATTATGAGCTATATTAATATTGCATCACGTAAAACTATAGACTCTTAATCACGAGTTTATCCACACATCACTTCACGATACAATACTAATTTAATTACACCTGGTTAATATTTTGAAATTATTCTTTTTTCATAACTAATTGGAACATTTTACCATCATGCTGATCAGTATTAAATAATATACACTGTCCATTTTAGCGGCTTCAAAATCTTAGCGTCATTGATTATTTTGTTTAATATAATTTCAACTTTTTATTGCAATTTATATTAGTATTGTATTGTCTCCCGTCTGCCACGTTTTACCCTTTCAGTTATTATTTATTATCACTACCAAATTAATTGTGTCTTTTATATAATCTGTGTTCACTATTCTATAAGGTGCATAATTATAGCGTTGCTATTTTATTGTTGTTCGTATATCGTTTGCATGTAATTGTATTTTATGTTCAACCCGTCAAGCGTTTTAGTGCACTTTGATGAATTTTACGCAACACAAAACAGTTATTTATTTATTTATAGTTGAGCAGCCCATCCAGATAACGATGGCATGGGGACCACAAAGACTAAATACCAAACGACAAAAACAGCAAGGATGAAGATAAACTTATAGTTAGCTAATGGAGAGAGATAAAGGGGCATCCTGAGAGGAACACAGTGTGCTCAAAATAAATACAATTTTAGCTCAGTCAATTTAGTAGTCGACTTCGGTACATGTTGACTCTTATAAGTTGTATGGTAAACAATGAGTGACCTTATAATAAAGTCCTCCCTCGCCTTGTCCCGCTCAGTGCCAATAATAAAATCAATACATTGCTAAATCAGAGCCAGCTATAAGAGAAGGAAAACCTTGACGAATATGAGCAGTACACAGAAGAGTACATAGCGAAGAGTACACAGCCTGTTATCCAGGAAACCTGCACATTATCTGCTTATAATAAACTTATTTTATGCAGATAATCTGCTTAGAACTATCTCATTTTAGTCGACAATGTGCTCAAAATGAGAACACGTTCGTTACATTATCGACTCACAAGCAGGCGATTCTAAGCAGATTATGTGCGGACACAAATGAGCCAACTAACGACTATTCAGGTGTACGCTCTTTAACATGTGTTTTCACTGTGGCCTGCGCCATAAAACGAAATAACGGTTAGTCATTATCTGCTTATTTCAGAATCAAATAATCACATTATGTATCTATTTCATATTATAGGTCGATTATGCTCGTATTTCCGCGATGATTTTGTTGAATAGCAACATATTGGGGCGATAAGTAGAGCTTGTTGCCGAAGAGAAGTTGGGTGTTGGCGAAGAGAAGGAATTATTCATGGCGAGAAGCAGAACACATTAGCAAAAAGAAGCAAATATTAGTGGCGACGAAAAGCGAAGAGTGTTGACGAAGAGAGACATATAGGCCGGATTCATCATCTGTTTAAACCTGGTTTAAACCTACATCGGCGGTCCAAACAAACCGGGTCTAAGGTGGCGTTTTTGTCATTCAGTTGCCAACTAATTGACAACTCGATTCGGAGATATGAGAATGCAGACAATCTACCCTCTTACCGATCGGACTATAAGACAGGCCGATATAATGCTCATTGACACGTCATGAATTATCGCGAACGCTTGCACGCTCAATGGAGTTATTCGTTGAGAAACAAGTATCGCTCATGGACCATTAATCCGATCTCATTCTGGGTTTAAATCACCCGACCAAGGGCATGTATCTCAACACGAGTTTCACGCGCTGTTCATCACTTTGTTTGTAATAGATTTTCTGCAAGATGCTTTACCCGCAAATACAACATTTGGTGTATTTACATGTATATGTGTATATATTAAAGGGTATAGCAGCTATTTATCTGTTTGTCCGTTGGACTGTTCGCAACTGTTCTCCCACACCTCTGGACCGATTTCAACCAGTTAGGTGTGGTGACTCGGATGGTATAACGGCGTTAGGTTTTAAAAATATTGATTTTAAAATAAGAAAATCTAATTTAAAAAACTGAAAAAATTGTGTTGTTAAATTGAGTAAGGAGTTGATTCTAACAAGAAACAAGATTTGAACTTTAAATTAATATCTGTTTGTTTTAAATTTAATATTTGTTTTAAATTAAGCAGGCCCCTCTTTCGCTGAATAAAGGCTCCATAATCGAGTCAACCCTGGACCAAGAGGTCAAACAAATACAGGCAATTTGCTCCTGAGTGCACACCAGTAGCGGCATCTGAACTATTGGAAGTGGGCAACCATGCAGAGGGACAGCTTTTAATAATGAAATATCACACATGTAGCTTTTTTTCAATACCATAAATTTCCAGTCATGCAGAAAATCAAAAAGTTCCCAGGTTTTGAACTGGTGGAATTTGATGGGAATGTATGGGCGTAGCCAGAGTAGAGCTTTGTGGCATGATCTACATGAAAACGCAAAAAAACATTTCGCAATTGACAACAATTTATCCCCACACGCTTATGTGTAAGTGCTCTCATATAAATTTCCAATCAAACTATGTTGCTCGCTGTCTTAATTATTGATTTCCGCAATCAATAAAATGAGGCGGTCTGCATTAGGAAAGTACGATTAATTATCTGTTCTGGCTGGACCAGGTTTAAACCAGAGATGACGAAAGCGTCACCTTTTCTGCGGCCTCGGGTTTAAACCACGGATTTTGCTGACTAACGGAGGTTTAAACCTGAGATGACGAATCCGGCCATAGTGTTGATGAGGAGAGATGGTTGTCAAAGAGAAGTTGAGTATTTGCGAAGAGGAAAAGAGGTTGTTGGCGAAGTGCAGTTGATTGTGGCGAAGCGCAGTAATGACTATTGACGAGAAGCATATAATGTTGGCGAATAGAAGCAGCGACTGTTGGCAAAAAGAGGTATATACTACATGTGAAAAGAAGTATTGACCACCCGAGAAGCGTTCTGGCCACGAGTAACGTAGCAAAGCTTATGTGTGACGAGAAGCAGAGATGTTGGCGAAGAGGGGCATTGAGCATTGACGAAGAGGAACAAAACGCTTGAGACCAAGCCCTGCAGCTGACATCTCAGGTGAACCCAGTGATCACCAATTGAGGGTAACAAATGCAGCACCACCTGATATTGACTAGCGATGGCACATTACATTACCATATCTTGAATAGACAAGGAAAACTGTTTCTTCCTTCTGCGTTAAAATGGTGGATATTCAAGGCCATGGTAGGCGATTTTCTATCGCATATGAAACGATTCTGTGCCACAGTTGTACACTCTATATTTTGCTGTTGCCACAGTTGTACCCTCTATATTTTGCTGTTGAGTGCGTTATTACGGACCTATGTTCCGTATGGTTGTGGAACATTGTTTCATAGCCAAATAGAACATTTATCCGCAATGAAGCAGTCACGGTACATAGTGCCGGAATTTTGAGTCGATAATGTGCTCTTTAACACGTGTTTTCACTGTGGCACACGCGATAAAACTAAATAACGGATGACTCCATAATCTGCTTATTTTAGAATTATGTACCTATTTCATATAATAGGTCGATTATTTGCGTATTTGCGAGAGGATATGTTAACGTGCGCGTAGACTACTCAGCTGATTCGTTTAAAATAGTATCAGGTGTCCCAGCGCAGGGGAACTTCCCATTATTGCCTTCTACAAAGTGGGCACTTTGTGACCCCCCCCCCCCCGAATCAGAGATCGGCAAGACATCCCATTGATCAACTACATATAGCAATATTATATTATTCCAAAAAGGAGCACATATCAATCCAGTAGCCTAATGTGCGCTAGGTACTGGGATGTGCTTTAATATGATGTATGATTAGAAATCAGTGCCATTTTCGGCGCCCTGTTCGTGAATTTTCTAAAATCTTAATTTCTAATTCAATTTGAAGGTAAAATCGTTATCCTTTATAACCAATGTATGATATAGTGTTATAACTACATATGTTTACCCTCACAATATGAGAGATGTTTGAATTATGTAAAACAAAAAGTGGTTTGAAAAATAAACAATCTATAATCTAGAGAGTTTGACAGCAAGTATTTGCAAAAAACACTGCATTATCTCTTATTTTAACAACTAGGGTGTACAATAACAGGGTGCCTTCCTAAACCAATAGTTGCATGTTAATACAAGAAATTGTATGGAGTTTGTCGGCCAATGCATCCGGCGCCTTGATTATTTCGAAAACAAACGGATTATGCTCGTCTGATCAAGTCATAGACATTTAATCGCTCCGATTATGTGAAACGAAGCAGGAAGGTTGCCCTACAGCTGCTATTACTTTTCCAATACTCAGACACATGCGAGATTGTAACATTCAATTTCTTGCATGGTAGAGTTATTCCGCTGTTATAAGATTTAGCATTGTATTTGTGTCGTGGGTACAGATATGTCCACAAATCATTGCATACCTCAGACTGGAAAATACTGTTGTCAGGCGACATGCATTTAAAGTTATGTGCGGTGTGGTGACATTAACCCTACTGAACTGAATCCAAAGGGGTCAGATTCGTCATCTCAATTAAACCAGAACCCTGGTATGGCAGTAATTCATATAGATTATCATCACGGTGTGGGTTTCCGAGAAACCACGGGACGAGTGTATAGACGGTATAGAGAAGGTAGCGAGGCTTTAATACCATTTTCTTGAACAAACAGGGTGTTCGCAATCAATTTATCTTACAACAAATTAAACATAATATTTAATAAAAGGTACTCCGGCAGAATAACTGTGTCGTTTCGTGTATGCAACAATACATGCAGCACATATTGCGATGTATTACATCATAAACGAGTCACATTGTCATTGAATGCCCGTGTGAAAATACATATACTGAACCGACATATTGCTGTTTTCCACCGATTTTAAAGTGTTTTCGCCATTTTGGATGCTGTAAATTCATGGAGTTACCATGCATATGAATAAACGTGTTTGCTGTTCCTTCACAATTCGCGAACATTCCAGCCTGCTCTCCAGAAATATGTTTATAATAGAAATTGTTTTGGTAGATATATAATATGCTTAGAATCGCCTCAATTTGAGTCGATAATGTGCTGAAAAAGAGAGCATTTTACTCGCATTATCGACTCATAATGAGGCAATTCTAAGCAGATAATGTGCGGAAATGATAAAAATAACCCAACTCGCGACTTCGGGTGTACGCTCTTTAATATGTGATTTCATTATAGCCCGCACCGTAAAACGAAATAACGGATATGACTCCGTGATCCGCGTATTTCAAAATCAAATAATCGCATTATGTACCTATTTAACGTTATAGGTCGATTATGTGCGTATTTGAGCGAGGATATGTTGTGCAATCACTGTAGCCATCCAGCATACTGCTTGGTAGTTTGCCATCCATGGTACGAAATCGCAAACCGCCCAGTGTTTATGTGTGTATTTGAGGAATAAGAGGATACATCATTATGACAATGATAATAAACCCAACTGATAAACACAAGACTGCAATAACCCGCATAGGATGAATCAATCCTGTTATTATATGCGAACTGTGACATAAATAAACTATGGCGCGAATAAGTCCGCTAGCTGAGTTTAACCCTATCACGACGAGCTGAGCTCGTAGAGCATCAAGGGGGGACTCGGTGGCTCAATCGGTTAGGGGTACAACTCCAAGCCGTTTCGCCTTCCAGCGCTGGCGATAAGGGTTCAAATCCACATGTTTCCATCGTGGACTTTGTAACTCGAAATCGTTATCTGGGAAAGTTGCCAGTTACTTGCCGATGGCCGGTGGTTTGCCGCACATGGTCGACGAGTTTATCAGCCATTGAAATCACTGTTAGATTAGCCGTAAGTGTGCGGATTTCCTCCACCATTAAAACTGGCAATGTCGTGATATTGCCTTAGTGGCTAAAGCGACATAAAAAACCCTAATCAATCAATCAATCGTAGAGCATTAAAGACCATGTTCCATCGTATTCGCTTACGTTCCCGTAAGCGGCTTCGCATATATCTAACAGAATACACTGGCTCACAAGGTCAGGTCAATGTAAATATTGTTGGACCACTATATTCTCTAATATACTGGTCCACGATTTTCCTATTGGAGACTCGTATATATAAGATAATACTTTGGCGTAGGGGTTTCGCAAAATCAGGAAGCTCCAGTCATAAAGGGGTTAAACCGGTTAAAATAAGAATCATTCATAAGATCACCAGGGCGATTTGATTTAAACATGGCTCGTTCGTACCCCAAATTAATGTGTACATAATTTGGTACGAGTAATTTCAAAGCAGACCTACGCGAAGATTTCCGAACAAATTCATCGATATAACGCTGAAAATACGTGTTTTGTTTCTTATATTTTATGATTACGGCCATTTTGTAGCCTCGTTCACTTTTTTCGCAGAGAATTGAAGCAAACGCTCTTTATTTCTACCCAGCCTATACGCTGAATATAAGCACAATACGTGCTTATCTTGAATGTCGCTTTTGAGACCATACACAGCTTATTTGAGGAATAAATACGCTCTATGTGGGCCTATGTGAACATTTAGGTCCGATATGAACCTATTTGCAGTATTTTGCACGAGGATATGTGTATTTATATCGACAATGAACGCAGTTTTGTTCCACGCAAAAGAGCGTTCGGGACGTGTCCTTTCTGAATTCGATCACTTGAATTTGACGTTCTGTGGTATGATAATAATATTCATGAATCGAACCACGGTCCCTGGAACCGGACAGTGATGCACAGAAGTATAAATTTGACCATCAAACCGCCAAGTGGATTTAAAACGAGGGAATTTCCAGTAACAAGTGACGGAACATTTTTTCATTCTATAACAAAATTAACAATGATTTAGAGAAAATTCACCACGCATTGAAACAGATAGAATAAGAACAGCATACCTGCCGATGAGTCAACGGCTATTCGCTAGATAGGTGCATGCTCTGTTAGGATTGTGATATTCGAGTAATTGAGAAAACAATCTAATATTTGTTTAGGATGTTCTCTACATACATACGTGTACCCACCCCAACCCGCGGCCTGCCCATTTACACAGCGTTCGATGCTAGCCGAAGCAGATGGTGATAAACACTGAATAGAAACTGCTTTAAAATACGGCCAAGTGTTTCTCTAAAGTATATATCGTGTTCCTCTCCAGTATATAGCATGTTGTTCTGATCACGAATGTTGTTATACTGTATGCAATGCAAGAAGCATAACTCTATCTATGTCGTAAAATGTGTTTTTGGTGACGGCAAAAACGTTTACGGCGTGAAATTTCAGGTAATCGCAGGTACACCACGGGACGCGGTCCAAACTTGGGCTAAATTGGACGGATGGGTGAAAAGTTATAAATGCGCGAAAATCTGTAGATACATGTACATATCTGTTGCTATTTATTCAGCTTGTTCGAGTGAAAATAAGCACAATACGAATGTCGCGTTTAGGCCCATATATAGGAGTTATTTGAGGACAAATAAGCTCTATATGGGCGTAAAGTTAGTCGTTTAAAATAAGCCCATATAGAGCTTATTTCAATGAATTAAGCTTATATAGGCACTATTTAATCTACTTTTTTATCGACACGACTTACAATATTCACTCTCTTTATAATATGTGTTCACTGCGGCCCGCGCCATTCAGCGGAATAACGGGTATAAGTTCTATATGAGATTATTTCAGAATAAAATGCGTCCAATATGAACATATGTAACTATTTAGGTTATATATGAACATATTTGCAGGAGGATATGTGTATTTATACCATAATTGCCTGTTCTATTGTGTGTATAACACCTATTTTGTAAATGTCATCTTTACACCCTATACTGTGGGTATACAGCTTCCTACTGTGGGTATAAATTTCTACTGTGGGTGTAAATTTTCAAACTTAATTTCATGTGTTAAACGTGTATATACATAATAGTTCCTATTCATTTGAAATTGGAAGTTGTCATGATATCAATTAGATATGAGGAAAAATTCATGAATTTCAATCAAATGTAGCTTGCTAGTGCTATACTAACTAGGAAACATATGAATGATAATTCCAAGTGACTGATCGCTCAGAAATAGGATGACGTCATGACGTTAATGTAAGCATCACTACGCGTGACGCACATTCCTTATAGCGTCGTGTTTGTGTCTCTGGGTGAGAGGATACACATTCAAAGTAAGCAGCGGGGTAGTTGAATTCGCAAACAAAATTACAAAAATAATAATTATGGCATAAATAAAATACACGCATAGTAGCCGAGAATACCAAATTTTCACCACGAGTGGAATTGTGGTTTTAACCACGAGCCTTTTGGCGAGTGGTTAAAACCACAATACCACGAGTAATACCATGGGTGGCGGGATGGGGTGGTGGGTGGGTAATACCTATATACGGGATGATATTTGCAGGAGGATATGTGTATTTATAGATTGTTGGAGATTGCCCGTCAAAACGACGAGTGGAACTATTAGGAAAAATTAATGGATGAGTTTATTCCATCATAAAATCAAGAATATATCAGCTCATATAATAAGAGAATATAACGAAACCTTAAAGCCACATGGCGGTTTGCGCTCCAAAATACACCTAATATTTTTCGCTTTTGAATTTATCTCAGTATCGAAATAGGTCGATGAATATCTGAACTACCCTTCTACTAGCATTATGTAACCCAAAAAGACGCATTTTAAGAATGCAAATTTCAACTGTGAATACGGTGTCTGAGTCCCAAACACGAAACAACCATTTGCACGATATGGATCAGAAAAGAACGTCCCGTGGTTGTCTATTCCTGACATGGTAGCAATAAAGAGCGTTTATCTGACTTCTGGCGAAAAGTTCAAAACTGTTGAAAAATGGCTGTGACTTTGGCAAGTGTTTTCAGAGCATATGAAGCTGGTATATCAATAGCTCGTTTATTTATCGACCTATCGTATCCGTCGCTCCAAATTACGCAGAAAAATTGGAGGTTCGAATGAGCCATGTCCGTTTAACCATTGAACATTGCGGGAGCTGCGCTGGTGCAGCATTTAAGATCATGTGCCAGTGAATTATCTTATATATCGAGTCTCTCACAGGGAGCCTCGCATATATAAGAGAATGCACTGGCTTAAAGTATCAAGGTAAATATTGTTAGGCCAATGTATTGACACAGGGTTTTAACGAAATTTCAGGAAGCTCCAATCATGGAACGGTTAAAGATACGGGCGGCGTTGGCGGTTGATATGCTGTTAAAATATTCAGCTCCATGAATTTAGTTCCTTGTTCCTTGTTCCTTATTCGGCTCCTTATTCAAATCTTTTTAGTTCCTTGTTCCTTGTTCCTTATTCGGCTCCTTATTCAAATTCAGACTCGGTTGTGAGATATGTCATTGATGGCCCCTTTTGAGATGTATTCGTCCATAGCCACCCTAGAGGTAAATCATTGTTAAAAAATTACCCCGCCAGCCCATTATACGCGGCCACAAATTGGGCGTAAGTAGAGCCTGGAAACAAACGGACCGTAAACTGTTGCGAAATTTCAGGTTGTGAGAGATCTATGTCATTAATGGACCCTTTTGAGATGTATTCGTCCATAGCCACACTATAGGCATTTCACTGTCGAAAAATTACCCGGCCAGCCCATTATACGCGGCCACAAATTGGGCGTAAGTAGAGCCTGGGACCAAACGGACCCTAAAATGTTGCGAAATTTCAGGTTGTGAGAGATCTATGTCATTAATGGACACTTTTAAGATGTATTCGTCCATAGCCACACTAGAGGCATTTCATTGTCAAAAAATTACCCGGCCAACCCATTATACGCGGCCACAAATTGGGCGTAAGTAGAGCCTGGAACCAAACGGACCATAAAATGTTGCTAAATTCCTGGTTGTGATAGATGTATTTCATTGATGGCCCCTTTTAAGATGTATTCGTCCATAGCCACCCTAGAGGCAATTCACTGTCGAAAAATTACCCGGCCAGCCCATTATACGCGGCCACAAATTGGGCGTAAGTAGAGCCTGGAACCAAACGGACCCTAAAATGTTGCGAAATTTCAGGTTGTGAGAGATCTATCTCATTAATGGACCCTTTTGAGATGTATTCGTCCATAGCCACCCTAGTGGCATTTCACTGAAAAAAAATTACCCGACCAACCCATTATACGCGGCCACAAATTGGGCGTAAGTAGAGCCTGGGACCAAACGGACCCTAGAATGTTGCGAAATTTCAGGTTGTGAGATATCTATTTCATTAATGGACCCTTTTGAGATGTATTCGTCCATAGCCACACTAGAGGCATTTCACTGTCGGAAAATTACCCGGCCAGCCCATTATACGCGGCCACAAATTGGGCGTAAGTAGAGCCTGGGACCAAACGGACCCTAAAATGTTGCGAAATTTCAGGTTGTGAGAGATCTATGTCATTAATGGCCCCTTTTAAGATGTATTCGTCCATAGCCACACTAGAGGCATTTCACTGTCAAAAAATTACCCGGCCAACCCATTATACGCGGCCACAAATTGGGCGTAAGTAGAGCCTGGGACCAAACGGACACTAAAATGTTGCGAAATTTCAGGTTGTGAGAGATCTATGTCATTAATGGACCCTTTTGAGATGTATTCGTCCATAGCCACACTAGAGGCATTTCACTGTCGAAAAATTACCCGGCCAGCCCATTATACGCGGCCACAAATTGGGCGTAAGTAGAGCCTGGGACCAAACGGACCCTAAAATGTTGCGAAATTTCAAGTTGTGAGAGATCTATGTCATTAATGGACCCTTTTAAGATGTATTCGTCCATAGCCACACTAGAGGCATTTCACTGTCAAAAAATTACCCGGCCAACCCATTATACGCGGCCACAAATTGGGCGTAAGTAGAGCCTGGGACCAAACGGACCCTAAAATGTTGCGAAATTTCAGGTTGTGAGAGATCTATGTCATTAATGGAACTTTTAAGATGTATTCATCCACAGCCACACTAGAGGCATTTCACTGTCGAAAAATTACCCGGCCAGCCCATTATACGCGGCCACAAATTGGGCGTAAGTAGAGCCTGGGACCAAACGGACCCTAAAATGTTGCGAAATTTCAGGTTGTGAGATATCTATGTCATTAATGGACCCTTTTAAGATGTATTCGTCCATAGCCACACTAGAGGCATTTCACTGTCAAAAAATTACCCGGCCAACCCATTATACGCGGCCACAAATTGGGCGTAAGTAGAGCCTGGGACCAAACGGACCCTAAAATGTTGCGAAATTTCAGGTTGTGAGAGATCTATGTCATTAATGAACCGTTTTAAGATGTATTCGTCCATAGCCACACTAGAGGCATTTCACTGCCAAAAAATTACCCGGCCAGCCCATTACACGCGGCCACATATTGGGCGTAAGTAGAGCCTGGGACCAAACGGACCCTAAAATGTTGCGAAATTTCAGGTTGTGAGATATCTATGTCATTAATGGACCCTTTTAAGATGTATTCGTCCATAGCCACACTAGAGGCATTTCACTGTCAAAAAATTACCCGGCCAACCCATTATATGCGGCCACAAATTGGGCGTAAGTAGAGCCTGGGACCAAACGGACCCTAAAATGTTGCGAAATTTCAGGTTGTGAGAGATCTATGTCATTAATGGACCCTTTTAAGATATATTCATCCACAGCCACACTAGAGGAATTTCACTGTCGAAAAATTACCCGGCCAGCCCATTATACGCGGCCACAAATTGGGCGTAAGTAGAGCCTGGGACCAAACGGACCCTAAAATGTTGCGAAATTTCAGGTTGTGAGATATCTATGCCATTAATGGACCCTTTTAAGATGTATTCGTCCATAGCCACACTAGAGGCATTTCACTGTCAAAAAATTACCCGGCCAACCCATTACACGCGGCCACAAATTGGGCGTAAGTAGAGCCTGGCCCCAAACGTACCCTAAAATGTTGCGAAATTTTAGGTTGTGAGAGATCTATGTCATTAATGGACCCTTTTGAGATGTATTCGTCCATAGCCACAATAGAGGCATTTCACTGTCAAAAAATTACACGGCCAACACATTATACGCGGCCACAAATTGGGCGTAAGTAGAGCCTGGGACCAAACGGACCCTAAAATGTTGCGAAATTTCAGGTTGTGAGAGATCTATGTCATTAATGGACCCTTTTGAGATGTATTCGTCCATAGCCACACTAGAGGCATTTCACTGTCGAAAAATTACCCGGCCAGCCCATTATACGCGGCCACAAATTGGGCGTAAGTAGAGCCTGGGACCAAACGGACCCTAAAATGTTGCGAAATTTCAGGTTGTGAGAGATCTATGTCATTAATGGACCCTTTTGAGATGTATTCGTCCATAGCCACACTAGAGGCATTTCACTGTCGAAAAATTACCCGGCCAGCCCATTATACGCGGCCACAAATTGGGCGTAAGTAGAGCCTGGGACCAAACGGACCCTAAAATGTTGCGAAATTTCAGGTTGTGAGAGATCTATGTCATTAATGGACCCTTTTAAGATGTATTCGTCCATAGCCACACTAGAGGCATTTCACTGTCAAAAAATTACCCGGCCAACCCATTATACGCGGCCACAAATTGGGCGTAAGTAGAGCCTGGGACCAAACGGACCCTAAAATGTTGCGAAATTTCAGGTTGTGAGAGATCTATGTCATTACTGGACCCTTTTGAGATGTATTCGTCCATACCCACGCTAGAGGCATTTCACTGTCAAAAAATTACACGGCCAACCCATTATACGCGGCCACAAATTGGGCGTAAGTATAGCCTGGGACCAAACGGACCCTAAAATGTTGCGAAATTTCAGGTTGTGAGAGATCTAAGTCATTACTGGACCCTTTTGAGATGTATTCGTCCATACCCACGCTAGAGGCATTTCACTGTCAAAAAATTACCCGGCCAACCCATTATACGCGGCCACAAATTGGGCGTAAGTAGAGCCTGGGACCAAACGGACCCTAAATGTTGCAAAATTTCGGGTTGTGAGATATCTATGTCATTAATGGACCCTTTTGAGATGTATTCGTCCATAGCCACACTAGAGGCATTTCTCTGTCGAAAAATTACTCGGCCAGCCCATTATACGCGGCCACAAATTGGGCGTAAGTAGAGCCTGGGACCAAACGGACAATAAAATGTTGCGAAATTTCAGGTTGTGAGAGATCTATGTCATTAATGGACCCTTTTACGATGTATTCGTCCATAGCCACACTAGAGGCATTTCACTGTCAAGAAATTACCCGGCCAACCCATTATACGCGGCCACAAATTGGGCGTAAGTAGAGCCTGGAACCAAACGGACCCTAAAATGTTGCGAAATTTCAGGTTGTGAGAGATCTATGTCATTATTGGACCCTTTTGAGTTGTATTCGTCCATAGCCACACTAGAGGCATTTCACTGTCGAAAAATCACCCGGCCAGCCCATTATACGCGGCCACAAATTGGGCGTAAGTAGAGCCTGGGACCAAACGGACCCTAAAATGTTGCGAAATTTCAAGTTGTGAGAGATCTATGTCATTAATGGACCCATTTAAGATGTATTCGTCCATAGCCACACTAGAGGCATTTCACTGTCAAAAAATTACCCGGCCAACCCATCATACGCGGCCACAAATTGGGCGTAAGTAGAGCCTGGAACCAAACGGACCATAAAATGTGTGCAAAATTCCACATTGTGAGATATCTATGTCATTAATGGCCCCTTTTAAGATGTATTCGTCCATAGCCACCCTAGAGGCATATCACTGTCAAAAAATTACCCGGCCAGCCCATTATACGCGGCCACAAATTGGGCGTAAGTAGAGCCTGGGACCAAACGGACAATGAAATGTTGCGAAATTTCAGGTTGTGAGAGATCTATGTCATTTGTGGCCCCTTTTAAGATGTATTCGGCCATAGCCACCCTATTTTGGGATTTAGGTCGGGATCCCAGTGGGATTTATGTTGGGATCCCGATGGGATTTATGTCGGGATCCCGGTGGGATTTAGGTCGGGTTTCGGGTGGGATTTTGGGCGGAATCACGGTGAGGTTTATGGTGGGAATAAGGTTGGGATTTAGGTCGGGATCCAAGTGGGATATAGGTCCGGGTCCCATTGGGATTTAGATCGGGAACTAGGTGGGATTTAGGTCGGGATCTCGTTGGGATTTATTTTGGGATCCCGATGGGATTTATGTCGGGATCCCGGTGGGATTTAGGTCGGGATTCGGGTGGTATTTTGGGCGGAATCACGGTGAGGTTTATGGTGGGAATAAGGTTGGGAATTAGGTCTGGATCCTAGTGGAATTTAATCATAAGAAATAGTATTTAGGTCGTATCCCGGTGGGATTTATGTCGGAATCCCGGTGGGATTTAGGCTGGGATATGACCGGGATATAAACGGGATTTTTGGTGGGGATATTTTGTGATCCCGGCCGGGATCCCGACCTAAATCTCACCGGGATCCCGACCAAAAATCCCTGCGGGATTCTAGCGAATCCCAGCGGGATTTCCGGTTATATATTATAATGCCTGTTGGTGTGAATTCCGTCTATAGCCACTGTATGGGCAAATCGCTGTCAAAAAGGTACCGGAATAACCCATTATAACTTGCCACAAATTGGGCGTAAGTATAGTCTGTCTGGAATCAAAACCGACTCTAAACTGTTGCCAAATTCCTGATTTTGGTAGATCTATGCAATTGGGGGCCATTTTGGTATGAAATCATACATAGCCATTAGCCAATTGAGGTGCGAGTCACATTCGGAAAGTACCCGGGTCGTTCATTTAACCTGGCCACAAATTGGACGTAAGTATAGTCTGGAATCCAAACGAACCCTAACATATCGCTAAATTTCCGATTGTGAGAGAACTATGCTATTGGTGGCCCCTCTTGTGGTGAATGCTCCATAACCACTATCTGGCCAAATCACTATCAAAACATATGCGGTTAGCCAATTATTTCCGGCCGCAAATTGGGCGTAAGCAGAGTCTGTATATATGCAAACGGGCCATAAAATGAAGACAAACTCCCGATTGTAAGATATCTATGTTTTTGCGTCATGGCCCTCTTGATAGTGGGGGGGGGGGGGGTAGTTGCAAAATCGTTCCCTTTGTGATAGAAGCGCTAAACTTTCAGAGTTTGTTTAGTGGTTGGTGAGTATCACTAAACTGGCTGGTTCCAGATTTTGGAGGTCACCTTGACCTTCAATTTGACCTTGACCTTTTTGAAATCTCAGTTTTTGGGTTGGGTGGTTTATGCCAGATTTTAGAGGTCAACTTGACCTTCAATTTGACCTTGACCTTTTTGAAAATCTCGGTTTTTGGGTAGGGTGATTTATGCCATCCCTTTCTTGTGAAAAATCGTATCTTCTCAGTTTCTCAATGCAATTATAGTTGGGAGGTGACCACGGTTCATTTGAGCGAAAACATATCTAAATTTTCATAAGATGGCCGCCAATATGGCGGCCGGAATTTGAAAATATGACATTTTTTCACAAATATCTTCTAGATCAATTCATGCTGTTTGGAACTGGTTGAGTAATGCAACTTTATTTTGTGTTTTTTTTATTTTAACTGATCATTAGAGCAATTAAATATGGAATTATTGGGGTCCTAGCCCCTTCCAATCCCTAAAAAATTCGATTTTACAGAATGCGGTATAAAATTTCACAAAAATTCACAATTGGGATTCTAGTCATATTTCAACAAGAAATGAACAGAACTTTGTAATGTAAGTGAGGCATATCATTACCTATGAATCTTCCAACTCTCTGGAACTAATATTCTTACTTTGGCTCGAAATGGCTGCCAATATGGACGCCATAATATGGAAAATGCTAAATCTTACACCAGCGTGTCCTGCAATCGCTTACAAGCTGTGGTTGATGTATAAAATGGGCTATTCTGCATTCTATACATGGAATACTAACATGACTGATGCACCATGGTTAATTGTTACTATTGTCACCACTGACATCGTCTAAAATATTGGACTTTTCTCTCAAAAACTTGACATAAATATTAGCAAAAATTCACTTTTCAGGTTTGGACCATTTTTTCAGGTAAAATGTAACTATCTTTGGATTGAAAGGTATTTATTGTTTTGGTCTATCTTAAATGTGTCTCACTCCGGTGTTTATAGACCAAATTGCTCAAGATGTCTTTCAAAATGGCAACCAAATTTGTAAAATGGTAATTTTTTACATATATCCCGAACATTCTCTGCATCATCCGAAAAGGTAGCAAAATGTGACTCACTTGGTTATTATACGTGTTAGTTAATCAACTGACAACTACATGTTCTATTCTGGTTGTCCCAGGTCCATATGGGGCAAGACAAATTCATTTTTAAGTATATAATTTTGCAGAGAACCTCTTTTGTGATTTTGGCCATATTTATTGAAAGGAAATGGGCAGAAATTTGAGACAGAAATTAGATGGACCATAATATATGGCTATTCTGGTCTATTATGATAAAAAAAATGTCAACTGGATACAGTGTGGATGCCAAGATCGTAGCCAGGGAGTTACTCTATGATCATAGGTTAGATGAATAGGTATACATGGAGTTATTGTGTCATGACTTATGTTGATGGGTATACAATGAGTGACTATATGGATATGAGTGGGTTGTCCATGGTAAGATGCATCTAGGTATACAGGGAGAGGTCATGGTCAGGTGCGAGGTGAATCGGTATGCATGGAGTGACTTTACGGTGTATGATTGTGTATATTCAGTACGGGTGCACCAGGTGTGCCTGTATGGGCATTGGTGTGGTGTATGGATATAGCTACATGGTCATCTATGTGTCGATTATGTATATATGGAGTTACTGTAATGTCATGGGTGGGATGTACATGTGTTGTCTGTATGATCATAGATGGGGTGTGTGGATAAATAGGGTGTGATTTTATGGTTACTGGTAATGTGTATAGGTATACATGGAATGGCTGCACGGCCATGATTGAAAATGAATACCTGGAGTAAGATGGTGGACATTACCGAGCGTGTGGCTATATAGGTAGTGTCCGTGTGGTAACGGGTGAGATGTATATTTATATATCTCGTGGATGTATTATCATTGGTGGGTGTATAGGGATTAGCTGTATTATCATGGATGGCGTGTGTGATTATACATTGAATTGCTGAATTGTCATGTGTGAGGTATATATGCAAGAATGGATTGTTTGAGTGGTCGTGTGTATACCTGGAAGGATTGAATGGCTATTAGTGAGGTTTACATGTATACCTGGAGTTAATCTATGGTCTAGGGTGGGCTGCATATGTATATCGAGTGGTTATATGACTGTGTGTCGAATAGGTATACCGGTAGTGAATGAATGGTCATTGGTGAGATGAATACCTGTATGTATACAAGTAGTGAATGTGTGGTCATAGATGGAATGGACATCTATACAGGGGGTGACTATGGTCAATGGTGAGATGAGTGGATATACAAGGAGTGACTATATGGTTATGGGTCATGTTTAGGGGTGTACCCGGTGTGCCTGTATTGTGACGCGTGGTTGTATGGTCATCCATGGTCATGGGTCAGGTGAACATGTATACAGTGGGTCACTATATTGTTATGTATGTGGTGTTATGTATATATGTAATGACTGCGATATAATGGGTGGCTATCGCTTTCCGCGCTTAACGTCATCCATGTACATAAACACCATCAAAATGGATAACTCTCTGACATGACATCTCCATTGATTAACATATCCTTGAGTTATTGTGGACATCGATGGCCACCCAAGGTACACATGTACAACCCACCATTACCTCAGTCACTTCATATGTACATAAACACCACACAAATGACAACATAGTCACCAACTTTATACACGTACACCTGATCATACAGCCATACTTGGTTATACCGGTACATACCACAAATGACGATAGAGCCACGAGTCACCATGTATGAACACCAGGTATACACCTACATCCAACACATTACCATATAATCATTATATATATACATATGCACTACATTCACGATCATAGAGTCACTCAGTGTATACCTATTCACCTCACACTGGACCATACAGCCACTACATGTATACCTATTCGCCATATACATGACCATAGAGTCAATCCAGGTAAACCTATACACATCACCAATGGTGAACCCTTCCATATATACCAATACCAGCACATACGACCACTCATACTCATACACGCCATCGATGATCATACATCTACTCCCCATACACCACTAATGATAACACATCCACAACATATATAAATATACGTCCCACCGCTACCAACAGTGCACTCCCTATATACCCACACATCATTCATGACCATACAATAACTCGCTGTATACCTATTATCCTCATCTATGATCATAGAGTAACTCCCGGGCTGTCATCTTGGCTTCCACCCTGTATCCAATTGATAAATTGTTATCATAATGGGCCAGAATACCCACATCTCATGGTCCATCTCAGTTCCGTCTCAAAGTTCTACCCATTTCCTTTCAATAATATGGCCAGAATCACAAAAGAGGTTCTCCGCCAAATTCCATACTGCAACTTTAAAATGAATCTGTCATGCCCCATACGGAACTAGGACAAACATAATAGAACATAGTTGTCAGTTAATTATCTAACACGTATAATAACCAAGTGAGTCACAATTTGCTAACTTTTCGGATAACGCAGAGAATAATGTTCGGGATATGTGTAAAAAATTAACTTTTTACAAATTGGGTTGCCATTTTTGAAGCCATCTTGAGCAATTTAGTCTATAAACACCGTAATGTGACACATTTAAGATATAGTCCAGTGCATTTATGAGAAAAAATGCCAAACCCGGAACTAATTGCAACAGAATTTTTTGTTGCTGGAATAAGTACATAAACCCTCTATAAACAACATACCAAAAATCGGCAAAAATCGGAAAAAGGGAAATTGGTGAATAAATTTGGGGAAATTTGGTCAAATCATCAATGTATTGATTTTTATGGATGTATAAAAAACAATCAAATTCACAAATCCTATAAATAACATATGGATTGTATCGACCTTAATTTCCTGAAAAGTACTGAAAACCAATTCCAGATTCATTAAGTATTTTTCGAGTTGTGTGCCTTCAAAAACTCGAGTTTACCTGATTTCGGCCCATTTTCGGGGCCTCAATTTCGCAGAATGAGCCAAAATGCCTTATATTATTGTTAATTATTAAAAAACTAGAGCCAACCGTATGGATTTTTCAGTGTTTTAGTAATTTCCTCACTAGATTAAACACAAAAAATGATTAATATGTCCATCTATAATTAAGAAGAAGATTATATTCTCAAACAAAATGTGTGTTCCATTGTATGGACTTAGCCAATTTTGCCTCTGACACTGAACTTGTGTGATGAAATGCAATATTTGAGGTCATGTAACTTAATAATTTAATATCCATATGCCATGGTTTTCTTATATAACAGTTTAAGTATGTTGGATTGAACAAATTGTAAAGGTACATTATTTAAGAAAATCAACTTATCGTCCATTGGATACTTAGTCTTAGCTTGTTTCCAAAGATGCCAGTTTGAGGCATTTCTGTCCATTACAAAAGGTTTTGGGCCATAAACACAAACAACAATGGGTGTTTTAATGTGTAAAATTATTTGAACTTTCCTCCCACAACACTTTAGTGTTTAAAAATTAGCCTTACTTTTGTTATGCCATCGTATGTCACTTGATTTCTTTCATTTTTCAGGAAACTGACTCCAAATTTTAACGTTGTTATAGCGGTAGGAAAAATCACAAAATGCAATCTTATCACAAAATAACAGCCATTTCAGACACAATGTTGTTTTCTTCCAGTTTGTGCACATTCCTGTTGCATTATAAAACTGCTTAATACGCTATCGGAAGTTGATTTGGAATTTTATGGCTATGTTGTAGAAAAACAATCCCAAAATGTCAATTTGACTTTTCACTGCCAAATTATGACAAAACATATTATAGCTCAGTCAATAAACATAAACAAAGGATACAAATATGATATTATGTATGAAAACATATGTAAGCAGAAGCTGTTAATATAAAGTTTTATGCTTCAAGATGCATAATTTTGATGTTTTTGTTGATATGCTTTCCCCTACCCCATATTTCTGCCGTTCAAATTTGGAGTAAGTTTCCACAATGATGAGTGAAATCCAGTGACATTCATTGGTATAACCATTGAAATGATATTTTCTCAACAAAAAAATTATTTAAGAGGACAGATAAAATAATTTTACACAATAAACTTTCGTTAATTTTTCTGAATATACCTAAAAACCTTTTAAAATTTACAAAAACGCCCCACAATAGCATTTTCGGAAAAGAGGCTAGACTAAGAGTTCATAGGACCATAATTTAGTTTTCTACACCAATGTATTTGGAAAGTCCTTCACAATTTGTTCAATCTAGTATTCTCAAAATATTATGAGAAAAGCAGAGCATATGGATATTAATTTATTGAGTTACATTACCTCAAATATGGCATTTCATCACACGAGTTCTGTGTCAAGGCAAATTTGGTCCATACAATAGAACACACATTTTGTTTGAGAATATTTTATTCTCCTTATTCATAGATGCACATATTAATCATAATTTGTGTTTTATCTAGTGACGAAAGTACTAAAACAGTGAAAAAGTTATTAATTTTGCCTTACTTTTTAAAATAATTAACCATATAATTCCGCATTTGGCTCATTCTGCAAAATTAAGGCTCCGAAATCAGGTAAACTCGCGTTTTTGAAGACACACAACTGGAAAAATACTTAAGGAATCTGGGAATGGTTTCCAATTCTGGATTCAGGAAAATGTGATGATTTGACCAAATTTTCCAATTTTTTTCCCACAAAATTCACCAATTTCCCTTTTTCCGATTTTTGCTGATTTTTAGTATGTTGTTTATGGAGGGTATATGTACAAATTCCAGCAAAAAAATTCTGTTGCAATTAGTTCTGGGTAACACGACAAATGCGCTGGACTAATAGGTCAAAACAATAAATACCTTTGATACCAAAGGTAGTTGCATTTTACTTGAAAAAAATGGTCGAATCCTAAAAAGTGAATTATTGCCGATATTTATGTCAAGTTTGTGAGAGAAAATTCCAATATTTCTGGTGATGTCAGTGGTGACAATAGTAAAAATGACACATGGTGCATCAGACATGTTAGTATTCAATGTATAGAATACAGATTAGCCAATTTATACATCAACCACAATCTGTAAGCGATTGCAGGACACCCTGGGTCAATATTTACCATTTTCCATATTTTGGCGGCCATATTGGTAGCCATTTTGAGCCAAGGTAAGATTTTTGGTTCCAGAGAGTTGGAATATGCATAGGTAATGATATGCCTCACTTACATTACAATGGTCTTTTCATTTATTTTTGAAATATGACTAAAATCCCAATTGTGATTTTTTTGTGAAATTTTGTACCGCGTTCTGTAAAATCGAATTGTTGAGGGATAATTGCATATTGAATTGCCCCAATGATCAGTTAGTATACAAAACACAAAATAAAGTCATATTACTCAACTAGTTCCAAACAGCATGAAATGATCTAGAACATATTTGTGAAAAAATGTCACATTTCAACTTCCGGCGGCCATTTTGTCGGCCATCTTGGATAGTGAATTTCAATTTTGCCCAGAAAAGTGTCATTATGTCTTAGCTTCACGCTTTATATTGAAAACTGCTTTGGAAAACCATCAACTATGACTGAATGTTATTTTTATTTTTATTTTACAACAAATCGTCTTTTTTAGGGGGTGTTCTACTTCCGGTCACTTTTTTCCAGGTTCCACTCACTGAAAAGCTGGAACCAGCTAGATTCTCATTTAGAATATGTTAAACTACATCTGTGCCAATTTTGGTGCTTCTATCAAAAAGTGAACGATTTTTATGTTTTCCCTTAATTCGCTATGATGTGAATTCGTCCACAGCGGCCTTATGGGTGAATTACTGTCAAACAATTTCCGATTCTGGGAGATTTATCTTATTTGTGGCCACTGTTGGGGGTGACTCCGCCTATTGCGAACTTATGGGCAAATGATTGTCAAAAATACTCGGTTATATAGCCCATTATAGCGACCACATGCAAATTGGGCGTAAATTGGTGATTCTCCCTTAAATGAGCAAATTCGTCCAGAAAAGTCTGAAAAAAATAAATATGTCACATACCGATGAATTTTATGTGAGTATGTATCACATATATTGGTGACCACGAAAATGGAATTTGGCAAAATTATAGGGCAAGGTCAAGGTCAATCAAGGTCGTTCATTACAGCACGTGCCAATGGCGTCTTTTGGGTTGAATCAGGGCGACGTTATTGTCAAATTCGCTCTTTCTCCAAAACTTGTGTTTAATTCGAATATCATGATTAATGGAAACCAAACAAAATTGAGCCACTTTGTTGACATGTGCCCTTTAATAGTTGAATTATCGTTATGAGTATATATTCAACTTGTAAATCATGGAGTAGCCGATGATGTATCCGTCCAAACGACGTATCGCGCAGCTCCGCACGTTGAGACGTCTATGCGATACAGCCATTTGAATAAACGTGGTGGAAATTGATGTGCTTTGTGGGCGTGTCTTAGAGTTCAAACTCTCTAAGAGGTCAACAAATACACCGTACAGATCTGATAATTGCATGGAAACAGATTTTGATCGCATAAAGGGCTATTCCTATCAAGTCGGGCATGCCCTGATCCATCGTACACTTTGTTTGAAGCCAAACGACCGAGGAAGTCTGATGTAGACAACGTGAACATACGTCAATCGAACTCTGTTCCTCAATGGGTTCGCCAAATTGCAATGAGAATTTACAGTAGAAAACATTGTCGATGGATTTCTCTTATATATGTTTCAAGAAATCGAACTGAAATTTGGTATATAGGGGTTTCTCGGTGCGCTCAAACAGATAGAATTATCAGTGAGATATTCCGATGGCCCAAAATGTGCCAATGACGCCGTTGCTATACCATACGAACCGGAAATCGCCCCGCAGGCAGAACGATTGTTGAAAACCGTCATCTGCTTCTCTCTGCGATTGTTTGTTGTAAACGTCAATGCATTTAGAAACTTGGTTAGGTTCCGTTGATCACTCACTGACTCACTCACTGACTCACCCCCCCCGATCCAATAGGAACTATATGTGTATATGCACATCGTGTTGACCCTTTTACAGCAGAACCACCCAAATATCATAAGCGTGAAATATGTATGTGATTGGGTGTAACGTTATTCTGTGTCGCGGTGTGGACATGTCCCGGTGTGGCATTTTTTATGTTTTCTTCAATTTGTTTTCATTTTCTGTTTATGTCAGGCGTCCATTCTTTTTTATGCACGATTTTTCAACACATGTGTACTATTTGAACCAGTTTGGTACTCTCCCGACATATTTTCTATTTCTTTTGGTAGCGTCGCGGTGTGGACAATAATTAAGGGGCGCTGCATGGTGAATACTTATTTCCGTCTCATTTTTAGGGTATTTCACCTACCCATCCCGTCAAATCACCCCTCGGGTGGCACCCCCCCCCCACCCGGGGGTGATGGGTGAGGTCGGGGTGTTTCTATGTGGTATTTGGGGCGGGCCACCCACCAATGCCGTCAAATCGGTCGAAATCCTTACCGTTCTCGAAAATGGTCCATACCCCATTTTCACCCCTTCGGGTGGCACCCCCGGGGGTGATGGGTGTGGTCGGGTTGTTTATAGGTGGTATTTGGGGCGGGCCACCCACCCATGCCGTCAAATCGGTCGTAATCCTTACCGTTCTCGAAAATGGTCCATACCCAATTTCCACCCCCTCGGGGTGGCACCCCGGGGTGATGGGTGGGGTCGGGGTGTTTCTAGGGTTTATTTGGGGCGGGCCACAAACCCATTCCGTCAAATCTGTCGAAATCCTTACCTTTCTCGAAAATGGTCCATACCCCATTTTCACCCCCTCGGGTTGGCACCCCGGGGGTGATGTGTGGGGGTCGGGGTGTTTCTAGGTGATATTTTGGGCGGGCCACCCACTGGTGCCGTCAAATCGGTCGAAATCCTTACCGTTCTCGAAAATGGTCCATACCCCAAAATGGGCCACAAATGACATAGATCTCTCACAATGCGGAATTTAGTAACATTTTAGGGTCCGTTTGGTTCCAGGCTCTACTTACGCCCAATTTGTGGCTGGGTTTAATGGGCTAGCCGGGTAATGTTATGACATTTAGTTGACCCTAGGGTGGCTATGGACGAATACATCTTTAAAGGGGCCACCAATGACATAGATATCTCTCAACATGTAATTTAGCATTATTTTAGGGTCCGTTTGTTTCCAGGCCCTACCTACGCCCAATTTGTGGCCGGGTATAATGGGCTGGTCGGGTAATTTTTTTAGAGATTTGCCGCTAGGGTGGCTATGGCCGAATACATCTTAAAAGGCACCACCAATGGCATAGATCTCTCACAACCTGAAATTTACCAACATTTAAGGGTTCGTTTGGTTCCAAGCTCTACTTACGCCCACTTTGTGGCCGGGATAATGGGCTGGCCAGGTAGTTTATTTGACGCATATTTACCACTAGGACGGCTATGCCGAATACATCTTAAAAGGGGCCACCATTGGCATAGATCTCTCACAACCTGAAATCTAGCAACATGTTAGGGTCCGTTTGGTTCCAGGCTCTACTTACGCCCAATTTGTGGCCGCGTATAATGGGCTGGCCGGGTAATTTATAGACAGAGATTTACCCCTAGGGTGGCTGTGGACGAATATATCTTAAAAGGGGCCACCAATGACATAGATCTCTCAAAACCTGAAATTTCGCAACATTTTAGGGTTCGTTTGGTCCCAGGCTCTACTTACGCCCAATTTGTGGCCGCGTATAATGGGTTGGCCGGGTAATTTTTAGACATTGAAATGCCTCTAGTGTGGCTATGGACGAATATATCTTAAAAGGGGCCATTAATGACATAGATATATCCCAATGTGGAATTTCGCAAACATTTTAGGGTCCGTTTGGTTCCAGGCTCTACTTACGCCCAATTTGTGGCCGCGTATAATGGGCTGGCCGGGTAATTTTTCGACAGGGAATTGCCTCTAGGGTGGCTATGGACGAAAACATCTCAAAAGGGTCCATTAATGACATAGATCTCTCACAACCTGAAATTTCGCAACATTTTAGGGTCCGTTTGGTCCCAGGCTCTACTTACGCCCAATTTGTGGCCGCGTATAATGGGTTGGCCGGGTAATTTTTTGGCAGTGAAATGCCTCTAGTGTGGCTATGGACGAATACATCTTAAAAGGTACAATTAATGACATAGATCTCTCACAACCTGAAATTTCGCAACATTTTAGGGTCCGTTTGGTCCCAGGCTCTACTTACGCCCAATTTGTGGCCGCGTATAATGGGTTGGCCGGGTAATTTTTTGACAATGAAATGCCTCTAGTGTGGCTATGGACGAATACATCTTAAAAGGGTCGATTAATGACATAGATCTCTCACAACCTGAAATTTCGCAACATTTTAGGGTCCGTTTGGTCCCAGGCTCTACTTACGCCCAATTTGTGGCCGCGTATAATGGGCTGGCCGGGTGATTTTTCGACAGTGAAATGCCTCTAGTGTGGCTATGGACGAATACATCTCAAAAGTGTCCATTAATGACATAGATCTCTCACAACCTGAAATTTCGCAACATTTTAGGGTCCGTTTGGTCCCAGGCTCTACTTACGCCCAATTTGTGGCCGCGTATAATGGGTTGGCCGGGTAATTGTTTGACAGTGAAATGCCACTAGTGTGGCTATGGACGAATACATCTTAAAAGGGTCCATTAATGACATAGATCTCTCACAACCTGAAATTTCGCAACATTTTAGGGTCCGTTTGGTCCCAGGCTCTACTTACGCCCAATTTGTGGGCACGTATAATGGGTTGGCCGGGTAATTTTTTGACAGTGAAATGCCTCTAGTGTGGCTATGGACGAATACATCTTAAAAGGGTCCATTAATGACATAGATCTCTCACAACCTGAAATTTCGCAACATTTTAGGGTCCGTTTGGTCCCAGGCTCTACTTACGCCCAATTTGTGGCCGCGTATAATGGGCTGGCCGGGTAATTTTTCGACAGTGAAATGCCTCTAGTGTGCCTATGGACGAATACATCTCAAAAGGGTCCATTAATGACATAGATCTCTCACGACCTGAAATTTCGCAACATTTTAGGGTCCGTTTGGTCCCAGGCTCTACTTACGCCCAATTTGTGGCCGCGTATAATGGGTTGGCCGGGTAATTGTTTGACAGTGAAATGCCACTAGTGTGGCTATGGACGAATACATCTTAAAAGGGTCCATTAATGACATAGATCTCTCACAACCTGAAATTTCGCAACATTTTAGGGTCCGTTTGGTCCCAGGCTCTACTTACGCCCAATTTGTGGGCACGTATAATGGGTTGGCCGGGTAATTTTTTGACTGTGAAATGCCTCTAGTGTGGCTATGGACGAATATTTAAAAGGGTCCATTAATGACATAGATCTCTCACAACCTGAAATTTCGCAACATTTTAGGGTCCGTTTGGTCCCAGGCTCTACTTACGCCCAATTTGTGGCCGCGTATAATGGGCTGGCCGGGTAATTTTTCGACAGTGAAATGCCTCTAGTGTGCCTATGGACGAATACATCTCAAAAGGGTCCATTAATGACATAGATCTCTCACGACCTGAAATCTCGCAACATTTTAGGGTCCGTTTGGTCCCAGGCTCTACTTACGCCCAATTTGTGGCCGCGTATAATGGGTTGGCCGGGTAATTTTTTGACAGTGAAATGCCTCAGGAGTGGCTATGGACGAATACATCTTAAAAGGGTCCATTAATGAAATAGATCTCTCACAACCTGAAATTTCGCAACATTTTAGGGTCGTTTGGTCCCAGGCTCTACTTACGCCCAATTTGTGGCCGCGTATAATGGGTTGGCCGGGTAATTTTTAGACAGTGAAATGCCTCTAGGGTGGCTATGGACGAATACATCTTAAAAGGGGCCATTAATGACATAGATATATCCCAATGTGGAATTTCGCACACATTTTAGGGTCCGTTTGGTCCCAGGCTCTACTTACGCCAAATTTGTGGCCGCGTATAATGGGTTGGCCGGGTAATTGTTTGACAGTGAAATGCCACTAGTGTGGCTATGGACGAATACATCTTAAAAGGGTCCATTAATGACATAGATCTCTCACAACCTGAAATTTCGCAACATTTTAGGGTCCGTTTGGTCCCAGGCTCTACTTACGCCCAATTTGTGGCCGCGTATAATGGGCTGGCCGGGTAATTTTTCGACAGTGAATTGCCTCTAGGGTGGCTATGGACGAATACATCTCAAAAGGGTCCATTAATGACATAGATCTCTCACAACCTGAAATTTCGCAACATTTTATGGTCCGTTTGGTCCCAGGCTCTACTTACGCCCAATTTGTGGCCGCGTATAATGGGTTGGCCGGGTAATTTTTTGACAGTGAAATGCCTCTAGTGTGGCTATGGACGAATACATCTTAAAAGGGGCCATTAATGACATAGATCTCTCACAACCTGAAATTTCGCAACATTTTAGGGTCCGTTTGGTCCCAGGCTCTACTTACGCCCAATTTGTGGCCGCGTATAATGGGCTGGCCGGGTAATTTTCCGACAGTGAAATGCCTCTAGTGTGGCTATGGACGAATACATCTCAAAAGGGTCCATTAATGAAATAGATATCTCACAACCTGAAATTTCGCAACATTCTAGGGTCCGTTTGGTCCCAGGCTCTACTTACGCCCAATTTGTGGCCGCGTATAATGGGTTGGCCGGGTAATTTTTTTTCAGTGAAATGCCACTAGGGTGGCTATGGACGAATACATCTCAAAAGGGTCCATTAATGAGATAGATCTCTCACAACCTGAAATTTCGCAACATTTTAGGGTCCGTTTGGTTCCAGGCTCTACTTACGCCCAATTTGTGGCCGCGTATAATGGGCTGGCCGGGTAATTTTTCGACAGTGAATTGCCTCTAGGGTGGCTATGGACGAATACATCTTAAAAGGGGCCATCAATGAAATACATCTATCACAACCAGGAATTTAGCAACATTTTATGGTCCGTTTGGTTCCAGGCTCTACTTACGCCCAATTTGTGGCCGCGTATAATGGGTTGGCCGGGTAATTCTTTGACAATGAAATGCCTCTAGTGTGGCTATGGACGAATACATCTTAAAAGGTACAATTAATGACATAGATCTCTCACAACCTGAAATTTCGCAACATTTTAGGGTCCGTTTGGTCCCAGGCTCTACTTACGCCCAATTTGTGGCCGCGTATAATGGGTTGGCCGGGTAATTTTTTGACAATGAAATGCCTCTAGTGTGGCTATGGACGAATACATCTTAAAAGGGTCGATTAATGACATAGATCTCTCACAACCTGAAATTTCGCAACATTTTAGGGTCCGTTTGGTCCCAGGCTCTACTTACGCCCAATTTGTGGCCGCGTATAATGGGCTGGCCGGGTGATTTTTCGACAGTGAAATGCCTCTAGTGTGGCTATGGACGAATACATCTCAAAAGTGTCCATTAATGACATAGATCTCTCACAACCTGAAATTTCGCAACATTTTAGGGTCCGTTTGGTCCCAGGCTCTACTTACGCCCAATTTGTGGCCGCGTATAATGGGTTGGCCGGGTAATTGTTTGACAGTGAAATGCCACTAGTGTGGCTATGGACGAATACATCTTAAAAGGGTCCATTAATGACATAGATCTCTCACAACCTGAAATTTCGCAACATTTTAGGGTCCGTTTGGTCCCAGGCTCTACTTACGCCCAATTTGTGGGCACGTATAATGGGTTGGCCGGGTAATTTTTTGACAGTGAAATGCCTCTAGTGTGGCTATGGACGAATACATCTTAAAAGGGTCCATTAATGACATAGATCTCTCACAACCTGAAATTTCGCAACATTTTAGGGTCCGTTTGGTCCCAGGCTCTACTTACGCCCAATTTGTGGCCGCGTATAATGGGCTGGCCGGGTAATTTTTCGACAGTGAAATGCCTCTAGTGTGCCTATGGACGAATACATCTCAAAAGGGTCCATTAATGACATAGATCTCTCACGACCTGAAATTTCGCAACATTTTAGGGTCCGTTTGGTCCCAGGCTCTACTTACGCCCAATTTGTGGCCGCGTATAATGGGTTGGCCGGGTAATTGTTTGACAGTGAAATGCCACTAGTGTGGCTATGGACGAATACATCTTAAAAGGGTCCATTAATGACATAGATCTCTCACAACCTGAAATTTCGCAACATTTTAGGGTCCGTTTGGTCCCAGGCTCTACTTACGCCCAATTTGTGGGCACGTATAATGGGTTGGCCGGGTAATTTTTTGACTGTGAAATGCCTCTAGTGTGGCTATGGACGAATATTTAAAAGGGTCCATTAATGACATAGATCTCTCACAACCTGAAATTTCGCAACATTTTAGGGTCCGTTTGGTCCCAGGCTCTACTTACGCCCAATTTGTGGCCGCGTATAATGGGCTGGCCGGGTAATTTTTCGACAGTGAAATGCCTCTAGTGTGCCTATGGACGAATACATCTCAAAAGGGTCCATTAATGACATAGATCTCTCACGACCTGAAATCTCGCAACATTTTAGGGTCCGTTTGGTCCCAGGCTCTACTTACGCCCAATTTGTGGCCGCGTATAATGGGTTGGCCGGGTAATTTTTTGACAGTGAAATGCCTCAGGAGTGGCTATGGACGAATACATCTTAAAAGGGTCCATTAATGAAATAGATCTCTCACAACCTGAAATTTCGCAACATTTTAGGGTCGTTTGGTCCCAGGCTCTACTTACGCCCAATTTGTGGCCGCGTATAATGGGTTGGCCGGGTAATTTTTAGACAGTGAAATGCCTCTAGGGTGGCTATGGACGAATACATCTTAAAAGGGGCCATTAATGACATAGATATATCCCAATGTGGAATTTCGCACACATTTTAGGGTCCGTTTGGTCCCAGGCTCTACTTACGCCAAATTTGTGGCCGCGTATAATGGGTTGGCCGGGTAATTGTTTGACAGTGAAATGCCACTAGTGTGGCTATGGACGAATACATCTTAAAAGGGTCCATTAATGACATAGATCTCTCACAACCTGAAATTTCGCAACATTTTAGGGTCCGTTTGGTCCCAGGCTCTACTTACGCCCAATTTGTGGCCGCGTATAATGGGCTGGCCGGGTAATTTTTCGACAGTGAATTGCCTCTAGGGTGGCTATGGACGAATACATCTCAAAAGGGTCCATTAATGACATAGATCTCTCACAACCTGAAATTTCGCAACATTTTATGGTCCGTTTGGTCCCAGGCTCTACTTACGCCCAATTTGTGGCCGCGTATAATGGGTTGGCCGGGTAATTTTTTGACAGTGAAATGCCTCTAGTGTGGCTATGGACGAATACATCTTAAAAGGGGCCATTAATGACATAGATCTCTCACAACCTGAAATTTCGCAACATTTTAGGGTCCGTTTGGTCCCAGGCTCTACTTACGCCCAATTTGTGGCCGCGTATAATGGGCTGGCCGGGTAATTTTCCGACAGTGAAATGCCTCTAGTGTGGCTATGGACGAATACATCTCAAAAGGGTCCATTAATGAAATAGATATCTCACAACCTGAAATTTCGCAACATTCTAGGGTCCGTTTGGTCCCAGGCTCTACTTACGCCCAATTTGTGGCCGCGTATAATGGGTTGGCCGGGTAATTTTTTTTCAGTGAAATGCCACTAGGGTGGCTATGGACGAATACATCTCAAAAGGGTCCATTAATGAGATAGATCTCTCACAACCTGAAATTTCGCAACATTTTAGGGTCCGTTTGGTTCCAGGCTCTACTTACGCCCAATTTGTGGCCGCGTATAATGGGCTGGCCGGGTAATTTTTCGACAGTGAATTGCCTCTAGGGTGGCTATGGACGAATACATCTTAAAAGGGGCCATCAATGAAATACATCTATCACAACCAGGAATTTAGCAACATTTTATGGTCCGTTTGGTTCCAGGCTCTACTTACGCCCAATTTGTGGCCGCGTATAATGGGTTGGCCGGGTAATTCTTTGACAATGAAATGCCTCTAGTGTGGCTATGGACGAATACATCTTAAAAGTGTCCATTAATGACATAGATCTCTCACAACCTGAAATTTCGCAACATTTTAGGGTCCGTTTGGTCCCAGGCTCTACTTACGCCCAATTTGTGGCCGCGTATAATGGGCTGGCGGGGTAATTTTTTAACAATGATTTACCTCTAGGGTGGCTATGGACGAATACATCTCAAAAGGGTCCATTAATGAAATAGATATCTCACAACCTGAAATTTCGCAACATTCTAGGGTCCGTTTGGTCCCAGGCTCTACTTACGCCCAATTTGTGGCCGCGTATAATGGGTTGGCCGGGTAATTTTTTTCAGTGAAATGCCACTAGGGTGGCTATGGACGAATACATCTCAAAAGGGTCCATTAATGAGATAGATCTCTCACAACCTGAAATTTCGCAACATTTTAGGGTCCGTTTGGTTCCAGGCTCTACTTACGCCCAATTTGTGGCCGCGTATAATGGGCTGGCCGGGTAATTTTTCGACAGTGAATTGCCTCTAGGGTGGCTATGGACGAATACATCTTAAAAGGGGCCATCAATGAAATACATCTATCACAACCAGGAATTTAGCAACATTTTATGGTCCGTTTGGTTCCAGGCTCTACTTACGCCCAATTTGTGGCCGCGTATAATGGGTTGGCCGGGTAATTTTTCGACAGGGAATTGCCTCTAGGGTGGCTATGGACGAAAACATCTCAAAAGGGTCCATTAATGACATAGATCTCTCACAACCTGAAATTTCGCAACATTTTAGGGTCCGTTTGGTCCCAGGCTCTACTTACGCCCAATTTGTGGCCGCGTATAATGGGTTGGCCGGGTAATTTTTTGGCAGTGAAATGCCTCTAGTGTGGCTATGGACGAATACATCTTAAAAGGTTCCATTAATGACATAGATCTCTCACAACCTGAAATTTCGCAACATTTTAGGGTCCGTTTGGTCCCAGGCTCTACTTACGCCCAATTTGTGGCCGCGTATAATGGGCTGGCCGGGTAATTTTTCGACAGTGAAATGCCTCTAGTGTGGCTGTGGATGAATACATCTTAAAAGGGTCCATTAATGACATAGATCTCTCACAACCTGAAATTTCGCAACATTTTAGGGTCCGTTTGGTCCCAGGCTCTACTTACGCCCAATTTGTGGCCGCGTATAATGGGTTGGCCGGGTAATTTTTTGACAGTGAAATGCCTCTAGTGTGGCTATGGACGAATACATCTTAAAAGAGTCCATTAATGACAAAGATCTCTCACAACCTGAAATTTCGCAACATTTTAGGGTCCGTTTGGTCCCAGGCTCTACTCACGCCCAATTTGTGGCCGCGTATAATGGGCTGGCCGGGTAATTTTTCGACAGTGAAATGCCTCTAGTGTGGCTATGGACGAATACATCTCAAAATGGTCCACCAATGACATAGATCTCTCACAACCTGAAATTTCGCAACATTTTAGGGTCCGTTTGGTCCCAGGCTCTACTTACGCCCAATTTGTGGCCGCGTATAATGGGTTGGCCGGGTAATTTTTTGACAATGAAATGCCTCTAGTGTGGCTATGGACGAATACATCTTAAAAGGGTCGATTAATGACATAGATCTCTCACAACCTGAAATTTCGCAACATTTTAGGGTCCGTTTGGTCCCAGGCTCTACTTACGCCCAATTTGTGGCCGCGTATAATGGGCTGGCCGGGTGATTTTTCGACAGTGAAATGCCTCTAGTGTGGCTATGGACGAATACATCTCAAAAGTGTCCATTAATGACATAGATCTCTCACAACCTGAAATTTCGCAACATTTTACGGTCCGTTTGGTCCCAGGCTCTACTTACGCCCAATTTGTGGCCGCGTATAATGGGTTGGCCGGGTAATTGTTTGACAGTGAAATGCCACTAGTGTGGCTATGGACGAATACATCTTAAAAGGGGCCATTAATGACATAGATCTCTCACAACCTGAAATTTCGCAACATTTTAGGGTCCGTTTGGTCCCAGGCTCTACTTACGCCCAATTTGTGGCCGCGTATAATGGGCTGGCCGGGTAATTTTCCGACAGTGAAATGCCTCTAGTGTGGCTATGGACGAATACATCTCAAAAGGGTCCATTAATGAAATAGATATCTCACAACCTGAAATTTCGCAACATTCTAGGGTCCGTTTGGTCCCAGGCTCTACTTACGCCCAATTTGTGGCCGCGTATAATGGGTTGGCCGGGTAATTTTTTTTCAGTGAAATGCCACTAGGGTGGCTATGGACGAATACATCTCAAAAGGGTCCATTAATGAGATAGATCTCTCACAACCTGAAATTTCGCAACATTTTAGGGTCCGTTTGGTTCCAGGCTCTACTTACGCCCAATTTGTGGCCGCGTATAATGGGCTGGCCGGGTAATTTTTCGACAGTGAATTGCCTCTAAGGTGGCTATGGACGAATACATCTTAAAAGGGGCCATCAATGAAATACATCTATCACAACCAGGAATTTAGCAACATTTTATGGTCCGTTTGGTTCCAGGCTCTACTTACGCCCAATTTGTGGCCGCGTATAATGGGTTGGCCGGGTAATTCTTTGACAATGAAATGCCTCTAGTGTGGCTATGGACGAATACATCTTAAAAGTGTCCATTAATGACATAGATCTCTCACAACCTGAAATTTCGCAACATTTTAGGGTCCGTTTGGTCCCAGGCTCTACTTACGCCCAATTTGTGGCCGCGTATAATGGGCTGGCGGGGTAATTTTTTAACAATGATTTACCTCTAGGGTGGCTATGGACGAATACATCTCAAAAGGGTCCATTAATGAAATAGATATCTCACAACCTGAAATTTCGCAACATTCTAGGGTCCGTTTGGTCCCAGGCTCTACTTACGCCCAATTTGTGGCCGCGTATAATGGGTTGGCCGGGTAATTTTTTTCAGTGAAATGCCACTAGGGTGGCTATGGACGAATACATCTCAAAAGGGTCCATTAATGAGATAGATCTCTCACAACCTGAAATTTCGCAACATTTTAGGGTCCGTTTGGTTCCAGGCTCTACTTACGCCCAATTTGTGGCCGCGTATAATGGGCTGGCCGGGTAATTTTTCGACAGTGAATTGCCTCTAGGGTGGCTATGGACGAATACATCTTAAAAGGGGCCATCAATGAAATACATCTATCACAACCAGGAATTTAGCAACATTTTATGGTCCGTTTGGTTCCAGGCTCTACTTACGCCCAATTTGTGGCCGCGTATAATGGGTTGGCCGGGTAATTTTTTGACAGTGAAATGCCTCTAGTGTGGCTATGGACGAATACATCTTAAAAGTGTCCATTAATGACATAGATCTCTCACAACCTGAAATTTCGCAACATTTTAGGGTCCGTTTGGTCCCAGGCTCTACTTACGCCCAATTTGTGGCCGCGTATAATGGGCTGGCTGGGTAATTTTTCGACAGTGAATTGCCTCTAGGGTGGCTATGGACGAATACATCTCAAAAGGGTCCATTAATGACATAGATCTCTCACAACCTGAAATTTTGCAACATTTTAGGGTCCGTTTGGTCCCAGGCTCTACTTACGCCCAATTTGTGGCCGCGTATAATGGGTTGGCCGGGTAATTTTTTGACAGTGAAATGCCTCTAGTGTGGCTATGGACGAATACATCTTAAAAGGGTCCATTAATGACATAGATATCTCACAACCTGAAATTTCGCAACATTTTAGGGTCCGTTTGGTCCCAGGCTCTACTTACGCCCAATTTGTGGCCGCGTATAATGGGCTGGCCGGGTAATTTTTCGACAGTGAAATGCCTCTAGTGTGGCTATGGACGAATACATCTCAAAAGGGTCCATTAATGACATAGATCTCTCACAACCTGAAATTTCGCAACATTTTAGGGTCCGTTTGGTCCCAGGCTCTACTTACGCCCAATTTGTGGCCGCGTATAATGGGTTGGCCGGGTAATTTTTGGACAGTGAAATGCCTCTAGGGTGGCTATGGACGAATACATCTTAAATGGGGCCATTAATGACATAGATATATCACAATGTGGAATTTGGCACACATTTTAGGGTCCGTTTGGTTCCAGGCTCTACTTACGCCCAATGTGTGGCCGCGTATAATGGGTTGGCAGGGTAATTTTTTGGCAGTGAAATGCCTCTAGGGTGGCTATGGACGAATACATCTTAAAAGAGGCCACTGATGAGATAGATCTCTCACAATGTGGAATTTAGCAACATTTTAGGGTCCGTTTGGTTCCAGGCTCTACTTACGCCCAATTTGTGGCCGCGTATAATGGGCTGGCCGGGTAATTTTTCGACAGTGAAATGCCTCTAGTGTGGCTATGGACGAATACATCTCAAAAGGGTCCATTAATGACATAGATCTCTCACAAACTGAAATTTTGCAACATTGTAGGGTCCGTTTGGTCCCAGGCTCTACTTACGCCCAATTTGTGGCCGCGTATAATGGGCTGGCCGGGTAATTTTTCGACAGTGAAATGCCTATAGTGTGGCTATGGACGAATACATCTCAAAAGGGTCCATTAATGACATAGATCTCTCACAACCTGAAATTTCGCAACAGTTTACGGTCCGTTTGTTTCCAGGCTCTACTTACGCCCAATTTGTGGCCGCGTATAATGGGCTGGCGGGGTAATTTTTTAACAATGATTTACCTCTAGGGTGACTATGGACGAATACATCTCAAAAGGGGCCATCAATGACATAGATATCTCACAACCGAGTCTGAATTTGAATAAGGAGCCGAATAAGGAACAAGGAACAAGGAACTAAAAAGATTTGAATAAGGAGCCGAATAAGGAACAAGGAACAAGGAACTAAATTCATGGAGCTAAAATATTCACCTCCGTCAAAAATCGCCATATACACAGAAATAATAGTAAAATATAGACATATCTTGATCGTATACCAATCAGAAATATGGCATAAACATTATGTTATTGTCAAATGCTTTTCCTTTGTTATGTAAACAAAAGCAAAAAACGTTACAGAAACTGGCTATCATTTTGGTGTGCTTAACCAATATAATTGCGCTGTGTTATGTAAACAGAAGCAAAACTTCTGTAACACGAGCAGGCTCTTGTTTACGTACACCATCGTACGTCTTGACGACAATATACTATTTACGCGCTGATTATGTTTGGCATATGAATAAAACTATATATATTTTAATATTCCTTCTGTTGATGGCGATTTGAACAAATATCAATATATCTGCAACGAAAGCCGCCCGTGCCTTTAAAGTTGCCACGTCCGATTTGACAACACAAAACCATTAGTATGTTTTCCATACACGAAAAGAATCGGACACACGAGCCTGATATATTGTAGGAGGTTTTGATGGCAATTTTCAATACTTTCTTCTCATCACCTATACTATACCTATACTAAATGCATAGATATTTATAATACATTATGTACAACTCAGATTGGTTATACATGTATAATGAAAATTACATATATAATATCAATTACATTCTATACTAATAGTAACAATGACAATAACATTAGTTATGTTTACTTTATTTTAAACAGTCGCATGTCCATATGTGTATTACTGTCGTTCATGTCATGATTATGAATTGTTCCGCAAGTATTCCAAATTGACAGTATAATGTATTCTCTTTTTTGTTAATAGTGAGTCTTACTAAATTTTTTATATTTCACGATTGATAATGTTTATAAAATTACAAAGTCTTCGTGTACTTGTTGATTTCTGATTCATGATTTCACTCATAACATTGGTATTGGGTCTTTTTTCAGAAATTTCGACAGTAAACCAGATCGGGCGTTTGTTAATCTGTCGCATTCAAGAAGGTAGTGGAACTCACCTCCGACCCTATACATGACTTACAAAATGGGCATAAGCGAAGGTTCTCGACGAATTACGTTATGTTTTCGTGGATGTTCGCGATATATATGACGCATGACAGCTAGTTCGCATGGCAATAACCTCATAGTGAACTTATTTCATGGGACCGAAAGCATCTCATATTGGCAGATATAGGAATTGTATAAATGTGGAATAATTCAATTCAAAAAGTTCATATCGGCCTTATTTGATCCACTATTCTACTATCTGTGACATTTAATGAACCTTAATCGACTCACCATACGTATGCTCTTTATCAGGTGTTTTCACTCTGACCCGCGCCATAACACGGAACAACGGGTATTAAGTCCACTATGGGCTTATTTCAGAGTCAAATAAGTCCAATATGAACCTATTTTCACAAGGATATATTATAAATGATGGTGATTGCAAAATCGGACAGGACAATTTTAATACAAATATATACCACGATGTTGAGTTTATCAGGAAAATGTCCCACATAAACATATAACGAAATATAACGAGTGTTATGTTCGTACGAATAAGGCACGATTACAATTGTCGGAGATATCGCACCAACATATCCTGGGTCTAATATGTTCATATTGGACTTACATATTCACATCTATATATATATAGGTTCGAAGTGGACCTATATATACCCACTATTCCGTGTTGTGGCAGGGGGCAACAATAAAAAACACATTACAAAGAGCGTATAGATCTGGTAAGTCGATATAGGTTCATACAGAGCGTATCTAATTATACCCCCGCAACGAAGTTAGGGGGGGGGGGGTATACTGGATTCAGCTTGTCCGTCCGTCCGTACGTCCGTCGTCCGTCCGTGGACACAAATTTGTCCGGCGTTTTTCTCAGTCGTTTTTTGATCAATTTCCGTGAAACTTGGCACAGACATCAACCACCATGGGAATCTGTGCACCTGCGATTATGACGTCTGTTCGACATGTTTTGGTGGAGTTATCCCCCTTTTTCGACTTTGAACTTTTTTTGCAACATGCCTAATTTTGTCCGAGCTTTTATTCCTACACATTTTTAGGTCAATGTTTTTTAATCTTGGCACTGATATTTAGTACCATGGGAACCTGTGCACCGGCGATTATGATGTCTGTCCGACTTTTATTCTTAGGAGTTATTCCCCTTTTTCGACTTAGAACATTTTTGCAACATGCATAATTTTGTACGAGCTTTTATTCCTACATTTTTCGGTCAATAGGTTTAAGATTAGGGTTAGGGTTGTGCACCTGCAATGGGAACTGTTATTTTATTATTTTAACTAAATTTTTACTGACATGTGAAACATCATAGTATTTTAAAAACGGGGTGTATCCTTATTCCCATTGAGATAGTCACACCTCTAGTTCAAAATAATACCCGTGTGGGCTTATTTGTGTGTTTTTAAACTGACATGGCTCATTCGAACCCCCAATTCTTTTGTCTACGAAATTTGGAGCGACGGATATGATAGGTCGATAAATAAACGCACTATTGATATAGCTGCTTCATATACTCTGAAAACCACTTGCCAAAGTCACAGCCATTTTTCAGCCGTTTTCAACTTTTCGCCAGAAGTCAGACAAACGCTCTTTATTGCTACCATATCAGGAATAGACTGCCACGGAACGCTCTTTTCTGTCCGATATGTCATGCAAATGGCAGTTTTACTAAATTTTTACTGACATGTGAAACATCATAGTATTTTAAAAACGGGGTGTATCCTTATTCCCATTGAGATAGTCACACCTCTAGTTCAAAATAATACCCGTGTGGGCTTATTTGTGTGTTTTTAAACTGACATGGCTCATTCGAACCCCCAATTCTTTTGTCTACGAAATTTGGAGCGACGGATATGATAGGTCGATAAATAAACGCACTATTGATATAGCTGCTTCATATACTCTGAAAACCACTTGCCAAAGTCACAGCCATTTTTCAGCCGTTTTCAACTTTTCGCCAGAAGTCAGACAAACGCTCTTTATTGCTACCATATCAGGAATAGACTGCCACGGAACGCTCTTTTCTGTCCGATATGTCATGCAAATGGCAGTTTTGTGTTTGGGACCCAAACACCGTATTCATAGTTGTGTTTTTTCATTACTTCAATGCGTCTTTTTGGGTTACATGATGCTCGTATAAAGGTAGTTCGGATATTTATCGAACTATTTCGATACTGAGAAAAATTCAAAAGCAAATAGTATTATGTGTATTTTGGAGCGCAAACCGCCATGCGGATTTAAAATAAGTTTAAAATGAGCATATTTCCAGGAGAATCGCTGATCGCACAGACCTGATTCATTCGTGTTTCTGTAATAAACAATTATCGTCGCTTTATAGTAATTACTGATGTTCCGAAAGATTTGCTATGCGATATGTAACGAAATTAAAGGGATGTAGTCATTATGGGAAATATACATTGTGAACTAGATGGGACTGTCGAGCATGAAACATAATTCGATTCAACATGCACGCAATCGAATCGTGTTTTCTCTGATAAAACATGAACCCAATACCGCACGAGAAGGAGAGTGGTCTGCGACACGACCAATAAACACGGAATTAAACAGACAACGGCTTCTCATCCCAAACTTACTACAGTAATGCTCTAAAAATCGACTCCTTAACCACAGTCGGAAATATGGCATGTTGCCATTCATCGGAAAGCTCTCCGATAGCTTTCCGATGAATGGCAACAAGCCATATTTCCGACTAAATCCTGAAAAATTACCCATAATTCCGCTGTGGTTAAGATTCGATTATATAGAGAATTACTGTATATGGTACACAGGGACGTCGCTAGATCGTTTCCGATTGGGTTGTCTGCATTGGAACTGCACCCCGTTGATTCAGACCAGAGTCCCATGTGAAATTATATTTCTAATTTTACCGCCTTTTCGTTTGGGACTTTCCAAATGTTGGATCTATTTCCAATCTGACACTCTCTAAGGTTGGAAAATGTCTAGCTGATGGCCATTCCAGATATAAATTAAAAAAAATATGCTACTGCTGGTCTAAAATGACAAATTCCCACTCCAACCAGCTGCTCCAACAGGTTGGAAAATCAATCGAGAACAATTTAAACCTATACTAGTATCTGGTTTAAATTTTCCAAGTAATCTTGTGTGACGTTTCCAAAACTGTTGAATTTGTGTTTACCATGGTCTCAACTACATAATATGCTAGAGCATTCGAAGCGCAACAAGAGGATGGACTATATCGTGCCAGCACTCTTCAGCAAGGCAACATATAATTTAGATTGAGATATTTTTGCAGGAATAAACCACTTTACCCACCTCCTACCCCACTCTATGATACATATAAAACCCATCAGATAAACCACGCCTCTATCCGTCTACTAGACAGATAAATCATCCTCTACTAGACAGATGAACGTAATGATATATATGCGAGGAAGAAAGGTTACAAGAACTTGGACCTGTTGACCTCCAGCAGTCCGTGAGTGATGTCACTGGACCGTAGTAACGTTATGGAGCATCATTAGAACGGATCATATTGGTTTCCGTTGTTAGGGACAGCGTCCTTAGAAACGTCAATATCCACAACGTATTTTCGTGCAATCGGTGGCGACTCATTTATAAAAGTTCAAACGCTGCGCCCAAAAACGCACTCAAATAGAGTTTTGTTCAATGTTCAATTGGTGAAGTCTATAACTTGATTAAGCAATTGGCAGATTGTTACAATAAAGTATACGATATTCTTCGTGAGCTGGTGCATTTACACTATCGATCTTCGTGCTACTGCTAGTTCTACTGCTAAAGTTTAGACTTTCATTAATAAGTTTCAAACATAAACAGCCAAATTCACATGACTGCTATACTCGTGTAGCACCCCAAACCCTTTGGTGCTAATTAAGCGGACAACATACCATAAAATGGGCCAGGTCCCTCATTATGGGCTGCATGGAATAACTCAGAATGATATATAAAACTATACTTAACCGTATTTTAAATCCACAGAGAAATACAAGAACAAACAATGAGTCAAAACGTCCGAACAACACTCCAACTGAGAAACAGAACACGTGCGTCTTCCTCAACGTTGGAACTCCGGATGACTGTCGTCTCGTCACGTCATCCTTCTTCGGTCCGGCGTGACGTTATCTCTCCCTCGTAACTCGCCCCTGTTACTGTACTCGCCACACCTCCCCCTTCTCTCACAGGAATGCGTCCCGCATCCAGAAATAATAAGTGCCTCCCTCTGAATAAAGTCAAACACAAGTTCGTCTTTTCCCAGAATTCCCCCTCAGAATGTCATGGAACTTATCAACATCCATCATTCTGTTTTCAACGAAAGTGGTTGTGGTCTCTCTGATTCCCTCAACACTTCTTATAATTGTATAGTGACCGTCAAACCTCCCACATTGCATTGAGTGCCTCTTTCTCTGCTTTCTTTCTTCTCCTCTTTACTGCTGTCTGATTTGTCGGTTTCTGTCTTTTCTTCATCCTTTCCTTTCTCCTTTCCCGACTCGAAGACATCATCCGACAGACTCCCAACATAGGTTGAGGGGTCTGATTCTTCCGATACCATTTCTGCTGCTGGAGACTGCATGGGTTCAGAAACAGAAACATCAGGCTCTCTTCCCACACTTTCTTCACGCCTAACTGTGGCCGAATGTTTCTTTGGAGAGCGTCGGACGACGGACCGTACCTCAGGTAAGTGGCTGCAGCGACAACGATGATGGCTATCTTTCGAGCGGCTCCTCCGCCGACCTCTTTGAGGCGATCGCGAACTTCTGTCCCTTCTTTCTCTTGCCCATTTCAGTTGTTCCATTGTCTGCATATGTTTTTGAGTTTCTAAATGTCTGGAAAAGTTGGACGATCCGATAACCGTCAAGTTTCGTCGACTTCGGCCCCACTGGGCCCCCATCACCGCCATGCCCGGGTGGTCCGATCACACCCTGTGGCCCGCGAGCACCTGGTATTCCAGTCAAGCCCGTCTTTCACGGAACACCGTCCCGTCCATGTTTGCCCCTTTTCCTCTGTCGCCCGCTATCCATGGAAGTCCTTCCGCTCTCGCCTGACTTTCCTGGGTAGCCCGCAAGTCCTCGCAAACCATCAGTTCCTGGATTTCCTCCGGGGCCTGTTGGTCCCGGGAGACCTTTCAGATCTGAGCAAGAACATTCGCGCTGACATCTTTCCTTGTCGCCCTTGATTCCCGAGATGTTGAGAAGGTAAGTGATATTCGACAGTGAAGTAGCAATGTCGGGTACGTCACCATTTGCTCCCCGTGCCCCATCATTTCCCTGGGATCCGTTCATTCCATTGCATCCAGGCTCTCCTCGTTCACCTGGCTGTCCGGGTTCACCGCCTCTGCCCGGTCGTCCGTCCCTCCCACTGACACCAGGGTGACCCGGTAATCCGCGATAACCACGCTGTCCTGTTTGTCCAGCATTCCCTCTGTCGCCTTTCGGTTCCACTCTTTTCACGGTACGTGACTTGCCATTTATGTGGAAAACTTTGCCAATGACATCCACTACACAACTGTATTTCTCCATGAAGTCCAACCCCAAGATACAGGGTGATCCAACATCAGATATGACCATTTCTTGCCGGTAGCTCTCATCTTCAATCTTTATATCAAACAGAGCGCTGCCTTTAGCTGAAAGTCTCTGATCATTCACCGAGTAAAGGTTTCTCTTCAATGGATGAACATCTGGACGGCATTTCTTATCTATCTTCTCAAACACATCCGTAGACAAAAGGGAAAGGCTCGCACCAGTGTCTATCAAACCATACACCAACTGCTCATTCACATCGATAGCGATGTGCAGTCCTGTTTCATCAGGTTGTAGCTCCTGTCTGGTTTTAGCAGGGCTTATTCTTTTACGCCGCTTTCTTCGAGAACGAACTGCTCTCATATGAGGCTTCGGTTCTCTGCATTGTACTGCTATGTGTCCTGGCTTATTGCAGCGAAAACAGCGGAAGGGTTGTCGATACTGTCCCTCTACTGGCCACCGTTCTGGATAATTCCTCGGCTCTGGACGAGTGTCCTGGGGTGGCATCGATCCATTACCAGTCATTCTCGTGATAAGCTTCGTGAGATGATCGATTTGGCGCTGCATATTCTCGAAGTGAGGATCTCCAGACTTGGACTGTCTGTCTTGATTTCCTGAAGTGGAAGTACGGAAAGCTTCAAGTTCAACAGCTAGTTGAACTGCTGAGTCTAAGTCATTTGGTCGCGCTTGCCTTATCTTGCAAACCATATCTGCATCTCCCTTGAGTACATCACAGAATGTGTCCACAGCTAATGTTTCTCGTAATTCACCAGGTGCACAGGCATAAGCCATCCTAACTGTGCGTTTGACTCGGTACCCTAAGTCGGTAAGTGATTCATCTTTCAGCCTGTGAATGCTCCTGAGTTCAGCTCGCCAAGTTTGTGCCTGGTTTGGGGGCAGAAATCTATTCTCTAGGGCAGCCATCAGCCGCTGGTAACTTCTTCTTTCGGCTATTGGAAGGTAAGTTATGAGCTGTTGGGCAGGTCCCTCTAAACAATTTGCCAAATGTAATGCCATTTCCGTGTCATTCCAAGAGTTCAATTCAGCGCAAATCTCAAAATGAGCTCGATAGTGACGAGGAACCATTGTAGATTCTCGGAGGTACGGCTGGTTTTCCCGAATTTGGTGGTGCCCATGAGCTGTGATGGTCTTTGGTGTGTGGAACTGGTTGTCTCCATCTCTCAACCAGTTGCATCGCATCATGCATGTACATCGGTTGAGGTTCCGAATGATGTGGTCTCTCGTGTCTCGGTTCGAGATTAGTCTGGTGCGCATCTAGTCTTCGCTCATATGTGCTTCGATTCTGACGTGAATATCTCCGTGTATTCCCTGGTGTGTAGTTTGACTCCTTATCTTGATTGACCATTCTATCTCCAGTATATTGTTCTTTTCTGAACACGCTTGACTGAGAAATCCCTTGAAGTTGTGGACCATCGATGGGTTTCCTTGAATGATCATCCAAACTCTTTCTGTGTGTAGGCGTTAAACTGAACGGTTGTAGCTCTGTATCTTGTTTTGCATATCTGGGAAGCTTATTCTCGCGAGAATCTACTCTCAGATTAGCAGGCTCTCTGAATGTAACACTGGGTGGTGCCAATTGCTTCGATGTCCCTTGTATCTGTATCGCAGGCCGGACAAAGAATTCTCTGTCACCAAATAGTATATCATCGGATGTTTCGCCAGAAGTATTCCCATGTGTGTTTGGAGGTACCAACAGAGTCACGTCTGTGAATCTCGGTGACTGCCATTGATGTGGATAATCCCTTTCGCATTGGTATCGTGCATCAGACGATGGGCTCGGGAAGTGGCATTCCAGACTAGCACGAGTAACTGATCCATCACAACTACTTTGATCGTCCAACCTATCCGCATCCTGGTCCACTTTCGTGTCTGGGCACTGATCAAATGGGTTGCTTCTGTTGTCTCTCTTATTGCTAGATACCACACCGGTCACCCGCGTATCACCAATCCGGTGGAGTACCTGTTTGCACGGATATCCGGTCGTCTGATAAATGTTTTGGTGTCAACAAAATGAGTTTATTTATTTATATGCATTTCATTTATAATTATATCCGGTTTAATATTACGAAAATAAATCCATTCCAATATTCGTGTGTGTTGATAATCTGACATGTTTGCTTTCTTTGAATAATCTCGATGTATTCAGTGATAACTACAGCGAAAATGGAAATAACAGTATTAATCGCTTTTTTTTACTAATAACAACTGGCGCCGAACGGTTCAAAGTGGTCATAATATATTATATGATGTGTACCTCATAAATCACGGTGTTATAGCAGTTTCACTTGATGCATAATTCTCATGAAACAGTCTCTTGAAAAAACGTCGATTGAAAACAAATTGTACCAACAACTCGGTACCAAGTACCGCTGTTGCGGTGAGAAATCCGTTTTGAGTACCAACCGACTCGGTGTTAAAGTTTCCCAAAATTGCAAGATTTCTTGAATTTAGGACACGTCGGACAGATTATAACTCTGGAATATAGCATGCTATTAAACGGTATATGGAATTAGATGGAAGTGATGGGGTTTCAACCGATTTTCCCGTCTGGCCGTCTTTTAAAAACATTTATTAGTTCCAGGATTATATGTTATGCATCATAACGTTATTTTTTACATTTATTTTTTCCAGAAATGATATGGCAGATCATGACCAGACACCATTCGGATGTCACCGCTGTCGACTCTTTTTCAACCCATTGGAGTCGGCAGTCGAACACGCCATCAACCACCATCAATATGAGGAACTATAATACGTCAAATTAACATTAAATCACACAACAGGACACAACGGATACCAACGTATAAAACATCCTGGATTAATAACATCGGAAATATCAAAAAGTAATCGGGAAATAGTTGTGTCCGCGGACGACGAGATAACGCTGCGCGAATACCATCTATATATAGCTACATTTAAAGGTACGGTTGGCCTTGGCGGTGGGTATCATGTGAAAATATTTCCACCCATCAAAAACCGACACAAACAGAAAGAACATCAAAATGTAGACAGACTTTGTTCGTATACAAATAAGAAATATCGCATAGACAGTATGTTATTGTCATTTGTTTGACCATTGTTATGTAAACAAAAGCATAAAAAGTTACTTTTCTGGTGTTTGTTTATATTATGATGGTATACATAAAGAGCGTTATTTGTTGCTGAATTCCTTAAATGGAACTAATAAAGAGCGTTTATATAATTTGTGTGTGATTAGCCAGTGACACTGTGCTGTCTTCTGTAACACAATCAGGCTCTTGCTTATGTAAAATATAGTAAGTCTTTATGATAGCATGCTGTTTACGCGATGGTCATGGTATATATGAACGAAACTGTATGCGTTTTAATGTTTTTCTGTTTACGGTGTTTGGAACAAATATGAATATTTTCGACAATAAATGCCAACCGTGCCTTTAAGAAAAGAAAAATATCCGTATCTAATGACCATAGCTGTACCACCACCAATACCGAAGACGACTCAGCAATACCATCAACACCACATTGATCAACAATAATGGTGATAACAAACAAGGCACCGCCACCTACAACAACAACAACAACAACAACAATACCAGAGCCTCAGGATTCCAGAAATTATCAGCTCGGATCCAGCATGTGTTATCAGATCAACCACATCGAGTTGGAGCTTGTACATGTAACACAAACTGTCAATCTTTGAGTTTAATTTTCAACGTTACACCCATATGGTTGGCCATTTCAAATAATTGACATTTCAGTCCACAATATATCTGACACAAATCGACTAATCTACAATTGCCAAGTAAAGTGGCATGCATGACATTTCCAACTATTGGCCATATTGAGAAACTTTGGCGGAGTAGACAATCAAATCCCTTAACCAATGTTCCATAATAAACAGTTATCAATTAATGTTTACCCATGATGATAGCCAACTTCTCCCCGTTAACGCTCCATAAATGAGCGTGTCGACATGGGGTAGTTTTGTTAATTTCTCTCAACAATCAGGGGGGGGGGGGGGCGGAAAACATTTCCAGGCACGTATGATCATTTTAATTTTTTCCGGCCTCGGGGGACCCACCACCCAATTTCTTTCGTTTCCGGTTTTTTTTCCCAGGCAATTTTGGACACCCACCCTTTTTTCCGTTTCAGGATTGTTTTGCCGTTCAGTTTTGAACACACACCCACCCCCTAAATTTGAGAAAATTATCAATTGGCCAACCAAATAGCTGATTATTCCTGATTATCCTACAGTATCATAGTTTATTGCGCGATATTTTAATAGAACAGTGCATAATGAAGATAACGTTACTATTGAAATTTATCATATAAGTGTCATTAATCAAGAAATGTGTCAACATAATCACATTTCTAGGGATAGGCAGAGTGCCAAAGTTTTTATTAACATTCATTTTCATAATATATAGTCACTTGATATAGTCACATAATCACATTTGAGTATTCTACAGACTACATGGTACAACACATTTCAGATTATTTGATATTTTGATATTTGCTATGTGATATATTACTTGAACCAAATTGTTTATCAAAACATGTGGAAATACAACTGTTCATTCCAGTTCATCCTAGTTTGAAGAGTAATACTAATACCAAACATAACCATGATATATCCGCATGACTCTTATTGGGGCATCTCAGAAACCAGAACTGACGAAACATGTTATAGCATGTAATGGCAGGCTGGTAGCCACTGCCTGAAGTAATAGCTTCGTAATAATTGGGAATAACATATGGATGGATAGCCCAATCTCACTTCTTTTTGCTCACGATATCAGTGACGATGACATCTTTGTTACTGTGATTAACATTACAAGTTGATCCACATTAACTTGGAAAACAATTTGAAAATTTTCAAGCTGGCCCGGCTGGCCTTCAATTTATATGTTAAGATTTTATGTTTTACGTTGTCAAAAGTCTATTTTATTCCATTATTTATTATATCTTTATTTCCATGTCACATATGGTCAAGTGTGCTTTCATTTTATTGCTTATTTTCAGCTGAGTTCTGCATAGTTATTCTTATTTTGTTGTATCAGTAGATGGAATCCTGATTAAATGTTATGTTTCTATTGCCAATAACTGTATAGCGCAGTTTCTTGTTCTATCAAGTTGAATTTGGGTTATTGTTGGCCATTGTGAAACTGATCCAACTTCTGATAACCTCTATATATAGTATAGCATTGCTATTAACTATGTATGAGCTGTTTCTGTTCAAACACAGCAAAATAAGACTCAATAGCAGAAATGGAGAAAAAATAATCCTGGATCCGACCCCCCCCCCCCCCCTGCAACAATAGGAAATTGTATTCATCACACAACGTTAGTTGGAAACGTTATGTACACTAAGTATATAATAGATTCAAATTGTTTCCATTGTTTGATTTTCCAAACAGTAATTAAGGGGGTATGTTGTTTTCAGAAGAACGAAAGAATATTTATTTTATAAATTTTGTCTGAAATGGCCATCAGTTGAACATATTACAACCTTAGTTTGGAAAATGTCCAAGAGTTGATGAGTTTGAAATGCCAGTTGGAAATTTCCAACCAAGGTTGATGTAATGGTATATCAACTCTATGGATTTGGTCTGGCTGTTTGTGGATGGGTGCAGTTGGAAATTCCCCCAACTGGGATCTGACAGCCACGTCCTCTGACCCATAAGTGTGTTAGTAGTATGCAAACAATACCCAGGTTTTTACAACAAACGAAATTGGAAGACATTGCTTTATTGTGAACACTTAATTCGTTGTCTTCTGTCTGTGGTTTGTACTGCCAGTGTTGTACTTGTAAACCATGCCACATTCACAACTGAATGTGGTCCCACTGTGTGCGGCAATTCTCAGTCTAGTAATAACTAGACCAAGGTTTCATTACAGTCAAATAAGTTGAAAGTAATGAAAATTAGGTCTGGTTTTAATAAGACTGGACAATTCTGTGAACTTTTAAACTGTTTGCGTCAGAGTAACACAGCGTACATTCTGAGGATGAGCAGCCAGAGTTTCCACCGCATGCTTTTGCATGACGTTGCAGTACTCTTTAGCGGTAAACGTGTTCCCGCGCGACTTACTTTTATATGAACATGAGCCAGTTTGTCTATTCACGTGTGTCTGGAACGCCGTATTCTTGTAAAATTATTTTGTTCTTAGTGACAAAACCCTGACCAGACAAATGTGCGGAGCTTCTGTCACCATTTATTAATCAATATCTTGTTGTTGTTGTTGTTTTTGTTGAAATGTTACCCGGAAAGAGAAACAAAAAGACTTTTAAATCAGGAAAACACTTTGGACGTTTGCAAAATATCCGCACCAGTGGGTACTTCAACCGCGACAATATGTACTTTCACAAGAAATTACACCGATTTGTTGATACTCATAAAATTATCGACAGCAATTATTCAAATCCATAATTTGGCGTTTTGTATGATTCTAACACACGACAAGGACTTGTTCCTGTCAAAAGTAATACACATCTTTCCGAATAGCTTCAGGATGACATGGACAATTGAACACGGTTGTGATTATATCAATATTTAGTCAGAATTATTTCCTCAGACTGTAATTTTTTTCTCCAAATAATCGTTTCAAATCATTAGAAAAGTCACGATTTAAATGGGTGAGAGAATTTCTATCAACGAGTGATAATCCATCTGTATAATATGTGGTTAACTGTTTTTTCTGGGATATCGATTTGCAGTCATTTTAGCGATGTTAGCGTACGTATACCTTCTTCCATCGCACGGGATAGGCTTGACCGGATCCTCGATCGGCGGTACGATCACCTGGTTGGTGATACGGGGGTGACCGGTGTGGTTACTGGACCAGCATTTAAACCTGTAACCATACAACTGCTACTCCTTCGTCCGTCATATCTGTGTAGGTTAACTACATCTCTCAAACTTTATCTCTCTCTGAAGTCGGTCTATAGGAGATAATTCGGCATCAACTGCTGGTGACTTCTTCTTTTCTTCGTCTGGATCGTTGGAGTATTGAGACAGCAAACAATCAGTCCTCCTGTTAGCAGCGTCTTCTTCGTCTGTTATTGCATCATCCTCTTCCTGGTATGATTCTCTGTCATCATCCTCGAACATATATGTTTCTCTGCTCTTCCTAGTCTCGCTATCTTTCACCTCCATTTCTTTTTGCGCTCTTTTCCAGCAGCTCTTTCTCTGACTCAAGAGTTCAGCTCCTTTCTTGAGTTCTCAAAAAAAAAAAACGGCTCTCAAATGGAGATTCTGTGCTCGAACTCTTTTTGGAGTTAAACGGCTCTTTTCTCGAGTTCTCTAAAAACGGCTCTCAGATGGAGTTTCTGTGCTCGAACTCTTTTTGGAGTTAAACGGCTCTTTTCTCGAGTTCTCTGTTTCTCTCAACAGGAGTCTATCTGGCTCTTCACTTGAACTCTGTGGCTCTCAACGGGAGTTTCTCAGCAAATCCGACACCGCTGCCACCACTGTAGCGTCCCAAACCATTTGGTTCTAATTAAACGGACAACATACCATAAAAATGGGCCCGGTCCCTCAATAGGGGCTGCATGGAGTAACTCAGAATGATATATAAAACTATACGTAACCGTATTTTAAATCCACAGAGAAATACAAGAACAAACAATGAGTCACGTCAAAACGTCCGAACAACACTCCAACAGATAAACAGAACACGTGCGTCGTCCTCAACGTTGGAACTCCGGATGACGGTCGTCTCGTCGCGTCATCCTTCTTCCGTCCGGCGTGACGTTATCTCCCCCTCGTAACTCGCCCCTGTTACCGTACTCGCCACACTATACTCGTACACTTCAGTTTTAAATTTGAACTTTACACGAATCATTAAGATTTTATTAGAAATCGCACCATGATATGATATATTTCCGGCATAATTTAGAAATTATAAAGCGAACTATTTCGCGATGCAGTTGCATGAATACAAAACTGTTTTATAATTAATTAGTCTCTACTATACAGATAATTTCGCTAAGTAGGCCATCGCTTCTCTATAAGGAGCTTGTGAATTTTGCGATGTTTTTAGACAAAAACTGCGATAAAATACATTTAAATTTGCTCGGTGGATAAACAGAACATCCACATAGTGTAGCTGAACAGAGAATATATTTTTGCTCGTATGTAGGCATCTATTCGGCTCGCTTAGGGTGCATTTACATTGCTGTAGATCTGTATACAGATATGTGTGCAGTCACGTGTCGCAGATTACTGTGATCACAACATGATTACTGATAATGAACGCGCGCTCATCAGTACTCTGGTAATTTACAATTCACTATTCACTTAGGCCAGACAAAAAAATTAATCAACTTCCAGCAGACCAAATCAGTTTATTCTTCACCAGTTGTTAATGGTTCAAAGAAAGAATGAAAGACACATGAGAACAAATCACATATGAATACACAATAAACAACATTGTACATGTACATGTACATGTACACAAATATAAATAGGGCTACTTCATCTACCAGTACACTGGTTCTCGCTTACACAGTGTGAAATACATGGGTTGAATTGACAAAGAAAGATAAAGTGTGCACATTCGCCAAGCCCGAGTAACAATTAATCAAATCAGATTTGCCTGTCGCAATGCCTCGGTGTTGACCGTGACTTACAACAGACACGATTTTTGCTCACCCGAATGAATGCCGTTTTCTTTCTGTGTGTATTTCTATATCAACCCGTTTACACTAGTAAGCGTGTAGAACTGTATACAGATCTACAGCAATGTAAAGGGACCCTTAGAGGCTCGCCGGATAGATGCCCACATACTCGCAAAAATAAATTCTTTATTCAGCTACACCTATGTGGATATTCTCTATTTATTATGCCTTTATGTAGAATAATATTATACAAAATCTTCAGTTTTGTCTGTTTTATTCACAGACAAATATATTTGCAGTGTTGATGTCTGGTTTTATAACAATTATGTTGTAGGTGTTGCTGTAGACCAGAAGGGACATATCGACCAGTTTTAACCCTTACTATGCTAAGTAGTCATTGGTGGGTAGTTATCTTATTAACCCCCTTATATACTAAGTACTCATTGGTGAGTAGTTATCACTTATATAGGAATGGTTCAGATAATAAGTTCAACAAACGACCATGGTATATGAACATTTCCCTCCTTAAATAGGACTCTCCATCTTTAAAGAGGGTTCATAACACATATTAGTCACATTGTATTATTATGGAGGGACTTATCCTTTCTGTGTGTTTTTCGACTGATCAATGTCGATTGTAATTCAATCAATACCAAGTTTATTCTATTCTGATGAGCTAAACCTGCCACTTATGGCTATTAAATTATGTAACGTCACAGTGGCGCGACATGGACACAGAACGTCAACGCACTGATGTTTGGAAACAAATTGAGTTTGATAGTTAATTTATGTTTCTATAAAATTCGTCAAATATATCAGATGCAGGTATTAGTACATGGTACTATGTTTGAAAGTTGTATATTATGATTTCCGACATATATCTATTTTCATTGCGCCAAAATACTATGTATATTATGCCTGATGCGGTAGAGCTACGATAAAAAAAACAAGATTGCGTGTATATATACTCCATATTAATCCACCCCCCCTAGCTGGGGGTTTCATATGGGGTTGATGTCAATCAAGGTGAACTTAATACCCCCATTTCCTGTCAGTAGATCTCAATTTCCATTGGTCAATCTAGTAGCTCAGCATGATAAGGATCCATATGGGGTTGATAGATGCCATATTGTTCACTCTTGAGCATTTGACGCCTCATGCTAGTGTAAAGAAGAGGGATATCTATCGGAAATCATTTTTCCACGACTTTAAACATAGTGCCATGTACCAAAACCTGCATACTTGTGACATATTTAACGAATTATAAAGACGCATACATTTACTAACAATCTCATTTTGTTACCATTCTTCTGGTGATGAACCCTGACTGAATGCGTTGACGTTCTACGCCCACGTGACGTCACTTTGGCGTTACATAAGTTAACTTCCATAGACAGCAAATTTAGCTTACCATAATTTAATTAACTTTGTCATCGACTAATTCAAGTTCTCACATGCAAAACACGATACATAGATATAACAGCATGAGTGTCTGGATTTTGACGAAATTATCGCACGAGTTTTGTTGGCGGAGCGATACCTCGAGTGCGGGACGCAGTCCCGCACGAGAGGTATCGCGTTCCGCCAACAAAACGAGTGCGATAATTCGTCAAAATCCAGACACTCATGCGGTTCTATTTTTATTACATATCTCCGTATCATAGTAAGTTGACTCACAATCGTACATCTCCGGTACAGAAAATGCGAATTTAATGGAGTTTTAACACTGAATGAAATAGCTCCGTCGACAGATTGCACTAGTGCGATTCTGAGAATTAACACACGCCTGGAAACTCGTGCGATCATGCGAATTACGTTGATAGATATGTAATAAAAGCTTTACAGGAATCTTAGTTTACGGCTACGGTGTCATGTGGGGATCAGATCTATGTTTTAAACCTCACCTCAGCTATGTATGCCCTCACCTGACACCCTATCCGTTAACGAATCGCCATGTAGCTTTTAATATATGTATTTTAAATACACGAAACACGGTTATTCTGACCTTATATGCTCTGAAGAAGCGACCCAAGTTATCGATAATATATAACATGTCCTCATGCAAATAAATATTCACATAGGTTCATATTGGACGGATTTGATTCTGAAATGGTGAGCGTATAGCCGTTATTCCGTTGAATGACGCGGGCCGCAGTGCAAGCACATTATAAAGACCTGGTAAATCGCGTCAATGAAAACGGATAGATTAAATAATGCCAATATGGGTGTATTTCGTATGCAAATAGTCTATATAGAGCGTATGTTGAGGTTAAATAATGTCAATATGAGCGTATTTCTCTCATTAAAATACGCACATTATGTGCTTATTTTCACGAGAACTGGCTGAATTATCAGCTGTTATAAATGTTCCGTCCAGACGCTCATATGTTATGAGCAATATAGTGACCATGCATATCAAGTTATTATACAATGTTGTGCTCTTCTACCAGTCCAGGTTGTGGTGAATAGTGTCGAGTCCAATATGACTTTTCACCACAACCTGGACGAGTACAAGAAAACACATACTGTACACAACATTGTATTATGACATTTTTATTATCCATCTGTTTGTTTATCCAAATTTTGGGAATAAAACTTTTGTGGTTATTTTTGATATTTCACGGAAGTGAAAACAAAACTCAAAGCGGGAGTGAAACGTCTGCTAAATCCACCAAAGTATTGCGCGCGCATCACAATTTCACTGAATCATTTGGCAGAGTTACTTTGTGACGTCACGGAGTCCCGATAAAAAAGTAATATTGAACACTCGGGAGTCCAATATGACTTTTTCCCGGCTTATCACGTGACGGCTTTTGCCCAATCAGAAATAGTGTCAGTTAAGGGATGGATAATAAATACTTTTATCACATAATTAACCCACAAAACCAGCTTCATAATTATTGGTAAGACACGTGTAATATTGGCGCGTGCGACGACGTCACGCCATTTAAATGACTTGCGATTGCTGAAGTTTATGATTGTTGTTTTCGATGAATACTTCGCGTTTATTTGATCATGTGATAAAGGTATCTCAAACTCGTTCTATTTTATACGTAATTTATCAAGCTCGTTCACTAAATTCTATTTGAGTCTCGGTAAACCTCGGCTAAAATCGAATTTAGTGAACTCGGTTGATAAATTCCGTATAAAATAGAAACTCATGTGAGATCCTCTATTTATTGCACACCCATTGGTGTATTTTTGCTAACTAAAGCAAAATACAGAATATTTCAAAACGTTCAATACTAAAATTGCCTTGTCCTTGGACAATACAAACCGATTACGTTGACGTCATTGATGACGTCAACTTTGATAGAAAACTTTCTTCACTAAATTGTGAGATATAGTTTGCAGAAATCATAAGTTTGTTCAATTAAATACAGCAATATCGACCTAAATTTCAGTATGCTCTACAAACAATCTTGCAACTACGATCCTCATTTTACCATAGCATGTGTCGTTCTATATATTTATTGTTACATGCTGACAAAAAGGGGACTGCATATTTTTACTGGATTCCATGCATGGTTTGAATATATTCCGCATAACAATATTCCAATTAGTTGTCGTTATCAAGTAGAACTTAGTTGTCATCCTATTGTCGTCAACGGATCCGGACCTTATAGGAGTTATCACGGAGTATAATAGTAGTCCAAGTGCCTTTAAACATATATAGCGAAATTAGGTCTGTATTACCGTAATTACACGAAATATCGTAATACAGGTTGCATTTTCTCCACGGTACGCACAACAGTGCCCAACCCATGATCAATTAACAACAACCATTATGGGATAATGTCGGATTGATGCGATTAATGTGGTAACGTTAGAGCACCGAATTAACTTTGATATATTGAATTCCTTAACCGCAAACATCTCATTTCGTTGAAAATTCCATATCACTCCGAGACGAACATAAAACATTTCTGCATATAACAACGCAACATATTCTCATGCAAACAGGTTCGTATTAAACTTATAGATATTCACATAGGTTCATATTGGGCTGACTTGATTCTGAAATGAGCCCATAGTGGACTTACACCCGTTATTCCGATTTATGGCGCGGGTCACAGTGAAAACTAGATATAAAGAGCGTACATCTGGTTAATCGATTTAGGTTCACAAAATTAGTTTTGCGTAATTCAACTAATGCTGATATGGGTTAATTTGTGTTTTGGAAATCAGTTCAATATCAGCGTATTTTCAGGAGAACAGGCTGTATACACTCACGTGTCAAATACAGATATCACACTATACTAACGCCGTAAACGGTATATACAATCACGTGTCAAATACAGATATCACACTACTAACGCCGTAAACGGTAGTGCTCGTGTGTTTTATATGAACGTTATCATATATGTTGTAGCACGATAAAGCATTCTTCCAAAGAAAATTTCCGGAAAATTGACCAGACGAATTGGCCATTGTGTCCAAATCAACATATCCTCGTGCAAATAGGTTCATATTGGACTTATTTGATTCTGATATAAGCACATAGTGACCTCTTACCCGTTATTTAATTGAATGATGCGGGCCGAATTTAAAACTCACTATAAAGAGCATGAATCTGGTAAGTCGTGTCGATAAAAAGGTAGATTAAAAATGTCAATATGGGCTTATTTCGTATGGAAATAGTGCATATTGGACTGTTTTAAAAACCGCAATTTAGGTCCATATAGAGCGTATATTGAGGTTAAATAATGCCAATATGAGCTAATTTCGATTTTATCCGATTCCCAGTCAAAACTTCAAAAGTTCCCAGGGTTTGAATCACTCTAGTATAATGTGATCTCTCACTTTATCCGCATAGCTTTATCAGATGTATATACTTACGTGTGTACCGTATACGTCCATCGAGCCCACTGTTACGTTATATAAATCGTAACACTGAACTGATCACGGGCACATGATGATTATATTGACTAAAGAGCGTTTTTATAGATTTTTTTTTTCTCTCGAAGACGGGGGGGGGGGGGACAATCTTTTTTCATGACACGTATGCCCGTTCGGTGGTAACAACAAACAATGTTTTCTGCGACTCAAAAATGTTTTTCCTGCAAGTTTTTAAACTGTTTTTTTGCAATGAGTTTGGCTCAAACACCTTAGAATAAGAGAAATAATGTAATTATAACTGCCAAACTGACTGCTGGCTGTTATCGTGTTGTATTTTGTTGCAACTTTTGAAATCCAAGATGGCCTCTGCATAGCAGCCATATTTTGTTGGCCGAATGACCCCAAAATGACTCGTTCCTATTTACATGTCAATGTTAACATCCATGACAAATAGTATGCACAGAAATTCATATATTTGTTAACAGTGAATTTCCCCTCGCAAATATGTTTAGTGTTAAAAGGGGGTGGGTGTCCAAAAATGGTCGGAAAAGACTGCATACGTGCCTGAATTTTTTTTCCACCCCCTCCCCCCGTCGAAGAAGTGATTTCAAATAATATCCCCAAACCTCCCCAAATCCGACCACAATCGGTGAATTATACTTTAATTCGGCCACAGTTCATCATTTGTGGTGTTGTAAATGTGTTTCAGAGATCTCCGTTATTTCATTGAAAGTACGTTTGATATTGGGTTATCGTCCTTCCGATACTGTATCTACGGACGTACAGTAATGCCCTAATTAATCGACTGCTTAACTACAGCAGAATTATGGGTAACTTTTCAGGATTTAGTCGGAAATATGGCTTGTTGCCATTCATCGGAAAGCTCTCGGAGAGCTTTCCGATGAATGGCAACAAGCCATATTTCCGACTAAATCCTGAAAAGTTACCCATAATTCTGCTGTAGTTAAGCAGTCGATTAATTAGGGCATTACTGTAACACGAGTAGAGGTTCGTAGTTGTAGCCTAAATCCGGAATCTTGCGCGAAGGCCCCGGCCAATCGCGGAATTTCAGCGTAATCAATAAATATCGGCATATTGAATTCCGGGTGGATCAATGGGGTATGAAATTGGACGTTTCGCGAGGTGAACTTTGTACATATTGCCATCGATGTTAACATATAATTTTCATCATGGTCCAATTTGATAAGTCGAATTTCCACATATAATTTGGATCTACATATTGTAAACAGCAGTTGCACAAGACGGCCGCAAACGAATCGCCATTCAAGAACAACAATGCCCCCTAACAACGCTGAATCCAATATAGGATTGTTATTTTTTCTTCAGAATGAGTAACAACGAAAGAGGAGTAATTATTATTGCGATTAATTGTTACTTTCTGTATATGAGAACATGGACGAACTTTTCCGTCATCTGGTTTATTTCATTGTTCTGGGAGATGTATTGTGTTCCAGTTGGAGGGAAACACAATTAGTTCTGAATCCGATTGTTCATTTCTAGTCGATGTTAAGTTTCTCAGCCGAGTGTACTTTAAATTAGAAGTATTATTCGGTACAATTTTACTGGTTTAGTTCATCTATTATATGTGCATATAGCCCATATCGAGTCTAAAGGGAAATGAAATAGCTCAATATGTTCATTTGTCTGCCCAGAAAAAACGTGGCTAGAGTCTCCGACTGGGGAGGTCAACTTAAAATTTCCAACTGTACCCTCCCATTGGACACCAATTCAAACTTTTATGTTCGCAAAATACCATACTCATCCCCCCCCCCTTGTGTTGGAACTTTTCAACAATTGGAGATTTCCATCCTAACACCCGCTAAGGTTGAAATATTTCCAACTGATGGATATTTCAGACCAAAAGTAGAAATTCTACTGTTGGTCTAAACCTTTGAAAAATTTTACCAATTGGGGGGAGGGGGGTAACACCGATTTGACAGTGCCAGATACACTCGCGCGTGCCAGTGCGCAGCCAAGTGTCACGCTTGACAACATTACAGCAACTGAAGAGACATGTTATTTCACCATAAAAACAAACATGGTATACATAATAGTGCGACACTTATTTTGAATCGTTTTTGTAAAATATGATTTTGGATTATCCCTCTTGTTTCGAATTCACCAAACTGAAATACCATATTCAACTATTATAGTTGAAATTCAGGATGTCGCTGACCTGAATATTGAAAAGGTACAAAATGGAGAAACGAAATGAATATATTGAATGAAAGATCATCAAACGTCAGTCAAACTATAATAAAGAGTGAGAGAGAGAGAGAGAGATAGAGAGAGAGAGAGAGAGAGAAGAGAGAGAGAGAGAGAGAGAGAGAGAGAGAGAGAGAGAGAGAGAGAGAGAGAGAGAGAGAGAGAGAGAGAGTGAATGTTTGAACATATTTAATTCTTTAATTTAATAAAATATGGTATATAAAACAAAACATTTTATAAAGACAGTGGGGTAGGAGGACAAGTGCTGGTATCACTTATCTCCCGAGAATGGACACCGTGGAATTGAAAGAAGACAGCATCTATGTAGTACCTACACATATCGTTACGAAAGCAATAAGATACAATCGGAGAACGTGGTCACCGCAATATGACTTTAAATTGGGGATGCCTGTATTGATGTGGGCAGTGAATGTGACAGCGAAGGTTTGACCTAATAACAACAGTAGGTAGATGATTCACTCTTAGAATCACAAACCTTTTCATTATACAATTACAACTTATTTGAATGGCACTGAATGGCCTTCACCAATACTACTTAAAAGACAAATACGAGAACACGCGATTCAAAGCAATTTATTTAAGACATACGATCCTGAAGTGATTGACTTGAAAGGAGGAATCATAATTAGAGGACATGAATAAAAAATATATAGCAGAATCAAATAGAGATGTCAGGAATACCCGTTCAGGCTAAGGTTTGTGGACCGTATATATTTAAGACGCTGGTCTGTGCACGGAATATGCGAATATTAAACACATACTAGACAAGAGCATGCATGTCCGTGAGACATATAAGGCAGAGTAAAGTCTGACATCTTCAAACGGCCAGGCAAACTAATTAGTAAATAACCAACAAGAGGGAGAGAGAGATAGAGATATATAGAGAGAGATAGAGAGAGCAACTTTCGAGAATCAGTGATTGATACAGTGAAATATAAAGAAGCCAGCGTCCATGCACTAGCCACATATATGGTTACGAAAGCCATAAGGTAAGATACAATCAGAGAACAGAACGGGGTCACCGCACTATGACTTTAAATTGGAGGTGCGTGTGTTAGTGTGAGCAGCCCCCGTGAACGTGACAGCGAAGGTCTGGCCTAATAAGAATGGTAGGTATAGATGATTAACTTTTAGAATCACAAAACTTCTCATTATACAATTACAGTTTTGAAAGGAGTTGAATGGCCTACACAGCAATCCTGCCTACAGTGTCCTACTATTATGACACTTTGCGTATAGGGTAATCAGAATGTGCGCTAAGTTAATGAGTGGTGGTAGCTATACTTATTTCGCTCAAATTATAGATCGGCGTTCTGAAATGTTGCAAGGGTTCTGGTGTAATCTAAGGATAGACCGCCCATTCTAAGAAATTTACACACCCATTTGTTTCACAAATCACACCCATACGACACGTATGTGACAAACGAGAGCAATCCGTTCATCAAAACGTTACATTGCAAGGCGGAATGACTCAATGTTAAGTTGATATGATTGTATCCCATTCCACATGTTATATGAGGATACCAATACAATATGTTTAAGTAAAACATGACTCAATTCGTCAACATGTATGATTCACATGTGTGGGTAGTGTATACGAAAAAAAACGAGTGTACCGCAGTGTACCCTCAGCAAAGAGGTCTTGTCGCTGATTTTATTACAAAATTTTCTAAAGGTCACAACTTCCTCAAAGAAATGAATGGACAATACACGTTGCATGTGGATATTGTTGGCCATGCTGTCTCGTGAATTGCGATAACAGAGATCAACAGCTTGCACGGATGCACTTTTCACTCCGACGTGTAGATCCTTTCATTCAGACTGGTTCATGGGCATACCATTTATTTATTTATTGATCTCCACGTGTGGAGAGTAGCTTACAATATTTACAAATGAAACAAAGTTAAAATATGACAACATGCAAGGGTTACATCTAATAAGAACTACATACATCAACAATTGAGGGGGGGGAATAAATATTAAAGAAAGAAAAAAAAACCCCACACAATAAATAAATATATATATAAAATAACGCATAGTATATACATCAAGTCATTATGTCACATGCATGCGGATATACGACTTAATAGTGTTCTGTGTTGTCCCAGTAATATGTCACACGCATGTGGTCATAGTTATATACAGCAGAAGAACGCATTGAACAGATATGTGTGATTAATTTAGAGGGGAGAATGTATCGAAGTTCGTGATGGTGTTATAGCTTCCATGATGCATTAAAACGTAGGCCGTGTACGAATGAGTCTACAAGCAATGAGCAGCGTCCAGAAGTAATTCTTACAGACAATCCAAGAATTTCTCGGTGAGTGTTTGAAGCCTACTGCCAAAAAGAGAGCAAACAGATGAATTTCATCAAGAGCATGCAGTTCCATCGAAATGGCTATGCTGATAATGGTTGAGACATGGAACTCCAGAATTGTTACCGGGTAAACGCTGAATGACGATTGGAACCCATTTCTATATCCACGCATTGTGTGGGAGGGAATAAACGACTAATGATTTATTGGATAACATATGATATAGTAATGCAAGAAACATCACAAATATAAAAAATACATATGCAAATATTAGTCAAGCCGACGGTCTCGGACCAAATTGCGGATAAAGATGCATAACTCTAAAATAAATATAGTTTACATCGGCATTACATTTGCGATAGTTTAACCCGTTATGCACTGAATGGATTCTCACAATCTGTTATCAAAGTATACATGGAATGGTCTATTATCATTTGGAGGGATGTAGATGACAGCCAGACACAATGAGAATCCAAGTGAAGAAAAATTCATATACATTAGTGGGAAAAGTTTAAATAATAATTTCAACTGAAATTTTTCGTGAACATCAGGCATGGTCAAATCCACCGCTGTTACACTCGATCCTGCGCCGATGACCAAACAGATCAATACATAAGCTATAACGATCCTTTTTGGACTTTTTATGAGAGAAAAATAATTATTTGAGTCTTAGGATTTAGAAAGCTCGCCCATCATTGAACAATAAACAAACATTACGTGTTAGCCTATATCCTTGGTATGGTAAAAAATCAAAAGCCTGTGTTTCAGGTTTGTGAAGCCTTTAAACCAGTCGGTATAAGGGTTAAGTTCACACACTGGCAAGTTTGTACGCTATGGTTTGCAGGCATTTTATCATAGAAAACCATATGGTGCCAGAATATGAATGGCAACATGCACACAAACTGCATCTTTACCACAGCTAACGACTTGAAAAGTACACGTCTGTAGTTCCAGATGCTGATACTGACATTTGCCTTCAAATACATGTATGATTGGTTCTTGCGAGATCATTGCATGCTATCTACATGCAAAGTTCGGTAGCATCACTACAGGTATAATTTCAAAGTGTTTACCTTTCACATAGTTATCTGTGGTGCAGATGCATTTCATAAGCATCTTTGCATTCGTTTTCTGGCACATTATAGGTTCTCTGTGTCGAAATGTTTGAACAAAATGACAGGCAAATTGCGAATGTGCAAACGTACCTTAAGCCAGTAAGGGTACGTTCATACACTGGCAAGTTTGCACGGAATTTTTGCAGGCATTTTCTCATAGAAAACCATATGGTGCCAGCATATGAACGGAAACATTCATATAACATTCATATAACATTCATATAACATTCATATAACATTCATATAACATTCATATAACATTCATATAACATTCATATAACATTCATATAACATTCATATAACATTCATATAACATTCATATAACATTCATATTTACCAAAGCTAGCGACAGGATAAGTAAATGTCGATAGGTCTACATCTAACTTTCCTAATAACACATTGCCTTAAAATAATTGTATGATTGATTCTTGTGAGATAATTGCAGGCTATTTACAGGCAAATTTCGATAGCATTGCTACTTGTGGAACCACATAGATTTATCTTCCCAAAAAGTTGCATTTTAGAAACATTTTTCATTCGGTTTCTGGAACAGTGTAGCGTTCTATATATACCGAAATCACGGTTCGCGCTGGCACTTGCAAACTTTGCCAATGGCAAAAATAATTCACATTTGGCAAAAGATATTTTCATTTGGCAATAGTTTTGGCAAGTTTCTTTTAATTTCGCTAGAACGTTGAAAGATATCAATGCTATTCATTTCAGAAAACGGTTACGATATAATTGTATTTGTGGTGTGTTATAAGGTTTAGGAAAAGTTAACACCAACCAATACGCAGTTAATTAGATACGATTAGTATCGACGAGTGGGGGGATTACTAGTATGTATTGTGGCGGTGGCTAATCCACATTATTTTACATGTCCTTCTCATGCAACAACCCTGCTAATCCTATCGATATCAAATGTCGCACAAACAATTATCGAAATATATGATTCAATGTTGCAGAAACTGATAGCATTTGGCAATTTATAGTATAATTTGGCAACAAATATTTTCATTTGGTAAAATATTTGGCAAAAGTAATTTTCAGTCCTTCGCGGACCCTGACCGAAATGCCTACAAAGATTGCCTGGCGAGGGAATGTTTTCTAATGTGATCTGGTTGTAAACTAACATATTATTACACATCGTTTGATAAACAACTTCAATTATACTTACTCTATAATGCTTGGTAATTAGTAAATGAAAATACTGGTTACGTTCACTTTGGTAAATTTTCTGGTAGTTTGTCCAGCATTTTGCCTAAACATTAACGATAATATTTTATAGAAAAATACCATTGTCATAAAACCCCATCGTTTCGGTGGACGTGCGGTCAAGTGGCCATTTTGTAGTTTATAGAGCAGTTTAATTTTATATATTGTGTGGTGCACATATTACATGCAAACACCATGTATAACGACCTGTGTCGAATAAACTCGAACAATGCAGTGTATATCTGATTTAGTGATATATATATACTGCAGCCCACCAGTATGACACAGGGAAAGGAACAGTTGACCACATATAGAACTACGAAATGGACAAACAAAACGACATTCACTAACAACACCCTGAACGCAGAGACAAGACCACTTCACCGCTCGAGGAAGAATGCAATGTTTCGAATTTTGATGATTTGGAATTGAACCAAAATGGTTTTGGATGAAAAACGCTTTAAGCGGTTTGCGTTTAATTTCCATTTTCTCACTTCAAGATAGCACGCGTGAGAACAAGCACTCGTCTCTGGAATTCCATTCAATAATAGAAAACCCGTATGAGCAAACGTGAATGACCGACACCGCCTCTATTCCACTTCAACTATCTTCCCTCGATGGATGCTCTTTGTCAGTTTCCTCCGTGCGACAAACAACTTCTGTGACATCCCGTACACGAAGGTATTCATTTTAAAGTCCGCTCTGCCCCAGACGAGCCTAGCTCCGACGCCACATCTCAGCAGGAGACTCAGCTCTCCCCGGGGCAGAGAATGCCGCATTGTACTCGCCCTCTTGTTTGTTCACGCCCATCTTTCGATGTGTCATTGCGCATTTCATTCGAGTAGACAATCTAGAACAACTTCTTGGCAAGGACCCCACTTAGAAATCAATGGTATTGATGGTCTGTTTGCGATGTGACCGTGGAGCTAAACATTCTTTCGTCCGCGCGTTGGAATAAAGGGGGCAAACAGGAGATATGCCCGAAGCGGCAATGTTACTAGTTTACCGATACCGCTTGTGTCTCCATGTTTTGCAGTGAACCAATCTGTTAGGCGCATAGCGCATTGGATCGCCATAAGGAGTCGGACGATGGCAAATTTTTGTCAATGTCATGCAGATAAGCGCAGACGTGTAAGTCATTCAAAGGGAGGGTCATCTGATTCCTGTATCTGTGCAAAATTATAAGTTACTTTACAGTGTTGGTGGTTTCTTCCCGCAGTTGTGTAATTTCGGTAATAAAACCATATGCGAGGTCTTTCTTCCACCAATAATATATATATATTCTTTATTTCCTCCATTCATGGAGATATTTAGAGAATGCATACAATTAATATAAATTATAAGAACATAAACAGGTAACAAAAGTCAACATATTTACAGTCATCATCTAAGTGGTGAACATGAGAATTAGATACATGATTTCCATTTGCAACAACCATACACATAGAAGCATTCATACTAACAGACACACATCTATAACATTGGAGAATTACATGCATGACTTCCATTTATAACAAACAAACTCCCAGAAGCATTCATACTAACAGACACACACAAAACATTGGCGAATTACATGCATGAAGTATTCATACTAACAGACACACATTCGTTATATGTATAGACAGAGACAGACGACCAGAATGGCAATGTAGCGTTATCGTGTAATGGAATGAACATATGGTCAAATATCTAATTGGCTCTCCACGACAGGCTAAATGTGATGTGTTATTATACGGTTATATAGATCTTTATATATAAAGAACTGGGACCAGAGAAATAGCATACTCCGAGACGACCAAGCCGGAGTTGGACCCAAATCGGGGATCTCTCTCTCTGGAAGACCCACAAACGCCAATGCCTTTGTGCAGTCTTACCGACTCGGAGCCGACCATTTCCCCAGCACCACTCAAGTATATATATTTACTCATTTGTCGTGTCTTCGGATTCTATGGATTCTATGAGTTATGTATAGCATTATGTCATTACTAGCGTATACTATAAATTGTTTAACTACAATTCAAACAGAGAGGCAATGATATTCTTCCCATAGTTTACAAGTGCAATTAATTATGAAATTTGCAAAGTCGTTGATATCTTCGACATAAGAGGCAATTTCGTCAAATTTTGCCGTCAAGAAGAATAATAATTTATCTTCATCTGAAAGAGAATCAAAGCGTATGTAAATTTGAACTCCAAATCTACACAAAACAGAAAATTCTATTTCGTCACGGATACACGTTAATGAGGAACACTGGACTATTGCATGCCGCATGTAGTCGGAGTACGCGCGAGAGCAATTTGAACAAATACCTGTATCACACGGAACGCAGGAGAATTGTATAATTTGTGCCATTTTGTAATAAGACAATTTATTTTCTGGAAATAGGCGGCACAATTTCCACAGATGCGAGACTTCGAACGTGGTCTGAATCTTCGAGAATCGCATTAAGGAGTTATCAGCATGAATTCTCTCGGACCAGGCCGCGCTCTCAGTCTCATTAATGAGAGCTTTAGTTAATTGTTTCCATTTCTCTTTAGAAGGAAATACTGATTCCTTCAAATACAGACGCAAGTAGTCTACCAGTTTGTATTTATTCATTGTTACCATGATATCGGAGGAGAAATTTTTACAAGAAGTAGTTGGAGCAAGTGCGTGTTGATAAAGACGGAAAATGAAAATTTCCTTGGCCGTTTTAATTTGTTCCAGATTACACATTGAACTAAGGAACGATAGTTTTCGTTTATCTATATAGCTCATAATAGGGTGAACTCCTATGAGCCCATGGACGATAACTGTTCTAGCACGCGTAGGTAAACCCTGAACCTGTTTCAGACAAAATCTATGGCATTTTTCAAGAGCTTCCTCATGTTTATGTGCCAGGTTCCAGAGTAATTCTGCGCCAAATAGCGACTTTGAGAGGACAATAGATTCGTATATTGTCTTACAGCTCAGTGGCGTTATCCCACCGGCGTAAAGGCCAGCATTAGATAACATGAGATAGGTGCCCCTGATTTTGCGACAAATTGTATCTACAAATGCACCATTTAAATCATACTTATTTAAAGGAATACCAAGATGGGTAACTTCTTCCACTTCCGGTATTACAGATGGTCCAATATGCCATCTACGGTCAGTTTTGTTTGCACGCGCCTTAGATTCATTGAATACAATAACGGAACATTTTGATGGGTTGTACATATAGCGCCACACCGTGCTGTAACGCGCGTAGCAGATGTCGCAAAGATTACGTAACCCAGTCATAGTAAGTGAAAGTAATAACATATCGTCAGCTAGCGTTGGGCTGGAACAATCTATACCATATAAGTTTAGACCATTTCTTGAGTTCCTCAGCTGTAGTATGAGGTCGTTCACATAGATCATATAGTATGAAGGGGATAATATTCCCCCCTGCCTTGCTCCTTGACACACTGTGAACCAACGGGATGATGTACCGTTATACCTAACTGAACATTGGACATCAGATATCAGGCTATGTATAAGAGAAAACGAGAGGCCTTGAATGCCGCGATCATATAGTTTGTACAACAACCCGTTGATCCACACCGTGTCAAAGGCCTTCATTGCGTCCAGGAAACATGCGTACATTTTGTGACCAACATCTTTAGCATAATCAATACATTCTAGTGTCATGTACGACACCATATTTGAGCTCAAACATTTTTGGAACCCGTGCTGCAATGGGTCAACTTCTAGAGTACGGGGAGAGAATTTCTCGATTCGGTTCAGAAGCACACGTTCAGTAATTTTGTATAGGGCAGGCATCAATGTAATTGCTCTATAGTTATTAAAGTCATCTTTGCTTTTGGAACCGCCTTTGTGTAGAGTTATAATTATTCCTTTCTTTGCATTTTTTGGAACTTTACCATATTTAAATATTCCGGATAAGCAGGTTGATAAAATATTTGTGAGTAACTCGCTGCCGTATATAATATGCTCGTATGCTACGTTATCCCACCCTACAGCTTTATTTAAGCTTAGAGACTTATACACAGATTTGAGTTCTTGACATGTAACTGGGAAGAGAATGAGTTTATCAATAGAAGAAGGTGCCTTTTCTTGTATTATGTCATTGACAAAACTATTTACTGAGGTATAATGCGTTTGATCAAATTCTTCTGAGGTCAGTGGCGTATATAATTGTTCAAAGTAATCACCCCATGCGCATACAATGTCTTCAGGGTCCCTTAAGAGTTTTCCATCGTGATGAAACATATTATTGGGGCTGACTCGTTTAGACCGTTTCAGATTGAATAACCTAAAGAATGAGTCGTGGTCAACTTCAGCTTTGTGATCAATTTCATGATTTATTTCCTGAATGTACTTATAAGATTTCAAACGATACAACCTTCGAAAGTGTGCCTTTGCGTTTTTATAGTTTGTGTAGCTTATAGCACCCGAGCAAGCACGGGGTCGGCCATCCCTGATCCAAATAGATCGATACTTTTTCATTTCTTTATGCAAGCTATTAAGTTCTTTATTCCAGAACGGTTTGAGGTGTTTTGAGAACCTCTTGCGGGGTATACACTGATCAGATGCATATGTTATCGCGCTTACAATCTCATTATATATAACATCAACTTCAGATACGTTAATAATGTCAGTTTTACTATCACATAGCTTTAAGTCAAGAGCATTGCGATAATTTTGCAAAATTGAAGGGTCTGATTTAACTTTTTTCCAATTTGGTTTAGAGTTATTGTTCGTGACGTTGTAAATGCCGTGATTGTCAACTGGAAATTGCATTGTGAACAAAATTGGGCGATGATTTGACACATTTAGGGAATCGTCATCGATAACATTGATGTCTGGTAATATCAGCATTTGGTGATAATTGAAAACGATGAATTGAATAAATTTAATTGAATTGGATTTGCACTCCCTGATATGAATTCGATAACTTGCAGTAAACCATAACTGTTTCCAATATGAGTGCCCAACTTTCTCCGCATCTTTTTGTCATGTTCCCAGCTGATACAGCCTAACTATATCAGGGCGCGGAGGCTCCATTGATATAAGGTGCATACCTCATACCGCATTTTCCGCCCAGTGATGGCGAAACTCGTTCTAATCTCGATAAGCGTGGATATGCATGTATGCTGCACGCACAGAAAATAAAATCGTATTCGTGTACATGTATCTTTAAAGGCATGAGTGGCCTTCGAGGTGGGTAAGCTGTTAAAATATTCACACTCAATAAAACTGTCGTAAACAGAAAAAGAATGTTATCTAGATGTATCTTGTTCTTATACCAATCATAAATATCGGGAAATATTATGTTATTGTCCAGTTCATATGCTGTGTTATGTAAACAAAAGCCAGGTTTTGTAACGTTTTTGGCGTTTGTTTACATAACAGAGCGTACCAACTTGACAATAACAAACTATTTATATATGCAATATTTATGATTGGCATAAGAACAAAGTATGTCTGTATTTTAATATTCTTTCTGTTTATGACGGTTTTAACGGATGTGACTATTTTAACAGCAATATCCTCCGCGACCGCCGTCCTTACCTTTAATTCGCTCTGCGACTCAGATGAGCCCGGTGATATGTATATATATGATTACATTTTTACTTGTAGCCCGTTAAACTCTGCCCGCATCGGAAACAAACCTGCTACCAAACGACCCCATGCATGCGAAATTATCACCAATACGAAGAAGACTGAGGTTGTGCATTTGGCAAAATTTGCCAAAGAAATTTTCAATACTGCATACTTAGAATGTACATATTTATCCACAAATTCACCCCCGCCCGATAAAACGATCAATACGAACCAATTTATCTGTTAGGCCATCTGTATACGATCTATAACTATTATTTCAAATCCATATTCACCATATTTGCTTTGGCATATAAGTATATACATGATTTACACGTAGCTGTTATATACGTTCTAATTAACTATATTATATGTATATGTTATCCTCCAGTTATATGGACGGCGGAATAAACTATTTGAACTATTTGAACATTAGACACACCTTTCGCATAATGAACGTCTGCTGATAATAACTACGAACAGGGTATATACTACGTCACTAAAATGTGTGTTCTATATATATATCGATCAGCTGTCGTTTGACATATCCGTAGTTCCAATATATATTGCGGTTTCAGATTTGTCAACAAAACTCACAAACACATCAAAAGTAATAAGTTCGAGATCGTCTCTCTGGTCATCAATGTCGGAGATGACTCTGAGTTCCTTCTACACGCGTGCAACCTTATGCGGGGCACTCGTGCCTAAAAAACGTTAATTTGCATGCAATTCACTTGTCATTGTTGTGTATTTATGTGTATATAAATTGTACTTTCTATACATATTTTGTGTATATAATTCTGACTCTCAATAGTTGAGGTATTAAAGATATAAACTTATATATATTGCGGTTTCAGATTTGTCAACAAAACTCACAAACACATCAAATGTAATAAGTTCGAGATAGTCTCTCTGGTCATCAATGTGGGAGATGACTCTGAGTTTGTGCCATTAAATTGTAATCACCAAGTGGCCTTACGTTCTATATTTTATTGGCAATCGAATAATATTGTCGCCGTGAAACACGAGAATCTTATGAAACATAAAGCGCTAAGAGTGACGACTAATATACGATATGTTAACCCTTTACCCAACAAACCGGCCAAAACCGGCCAAATAAAGCTTCAACAGCCTAAAATATCTTCGGTCTGTCTCAATAGAACCATACAAATATGGATATCATTGGAACCGGCTCCTTGACCACATTGTGATAGTTACAGTTATGCCCTGTGCCAATGCATTCTCTTATATATGCGAGTCGACCATAGGTCGCCTCGCATATATAAGAGAATGCATTGGCCTAAAAAAAAACATTTTTTCTTACATTCTTTAACAATTTTATAATTTTTAATGTGTTAAGCCAATGCATTCTCTTATATATGCGAGGCGACCTATGGTCGACTCGCATATATAAGAGAATGCATTGGCACAGGGCCCTTCTGTTGGGTAAAGGGTTAAAAGTGCCTCAGAATATTTCGTCTGCAATGAAGCCAACAAACAATAAATGCACCGCCGAATTGGACAGTGCTCCGGAAGAAATATTTGGCAGAAGCACCCACACCACCGCGAAAAAAGAAAACTAAATGAAAGATCGTGGTTGTGTGCTATCATCGAGTCTGTCTATATGACTACGACCTGGTAAAAACACAATTAAGTAAAAAAATTAATCACGTCAAACAGAACCGGACCACATTACTGCGAGTGGCAAGAAGATATATATTTTTTTCGATCAGAACCGCGTAATGAGTACGATGGCTTTATCGTTGAGCAGGCTCTAGCTAGAGTAAAATAAAATAATTGCTTATTATTAAAATAAACATATTGCTTCTTTTAATATTTCCACGGGTCATATTATTAGAAAATTCTTAGTGCTCTCTTTTGGTACGACGGGCTCATAAAGAAATGCATGTGGCGATAGGCGTTTTCAGATCGGTTTCTACAGGAACTTGCGCACGATATACAAAAGATATGTACATGTACATGTATGTCGTCTCGGTTTAATTTGCTTGATATTTGAAAGTAACTGTTATCACGTTGCTGGAGGTGAACGCCAACACTCTTATCAAAGGACCAAGCCTGCAAATAGTGTGTCTGGCATTTGCAGAATGAGCTTCCCCAGAGGGTGAATTTAGTGACGCTATCCCGCACGGCGGGCTAGCATCACCAAATTCACCCTCCGGGGACCTCATTCTGCTTAGATCTCAACTGATGTTGGAGACCTAGGATAAAATTGAAGTTCCCCAGTTGATGTTGGTGATGTTCACCGATAAGTCACTTCGATAATGCATTGTATCATCTGCTATATAATTAGGGGATATAGATACTTCCCAGAAGGGAAAACAGTTGCTAAAAACAGTGTTAATTCGAGACTCTAGATACATCCCATAAAATGAGGTCTAAGCAGAATGTGCGGGATAGCATCACTAAATTCACCGTCTGGGGACCTTATTCTATACATATATACAAATGACAGACACATTATTTGCAGGCTTGCAAAGGGCAGAAGAGTAGAATATGTTAAATTCTTGTATAACAAAGAGAAAGAAAGACTACCAATTCGATTCTCGTTTGGAATGACCTGCATGCCTTCGAATGTATGTGCGCATGAGTGTGCTTGATATTGGAAAGTAACTCCGATCGCGTTGGTGGATGTGATCGCTAAAACTCTTATAAAGGGCAGAAGAGCAGAATACGATCAATCATTGTATAACAACAAGAAAGAAATCACTACCAATTCGAGTCTTGTATGGAATTACCTGCATTCGAATGTATGTGCGCATGAATTTGCATGATATTTGAAAGTAATTCCGGTCACGTTGCTGGAAGTGATCACTAAAACTCTTATAAAAGGACAGAAGAGCAGAGTACGTTAAATTCTTGTATAAAAAAGAGAGAAAGAGATCACTGCCAATTCTATACCTGCCTTCGAATGTGTGTGTGCGCATGGCTAAATAAATCTAGACATGAAACTACCATCTGCGAATGAGGAATCCCTAATTTCTCGCATCCCCGATCGACACTGCGTGGAATAATGGACTAATTGCGCGTAATGATGAGTGCACCACGATATATTGACATTGTTACCAGAGGCTGAATTCGAAAGCTTGCTCTGGAAGGCAAAAAATATATTTAAACAGAATGATATGCTTGGATAGGAGGTTGGTCCATTTGTGAGGTAACTGCCATATACAAAATTGAAATTTCAAAGTTATAATCATTTGGGGATCGAAACGCTTAGTAGATGAAATATATTGCTGCCTGTGTGATGTAAAATAGTTTCAAATATTTGGGGACGAGATATAAGTTATTCCACATATTAGTTCTGCAATATTGCTTTCACTGGTCATTGTCTCTTTTGTACAACGGGTACGTGAGAAATATCGATAGGCGTCTTCGGATTGGTTTCCACAATGGCATGCGAGGCTGTCGGCGATATGTTTTCTCGATTTAGTTTGCTTGATATTTTGAAAACAACTGCTAAAACTCATATCAAAGACAGAATAACAGAATACGTTCAATTCTTTTATACAACAGAGAAAGAAATCACGACCAATTCGATTCTTGTTTGGAATGACCTACCGTCAATTGCATGTGCGCATGACCAAAACAAATCTAGACCTGAAACTACCATCTGCGAACGAGGAATCCCTAATTTCTCGCATCCTCGATCGATACTGCATAGAAGAATGGAATAATTGCGCGTAATGATAAGTGTACCACGATTTAGGGACATTGTTACCAGAGGCCAGATCGAAAGCTTCGTCAGTATGTGGTCTCCTGGAATCGCGGTGTCGCTGCCACCAACTGCAAATTATCGCAACGTGATGACATGCGTTTCATATTCCGAGATTTGTCTCCGAACCCTGGGAACCCCCATGTAATTAGCCGAAGTAATTGGTAATTAATTGTCACCTAATTATCGATGATCGGCCCCATGGGGATGGTAACAATAAAGTCGCACGGAGGAACAATACCCGTGTATACGATGGTCATGCGTACCCATGCCCTTGTTTGTTTCTTATTTTTAAAGGTATACTTATTCATATCCTGCTAATTGTATGGGATCACTAACTGCGAATGCCACTCGAAACAGTTTAGAATATACTCCACGTGTAAACACGCCTGCTTTTGAAAATAGGGTGTATTATATATTTCGTTTGTTCATCCAACAAATCCTCGTGCAAATAGGTTTATATATATTGGACCTAAATATTCACATATAGGTTCATATTGGACTTATTTTATTCCGAGATAAACCCATATTGCATGAGCTTGTATATACCCGTTATCCATCTGAATAGCGCGGGCCGAAATGAAAACATACTATAAAGAGCGTTAACATGGTAAGGCGTGTCGACGAAGAAGGTGGATTAAATAATGCCATTGTGGGCTTATTTCGCATGGAAATAGTCCCATGTTGGACTGTATTAAAAACCGCATTTTAGAGCGTATATCGAGGTTAAAGAATGCTTATGTGGGCTTATTTAGCTCATAACAATAATCACGTTATGTACTTATATTCACGAGAACATGCTGGTCCATCCGTCCGTTTCACAGTCAGTTTGACGGCGTCCGTTCGTCCGTTCGTTTTTCGATTTCCTTTGATAACTCTAGTTTACTGAATTTAATAGAATGATGTTCGGTCTATTACCAAACGTTCACTATCATAAAACAGGTCATGTTTGATTTCTTGTACCATTGCATGGTAAATTTGAACCTGATTAACGAACCTTTGTTGGAATGTTGGTTCAATTTGTTGAGCCAGAATGACAACTTTATTTAATGTGAACTGAATATAGCACGTATTACTGTTACATAATACATAATACACATCGACCCTTTCTATACTGGATACTCAATGACGAGTAGTTACTTTGTGAAATGTTCAGACAATAAGTCCAATAAGCGATCATAGGTGGTCTATTGAACTTATTATCCCACCAGTGAATATGAATCATGCTCTTGTATAATCTGTTGTTCTGTCTGTCGTCTGCTTTGTTTCACCCGAACACCCCTCCAAATTAATAATAGACCGTTCCGATATATAATTTAATTACTGAATGGGCGAATCCATTTAGTATAGAAATGGTTGTGTTATATTCCGTGTTCAGACCGCACACTTTACTAGAGCTATGAATTTTTAACTTCAAAGTTTTGGGTACTTTTAGTTTATATAGATCATAATTCGGGATAGCGTTGCCTGATTCTCGCGATACTTGGCATGTTCCTGAATTTGCTCGAACACCTAATACGCACATGTTTGGATATCGAAAGGTACTTAATCGGGGTTCACGATTAGATGGCGACGGACCGGAACGGGCGTACAACCGGCACCACAAGTGTCACGTGATGTTAGTAGTATATTTCAAAATGAATATTCCAACGTATTTGAACGTAAATAACGCAATTTTGACTAAATAACGGAGATGCGATAATGATGGCGAAGATTGATAAAGACAAAAATGTCGACGATGGTGATGATACGGATGGTGACGATGAAGGTGATGATGATGATGACGACGGCGATGATGGTGTTGATGATGATGATGATGATGATGACGACGCAGATGATGATGAAGAGGATGATGATGATGATGATGATGATGATGACGATGATGGTGTTGATGATGACGATGATGACGATGATGACGACGATGATTATGACGATTATGAAGAATGACTGAGATTTATCTGAAACAGTTTACAACACAACAAGTGACAAAGCCGAATTCATCTATTTATGGGGGTGGGTGGGCTTTTTGCCGTATTGTACTCCTTAAAACACTTCTTTATGTATAAAAAAAACACACTTCTACGGTACTTGTGAGGTTCGACGAATTTAACACAAATATATTTTAGTAATGGCTAGGTGGCTCCGGTTAGATTATATATTGATATGGCACGCGTTATTTGGGTTGAATACCATTATATACCTAATCGTGATCCCCGATTATATATTGTTTTAATATATAATCATTGAGTATTGGCTGATCTATAAAATTACAAATCAAAACGTGCTTGTTCTTCTGTTTGATGTCAAGTTCCACTTGACATAAAGCGGCTCATCATTTTCAGACATCAAATTAGCCATTTCTATAGTTAATAGATTTTCCCCACACAATTATAAAATTGGAATACATTGGAGTGGTCTATTTTTTTTTCTTCTGGAAAAATAAGCAGACGACATATAATGCAAATGCAGAATGAGTCCAAAATTTTGAAGGGAAATGTTCAGATAATAAGCTCAACAATATAAACATTACCTATGGGAACTACTCGTCAATGAGTAGTAAGTATAGAACTGATTAAACATAGTCACTGCCTGCTTTTAGCACGTTAAGTGATCAACATACATGTATGCCGTTGACTACATTATATTCTGACTATACATAAACCCCTATATTGCGGTGATACGAATTATTACATCAGACAGAAAAGAGGTCCCAAATTGTCTGAAAACAAGTTGCAATAAAGAGCGTCCACAGTTCGCTTTTTCCCCTGACTTCAAAACTAAAGAGCGTGTGTGCAGAATGTTTAAAACAGATAGTTTATGCATTTTTCCCATGCACATCGACCTTTTATCGACGTGTTTTGGCCGAACATGCCATACGAATTAATGATATGCATATATATAGTGAATTGCAAGTACAGAACCAGTCAAAGAAGTGGTACATGTATATTAAGCGCGATATTTTCGCGCCCAATATCGCAATAATATTGCAAGTGGAAACGCCTATAAGCGCACAGCTTGTGATATTATTGCAATATTTTGCGCTTAATATCGCAATATTTCGCGCTTAGTATTGCGATATTTCGCGCTTAATAGTGTAACATCTTGCGCTCAAAATTGTGACATTTAAAGCAAATAATTGCTTCTTCTATATTGTTTGGCATACATAGAGACTATGTTTTAGATTTGTATATAATTATAGTTGTAAATGCTATATATGTACACGATATGCACAGTCTTTATCTAATATAAATATAACACTAACGTGTCTGTATGAAATTTTGTCGCGCTCAATATTACGACAATGCACGCTTAATATCGCAATATTCTGCGCTCAATATCGCAATAATAAGCGCGACAATTTTTTGGTATTGCGCTATAATCGCGCCTTTTTCGAAATCAAGCGCGCTCAATGTCGCAATAAAGACGCGTCTTCAATATACCACTTCTTCTGGCTGGTACTGTAGTTTTCATTTTACTTTTCCCCGCATAAAGCTCTTATTTTAACCCTTTCTACACTAAATGGATTCTCCCATTAGTTAGAAAATTATACATAGGAATGGTCTATTTTACATTTGGAGGGGTGTTCTAGATAAATTAGCAGACGACAGCATGACGAAAAGATAATACAAGTGCAGAAGGATTCATATCCATTGGTGTGAAATGTTCGGGTTATAAGATCAACAAGTGACCTACGGGAACTACTCGCTAATGAGTAATGTGTATAGAAATGGTTCAACAGTATTTATTCCATGTAAGTTGAAGATAAACAATTAACAATTATATAAAACAAAAATATTCAATGTTCGGATCGGACAGTAAACGTGAATGATTATACGCAACCTGGGCACTGACTATACTGCATGGGAATTACAAATATATTTTATTAACGGTTTAAAATACAATAGTCAACATAAATAATCGGAATAAAGTGGGACATGAGGCTGATACAACCGCAAAAATGGTGCCTATTTGGGTGTTGGCTTTTTTTTTAATAACAAAGAAGTCAAATTATGGCAAAATTACGATTCCAGCTTTATACGATGACGCATGTTCTCAAAGGTGAAATAATAAACTAAATAACAAATATCAGATTGTATTGAAGATTACACATGTTATCATTTAGAAAACAGAAATATTATGATTTCTAAGTCGAACAAAGTCACATAAATTATTGGACCTGTGTTTATCAACTCCAAATATCAAGACAAGAAATTATGCTAGACTTGTCCAAATTATCATCCGGGCGACCCCAAAACAAAAGGGACACAACTCCCTCAAAAATCACCGGGCCATGACCAAATTCGCACTTGAGCTGTGCCTTCTCAAATATGAACCACATAAGTTTACAATATCAGTATTATGTTGAATATTGTTCAAGTTACCATCCGGACCACCCAAAAACTGCAATTTCTGAGTAAAAAACTCCGTCAAAATTAATCGGACCATGACAAAACTTGAGCTTGGCCTTCGTCTTCTCAAATGTGAACAGTGTACCAATATCAAGAATGTTTGTTGAATATTGTTACAGTTATCTTCCGGGCAACCCAAAATCTAAATAGACAAGGGGCATAACTCCGTTTAAATTCTTCGGATCGAACATGATCTCAATAATGTGAAGGTATTTCTCATACCAAGTTTCGTTCGATCGGATAATTTGAACTGGAGTTAACGTCTGGGCAACGATTCTGACCACACGGAATTACTATATATTTATATAGGCGGTCGGAGCTGATTACAATAGTCCTCGGTCAAAATTGGGGGGGGGGGGGGCAGAAAGTCTTATTGGGGGGGGGGGGGGGGTCCAGACACAATGTGACAACCAAGTACTGTATCTGCACGCCGTGTTGCATTTTCTTGTACATACGCATCGGAACGCACTTAATTTTTACCACATTAGTACGTAGTAAATTATGAGCACTATATAGATCTATAAAAAAAAATTAGATTATGGCGGTGGGCCTATATTATGGGATAGTGTATATCTCTTAAATCTTAATCTTGAACGAAATATACATAATCTTTATAGATGACGATCTTTCACGAAGAAGGAATATGTTTATAGTCCTCGAACAAACTTTGGGAGGGGGGGGGGGGGGGGGGCAAAAAGTCTTATTTGGGGGGGGGGGGGGGGTTCTAGACACAAGGTGACAACCAAGTCCTGTATCGGCATGCTGTGTTGCATTTTCTTGTATATACGCATCTAAACGCACTTAATTTCTTACTAATCAGAACGCAGTAAATCATGAACACCATATACATGTAGATCGTATAATACATATAGATTATGGCGGTGGGCCTATGTTGTTGAATAATGCATATCTCTTAAATCTTAATCTTGAACGAAATATACATAATCTTCAGATGCCGACCTCTAAAACGAAGAAGGAATATGTTTATAGTCCTCGAACAAACGTTGGGAGGCGGACAACAAGTCTTATTTGGGGGGGGGGTCTAGACACAAGGTGACAACCAAGTCCTGTATCGGCATGCTGTGTTGCATTTTCTTGTATATACGCATCTAAACGCACTTAATTTCGTACTAATCAGAACTCAGTAAATAATGAACACTATATAGATCGTATAATACATATAGATTACGGCGGTGGGCCTATGTTGTTGAATAATGCATATCTCTTAAATCTTAATCTTGAACGAAATATACATAATCTTCAGATGACGACCTCTTTGGCGAAGAAGGAATCTGTTTATTTCTATTTCGTTGAAACTTCGGTTGTTCGAATGACCATCCACGTCGACTGTGTGACACTCTGAAATATAAGATAAGACATAAATTATGTAGTTGTATATATCACATGAAACCCCAATTATATCATTAAAAAAGCCATTTAATATTTCTTTATTCGTCACTAGTGATGAATAGGTGCGTGCTATATATAACTTGGCATCGCGCCAAGATGAAAAAATATGACCGCGCCGCGTCTTCATGCACATTGATTGAATCGGATTAATATTATTTCAAATAGCCGCGCATGACACCAACAGCAGACAATGCAACATGATTGCTTTGTTTGTTAATGTTCAATGTTTGTCCAACTTCTGAGCACAGGGCGCGCAATACTGTCTATACGGTTGCGAAGCGCCTCTGCAAACGCTGTAAATGTAATGCGCAAATGGAATTACGCAAACTTGTGAAGTTGTGAGTTTGGTCTGGTTAAACGGGGAGGAGACTGGGACTGATAGATAACCCCAATGGAGACCGTATAGCTATATCTCCGAATGACTCATATGAAAGTCCGAAAGCGTTTGGAACCGATGAATATGCATACTCAGACTTTTGTGATTAATTCCTATAGTATTGCTGATGGTCTCAAATTTTGCGGGTGGCCGCTGACGATGGAAGAATTTCTCTGAACCTGTGGTCGAATCCGGTCAAACAAGCAGTCACAATGGGGCAACAGCCGAAACACAGATACCCTTCCAACAACAAAAGAACAGGTTGAAGGTAGACCACATCATGTGACATGTTCCCCCAGTCGGCGCTTTGATCTCCGGACAGCTACCGTGACGGATAGGTTTTGGCAACAAAGGTGCAAAAACAAATACGGCCTTTTATCTGCATGTTGCAAGTTGTCTGTTTGATGGTGCGATATTTTCGACAGTCGGGTGATACTGTATTAAATAACTTATCCAACGTTCTCCTTTGCAAATTGACGTCATTGTTGAAATCGGCAGCCAAAATAAGGAGATTTTGTTAATAATTCATTGAGGTTTTACAATAGAATTAGAAAGTTGCAGAATGCTCATTAAGCATGATCGATTGTCGTGATAGCTTTGAAGTAGGCGTCTTTCATATTAGAATCTAGTTTCACATCAGAATGATGCATCGTATTTGATGGCGTTGAACACGCGAGTGTGTCCACTGTCATTTAGACAGAATTAACAGAAACACGGCCATTGCCAATCACCCTGTACAACACCCCAGTGGAGCAACGGTCATCAGGAAGGGCCTTATTTTTCGAGTTGAATCATTTCGCCGACCACCAGGATGTATTATATATCAAAATGTTCACCCTGATGTGGGGAATATAAAAACTGAGTTAGCAAGAAAAAAATTATGTGCGAACTGAGATTTGGGGAGAGCCACTTATTTTCGTATATAATATAAGTGAAAACGTTAATTGAACTATAGGAATAACATTTCACGTTATGTCTTGGTCGGAAACTCACCTGAACTGTATAGTATACTCGTGCTCACATGTTATATGTGTAAGTGTGTTATCTCAATGTGCTAGGGTTCATTTTTGGGTAAAAATCACCCTTTTATGTGAAAAATGAGAGTTCTGGAATCCACCAAAAACATATATTTCGTCAAATTTGTTTCTTGCTAACTCAGTTTTCATATTCCTCATATCCGTGTGGACATCTTGATTTATAATACGTCTTGGTGGTCAGTGATAAGGTTGACCTGATTTTTGTTTCTGTTGCTCCATGCCCGATTGCCATCAAAAATACCATCTTGCTTATCTTATATATATAATATATCATGGAATAATGATATCGAACCGATAAACCCATGTAATAATGACAGGTTTTGATGGTCAGATATTGACTTTCAAAAAAGCCAGTTTTGTGTTGTTTTTGTTTTGTTTTTTTAGTCTGGATATTAAAGAGCGTTCCTAACATATTCGTTTTGTTATTTTTGGATACTATTTTGTTATTCAAGGTCAGCCAATACTCCCAGGATTATATATAAAACAATATCCGATCGGGGTTACGATTAGATAACGTTCACGTCCCAAATACGTGACACACCAGCCAATACTCCAAGGATTATATATAAAACAATATAAAATCGGGCTTCACGATTAGATAGCCATTGATATTCAATCCGAGTAAGAGGTGCCACGCGATGATAGGATTGTATGATATAATGAGTATCCAGATTTAATCGAGGGGGTGATTATATTAACTAAATGACGTAGATGTTCAGAAATAAAAAAATCATTGTTTTAAAGGGCCTTTTTGTTTAAAATATCGTTTTTTAACAGAAGAAGTGATCTTAAAATGCGATCCCAAACCTAGAATAGGGCCCACCTACCCAGTAAGTGAATTTGACTTATTTGCGATAAAGTTGACCACTTGTAGAGTTGTAAACTGTTTCAGACAAATCCGCTATTTAGTCAAAAGTACGTTCTATCTTGGGTTATCGCCCTTCTGATTAACCCAGGATACTCATTTAGAAATGCAATCCTATATAACACCGCGTGGCACCTGTTACTCCGATTGAATACCAATCGAGGTCTATTCGTGACCCCCGATTACGTATCTTTCGCTATTAAATCGCGTGCATATTAGGTGTCTTGTCAGTGATACCTGTATTACGAATGACGTTGCCGGATGATTGCAATTAATTTCCACCTTTTGTTCGCCTCCAAGATTGGCTAATCGAGCTGGCTGATTCGGTGACCAATTTGGGGCTTTATTGCTCTCTAGAAAATTAAGTGTGGTCCACAGAGAGTATGATTTGTATTGCAATCAAACACATACACGGAAATAGAGACCATGTTTTAATATTGTTAGCGCATACGCATTCAACTATCGCTTGCATGTTACTTACTGACTATATATACTGCTCGAATACTTTATATTTTATTGTTTGTTAAATTTTGTCCACGTGTTTTGCGTGTAGACGTAAACAGTCAGTGAGTGAGAACTTTCCTTTTGGAGTTTATATAGTCTGGGGGTGCAGCTGGAAGTTACAACGTGGATGCATTCCCCCAACGGAGACCAACTACACCCATGTTCCTGGGACGGATTGTCCGACAATATCCAACAATTCGAATACGCGGATTTGTGTTGTACTCGAGAGACACCACACAACATACTGCACTCGGGTCGAGATTCGAGTTATATTTGAGAGACATGCACCACTCACATGATCCATGCACATGCATGGGTAGATATGAGAGAGCGTCCAATGACGTTCAAAAACGCGGATTCAAGTACATGGGGACGAAGCGCGTACACGAATGCTGAAGTTGAATTTTGAAGGCGTAATACAATTACCGCTTTACCAAACACAAATGGCAGAACAGACTAAAACACCAATATCCACAGAGAATTGCGACATTGAGAGTTATGTTCTTTTGATAATAATCAAAACAATTTATGGATCATACTTCTTAGCTTTTGCCAAGAAAGAAATGAATTGAATAATTCAAATTAGACCCATGATATCATCTTAACGATTGTGTTGTAATTGATTGTCTGTGAAGGTATTTTAATCATAGGCAACATCTGTTCTTTATTCAGTATACAGTATACCCGCAGTATATGATAACATTCGCCAGTATACTTTCTCGGTTTTTGTGTGGGTTGATTACTATTACAATCCGTATTCCGGTGACACATGCATTTGCCTTCCCGAGTGAACTACCGATGGTTCATAATCTTAGATATGAAATGCATCAGAGAATTCACATTCGACCACTTGGCATATATCGAATACGTTACTAATGAGTTGTCCAACCATTGAATTCCACCGCTTGAGTCCAACTTCGGTAACAATTCTGACCTTTGAAAACTATTTTGGATTCACCTGCCGGTGGAAGGAACCGAGATAAGGATACAATAGAACTTGATGGTGCGAGTCATTGTCGCTTTATGGCATGTGCCTGTCATATCTCGCAGATTGAGACGGACCTTACCACTCAGCAGCCAAAAGGCCCCTATCGCACCATCCCAACAGAGACTACCACTGAGAAAGCATTGGGGTTTGATGCGCTTTTGATAATAATCTAAATTAGACCCATGACATCTTCTTTACGACAATGCAACCACAAACTGTGTCGTAAATTAGTGTTTATGAGACGAACGGAGGACCAATTGTAGAATAAAACAAATGAACCATCATCCCACAGTTCGCATCAACATGCGGTATAGTCAATAGAATTCAATGCACGGACAATAGGAAATTCCCATCGCTGTGCAATGCACAATTGGACTTCTACCCCGACCTATTCTGACAGACGCAGTCCAGCGATTCAGAATGAATATATAAAGCAATACTGGGATTGTTGTGTGGCTAGTATGTCAATCAAAAATAGTATTCTGCATGGGCCAACTCTGATCCATATTAGCCGTCAAGTGGGCGTGTTTTATCGAAATGAGATGGATGGCGTTGGTAAATAGATGGCCGTGCATGAATCACAAGAATACAACAATAATATCGAATCAGGGAAAATTGTTTCACTTGCGCGTTATCTCAGATTTGATTACAGTAATAAACGAATTAAATATAGTGATAAGGAAAAATACGGAACGGAAAATAAATACGGAAGATGCTGAACATGGCAGGCGGACTGGATGGACTTAATGATCAGGATCTCAACAAGTCGGCGTTTATGGAGCTAGGGCAGGGTTCGATGCATCACCCTGGGATGGGACCACACCCAGGATACTCCATACGATCCTCGTACCCCTCATATGCACAACATGAGGGTATGATCCAGGCCTCCCAGGGAGCACGTCCGCAGTTAACGTACCCTTTTCATATGAACAATGTAGCGCACGCAGGATTTCACAACCCTCCACCTCCGACACACCCGTTTGCTATGACGCCATACGACACCCCGTCACCTACGATTGATGGTAAGTACATCTTATATACATGTATAATTATATACTCTGTGTTTTTGTTTCTATAATGCGTATATACCGATTTTTTTATTATTTTTGTTTACATCTTTTGTTTTATTATTTAATGTTATATATGTACTTAATATACCTTATTTGTTTTTGTAAAGTCGAAAATATATCTGTTTCCTTAAAGTTTAACAGTTTCTAGAATATATAACTGGTTTGATTCGTTCATAACATAAGACAGAATATGGTTAGCATTAGATGAATCATGAACATATGCCTATAGTATATTTATGATATTTACGAGGTTCTGGGAGCCATTTTTTGGTAACTATTTGTTAGTTCTTAGTTCGATGCTAGTGTAGAAAATCTCAATACCAATATTTATTCTCCTGGAGGTTTATATTATGTAGAGACATTGGCACAACAATAACTTTGCTCAGTATACGTGAGTCAAGTTTATGAGAGGTGTGCATAAAACAATATTTGTAGAAAAAATAATGGTAATATAATATTAAATATTTATAAAACAAATATATTTCTGTAACTTGAAATCTAAAATCCTGAATGCACCTTTAATGTTTCATGTGAAAATTATACCCCATAGATCCAAATGTTGATCTATCGGCTCATGTTCTGTGCTTCGTATTCCCGTGCGTGCGTACACTCTAATATTCAATGTGGAAAAACTGTACATTGTTGTAAAATTACGCAGTCGTGTAAACTGTTGCTATATCATATTATCAATTACCACTTTCATTAACTAAAGTAGAACTAACAATTACGTTGCAATAACAATAACTATATTTAGTTAGTGTGAACCTAGTTTGCGAGTGACCTGCATATCATAACAATATTTCCACTTTTTCAAAAAAGCAAAAGCAAAAGAATATTTTATAAAATAAATGTTTTGGTAACTTGAGATATTTAACCCTGAATGAACCTTTAACATTTATTGTGAAAATTCAAATGTTGATATATTGGTTCAGTTACTCTGTTTTGTATGCATCCGTACACACACTATAATGTGCGATGTGAAATAAATCTGTACACGGTCGTCAAATTACAGTAATGCCCTAAATAATCGACTCCTTAACCACAGAAGAATTATGGGTAACTTTTCAGGATTTAGTCGGAAATATGGCTTGTTGCCATTTATTGGAAAGCTCTCACAGGATTATTTGTAGATATGGCTTGTTGCCATTCTTTGGAAAGTTCTCACAGAGAGCTTTCCAATGAATGGCAACAAGCCATATTTCCGACTAAATCCTGAAAAGTTACCCATAATTCTTCTGTGATTAAGGAGTCGATTATTTAGGGCATTACTGTACGTATAGTCGTGCAAACTCTTGCTATCTCATATTATCAATTACCACATTCATAAAATTACCCGGCGTGTACACACAGATATAGTGGAGTTCCCAGATATACGTTAATTTTACCCTTCAACTATTTTAAAATCAGATCAATACAGCCCTTTTATTTTCCTTTGTTATCTCATAAAACTAATTAAATTTCATAAACGTAATCTAATTGATGCTTGTGTTTGTTTGACAAGCAATCTAATTGGTTGTGTTTGATATGACAAATGGTGCTAACGCATAAGTTTGATACATTTAATATGACATTTATATTTGTAATATTATGTTAAAAATCACAGAAATAAAGTTTAAAATAATCCATAAATATTATATACTCAGTGCGATTGATGATTATGTTAGTATTAGCTGCATAGCTCTGTATAGCTCTGTATAGCTCTGTATAGCTCTGTATAGCTCTGTATAGCTCTCATGAACATGAATCAGTTTAGTATTAGCTGTATAGCTCTCATGAACACGGTAATCGACTCTAGCCAGATATAACTTTTAAATTTTCGACATGCATGCCATTTCTTTCAAAGTAAAGCAAACATGAGCATAACACTCTCCCAATACATAATTAAATGCTATCAGTATCAATGTTCAACTGTGTCAATAAAACATCGCCTTGGGACTATGATTCAACCGCAGAAATATAAATAAATAAATCCGGGAAAGGAATCCAGATTGGCGATACAAACTTTCCTTCAGTATTGTTATACCTCCTCCAGGTATTATTGTTGACCAATAATTATTTGTAACTGTAATCAAAATACAAATATATATATATAAATATATCTTTTCGTCGTGTAAATAGTCGTTTGCACCGTTTCTATAAAGCCACTTGGCGACGGTTTTCGCTCCAAAATACACCAATAGATATTCGCTTTTGAATTTGTACGGGTATCAAAATAGGTCGATACATACACCAACTACCTTTTTATGAACATTATATGTCACAGAAAGACGTATTGAAGTCATAAAAAATACAACTTCGACACGATGTTTGGTTCCCAAATCAAAGGACAGTCATTACGCATGGGGCAGAAAAGGGCGCCCCGTGTTGGTCTATTCCTGATATGGTAATAAATAAAGAGCGTTTCTTTAACTTCTGGTCGGAAAATGACTGTGACCACGGGAAATATTTCTCGGAGCATATGTTATACCGGTATATAGTTCGTGTATTTATCAACCTATCTTACATCCTGTTCCAAATTACGTAGACAAAAATGGGAATATCGAATGAGCCATGGCTCTTTAATATATATCCATCAACATAAGATCACCAGTACACTAGTATGTATATCATAAGTGATGCCAGTCCACGATTATATATCTCATAAGCGATATCAATGAATAAATCGGTACGCGATTATATCGGAGAAGGGAGTAAGAATATGTGAGAAATACAACACATACTCAGGGTACGTTCATACACTGGCAAGATTGCATGGCATTTTATGCAGTCATCTTCTAATAGAAAACACCATGTGACAAAATATGAACGGCAACATTTTAACCTTAAAATGCATGTACATATATGCTTAATTCTTACGAGATAATTGCATGCTATTTAGAGGTAAATATCGATTGCATCGCTACTAGTTTTTTTTACTTCTCATGTAGTTATATTCATATTCGGTTTTGGCACCCCCCACCCCAAACCCCGAACCCACTCATTTGTAAATGTAAATATGTTTAACCTATATATGATTTTGAATCTTTCTTTCACCATTTTGTATGAATAATATTATTGTAAACAGGGAGAGGGGCAAAGTAAGTTTTGTAACTTGTCCCCAATCCCTTTTGTATTATTCGATATACAAATAAAATATGTTTAAAGTATGTAGTTATAGCTGTGGCAGAGATGGATTTTATTTGCATCATTGCATGTTGCTGTTCATATCCTGACACCATATGGTTTTATGTGATAAAATGCCTGCAAAATATGCCATGCAAACTTGCCAGTGTATGTACGTACCCTTAGTTGAAAAGGCATAAATAACGTTTCCCGAAAGTATATATCCGTACAATGCTGTCAGCTCATGTCCCAGTACGTTTTCCCATGGTGCAGGGTTACTGGATCTTACTGGGTAAAAAATAAGACAGTGACACAAATAACGGCAAATCTACCATTAAGCATAACACTGTACTAACATCCAATGAAAAAAAAAACGAAATAGGTCGTCTATTATGCATATCGTTATTACCAAGTTATTATGATATGACGAGATAAGTATTCTAGGCAATAATCAACATTGTTCAGCTCTAACGTGCGTTATCGCGGTACCTTCTATATATGAAGTGAACACATGTGGGTTTGAATGACAGGGGTATATTCTCAGGTGGACATCCGTTATTCAGTAGCGCGTAAAGAATAGCGAAAATAACTCTATATTTCGGTGTCTTATGGTATATGTTCATACACTCGCAAATTTGCCAGCCATTCTTATGCGGTCATTTACTTATAGAAACCTACAATGTGCCAGAAACTGAAAATGCTTATAAAATGCATATGGACCACAGCTAACTACATGAAAAGTAAAAACTATGTACATGTATTTCCACTATATAGTAGCTATGCTATCGAGATTTGCCTATAAAGAGCATGCAATTTCCTTACAAGGATAAATCATACATGTATGTTAAGTCAATGTGTAAGTATAGCACCGTTACAAGCGGAACTTTTTACTTTTCACGTTAGCTTTGGTAAATTTGCATTTTACATACATTTTGCCAGTGCATGAACGTACCCTTAAAGGGGATCAATAGCTAAGTCACGAAGGACCAATTGCCAACTGCAATGCAGAGCTCAGTCCACTCGCTAAGCTGATCTGACCACTGCCACCATGTATACAAGATATCATGAAATATTAAAAAAAAATTATTCAAGACTTTAGTCGGTTGCAATTCATGTTGATTTGGTTCGGCCAATCTCCAAATGAATATGGAAGTTCAGTTTCTCAGAATAATGCAGAATGAATTGTAGCTGACAAAAGCCAAATCAAATTGTAATACTTCCTAACATTATGTAAACGTGATGGCAGTGGTCAGACCAGCGTAGCGAGTGGACTGAACTTTGCCTTTCAGTTTGGTCAATAGATCATGCCATGAATATATACTGTGGCTAACGCCCGTAGAGATCATATTCCACCGGTACAAAACCTGGGAACTTATTGAAGTTTTGACAGGGAACCTTATAAAATCGAAAAAATAACAAAGGGAATATATATATTTGTTATTATCTCTTTCGTAATAATGTACTTCACTGTAAGTGAAGGTCCGAACTCGAAATTTCACGATTTAAGTGACTTTGTGAGCGATGTTGCTTTGCGTTTCTTACAATTATGGAACTTTTCCTGGGTAATTAATTCAATGTTTATTGCGATATCGGCTCACAAAGTCACAGAAAAATATGCTATTTCGAGTTGGGACCTTTATATACAGTGAAGTACACTATTAAGGAACACAGATAATCACTAAGAAATATATTCCCCGTGTTATTTGTTTGTCTTTATAAGGTTCCCTGTCAAAACTTCAAAAAGTCCCCAGGTTTTGTACTGGTGGAATATGGTATCTGCGGGCGTTATAGCCATATATAGCATAGATTCATGACATGATCTATTTGGTCAATTACATGATATATACCGTTTATTCCCCGTATGATTTAACATTTATTTAGCGAAATTGTCGTAATCAGAACGTCCGATTACCAGTCGAATAAAACTATAAAAATAACCGCCAACTTCATATATATCCAACATATCCTCATGGAAATATGTTAATAATGGACCTAAATATTCACAATGGTTTCATATTGGAGTTGGACTTATTTGATTCTGAAATAAGCCCAGTGTAATTTCAATTATCCACATGAGTGAGATAGACGCTCTTTGTTTTACGATATTAGGAATACGCTATAGCAGGAGACGCTCTTTATTGCATGTTACACGATGGAGATACATTGGGCCTAATGTGTTCTAAAGTGTATTACGTACATGTTAATAATTATTGTTGTGGCATATTAACCCTTTACCCAACAAACCGGCCAAAAATGGCCAAATAAAGCTGCAACAGCCTAAATTATCTTGGGTCTGTCTCAATAAAACCATACAAATATGGATATCATTAGAACCGGCTCATTGACCATATTGTGATGGTTACAGTTATGCCCTGTGCCAATGCATTCTCTTATATATGCGAGTCGACCATAGGTCGCCTCGCATATATAAGAGAATGCATTGGCCTAAAAAAAAAATTCTTACATTCTTTAACAATTTTTTAATTTTTAATGTGTTAAGCCAATGCATTCTCTTATATATGCGAGGCGACCTATGGTCGACTCGCATATATAAGAGAATGCATTGGCACAGGGCCGTTCTACTGTGGCATATTAAGTCCGTAAAATACCATTTAACGTATTTATGGGGAGTTATTTTGATAAACTTTTTTACACGCCTTGTTGGCGGCATTTATGTACAACACTATCAGAATCAAAATAACGACATAGAACCAATGTACCATGTTAATCAACCGTACTTTCAATCTTCAAGCAACATAATCGAAATTGGTAAACGTTTTATCCCGATGCAGCAAGCCATGCTTTTGGTTTTGAAAATTTAGAAATAAAAATTCGATCTAGGCATGTCCCAGCTATATATATACTCTTATGGCAATAATTCTAATATGATGGCACGTTTATTTCTTTTCCTCATATTGAAAATGGAAAAAATTAGATCATTATGACTATATAAAATATTGCTGGAAACCAAAACTATATACTTTCCTCCACAAAGTAAGGAGGGAATTATTTTGTATCCCTTGATTTTAAATTGCTTCTGAAAGCAAGTATACATGTATCTCATATGTTCTATCCGATTTTGTCCAGATGGAGAACGCGTACATATAATTATAGTACATGTAGTTCCATGTGGTGTATCTTTAACCAGGATTCCGGATCCGGATGGAGATCCGACCCACTTTTAAAATTGCTCAAAAGTCGTATTACGTGTAGATATCACAATGTCTTACGGATATACACTGTGAGCTCCGCTAGCAACCAGCCACCAGGATAACTTTCACTATATGCCTCCATTCTTGAAGACACTATTATAGTCTGTCTGAGATGTGCAAAAACGCGGATTTTTGTCCATGAGCCCAAATTGGGGATATTTCGTTATATTAAAAATCTTTTCCGGAATCCTTCGGGCTATCGCACATAATGTTAGCCACCCACAACAATCACCCTAAACAGTTATCTTTCCAGTGTTGAATGTATAAGTAAAACCTATATATAATGTACATGCTAGAAAATAAATAGGCATGGGACTATACATGGGATTGGTGTAAAACAGGATTTCGTTCGAGAAAAACACAGATTCTTATCCGGGATGCCCAATATTAATCACCCTCTGGTCGCAATCAACCGGTGTCGAATATGAATGAACAGCTAATAATAATACAATAAATATCCCACCACATATGCGTTCATCACATGTCTCATTAACTTATGACTCGTGGGTTATCGTTTGTTTCATATGGCTGTGCAAACAACGGAGTGGGATTTGCACCAGGATAGCGATCCCAATCCGCCTCTCAAATGACATCACTCCGTCGGCATCCCACATTGTCCGATGTTCACATTAATAAAGCATTTAGTGGGTAATTATACTTAAATTTTAAGGAACAGTGCGCGTGATATTTCGACCGTAGACCGCGCACGCGGTTGGGACAATTTTATGACATTTAAACCGAATAATTTCGACACAAAATGAGCAGCAATTATAATTTCACAGGATTGTGCCCTTTAAACAGCGTTGTTTCATCCGATTCGACTTTGTAATCCTCAACCAGATTCCGTGCATTTAATTTACATTTCGTAAACTCTGATTGAGCGAACGAGATACATGTATGTCGCATATAAATGTATCTTCGAACCTTGGTCGACATAATATCTGAAAAAAATAGACTTACATGCAGTTTACTTTTGTGTTATTGTACCGCTTTATGAGAAGCGTTGATTCATCCATTTTGAACGTTACATCTGTTTTCACACGAATGGTCTTCGTTGAGTTATGGGTGGATGGGTGGATGTGCATTCAATGCCTTAAATGTATACATGTATATTAATATTAAGTGTACTATATATTATATCATTATGAACATGTTAAATGTGCTTTTGTCATGTATTTGTATTTAAATTTGTTTATCTCACATTCCATATTTATTGGTTTATTGAGATTAAAGAAATTGTAATTGAAAATTGAGTTATAGTCATTAACACAGATACTATTTGGAGATACTATATATATAGTCCCTGTACAGTTATCAAGCCTGGCAGACTGGAGCTGTCTGATATCTATCTACGGTTCCCCGTTGTGTCTTGTTGATTAAGATATCATGTTATAGTAGAACGCACAGTAACAGAGGGGGGGGGGGGGGGGCATTGTTATGGTCTTAGTCAATCGCGATTCCTAAACATTCGAGGCCATACCGAAAGTCTTAATGATTTCTGAAGTTAAAACATACCCATAATGCCCAAAATAGTATACATTATAGATTGCACATAAACGATACATTACTTCAATTGAAAGACGGAATTCCAACAGATATATATATCGAACCTATTACGCCAAATTATACACATGCATGTATATATAATCTATGTTAAATGCATGGACACGAAGATGTTATACAAAGTATAATTATAACAAACTGTCCACACAAATTCTGGGATAATAAAATCCATGCCACCGCCAAATTAAGTTGCAATACAATGTATGTCATTGAAAACAAATACACCAATTAAGTAATTGTTCGTGTTTGTCAAGTCCTGATCATAATTTTGAAATACTTATAGACATGTGAAATAATTATGCATTGGTATACCTACAACATAGCTTATCGTTGTTACCCCATCAGAAATAATCTAACCAGAATCTTTATTGAACAATGCACAAAACGCACGTTTATTTTGACTATCTGAGGCTATAAACTATATAACTTAAATAAGTTTTTCAGAGGCATATATAGTTCGTATATATGTATTGACCTATGCAGAATTCGATGAATGCAAGTAACAACTGTTTAATTTTAGAAATGGTGGAATTTGTTTTTGGTGCGAAACATTCATATTTTAAATTCAGGATGAGTCTCATGCCACCATTATACTGTTGTTATCGAAATTAACCACCTCAAAACATATTTGATAATATAAAAATAAATTATCAGTCATAGTCACTATTTCACTATTTTATGTTGTAGGGAAATCTCGATAAAACGAGTTTAAGTCTTCCACAGGCATAGAATACTATACAATTAATTTAAAGTCCCGTTGTCGACTTATTTCAGTGAATAAAACAGATAAGTTAGTACCCAAATAAAGATGTAATAATAATATAATAATCAATCACATCGACTGTGCCAATTCAAAGAACACACCGTCTAAATGACGTACATTAATGCTCTAATTAATCGACCCCTTAACCACAGCAGAATTATGGATAACTTTTCAGGATTTAGTCGGAAATATGGCTTGTTGCCATTCATCGGAATGCTCTCGTCGAGAGCATTCCGATGATGGCAATCCTGAAAAGTTACCCATAATTCTGCTGTGGAAGAGGTCGATTAATTAGAGCATTACTGTACCTTCCAATAATTCAATTTCGCATGTCAAAACGATTGTTATGTAAACATTACTGTTAGTTTAAACATATTTTATTGTATCATTAATGTACAATTGGGATTGGGGCACAAGTTATACAACTTAAATAGCTCCTCTCTCCAAAAACATTACTGTTACAGTAGACTTACCGACAAAATTCCAATAAGATACCAAAATTTTATATAAAAAACAATTCGCTATAAACATTGGAATAGATCAAAGAATTGAAAAATAATCTAAACACCATATTCATACTATAATATTTGAACTTACTGCACAATTAGTGATTTTTGTTGACTAATCACCGTGACTGTAACATTTTTGTTAAACAGAACAATGGTTTCAACACTCGAAATTTCGTTATTGTGATGTTTTTACAGACCTTAATATTGTTTGCACATTTACGCACTGCGAGTACATTGGGTTCCTTTAAGGTTCCAGATAGCCTAGTGCCTTCGACTTCAAAACTAGCATGTGTTCTATTTTGTCTCATCTGCATGGTTTCTAACGCATTTGACATGGTATCTATAAGTGCGTGAAAAAAACCACATATTTTGCTTCAGAAAATATTCCACGGGCCCAGTTGATTATTCAGTATAGTAGACAATAATGGATGTTGCCATGATATGACAAGCAAAAATGAAGAGCGTTCATATCGCTTATTTGAAATAGTTCACAATTCCGCTGAGAAATAGCCTTGCTGTACGTGAAAAATCGACAACGAACCCTACTTTTATAGAATTTATACACGATTTATATTCAGTTTAATTTACTGTGTTTACGAAATGTTTAACATTATTGTCATTTTTCAGACAAGTCGCATTTAGAAGACCACATGAGATTAAATGGAAAAGGGAAGAAAATGAGGAAACCGCGCACCATATACTCCAGCCTACAGCTTCAACAGCTTAATAAGAGATTCCTGCGCACGCAATATTTAGCTTTACCTGAACGGGCCGAGCTAGCTGCCCAGCTTGGCCTTACACAGACACAGGTATGCAGATGTATAGTTTTTATTTTGTATATTTTATTCACTTAATATTAAGGGTATGTTCGCACCATGGCAAACTTGCTTCGCAATTTTACAGGCAAATATAGAATATAAACTAATTACAAATTACATTTGCACCACCCGCTTAATACATGCGCATGCAGTGAGTTCTAAGTGATTTATTTCAAGATACTAGCGGCGTTGGCGGTGGTATGCTGTTAAAATATTCACCTCCGTCAAAAACCGCCATAAACAGAAATAATAGAAAAATATCGACAGACCTTGTTCTTATGCCAATCAGAAATATGGCATAAACAGTACGTTATTGTCAAATGTTTTCCCTTTGTTATGTGTAACAAAAGCAAAAAACGTTACAGAACCTGGCTTTTGTTTAGATCCTGATATGGTAAACATAAAGAGCGTTATTTGTTACTGTTTTCCTGATATGAAAATAATAAAGAGCGTTTATATCATATGTGTGTGATTAAACAATAGAATTGCGCCGTGTTGTATAAACAGAAACAAAACTTATGTACCACGAGCAGTCTCTTGTTTATACACCATCGTACGTATATATACTATACATATACTATTTACGCGCTGATTATGTTTGGCATATGAACAAATCTATATTTGTTTTAATATTCCTTCTGTTGATGGCGATTTGAACAAATATGAATATTTCTGCAACGAACGCCGCCCGTGCCTTTAAGATATTACAAAATTAACATTAAAGACATATTATGGACTTGATCGGGTGCGTGAAACTGATAAGTTATTATTCAGGCGTTATGCCAACTGGATAAATGTTGCATTCTACTATATAACATCGCCGAAAATCTCAGGCAAATCGTCCGTACCACTTCAAAGAACACATCGTCTGACCAATGCTCAATTGTAAATGTTTACTTTTCTATTCGGGACGCAACTATCGGAGATAAACTATAAGGAAAACGATTTCGCATTCGAGAGTCACTGCATTTAATAAATATTTAAGAATGACATTTTTTTAAAGTAACTACTTTGAGCAAGATTATTCTCCATTTCTATTTGATCACCCTATCGGAGTGTTTTACATCACTTTAACAGATATATGGAAAGAATCAATCGTGCAATCACTCGTGGTATATCATCGTTGTAATAAGCAACAACACAACCGCTGATATGCATATTGTCCATCATTAAATTATCACTCAACAGTATATGCATGCTATAGTTATATGAAGAATTTCCAAGAAATCATCGTGAAAATGGGTTCACATAAAACCTAAATATTCACATAGGTTCATAACTGATTTGAACTGAAATAAGCTCACAGTGAGCTTATACCCGTTATTCCAGTGTCGCAGTAAAAACTCACTATAAAGAGCGTGTCTGGTAGGTCGTGTCGATGAAAAAAGGTTGATTAAATAATGCCAATATGGGTTTATTTCGTATTGATATATATAGCCCCAGGTTGGATTGTTTTAAAACCCCCCGTTTTATCTATAGGTTCAATAGAGCTTAATTCAGATTCAACTAATGCCGATTCGGGCTTATTTTTGTTTGTGAAATCAGTTCAAAATGAGCTTATTTTCAGGAGAACAGGCTGATAATTTTATGAAAATTTCCTATGCGATTTTGCCATCGGTGAGAACGTACCATAATGCGACTCGTACTCTTCAGTGTTCAAATATAATAATGTAATATGTTTTCACGTGCTGTTGATCATAATTGATCACCAAATACGCAAAAGATATATAAGCACACTCTATATGTCTCGGGAAAACACATGGAATTAAGTCTTAAAGATACGGGCGGCGTTGGCGGTGGGTATGCTGTTAAAATATTCACCTCCGTCAAAAACTGCCATAAAAAAAGTAATAGTAAAAGTTCTTATACAATCAGAAATATGGCATAAACAGTATGTTATTGTCAAGTTTTTTTCCTTTGTTATGTAAACAAAAGAAAAAACGTTACAGAACCTGGCTTTTGTTCAGATCCGGATATGGTAAACATAAAGAGCGTTATTTGTTACTGTTTTCTTGATATGGAAATAATAAAGAGCGTTTATATCATTTGTGTGTGGTTAATCAATAGAATTGCGCTGTGTTATGTAAACAGAAGCAAAACCTCTGTAACATGAACAGGCTCTTGTTCGCGTACACCATCGTACGTTTGGCATATGAACAAATTTATATATATTTTAATATTCCTTCTGTTGATGGCGATTTGAACAAATATGAATATTTCTGCAACGAACGCCTCCCGTGCCTTTAAAATTTATCGCATCGGAATAAATCACAAAGTTCCTCAGGGTGAAATATCAAAAACGTTCAATGTTATAGTCTGTCCCTGGTATGTAATATTAAGAAATGTTTATATAACTTGTGTGCGAAAAGTTGAAACAGCCAAGATATCTCTATAACATATTGGAGTATATATATAGTTCATTAAATTAGTCTTCCGTGCGCACGGTCACTACCTATATCCGGTTAGTCAGAACAAAAGTGGGAGATTCAGTTATCTATAATATAAGTGGGTAATAATATTCAATATGATAACTTTGAGGCACGAATATTGCGAGTCGCTTTAACTATTTATCCATTGTATTCTTTATGTTTTATCTCCCTTTTACTTTACTGAAAAAATATATATATAATTCCGGTAAGTTTTGTTGTCGCGCGAACACTTGATCAAGACGTGCGAATAAAAAAATATATAAAAACGTAGGAATACATGGTATTTGCGCATACAATAATATTACACAAATAAACAAACAACATCATTCCTTTTATACGAATAACTCGTGATTTGTTAATTTCTTTTTTCTGTCGGGAATTATCAATTACGTTCGGTTGTAATGTAAATATTAATGTTTAAATCTTTAACGCGCATGCAATTTTTCAGCAGCCTATAGACTTATAAGATAAAAAATATATATTAATAACCAGAGATATAGAGATTAGAGAACACGATATATATAATACACGCGATGAGCATGTTATGTGAAAGTTATCAATAAGTCGTTTTTTTCTGAAGTTTGTCCGTCTTAGGTACATGTACCAATCTATTAATTTGTGGAAGTAAAACGTCTGAGGCCAGACTGAAACCGGTTTTGAAAAAAAAACAGGAACACTGTGGTGTTTAAATTTTTATAGAGTTTTAACAGAGGCTTTGTTTTCCGTCTTATTTGCAGTAAAATAATATGTTTATAGTATCCCGGCTTATCACTTGAAATAATGTTGTTTCATATCTATCACGGGACCCTTATACCCGTATATTAATTCCGAAGCGGTAACACTATACATCTATACCTACCACTCCTGTGGACATTTTCTTCACAGACGTACATGTATGGAGATGAATAATATATTTATTTCTCCATTTGTATTCACAATCAAAATAGACATGCAAATTTTAGTCTTAAACCACGTATGCACCTTTACAAAATCGCCTGCCGTCACATTGTTATCATGACTACTTGAAATACACACCATGCAGACGTGAAAATGGAGTGTCAAAATTCTAGCGGCAATATCGAGAATAATGGACATAAAAATAAGAACATAAGAACTCATGTCTATACGGCACTAAATATTTGCCCTTACCTGGATAAAATGGTTGCGTTGTCGACAAGACATTCGCCGATATGATATGCGTTTGCTATGAATATATTCCACATAATTTTCACATATCCATTACTTTTTCGAGAACGGCGAACATTTTGTCTTTGGTTATCCATGCCAACGTAATGTTCTTCCAGTAAACATAACGTCATTCCCCATAACAAACTCATGATTACAAAGACCAACGCAACTTATTTTTAATTCCTGTAAATCCACAGATAAGTTTATCAGAATTATTGAAGGAATCATAATCCGTTATTTCTATTTCCAAAATTAACAACCATTGTCGAGTATTTCCATTTCTTCAAAATGGAAATTCGTGGCGCGATTTCTCATCGTATACATGTGGTGACATGATGCTCTCGCAAACGATCCAATTCCGAATTTTGAGACTCTCCCTGCACAATATATTAACATTTCTGCAATGAAATTTAAATTCCAGTCACCCGGGACTATTCAAAACAGCACGATATTGTTCACAATTTCTGCAGTCAAAAGCACTAGTTAATTGTATGCGAACCATGTTATTATAATTTGACAACTTGGTATCACAATTTTGAGAGAATTTTCCAACTGGTCGTAGCATTTCAGATAATCCTCAATCGTGCCCTCAAATGCTTTTAAATTGAACCAATAATTCCTTATTCATATCACCGAAAATGTCCTTCCTCAATTTTTCTGAGAGAACAACTTGAATTCGGTTGGCCGTCAATTTCTGTCATCATCTGCATTTCATATATCCAAACACTTCACTTGGTTGACATACCATGTCCTCGTGGGTCCTTGGTTGCCTATGGGTTAATGTTTTATTGAACCCACCGGTAGCAGTACACCTAAACAATTCCATGAACACCAAACAAGCGGTCTGAGACCTAGTCCCAGGTGAGATGGTTTGATTTGTACGGCTCAGTCTGGGCAATATTTATACTTATCTGGAACTGCAATTTAGAAAATTGCAAGGAAAATAAATGTAGCTTGGGACTCGCTATTTACTATTTAGATTGCAGTTAACTATTAGCTGAGACCTGATCAAAATTCCCCTTGATTATATGCAATTTTCTGAATTGGAAAAGCTTTAAATTTCTTAATAGAGCTTGATTAGGCGTTTTAGCTTATCAGATGAAATTTATGTGACAAGATCGCCTCGGTTAGTGGATGCAAATTGTGTTGTGTTTACGAAACTATGGCTAACAATAGGGCTGGTGAAATCGTCATCGATTTTGTGTAAGACTGATCGGTGGGATAATCACCCGTAAAGGCCTAATTAAATGTTATGCTCTCCCTTTTTTAGCGGTAAATGGCAAAATGGGCGACTGACTAGAAGTGAAAATTGCGGCCCACGGATGATTATTCAGCAATCACTAGTATCGATAGCTCTGCAAATTACAAAACGAGATCTATGGGAATTTTCTCTCATAATTGATTTCAAAAATTGCACCTTCGATATATCGGCTGACCTTTATTGGCCAATTAATCCCGTCTGGTCGATCTAATCACGCAAGAATTCAAAGAGAGGCTAAAACACAAAAAGATAAATCAGCAATTGGCCGACATAAAGACATATAATTGTTGCAATTAAATTCGCTGAAGGACAGGGATTGAACGAATCGAAATGCGATTCTATAATGCGCTTGATAGGGGTCACAAATCTCTACACATATGACACTATCTCCGGGGCTTTACTTCACAGTTGCCACGTTAGATATAGGTTCTGTCAAAGCAAGCCGTGCAAATACTAGTAGGTCTTTCCAGGCATGAAGAACAACCGTTGACTTTTATCCCCACCACCGAATTACCAAAGCCAGGGATCAGAAAATGGATACTTGTTAGGCCATTTTGAACCGACTTGTTTTTTTTCAAATAAAATAAATCACCAAAAACCAACAACACCGCCGTGCACCACCAGGTAATTATTAATATATAAAAACACATCGAAATTCAATATTTTTTTATTTTCAACACATTACATATACAGAGTAGATGTTTAAAAGGGTAATGTACACTGAATCCAACCATTTTTGGGACCATCTCCTTTTATACTCAACACAATATTTGCAACAAAGGAACGAATTTGAGCCATGGATTAGTGCAAAATACACTCATTTACCATATGATCGATACAAATAACATGGTAATTATAATGAAAATGGCTCCAGCTATAAATTCATTTTCATTATAATTAGCATGTTTTTGCATCATTCATAGAGCACATGAGTGTAATTTGCACCAATCCATGGCTCAAATTAATTCATTTGTTGCATACATTCTGTTGAGTATAACAGGAGATGGCCCCATAAATAGTCGGATTTAGTGTACAGTCCCTCTTTAATATATATAAATACAAATTTTACACATGGTTCTGGGTGCAATTGTCCTGTTTGCGGAGTGGGGCATAAAGAGGAATAATTTGAAATGGGGGTATGTTTCATTATGTGGTTGATAATATTCAATCATGGGGGGGGGGGGGGGGGGTCTTGAAGCGATTTGGGCTTCTCGAATACAGCTGGATATGTTTAATTTGGTCTTGTGTAATAATATTTCTTGATATATTTTTTTTCGGATGTCCGAGAGATTTTGGCATGTAAGAAATATATGAAATTCGTCTCCTCATTCAAGTTGGCATAACGAGCTTATGATTTACTGAAGAGAACGTACACGTGTTTTATGTATCAAAGCTATTTGGACTTCTCATATAAAGCGGAAGAGGTTTATCAGAGTTTCCAGGTATTTGCATTTAAATAGGGCGTTCAGCTTAAGAGCGTTTGGTCTTGTGTAATAATATTACTTGATATATTTTTTTCGGATGTCCGTGAGTTTTTTGACATTTAAGAAAGAAATGAAATTCGTCTCCAAATTCAAGTTGGCATAACGAACATAAGTTTTGCTGAAGAGAACATACCCGTACTTTAGAATATCACGTAGTCAAGGGTTGTCACCGCCTGGTATGTTATAACTCTCCAAAATAATTAGTTGACCTCTGATTTTGGTTTTTGATAAAAACAGACATGGACTTTTTTTAATTTAACCAAATGGATATTATACACAATTCCATCGGTAGAATCAGAGATTTGGGGTAAATTCACACAGTGACTGTTGGTAAAATTGTCGTGAAAAATCTTCATCGGTGGCTATCTATATATTACCGACGTGTGAATAATACATGTTGATATTTATAACATAATACGTGTTTTCATTTGGGGCTAATGTCAGTTGTATCGAATTACTATAATCTCACTATATATGTGACCCGCCATATCAAATCCAGTCGTAAGTCGGGATTTATTTTACCCTGTGCCAATGCATTCTCTTATAGATGCGAGTCGACCTAACAATTTTTTACAATTTTAATAATTTGTTCTTGTATTCTTTAACAATTTTATAATTTCACCCATACAGAGCCCCAGACAAACACGAGCAGACGACACTCTTCTATATGCTTCTATATACATTGTATGTGTAATGGATGTTTTTTATTTTATGTCCTAAAAATTGTCAGAAACATTTATTTAAAACAAATGATAAAAAATTGTTAGGCCAATGCATTCTCTTATATATGAGAGGCGACCTATGGTCGACTCGCATATATAAGAGAATGCATTGGCACAGGGTAAAAAATCCCGACTTCCGACTGGATTTTATATGGCGGGTCACATATGTAGTAAACTGCTGGGGTATGCATTATATACGCGGTTTGTTGTTCATATCCTAGTAGATCATATCATGAATTTCTACTGTGACTACTCCTTAAATTTATATAGGGATCATAGTCCACCAGTTCAAAACATGGCATGTACATGTGTGTAGTACACGTGTAGTTACTAATTATTTGACTCGTGTACAGCAATATATTGTTCATTTCCTCCTTTCTGTGTCCGAATGGAGGTCTAGGTACGAATTATAACGAAGATTTGCATAATACGATATACCGCACGCGATAACACTGTTCACTTCTTGTTGTCGAAATCTCTAACGAAATATCTCGACGATAACATCTCCAAAGCTCAAGAACTTCAAAGAGACGGTCTCGATTATTATTCATTTCCCACAAAAGATCTCGGGGTTCATTCCACACAAAATGATCGTATGTGTCGCACACGGGGGATCGGTGAATAGCGGGTGGAAACACAAAAAGATCTTATCTATGAAGTCGAGCGTCTCCATGCTGAATATCACACACTTCCTCAGCAAAGGGATGCTGAGTTTTCGCGAGGTCAATAGCGCTATGACTCAATTGAAATGTTCCCACAACTACACATGCGCGAAATAAAAATTTATCGGGTTTCAATGAGTGATTTTTATTGAAATACATATCCGCGGTGCAGATCGGAGTTCATCCAAAGTTTTTTTTTGACATATCTTGATATGTTTAACTTTGATGTGTCCGACATGTCATGTACACCCATTTGTGGCACAGGCGACTTGGCATTGATGAGTCAAGGCCATATGCACAATCAATTTGTCACGGACTCGCGAAAATATTCTTAAAGAAACCAATATTTATTTTTGCTCAACTGCAACCTATGCATATATGTAGCGATTTTTGTTTGCACAAATGGCTAGTCGATGTCAGTCAATTTAGGACGTTTTCTTTTGACAAGCCCATGTTCATATACATGTAGTTGAATGAATGAGTGAATTTACTGCGAAGCCATGCAGGGTATATTTGGAACAGGCAAGGCATATATACACTATATAGATAACAGGTGACAGGCATAATGTATGCATGTGCATCTATGTGTACGAGCTGCATGTGTATACATTCAGATACATGTATATATGTGACAAATAAACATAAATTAATAGGTCTACCACTGTGTGTATATTTCGTACAACCGATGTCCCCATATATATGTGTATACATATGCTTGTGTGCGTTTAAACATCCACTCACATATATATGAATATATCACATATACTAATCGCTCATATATCTGGGACACATGACAGAACCAGATTTTATTTAAATTAGGAACTTCGTTGCGTATATATTTCTTGTAACCGATGTCATCACAAATGGGTACACTCTACATTTGTAGATATACATTTTATGTGATTGCTATGTCCCTATACAGCACCATAATCACTACTAATAACAACAGCAGCCATATACTTATCAACTAAAATATTCCAGGTATCTAGAACATGCGTTCAACCAAACCGCGTAATCTGAAGGCGAAGTGTTGAACGAATTAAGAACACCCGTTGAGGGGACAATATCGTGAATAATAGTGAATGTGGAAATCCTTTACACAGTTGAACGATATAAACGAATGTAGATCTGTTCATCTGACTCGACGGGTTTGTAAACGCTAAGACATTTTCTCGCTTCGATTTCTCGTTAGCAATTCACTTTCAACTTGTGTATGAAATTAAAACTAAAAATATATATATATAAATTATATGACAGAGTGGTTGATTATGCTTTTACAATAGTAGACGTAAACCATTTCCTTAGAGGCGTCCGAAACATTCCACAGCTATTCAAAAAAATATTTTAGAAAGCAAACATTTCACATACGAAAAACAGTCGTTACTACTCACGGAATGGCATTAAATCTATTGGAGAGGATATCGCGACCAGTAATCACAATCCATAATTCACAAATCACCAGACATCATCATCAACATTCTTAATATCAGATGTATATTATATCCGGTGCGAGAGGGGCCGCATTTATTTGTTATAACTGGTGTCCCGATGCCGTGTAACTTTTGTTACAATAGATAAATTTAAACCAAACCAAACCAACTAAAACATTAAGTCTTTGCAACAGTTCTGATAGCTGTCACGTACGATCAACGTTCCAATCTATTTTCTTGCAAAAGACAAAAATTATTGTTGACACACGACTACTGCAAATCGAAATTCACAATCAAATTTTGACAACATACAATATAAATTAAATAATGAGCAACATATTGACATTTTCGGATAAGATTATCAATTCAGTACGTTACTAACATTCGAATTTGAAGATCAGTGAACATAACTAAAACGGAAGTCGCTGAGATATAGTTATGATACATCTAATTCGTTTACCAGTTAGATTGGTGAACAATTGTTGATATATAACTACTAAATTCCAATTCATATCAAAATAGACAATCAAATGTTGCCACTTTCCTCGTGCAGTTAATGGGCAACATATTGACATTGTCGTTTCCTAGCCACAAATTGGAAATCTCAGAATTCTCCTGGGATATGGGAGGGCGATAATTACTGATGGATTATGCGATATATCGCTTCCTTTGATTCTCTCTCTGCCTGTCATACACAAGATAATTAAATCGCCAAAGTCCGCAGCGTGCAGCCATCTGCCTGAACCGTTTGTAGTCACACAAAGCGATCTCCCCTGAGATGACCAATTACGGCTTACCGCCCTCTGTTTTTGGTGCCCACAAACAATAGTCGATTCCCAGAAGGCCACGGGAACACACACAACTTATGTAATATACGACAACATTGTGACGATTATCTGTTTGAATTGAACTTTGGCCACTCATTATAAATGAAGAATTGGATTCCGAAATTGACACATTCTACACGAAGATGTCAAAATTTCAACTTTCGATGTCACAATGTATTATTAGAAGCTCAGACCGGGACACTTTGAAGTTTTAAGATTTTGAGAAGTCTTCTATTGAATTATTGTTATGAAATGTAGTCAGTCGGATATATTTTCATTCGTTTAGAACATTTTCCACCTTCGCCTGCCTATTGGTGTACGGAATACATTGATTCATTGGGTGATATGACAGCGAAATAATCATCAATTTGGCATTATTTAACATCAATATACGGTCTATATGGACATACAATGCTGTTTTAAAAAGCCCATATTGTCATTATTTAATCCACTTTTTCTCATTGGCACGACTTACCCGATTCACGCTCTTTATAATATGTTTTTCCTGGAGCCCGCGCAATTCAAACGAGTACGGATATACGCTCACTATGTGCTTATTTTCAAAATATTATCGGAGCAAGATGGGAATATTTATGCCTAATATGAACCTGTTTGCACGAGGGGGTGTTGGCAATTACAGTGCAATATGAACCTATTTGAATATTTATGCCGAATATTAACCTGTTTGCACGGGGAAATGTTAGCAACGTGTACACGAGGAACGTTAGATCATCGACACCTCTAATTAATCTCTATTTATTTGCAGGTCAAGATATGGTTCCAAAATAAAAGGTCGAAGTACAAGAAAGTTGTGAAACCAGGCCTTGGACAACCACAACAAAACGGAACAGCACAAATACAGGAACCATCACCGGATATGCATATCCATCAGCAATCGCAGTCCATGACTAGTCCTCACTCGCAGAGCAATCCGTTGGGATCGCCTCCTATACACGGTCAATCATCTCCGTCACCATCTGAACTTCACATAAAACAAGAACAGTCACACCTCCCGACACATCATAACATGACGCATCTTCCTCCTCAGTCGTCATCAGTCAGTCCTCAACCAAACTGGACGGAAATGAACTCAGCCTCACATGTGCCAAATGCTCAACTGTCTCAGTATCATCCGTACTGGTACTCTAATCAAATGACAATGCCGGAAAACCGGTCTCTTACAGGGTTATAACGTTTCCCGTGTTTCGTTATGAATAATATCTGTCTCACGGGAATATCGTAGCCAAAACCAAAACAAGGAGCGATGTTTCTTAACCTACGTTCACACACTGGCATATTTGACTGGACATTATTCTTGTGATTCGAATCCGAGGACTACAGAGTGGTAGGATTTGAGCGTCAAACTACATTATGACATGCACATTTTGTTGTAAACGATAAGTGAGATTTATCTATATCCATATGTTATTATATACGGCCGCTATTTGCCTGAAATTGTCTTAAATATCTGGCTAGAATATATAATCGGCGGAACTGCATAATTTTGTAGCTCTAATACGCTCATCAACAACACGAGACACATTCATTTACTCAGTAACTCAGAAATGTATCACTCAGAACAGTGAAATATCCATCTGTGAAGAACTGCTTGACAATTTGCCGGGTAATTTTTGCAGATGTGTGAGCGTACCCTTATATAGACAATGACCGTTTTGGACTTACTAGTCGGAAGCCCGTTTGATAGCAATTATCTCAGTGGAGCCGGGTGTTTCACAAAGTGGCTCAAATGACCGTTATAACGCCAGACATGTTATCAATAAATAGTTGAGCACAAATCATGAAGGTATATACATGCAAAAGGTTAGAGCAATGAAAGAATCGCAGACTTAAAATAGCATTTGGCGATATTTGTTCATATTACGAATATACTATTTTCACTGTAACAGTATTGTTCACATAAAAATGGTTTCAACATGTAAAATCTCGTCACTGGAGATTTTTCAATAATGCAAATTAAGAATAAATATGATATTTGATTAAGTAAATCGATATTTTCGAGATTTCTATACCCGGAAAAAATGTTTGACTGTGTTATGTATACAAGCGCAGCCCTGTTAAGATATGTCGGGCTCTGTCGGGATATGTCGGGCTCTGTCGGGATATGTCGGGCTCTGTCGGGATATGTCGGGCTCTGTCGGGATATGTCGGGCTCTGTCGGGATATGTCGGGCTCTGTCGGGATATGTCGGGCTCTGTCGGGATATGTCGGGCTCTGTCGGGATATGTCGGGATATGTCGGGCTCTGTCGGGATATGTCGGGCTCTGTCGGGATATGTGCAAATCGTTTTGCTATTACTGCATCTATACTTCCATTTTACCGTTCATGAAAATGGTGAATTCTTGAAAGCAGAATTTTCCATGGTTCACAACCAACCAGGCTATATATATACACTCACACACTGTCAACTAGACCTGGACAATTGTGTAATCCTTCATGACTGGAACTGCACTGGTGAAGCATTAACGATTATGTGCCAGTGCATTCTGTTATATATGCGAGTCTCACAGGGAGCATCGCATATATAAAATAATGCACTTTCTTACAAGGTCAAGCTAAATATTGTTTAGGCAAGTGCATTCTCTTACATGTGATATATCCCACATATGTGCGAGTGCATTCTGTTATATATGCGAGTCTCCCATAGGGTAGCCTCACATATATAAAAGAATGCACTGGCTTACAAGGTCGAGCTAAATTAGGCCAGTACATTCTCTTATATATGCGAATCTCCCATATGGAGCCTCCCATATATAAAATAATGCACTGGCTTACAAGGTCAAGCTAAATATGTTTAGACCAATGTATTCTCTTATAAATGCGAGACTCACATATATAAGAGAGTGCATTGGCACAGGGTTTTCGAAAAATTGTCAGGAAGCTCCCGTCATGGAAGGGTTAAAGAAATTAAGGAATAAGGAATACGGGCCGTCGGTTGTTGTATCAGAGATGTGCAATTGCTACACATGTTTGTCGGTGTGTACACACAGTCATACCAATCGCCAAATTTTGTGAATTACATGTATATGATTCCTCCAATTATATCTGGATACTGAAAAGAGGATTGGTGTATATCACAAAGCCTTATTGTGTAGCTCAGTTCCATTGGCTAACGAATGAGAAAGTTATATTTTGTATTTATTGTTACGTCGATATTTATCTGCAACATACATGTTATATACATGAGTTGGAATGATTGTTCATTAAATTGATGAAAAAATATGAATGTCTTGTTCATATATCCCATGTTATCTCCAGAAACATTCTTGTATATATACTGGTTGTATTACATGCAGTGTCAAAGACACATCGCTTTTCACTTACAACGATGCAATCTACATATAAATACATGTACGTATATATGCAAATGGCCAACATATCCCCGTCCATATATGTTCATATTAGTCCTAAATGTTCACATATGTTCATTTTGAATCGATTTGGTTCTGAAATAAGATCATATATGATCTTATTTCAGAACCAAATCAATTCAAAATGAACATATGTGAACATTTAGGACTAATATGAACATATATGGACGGGGATATGTTGGCCATATATATATAGTCTAGTGAGCTTATACTCGTTATTCCGCTGAATGGCGCGGGCCGCAGTGAAAACACATTATAATTAGCGTGAACCTGGTAAATCGTGTCGAGGAAAAAAATATAGTTTAAATAATGCCGACATGGGCTTATTTCGTATGGAAATATTGCCTTATTGGACTGTTTTAAAAGCCGCGTTTTAGGTCCATATAGAGCGCATATTGAGGTTATAAACTATTAATATGAGCTTATTTATCTCATTATACGCCCGCTGTGTTCTTATCTTCACTCGTTACGATGTGTGTATTCATTGGAGGTCAGGAATCTGAAACGTAATAATGCGAACCTCTCCGGATTAATGAGTACCTGTCCGAAATAATGCATATATACCTGTCTGGAATAATGCATACCTGTACTGAAACCGTATTGCATTATCTATCTCAACTGCATGGATACTATAGTTTAACATCACATGCTGTTTCCTCTTCATTATAATCAACATAAATATGTTGTACATATACCATAGCAGCTGCAAAGCGACGACAGCTCTAGATTTTCCTCACATGGTCTTCAGAATAATTTTTTACGCGACCGCTGATTAAAGACATATATAGGATGGACTTGTTCGGGTGCGTGAAACTGATAAGTTAGTATTCAGACGCTATGCCAACTGGTGGAATGTAGCATGATATATACTACCATCGCCTAAATTATAAAGCAAACAGACCGTACTACTCCATAGAAAACATCGTCCGATCGCTCAATTGTAAATTTTTACTTCTCGGTTCGGGAAGTGACTATCGGAGATAAACTAACAAAAACAATTTCGCCATCGAGAGTCACTGTATTTAATTGATATATAAGAATGGCGGTGTGTGTTGTCAATTTGGTTATCATATTTGTAAAAGTATCTACTTTGACATATATACACTGTAAGTGTGAAGAATACTAGAGATAAACCTTCTTAATTGTTATAATTTAATCAAATGTGTATCTACATAATTTTTTATATAGCAGAAAAGGCTTGTGCGGGCGGTATCATATAATTATACACTATACGAAATCGCAGTGAAATTTACGGCAGATAAATGCAGCTATGGGCCATGTGTTTCTGTCGTAATAAATGCGGTGCTTCCTCAATCACTTCGGGCGAACTGAAATATCCATATTCATTTACCACATTGATATATATTTGTGGAAGTATTCACTGATCTTGGAGTTTCTCAAATTTGTGTTATATAATTGTATTTGTCACGAGGATACAGAACAAAATATGACTAAGCGAAAGCTAGATAACTTTATTCAAATCGAAATCTACATTTCACCTGGATGGTAACCATGCATGCACATCCATGAATTTCTTGTTTTTCTTTTTCAATATAGTTATAAAACTATACTTCACATGAAATGGATATATTCTGCCGATGTTAGTTGAGAATTGGTAGCAATTCACCTCCCAATGAAAAATAGTATACAATAATTTGACAATAATAATGTGCTTTTGGAGAATTTGTACATACCGTGTTCCAGAGTAATCTGACATTTAAAGTGATATGAAACACTCTGACGAGATGATATAAGAGCTGAATAACAAAGAAACATCCCAAAATAATTTTATCAAAAGGCAGAAAACAACGTCATTGTTATAAAAGAATTACATGATTGTCGTAATGTTTATGCTCAATAATTCGTCCCGAAAAATAGTAAATATTTATTGTTGTGCGTAGCCCAGACGTTGTGTTAGGGTACATTCACACACTGGCAAGTTTGCACGGTATGGTTTTCAGGCATTTTGTCGTAGAAAACGATATGGTGCCATAATATGAAAGGAAACAAGCTAACTATACGTGCGAAATAAAATCTCTGTAGTTCCACCTGTAGCGATGCTACCGGAATTTGCCTGCAAACAGCAATCATAAAGGTATTTGAAGGCAAATTACAGTAGCACCCTTATAAGTGGAACTACATAAATTTTACTTCTAATGTCGTTAGCTTTGGTAAAGATGCATGTTATGTGCATGTTTCCGTTCATATTCTGGCACCATGTGGTTTTCTATGACGAAATGCCCGCAAAACATACCGTGCGAACTTGCCAGCGCATGAACGTATACCCTTACATGCATGCATGGTACATTCGGTGAGTTTCGAATTTTCCATAATCTTAGTTGGCTGTTACAGTCTTCCAGTGGACGTATTGTGTTTGGATATTAACTCATCGGTTTTTATTCACTAAAGTTAGTCCATAATATGACTTTAATGTAACAACTTGTAATGTCCAAGTTGGAAAGATAGTGAGCCAATTTAGTGCAGTAAGTCCATAACATGTCTTTAATGTAAGAACGTGTAATTCCAAGTTGGGAAAATAGTGAACCCATTTAGTGGACCTTTCACATCAAGATTAGTAATTTGTTCTCCGAGCATACCGCTATATGATCCAGCAGGATTGAATCTTACATATATTGACCAGCGCTATTTTAAAGCCTTTTCTTAATTTATAGCCACATGGCGGTTTGCACTCCAAATACACATACAATTATTCACTTTTGAATTTTTCGCGGTATCGAAATAGGTCGATATATATGTATGAACTATACCTCTCTACGAACATTCTGTGACTCCAAAAAAAAATGACGCATTGAAGAAATGAAAAATACAAATATGAACACTGTTTTCGGGTCCCAAACAAAAAACAGTCATGTCCACGACATGGAACAAAAAAAGAGCGTTCTGTGTTAGTGTATTCCTGAAAAATAAAGAGTTTGTCTCACTCTATAGCGAATAATAGAAAACGGCTATACAATTGTGGTGACTTTGGCAAGTGTTTCCAGAGCACATGAAGCGGTATATCAATAGGTCGTGTATTTGTAAACCTTTCTTACCCCTCCTTCCAAATGACGTCGACACAAATTTGGAGGGAGGTTAGAATGAGCCATATCCGTTTACGAAATAGAGAAAACAGGGAGGATGACTAAAACAATTCTTATCATTAGAAAGTTAGTTTGTGAAGAGAGTACATGCACTTCAAATACCGTATTAGTTAATTCGTAAGAATGACAATATTTTCTCTATATGTCACAATCACAATTGCCATATATCACTATAACACCCTTAAAACAGTTGATTTCACACGAAACTAAAATGGGTTTTGAACCTTGTCACATATTTTGATTCTGATCATAACCAACCAAATGTGGTTTTGATCAAAACCAAATCGTCCAAATCAAAACTTTGGTTTTGATGATATGGTTTTGATATGATATGGTCTGACAAAATTCTCAAAACCAGATTTGTTTTTGATAATTTATTCTAGTGATTTCTTGAGCCAAATTTCCTTCCAGTATATTCAAAGGTACTTCTATCAAATGAACACTACTAAGGGAATATAGCATGTATACATTTTAGTTTTATTTGTAAGAAAAATGATAACAAGGAAAGGAAAACAATAGACGTGTACAAAAAGAGTAAATATTTATGATGAAACTAGAGCTCCTATAATATAGATGTCCAGATTAACTTCATGTCAGAGTCGGCAACTAACTGTACATAATTGAAGTGTTTTCCAACACAAACGTAAGTATTTCGAGAGAACAAATTTAATACAAAATAGACGAAGTTGTATTATCAGTTCGTCTGGCTGTAAGTGGAACCGTATTGTGGCCATACACATGTGACGCAATGCTGTAAATATATCGTTGTGGAGGTTGGTATTATTTGCTGGCGTGATTGGAGGAATTCTGATGTTGGGCGGGTGTACCCATATTGTGCATCGATTGTTCCATTTTCTAGCGTGTCATGCCACGAATTATCATCATGTTTTATCGCCAGATCGATTGATCGCCAAATAGCATTTCCCTGTTTGCCCAAGTTACAAAGTCACGCTACGTGTTCATCAATGCCAACAAACCGGACCCTTTCATTGTAACGCATCTCAATCGAACAGTCATTTCTATTGTCCGTGATCCAAATTGAACGGACCTTTTTGTTGTCGGGGGAGTTGTGGCACCGGAGTAACTCTTCCTGCCCGTGCAGTTTGTGCCCCACGAAGCGTAGGCATGTGGTTAGCACTAGAATAAAGGCCACGGTCGATCATTTCTTCAGAAAAAAGATCGCTAGCTTTCTGAAAGGCACCCTGCTATGACATAGAAACACTCAAATGGAACATCGTTACTGGAATGTTGGATTCTAGTACCAATATTTGTTTTCTCATTGTTCAACGCACCGGACAAAATGCCAGCCTTTTTACGGGAATGTATCTATTTTTCCTGTAGGAAACGCCATGTGAGCACAAATGACTGTGAGACATGGACCATGTCGTGGTTTCATTGTAAACATTCGCTGCTCCATTATGAACGTCTATTGTCCGGAAAACTTGACAATCTTATTCACGAACGTCGCCTATCTCCAAAATCTATTTGGCTATTCGGTCTAACGTTTTATCTAGCGACCGTCGACTAACACCCCACCGCGCAGAGTAGTTGCCTTTGTTGAATAGCTTTATGTTCCTATTTTTCATTGCGTGGGGCAGTAATATTTCTTTCCTCGGGTACTGTAGATAATAGACTAACAATCGAGAAAGAAAAAAATATAAAAAATTAATTTATACATCAACAATAGTTCTGTGGTGTATTATCTGTGTTGTAAAGAAGTCGTACTGGCCTAACTCAATCCACTCTCTATCTGTGTTTAGTGTGAGGAATCTGCGTTGAATGACTCATCGAACAAGGAAAAATCAGCGTTCCCATTCAACTTTTGTGGCATAGTTATTTACCTATTTATTTACCTATATGTTCTATTCTTTGCTCGTTAATTGAGTTTAGTGTTTAATTTCAAAGAAAGTCTTGACGTTTGTTTACAATGGTGAGCTGACACTTTGATCCGTATAAAAGGGGGAGTAACTCCCATTGCTAACACAAGTTAAGAGCACTTGTCAGTTTAGCGAGTGCCCGCTGACATTGAACATGGGCGTGTCTGAAATATGATTCTTTTGACATCGGGATCAGTGATAATCCTCTAATCAGGTAGCACATGGGGAAGTTAACAAAATATTACAACTAGTGCGTAGAAGTTATCGAAAGGAAGTACATGTATATGATCGAGCACAGAATAACGTTTTATTGGGATAAAGTGTCCATCAAATCACAAATGCTTCATCCACCCTTACACAAATCGCAGTTCCTGGCGGTTTCGCTATATTACGCTCTGAACACTCCATCGGAATGTTTAAAGGCACGGGCGGCGTTCGTTGCAGAAATATTTATATTTGTTCAAATCGCCATCAACAGAGGAATATTTAAAATATATATAGTTTTGTTCATATGCCGAACATAATCAGCACGTAAATAGTGTATTGTCGTCAAGACGAGCCTGCCCGTGTTACAGAAGTTTTGCTTCTGTTTACATAACATAGCGCAATTCAATTGGTTAATCACACACAAATGATATAAGCGCTCTTTATTATTTCCATATCAGGAAAACAGTAACAAATAACGCTCTTTGTGTTTACCATATCCGGCTCTAAACAAAAGCCAGGTTCTGCAACGTTTTTTGCCTTTGTTTACATAACAAAGGAAAATCATTTGACAATAACATACTGTTTATGCCATATTTCTGATTGGTATACAATATATATATATAAGAACAAAGTATGTCTATTTAACTATTATTTCTGTTTATGGCGGTTTTTGACGGAGGTGAATATTTTAACAGCATACCCACCGCCAAACGCCGCCCGTATCTTTAACATCATATCACAAAAAAAGACAAAACTCTTTCTATACTAGAGCATCATTGATGAGTAGTTATCCAATATGAAATATTCAGATAACAAGTTCAACAAGGTCGTTTGTTGAACTTATGATCTGAACATTTCCCTCAATAAATAGGGGTCCTTCTGCACTTTTATATTTCTGTCGTCTGCTTTTACCATCTTAACATCCCTATATACAAATCAATAATAAACCATTCCGGAGTTCACTTTTAACTGAAAGGGTGATTTCATTCAGTATAGAAATGGGTAGCGCAGATATTATTCCAATATATATATATATTTAGACCGGGAAGTGGCGTTTTCAATAGTGCGCAAACTGCTTCATTCATATACTCCCAGAAAAAAAGAGCAACAAATGGTTTGACTATAATAAAGATATTTTTTTAAATGCCAAGGTTATTTATGCTGAAATAAATTACATCAATATATAAGAACGCTTGTGAATACAGCGGAATGGTGACGGATCGTTCGTACAACTGGCGTGATCAGAATTATTGAACGAAATAAATTCAACGAAAAAACGATTCAAGATTATCGATATGTTGCTGCGAAGTTCACTGAAGGAAGGCGATGTACAGCCCATTCAATTCAAGCGACAATTCGTGTGGTAAATTATTATGATTAAGGTAGAACTATAATTCATACTTTTATGTGATGCGGCGTGCATGACAAAAGGCAGCCGACACATCGTTCAATTTCAGTTTCCACCCAATCGTCTGCGAGAGGCAGACATATAATTTCAGAATTCTTTTGATTTATCTGGAAAACAAAAACATGCCGATATATAATATTCGGTCGATGATATACCCATAACGACATGCGCACACGTCTGAACTGATGCATGCTACGTGAATGAAATATTGTGCAAACGTTATGGCATCAACGCTAAAAACACTCAAAGGGACGACATTTCTTATTTTATATTTACGTTGTGGTCAACTGCAAATTACGGACATATAACTCAGTTTGAGCTGTATTGACTCATTGTTTAACATTCGCAGAAATCTCGGTTCATATCAGGTTGACATTCGAGATTTGATGCTAATGATTTGCATGCATTATAAACTGAACATAATATAGGAACTGTTGAATTTCAAATTGAGATACATGTAAGTCATGAGTCAAAATGGGACCTCTGTGGCTCAATCTGTTAGTGGTACAACTTCAAGCCGTTTCGACCTCCACTGCTGGCAATAAGGGTTCAAATCCATTTGTTTCCATCGCGGGCATTGTCTCTAAATCGTTATCTGGTGGAGTTGCCAGTTACTCGCCGATGGCCGGTGGTTTGCCGCACATAGTCGACGACTAAAACTGTCAATGTCGTGATATGGCCTGAGTTGCTGAAACCCCAAATCAATAAATCAATCATGAGTCAAAATTAGGTGGCCTGTTGTTGATTGAGCAAAGCAATATTTCTATAACAATTATACTGAGCCTGAATCACTAAGTTGTCGTTGGATCGACATTTGCAGAAATCTCAAGGAAAGATTTGATGTCACTGATTTGTATTTATATTAAACTGAACAATATTTCATGCAGTACATGTATAGGTCCTGTTGAATTCAAAGAGATATATATATATGTAAGTCAATAGTCAATCATTACGTGGCATATTGTTGAGCACATCCATTAAACTTATAACTGCAGTTTAATGGTTTTGAAAAATATTACAACACTGAACGGTGATATTGTTAGAAATTGCACCCATTGCCTTATTATTTTTTTTGCTCTAGAAAAGAAGCGTGTGTCTGCAGTTCTATTTCACTCGATGGAAATGTGTGAGTTTTATATTTTAGTTAGCAGCATGTACATGTATCAGCCTTAACCCTTTACCCAACAGAAGGGGCCTGTGTCAATGCTATATAGCTTATTAGCATTCAATCCCGCGAATCATGCGTCATATCTGGACATAAATAATCATTCTTAGTTCTTGTTCCAGTTCTTTGGAAAGTGGGACATTAAAAAAAACTGTTTATAAACAAACAACTGAATATGCATAATTTTATTCTTGACCCGTACAAAAAAATAGGACGACAATCACACCGATGACACACCGAAGATAGATGTGCACATGTACACAAGAACAACATTTCGGCCTTCTTACACTTCTTTCCGGAACCTGGTTGAACTATAGTTGCCAGGTTAATGCTGCCGTTCGAGGAAATTATATAACATCTATCTTATATAGCTATTAACTATATCACGCCCCCCAAAAACAAAAATCTACCAACATGTTGTATTACATGCACGTTAAAGGTTAGCTAGGTTATGTTTCTGTCTAATATTTCAACTCAATATAAAAATATCTTCACAAACTTAGGTTAATAATCAACCAACAATATTCACTTATATATAGGTTATATTAGATTATTTAATTACGAAATAAGCCGATAGTGGTCTTATATCCGCTATTCCGGTTTATGGCGCGGGTCACAATGAAAACACATATTAATGAGCGTGCATATGGTCGTGAGTTGGTTTATTCATGTTATTGTCCGCCCACAATGAACTTATAATAAGTTATTACGAGTCGATAATGGCACTAAACACTCTCATTTTCAGTTCGTTATGGACTCAAAATGAGTGGATTCAACGCCGATTATGAACCTAAAATAAATCCTATTGTAAGCCGATAAAGTACTGATTTCGGGAGAACATGCTGAATATTTCTGTTCATGCATTGTTTATGCATGCCATATATTATCTCACATAAAAAGTCCCGAGTCGGATGTATATATGCAAAATACACGGGATGCTAATTCCCCGGGGCGCCCATGCAATGCAGGTTATTTTGCTGTGTTCTGATTGTCGGAATGCGAACTGCATGCTCTATTTGTGGAAATAGGAAATTCGAAATACCGATGAATATTGCACTATATAAATTGTTCATTTCCAAGTTCGCGATCAAATTACATGCTCAATATGTTTAATATTTTTGTTTCTCATTAAACTCTAATTACAGTATTTGAGATTAATACATACACTATAGCAGACGGAGATACATAGTATATACATATTCATCTGGATAACAATTGTTACGAGGATAAACAAAGTGCATTCTCTCCCATTTCAGTATTAGTATATATACTTTCGACTTACAAGTAATTAAAAATAAGATTCAGAGAGCAGTATTCATTCCATCACGACATATTTATTATTGATAACGTTCAATAAAATACATATTGATCCACTTTATTAGTGCATGTGGGCAACACATATTGCTGGTATACTCATATTATCAAAACAATTTCTGGTATAATGGGAAAACTTCAGATAAATTATATTTCCGACTCCATCGTTTTATATGTTATGTTTTTAAGAGAACAAGGGCGAGACACCACATTACGAGAGTAAATTCATCAATATATAATCACACACACACGTAAAATTGCCATAGTTCAGTTTTCACGATACAATATTTAGCCCGGGTGAAAACGAATTCGGCAGAGGTCACTCCACACTGATGTATACGATATATGTTTCAGATCGAAAGGGGGCATTGCATGCAATTGACTTGCACACGTATATATGTATACAAGTTGAGTTCTCATATTAGGCCATTGTCCTAATGAAAACTGGGTAATTGCCAGTCCGGTTATTCGTGCACACTTATACTGGAAACACGACAAAGATGAAGTTTACTGAACCCAATATACTGTATTCGTTGACAGATAATTATGGCTGCAAAAAGACACTCGAAAGTGTAAAGATGAGCACAAGTTTTTCTATGAGGTTTACCCTAAAGTGACCCCCGGCAGCCGTATGGGCCTCTCGTGATGTCCTCTGGGTACAAGCATTGGGTGAGTGGTGATGTTTCATTGCGTTAACACCGCGCTTTGATGGTACTTGTACTAATGATTCAACTGATGCATAATTGAATACCAGCAGAATTTGTAATCGACGTGATTGTGGCTAATTTCGATCCAGTCCTTAATGCGAGCTAATTTACACTGTGCTTGGTGTGAAAATGTTTAACCTGCCGACGAAATGATTTTGTCACTCATATCACACAATCTAGCCAATTGACCTCGTTATAGAATTTGTTAGGCTATATCTTTTCTCATTAGGGTATTAACGTCAGTTGGTATTTTACTCCTTGTGGATGATTATGTTCGAGCCGTATGTGATTATCTTTTTATTGGTATGTCCTTGTGAGGGCGAACCATCGTTTGGCGTTCGGTACAAGTAACTCATGTGCTGCATATTAAAGATGGGTTCTGGGTAGTTGACATTCAGTACCACCAAGGACATCTGTTATTTATTTTCTCTCTCTAAGTCTGTCTGGAATTTAATGTTTTAAATTTGGTGCATGTTATTAAGGGGTTTCCACGCTGAGCTATATCAGGGGGTGGAACGTTTAGATGAACATACACAGAACACTACTTGATTGTTAAGCTAGTGCAGCACCTGAATGAATCTATGCTATCGGAAGATCACACAAAGCATATTATATAACAATAAGAATGTCAAAAATATTACTTTAGTCCTATTGTAGAAGATAAATATTGGGAAGAGCGTTCTTAGCACGTAACAAACAATATTGGAAATGACTAACTTCAATAAAAAATACATGATCCGAAATATGGTGCAAGGCTCGAATGAATGTTTAATATAGAGCAGTACCGCGTCAAAACAGTTAGCAAAATGTAAGTTTGTGCTGCAAATGTGTAAGCATTAATTTTGCAAGAAATAATACTATAATCAAATCCCCAGCTGACCAGCTATCTCTAACACTGTGTCATATTTAAAGTTGATTGCTCCCCGTTTTGAGTGAATGAGCTGCATATGCACATGTATATTAATTGGACTGGTTCTTTAAGGCATCAATGCTTGCAAAAATAAATGGATGCTAATTTGAGAACCATCATTCAGTTGGAAATGTAAGACCATATTATATACTGCCATAATATAACCATATATACCAGCAACTGCAAAATAACTGTTTCTGAAGATCACGAGAGGGAAATTAATGTTTTTGATTCATTGAGAAATAGTACCAAACATACAAAATTGTCTATGTTTGAAGATGTCCATGTCATGCCCGTTTATCAACTAAAATTCGGCTGATGTGTAACTAGGTCATCGGTCCGTAGCCTAATCCCAGCTGACCAGTCTGCCTGTCATCGTGAAAATAATCACAATTCGGGGTTATGTTATAACCGCTAAATAAGCTCATACCCACATTGTTTGAAAACTGTAATACGCTCTTTGTTATTTTGAATATAAAATAAGCCCGTATTGTGCTTATTTTCAAAAGAACTGGTTGGAAAAGAACACGAATAAACCAACTGACGGCTCACCAAATATACGCTCTTTATAATGTGTTTTCATTGTGGCCCGCGCAATCCAACGGAATAACGGATTTAAGTACACTGTCGGCTTCTTAATTCATTGAGAAAAAGTACCAAACATACATAATTGTCTATGTTTGAAGATCTCCATGTCATGCCCGTTTATCAACTAAAATTCGGCTGTCGTGTAACTAGGTCATGGGTCCGTAGCCTAATCCCAGCTGACCAGTCTGCCTGTCACCTTGAAAATAATCACAATTCGGGGTTATGTTATAACCGCTAAATAAGCTCATACTGACATTGTTTGAAAACTGACATACGCTCTTTGTTATTTCCAATATAAAATAAGCCCGTATTGTGCTTATTTTCACAAGGCTGGAAAAGAACACGAATAAACAAACTAACGACTCACCAGATATACGCTCTTTATAATGCACGTGTTTTCAATGTGGCCCGCGCCATCCAACGGAATAACGGATATAAGTCAACTGCTGGCTTATTTCAGCACCATATAAGTTCAATATTTATCTATATGAATATCTAGGTCCAATATGAACATGTTTGCACGAGAATATGTTGGACCACCATTTATTTAATACTATGGTATACTATCAGTTGATTGCTCCATGCTCGAGTCGAGCAGTCTGCAAATAACATTTATTTATTTGGGGTGAAGCATTTTCTCCATTGAAAGATTCGGAGGAATTATTTTGTGTCATGCAACTATAAATATTTAACTAAACATTATGTCACGATTGAAGCTCCTCTGATAGAGAAAATCAATAGACCGGTTTCTGATTTTCTTGCTTTGTTAATTTACTAATCAGTCAATCAGCTGCTGGTACCTCAAGAGTCACAAAATGGTGATATTTTTCCTCTGAAATATATTAAACTTCACATTTTCGGTACTCTCCGAATAACTGTCCAGGGTATACATGCAATGATCATTTTATGAGAAATTGAGGAGTTATAGTTTGTTTCCAAATACTAGCACCAATAATTAAATTATTCGGGGCTATGATTAGAAATGATATACATTGTGCAAATAGTGTGCGATAAACAAAACTCACAACATCATGACGATATTTTTGGCAGAATGAATCACGGAAATATTGAGTGGCGAGGATTATCGAGAGCTAAAATGCAATCAACATGATGGTAGTTTAATATCAACTGCAACTGCAATATATGCGACCGGGAATCACCACGACACACTATGGATCACCGGTAATCACGGCAAACCTATATAAGTATGCAGCGGGAATTGCTTTCCTTATGTCTACAATTAAAAACAAAATTGTCATTTTCGTGGTCTTTAAAAGTTTGAACAAGCCGAGGTAAAACACATCAATATTAAGTTAACAGTGTTATAAACAAAACAAACATACGTAAACATGTACTAAAACATAATATTGATTCGTACAATAACCAGACGAAAGTAACATAACATGTAATGACAGACACGGTTTTTATGAATAAACAGAAAACAAAGCTGCAGACATCATGGAAACAATACAACAAATGCCAGAAATATTAAATGAAACACAGTGGCGTGGCTTCCCGATTGATTGAGCGGGTCAACTCAACTACCGGTCTTGAAACAATATGGGACCACAATTGGCCATGCGCTGAGCCGTACCCACATGTCTATATATGCCTCAAAACAGCGACAGTAGGGCGAGGACGTATACTCCTACACGAGGTGCACCCCACGATAAATGTCGTGATGGGTGTATCAAGTGTATAGGAATATGAGTCCTGGGGGTGTTCATTTTAAAGTTCTGTCATATATTGTATTGTTTTCCTGATGTGGGCGCATCCAGTGTAGGAGTATGGGTCATGTGGGTTCATTTTAAAGTTATATCATATGTTGCATTGTTTTCCTGATGTCTGTTGGTTTTGTTTTTAGAGGAGTGCGCACATTTTGGAAGTGGCGAGTTGACTCTTTGCCCCGAACAAACGTTTGGTACTAATGTCATATTCAATATACTCCTATATGAACTAACTTGGGCGACATAATGAAGTAATACAAAGTCGCCATTGTTTGCCTACTTCGCGTTGAGGACAGAAGAGCCTTTTTTGTTCTAGGCGATGTTCATGAACGCAACACTAAATATAATATAATGGGTCCATACAAAAATCACCGCCGCTTGCCAGAAAAGATTGAGAAAAAGCATTTAATCGTGAGACATTGTCCTTTTTCCGGTTATTCATCCTGGTCTATGCGCTTTATCGATTTAGTTTTCTTGGTGGACGCACCATTTAACTTAACATGTAATGATGCTGAATGGGGAGAGCGTTGAACACATCTAGCACCTTAACGCGCCACGGAGCATGACCAATTCGTTGTTAATATATACAGTATAGCGTACGCAAGTCTGCGTGTTTCGGGAGCATTCTTACTAATTTGTAGAATAACAAATTATTCTGTGTTATTGCTCGAAACACTGACCAATGAAACACTATACGTGTAGTATTATGATCTAAAAATGTACAATTAAATAATAATTGTAGACGAGACGACCTTTTGCACATCCAGCTCTCTGAGGTCATATATTACCTTTTTAATAGCATATAAATAGTATATACAACTCTTCCTCAGTTTATAGCGAAATTTATATAACGAGTTCTTTGTGGAGGTCAAGGCCTAGTATACTGGACGAGTTTTGTAAATTTCGTTTTAAACTGGGGAAGCGTTGTAGATTCTATATATGTATTACTTGATCCAAACTATCCATAAAATATACATGAATCATTAATTGTGACGTGAAATTAACAGCTGTTTCTGTTATATATAGGCCCGCGGTGACGTTTCAAGTAACTATACGTTGTCTGCCCGCGTAAAAATAGTCCCATATATATAAGACTCTTTAAAATAATTAATGGCGTACGTTTAATGATATAACTTGTTAAACTATATATGTCAATATCAGTTAGAGACACCGATTCTTCATTCTTTATCCGTGGCGTACGACTATCGGAAGTCAAATATCACGTTTGCGCAACAATAATGCATATGGGTACACCTGGCACTATTTCCTGTTATACAATGACCTTTGTTTATCATTATTATATAATGGGTCTAACGAATGGAATAAGGATCGGTTCATGTAATAACTGTATATATAATACTGCCTGCTACACAGTATATGTATATGTAATATGTATCCAAACTTTCCCACCAATTCGTCTTTGCCAATAATCCTGCAATTTGTTGCTATACACCATTTGGTGGATTTATAAGATTCACAATTTCTACGCAAAAAACGTGAGTTAGATCACACTGTACTCGTTAAGAGTTGCATACAAACTTTCATTTTTCGGTGAACCAAACATTCCTACATGCAGACGACACTGCATGCCAGGTCTCAATGTTTAGAAAACTGTCAAACAAGCAGTCGCCACCCTTGTGGTATTATATCTACTCAGTTTCGTATTGAGATTATCACACACGAGGTTATATTGAGCATGAAAGAACTTAAATGTGTGTACAGTCGGTCGTTTAACCGATAGTCTGATGTAAGACATGGCCAGATACACGAACTAAGCTACCCTCTCTTGGTATAGAGCATCTATCAGCACTTCTCGGCAATAAAAAGATTCGATATTTAGACATTTGAAAGAGGTGCGTTTGCTACGGAAACTGAGTTTTGCTATGCAGGCACATTTTGAGGAAGATATCTTTCGTATATATGGTAAAAACAAATTCAATACTATTCTAGAGACTAACACCGATGGTGAATATACTATTTTGTGGTGTTATTTTCCCCATGATATCTATGTTCTAACTATTTCAGTAATCAATATGTAAGCACAGGCTTGTGTGGATGTTTGTGACATTTTGGGTTAAGAATCCGCGATTTTGTCTAAAATGTGATAATTTTGGAATTGGAATATTTATTATAGATATTATATTGGGTACAGTGATAATTTGTACATACTATGACAGCTCGAATGATGTACTTCAAATAGTTTTTAAAGACATGCCGATGCGACTCTCTACACTTATAGAAATGTACCTGTTTCCATGGAAACCATATTGAAAAAATACTAAAATAATCAACATTATTATAAATAAATGAAGGGCTAATTGTGACAATGTATAACCATCAATCAACGCTTCTCAGCAATACCACAGCTTTATTATTGCTGGACCCCTTTAATTACTACGGCCCATTCGCCATGCACCTTATCTACTTAGAAACCATGATGCCTTACATGTATATACACATGTACATTCGCTATATCGCTGTTATAGAGTGTGTATGGGCGAGTGATATTAACACACCATGTATAAGTATTTTGTAGCTTATATCGGGGAGGCTGAATTCCTTTGACAATTGTTTTAAAAAACAAATTATATATGTTTAGGTTTCCATTGAAGTGTTGTCGCATTCCATATACCATTTAGATAAATGTACGTGTTTATAAGTTGTGCCTTAGTTATCTTCAACTGCAGTTGATTAAAACACTCCCAAATATAAGCACATTCTATTTGATAGTGACACAGATGTCCTATATATGTACGCTCAGGGGTGTGTTTTTTAACCCGGATACCGGATCCAGATTCGAAATTGTTATTTTCCCGGATCCAGATCCGACCCACTTTATAAAATAGCTTTAAATGACTATTGTGTGTGAGTTACACATCTTACTGCAATATCTGACGAACATTGCTATTGACCAGTTTCAGACATGCACGGTTGACAATTGCTGCCACAGGGGGGGGGGGGGGGGGGGGGGGTGTGAAGCGCATATGAAAAACACACGGATTATGCACTGTATGTGTGCGTGTTCGCATTACATGGCAGTCCCAAGTTAAAAAAAATATTCCTAGTCAGAAAAGGATAAACAGCCTGATACAATTAACTGCACGTCTTTCTCGGACATGCATTTTGTATCCTTATCAACTAATTTTTTCTGAAACCGAATCGTCAGCACTGGTGACAACTACGGAATGGTAAGTGGCAAATATTCGACAGAAGTCTCTGTAATTGTTCTGACATCGCACATTGTCAAGAACGGCTAATTTTGACAATATATTTAACCATTGTTAGCACAGAAATGCTAAGTGAGAGAACGTCGAATCTTGAATAACATTGTGCTAAGTCTTGTGCAACGGTGTAAACGCACCGGAACCTATGCCATCGTTCCACACGAACGGGTTCTTCCCATGCACGTGGGACATTTTAGCTGATGATAAGGCGCGATTTTTTAAATAGCGGCCTGTTCTGTGTAGGCGCTACGACTGACGGCCGTACTGCACGTGCAACTGAAAGCACAACTCATTAATTTCCACGTCTATCGGGCATCCGCTGTATTCGGAATTATTACGAACATAAACATCAATATATTTTTTGTTTATAGAGATTCGCCGATTGTTTCAGTGCATTCGACGCCGCGATAACTGTTGCGCCGGAAGTCACATGACATGGCACGTTATCCGTCACCCGGGTTCGGACAGCTACGCAGCATGTACTGATGAAAAACGGAAATTAAATTGCAATTATGAAACGAAACGAAGTTCCGATTTGAAAATAATTGTCGTATGCCACAGAACTGGCTATTGTCTCGACACTGTCGCTGTTCTGATGACATTTTGCGTTTTGTGTCCCCCTGGCTAAATCGTTGTTTCACCTCCCGTTGATTCGTGTGAAATCACATCTTCGTTTCAGCAGAGAGACAGTGCAACCGATGTTTAACTGAATTCTGCAAAGAAACTTAATGTCCCAGAAATTGATCTCCCACAGGTCTATGAATATCAATATATCGCTGACATAATCATTGTGATTCAATGAGACGGTGCAAATCATGATGCGGTTGATGCGATTCCAATCATTAATCGCTATGAGAAGAGGTGCTTCATCTGTATTCGTTGACGTGTTGAATACACGAGGGCTACACGTGCATTGGTTTGTGATTTTGATACTAAATGTAGACCAATTTGCACTATAAATGTATATCTGACGTCGATTGCGATGTAGTTCCTTCATTTGTTTTGTTTTGCATTCATATATGGCAGGTTTTGGTGCAGAAAAAAATACGACGCATTAGTAACCAGTTACTGGGTTACAAATACTGGTGTTTTTTTTACAACTCAACGTTTTCTCGACGTCGAAAAAAACACGTCGGATTTTTTAAACAACTTGCAAATGTAACTTTTGACCATTTTTTAACAAGGATAGGTGAAATATTTAAATTTTTCTAGTTTGAGTTATTCTCCGATAAGCATTGGTAACTTTGTGACAAAAACACGTCGGATTTTTTAAACTACTTCCCAATGTAACTTTGTGACAAAAACTCGTCCGATATTTTGACTTTTGACTTGTAACCTCTGTAACCCGGTTACAAATGCATAATGCATATTTCTTTCATCAAATTTTCATCTATTTTAATTTGTGCACGTATAGAAGAGGTAAACCCAAACGAAATAGATTAAAAGCAACTCATAGTGTTGTGCCTCAAATCCAAACAACTAAATTGTTGCTTTTGTCGCGTGCCGGGAACAGTAGGCGGTATTATATATGGAATATTATACTCTTTATAAACGGAGAGAAGTCGTAGAATTAACAAACGCATTGTTTAACTGTCGCATTAACCATGCACGTAATGATGTATCATACAAAGAACACTCGTTATTGTTACATAAGGTAGAAAAAAGGGGACACCGTACGGAACAGTCACCTGTTTTTTCCGATGCGATCATCTATATGTACAGTACCAGTCAAAAGAAGTGCATGGTATATTAAGAGCGCTATTTTCGCGCCCAATATCGCAATAATATTGCACCGCTTGCGATATTATTGCATTATTTTGCGCTTAATATCGCAATATTTCGCGTTTAATATTGCGACATCTTGTGCTCAAAATTGTGACATTTAAATCAAATTATTGCTTCTATATTGTTTATTTCATAAATAGAGACTATTAATGTTTTAGATTTGTATATAATTAGTTGTAAATGCTATAGGTATACTATATGTACACTATATGCACACTATTTATCTAATATAAATATAACTCTATCGGGTCTGTGTGAAATTTAGATCGCTTAATATTGCAATATGTTGCGTTCAATATCGCAATAATTAGCGCGACAATATACAACTACTTCTGACTGCTACTGTAATGTTGTGCCTCAAATTCAAATAACTAAATTGTTGCTTTAATAATTAAATTGTTTAACTGTCCGCACGAACCACGTAAGGATGTATCATACAAAGAACACTCGTTATGTTACATAATGTAGAAAAAGGAGACACCACGAACCACCAAAGAACACCGGATTGAAAGATATTTTACTTGAAATATTTGGCTGATGGTCTAGATATTGATGTTTACACAAAAAAGGATGGGATCATACTGTATTCTTTAACCCTTCTATGACTGGAGCTTCATGAAATTTTGCGAAAACCCTGTGTGAATGCATTATCTTACATATGCGAGTCTCCCATAGGGAGCCTCGCATACATAAGAAAATGCATTGGCCAAACAATATTAACTTGACCTTGTAAGTAAGTGAAGTCTCATATATGCGAGGCTCCCTATATGAGAGACTCGCATTTATAAGAGAATGAACTGACACATGATATTTAATGTTGCACAAGCGCATCTCCCGTCACGAACCTCATGCAGAGGTTAAACTGTACTCTTTAAGAGTAGAATTCCTATACTTTCTTTGTGTCAGTGTATGTCTCAATAAATTTGGATTTTAGATGGCGTACTGTGTGTAATCAAAATCAGCATCTTATTCCACAAACTGGCCACAGCCTCGGAGTAAGGGTGGATACACACATGCATGTAATGTCTGTATGTAAAATACATGTATTTTACATGGTCACACCAATCATTGATAGCATTAATCGCCTGTCCGCGATCGTCCCATTTCAACAGGCGAGACCAGTGAGTAGTTATAAGCCAAAATCAAACTAACTGTTATAAAGAGATTTCAGGCCAGTCATAAACATGTCTTTTTTCATGGGTGCCGAAATGAATAAATCCTGTCTGATATCTGTTGCTGTTTTTCACGAGTTTTAGTTCATTTCGAAAAGTGGATTTGAGTCTGTCGATTTTATACTTGATTTGTTTCTCGTCATTTCTTGGAAACAGGGTCATCCAAAATAAAAATAAATGTGTAGACTTTTGAAGCTCTTTTAGGACGATTGTGATACATGAGTGTTTAATGCCCCACACACTGACTCCCAATTTAATCTCGTCCAGCAAAACCCGAACGGCTCTCTGGCTCCACATTTTGGAAGTGCTATATTAATACACATGGCAATCAACTAACTCATACATGGTGAATTCCTTGTTAAGTGATTTAGCCTAATCGGACAACGCCGAATCGGTTCAGGATAAGGATATTTGTTTCTCGACTATGCATGGCCTCAGCTCAAATTTTAACAATCCGATGGTGCTCTCATGCCTTGAAAAATTAAGGCATTGGAAAATTAAGACAGACAATACCAGTTTGTTGAGATTGCTCGGATAATTTGAGGGCGAGCTCATGTGATAACTTTCAATTGGGATTTCCTTGCATATATCCATTACAGCGCCAAAAACATTAATGCAGGTACAGCGTTGAAAGAAAAAAGAGTCACCCCCCCCATTTTAACCCAGAATTTACAGAGCAGTACAATTTGTACAAATGTATATGTTTCTCAGGCCAAAGGATGAACAAGTTCCTAACTGTCACCATTTTAGCCTGTACAGGCTTGAATGATCACATTTTGGACTATAATCCATGATTGGGGAGGGGGTTGGTTCTCGAAAGTTTCGAATAACTAAGGGATTTAGTTGAATGTATCGGCCGGGATTATCTGGGCAAGAATGTACAACATAATGTTTTACTTAAATATTCCATAGTTGTAAATTGTGCGTATATAACACAAGAGAGGAAAGGTGACGTAGTTGTGGACTCGTAGCTAGATAACTCTGTTCCCGAATGAAGACACACATGCAGCAACACCACCTTCTGTATACCTTCAAATTTAAAGCTGTACTAATATGTTCATAATTATATGAATAGCATCAATTGCTGCATATGAGATTAATCACTCTTAGCAAACAGGCACGACATATATGACTGTCAACTATACAATATTTACAAATCAGGAGTGGCTTCGTGGCTCCAGGGGGGTAGGACTCATGTTGCTGCATGCCCCCCTCCGGTCGATGAAATATGTAATGGTCAGTCCGGTAGCTTCTGGTATAATATAGCACCCATGTTGGGGATCATAGCCCCTGTATTGTGGAAATCCTGGGACCATCACTGGTATACAATCAAGAGAAGACTGACAATGATTTAAACAGAACGTCCAACATTTAGGTTATCGCGCGAACAATTATTTTAAGCGGCCTGACGACTTCGTCCAGTCAACGACTCTCTACACGTTCAGAGCTTTACTCACTGTGGTCAAACATAGCCGCAATGATTGGGTTGTCAGCAGACACATATTACATGGTCTGTATGATCCATGTAAAACGCCAAATACACGATATTTACAGAGATTACATGCATGTGTGTATCCACCCTAAGTCGGTATCGAGAATTGTTCTCAATTGCACCGCATGATTGAAAATGCTTATCATATTATATTGCACTATCTTATTTTATCACACAATTAGTCCCTAAATCCGGCCTCATATTTTAGTAAGACACACGTGTATTATCGGCACGTGCAGTTACGTATGACCTTATCGCAATGCTGTCGATGTCAATGCCGGAACTGTATTATTATGTTAAGTATAGAATATAATTATAATATTCAATTTGTGCTGGGTTATTTAGTGTTGATTGTGAGTTAACATGGGTGATAAGGGTGGTTGAACAATTTTGTCAACATCAAAATACACATTTAACATGGAACTATATTTGGTCTTGAAGGTGTCTTTTCTTCCTCTTTGGTTGTGATGTGGAAATCAATTATTAACTTTTTTATTTAACAACCCCAGCCGTTTCGAGATCATTTTTCTTTGCTAAAATGTTATAATGTGATAAAATAAACCTCAAATTCGTTGTAATTATATACTAAATTTATTAACCTCATCAACTAAATTCGATTCGAGCCTCGCTAAAGCTCGAATAAAAATTAGTGCACTCGGTTAATAAATTTCCTATCGAATTGCGACTAATTAGAAATCTACTTTGTAGTAAATATGTGTTTTGTATTGTTTTTGTTTTATTAGTTTTGAATTTTGAAACTATTCTACGTGCAGCTCCGTGGTTTGCTAAAGTTTACCTCATATAGTTTGACAACGCCATAATGCAGTATCTGTGGATAGTGCGTTTCTGTGTTTTCTGGAACCATTCTACCTTTCAGAAAACAACTTTTCCTAAAACCAGTCTACGTGCAGCCTGGAATCATGGATACTGTAGACATGGTAATGGGTTTCTGAATGGGACCCGGGACCCGGCGCCGACTAGACATTCGGAGAGATTCCTGGACTTGAGACTAATGAACAAAATCCACTCCAACAAGCTCAGAACTAAATAACCCATGACGTTTACGGAGTAGCCGTCAGTTTATGGAGAGCGTAACGAGGTTTAGATTATGGGCTTTCTCCCGTGCCTGACGCACGACGGAAAGGCAACTACTTATTTCTGACGAAAATTACGGGAACTGGCACAGGGTGTAATCATGTATCGATCCGGAATAGACGGAATGGCGCACAATGTCATCGTCAACTGCCCGTTCATATTGCGAAGTCAGCTCCGCGCAGAATATGCCGATATTTCACGAGGTGTCGATAGAGGATAAACACGATAACGAGTGGACTCTCCACGGACAAAGACCAGCAGCACAAATAAAATAGACTTCGGGAAATCCACGATATCGCATATGTTATATGGACGAACAGGAATGCATATCGCGTAAAGCGGAACGTAAATTGCTTATGCCAATTTGAAAGTCAATATGTCAATACAGACTTACTTATATAATACATAATGATGACATTTGTTTCGCGCTTATCCACATGCAGTAAGCGAACCATGGGCGCTTGACATATCGTGTATTCATATAAAAATAATATATAAATATACAAAAATCATGCAATTTTCACAATATCAAAGTCATTTTCTGAAACGCGGTGCGATCATGTAAGTTTTTAGTGACTTCTTGAAGTTGTCATCCAGAAGCCAATATAATACTAATTTCAAAGTCGCAAAAGGTCGGAAAGACATGGGCGGCCGGAACCCAAAATCGACCTTGACATGTATTTTATGGTTGTAAGCCCCGTGTCGGCCCGGGGTAGAATAGGACTACCGCCCCAGTTCGATGGGCAAGAATCCCCTAATATGACACCCTGTGCACCCTGAGTGCATCCCATGCATGTGGTGTGGTGTCAGAGTCCTGGTGGTACTATAGGGCGGCTCCTCAACACGATGCATTGACCTGTGGGTACGGCTTAGCGCATGGTAAACTTTGGTACTATATCTCTACAAGTGGTGTTGAGTTGACCCGGGTCAATAAATCGGATAGTCAGCCTCTCCACAGTGTTTCATATTCATGTTTTGTTATCTGTTGTATTGTTCGTCTTATGCTTGAAGTACTGTGTTATGTTTTTTTCACATAATTATGTTTCTGCATACTCTCCTGTCTCGTTGGTATTCGCTCTGATGATTGTTGAATCCTATAATATGTATTCCTGTTGTACTGTGGGGAGGTACTGACAGGCTGCTACAAGCAGTGGCCAATTGTGGGTAACCGCTTCATGCAGCTATGTACAAGTCTTTGGCCCGACCATAATTAGAAGGGTAGTCCGCTTTTTCTAAGGCAACTCAAAACAAAATCATGACCTGATCGTAAGAATGATGACTCACTTATTTCCAATGATGGTGGGGTATTCCCTCCGTACTTGGTTCTTAGCTTCGACATTATGTATTTGTCATCGATAAGACACTTCAAAGTATTGCTGGACAATTGAAATCAGTCAAACCGATCAGGACGGTGCCAGTGACTGACTCTCCTGATTGAATGTTCAAATACAGTTCAATCTGATGTCTTGTTGCAGTTACGGTTACTGAATAACACCAGTCACTATTGCTCCTCACAAAAACATCGAATAATAGAGCCGTTTCTCAAACAGTTGAAAACAGTTGATGGACCAAATTAAAGGTCCTTTGCATAGTTATCTTTTGAATTTCAATCGGTGCGGCACCCAGCGAGATTGAATGTTGGATATATATATGCAGATAGATTTGACTGCACATATGTTCCAAATCCCTCGCGATGTTTTAAATGCCATGGGTATGGTCATGGCCAGGAACATTGCAAAAGTAAAGAAACCATATGTGCACCTCACGCTGTCTCTGGTCACGACCATAAGGATTGTACTCAACCAAAACATTTTCAAACTGTCAAGGTGCACATGCTGCAATGGATCGTTCGTGTTCCATACGGGACTATCCATTGGAGATATTGAACGGTGCAAAGCTGCTTTCACATAATTGCTTTTAACGCATGTGTTCAAAATGGATTCATCGAAAAATGTAACCTTGTTTGTAGAGTCAATTTCCCAAGCTGTTGTGGTCCGAGAAGACTTGGTGACAAAAGACATTACAACGGCATCAACTGTAACATGGTAGAGTAACCTGGTATACATTTCCATGATATACCATGGTATATCACCTTAACATGGCGGTACCATGATAGTACCAATGTAATACCATGGTATAGTATCATATAGTCAATAGTAGAATTGTATGGCGCCATGGTAGTACCATGGTAAATATAACTTTACCGTAAGGTACATGTAAAACCATGGTAGTCCCATGGCAGTAACATGGTAGTGCCATGGTGCTTTTTTATGGGAGTCTTGATCTCGTCTCATGAATTTGTGCACTTTGGATTGTATAAATGGTTATATTTTCGAACAAGTTCTATGAGATCTTCGTCGTATAAATCCTGATATAGTATAAATAAAGAGCGTTTGTTTCACTTCTGTGCGAACAATTTAAAACAGCTGGAAAATGGCTGTGACCATGGCAAATATTTTTCAGACCATCTGAAGCCGGTATATCAATATTTCGTGTATTTTTCAAACTATCTAATACATCGTTCCAAATTACGTAGACGTTCGCATGAGTCATGTCCGTTTAAGAAATTCTGTATAATACGTGGTAGGAATTAACATTTGAGACAGTAAAAGAGGGTGACAAATAATTCTTGATCTTCGAGCTGAGTAAGACAGATGTATAGTGAACTAATCATAATGTCTAATTCTTAAACAGGAAACGATCGGGATAAAAACCTGCTGATATATAATTAGATCTTTCCTGACAATGCCAGCATATTGATGATATTCTTCCACGAGTGCATGTGTGTATATGCTTTGAGCTTGGTACGGTATTTTAACCTGATATATCTACCCTTGATTGACAAAACTTATCATTCAACTGTTGATAAGAATAATGACAACCAAAGCACATCATATACTATCCAAGACACTTGCACAACATACATGTATATGCAGGAATACAAACAGTGGCTTCTCCGTACGGAACGAAATGATTGACAATAAACAGGAAGACAAATAAATGACAAGCAGGTATATATATACGCACTCCTCGTCAATGATGTGCTATGTATGACCGTTATTGGCATTACTTCCCGATAGTGACAATCAAACTGTTTAAATGTTTGGCCATCACCCAGTGCAGATGGAAGTCATGCATGGGAAGACTGTTGGTGCAACCAGGAAGACCCTCACTATAGAATCTGACAGTTTCAACCAAGGCAAACTATGTGTGTTGTATACAATAAAGTCATTACGAAAAGGCGTACATGTACATCAATAGTTATGTATTTGTTAGTCACAGAGATGTTAGGTCTGTGAAAGGTGGAAATGTGGCTTTTGTTTCAAGCTCAAGGTGGGTTAAACGGACATGGCTCATTCGAACCTCCAAATGTTTTGCTACGATTTGGAGCGACGGATACGATAGGTTGATAAATAAACGAACTAGTGATATTATCGGCTTCATATGCTCTGAAAATCACTTGCCAAAGTCACAGCCATTTTGCAGCCGTTTTCAACTTTTCGCCAGAAGTCAGACAAACGCTCTTTATTGCTACCATATCAGGAATAAGCTCCCACAGAACGCTCTTTTATGTTCCATGTCGCGCAAATGTGGCTTTAATTAGTCAGGATTCCAGGCTAATTGTTTTCAAAAAATATTGTTTTTGTCCCCCGAAAAAATATATTCGGGGGTCTATTAAAATAGCCGGTGTCCGTCCGTCCGTCCGTGCTAGCGTGCGTCCGTCCGTGCGTCCGCCCGGAAATGGTTTCCTGATGATAACTTTAGTTTCGGTTATTAGATCAAAAGCAAATTTCATAGGTGAGTTTAACAGACGAAAAAAAGGTCAAGTTCGAATATGGGTTTGCTCCGCCCATTTTTGCGAGAGTTATGGCCCTTTTACGACTTAGAATCCTGTCAATTTCTGGTTTCCGGATGATAACTTTAGTTTGTGTTATTATATCTGAATCAAATTTGGTATATGTGTTTATCAGCTCGAAATACAGATAAAGTTCGAATATGGGTACGATCCACCCATTTTTGTCTGGTTGCTTCGGATTTAGGGTCCTTGTTATTTTTTTCAGAAAAGCTGATGCCCCTAATGAAGCCACTTTTTTTCGGGGGGCACTGTGGCCGGACCGCCTTTTATTTATTCAGCTTTTTAGTCGTGCCGCGCTGAAGAAACTTTAAGTATTTTGTTTATTGTTTCGCGCTCCGCGTGTATAATGTTTCGCTGATTCTTGGTATACATGGGCCATGGGCGTTTTATTTATAGAAATGGGAATTTTTTGGACGGCTTAAAAGTCGAACTGCGACCCGGAGGCCGAGTCCGGTAAAAGGTGTAGTTGGGAATTATGGTGAGATGCATGAGAAACCTTCAGTGATAGCTGTATATAGTTGTTGTAATAATTTGAAGGATTAGTTGTTTTAACGGAATTATGATTTGGTCATTCGTGAAACCAAAATATTTGATATTCTATCATTATAATCATGGGTATATAATATATGATCTTGAGCGCGTTACCATTTCTGACATTGGTTTTCTTGTTATGTATTGCCGTCTCTTGAATCAGACCAATGTATAAGACTCAATAATTTGTTTCTATGTATAACATACGGGACAAAACCAATATACACGAAACGACCACACATTGTAGTTTGTTAAAATACACTTAGTATGTCGTCGTTGTTGTTGCGGTTGTTTGAGATATAGAAGCCAATATTCATCATTCAAAAACAAAGAATAAATCGTTTTGTTAATTTTACGGTTCGTTTAAAAAACGTATCATGCATGCGGATCTATAGAAATCAGCATACTATAACACATCACGTTATTCTGAAGTCACTCAACTTCATTCGATACAACCTGACTCCGCCACAATCCCATCAAAATCTACTTTCTGTTTTATTGAACGAAGATTCATTGGAACTTGATGTCGTTTATTTCCATTGTTTCCGCAGAAGTCGGATGCCGCCTGAGGCCAGAAAGACGCACATTTTCCACTACCGGCGCGTGCTATCACTTTTCGCGGGATAGCGTATCTTGGGGACTTCCGTCCGACGGACATCTCTCAAAATGGCGGCAATTATCGAGACAATTCCATACAATTAAGCGTTATTATCCGTGGAAATCAATACGCCATTTAGAAGGCGAACGTTGACTTTCGTGAATCTGAATCAGGCACTTCAGGGAGTTGCTGAGCATCTCAGAGTTATATATGGTCGAATACGGACAGCAACTTAACCCAATATTATGTTTGATTTAAGTTGCACGCGAACTTTAGATTCCGAATCGTCGATAGGAAATTTAGATTAGCAGAAAAGCATATTGTTCTTTGAATGCATACACAGTGTTTTGTGTAAATATTAAAACACCATGCTTGGTTTTAGGGTATGACTACAACACACAAACATCTCCAAAGTCCTCGTCTGATATTTTCTATATATCATGTATTGAAATGTCATGGTCAGGATGCGATGCAACTTTGGGAATATGATCTCTTATGTGTTGCCAACATATCTGTTGACTAATGGTATGGTGAGTTACTACGCACTTGAATGAACACAAATTGAATGGGAGGAGTCGAATTTTCAAAATATCACAAAATCTCAGGGTTCATTAAGAGGTAATATGTCCATGTATGCATGCCATTTGGTCATGTTTAAATGTCAGAATTCTTGGTTACGATAGGTAGAGCTCTCCTTGGTGTGTTAGCATCTGGGACCAACAGGGGCCAGGTGAGTACTCTACAAAAGAGTGGATAATAATACTAATCGTTATGACAATGTTCGGCGTCAGGGAAAGGGCAGCCATGCACATGTCCAGTGTCCATGTTTGATAATGTGAACACGGTGCCTCCAAGTTAGGCCTAAAACATTCACTCCTTGAAATGACGTGCGGTTATTTTTAGAGTTTATTTGGCATGACATCGGGTAGTTTAAACATATTTATTTGTCTAATTTCAATAACACATATAGGAAATGATACATACATTTTTATAGACAATGGGATTGGAGGACAAGTGCTGACTCACTTATGAGTACCTCCTCTCCCAGAATCGGGTTACATGCATCACTGAGTTGTCCTTCACGTACATATGCGTCATGAAGTTCACAAGGGCTCTGAAGAAGGAGCGGAAACGCTCTTTGTGAGTTACAATGCACTCTCTTTACCAGAAAGTGCATCAACTTCGAAGCTCGATTACATGTAGAGGCGATTACTGTAGCGAATATTTATTTTATTTTCTAAAACCGAAAAAGTTTCACTGGCAACCCAGAAATATATCGATATCATCATCTCTTCGAACCTTGTTCGTCAATATTTATAGTATTATATTGACTAACCCTTTCTATAGTAAAAACTCATTGACAAGTGTTTATCCCTCATGAATTGTTCAGATAATAAGTTCAACAAACCGCAATAACTTATTATCTGAACAGTTCCCTGCCATAAATAGGACTCATTCTGTACATGTAATTTATCAGTTGTCTATTTATTTTTCCCGAAACCCCCTCCAGATGTATACTAAACCATTTCAATGTATTTTTTGATAACTGAGTGGGAGAATCCATTTAGTATAAAAAGGGCTAAATTATATAATTGCACATGAGCTTGGGAATGGAATAGCAGATGCATTTTATAAGAAATGGCAAAATCATTGATTAGACCGGTAACAAATGACATGCACATTATTGCTAAGCACACCACAAACAGACCTGATTTCCCGATCTTGGTTTAATATTATGACCCGCATGTCATTGTGAGCGTTGCACAACACCCCGAATATCGTCGAACCTGTAAACCTAAACATGTTTTGATCAATAGCGAATCATCAAAACCAATGATATATCAGATATTGTTTTTTTGGTAATTTGTGTAACTATAAGCAAAATATAACACAAAATTTGACTAAAGAATAATCCAGAGGTCGCAAAAAGTTAGTAGGCCTGCACAGAGTGGGGGGCCAGTCTACTATCGTGCATGGTAGCGAGCGTGGATGTGCCAAAGGTCACTGTAACTTTCATCTCTGTTATTCTTATCTCAATAAATAACATTAACAATGGTCAGTATACTGTTTCAAAACTTGAACATTTTACTTATTTAAATCATTCCGAAGGAAACGATAACATTTATACAATAATAACAATAAAATATATGTCAGCTTCGCTTCAGTAAACCAACTCAATTGGTTTCATTTAACCCTTGCATGACGTGGGATGCCTTGGAGCAGCATTAAAGACCCTGTGCCAATACATTATCTTATATATGCGAATCTCCCATAGGGAGTCTCACATATATAAGAGAATGCATTGGCCTAACAATATGGACATTGACCTTGTGTGTAAGCCAGTGCATTCTCCCGTCATGAACAGGTTAAAAGTCCTGACCGACTTTGGTTGCGATCACACAGCTGGCAAAGTTATCAGGCCTGGAACAGTTTCATGAATATCTTCATAGTCAGCAGCTATCCTGCAAACGTTTCTGCGATAAATTCTGGAATTGAAGAATATATGTGTCATCGATTATCTTATCTCTTATATTATTGCGTTCAAACTGCACGATTGAATCTTGTCAGCTTTTTTATTCTAAGGCTGATTTTGAGCAATTGTCAGTATATGTATACCTACTATAAAGGTACGTTCATACACTGGCAAGTTTTCGCGAAATCTTTTGCAGATATTTCATCATAGAAAACACTATGGTGCCAGAATATAAATGGCAACGTACATATACAATGCCTATTTATTGATGCTAACGACAAGAGGCGTAAATCTTCGGTAGTTCCACATGTGACGGTGGTACTAACGCACTGCCTTAAAACACTTGAATGATTTATTCTTGCGATATAATTGCATGCTTTTTACAGGCAAACTTCGATAGAATAGCTACTGGTGTAGCTACTTATATATAGTTGTTACTTCTCACATAGTTAGCTGTGGTACAAATGTCTTTTTATAAGTATGTCGGCATTCGATTTCTGACACATAGCAACTTTGTATACCGAAATGTCTGCAACAGAATACCTGGGAATTTTATGAGTGTGTATATGAGTGTGTATATGAGTGTGTATATGAGGATATATATATGTACTTTAAATGTTTGGCGTGTACGTTTTACAAGTAGTACGCCGTTCACATCATGGCACACCATATACAACCCCATACGTTATATGACCGTAAACTTGTAAGGCAAACATCATGGCGAATTTGCCTGGCATTTGTTTTTGTGCAGACATTTCGATGTAGAAAGCTCTATAATAAAATAGAATAGAATTGAATTTATTAGCAAGAGCTTCCATATATATAAGGACAGGTTGCTGAGAATACATAATGAATAAAATAAAGCTATAATACGTCATAAAATGAACACCAAAAATGCTCAAAATGCATCTGTACCACAGCTACGTGGGAAGTACTATCTTTGTGGATAAAATTACAACTCTATTTTGTTGGAAATTTTCGGCTTCATGGATAGTATCAACAGGTTACATTTTGACAATAGATTGGAGAGTTCATAAGTCCGTATATATGAAATGTCAGGTTTACGTTATTACTGCCAAACAGAATGTCCCTCTGGACAAGTTTCAAAATAAGTATTAAAATCTTTGGCAGAGCGTGAACGTACTTTTAAATTGTGACCGAATTTATCTGTTTGATCGCGATGTAAAATGTCGAACATCAAGTAAATTTCATTATGCTGACTCATATTTTAACGACCCAGGTGCTTGTCAATAATTTCAGCGACGCCATTTTTAAAAAAAGAAAAGATGCTCGAGAAATTATCATTACATTTCTTCGTTTTGAATATAATATGCATTCTTGCCAATTAATCGTTTATGATTTGCGGCGATATTCACCGATATACCAATAAGTCGACTTCTTATAAGGATTAATGCAAAATAATAATTCGACGATGTGAGGTTAAGTGCGCAGCCTTGCTCATTAAATGCGATAAATGTCCCCCTGCAAAGCAGATCTGGCGTTTGATTCTTCTCTGAATTCCATCATTGACATCACATATAGAGAAATCACTGTGTGCTGGGTATGAATAATTGATCACGGTATACCCAATTATTCCTAATAAAGTGGTGGAAATGCTGGACGTATGCTGGCTGGCAGATGCGACACAGCGGCTCTGAATAATTTCGCACTTAAGGACATCATATCAGCGATAATTAGGATGGATAGCCAGATGATCCAAGACAAAATCATGACAGTTATTAGCAAGGGTTATATCGCTGGACGGTCGTTTGCAGCTTGACTTCAGTTATTGGCTTTACAAAAATCCACTTGATGGATTTTCAGTCACGCTCAAGATGACTGGAGTTAATAATTGTCACGGCTGGGTATAAAGACAATTTTAAGATAATGACAATTTTAAGATAACGTTATATCTATATTGTGAATCATCTGTACAGAAAGGTTCCTGGATGAATAGCCATGATCACCCGTCCATATAAATGTACACACGTACCAACATATGGATAAGTTACAAATCCAGCACATTGCAAAATTTTCACTATTTTGAGGAAGGGGTAGTTACTAATTATTATTGAAAAAATGAGAAAATATTTCCATAATCCAAAAGGATAAAACGATTCATAATCATCAACTCCCAACCAATCTCTTATCTTTGCATGCCTCACTCATTCTGTATCAATATAGGCCAATGAATACATGCAATACTTATACGCGGACTATGTAGTGTACGTTCACCGTAATCATCTAGTCCCAATCAATCTCTTATCTTTGAATGCCGTACTCATTCGGTATCAATATAGGTCAATGAATACATGCAATACTTATACGCGGACTATGTAGTGTACGTTCACCGTAATCATCTAGTCCCAATCAATCTCTTATCTGTGAATGCCGCACTCATTCGGTATCAATATAGGCCAATGAATACATGCAATACTTATACGTGGACTATGTAGTGTACGTTCATCGTAATCATCAACTCCCAACCAATCTCTTATCTTTGAATGCCGCACTCATTCTATATCAATATAGGACAATGAATAGAAACAATACGTATACGCGGACTATGTAGTGTACGTTCGCCGTAATCATCTAGTCCCAATCAATCTCTTCGTTTTGCATGTCGCGCTCATTCGGTACCAATACAGGCAAATTAATACATGACATACTTATACGCAGATTATGTAGTGTACGTTCACACAGTTGGTGAAATCGCCAGGCAAACTTTCACGAAATTATGCTTGTAGCTGGCTATCTATTGCGCATATTCGATTGATAAATTCCGGAATGACATAATATGAATATTCGATTGTTGTATTGCCTACATGGGTGGTGAAATACCATATATTTTGTGTATTTATAGTATGTATACATGCATTCGATTGTTATATTGTTAAATGCCACATATTATTTGCGTATATAATAAGCATGCATTCAATTTATTGTTATTGCCTACATGGGTGGTGAAATTCCACGAGCTATTGCACGATTGAATTCTGCCATATTAAGACTAAGATCATGCCATGAATTTCTACTCTGTCTAACACCCGTAGATATCATATTACACCAGTTCTAAATCTGGGAACTTTTTGAAATCTTAACAGGGAACCTTATAAATTATATACAGTCCATAAAATAAGGCGAAGAATATATCTCTTTGTTATTACTGTTGATTAATAGTTTATGCATCAGTAGGCGAAGGTCCCAGGTCGAGATTACATTATTTAAGGGACTCTGTGCCACAATCATGGATAATTTCTCCAGGGTAATTTGTTTTGCGATATCTGCTCACTAAAATCATTAAAAGTATGCAATGTCGAGATAAGACCACCTCATACTTTGAAGTAGATTATCGTGGACCAAATATAAACAACGAATTATATGCCCAGCCTTAAATTGTTTGTTCAATGTTATAAAGTTTCACGTCAGAATGGGTCAGAACATCAAAAAGTTCCCAGGTTTTGTACTAGTGGAATATGATCTCTACGGGCATTAAGCCTTTCAGTGCCAAGTCCGAATTTTGTATCAACCCATATTTCCTTGATCATTTTTCAAATTTATTGATTATAATAATGTGATACATTGATGGAAAGAGCTCTTAGAGCTCTTTCCATCAATGTATCACATTATTATAATCAATAAATTTGAAAAATGATCAAGGAAATATGGGTTGATACAAAAATCGGACTTGGCACTGAAAGGGTTAACAAAAGTAGAGATTCGTGGCATGATCTATTGAAGGGCTAAGTTCGAGAAAATGTCAGTTGTATAATAACTTGTGTTATTACATAAATCTCAATGCGTACGTAGTACACAGTGAGGACTGTGCCCTTTATATCAATCCCACTCTGGTATATGCAGATATATGTCATATCATATGACAGCATAACTAGCGAAAATCTGAACACCAAACCATAGATTATACCCGGTGAAAAAGCGCGATTGCATAAAACAGAGATTATAAGTGTGATGCATGCATGTAAATCTGGGTACTATAGTCATAGCGCCAACCGGCGAAACGCCACAATTTAATTTGGTCAGAACGTCAAAGTCCATGGTCAAAACGCCACCTAAATTTAGTGAGAACGCCACCTAAATTTGGTCGTAACGCCACATAGCAATGGACGAAGTGTCACATGTTGTACTGAAACAGGTCTGATTAAGGAGGAGGTCGAGTAATTTAATATAAATGTAGATATAGATAATTCCGGAGTACCCAAAGGTAACTTTTGCTCCGGATATTTGCATGGAAATAGTTACTTGACCTCCTATTACGAATAAAAAGAGGAGTCTGACACGATCGGAAACGAGCATCATCATGCACTTCTACTCGTATGTGACAAATATAAATGTCTGCGTGAGCGATATATCCCAAAAAATATTACTGGCAAAATCCTTCGCGTGAAAGGTTTCATGGGCGTTTGTCAATAGAAAATATCTCTTTGAAACAAGTCTGTTTTTTTTTAATCGCCTTTAGAGAAGTCTCTCAATTACAACTAATTTCATATCTTGTGGAAGGTCAATCTTTCAAACTGGTATATCATAAGGACATTCGAAACAATGAAGAATATAACATATATATGTTTACTTATATATGTATTATATATATGAACACGCTTTAAAAAAAGAACAAAACAGGACGAAACAAACAAATTACTGGTGTCCTGAACATCGCTGGGCGACCTTATACCAGTATATTGATAAAATCCCATCCCAACAAATTCGAACAAATGATAAGCTCGAAGATACCCGTGCAAATGATATAATTCGCTACTAAAATCAGAATATTCTGTATTGTGTGGATACCACAAGTGATGTACACACTTATATAGATCAGCTGACCTGTAGTAGATTTGCCAGGTGGTCCACTTTAAACCTAAATAAAGGAAAACTGGAATTATGAAAAATAACCAGAAACCATCGTTTTTGAAACCTGTCAAGCTAACACCAGCCAGGTCGAATAATTCGGTCGCGGTTTCACAAAACTATCGTAATTATTCAAAATGTATGCACCGAGTTGACAGTAATACTTCATAGTCATATATCACGACCCTGACCGAACTATTTTCCCAGCGGTAGCCATATACCCCGAAGGCCCGCGAACCAGCGTGTTCAATTTGTCCATATCATCGGAAAAAATCAAATTTTAATACTTACATGGTATGACAACGTCACTAATTTACTGTCGATGTCCTTCTTTGCATTAGGGTGTTAAGGTGATCTTTGGTGTTTTGCCCGAGGGTCCACTCCACAGGAACACGAAATTTACTCAACTTTCATAAGGGTAAGAAGACTCCGACGTGTCGTGCTCATAACAATGGATTTAAGGAATTGAGATAGTTGTTTATTGTGTTCTGAACATCGCTGGGGGCGACCTTATACCAGGCGCGTGAGAATGAGGGACGGGGGCTGAAGAAAAACAGGCTAATTACAGGTAGAAAACAAAGACTAGTTACACAATGTTATCTCGACAATCTTACTGCCAGCAAATTAGACAAACTTTGCAACATGTTACTTAGGGTACGTGTGATCAGAAACGGCTAATTATCTCATTGCTACCTGTCATCTACTTCACACAATTAAACGTCTTATGTCGAAACAAACGTCATGGGGCTCGGGTTCCTGTTGACGGGAGGTGGCAGTTCGGTTGCGCGTCACCTCCCCGTAAAAAATGGCGATTCCTTTGCGAAATGAGATGTTTAAAGATGTAATCGTGGCTCCATGCAGACATTCAAATACACAACATCTTTTTTTATATACAAATAAAATTTTACCAATTGAGTTAGCCTTGTCCATACTACACAAAGACTTTTATAGGCGAAACAAACAGTAAACCACGGACAGTGTATATACTAGATGGATTGAAAACAAATCATATTTAGCATATATATATATATATATATAACTTATAAGTTATAACTATGTGTTATAACTATACATGTAAATTATACCGCGACTTAACGCTTAAGCCCAATCCTGGAGGGTTTTCATGATCAGATCTCGACCATAACTCTTTCGAAACACAGCCAGACGAAATATTAATACAAGAGCAGAAGAATGCATACACATTGGTGGGCAATATTTAGATAATAAATTCAACAATGTCGTTCGTGTGACTTATTTTCTAAACAGTTCCTATGGGAACTACCCGTCAATGAATATTTAGTATATAAATGGTAAAATGGAGTCCTGCAGTTTTCTCAAGATTTCAATTTTTGTTGGCCGACAAAGACCCAAAATATAACCGATAGCAAAGAGCGTTTATGAATATGTTGTTAATGATCGGTAAATGGTGTCCAGTATGTGAGGTGGGTGCAGTGGGAACATAGTAGAACAAACATCTTATGATGGCACCAAGTTAACCAATTGTTTATCCTAGCAGAAATCTAAGTTGCTCCCAGCTAGGAATTCATAAGATGTATCCCACAGATCGGGGGTGTGGGAAACATTACAAGATACAAGGTTGAAATTTGTGTATGTTTTTTTTGGATCCACCATGCACCCCTTCAACGCAAGATTTTTCAAAGGGAATTAGAGGACCCATCCCCAAAAGTTTGATGACAAACGGTGAACATATCAGGAAAAGGTCTGGTGTGAAATATTATTAGTTATCTTCGGCAACATCGGGGGTACATGGAGATTTAATACCTGGATGTCGATTTTGAACCCCGAGGCGGAGCCGAGGGGTTCAAAAAGAGACATCCAGGTATTAAATTTCCATGTACCCCACGATGTTGCCGGAGATAACGATTTTGTCCCCACAACAATAACCATGTCTCCTTAATTTAAGTGTGTTTTTCATAGGTTATCGGATTAATTCACACCAATAAGAATAATTCAGTAGCTGACCTAAGGACCCGGCGTCAGGTGACGTCAAATTCGGAGTACGAGAGCAACGTCACGATTGGTGGAAACTGCCAGTTCAAGGGTCATTCATATACCACCGATGTTTCACGTGCTCATATACCCCCGATGTTTGGCGCACGTTCTCTTATACCCCGCCGTCAAGGGTGACGGGGGACATGGTGATTTAAACGTGGCGTTGTAGCCAATCAGATTGCTAGTTACAACCGGATGTGGGGACAAGTTAATATAACCATGTGCATGGAATTCAAATCATATAATCTTATAGAAAAGCACCAGAAATCTCAGAAATATATCAAAACACTCGATAATTAAACTTGTCAATTAAGGTGCATCATCCATACCAATAGGTTACTTGCACCAGTATATATGCGACACATATGTGTATACACAGAAGTGTATTCTCTCACAGGGTGACTAACGCCGGCAAAAGGTGACCAGAATTGTCCCTCTTTTAATTTATAATTATCCATCTGAAATCTGTTTCATTAACACATAACAACTAATTGAAGAACAAAATACATGTATTATTTTCAAATGACAGAAAACAGGGAATTGTAACGCGCTTTCTGCTTCGCCGCAGCCCACAACCCTTATGCGCGCGGTACATATATACGATCCTGCTTTCGTTCATGGTAGAATACATGAGACTCATTTATACTACCATGATGACGGGTGGGGCAGTAGAGTGCGTCACTTTGAATCTACTGTGGTAGAAACGGTTATCCCGAAAACAAATGTTATCCTCACCAAGATAAATACTTGTTTTGTAATAATTAGCATGTTATGTACAATTACTCAGCTTCTTCTTATATAGGTACGTTCCAACATCCAAGGTCCCCGATCTACCACAGGATGAACATCATACAATACAAGATATCGGTATATATTTCAATATTAATACCATTTAAAGCATCAGGCGAATTAAATGAGATGACGTTGGTATCACAAAGATAATTGAAGGTAAACAACAACAAATAAAACCTATGAGAACTGATGGAATTGCATGTACACTGATGTGTGTATTATTTCATTAAACATATCTCTCAGAGTTAGAAGTAGTATTCTAATTTGTTCAAACCGTATGTTTAAAAACAGTAAAAACAAACTGGCATTTGATAAGTGCTCTTGTTTTTAAATGAATTCCCAGTCTGACGTTGTTGGTTTGATTATTAAAGATTTAGATTTTGGAAAAAAAATGCCATTGCTATACTATTCAGAAACAAGTATTGTCCAAGTTTCCATCGCCGTAAGGGAGCAGTGCGTTCGTCAGAGAGTTCAATAGTCCGAGTGTTCAATAGTACGAGGGTTCAATAGTACGAGGGTTCGATAGTCCGAGGGTTAGTCCAAAGCGGTAAAGACCGAGTGTTAAATATCGAACCCTCGGACTGTTTAACCATGCGACTATTGAACCATGCGACTATTGAACCATCGGACTATTGAACCCTCGGACTATTGAACACTCGGACTATTGAACCCTCTAACTATCGAACACTCGGACTATTGAACCCTCGGCTATTGAACCCTCGGGCTATTGAACCCTCGAACTATTGAACCCTCGGACTATTGAACCCTCGGACTAACGTACTGTACTCATACACTCTCAAACTTGCCAGGCATTGTTTGGCAGGTATATCTACATGGACAGAAACAATGTGCCAGAAACTGAGTGCAACAAACTTATAAAATGCATATGTACCACAGCTAACTATACTATAAGTAAAACAACTAAGTAGTTCAACACATAGGGATGCTATCTATATTTGGCTGTAATTAACATACAATTATCTCCCATGAACCAATAATGTCGCCATTTTAAGTCAATTTGTCAGTAGCATCGTTACGTTTTACTTATCATATATGCATTTTATATGCATGTTGCCGTTTTATGGCACCGTAAGGTTTTCTATAATATTATTATGCCGAATTATGGAACCGTAAGGTTTTCTATGATAAAATGCCTGCATAAAATGCCTTACAAACTTATCAGTGTATGAACGTATATATACCCTAAACCAGTGAAATAGTGAAATATGCAGGGATAATACTGGTTTACGTCGAAGTACTGTTGTCCTACACTTCTATAGAGCCTTTACAGCCAGATCCAGTGGCGGGAGTTTTCGTCAATCATTTCGACTATCATATAAATCAATAGAAAATGCGACAATAATAATCGAAAAGAGAGATATCTTGCGGTCATAATGCTGTATTATAAACTAATTGTTGTGTTAAATTATTCACAGACTATGCTGTCTTATTAGGAGTAACCTCACCTTTGCTGTCTGGAGAAGACCATAACTATTACCAGTCAAATGACTTGTATTCTTTTGAAATTATGTAAACATTGTGATAAGATATATGTTTTCAGATTAAATTACTACTTTCAGTTGACAACTCGAATGGAGTTCCAAAAACAATATTATATGGAATAAACACACACGGCACAATCGTTTCGACGATTCTACGACCAATTCCACGATTCTGCGGCTTGACAACCACGGTGCTACGGCGGTTTAACGATTCTGCGACCAGGCTGATGCGATAAACACGAGAAATTGAGAAATGAATAATTCCATAAATACGGACAGGAATGTACCATCTCATATATATTTTGAAGACCTCTGTCTGTATGTATGTTTGTTTGTTTGTTTGTCTGTCATTTATACAAATCTACGATTCTCGACCGATCGGGACGAAACTTGGTACGTGTGTGTAGTTTGACCGGGCGGTGAACGTTATCGTATTGGCGAGCCCGTGCGGCGCCCGCTTCGCGCATGCGCAGACGAGATCTCGGAAACGGGTGGAGCTATCGACTTGAAATTTGCTTTGTGAATGTATCTTGCCCCGGATACGAATTTTATCGGGTCGCCGAGCCCGTGCGACGACAGCTTCGCGCATGCGCAGACGAGATCTCGGAAACGGGTGGAGCTATCGACTTGAAATTTGGTATGTGAATGTATCTTGCCCCGGATACGAATTTTATCGGGTCGCCGAGCCCGTGCGACGCCAGCGTCGTGCATGAGCAGACCAGATCTCGGAAACGGGTAGAGCTATCGACTTGAAATTTCGGGCTGGGTAGAGCTATCGACTTGAAATTTGGTTTTTGAATAGCCCGGACAACGTCGGGCTCATCGGCTAGTCTCATATATATTTTGAAGACCTCTGTCTGTGTGTCTGTATGTATGTTTGTCTGTCATTTATACAAATCTACGATTCTCGACCGATCGGGACGAAACTTGGTACGTGTGTGTAGTTTGACCAGGCGGTGGACGTTGTCGTATTGGCGAGTCCGTGCGGCGCCCGCATCGCGCATGCGCAGACGAGATCTCGGAAACGGGTGGAGCTATCGACTTGAAATTTGGTATGTGAATGTATCTTGCCCCGGATACGAATTTTATCGGGTCGCCGAGCCCGTGCGACGCCAGCTTCGCGCATGCGCAGACGAGATCTCGGAAACGGGTGGAGCTATCGACTTGAAATTTGGTATGTGAATGTATCTTGGCCCGGATACGAATTTTATCGGGTCGCCGAGCCCGTGCGACGCCAGCTTTGCGCATGCGCCGACCAGATCTCGGAAACGGGTGGAGCTATCGACTTGAAATTTGGCTTTTGAATAGCCCGGACAACGTCGGGCTGGGTAGAGCTGGTGGAGTTATCGACTTGAAATTTGGTTTTTGAATAGCCCGGACAACGTCGGGCTCATAGGCTAGTCTCATATATATTTTGAAGACCTCTGTTTGTATGTTTGTATGTTTGTCTGTCTGTCATTTATACAAATCTACGATTATCGACCGATCGGGACGAAACTTGGTACGTGTCTGTAGTTTGACCAGGCGGTGGACGTTGTCGTATTGGCGAGCCCGTGCGGCGCCCGCTTCGCGCATGCGCAGACGAGATCTCGGAAACGGGTGGAGCTATCGACTTGAATTTTGTTATGTGAATGTATCTTGCCCCGGATACGAATTGTATCGGGTAGCCGAGCCCGTGCGACGCCAGCTTCGCGCATGCGCAGACGAGATCTCGGAAACGGGTGGAGCTATCGACTTGAAATTTGGTTTTTGAATAGCCCGGACAACGTCGGGCTCATCGGCTAGTATATTATATTTCTATTAGGTACCGCGATCTTCGATTCGATAATCTGTAAAGAGTTCAGCACTAGAGAGTTAGCACAACAATACATAATCTTTGACATAAATAGACCGGTTGTCTTGGTTTTACACACATCACTATGTGAAATTCGTCTTTAGAGTTGAGAAAATATATATAACGTCCTATAACATTGAGTGGAAACCAAATAATAACATAGCCATACGTCTTTGTGTGATTTTTCACAACTAATGTTCACCTCAGTTCTGTGATTGATGGCGCTGTGTCCATATTTGCGGGGGTATCATCGCACTCAATTGCCAACGCCGAGTAGTCAACTATGACAACGACGATTTTGCGACCAGCAATTGAAATTTCATTAACTTGTGCTCACGAGAAGTCGCTTTCTAGTGAGTGTCATGCTCGCTATTTATAATAGACATGAATACGCATTTAAATGAGTCACATCAAGGCTACGAGATTAAGACTTTTTATTTGGAGCCAGCTGAGGAAAATAAAGTAATGTCGAATCGCATATTACTATACTGTACAGGTTTAATTTTCATATCTGTGTACCACACATTACATGATTTAAATTGCCTTTCCGCCTATCCAACTTTCCTTCCGTCTGTCTGTACGCCTAACTAGTAGCCGACTCACAATGCCTCGGTATTTTCTTATCGTCAACATGTCTTATTCTCAGTTGCGTTGTGGTATCGATGTTGGGGAAGGGTCGCCTTAGAAATTAACTCCACATTTAAAATAATTTTGTTTTGAGTATAATTCCATATTTTGACATCCAGGTATCGGAGATGATAATATATACATATATGTATATATAGAGGGAGAGAGAGGGTGAGAGGGAAGGGTGAGAGGGAGAGAGAGTGAGTGGGAGAGAGGGGGAAGGGAGAGGGAGAGAGAGAGGGGGGAGGGAGGATATACAATCTCTAATGAGTTTATTCGAGGTGATCTTAGCGAGGCTTGAACCGACTTTAATGGACGAGGTTAATAAATTGCATATAATTGGGACGAATTTGAAATCCACTTGATCACATAACCACATTTTAACAAGGAAAACGAGCTAAAAAAAACTGCGATTAAAAAAAAATATATTGATTTCCTTACCACATAAGAGGAAGTAAAGACACCTTCAAGACAAAATAATGTTCCATTTTAAATGTGTCTTTTCATTTTGGCAAAATTGTATATATTGTATCATTAAAAGAGCCATTGCATATTTCCTTATATCCACTAAATGGCGAATAGGTGCGTGCTTCCCGGGATACTTGACATCACACCAGCAATCACCGCGCGGATTAATACTATTTTCGAAAAGCCTCGCATGACACCAACACTAGATATTGCAAATTTTTGTCCAACTTCTTTGCATTGACGAAAATAGATACAAAAACAGAGGCAAATTGAGGGACTTTATTTTTTCGTCGCCAGCCAGTGTGCTATACTGTCGTATACGTTTGTGAAGCGTCTCGGCCGACGCCGTAAATATATCCATTCTGCATGCATTTTCAGCTTCTTTTAAGGATTTTGATATTTAAAAAAAGGTATAAACACAGTTAATAATAAACTCGTTTTATAAAATGTTATATCCCAACATAACTCATTGGGGATCCTCTATATAAATCATTATTATCCGTCCTTAATTACCACTATATATTTTCCGTGAACGCGGGCATGTATTTCATGAATATTCATAAATCCATATATGGAATGCACCTCCAGAACTTTGACATGTAGACTAAAACCGCAATTTTTCTGTTATCTATCCCTTTAATTTTAATTTTGTTTAAAGTGTTGCTCATTATTTTTCAGTTTCTGATAACCACACCCGCCCCCTCTTTCGAAGAATTTTAACTAATACTTTCATACAAACACCTTTATAAAAGTAACTAAACGATCAATAATTTTTTCGAGGACATCTTTATATGTAGGGCCTACCTGCTAATCAGAATATGACTAAAATAACTCATGTTATGGTAGGCTAAGTGGTGACATTTTCGTATGAACAAGTCAACTTAACAGAAATTACAAAACCGCTGGGTGCACTATAAGAAGGAAAATGTTCAGGTACATGTAAGTTGGGAATTTTGTCATGTTCTAATCTAAGAATGCTCGTTTAGCAACAAATATCTTATGTGACTTGGTCTCTATATCTTCACATGTGGGGACCAGTAAATACACAGTACTGTATTGAATCCAGGACATGTGCATTGTATAACGAAGGCACAGTTCCAAACATTATTGATGCAGCATAATGGGCTTAAACGCAGAACTAAGCTGCCCGATCAGTGACAGATAAGTCGTATACAAATGAAAATTACCATTCAACGAGTCGCACAATCGTCGTTGTCATGGTCGAAGCGTGGCGTTGCCAAATAGTTGACTTTTTTCCTGCATTTCTGTGTTTAGTTTAATCGAATATTGCGTCAACAGAGGTACGAATTTGACAAATAATATATTTATGCTTATCAAAGCTTACGTTGGATGTTAATTTTCGCACTGTTAAGGTCCCTTTGTAGCCCAAGAAATGACTTTTTGCGATCAGTTCGCGGTTTTATCTGATTATGCAGATTTGACCGAGCCGATTGTGACTCATTTTATGTATAGATCTCATCTTCGTATGTATTCCGCGAGTCAACCTGGTGGACCTACAAAGTCTACTCTACACGACGAATAAAAGAAGAAGCCCACTTTTATCGTCCCAATTCAGTTAAAAAGGCCCCATTATCTAAGTTTGTCATAAAATATTACGTATAATAAGGTCGCAGAATCGTTAAACTGCCGTAGTACCGTGGTTGTCAAGCCGCAGAATCGTGGAATTGGTCGTAGAATCGTCGAAACGATTGTGCCGTGGGAAACCGGTGTAACACGTCCTGGGCTGGACATCTCCCCCACCCAAACCCAAACAATTTGTTCTCGGGAGAAGTTAATTGCTCGCCGTTTCATGACTATATAAAGCAAACTAAGCGATAAAACTTATGACTTTGTTGTCATGTAGGTGCTGTGTGGAGGAGGGGAAGATATCCTGGCCTGGATATCTTCCCCACCCAAACCCTGACTCAAACAACTTTTTCTCAGAAGAAGTAAATTTCTTGCCGTTTCATGACTATACAAAGCACAATAAGCAATACAATCTCAAGAAGATTTTTTGTCATGCATGTGCTGGGTGGGTGGGGGGGGGGGGGGGGGGGGCGGGATATCATGGCCTGGACATCTTCCCCCAACTCCAAACCCTGACTCAAACAACTTTTGCTCGGAAGAAGTTAATTTCTTGCCGTTTCATGACTATATAAACAAAATAAGCAATAAAACCATAAGAGGATTTTTTTTGTCATGTAGGTGCTGGGTGGGGGCGGTATCCAGGCCTGGACATCTAAATATTTGAATAAAAGCAAAATTAAAATAAATTTTTTTTATGGCTATTTCAGGATTAAACAATGTGTGAACACAAAATCGTGTTACTTGGTAATTTTTTTTTTAAAATAAAAAGTGAATTAAATCTTAAAAAACATTTTTCTGGCCATTTCAGGGCCAAACGATATTAAATGAATGAACGTATTTTTAGTCATACATGGAGGGGGAGATATCCAGGTGGGGTGGGGAGGGGATATATCCAGGGGGAGCTATCCTGTTACACCGGTTACTTTCACAATTGTGGAATTTTATTATCGTCATCGATGATTTTAGATGAGCGGGTGATTTACGCTTGAAGTCCGCTATAGAAGAGTACAGCAACCGTACATCGACGTAAACCGGTATTATCCCTGCGTGCATTAAATGGTTTACGTTCATGGAACCTTCATAAATTTTATCCACGTCGCTTCATCCCAGCCTTAAAGAAGTGTGTTACTCGGCACTATATTTGGTGTGCATGATGCCCGAGAAGCGCTCGTGATTTTAAATTTAATTAATTCTACATTGGACCCTCGGGGAATAATGGGGCAATGATTCTTCCTAACGAACCCTAATAATACGGTATTTGACAGTCCGATAAAACAATATGGCAGATCGCATACATTAAATTCTAATTTGAAGATGGTCGACCGTTGCGAGCCAGCTCGTAATTTCCTCCAGAATGATATAAAAAGCTTTCGCGAGAGTTCACCAATTGATGGCGCAGCATAAGCACATCGATTAACCCTTCCATGACGGGATCTGCGCTTGTGCAGCATTAAAAACCCTGTGCCAGTGCATCATCTTTTATATTTGAGTGACACATAGGGATCCTCATATATAAGAAAATGCACTGGTTTACAAGGTCAAATTAAATATTGTTAGGCCAATGCATGTACTTATATATGCGAGGCTCCCTATGGGAGACCCGCATATGTAAGAGAATGCATTGGCACAGGGTTTTCGCAAAATTTCAGGAAGCTCCAGTACTGGAGAGCTAACACTTTGGAGCGAATGAGGATATACAAATGATATTCCCTCAATGCAATGTTTGAGTGGGTGTTTTGTTCCAAGCAAAACAGCTGGCACTGTTCTCTGTTGTTTTCCCCATGAAAACTAGATCATGCTACGAATCTCTACTCTGGCTACGCCCATACATATCATACTCAACTAGTTCAAATCTGGGAACTTTTTGTTGTGACAGGGATCGAGGTTTAAAGGTAGAAAAAAAACAGTGCCGGTGATATATTTCTTAGTAAATGCATGTTCCGAAGTAATGCATTTCACAGCACGTGATTGTCCCCAGCTCGAGATCGCATAATTCCGGTGACTTTGCTGAGCTGATATCGATTTGCATATCTTACAATCATGGGATGTCTAATTCAATGTTTATTGTGATATTGAATCACAAGAGTTACAAATTATGATCATATATGCATGGGTGGTGATCATATATATATATATGCGTGGGTGGTGATAATATATATGCGTGGGCGGTTATCATATACACGCGTGGGTGATAATGGGTGGTGATCATACGCGTGGGTACTGATCATATGGGTAGGTGGTGATCATATGCGTGGGTGGTGATCATATATATGCGTGGGTGGTGATCATATATATGCGTGGGTGGTGATCATATACATGCGTGGGTGGTGATAATGGGTGCTGATCATACGCGTGGGTGCTGAACATATGGGTTGGTGCTGATCATATGCGTGGGTGCTGATCATGGGCGGTGATCATGTGCATATGTGGAGATCATACGCGTGGGTGGTGATCATATGCATAGGTGGTGACCATATACGTGGGTGGTGATCATATATATGCGTGGGTGGTGATCATGGTGGAGATATACGCGCGTGTGGTGATCATACGCGTGGGTGGTGATCATACGCGTGGGTGGTGATCATACGCGCGTGGGTGGTGATCATACGCGTGGGTGGTGATCATATGCGTGGGTGCTGATCATATGCGTGGGTGGCGATTATATGAAGAAATTTCTACAAAGATACACACCATGCAACTTGATAAGCTCCGATAGTTCTCTTCAAAATATTCTGTGCATTGACTTCTGAACATTAAATAGTATATGCGTAGATTGTTAAAATCATTATCCATACAACGAAACCAATTAGAACAACCAGTTGACTAGTTTTATGAAGTCGAGTACCATCAATTTTTTTCCATGAACTGGCAGTCAAATAATGATGCATGCTAGTATTTTGTTTATACCAATAAATTATTTAGTAAAGAAAGGGTAAATATTTATGCTCCTACATTTGTACATGAATTCGATATGGAACTTGGAAGGAGAACGTTGATTGGTTGAAATCATGTCATGTGACATAGCCCAACCTGTTTTCATGTATAATATTGTATGGACACAACTGGCAACGCGATATCAGAATATTGTTCAAATGTGCGGGAGATACTCTAAGCAGTATGAGGTCCCCAGAGGATGAATTTAGTGATGCTAGCCCGCTATGCGGGATAGCATCTCTAAATTCACCATCTGGGACCTCATTCTGCAAATGACAGGCACACTAAACTTATGCTTGGCTGGGACCTTCACTTACAGTGAACTACATTACTAGGGAACTAGGTCTTAACTAATACATATATGTGACCCGCCATATCAAATCCAGTCGCAAGTCGGGATTTTTTTACCCCGTGCCAATGCATTCTCTTATATATGCGAGTCGACCATAGGTCGCCTCGCATATATAAGAGAATGCATTGGCCTAACAATTATTTACAATTTTAATAATTGTTTCTTGTATTCTTTAACAATTTTATAATTTCACCCATACAGAGCCACAGTCAAACATGAGCAGACGACTCTCTTCTATATGCTTATATATAGGCGTGGGGCTCCCTGCAGGGTAATATATGGATGTTTTTTATGTTATGTCCTAAAAATTGTAAGAAACATTTATTTAAAAAAAATGATACAAAATTGTTAGGCCAATTGATGCATTATCTTATATATGCGATGCGACCTTTGGTCGACTCGCATATATAAGAGAATGCATTGGCACAGGGTAAAAAAATCCCGACTTACGACTGGATTTGATATGGCGGGTCACATATGTTCCCTGTCATACTATCAAACTAGGTTTTGAACTGGTGTCGTGTGATCTCTAATAGAGATTCATGGCATGATTTAAAGGCACGGATGGCATTCGCGGTGGGTATGCTGTTAAAATAGCCACACCCGTTACAACTACCATGAGCAAACAGAATATTAAAATATAGACATACCTTGTTCCTATTCCAATCACGAATATCGCGTACATAGTATGTTATTGTAAAATTCGTACGCTGTGTTATGTAAACAAAAACCAGATTCTGTAACATTTTTGGCTTTTGTTTACATAACAAAACGGTAAGAACTTGGAAATAACATACTATTCACGCGATATTTATGATTGCATATAAGAACACAATCTGTCGATAATATTTTAATATTCTTTATACGCCTTTAAACGCCTATGCCTATGTACTAATTATAACTATTTAACTGTTATTATCTCCATACATATTATGTATAGGTTTATGAAAAATAAACTGATTGCTTTGTGGATGATTGAAATGCAAAGCAGTTGTTTTATTCCAAGAACAACCGCTGGCGCTGTTCTCGGTTAGTTTCCCCGTGAAGGCGTGCACATACATGTAACCACTTGATGCTACTCGCTCGAATTTCTCCCTTGTCCTCTCGTAAATGTTGCAGAGTAATTTCGAGGGCTTATTAAGTAGAATTAAAACAATTATGGTCGCCATTGTGCGTGGGAATTATGGGCCAGGCAGGAAGTACTCCGGGCTCAATGAGGATTCCATTCGCCAGCGTTTAATGGCAAATATAATTGGCGCGCAGCTTGTAGAATCTGATGTCTGCGCTTTCTAATGTCACCTTCATTCCCACGAAAAAAAAAAGCATATCGCATTTTACTTTAGTAAATTACACAACTTGTTAATAGGTAGATACTCGACATTATGAACGTTAATTTACGACACAGAGTATGTTACGTAAATGTTTATATACATTGAGGTATGTACATGCAGCTCAAGGCAGATGTGGCTCAGTTATATAAGGTGCCTAGCACTTAGGTCGTTTAATAAACGGTAAGCGTTGGCGGTGGGTATTGCTATTAAAATAGTCACATCCGTTAAAACCGCCATAAACAGAAAGAATATTATATTATAAGCAAACCTAAGCTTGTTCTCATACCAATCATAGATATCGCGTAAATTGCATGTTATTGTCATGTTAGTACTCTGTGTTACATGTATGTAAACAAACGAACTGTTATGTAAACAAACAGTACGTACTGTAAAGAGTATGCGATAAATAAACACACAACACCGGAGAGAACCCTCTTAATGAACTTTGGTTAGAAATGCCACCAAGTTGTTTTCAACATACCGGTATAGCGTATGCTAATCATCGCCTCTCAAGATTTCGGTGTTGAATAGGTCACCGCGAATAACTCTCCTAAACAATCGCCAACAGTGTCGATTGTTTTACTTATCGCTCACTATTTACGTGATGTACATAAACAAACGCTTGTCTCACACAAAATGTTTTGTGTGGATAATTTCGCGTGCATACTATCATTATACTATACTATTAGTATATTTGTGAGGAAATTTTCATAATTTGGTAGCTGTTATTTCTAAATTATAACCTATAACGAAGGAGATCCGTGCCTTTCAGCGTTGACGATTTGTCTTCGATTCTCAGATTCTCAATAAGCGCGGATTTATGATCAACGCATCGGGGGGGGGGGGGGGGGGGGTGTAATATGATTCGTATATATCTGGACAAGTTTGTCAGTAGGTTGGTGCACTAGCATATCACGTGCAGTGCCGTGTAATTTTGTAACGGGATACTGTTGGCATCTTAAGGTTTTATCGCACGTATACATCCGTATGATACTTTTATCTGTTGAGTTTACTCAGTGACGTGGCTAGAGTGTCTACTTAGGGGGTGGGGATTCCATCTTGGAATTTCCAACTGCACCCCTATTGAACCAAGACCAAACTCCCATCACGAAATGCCATTTGCAACCCTTGCATTGGAACCTTCCAACAGTAACATTTTAAACGGTATATGTAAAACTAAGAACTGCACAATCAACTTCTTGTCAAAGCACTGTCGTAGATATGTAACGGATTCACGGAGTCACTAGCTCAGCTTGAGTGTTCAGGACTTCAATCTGGGTTAACAAGTTCTCAATTCTTATCGAAATAACCATGAAAATATGTCCATATTTTCACCAACTTCTAGGTTAGAACCCGCGTCCGCCACTTCTAACCCAGACTGCGAAAGAATGGCTACATGCCGTAATGTCCATTACTATATTCATAAAAACAACTCTTTTTTCTTATAAAAATATCAATGCTTCGATCGGATTGGAAAACTGACACTCGTTGTGAGACAACGACTTCTATTTATAGCCCAATAATGTTACGCCATTATCGTGGAATTTATTTTACAAATTCCAAATTCATTGATCATCAAAAGTTATACTCTTTTTATATCCGAAACGTGAGCCGCCCGCGCACCATTTCTTGAGATACATCATTAGCATGACGATCTTGAGATAAAGCCGCAATATACCTTTTATAAGGTGTGATTTATTAGTTTTATTATGCATCTGATGGAATTATTATTGGCCACCTCGGGGGGGATATTGAAATGTGCATTCCTATCAGGGCACATGGACGTGGGAATAACGCGGTGGATTGTGTGTCAAAATGTTCAACGTTTGTAAATGTCATGCCTGACACAACTTCGGTTGAAATTTTCACACCAAACATATTTTGAAAAAATATGTTCTCATAGTCGGAGTTTCCAATCATTATTTAGTGGGAAATGTGTTCTATTTAGACCAGCAGTCGCACATTTTCCTACTTTCGGTCAAATGTTCGTATTGAAATCGTCATCAGTTGGAAAAATTCCAAACATAGGGGGTATCATATTGAAATATTTCCAGCAGTTTGAAAACTTGGGGTACCAGTTGGGAAATCATATGCGGCGACAAATATATGTCAGTTTGTTTCACAATGACACAAACGCTCTTTATTATTACCATATCAGGATAATACTGATATTGAATGCCCTTTCATGTTCCACTACGACTAAAACAATAAGGTAGGCACCATTGTTCTCTGTGGAGAGAAAACATATTCTGTGATTATCTCCCGAAAATATCGGAGGACTATTGTAATCTCCCGCGTCCTCCCATCCGTGCGGGCGTGCGTCCCATTCCTTGTCCGGACGTTAACTTGAGCGTTATTAAACAAAATTTCTTGATAATAAGTTTGTGGTTCACATATGAGAAGACGTAGACCAACTTGAAATTTGGTCACGGTCCGATAAATTTTGACGGAGTTATGCACCTTTTTAGACTTAGAATTCGATGTTTTCTGGGTGTCCGGATGGTTACTTGATCAATCTTCAACATAATGTCTTGATATTTGTTACGTGGTTCACATTTGAGAAGATGCAGGCCAAGTTAGAAATTTGGTCACAGTCCGATGATCTTATTTTACGGAGATATGCCCCATTTTCGAATTATATATCAATTTTTAAGGGTTGTCCGGACGGTAACTTGAGCAATATTCGACATATGGGCATTACTTGCTCCTTTTGTGAATTAGCAATTGTTGTTTTCGGGTTGTCAGGATGTTAACTTGAGCAATAATCAACACAATTTCTTGATATATGGGATGTAGTTGACATTTTAAAAGATGCAGGCCAAGTTCGAATCTTGTCACGGTCCGGTAATTTTTGGACGGACTTATGATCCTTTTTCGACTTAGAAATAATAATATTTGTATTGTCTAAATGATAACTGGAGCAATCTTCAAATGAAGCTCTTAACATTTGGTGTTTGGTTCACCTTATAAGGATTTCGTTTATTTATCCGGCTATTTGATCGCAGGAAGTTCACAAAGGTGATTGTTCAGTAGGTTCGATATAAATGATTGATTGCTTGGGGTTTATGTCGCTTTCAGCAACTAATGCCATATCACACCAGTTTTAGTGGTGGAGGAAATCTGCACACTACGGCTAATCGAACAGTGATTTCAAACTCTGATGAACTCGTCGAACGTGTACGACAAACCACCGGCCATCGGCGAGTAACTGGCAACTCCACCATATAACGATTTCGAGATACAACTTCCATGATGGAAAGATTTGAACCCTCATCGCCAACACTGGAGGGAGAGGCTTGGATTGTACCCCTGACCGACTGAGCCACCGGTAATATGATGGACCTGAAAAATATGAGTAATTATAAGATATAGCATTGATGTAACCAATTTTACAACACTCGAAAAACACTCTGTTCTTCGCGGCTGGGAATTCATAGCATTCGATGCCATATATTTGAGTTCTAAGTAAATTAGACCTGCTTTTTTTAACTATATATTTACTTTTTAAATTTCAATAGGAGATAATTCATTATTCAGAATTAAGTGTATCTTGTGTTGAGCATTGAACATGCATATTCCTAAACAAAAAAATGTCAAACAGTAGTTCCACCCTTAAAGTGTATTTGTGATAGCAAAGAAAACTATGAAAAAATGATCCCATCAGTAGATGAAAATGTGGTCAGAACGGAATAATAAATAATCATGCCAATTTGATATGAAATAGGCAGAACACGACAATGACGGCGTCATTGTTGTAAACGAATTACATGCAGTGACTTTTATAAGTGGAAGTATTGCCGTTATGTTTATACCCAATAATTCGGCCAGAATAAAGTAGTAGATATTTACATTTGTGCGTAGTTCAGACGTGGTGTTCTCTGAAATGATAGTCGATGCGGTTGGAATTATCTACAATCTGAGTTGATTGCTACATTCTTCCAGTGGAGATTGTACAGTAATGCCCTAATTAATCGACTGCTTAACCACAGCAGAATTATGGGTAACTTTTCAGGATTTAGTTGGAAATATGGCTTGTTGCCATTCATCGGAAAGCTAGGTTTCTATATGAGCGAGAGATATATCGAATATTAAAGACCAAATAGAGACAATGAGAGGGAGAGAGAAAGTTACAGATTAACAGAAGGTGAATGGAGCGAAACAAGTAGGTAATTGATGTAAGAAAAACGGTATGTTGACCACGAAGATTAATTATACGTTAAAAAAAATCAAGATATATACATCCTGGACCATCATGGTCGTCATTCGTTGGTTCAATATGCATGTGTTCAGAAAGAATTTTATTTAATTTCTCCTTTTTTTTTTCGACGCTCAGACTTCAAAAGACTGTACATCTGTCTACGTATTATGTAAATATTCAATAGACTTCATTAGTCGAAACAGAAAGTATTTCTTGAGAAAATATGATTTAAATACAAGTATGTAGTAAGTGGGACTTTTAGAGATGGTGTTGGAAGATATAACTGTCGAAACAAACGTCCCTGTATATCAAGGCTGAAACAAACCATCTCTCCACCATCATAATTAATCGAACAATGACAGAGATGAGTCGGTCAATACAGCGCGGATGTGAATGATACACTGTAGCTATATATATGCGGTTACTTCCCTTATAATGATAACCACACTAATCACAGTCGTGGCGCTACTTATTACCTTATCGGTTAGTGTGATATAATGTCTTTATTATTCATGAGTTACATTTTAAATACGCTGTATCTGTTCCTTGAACTCTTTGTTTAATTTTGAGTCAAGGAGAACAGTTACTATGAACCTCTGTCAGTGTATGAACTACAGTAATGCCCTAAATAATCGACTCCTTAACCAAAGCAGAATTATGGATAACTTTTCAGGATTTAGTCGGAAATATGGCTTGTTGCCATTCATCGGAAAGCCCTCAGTGAGAGCTTTCCGATGAATGGCAACAAGCCATATTTCCGACTAAATCCTGAAAAGTTATTCATAATTCTGCTATGGTTAAGGAGTCGATTATTTAGGGCATTACTGTAATTCATTATCCTGTTTGTTTCCACGAACTTGGACATTAATTGTTGCTATTAGTAGAATGGTACACATTTATCCTGTGTTTTATAGAATACTAATAAAAACTTGTCCGCAAATATTGTTGTCCCCGGAAAAGTTTTATAGAAATGACTCCGTTCGTCAATCCGTTCGTTCGTAAGTCCGTCACATTATGTGTACATTCGTTGTGTAATCAGCCCATCCCAATGTTTCCAATGTTTTCTCTGAATAGTAACGTTAGAACATTTTTACCATCATATTGCTGATGTGCAACATGTATATGGACGACAGAAAATATTGTTTTTCTCCGAGTTATTCCTCTTTCTTGACTTAGATAAATGTCCTTATGTGTGTCCGTCGCACATTATGGGTACCTTCACTGTGTAATCAACTCCTCCCACAGTTTCGAATGCAGAGTAATGAAACTGTAGGATACTTTTACCAATGTATTTCTGACGGGCATCATATATAGACGACGGAATGTATAGTGTCACTGAATTATTCCCCTTCCTTATATTTTATTAATTGGTTTTTCCATATTGGCCGAGTTATGAGGCCGAGGTCTGCCGTATTGGCCTGAGGCCACAGGCTAATACGACATACCAAGGCCTCATAACTCGGACAATGTGGAAACAACCATTTAATAAGTATTTGATTAATTAGAAACATTGGCAATTGTTGTTTCACAGGATGAATATATTAACATAGATATATATACCATTGTGTGCTTTATTAAATTAACAATTTTGCCAGCAATTGTTATTCTTGTGAACTTTGTGTAGAAATTGTAGCGATTTCACAGTACTCAGTGTCTGTTTCCACTGGGAATGATATTAGTACGGATACATGTAGTTCATCCACGTATATTTACTCCCAAAACAGTGACAGTTCTTAACTCATCCGAAAGCAACTGTAATCTATCTTCCGTTGACCCAATATTCTTTGCCGATCGAGCTAAATACGTAGGACGTCATTTACGTACCGTTGAATTGTTGGCCGCCTTTCTACTTATTGGACGACTTTGTTTTACTTATTGACCGTATTTTGACGTATTGGGCGACTTTTGTTACTTATGATGCGGGCGGCTTTCTACGTATTACCGATAACGGTATTTAATAATGACTTATATTCGGTTGAGTACAATATGAGATGGTCCCATAAATGGCCAGATTTAGTGTACAGTACCCCTTTAAGATTTTTTTGTTCAAAATCGGATGAGACTATATATATATATATGATGCGGATGTGCTTTATTCTCTTATCCAAGAGTCGGAGAGACAAGTCAGCAAAGGCTTCTAACACCATGCATAAATTGATATTTATTTTATATTTTCCACTAAAAAAGTCCATTTCCATTTACTTCAAGTCAAATAAGTGAATTGTTACTCGTGTATTTTCGGGGATATTGAGATTATACAGCCACATATATTTCTTCAGAATGAGCTTCATAGGAAAATTTGTTTGTTTTAAAAATGCTCGCTCTCTTCCCGGCATAATTTCCAACAACAATACAAAATTTATGGAACTCCTTTTCAAGGAACGTTTCAACTCGTATTACCAAAAGCATTCAAGAGAGACGTTTGGTATACAGTGCACATGCTTTACTTAAAAGTGTTTAAAAAGAATGGTCTTAAATTTAAAGATGACGTAATGTTCTAAAAATAGCCACAATAGGAGACAAATATTTGCTGGTGGCAAAAGCTCATGTCGCCTTTAAGTGGTGTTCCAGTAAATGATGACATCTTTATGACATATACCAATATTATTATATATTAGCCATTTACTCATCAATGTCCAGTGTGGTACTCACAGAAACAAAACTTTGCACTATATATATATCTTGGCTTCTACATATCGCTATCCGTATGAGAAAGCGATTATCAGATTGGCTTCGTTTCGCACAGAACCACCAACACGAGCAATGATCGTTTCCATTAATCGGATTCCAAGAATTACGCTTGTGTACATCTGGTGATAAAGGACACGAAGAACAGCGCTGTTAAATGTCAAATGTTTCCCGCGACATTTTATCAGAAATACAATGAACTTCTCCCTATATATGCGATCATAACCCCGCCGACACAAAAATATATATAGACCATCATGTGTTCACTCTCCACTCATTGACCTGTGGTTTTTTTCCGTTTGCGATTTTACGATTGTCAACGTTTAGAGAACTACAGTTATAAACAACCCATATATAGTAAAAACGTCCCCGTTCCCTCTTAAAGGCACGGGCGGCGGTCGTTGCAGAAATATTCATATTTGTTCAAATCGCCATCAGCAGAAGAAATATTAAAATATATATAGTTTTGTTCATATGCCAAACATAATCAGCGCATAAATAGTATATTGTCGTCAAGACGTACGATGGTGTACGTAAACACGAGCCTTCTGGTGTTACATAAATTTTGCTTCTGCTTACATAACACAGCGCAATTCTATTGGTTAATCACACCCAAATGATATAAACGCTCTTTATTATTTTCATATCAGGAAAACAGTAACAAATAACGCTCTTTATGTTTACATATCCGGATCTAAACAGAAGCCAGGTTCTGTAACGTTTTTTGCTTTATTTACATAACAAAGGAAAAACATTTGACAATAACATATAGTTTATGCCACATTCCTGATTGGTATAAGAACAAGGTCTGTCTATGTTGTACTATTATTTCTTTTTATGGCGGTTTTTGACGGAGGTGAATATGTTAACAGCATACCCACCGCCCACGCCGCCCGTATCTTTTTAAAGGGGGACCAGACTACCTAACTCTAACAATTTATGTAGCCATATCCTACTCTAGTCAACAGAAAACATTAAATAAAAGAATTACTATGAGTCAAGAATGAGAGTTAATTAAACCCACGCGCACAAAGAACCACGTATTAGAACATGTTTTTACTACCAATGATGTAAACAAATATATAGGCTATCAGTTGTTGACACTCTACCATTTGACCTGAAATTCTAAGAATTTCAAAGTATAAAGAACTACATAAACAACTATATATAGTTAAAAAGTCCTGCTGTATATAATCTTATATAAGTCAGGTATTCGTTCTAAGCGTCATAGTTCTGAATTGGACATATCTAAATGTTTATATTATCAATGATGTAAACACGTAAACAAGAGCACAAACAAGCGTGGCATAATAACCCCGTTAGTTTATATTTGAGAAAGATATATTGAAACCAGAATAGGCTTGTATTTTCAGTGGCAGCCACATAACAAGTCTAGTTGTGATAGTTGTATGTACAATACTGAAACCATGATCACAATTGCGAAGTCGAAAAAGCCCACAACTCTAATACTTCTATTCCAATCAGTCCGCATAAACGTAAGTTAGCATGCGAACACAATAATTTTACCCCAACAACGTATGCATATAGTCCCATGTTGGACCGTTTTAGAAACCACACTTTAGGTCCATATATATATAGAGAGTATAATAATTTATATCGATGTTAAATAATTCCAATGATGAAATGGGCATTGATCTCGACTGGCATTGACAAAACATGTGAGAGAATAACAACACTTAAGACGTACACATTGACATAACAATGTTGGGTATATAAAAAGAAGGAATCTATTAAAATATATAGTATGGATACCAATTTCATTTACCATGAGAGTGACACAGAAAACAAGTAAAGAGAATAGACAAAACTGTTAGCGAGTAAAATGGATTAAAAACAAAACTACGGGTGTACTGGTGTCAAAACCAGCATCTATATCCGCAGAATTTACATATACATGATTACCCAGTCCAAAAACTTAAGTTCGTTCGGGAAAACCACGTATATATGAGCTTTCTGCTTTCATACCTTCCGGTATCCTATCCCAAAGTGCATCAGCCGCGTATCTGAAACTGTTCAATCCACAGTTTTTTTTGTTTACGCTTGAATAAATAAACAGGTTTATAAAGAAAATTGTATGTTATCGTATAGGTGACACTATAGCAGAAAGAGTCAGGTTAATTCGTGTTAAACTTTTCGGTGAACAAAGAAAATGACCAGTCTGTCGCTCTAAATTCGAGAAATGTCTACATTGCTAGGTTTTGTAAGTAAAATTACATTTTATTGACAGATTTTCTTCTCAAAGTTGACATAACTGCATGCTTCGTGAATGAAAATTGCTACCAAAAATTAAGCTGTCGTCTGCCATTGTTTTTGCGACTCTGTTTATTTGCGCGCACTCAATGTCTCGTGTTGAATAAACTGGTTCCTGGTCGAAAGCTGACAAAATCTGGAAATACAGAAACCTGACTGACCCCTCCAGTGACACTATATGTATTACCGCATTGATGGTACTTGTTGGTGGAGAATTGCAAAGGTTAAATGAGCTATAGTTCCACATCGGGATACATACATGTGCGGGAAGTCGAGGTTCGTTGAACCAGCGCCTTACTGCATGCTTGAAAATGGTAAAGGGCTTAACTCTTCAAGATGACCCGTATCGATAAATTAATGACCATTGATGCACCAACTCGCACGACTCAATGCGTATCGAGATTTAACGAGATTTCAAATTGGCATTTCTTCTATATTCGCTCAGAACCGGCACACAAGCGACTAGTAATTATGGAAGACCAAATGTCAATATGTTCTTGCCTGCATAACAATGAATGGACTAATGAAGTGAGACGAGCCTCGTCGTAATTGAGCCATTCTTCAGACAGAACCATTGTTTGTTCTCATATTCTTCGTTCTAACACTCACCATATGCACAACGTATCTGTCGTCCTAGAAAACAACGATTATTCGCAACGAAATTATGTAAATTCCGACAGGCAGAAACAAAGACCAAATTATCCACCTCAGTTTAAGGGTCAGCCGCGCGTTTTTACCCAAATGTCCTTGATATTTCAAAATGGATTTTCCTGTTCCAAATCTCACAATATGCACGATGTGGCTGTCGTTCTAGAAAACAACGACCATTCACTGCGAAATTATGTAAATTCCGACAGACAGAAACAAAGATCAAATTATCCATCACGGTTTAAGGGTTCAAAGTCTGTTTGGATTTTCTTTTTGTCCCCGACATTCCGTCGGAGGACAATAGAATTGACCCTCGTCCGTGTGTGGTTCCGTCCGTCCGTCCGTCAGGAACTTTGTCCGAGCTTGTATTCTGTCATTTTCTGGTCAATATTCTGGCACATAAATAAACCAGCATGGGAAAGTCCGCACCTGCGATTTTAAGTTCGGTCGGCCTCATTTTGGCGGAGTTATTGCCTTTTTTCGACATAGAATCGTACATCCTGGGACGCATCTTTATCCTGTATTTTGTAATTTTCCAGTCAATTTAATTAAAACTTAGCACATATGTCAAGCAGCACGGGAAACTACGTGTCTGCATTTTTGAGTTCAGTAGGAGTCATTTTGGCGGAGTTATTGCCATTTTTCGACATAGAATTGTACGTCCTGGGATGCATTGTCTACAGCTCAGTTATAAGACACTGTACGAGTATTTATTCCATATGATATATTTCTATAAACTCTCCGATCCAAAATGAAGCCACCGTATCGGGGGACTCTGTGACCGAGCGGCCTTTTATTCAACTTTGGGACAAGCGATTATTGTGACATATTTAATAACTATCAACTCGTTGGATAGTATGAGCCCATTTACTTTTATGACAAATATTTAAAAAGTGGTTCAATCGGTTAGGGATACAACTCCAAGCCGTTTCGCCCTCCAGGGTTCAAACTCACATGTTTCCATCGTGGACGTTGTAACTCGAAATCTTTAACTGGTGGTGTAGCCAGTTACTCGCCGATGGCCGGTGGTTTGCCACACATGGTCGACGAGTCTATCAGCCATTGAAATCGCTGTTAGATTAGCCGTAAGTGTTCGGATTTCCTCCACCACTAAAATTGGCAATGTCGTGATATGGCCTCAGTTGCTGAAAGCGACATTAATAATCCCAAATCAATCAATCAATCGTCCTTAATTTGTAATATTTGGATGTGTAATGTTATATGCAAATAAAAACGTAGCTCGACATATGCATGATGTTGATGACTCAACTGAAGCTTCATCTCATAGAGCCAAGACAATGAGCTATTTAGTGATTGAATTGTGTGAAATTACAAATTATTCTACAGTTCTTAATAATAATAATAATATTTGTATAGCGCTTATCCACAATAAGCGGGCCATAAGCGCTTGACATAAACATAAACATGAAATATAAATATACACAATATCAAAGTCACTTTCTGAAACGCCGCTCAAACAAGTAAGTTTTCAATGACTTTTTAAAGTCGTCAAGAGATGGTGACTCTTTTATGTTCAATGGCAGAGGATTCCATGCATTTGCGCATGTTACTTTGAAAGATCGGTAGCCAACCGTGGTCAAATTAGCACCAGATGGTGTCAAAAGAAGTTTGTCCTCTGAACGAAGTGATCGGTGTGGGACATACGGAACAAGGATATCACTGAAGTATGCTGGAAGAGATTTTGAGTCATGGGTTGCTTGATATGTATATGTAACAAGTTTATAAATAATCCTATCTGTCACAGGTAGCCAATGTAATTCTTGCAACATTTCATCTATGTCGTCAGATCTTCTACGACACAGAACTATCCTTGCAACAGTGTGTTGCAGACGCTGAAGCCTGGTAATTTGGATAGATGGTATACCAGCCAAAAGAGAGTTTCAATAGTCAAGTCGACTGAGAATCAGAGATGAAGCAAGTTTTTTTTTAGCTGAGTCAGTGTTTATGTATTTCCTCATTTGACCCAGTTTTCAAAGTTCAATGTATATTGTCTTGCATATCTGGCTAATATGTGATGTCATAGAGAGTGATCTATCCAAAAATACACCAAGATTCTTCGCGCTATCTGAGAAATAAACTTGGTTACCATCAATAGTCATAACATCTATGCCCACATTTTCTATGTATCACGGCTTAGACACCCACATTACTTCAGTTTTGTCACTATTTAATTTTAGTTTATTAGCCAACATCCACGATTTCACAGAACCGATGCAGTTTTCCATTACAGTGAGAAGAAAATAGGGGTTATCACCAGAAATGTAAAGCTGAGTATCATCAGCATACATGTGCGCAGAGACACTTTGTCTCCTGATGATCTCACCAAGTGGTTGGGTGTAGATTAAGTACAAGACAGGCACCAGGACATATCCCTGAGGGACTCCATATTGCAGATGAAAGGTTTTGGAAAACGCACTGCCAATTTGAATCCTCTGAACACGATTAGAGAGATATGAACCGAACCACTTGAGCGCGCTGTCAGATATCCCAAAAGAAATTTCCAATCGCTTCAACAGTATTTTGTGATCAAGAGTATCGAAAGCTGCGCTCATATCAAGCAGGGATACTAGTGAAAACTTGTTATCATCACTGGCAAAAAGAAGGTCTGAAGTGATACACAACAATGCAGTTTCAGTACTGGGACCAGGTTTGTACGCTGACTGAAACTTTTCCGGAAGCAAATGTTTCTCCATATGATTTCTCAGTTGTTTGAGGACAGCTTTTTCTAACAGCTTCGAGACGAATTGAAGGTTTGAGATGGGCCTATAGTTCTTTAGCAAGTCGGCATCCAGATAATTATTTTTGGCACCTAAATGGATAATAAAACAATATTTTCAACATATAAAATGTATTAAAATCCATTTTATCTGTATTCTCTTCATAATTGTTCAGAATGTATATACACTGAATATGAAGATATGTAACATTTCCAGATTTTTTTGATGACAATCGAAGGTATTTTTTATGTTATGTCACTTATAAACACTGATCGATATACGGCATGGTGTGCAGCAAGGAGCGTTAGTGGTTAATTTTCTAGGACCCCCAACCACCACCTGTAACGTCACTATTATTAATAAAAATGAGTTATCTCTAATGCTTATGAATGTATGACATCACTGTATACAGTTTACATAAATTATATAAATAATAAAAACATTTTTTTCGCAGATATATCAAGAGAAGTTCTGCCCATAAAGCCAATTCAGAGAAGAACTTAGATTTTAAACTTGGCTGCTGCTGGTCATACATAAATTTTGTGCTGAGCTCGATACCAGGGTAGGCATCTTCAATATATGGAGCTTAACCCCAGGTTTAATGTTGAGATAGTTGAAAAGTCCGTTCTGTGTTCAAGAGCATTATAGCACCAGATGTATAGCGTTGCTTTGTGGCTATTGTCGAAATGAATCATGACCAACTTACATGGATATGTGCAATTCGCCACGTTGGTCTAAAGAATATACATACTGTATACATGTATGACTATATGTTATCGAGTTTACTCCAAATTAGACACCGAGACATGGTTTATGTTACAGTTGTTCAAAATCTTGCTTGGTTGAATGCTATACATTAAGTTGGCCCTGGCGTAACTGGGCACAAAACACAGTTCTTCGCTGCTAAAAGATTAGATAGCACTAGTAGTAAACTGTGTATCTATATATTGCATATATGTATGCACTAGCTGCTCTATTTCAAAGTGAGATAAATCATTAGTCAATAATTGTTGACACGTTTTGAACGGACAAAAATGAAAAATATACGATCCCAATGTATACTTTTATAACTGGATGGGATAGTTCATTTAGTATAAACAGGGTTACAAATGACTCATTATCTTCAGGCTTCAATCCGACGTAGCAATGTTTTACTTAGAGAAGACATTGGGACCGTTGTTTTCTTCTGAGTCGAAACATTCCATGCTTGACTTGAGTGGACGAAAACGATCTGAACATCGAAGACTACGAATCGTTTTAAATTAGTTGATGACTTGTGCGATTGTATTCATTTTCAGAACTATATTTCACTGAAGATTCAGGTTTAAATGTACGCAAGACCTTCGCAAATGATAACTTATATGTGAACGGTCATAACATTACATGAATATCTAATCATTAGATATTCATGTAATTTTATGACCAAACCATTTGATTATAATGGTTGTTTTAAGCATTATTTGTTCTACCTTCATTACATGTACACCAAACAAAACATTGAACATTATGATTTGAATATGACAACATGATTTATTTTAGAAGAGGGTGACGAGGATCTAACAACAACAAGCGGTCACCGTTTATCTTAAGTTATCTCCTCGGAGAACAAAAACATGCAGAGTATAATGCAAAAGGCCGAGTTGAGGAGGCCGAGTAGAAGAGGGACATAAGGTCTTTGCAATGGTAACATGTGAAAAGTTATGGAATTACATGCATGCTTGTAGAGCAACTATCATCAAGTGGTAGATGTGAAAAGAGATTGACTTTTTCCTTATTATTATTATAATCAATAATTCTTCAATAACGAGAGTTTGCATGTCAAAATCATTGTTACATCAACGTTATCGTTACAGCTATACATTACCGATCAAAGTCCAATTAGTCCAATAAAATAACAAAGTCCAATCGACATGTAAAAGTAAACATTGGTAAAGGTCAAACGATTGAACAACATTCAGAACAGACTTAGACTTATATAATTATATTCGCGATTAGCGATGCTTGTTGACAAATCGCTGTGGCTGTAGTAATGCTTATTACAAAACAATGGTTTCAAAACACTGTGGCTGTAGTAATGTTTAATACAAACAATGGTAAAACGCTGTGGCTGTAGTAATGCTTATATAAAACAATGGTTTCAAAACGCATAACGTCGTTATTGGAGAAATATTTATAGTCAATTTGAGAAGAAAGTCGATCTATTGTTCTATTCTTAGTGATGATCGATTTACATATATACTTTTATAATTTCTAGCATCTATACCCAATGCGAATGCCTTACGCACGGTGCCTTTAAATCTAGTGTTTATAGTTTCGAAGAGTATACGTTCATACACTGGCAAGTTTGCACGGTATGTTTGTCAGGCATTTTCTCATAGAAATCAGTATGATGCCAGAATACGAAAGGCAACATGTATATAAAATGCATATTTACAATAAATCAATTCTTTATTTATCATCACCTATATTAAATTCATAGACATAGATACATAATTTATTATACATTATGTACAAATCAAATTGGTTATACATGTATTATAAACATTACAGATATAATATATTATATAATAATAGTAACAATAATAATAGTTATGTTTACTTTATTTACAAAACGTCGCATGGGTATGCATGTATTTACTCTCGCCCACCTCAGAGTTATCAAATGTTCCGCAAGTATTCCGATGTATACAGGTATACCAAAGCTAACGACATGCGACGTAAACTCGGTAGTTCCCATGTAACGGTGCTGCTAACACATTGCCTTAGAATACATGTATGACTGTTTCTTACAATATAATTGCATGCTATTTACAGGCAAATTTCGATATCATCGCTACTAGTGGAAATACATAGTTTTTACTTCGCATATAGTTAGTTAGCTGTGGTACAGATGCATTTTATAAGCATTTTAGCATTCGGTTTCTTGTACATTGTAGCTATATTTACCAAATTCCTGCAACAGATTGCCTGGTAAACTTACAAGTGTATGAACGTACCACGAGATATGAAAATTAGCCTTGTTAAATATTTACAGAGGCTTTCAGCCCAGGTTTTCTCTATATGTTTGTTGTAATATTATAATATCATTTGGCGTGCAATAACGCACCAGTTTCTCGTCAAGTTATTCGGACGTAAACACTATAGGCGCCTTTAATATACTTAACCTGAATGTTCATATATACCACCATAGAAGTGTGCTTCTTGGCTTCACAAGATTTCTATATTAAGTGGCCAATTCACATTCAACAACACTCGAAAAATTTGAGAATAGCCTTTAATTGCGTGCAATCTGAAGATCTGCCCTGTTTAACGCGAAATACAATATCGCAAATTACATTTAGTCTCTCTGATTACGGGCTGTGCGGCACGTGGCCGCGAAGCGTTCAAACGGCCCCTGGAAGTCACATGATTTAACGTCTGATATCCAATCAGAGCCTGGCGTCGTCTCATTAACAGTCAATTCATCGAGCGTGCGCCGCTGTTTGTCAATCACGGTTTATATTTATTTTGAATGTTAAATCTCTCGTATGACAATTAAGTGCCATTTTGACAGTAAGTGATTTTAACTGACCGACGTATGTGTATGAGTGAGAAAAAATGTGGTATGTGAAGTTTTGTAGAATATTGTGCAAATAACGGCACGAGAGTTCGGCATGTAGCCACAGGGGCTGCGAGAGTCCGGCATGTAGCGGTATAGGGGCATGTTGTATTTTAGACCCACACGTGTAACATGAGTATTGCGCTCGTCGTTCCATCCCGCGGTTTGGATAAACGAATGGAGGAAAGGTGTCATATTATATACCGACATCTCAATGGCTTTTGTAAAAGCAATAATGAAACCACTGCAGTTTGTCTATTCTATTCACCTTCTTAACGAAGTCGTTTTTCATCGAAAACTATTACAATCAACGCCGTTGTCCTCATCTATGTTTTATGCGACTCACACACGCCTGCGCATAGTCAGCGGATCGGAGTGGCTGTTTATAACTTTTTCGTTGATGTAAAAATTATATTCATCCCCGTTTTGCGGTCTCAACTCGTTATAAACATATATATATATATCAGGTTAATGAACTCAGTACGAGCGTTCTTTGATTCAATATACGTGAACAAATTATCGTGTTTTATCGCAATGGCCATGCATCCATAAAAATGACACATTGGGAAATGTCCCTAAACTCAGATCAATCTTGACAAACTGTTCCGATTTTCGCCTATGTCGGGGACGGGGTGGGGGTCTTATCCGAGCCAAACATCGTCTAGATTTACTGCGATTATGGTATCCACGATCTATATAACCACCTCGACTATATAATAGGGAAACCCTTAACAAGAACGCCATTACACCGAGAGTTGAGCTGTGTATCAGTTAGCACGTGGGTTCGAACTTTACAGAATGGATCTATATCGCTATATTGGAACAGCACAAAACACTTATACTCCTAAATTGTGCCTGTGACCATAGGATTACTGGTATATTGGTGTATGGATTATATAGGTTTATGGAAGTTCTGACTATATAGTTGCATGCTCTTCGTGAGTGGCGGGAGTAGGAAGCGTACGGGGCAATGATTCCAGCTGTAATGATAGTGTGTAATGATACTGTGTAATGATACTGTGTAATGGTAATTGTATTGTGTAATGATACTGTGTAATGGTACTTTGTAATGGTAATATGTAATGGTAATAAGTCCCCTCCCCAGTTTATAGCGAAATTTACAATACGAGTTCAGTAAAATAGGTCTGATCCAAGACCTTGACGAGGTCCATACCTAATTTTCTGGACGAGTTTTGTAAATTTAGCTATAAACTGGGGACGAGTTGTAGATTTTTTCTATTACTTGATCGAAAACCTCCATAAAACATACTTAAATCAATATTTGGGACGTGAACGTAAAAGCGGCATCTATAAGGCCTGTGGTGACGTTTCAGTAATTATGCGTTGTTTGCCCGCGTAAAGAAATAGTCCCAGATAAATAAGACTCTTTGGCGTATTTAATGGCCTATACTTAATGAAATAACTTTTCAAACTATATCATCAAAGGCACCGATTCTCCTTCACTCCTCGTCCGTAGCGCGCATAATGTAAACATACGACAAACTGGAAGTCAAATGTCACTTTTTCGCAACAATAATACATTTGGGTACATCTGGTACTATTTCATGACCGTTGTACATCATTATTATGGAATGGGTTTAATGAATGAAATAAGGGTTGGGTCATGTAATAAAGAGTAATTTGTAATGGGTCATTTTGTATTACATGTAATTCATAGTGAAGTAATTCAATTACATTGTCACTACGTTTTTGAATTACATCAACAAATCTATCGTGGGTGGTATGTCAGAAAATCTTAATGTCCTCTTACAAGTGGAAACTTAGATTGCTTATATATAAATATTGCTTACGATAATGGAAATTGCTTCTATCGTTGTCTGAAACCCATGAATAACACTAAATTTTATTTTCATTAAAAAGAACATGGAATTGGAGAAAAATATTGTCTTACGGATTTTTAGATTAGGCATAGAGATACGTCAAATGCGGTTTCAATTTCAGGCCTAATACCACTGAAAGAAATGGACAGTACTGCATTACTGTTGAATTGGTAATGGTCGAATGCATTACTTTTCATTAAAAAAGTAATTGTAATACAGAAAATAGCATGTACTGGTAATGGCAATGTATTACTTTGCAAAGTAATGAACCCATCCATGGTATCCAGAATGAATTGTTTTCACAATCTAAATAAGCATATGTATTGGCGTTAATCGAGGACATGCCACCTGCTCCGTCGCCCCTGATGACCAACGTCTTTATTAAATGGAATATGTGATCGAAATGTACTGAACTGGTTTATAGTGTATGAAAATACACATTGTACCACCATGTCCTATAGTTTTCATAGTTTTATGAGGCACCATTTGGCATACAGGGAACACAACAGGGCTAAGTCTTTTGATTACCGGTATCCAGTTATGGAGGATGGATATTTCTGTTTTAGTTGAGAATGTAACGGCATGATCATGTAGATCCTTAAAGGCACTATACAATACGATAAAACTGGAATTACCAAACTAAGCACACATTGGCAGAAACATCCCTTTCCAACGCAGTCCACTTCTATTAAGTTATACAAACTGTCCCTTTGTCGTTAAATGATGCAAAACATACCATATCATTTAATGATATGGATATTAATAGGATATTTTCCTGTGTTTAAAATTCAATATTGGTCGCTTATTCCGCATTTAGCTGCGGATGTGGCGTTTCCTAATTGAATTCAAGGAGGCCACACGACTACCACATTTATCATGTGATGTCGCTTATGTCTCACAAAAGCCGCTGTGTTACGTGGGGTCGACCCTGTAATGCGAGAATAACGCTCGTTTCGCGATATTATACGAGAAGTCGTTGTGGTTGATTTAAGTCCGCTCTTGTCAGTGTAATTCTTAACCGGAGCCGACATTCTGTTTGGATAATTGAATCGGCAATCCAGATCGGAAATAATAGTATCAATGCAAAAAGATCATATATCGCTAACGCCGCTACATTAATTATAAAATGAACAGATTCATTGTTTTAAAGCGTTATATGCCAATAATTTATTAATTTTCTGAACAATGGTATATTATATGATTTGTTGGGGGAGACATTTATCACCCGTGGTCGACTTATGCCTATTTTATGGCAGCCGGATTTTACTTTTTGATGGAAATCGGCGATGTCATGAGGCGCCCCGGTAGATCAGTGAGTCCGGTGCATAGCGCATTAGTACTACTTCCAGCGATCGTGAATCTGGTCAGGGGTGGGAGGGCTGCAGTCCCACCCAAACGAATTGAATGTTTAAAAATTCGGGCAATTATCGGGCAAATTTGGAGAATGTTTCGGTCAAATTAGGCAAATGTCGGGCAAATTGAATGGTATTTCAGGGTGATATTGTGGAAAATTACAGTATTTTTCTCATTTCTGTCCGTATTATACATATTTAAGGTTAATTTTAATCTATTTGGCTATATTTCTGTGTATATACAAGGTATATTCTACAAAAACTGTGTTACAACCATGAATTCTTCATGCAAAAAACGTCTCAGCTCCTTAAACATTCGGGCGCCCGTACGGCTATATGGTTGATGTCCTATCGCAAATTGAGTTAGGGTACCATGAGTCGCGTGTCCGAGTATATGCTTGTCAGTTATATGTAGCGCAGATTGGTGGTTTATACGAACGATTGTGTGGTTCTATCATGAAACTAATCTTTTGCGCCTCACTTTGCCACATTGCAACTGACACTATCGTAATATGGACCGAAACGACGGTTAGAATAAAATTGCCGTCAACATCTGCAAGTATAGAACTGTACAATTTGTTTCCCATGAATAAGGCCACACATGTGTGCGCGTGTCACTGTGATATTGCTAGATGTTATCATTTGGGTAGGTGTGGGACTATATATACCAACTACACTTTTTTCAAGTACTTCATTTGCACAATACCATTTGGGTTTATCTATACCCGTAGAAAATGTTCGGCGAATTTCATCAATTGGACCAGGTGACATTTCGTGGATGGTTGCTACCCGGGTTTGAGCGTCATATAACGCATTCTCCAATCACGTTTTGTTTGTCACGTTTGAAATCTCACGCACCCTTGTATATATACATGTAGCAACATATACATGTAGCAACACCGTTCAAATATCGTCTAAAATTGCTGGATTGCTTTGACCACCGGCCTGTTTTCTGGATGTGTGTACAAGAATGCTCACCCATGCAGCCCGGAGTATGGCTGGAGTACTTATATACCAAGTTGATACGAGTTAAACATATATGCATGTACCTCGGTGTGAATGATTAACGGGTTTTGTCGGTTGTGTCAAGTCGTGGCTCAGACCACTTCAAGATGGTTCCCACTGTTGCTCTCTCGCGTAGTCTTGTATCCCTATCAATCTCAGTTTTGAGAAACAGTTTTGTTTGTTTGGAATTATCGTAGTTATCTATATATATGTATGTAGGGACATAACAGCGTATAATTCCGATATTCCAGGGCATTGCCATTTGGATAATAAATGTGAAATGACTATGTACATTGAAACAATGAAGGCTCATGCATACTGAGCCAGTGCCCCTATAAATGTGATACATACACACACATCTCATAACCAGGAATAAATAAACAACGTTACCCCCCCCCCCCCCCGCACCAAAAACAAATTCCAATGTAGGCCAACCGGACATACGGAATCTACCTTAAGCTGAACTATTGTCCCATTATGTCCCATATACACACACCAAAATACAACAACGACAACAACAAAACATAAATAAACAACAACATATGCACTATGAACACTATGATATTATATTTAGAACTTACCATATATCATTCCTAGTATATATGCACTGTCATGCCAAATTGATTGTATATTTCATTATCCTTGTTGTATAACGTTACCCCCCCCCCCCCACCAAAACAAATTCCGGAATCTTCCTTAAGCTGTATGCACTATTATCCCATTATGTCCCCTATATACACCAAACCTCAACAAAAACAAATAAACAACAACACATGCAATATCAACACATATTTAGAACTCACCATATACCATTGCTAGTATATAATGCACTGTCATGCCAATTTGATTGTATATTCCATTACCTTTGTTGTAAAACGTTGTTACATACATTCTGATTGTATCGGGCGGAGGTTCGTCTAAGTTTCAAGAACTTGTCCTCCAACACCTGGCTCGGTGTCATGTTATTATAATAAAGTAAGTTTAAATCAAACTGGGCCGATGCCTTACAACATTTGTCTTATTATATGTTCTGAAACCTATATTTTACAAGTCATAACCGTAGCCCTAATCAACTTCCACATCAAGGTGAACAACGATGGTCATCATGTTGTTCAGAATCTCCATGGCGAGCAACCATAGATACCAATTAGTATTGTCCATCAGGTCGGTGCTAGGTCCTCGAAATGCTTAATAACGATGTGTCCCACCTGTCATATTCGTTATACGTGAATGCGACACACCTTGGGAATGTGTTGACACGAATCCAATAATGTCATACCACAAAGCGACCTCCAAATAACATCTTCACGGAATCAATCGGAAACACGGCCCTTAAATGGCTTCATTTCCGATATACATGCAATGTTAGTTTGCTATACTAGATATTCGGAATTCGATGATGACATACACATACAGATGTTGAAGAGCCATCTGTATACAATTAGAAAAAAATGAGGCTCATATATAAATTGTTTGGGGGTCGAAGACTCATAATTGTTTATATGGCCATAGCTCCCATCGGTTGCATTGGATGCGTGTCTTGATCTGCGTTGATGGACATTTCAACGTGCCATGCTGATCGATACATTCATGGCCACCGCATGTCAATAAGAAATGAGAATTTGTTCACGCTCACTGCAGCAAGCAGATTTGAAGCAATGAACACTCACACTGCGTTCCGTACATCCATAACTCTGATATATATAATTAAAGCTGGTGTCCCATGATCTGAGTCGAGGGACGTCTCAATGTGCCATTCTGATCGACACATGGCAATTTCGACAAGAAATGAATTTTTTTTCACGCTCACTGAAGCAGGCACGTTTGAAGAATGAACACTCATACTGAGTCCGTGCCTCCATACATCTGATGTATATTATTTAATCTTGTGCCCCATGATGTCAGTTGATGGACGTCTCAATGTGCCATTCTGATCGACACATGGTCATTTCGACAAGAATGCAAATTTGTCCACGCTTACTGAAGCAAGAACATTTGAAGCAATGAACACTCACCCTGAGTCCTTGCCTCCATAAATATGATATATACTATTTAATCTTGTGTCCCATGATGTCAGTTGAGGGACGTCTCAATGTGCCATTCTGATCGACACATGGTCATTTCGAAAAGAATGCATATTTGTCCACGCTCACTGAAGCAAGCACATTTGGAACAACGAACACTAATACTGAGTCCGTGCATCCATAAATATGATATATATTATTTGCCTATGATCTGAGTTGAGGGACGTCTCAATGTGCCATTCGGGTCGCCACATGGTCATTTCGACAAGAATGAAAATTTGTCCACGCTCACTGAAGCAAGCACATTTGAAGCAACGAACACTAATACTGAGTCCGTGCATCCATAAATATGATATATATTATTTGCCTATGATCTGAGTTGAGGGACGTCTCGATGTGCCATTCGGGTCGCCACATGGTCATTTCGACAAGAATGAAAATTTGTCCACGCTCAGGCCAATACGACGACCTCTGCCTCATAACTCGACCAATATGGAAACAACCAATTAATAACATATAGTATTCAATATGTGGCAGCCACAACGATAGGCTAAGCGGAAGTACATGTCTTCCACTCTGCATGCGATTTACCCCCCGGAAGTAAGACACTTCAATGTGAAGTACGCTTGTGCTCAACGTTACCCAATATACACTCCTAACTTAGATTCATCGCATATCAGAATACAGAAGAGGTAATGAATTGAATAGGACCTCTTTGTATTATTTGATCAGACTAACTGACATACCAGAAAAAAACGTCATATATTATGATACAGAATATCTGGTGACTTATACTAATATCCTGTCCCGATGTTTACATTACATAGAATTTTGTGTGACACAATTGTGTACGCCAATGTGTTCATGACCCCGTGCCTGTCAGTCGTGTAGTTCTGTTGCGTTCGATTGTTGTACGCTGTGCAGATCATCACATCCGATTCTTACGGTGATGAAGGATGACCCGACCACCTACTTAGATTACGAGATAACCAACTTATAGAAATCGTGATGTGTTGCCATCCAGAATGATGTCCGACTTTCCTCTCCGTGCGCGTACTTGTATATGCTACAACAGTATGATTTTGTTCCGTTCTCACTGGAGCATCACCACCCACGTTATTATGAACATTGCAGATAACCCAGATATAGATAAGTGCATCTATGTGTTCTATACGTTCGTCGGCCTTATCATGAAACCTTACACTCATTGTTCAAAGACACGTTAAAAAAAACAATTGCCAACTGAAATTTGCTTGGCGTGTTTTGTGTATCTGCTTTAAATGCTTGTTTTGAAGTGTTTTTGTTATATTGAAAATAAATGATTTGTCAATCGATTGGCGAAATTCATTATTTAAAATCTTCTAAATCCACATTGTTGTCCACGACCAGTCGTAATATCAACCTATATATATTTCGTACCTGGCACTTTGTACATATAACTCGTATAAATCCAAGCAGTCACATACAATATTATCAATTGAGACTTGCAGTACCGCACGTGAAACCATGCTTCCCGGTACCGATATGCTGGAACCGTCGGTACTTTTGAGAAGCCTGTGGCCTATATATCAAATAGCTATTTCTGTTGCGTTATTGTAATATTTCAACTCACTTGCAATTTTTACGTTTGACAATGTTCTGCTGCCACGTGCCTGCGAGCTATTTTACGGTTTCCCTATTGAAATAAAAAAAAACAGCATTGCAGATAACCTAGATCGCTTGTCACTTGGTGTAGCTAAGTGACTCTAAGTGTTCTATAAGTTCGTCGGCCTATATATATCAAATGGTTACTTTTGTTGCTTTGTTGTAATATAATTCACATGCAAGCCTTACTTTTGGCAATGTTCTGCTGCCACGTGCCTGTGAGCAAATTTACAGTTTCCCGATTGAAATAAAAAAAACAACGCATATGTGCGAAAATTCGTCACTGTAACGCTGCAGTAACCTGATACGTGAAAGCAACTGTATTTTCGATAAAATTTCCCGGGAATTCCTAATTTCGCGATCGTCAAGTCAGATTAATAGCATTGTTCTGAAATATACAACGTTGAAAGAAATTATCAACATGTAAATATATATATATAGCTTAATATTTAACCAAGAAATACAGGGAGTGTATGCCTGAACGAAGACCACGACAGTACGTACGTGTTCATTTAATTTTGAGGTTATAATGATTGTGCCATTAGTGGTCAAACATAATCTTAAATCAAGAAATGGTCGTATACATTTCGTTTTTCTCTGTAAAATTTTCAGAAACATTTTGTAGACGCCAACGAATTATTTTAAGTGGCAGAAACCACTGTTTTATGTTGCATCATCATTAATAAATGTTCAAATATAGTTATCACGACTAGTATACCAATGCACGTTCTTCGAGAAGGTTCGACCGCTATCACTACGAGAAGACCCGCGAGTTCCGCTGGCGGACAAGCATGTGTTAACAGGTATGTATTACACCTATATGACACCTGAACGGATTTGTTGTCGGCCACCTGTGCATTAGGGTGACTCATTTAGTCATACCTGATCGCACTAGTAGCTATGGCAGACCATAAACTCTTATCAGACATTTCATCACAATTTACAATGACTAGTAAACACAATCGGCACTATAACGTTGACCTATCAACCGCAGTAATATTATCATCTTCCTAGTTTTTTTTTAATAACGGACAAAAATGTATTGAGATTTATTAACATCTTACGTTAAAGCAACTGTGGGTATCCTGAATAAAAACTTTTCCCTGAATAAAAACTAACATTCGGAAATACCGCTAAGTTAACACCTGTATATGTTTCCAACTCGTTTGCACCGTGAACTACATTTGCCTTATATAGTACTTTGTGGAACGTAACCGGAATAAAGGGCATTATGTAGACACCATGGTCAAGCTGTACCATTGTTCCAAAAGTCAGTCGTGCAGACAGACGTTGTTCAGAAGTCCGCTTTCCAAGGATTAGTTATTTAGAAGGTTCAATGTTCAGACTGCTATATGTTCAGGTGATAATATTTTTCAGAATATCCAGATGTCCATTATTCAAATATGTAAAAGGTAATTGTTTCCAGAAAGTCCGTTGTTCAGATGATCTGCATCAAGAAGGTGTGTCGCGCGAAAGAGGATCCGTTGTCCAGATAGTCCAGTCCATATTTCATAAAGTCTGATATTCCGAATTGTCAGAAGGCATAGGTTAGGCATATGCATGCAGATGTTTTTTTGTTGTTATTATACCGACAATAGCCAGGTGCTCACGTACGTGTAACTCGTAGCGTGTGTTACTATGATATTGCTATGGAGATGCTATGGAGAGACTTGTAAATATATAGTTATAGTCGGTGGCGATAACAAGCGGTCACAATGCGACCAGCGATACGCGTAATGGTCCTCAATCAGATTATGAGACGATTGGATTATTCATCTTGGTTACAAGTTTCGGATGCTACATGTTGGACACAAAACTTCTAAACGGAATGACCGTGCACGTGTGGGTCAACTTATCATGTGATACATCCGTTGCCAATGGCAACATACGTTACACGTACGTGTGGCTGAACCTGTTTATTTTTTCAAATAATAAATCTATATTAGGAACCTGAGACATTCGGAACAACCAATCTTCTAATGATTTGAACTACAGTAATGTTCAAATTAATCGACCTCTTAACCACAGCAGAATTATGGATAACTTTTCAGGATTTAGTCGGAAATATGGCTTGTTGCCATTCATCGGAAAGCTCTCGCCGAGAGCTTTCCGATGAATGGCAACAAGCCATATTTCCGACTAAATCCTGAAAAGTTACCCATAATTCTGCTGTGGTTAAGAGGTTGATTAATTAGAGCATTACTGTATAAGTAGCCTCCTACAATGGACTCTGAGTCGACGGCCGTCTTAACCCATCCGTGACTGGAGTTTCCTGAAAGTTTGCAAAAACCCTGTAGCAGTGCATTCACTTATATGTGCGAGTCTTCCATAGGGAGCATCGAATATATAAGATAATGCATTGGCCTATAACAATATTGACCTTGACCGACCTGGTAAGCCAGTGCATTCTCTTATATATGCGAGGCTCTCGACTACGGTTTCGGGTTCTCAACAAACGCACTAATACATCATATCGACCTGATAACAATATATTTATGTACAACATGATCGCGACAAACAGTACAATAACACCTTAATGTGAGTGGAAATATGTTTGAACGGCACCATTTTCTCACAAACGGACTCGCAGTCGTCAATTTTGAGAAAAGGTCTTGGACCGTCCGAAAAACATACGACTATACTATTAGCTATTTGTAATTCTTCTTACTGAAATATAAAAAAAAAGTAGTGACAGCATCGCATGTTGGTGCTTGAGCTCGCCAGCATCATCAGAAAGACCAGTGGTATAGTGTGGTACTGAACTCAGGAATGCCATATTGGGTCGTGTTGTTTTCGTGCATGGGTATAGGACTTGTCCTGCGTGATTGGGTTTTTAGAGGGAAGAATCAATCTAAATGAACATTTGCTATTTACCCGGACTCGAAATGATAGAGCATACCCGAGACAAAACTATGACAAATGCCCAATACTCTGCTCAAGCAAGATCAAGCCAACACCTGCATGGTGGAGACTGTATTCGTTCCAAGACGATAAAAAGATAACTTCCAATTATTTAAGACAGTCCAAAGATTAACCTCGTAAATCGAAAGTCACAATACAGAGCCTGTTGGCGCGATGCATTGAAAATATATCAGTCTGATGGAAGCCAAAAGTTTCCAAAAAAGATGGCACTGTTATGCATTATGGACATCATAGTTTATACACGACGGAAGTGATATGGGGTAGACCATATAAGGTATTCTATAGTGCTGCGTGGTATAATACGCAAACTGCAGACATATATCCGAATAACAATTCAGTTTAGAGAAATTAATAAGGATAAAGCTACATAAAACTAATAGATGTATATGAATATTGTTTGAGTGTTTTCACGGTTGGAAATAACGTGGTTTCGCAACCGCACACAAACATAATATATGAGAAACTGACACAAACATAGCATTTTGACTGTTAACCCTTTACCCAACAGAACGGCCCTGTGCCAATGCATTCTCTTATATATGCGAGTCGACCATAGGTCGCCTCGCATATATAAGAGAATGCATTGGCTTAACACATTAAAAATTATAAAATTGTTAAAGAATGTAAGAAAAAATGTTAAAAAGTGTTAAAAAAAGATTTTTTTTAGGCCAATGCATTCTCTTATATATGCGAGGCGACCTATGGTCGACTCGCATATATAAGAGAATGCATTGGCACAGGGCATAACTGTAACTATCACAATGTGGTCAAGGAGCCGGTTCCAATGATATCCATATTTGTATGGTTCTATTGAGACAGACCGAAGATATTTTAGGCTGTTGAAGCTTTATTTGGCCGGTTTTGGCCGGTTTGTTGGGTAAAGGGTTAAGAGCATATGCTAGTTTATTGTTAAAACAAGTTGATGGCTTATTTGTTCAGAAATACTCAGTAGTTTTCTATAACATCCTGACCAAAGTTGCCAGTCGGGCGTTCGTGGAATACACAATTCCTTACATCTATAGGATCATCATTCGACTGACAACTTTGGTCAGAATGTTCAGCGATGTGCATATTCATGTATGTTCATGGATTGTTAGAACAAACAACTGTACGTTTTGACACAAATGAGGTATCAGCTCGTTTGAAAATAGTATAGCATATGCTCGTACCTGCAAAAATAATATGTAATATGTCCTATCCTAGTTTATTACATTTTTCCTAGTTTCTGGTCGCGTTTGCGATCGCCTCGACCATTTTGAATGCGTTATACTCATCAAGTCGAAACCACGTGATACCCCACAGTCATCCTATATTGAGGGATATATAGCTGTGGCCGTTGCATGAGCTCATTTAGCATTCATTCGCCAGCCGGCGGTTGAGCGGGCAAGTCGCACTGCTCGCTTTGTCTCTTATCGCTGTTCCCGCTGACTAAACCCGGATCGCTTGTGAGTTGTTTGGCTGTTCTGAAAAGAACTTAGTCGCCCAGCGATTCGAAGTGAGTGATTTTGGACCTGGCAGAGGATTATGGAGTTAATCCCCTATGTCGTGGTCGCGGCCTTGGACATGTTGCGCGTTGTGGGTACCTTTAGCTGGACTCCACATCAGGCTAAAGGAGGCTTCGTGCATCTGTCCGTAGAGTACAGGACCGTAGCAGCTGGAAACCACAAGGGGCACACGGTTCTGCGCAGGGATTTCACCACCTGAGCAGGGAAGAAGAAGACAAAGACTCCTTCTCGTCGACGCAGGACGCAGTACAAAGGGCTGAGCGGAGAAAGAAGATGGCAGCTGTTGATCGGCCGGCTGCCCCTTCCCACTCGGCTGCGACGACTGATAGTCACCAGCCATCTATACCACCGACGCTGCCGACAGACAGGAGCTATCTGAGAGACGCCCAGATGGCCCCTCCTGCTCGGAGGTCAGAGTCAGCGGACCAGGGGAGACGCACGTTGTCGAGGCTAGCGGAGCCAGGGACGCCGATGTCACACCGGACGTCCCTGCCGCAGACTTCGAGGTAGACATGGACACGTTACCACATCGGACACCGGAATTCCACCATCTCTACCAGCTGCAACAGCAACAGCACCACCACCAGCAGCTCCGCTGTCTCAGATGCGGAGGTATGGGAAGCAGTAAGATCGGTACAGCTGGAGGTGGCTGCAACAAAAGCAAGGGCAGACATCGTCACCCTATTAGAAACCAAGAAACAGAGGTAGCCATCTTCCAGGAACAATGCACAACACAGTCAGAAGTACAAGCAAGAATAAAATAAAATTCAAAGAAGAAGTAATAAAAATAAAAGTCTAGATAATGTTTTTTTCATCTCGTGTTATGTATTTCATCATCATAACTCCAAAATCATCTCCAAGTGGGTTGTAGGGAAGGGGTGCTGCCCCTTCCAAATCCTCCCTGGCCTTGTCCTAAATCCCAATAAAACAGAGCACATTTAGCGAGAACCGCCACAGCGATATATACTTCAATAAAACACACTCACACAACATTCATTTCCTTTAATAACTCATAATAAGGGTGATGCGAATCAACAGTGCATGTACCTGTATGTAGCATTGTATGTAGGGAGATTTTGATGAACGTTATATAGGGAACATGGTATCAGAAGTGATGCAGGCTTTTAAAGATACGGGCGGCGTTGGCGGTGGTATGCTGTTAAAATATTCACCTCCGTCAAATACCGCCATAAACAGAAATAATAGAAATATACGTTACAGAACCTGGCTTTTGTTTAGATCCGGATATGGTAAACATAAAGAGCGTAATTTGTTACTGTTTTCCTGATATGGAAATAATAAGAGCGTTTATATAATGTGTGTGAGATTAACCAATAGAATGGCGCTGGGTTATGTAAACAGAAGCAAAACTTCTGTAACACGAGCATGCTCTTGTTTACGTACACCATCGCACGTCTTGACGACAATATACTATTTATACGCTGATTATGTTTGGCATATGAACAAAACTATATATTTTTTAATATTCCGTCTGTTGATGGCGATTTTAACAAATATGAATATTCCTGCAACGAACGCCGCCCGTGCCTTTAAGCCTGAGAGGGGAGAGTGATTTAAAAGGAAAGTTTAGAATTATAAACTAGCTTTATATTGCGCGGGTGTCACCAATCTTTAGATATGCCTACAAGCATTCATGTAATTGCAAATAGTTTGGGATCCAATGGACATCCACGGTGGTGTATATACTGCATGTGGTGTTCATGATCATCGTCAAGACACATTTGTTTGGAAAGCTGGAGTTCGGATCCCCCTGTGTACCCACATGTACGTATATAACGCCTGCTATAAATCTGACACATCGCTAGCACACGTGTAAACGTTACACTTGTGTAAATATGGTTCGGAGCGACCTCTAACGGGTGCGGGAGGAAATTAGAGGAGATAATAAAATATGGGCACTGGTTGGTCAATAGCCTTGTGTGAAATTAGCATAAAAATTACATCACACGTCTTCGCTATGATTTCCCATAGGTAAAATGGCCATTGGCACAGGAATTAGCCATGTGTAGTGAAGTTTGAATTTTGTGGTGTGGTCTGAAATATGACATTATTTTAGTGCGGTTCTGACACTATAGTCACCCAAAAACACAAAATTAACAGGCCAATTCCCTGTCTGTAAGATATGATTTTTTTTGTACATAAAAAGTTACCGCAAATATAAAATTTTCAGATTTAGAGGAAAATCTGGACCTGGGCATTATGTTGTAAATAGTATGCACTAAAACTTTGCTAATGAAAAACATTTACACCACTGTAACCTATATCAGGACCATAGCGTTACGTGACCAAACAGTCGGTTTTGTGGGTGGTGATACCGGAGTCCATACACAAAATAATACCCTGCGTATTCCACTACGGGGACATATTTACATCACGTGTAACCCAATGCTAATGAAGGGATGGGCATTTCGTATAGGAGGTGTTGCGGGGATCGCAGTTCCTATGCTGAATTTAAAGAGGATTGACGAAGGTTCTATGCCACGCTATTCGGAACGATTGAGGATTTTATGAGGTCTTTGTAAAAGAAATATTTTAATAGGTTCCAAAAGCTAAAATCGGCTTCAAACGGGGATGTCGTTAACCTTTAAAGACACAGCCCCTAATTTACCAAAGTTCATAGGTCTGAATACCATCGTGACAATGTGTGTGATAATGTGGGAGATGTGGTTGCACGAGTCCGCGCATCCATAACTCTTATATATTTATATTTATACATATATAATACATTGTACATGGGTGCGGCATAATGATATGGCATGTGCCCGTGGTCTGTGCATCTCAACACAATTGGGTGGAGGCTGTGATTTGTGTTGTCTAGTGCCCCAGGGCTCCACGAGTCGTCATTTCTTGTAATGCCCAATATAATATAAACAGAGGATACCTCAAGTATATCAAGAAACCCTTCTTAAAATCACGACAACAGTGTTACGTGAACAAACAGTCAGTGTGACAATGTGGGCGGTGATATCGGATTGGACACACAAAAGAATATTCTGAGTATTCCAGTTCGGCGACAGTGTTACATCACGTGTAACCCAATGCTAATGAAGGGGAGGGAATATCATAGGGGGCGCTGCGGGAATGTGTAGTGTGAACCTTTGTTGGTTTGGTCATTGTTGTGACGCTGTGGTCGGGTAACCACGTAGCGTTATCAGCATGTTCTATCAGACTGGGCCGGCGATGTGTGATACCACGCTGTGTTTCGGACATTGTCCACTACTGGACGTGTCAGCTATCTCGGTCCATATCTGTGTGAGTCCAAAAAACGGCGAACAACTCCCACGGGAATACTGGATTCCTAACATGTTGGTCCGCTGATTTTTACAGTATATTCAAATGTTGATGAATTTGGACGCACACACCAATCATTTTCGATTGAATTTCTGAGAAAGGACATCGGTGTTTTAAGATTCGCAAACAGATTTGACACCTACTTTATCCCGAGTCAATGTTCCGCTCACCCGGCGTTTAAAGCACCAACAGCAATTGTAATCAATGCCATTCGTAACACATGCAGCAACAACATTCGCATATAATCCAAAGATAAATGGATATAAACTCCTAATTCTAGGAGCGCTCTTTAATATTCGTCGTTAATGATTAAGGGCAAAACAAAACGTTCTTTATAATAAGTTATGTTTCGCACCAGTTTAGGTAAACCCCGATAAGTTATCGACATTTTTGCAGTAGAAATATAACCATCAAAATGAGCCATATGTGTCCTATGTGTTCGACCTCATCAATTGATCAGGGGTGCCGGAAGAGGGGGCAGAGGGGCCGCTGACCCCCCTGCCCTTGACCAAGGGGGGCGAGCGGGAGCAGAACTTGCCGTTTTTCTTAACAGAAAATAATGCTTTTTGTGTGTTTAATCTCGTGTTTTTATAGCAAACTGTGACTTTTTTGGTCCAAATACCACCAATTTCACAAGGAATATTAAATTTTTTGTCAATTTTATCACAAAACAGCCATAAAAACCGACAAATACCATTAAAATAGGGATATTTGCCAAAATGAATTTATGGTTATTTTCCCGAGTTTGCGGAGAAAACGCCCTTTTTTGCGGAAAAGTGCCCTTTTTGTAGGCTCTGCCCCACCATGCCCTTGGATGCTTCCGGCGCCCCTGCAATTGATCATACCAGAAACTCACTAATACTAGTTTAGTTGTGTCGAATGTTATGGGACATCTTGTTCAGTTTTGTCCGTGAGAAAAAAAACAAGTCAACTGTTGGAATCACACCATTGCAATGCAACACGACCAACTCCGATTAATAAACTGACAACCTAGCCCAGATACACGAATCGGGATAACCGCCATCTACCTGCATGGAACAATAATCTGTGCTTATCTGCAATGAACCAGTTTTACCTTCACTGGACGGTAATTACTGTCTAGTGTGCTATTCACCTCAGGGACTGAGCCGTCGCGGCTAGGGCTACGCTACCCGGTCATGTTGGCATTTACACAACCTCGTGCTTCATGCACTTGGGTGAATTTCCTATATCCTGTCATATCCAGGGATGACGCTATGTTGTACACACAGGGACGTCTCCCCTCACAACTTTGGTCAATAAACAGTTGGACATTTCATGCCTGGTACACTATCAGTTGGAAATTTTACACCACAAATTGGTTGTTTTTAGACCACCATTGGCATATTTTTCTACTTTTTGTCTGAAATGGCCGTCAGTTGGAAGTGTTCCAACCGTAGGGAGGTATCAGCTTGGAATTTCCAAGTTGGAAAGCTTGATGTAGCACTTGGAAAGTTCCAACGGAACAAATGTAATTATGCAAACCTGGTTCAAGGAGGGGTGAAGTTGGAATTTTGAAGGTGGACACAACCTCTATAGCCACGTCCCTACATCACTATGTTGTACTATTAAAGTAGTTAGCAATGTTGATGACTTCATACATAGTCAAGCCGAGGCATGGAGCCCATCATGAGTAGTTCCTGCATTTTGCGGCCCATTTTGATATCCTGACCGTGACATACATTACTATAGCTTAATATGAGGAATGTATATTGTAATGACCTCAGGTCGTACATAGTCTATACATGTACTATTAATATGAGGAATGGATATTGTAATGACCTCAGGTCATACATAGTCTATACTATTTTTTGATGGCATCTATTATTTAGATATTACCGAGACGTTGAATTTCCAAGATATGGGTTGCAATTGTTCTTATACGGACCCCGGGATGCAAATGCATGGGACATGAACATTTGAGTGTTGTTGGAAATTCCAAGATGGACACCCAACGGTGACATCTAGACACGTCCATTGCTGTCTGCCCAAGTTTCAGAAAAATGTACTATCTAAACTAAATCCAATAAGAGTTAATGGCTAACGGACAGCGATAATACGTCAAGGTCAATTAATTACGAATCATCTGCATAATGACTGAACATATCGAACTGTTCCTGTAATCATCACAGGGAGGGGCGGAACACAAATGCGATATATTCACAGGTAACCACCCCTGGCCAAGTGGTCCTGCTGGTCTGCTATGGTGTTGGTGGGTCCTGCTGAATTGCTATGAATATGGCATGTAAGTCGTTATTTTATTTTATTCGCCGAAAAGCCACTATATATATATAACATGCGTATGTATGAAACATTTGAAAGCCACTATATATCATGGGTATGTATGACACATTCGAAAGCCACTATATATACCATGCGTATGTATGAAACATTCGAAAGCCACTATATAATATGCGTATGTATGAAACATTGGAAAGCCACCATATAACATGCGTATGTATGAAACATTCAAAAGCCACTACATAACATGCATGAAACATTCGAAGGCCACTATACAACATGGGTATGTGTTAAACATTCGAAAGCCACTATACAACATGGGTATGTATGAAACATTCGAAAGCCAACATGCGTATGTATGAAACATTCGAAAGACAACATGCGTATGTATGAAACATTCGAAAGCCACTATACAACATGCGTATGTATGAAACATTGGCAAGCCATTATATAACATGCGTATGTATGAAACATTCGAAAGCCGAAAATAGTTCATTTTTCCTCCACGTGTTACAGTCATTGAAGTGAACTGTGTTCGAAATAGAAGAATCACTGGCATATTCTGAATAGGAATACAAATTTACCACCTTTGTTTTCAAATTGTTTTCGCGCAAAAGTAAGAGAAACGCTCTTTATTTTACAACATAACGAACAGACTAACAAAGAACGCTCTTTATTGTTCAATGACGGACAGTTTTTCTATGATTTGAATATGTTCGACCGTGGCATATTGTGGATCAGTGGACTCCAATATTTGCCATGAAATTGGATAACTTATTTGTGCTTGTTTGTGTTTGTTTTTTTAAATGTTGTGGTCATTGTGTTTTGTTAATAATATATCTTGGTCAATAACTTCAATCGGTAGTGCATATAGATACGATATTGAAAACTATTTCAAGAATGACTCCTATGTAAAAACCAGGCCCCCTGACCCTTAAAGGGACTTAAACTACAGCCGGCCATTGATGGGACAATCTCCTATTATACTCAACAGAATACATGCAACAAATAAATGGATTTAAGACATGGTTCAGTGAAAAATACACTAATGTACTTTATGAACGATGGAAATTATAATGAAAATTGGTTAATGGTTCGGAGTTATTAACTGATTTTCATTATAATTACCATGTTATTTACATCGTTCATATGGCACATTGGTGTATTTTGCACTGATCCACTGCTCAAATTCCATTCATTTGTTTCATATATTATGTTGAGTATATTAGAGATGGTCTCATAAATGGCCGGATGTACAGTACTCCTTTAAGACGGTATAAAAGTATTTCGCGTATTTTGTCGACATATAAACATATATACTGTGTATATTTAAACCCCGGAACCGGACCAAAATCTGACAAAATCGAAGTATAAATGAAGGTTCAAACCCCCAAGTGCCTTTAAAATTCGACCGCTCCGATTGACTGACCCTCCATTCATCTCCAGCTCGCGGTTGAACTGAACCTTGATCGAGTTCGTCATGGGTTCCCTGGCATTGTCTACAACACGCGCATTTGTGTGCCTTGCTTCACGGATCAGTAACCCGATCACTTCTGGCGAGTTGATGGTTAATTTCACGCACGGTGCGTCTTTTCGCGACCGCCTCTTCAAGACACATTAGTGGTCCATTCTTTATTTCCTTTTTATGTTATATTTTCCTGGTCGATAGTGTGTGATTATTATTTTCAATGAAGTATACAAGTAGTTTTTGTACAATCAATAGGGAACATTTCCTTCAATTGTTCCCGTTAGTACCATTCACGGAGAACTCGAGACATGCACCCATCTAGTATAAGCACTCGATATCTTTCTTTACCATTGACAGTATTAATCGCAAGGCAATACTACCGACTATACGGGTGTGTGTTGTCACCCCCATCTTCTGGTACGCGGGGTTCAGGCCATTTCCAGGCTGTGCGCCGTATTCACACCCTCTGTTAACTGGTATACTAGGGATTCATATCCCTATTTTAACCGGTATTCAGGACTCAACAACAAGGCTGGTAGGCAGCTTTTATAGCACCATTTGTTCAAGAATTGACTGTTTCATAGCCGAATCGGCATACTTTGATATAGTTCAGTGTCATACATATTGATATGTTGAAAGTGTGACCATTACATCAGCAGTTGTTTGGAAATTATCATATTAGGGTGGAATGACCTTTATTGCACACCCAGTGGCTTATTTGTGCGGAATATAGCAAAAATAAAGATGAATTCAAAACGTTCAAAAAGATTGTGTATCATTCTAGAACAATACAAACCGTACATCAAAAACGTCGTTGGCGACGTTAACTTTAACAGAAAAATTCTTTCTTCACTAAATTATGTAGTATAGTCTACATTAAGCATACGTTTGTTTAATTAAATGAATCAATATTAACCTAAATGTTAGTATATTATATAATCCACAATCGTCAAAGTGTGCAATAAATATAGAACAACACAGCGTTGTGAACATGGTAGCGTTGTTGTACTCATTTGTCGTCCCGCGTCACAACAATTTTAAACTCGTGCAATAACGTTAACCAGTTAATACACTTGTGTCGTTCAATCTATGTATTCTATAGTTTCTTATCTGGTACGCAGGATTCGCCCCTCTATTTTATCTTGTATTCAGGATTCAAGGGCGGGGAGGGGTAGGGGGACACCCTCATACGGGTTATCTCACATCATAATAACACGTTGAAACAACAGACTGGTTTGTAATATACGTGCTAATCTTTATATTGATTACAGTAATATCCAGCATGGATCATTAGAGTTTTACCCGAGTGATTTGTATGTATCCGATCTCCGAAGATGGTACACATGTAGTCGACGACTCCGTCCGTCCAGAGTAATATACGGCCCTTGTTTGACTTGGGAACTTTGTGTCGGTGCAAACATTGCAGTTTGTAACTCGGGCGTGGATCATCGGATTTAATTTAGGCCAGTTTATGGGAAAGGATACCCACTTACTGTAGGCTTCGTCCATTCATTTTTACCACAGTTAGTAACTTTATTACATCTTACCCGAATATTCTAGATATGTTTTTATTATTATGATTTTGTTTTTGTTTTTTGTTTTTGTTGAAATTTGAGATGAAACCTATAATAAAAATAGCATCTATTTGAAGAGGCCAATGCATACCAATGGACATATGCTGCACTGTTGATAGGAAAGAACAAATTGCTGCACCGTTATAACAATAATCAAATTATAGGCACAATCACTGTTATAAACGAATTACACACAGTGACTATTATTTGTAGAATCTTTGCCGTAATGTTCATGCCCTACAATTCGTCCCGAATAAAGTAGTAAATATTTACATTTGTGTCTAGTTCAAATGTTGTACATGCATTTGCAATGGTATTCAGTCGATGTATTTAGAATTTTAGATAATTGTATTTGATTGCTACAGTATTGCATTGGAAATTTAACCTGACTTTATCTATTTCTCAGTATTGGACTCAATTTGCCAGCCAATACATCACGTGTACCTATTTAACTATCCATGGCTTGAAAACCATATAATCATATTATAATTAAAATAATTAAAACTATAATGCAAACTAGATCAAGTTAAATGTTTTTTATACGTTACGTTATATGTCATAGAAAGACTTTTTGAAAATTCGGTTCCAGATTTTTCTTCAGCACGAACCTATGTTATAATAAAGACCGGTCCTTTGTCAGGTGCTTTTCCGACATGGTAAACATAAGATCGTTTGTCTCTAATTGTATTCAAGGACTTGGAACCAGCTATAATATTGAGATTACATTGGGACGTTATACAGTATATATTATATAAAGCATGTATATATTTTTATATTAAATTATCGACATATCTTGTTCATAGACGTACGGGAGCCCAAAGTTTTAGGGGGGGGGGGGGGTGGGCTGATACTTTTTGCCGAATTTGTTTTACATGATATACTTATGGTCGTAACATAGTTTTTTGTAGAATATAACTTGTATATACACATAAATATAACAAAATACATTCAAATTAACCTTAAACATGTTTATTTAGGTAGAAATGTGAAAAATACTGTAATATGCCACAATTTCCCTCTGAAATACCATTCCATTTGCTCGAAAATTGCCCGAATTTGACCGAAAATATCTACAATTTGCCTGAAAATTGCCCTAATATTGAGCATTCAAAACTTCTGCAGGCCTCCCAGCCCTCCCCTAACCCTGACGGCTGTGGTCTTAACCCTCCTTCGAGATCACGTAGACAAAATTTGGATGTTCGAATGTGCCATATTTATTGCTCCACGTTCAAAAAACCTGGATCCTTGCTGGCTTCCGATGTGTGAACTTATATGACTTCAGCCTGTTTGGAATCACGAACATCCGGGTCACTAGATGGTGCCACGAATATCGAAATATAGTAGAGATTCGTGACATGATTTACCGGGTTCTGTGAATTGGGTCACTAATTTCTACCTTTATGAAAAGTGCCAATGGCAGTCGTGTATATCCAATACGCAGAATAAATCATTAACCGCACGTGTCGGGTCCGCAAGACGAGGATGTGGTACCCGCCCCATTCACATCATATTCAGATAAAATAAGAATGGGCAGCTCCGAACGTGTTTCCATATTGATTTATGTGTGGATCCCGATGATGGGCTGGTTGAGCCTAAAGTATTGGAAGCTTCACGGAATACACTCTTAGAACAAATGTGTATAAATTATACACATTATGTGTTACATTTTATCTTAAACAACATCATGTAGAAATGATACAGGACATATCAAAGTTTATAATATGAGATAGTATGTGAGTGCATCATAGTTATTATATGTGAGATGTGTTCTATTGCATGGAGACACAAAGCTCGTAACGGCTACAACAGAACAAACAAAATGGCAACAGCTTTGAAATGTGTTACACACTGTGTTTATGTAAACATTTAACAGCACATACTTGTGTAGCACAACATTCTTAAGCTGCTATCAGATTTTCAATATGGTAAATTTTACGAGGTATGTGTCTCAAATAGAACATACCTCATCTATTTTCATCTAATATCCTCACATATTCATCTAATATCCTCACATATTCATCTAATATCATCACATATTCATCTAATATCCTCACATATTCACGCACTTTCAATGTTGATAAAATTCCGCCGACACATGTGTAATTTCTACACAAATGTGTTTAAGATAAAATGTATCACATATTGTGTAGAATTCATACACATTTGTTCTAAGGGTGTATATTCATCAACAATCATTATACAACTGTTAAAAATATGGGGGATATACTGAATCATCTTGTCTGTCCATATCGCCGTCGGTCCTTTGTCAGGACTTGTATTACTTAATTTTTCAGTCGTTTATTTAAAACTTGACACATATGTTCAGTATATTTAGCGATTACGAGATTCGTTCCACGTACATTTGGTATATTTAACGATTACGAGATTCGTTGCACATATATTTAGTATATTTAACGATTACGAGATTGGTTGCACATATATTTAGTATATTTAGCGATTATGAGATTGGTTGCACACGTTTTAGTATATTTAGCGATTATGAGATTGGTTGCACATGTTTTAGTATATTTAGCGATTATGGGATTGGTTGCACGTGTTTAGTATATTTAGCGATTATAAGATTGGTTGCACATGTTTTAGTATATTTAGCGATTATGAGATTGGTTGGACATGTTTTAGTATATTTAGCGATTATGAGATTGGTTGCACATGTTTTAGTATATTTAGCGATTATGAGATTGGTTGCACGTGTTTAGTGATATATATTTAGTGTACTTAGCGATAATGAGATTGGTTGCACATATTTTAGTATATTTAGCGATTATGATATTGGTTGCACATGTTTTAGTATATTTAGCGATTATGAGATTGGTTGCACGTGTTTTAGTATATTTAGCGATTATGAGATTGGTTGCACGTGTTTAGTGATATATATTTAGTGTACTTAGCGATAATGAGATTGGTTGCACATATTTTAGTATATTTAGCGATTATGAGATTGGTTGAACATATATTTAGTATATATAGCGATTATGAGATTGGTTGCACACGGTTTAGTATATTTAACGATTATGAGATTGGTTGCACATGTTTTAGTATATTTAGCGATTATGGGATTGGTTGCACGTGTTTTAGTATATTTAGCGATTATGGGTTGGTTGCACATGTTTTAGTATATTTAGCGATTATGGGATTGGTTGCAAGTGTTTAATATCTTTAGCGATTATGAGATTGGTTGCACGTGTTTTAGTATATTTAGCGACTATGAGATTGGTTGCACATGTTTTAGTATATTTAGCGATTATGAGATTGGTTGGACATGTTTTAGTATATTTAGCGATTATGAGATTGGTTGCACATGTTTTAGTATATTTAGCGATTATGAGATTGGTTGCACGTGTTTTGGTCATAATGTTAGTGTACTTAGCGATAATGGGATTGGTTGCACATGTTTTAGTATATTTATCGATTATGAGATTGGTTGCACATGTTTTAGTATATTTAGCGATTATGAGAATGGTTGCACATGTTTTAGTGTATTTAGCGATTATGAGATTGGTTGCACGTGTTTAGTGATATATTTAGTGTACTTAGCGATAATGAGATTGGTTGCACATATTTTAGTATATTTAGCGATTATGAGATTGGTTGCACATGTTTTAGTGTATTTAGCGATTATGAGATTGGTTGCACATGTTTTAGTTTATTTAGCGATTATGAGAATGGTTGCACATGTTTTAGTATATTTAGCGATTATGAGAATGGTTGCACATGTTTTAGTATATTTAGCGATTATGAGATTGGTTGCACATGTTTTAGTGTATTTAGCGATTATGAGATTGGTTGCACATGTTTTAGTTTATTTAGCGATTATGAGAATGGTTGCACATGTTTTAGTATATTTAGCGATTATGAGAATGGTTGCACATGTTTTAGTATATTTAGCGATTATGAGATTGGATGCACATGTTTTAGTATATTTAGCGATTATGAGATTGGTTGCACATGTTTTAGTTTATTTAGCGATTATGAGAATGGTTGCACATGTTTTAGTATATTTAGCGATTATGAGATTGGTTGCACATGTTTTAGTATATTTAGCGATTATGAGATTGGTTGCACATGTTTTAGTATATTTAGCGATTATGAGATTGGTTGCACATGTTTTAGTATATTTAGCGATAATAAGATTGGTTGCACGTGTTTTAGTTGAGTTATCACCCTTTTTGAATTTAGTCACAATTTGGGCATTCACATCTCAAGTTAAAATAGTAACGACAGTATATCCATCTTCATGCCTGTGTATGTCCCACTACGAACATGTATCACGCATGAAATCGAAGCAAAGGTTCGTTTAGCAATTACCGAAACTGCAGTTGAACGGACATCCATGCATGGCTAATTTAAACCTCCAAAACACGTGTACGTGATTCGGCGGGATGAGAAGGATGAGGGATATGATAGGTCGACAATCACAAGAAATGCCGATATATATAAGTTTTGTTCCATGCTTAAGGGGAACATCGGTAACAGTCGTTGCTAAAAACATCGTAACTTGGATAATTATGCATGTGTCCGTATACAAGAATTTCACTTATTTCCTTATGCTCGTGACCGGACAAAATAAAAAAGTTCACCAATCCAGGCTTTAAACAGCCACGCCCATTTAAGTCCAGCATATCTCCTTCGAATTCATGCTATGGATCATTGAAGGAAATTTGATGATTAATAGATATATATATATATTATCAACATATATATGAATATCTTCTCACTTTAAAGACTAACCCCTGTCCGGAAACGCGTCTATCAATTAGATATTTGCGTTTTTTTTAGTTAGTTTAATTATTTAAAATAAGCATATGCTATACATTCTAGGTATTATCTACTTGATTCGCACTTAATATTACAATATATAAAATCAATTGAAGATACTTTGCGGCTCGCATTCTTTCGGAGAACCACACTGGATGTCTCTATTTAAACGTTCTATATATAGTAACAAATATGTGACCCATTAATTGATACTATATTTGTTACATTAGAATAAAATAATATCGAAATCAAATAAATATTAATTTCCTGGCAGGGATTTCCAACTCATGTATATATATATGTATTATTTCATACCCAGGAAACTATTTAGCATTTGTTATATGAAGAGATAATCCATCTCTATAATAGCAATAATTTAGAAGTGTATCAAACAAAAATGTCCGAATTGTTGCATCTATAAGTCATTGAAGATTTTAACATAAAATACAGGCAATATGGATCGATACTGAAACCAGATTAAATCCCATAGAAGTTTGATTCTCTTTATTTTAGTTTTCAAATCGAATTAGATCCCAATACCACACGGTCCTATGGGAGAACATAACACGCAGTCGGATAAAGCCGGAAATAAACTTTGGACAGCGAATGGGCGTGGTTGGAAGAAAAACCTCCGATTGTACCATTATATTGCACGATTCGTCACAGCGAAGCCGGCAAACCGTGGCGGCGTGGTCACACTGTTTTATTGTCGTAATAACAATCCGTCACTAAATGTTTGTATTGCGGCAGCATGGAGGGTTGTGTCTGATCGCAGTGGGCATGTCTGGATTCCTGCTAATGATGGTCGCCATGTCTGTTAACCTCGATGGATGGGGTCATGACCAAACTGGACAGTCGCCGGAGGACACCGGGTATATGGACCGTGTATAGAGAAACCCATTATTTATAACATGATCACGTACCCTACACTGTTAAAATTTCCGTTCTCATGATCCGAAAAATTTCTGCCGGCACAATGTAACGTAAGGGTGGGGAAACATGTACCGTAAGGGCTACGGAACATTGTTCCATTTCATTACGGTCATATGTTCTGTACCGCTATAGAACAAAGTTCCATATTCATATGGGACATAGAACCGTGACAAAACAGGTAAATGTTCCTCAACTTTACGGGACTATGTGCCGGCAGCTATTTTCCGGAACTTTGTACCGTATAACAGTGCATTTCAGTTTAAATTTATTGCCTAGAATGTTTGTTTCCCCTAAAATAAGCAGATATGTTCATTATATATCATCCTTAACTTGGTCACTGAATTTCATGCCATTATTAACCCTTTCATGACTGGAGCTTCCTGAAATTTTTGCAAAATACCTGTGCATTCTAGCTCATATATGCCAAACAATATTTACGGCCCCCTATGCGAGACTTACATATATAAGATAATGCACTGTTAAAGGGTGTTAATGCTTCACCAGCGTGGCTCCCGTCATGAAAGTGTTAAGGTTGAATATAGAGGAGCGGCCTTGGTCCCACCAGGGCTTATTATTCAAGCTTAATTTGTTTTTGTAAACACGGAAAAATTATATATCACATGAAAGTAGAAATTGTCAGCTTCGTGTTCCGCTATGGAAACGGCGTGTAAACAATGTAGACACATTTTGAGATAAAACCCTTAGCAGATTGTAAAAAGGAATTTAATCAAATTATTGGGACAGGACCAGACGAAAACCATGTTCGAACTCTTCCAGTATTAATTTTTTTTACAAACATATGTTATCTGGGTTTTATTGTCATTTTTGGGTGAAAAATATTTGATTTTGCAAAATTTTCGATAATTTTGGAAATTGGAATATTTATTAGATACTACATTGGCTACAGTAATAATATATATAATTTTACCGTGTGTGAAAAAAAAAAAAAATCTGGTCAAGACCGCTTCTCTAATAGTATTAATGGTCATCGTGAAAAAAGTGTTAATCACCATTGTAGGTATAAAAGCAGGTTGTATGTGTAAACGTTTCCCATACGTTTTGAACGTCAAAGTGATATACCTACAGTTGGGACTACAATGCTCGTGACCTCTTGTGTCAAATACTTTCAAATTTCCGCGATACAGTAACACCGTGGAATATATAGTTTCAAGTTGACACGCTAATAAACAACACGTTAGTTATAGTTTCATAAATATGTGATATTATGTGACCAAAATGTTTTATCATAAATTTCAATAGCTTTTTATACACTTCCACAATTTCCTCAGGCTTCATATCCCATCGCCAGGTAAGAGTACTAATGTACTGAGTTGCCGCAGGGGTCCACGGAATGTTGAAATGTTGACAAATTTCTTCGATGTTTTAAGTTCTAACTTTCTAGTATTATTCTTATCGGTAGGATCATGGTGTAGTGTTTCTGAATACCAATTTTACACCACTCGTGGGATTGATGATTTATGTTTATATTTTTGTAGTGGGAAATATTGTTACGGGAACAATAGGCAGGTTTCGCATAAACACACGGATAGATTACGTTTAGGATACCACGTCATAAATTATGTGCGGTATCTCATCAAAATATGCGCACGTTTTAACTGGTGCCGTGAAGCCGTAACCGCCTCAACGGGTAGGGTATAAATTCCTTCGTTTTGTATCGAAAACTTCATTTGACGATACAGCTACCCAATCAGTTTCGTTGTACCACGCAGCCATCACTTATCAAGACTATGGGATAACTATCTTTAATGGGTCGACTGAGTAGAAGATAATTGATCGTTGTGCTCAAACTGGTAGATCGTGCAGAGCGATTTCAATGCGCACGATAATCCATGCATTGTCGTATTCAGTAATTCTAATCCAATTCGTTGTTATTTTTGCGAAACGAAAGTAGAGAGGTTTCGCAACTCCGGGATAGAGCAACGGTTATAATATACGTTTGGGGCGACGGTTAGCGCAATACGTAATCAAATTATGCGCACTTTCTAACCGTCGTCGTAATTTTCTAACCGTGCGACGGATAGAGTATCAATTTATTGGTGTGTACCCAAAATTCTGTTTAACAATACAGACACTCGGTCAATTTGTTTTGTTGTACCATGCGGTCATCATTTATCATGCTTTGGTCAACTATCCCCAATTGGCCGATTGATAAGATTATTGTTAATTAAGAAGATTATGTTAATTCTAAACAACAACAAAATAATCCTAATCGTAGTCGCTAAGTTTGGCAAAACGAATTTGTTGGCCTCAGCGAATTTTACGGATAGCTGCAGCTAAACGTATAGTAGTAAATCTATCCGTGAGTTTACGGAACCTCTCTTTTGTTGGCCCTACATGACACTTACGAATACGAATAGCCAAACGTAGTCGTCGTAGATCTACCGTCAGTTGCGAAACATCCCTAAACGTGTTCCAGTGCTTCTGAGTTTAGATTTAGATAGTGACAGGGGACCCACACGACCCCCTTGTTATACTTGTTTTAGGGGGTAGCAGGAAGACAGCCCGATAGGGCTAAGCTACCCCCGACAATACACTGTTATAAATTATTATGTATTACTGCCACTGTGTCATTCGTGTGTATTGTAAATAAACTATCCTATCCTATCCTATACCCCACTGTAATAATGACCCATTTTTTTAAGTTTTAGGGACTAAATAATTGAACATTTAAATTTCCAGGCACCAAGATACACGTCATATAGCAGTAGATTGGAACTGAACTATTAATAGAGAGATTTGGTAAATTCACGGTTAACAGTTCGGTTTACAGTTAGGACACGACGTCACCAAGTTATGCGCATATTCTATAACTGTAGCCATGACGCAATAACAGTCATAACAGTCGTAACGGATATGGTTTCAATGTCTTCAGTTTGTACCAAAAACATATTTTAAATATATGCAGACACTCGTTCAACTTGGTGAGTTGTATCATACAGACATAGACTATGAAATCTGCCGACAGCCATCATAAATTGGCCAAATGGAAAATATTATTTTGAATGGTGTGCTTGCGGACCAGACGCGCGTTTTGTATAAATTCAGGCAAAACATGCAAGACATTTTCAATCAACAATTTATCTGCATCTATCCGGCGAATAATCTTGAATCTCACATTGCATATCGAATCTAAACGTTTATCAAGAGAAGACAAACAACTACGAATTGTAAAACAGTTGAGAGGTTGAACATGTTATCTTGTTTGTCCCTTTAGGTACCAAGAGCTGCTGAAATAATTTAGTAATTTCACACAACAATGCAATTACCAAATAGTTTATTGTCTTGGAACTAAGAAAGAAAGCTTCATTTGTGTCAGTTATATCTTTAACCCTTTACCCAACAAAACGGCCAAAACCGGCCAAATAAAGCTTCAACAGCCTAAAATATCTTCGGTCTGTCTCAATAGAACCATACAAATATGGATATCATTGGAACCGGCTCCTTGACCACATTGTGATAGTTACAGTTATGCCCTGTGCCAATGCATTCTCTTATATATGCGAGTCGACCATAGGTCGCCTCGCATATATAAGACAATGCATTGGCCTACAAAAAATCTTTTTTTTAACATTTTTTCTTACATTCTTTAACAATTTTATAATTTTTAATGTGTTAAGCCAATGTATTCTCTTATATATGCGAGGCGACCTATGGTCGACTCGCATATATAAGAGAATGCATTGGCACAGGGCCCTTCTGTTGGGTAAAGGGTTAATTGCATGACATAACATCATGTCCCCATATATTACAATGCAGAATAAAGCAGCCGCAAATATATCAGCCCAAAGAAAACAAATGTTGTTATGCATGTTAGTCCACTCAAGCAGGGAGCAATAATCTGGAAACAGGTCACAGTATTAGAGATACCTGGTCTGCTGGGTATTTTGTTATAGACATATGACCTAAAACATGTCTCAGCCCATGATGTTATTGAGCAGCATTCATGACATGAACAATATTCTCAAATATAGAACATTATCTGCATGTGGGTGGTTGTCATTCTATAAAAAGAAATAATTATGAAATGTTTGAATCAAGAAACATAAAGTCTCCTCTCGTGATCTGCAGATATGATAACATGGATAGATTAACTGCATAAAGTTTCAAATCAAAAGTGGCTGCATGCATAAGGAGATGTTATTATTTGAAATACGACAGAACCTATATGTAAGCATATGAGGCTTTGAGATGTTAGTTCCTGATGTACGACACCACCTATATCTGAATTCCAGACTCTTATATATATCACATTGTGGCGAAGATGTCTTACAGTCTGGTAAAGACTCAGCACAAACATAACGTGTCTATGTATACTTGCTATTGAGGACACAGCAATCCTTTATATCTCTCGATGACTATATCACCCTGCCTTTCTATAGCTATTCGATAACCGTTTCTTGATGCACAATCATGCCATGTACATATCGATGTTTTGGTTACACGTGTTGGTGTTTGTCGTTTCAGATGTTGGGCATTGCCAGTTTATTGGTGGTGGGAAGACCGATCAAAGGGTTAATTTTATTGAAAAATCACTCCACCACACGTAGAAACTACAGAACCACGAATATCAACAAGTTGGTACAGATACATGAACAAGGTTAATTTCCCATTGCATGGATAACAGATCTGCGTTTATCGGGATTAGAACCAGCTTCGATCTGGCTGGGGGAGCATCTTGGTCTAATTCGCAATGCACCTAACCAAATGAACCATCCGTGGCCCTGCTGCCTGTGTACCAGAGTGTCTGCAATTAGCAGGGTTAAGATCTTTCTGAAACTTAGCGAAAACCCTGTGCCATTCTCTTATAAATATGCGAGTCTCCCATTGGCCTATAACAATATACCTTGACCATGTAAGCCAGTGAATTATTTTATATGTGCGAGGCTCTCTATATAAGATAATGCACTGGCACGGGATCTTTAATGCTGCACCAACACACCCCATCATGACAGGGTTAATTGCAACGCTATCGTCCGCCCCTTGTGGATATTAACATGCAGTGTATTTCACCTCTATTCTTTTTGTCTGTCCTTCTGCCTCATGATCTACAGTAATGCCCTAAATAATCGACTCCTTAACCAAAGCAGAATTATGGGCAATTTTTCAGGATTTAGTCGGAAATATGGCTTGTTGCCATTCATCGGAAAGCTCTCAGTGAGATTATTTAGGGCATTACTGTACTATGGGGCGGTCGTAACCGTTAAACCGTCAACGCTTGTACTGATCGCTGCGGGCAGTGGCTCGGACGGCGACACTCTTTCTAACTTGAGAAGGTTCTATTATATAAAATAATATTTAGGAAGATAAAGTAACGGAGCATAAACAGAGGTGACACAAGATGGGTTGACGAGGAACTATCTAGTCTATTCAGACGAAATTCCACTTAATTTGTTTCAGCCTATTATTTTCCGCCTTCAGGGGACAATTTGATTATATGAAAACGTATCTTGGGTCAGTGCTGATGTCTTATGCCCCGGACAAGCAGTTTGAATGGATAGTTTCTATCTGTGTCGAGACGACGAAATCTTGCGTGAAATTTTCTAGCCGGACTCCCCATACCGGATTACACCTGGTATTGTTACCATGGTTACGTTGATACACAGTTAGCAAGTAAACACCTGAATGTAGATTATATATGTTATTGTTACGATGATACACTGTAAGAAATCCTACTAAACATTCGATCATTCGTGTGGATGTGGATGACAACAACATCCATGTATTTTGTTGTCAGTTTATGGCAGCTGTCAACATGGACGACGCAAAGGGGGAGTTTGGTGTCTCGCCCCCAATATTTGGTCAAAATTTTCAAACATTTGGAGTGATTGTACCTGACAGAACATTAATGGGACATTTCAGACTAAAACTATAGACGAATTTCTTAAAATAATTTGAAATTCCAACCATAATTTAGAGTGAAATTTGTTGTTTTTAGACCAAAATTCGAAATTTTGGAGAGCTTCTGGTACCAGTTAGAACATTCCAACCAAATGTGGTGCAAATGTTAATGTCTCTGATTCAAGGGGTAAAGTTGGAAATTCCAAGTTAGACACCACCAACCCCCAACGGAGACCCTCCAATCACGTCCCTTGCTACCTGCTCAAGTTTTAGAAAAATGTGATAAATAAACGAAATCCAATATAGGGTTGATGGCTTACGGACAGCGGAAATAGATCAGGGTCGATTAATTACGAATCATCTACATAATGACTGAACATATCGAACTTTTCCTTCAATTATCACAGGTAGGGGTGGCACACAAAAGCGATGCACACAGTGACGTAGGCGGGTGGAAAGGTACCGTCAGCTAACTTGAATGCACCGTGAATGGGTACCCTCGTCCGGGTTTAGATAGTAAACCCTTTCTTCACTATAAATGGATTATCCCAGTCAGTTAAAAGGTGTACATCAGAATGGTCTATTATTCACTTGGTGGGATGTTAAGGTGATAAAAGCAGACGACATATAAATACAAGTGCAGAAGGAGCCCTATTTATTGAGGATAATGTTTAGATAATAAGTTAAACAACGTTTATTGAACTTATTATCTGAACATTTCCATTGAGATAATTACTCATAAATGATGGTTTAGTGTAGAAAGGGTTAACGTATACATGTATGTGACCGGACATGGATGTATATATATATAGCCCGGACTTCAATGATATCAAATTACTTAAAATGCCTTAAAGGGATACTGTACACTTAATCCGGCTATTTATGGAACCATCTACTCTTATACTCAACAGAACATATGCAACCAATGAATGAATTTGTGCCATGGATTAGTGCAAAATACACTCATGTGCTCTATGAACGATGAATAAACATGGTAATTATAATGAAAATGAATTTATTGATGGAGTCATACATTCATTTTCATTATAACAACCGTGATATTTGTATCGCTCATATGGTAAATGACACTAATCCATGGCTAAATTTCGTTCATTTGTTGCAAATATTCTGTTAAGTATAAAAGGAGATGGTTCCATAAATGGCTGGATTCAGTGTAAGTACCCATTTAATAAATGAACTTTATTAATAATAAATTCCTTGAAGTTCCTTAAAAAGCGCATTGAGCCAACTGAGATTTAGCGCTATAAGAAAACTGTTTATTTTTAATTATATTGGAAGCTCAATCCTTCAACTTTTTCTCTTTTGCAAAATGCAACCTTATTTTTTCACCATGTAAAAACGCAGCCTGATCTCTTGAAAATAAGCACAATACGGGCATATTTTGAATGTCTCGTTTTAAACCCATACAGAGCGTATTTGAGGGAAAACGCGGCGTTCAAACTAAGCGCGTATAGTGCATATTTCAATACGATATATAAGCCCATATTGGCACTATTTAATCCGATGTTTTCATCGACACAACTTACCAGGTTCACGCTCTTTATATTGTGTTTTCACTGCGGCCCGCGCCATTTAACGGAATAACTGCATATAGTATAACGTGGGCTAATGTCAGAACAAAAATAAGTCCAATATGATCATATTCGAATATTTACGTCCAATATATATATGAACCTACTTGCTCTGTTGATGAAGCGCTACAAGACATTGACAATCATGATTTTACCCGCATACACGACATGTCGTGACCATGTTGACCATTCCACGTGTCGCTCAAGCGACTTCTTGCAGTGTCTCGCGTGCCAGTTGGTGTAAAAAAAAATAGCACATGTCACATGTCATGCTGATCCATCCAACTGGGATAAATATGTTGATGTTCTGTCGAATATTTTCGCTAGTTTTGGTCGTATATATTTGTACATTATGTGACAGCTTCACTTGCTGATAAACAATACCCCTATACGTATTTGATCGAACGGCGTGAAGGGCAAACATATATAGGTTGGTTCTGATTAAAACATTCATTAATCGGCAGATGCGTTTTGTTTAAAGGCACGGGTGGCGTTCGTTGCAGAAATAATCCTATTTTTGTTCAAATCGCCATCAACAGAAGGAATATTAAAAAATATATAGTTTTGTTCATATGCCAAACATAATCAGCGCGTAAATAGTATATTGTCGTCAAGACGTACGATTGTGTACGTAAACAAGAGCATGCGCGTGTTACAGAAGTTGTGCTTCTGTTTACATAACACATCGCAATTCTATTGGTTAATCACACAAAAATTGTACAAACGCTCTTTATTATTTCCATATCAGGAAAACAGTAACGAATAGCGCTCTTTATGTTTACCATATCCGGATCTAAACAAAAGCCAGGTAACGTAACGTTTTTTTTTACATAACAAAGGAAAACAATTGTATAAGAACAAAGTCTGTCTATATTTTACTATTCTTTCTGTTTATGGCGGTTTTTGACGGAGGTGAATATTTTAACAGCAAACCCACCGCCAACACCGCCCGTATCTTTAACAGTGAGCTATATTTGAATGGATCAATCAGTGCCTTAATAATGAACACATCTTCCCATATTGAATGCGACACAAGTGGAAACGTAGCGTCTATATATATATATATATAATATATTGGTCATATACCTGATGTCATTCCTTCTTTGGTTCGCTTATAATCTGAAGATATATATCTACCGAAACTCGTTTTCTTCGCTTCTATTCCGGGCATGATAATGTAGTATTGCATTGTATAACTTATGATTGTTTCCATTGTGTTTTATTTATGTTACATGTTCTCACTGTAATTCCAAACCACTGGGGCGTTCTCATTTCTCACGCCCATGGATAATGGCCGAGAATAAAAGCATTACATCACTTCAAAAAATAGAACCACGATGACGTCGAATAGTGTCCTGTGTGACCATCACTGTCGAACTATCATAGATGTGGTCCTGAATGTCGGTTCCTTGTTGAAATTTGGTCATATATATTAGACTCTTGGTCTTGAAATGACATATCCATGCATATACTATATATGTTTAATATAAAATTAAATTAACAAAATAATTTCAACGCTGCACCAGAGCAGCTCCGGTCGTGAAAGGGTTAACCTATATATGTTTTGCTTATAATATCCAGCCAATGTTGCGGCAGGCAAGAAATGTCTACCCGTTGACAATTGTGGTGGTTTTTTTATCACGCAACAACTCAATTATTGAAAACTCTCCACCACTGTCATCATCTCACAATTCATCTGTCCCCCTCTGTCTTCTACGTTCTCATCCTCTCTCTCTATCCCCCCTTCTCTCTCCATGCCTCTTGCTATCCCTAGCACTATCTTCTCCCTGTTTCCATCCCTAACTCAAACTTAATTATATATCTCCATTTGTCATAAAAAAAACACATTATTTCTATCCTTTCCTGTCTGATCGATACCCCTCCCTCACTTGTTGGCGACGGGGCATGTCGCCAAAGAGGAGAAGACTTCATATAAGCCCTCGGGCTTGTTGTCTGATCCTCATTTCCATACACTATCTCTTCTGTTTGTGCATATTTGTATCATCTGTATATTATGTTATGTTGGATTTCGAAATAAAAATATGTTTACACTAATTGTGATAGCCATGTCGGGGGATATGACACCCCGACCCCTAGCGCCACGTCCCTGCCATATATATAGGTACATGTACCGACATTACGGCACCAGTGCATTAATTGTGGATGTAGATGAGATCGATATCCACTCACAGCATGCATACAAATGACACGTTCTCCTTATAGTAATAGATTTCATATTATTTAACAGAGCAAGACATAACTAATATAGAATGAATCAATAGCAAACCTTCTTATCTGTCCCAAGTTCACCGTGTTAATCCTAAGAATCGAGTTCATTGAAGTTGCATAAAATCGGGCCATTCATTCGTATTTGTCTGCGGAGACAATTCTAAACCCCGACATGACTTATCTTGACATGTGGGCAAACGTCAAGCGTGGGCTGTGAAAAGCTAGTTCGTGTAAACATATTTTAATTCAAATAATGTATTTTGCTAACATCATTCCAAGTTATAGATGGCTAGATCGCGCTCATCTGCATCCACGTCCGCAGTAAATATAACGTATCAATACATCGGCTTACATTTCCTGATCACAGTTGTAGTATTGTTACAGAAGTGGTGACTATGTCTGCATGCTCTTGGTTTGATAGAGAATCTATACATAATGTTAGGAATTTCACATTGAAATGTTTCAAAATGTGTTAAGGTCACACTGCCAGTTTTTTGTTTATGAAACCTATTTTGCTTGCAGAGAAAATTATAGTGTAAAAAACAACGCGTTTTGGAACACTAAATGCTGGTCGAGATATACTATACATGTATCTTAATTGATATTGAATTTTTCAAACTTTTGTTTCAAATAGATTCGATGTTTTAGCGGGAAAGCAGTGAATATGTGTTTATTTATTTATTTGGTACATGTATATACTCGCAATTGTATGATTTGCTGTGAATTGTGTGAGCCGATATCGCAATAAACATGGAATTAATTACCCAGGAGAAATTCCATTATTGTAAGCTACGCAAAGTAAAATGGATCACAAAGTCACTTAAATGGTGAAATTTCGATTTGGAACCTTCACCTATATATACAGTGAAGTACATTATTGAGGAACAGGTAACAACTAAGAAATATATTCCCAGCGTTATTTGTTCGACTTTATACGCAGTCAAACCTTCAAAAAGTTTCCATGAAGCTTTTGTATTTGTGGAATATGATCTCTACGGACGTTATCTATAGAATGGATGCATGGCATGATCTAGTGACAGTCCGCCATATCGTGCTGGCTGCGTATTGGGCATCTGCTGGACACCCCCGACACTAATACAAGAAGTCATGTGGAACTCTACCCGATATGACAAGCAGTAATTACGGTAATAGACCATCTGCAGATCGACGGTCGCCACGTCCGAACAGAACACAAGGTGCAGGGTGTGGGAGCACGGGGAAATGAGCATAATTTACGGAACGCTAGAGCGTGCATTCTGCGTTATTCCTCCGATTTTCCGCCTTTTATTTGACTTTCGGTTTCTATTGTTGTTGACAATGACGCTGCTGATGTCAAAATTCGCTCTGAAACATAGGTTTGGTTGATTTGCCACGCACAATAGAGCGGTGAATTTACTGAACAGCGGACAATCACGGATTGCAATTAGAGGTTCAAGATTCAAATGGTAATATGCAGTTTGTATCGCTGTGTATAATTTTCCTGTTATTTGGACGAAAAGCACATTTCGAACTGCTGATCGTAAATATTCCAACCACGTGCCCACGTATTGTTCGTGTCCCATTCCGTAATATCATAAATACCGACAAACGATGCTTCCCCGTGGTACGCTTAAGGTGCTTAGCTCTTGAGATACGCTCCCCGTCGGGCTCCCCATCGGGCTTGATGCTATTTATTGCTATTTAGTTGGTTCTTCTAGAGTCGTTACGAATTCCGTTGGTATGATAGTTATCTTGTCACGTGTTGCAAACTCAACCGTCCATTTTCAAAATTAACCCAACAACTGGCACATAGTTTCCGGCCTACATAGACTTAGATACATTTGTTTCCGCCGAACTGAATTGAGGTGTATATTCAACATCGCCTCGTGCAAATAGGTTCGTATAATCGTATTGGACCTATATATATATTCACATGTATCCATATTGGACTTATACCCGTTATCACATTGCATGGAGCGGGCCACATTGATAGCACATTAGAAAAAGCTTTCATCGTGTAAGTCGATTTAGGTTCATATAGAGCGCAAATCAGATGCAAATAATGCCGATATGTACTTATATGTGTTTTTAAATAAGTTCAATATGAGCCTATTTTGAGGAGACCAAGCTGTGATATCGCGGTGAAACATGCCTTAATTATACATCTACGTATATGACGAGTCCAGCATATATACATTGTATCAATAATTAAAATCGGGGTTAATTTACTGACAAATAAAGTCGCAAAGATGTATCACGGTTGTGGGTAACGGTTTGCGCTGCAAATACACCAAATAATTTTTTTTCCGGATATCTAAATAGGTCGATAAATATCCGATTTACCTTTCTACGAGCACTATATGTCCCTGAAAGACGCATTGAAGGCATAACTAATACAACTTTGAACGCGATGATTGGGTCAATATAAAAAACATCCATTTGCATTTATCGGAATCGGAAACGGAATGACCGGAAAATGAATGTTACGCTATCTCAGCACGAAACTATTAAAAAACCTCACGCAGTGCTTTATCTTTATTTTAATCATCAAAATTATGTAATACCATAAACTCATAGCGATGATAGCTCTATATGTAATACCATAAACTCATGGCGATGATAGCTCTATATGTAATACCATAAACTCATAGCGATCATATATCTCTGTATGTAATACCATAAACTCATAGCGATTATAGCTCTATATGTAATACCATAAACTCATAGCGATGATAGCTCTATAGATTGTAGTACCATAAACTCATAGCGATGATAGCTCTATAGACTATAGTACCATAAACTCATAGCGAAGATAGCTCTATAGACTATAGTACCATAAACTCATAGCGATGATATCTATATATATATAGACTGTAGTACCATAAACTCATAGCGATGATAGCTCTATAGACTGTAGTACCATAAACTCGTAGCGATGATAGCTCTATAGACTGTAATACCATAAACTAATGGCGATGATAGCTCTTTATGTAATACCATAAACGCATGGCGATGACAGCTCTATATGTAATACCATAAAATCATGGCGATGATAGCTCTATATGTAATACCATAAACTCATGGCGATGATAGCTCTATATGTAATACCATAAACTCATAGCGATCATAGCTCTATATGTAATACCATAAACTCATAGCGATGATAGCTCTATAGACTGTAGTACCATAAACTCATAGCGATGATAGCTCTATATGTAATACCATAAACTCATAGCGATCATAGCTCTATATGTAATACCATAAACTCATGGCGATGATAGCTCTAGACTTTATTCCCATGATCTGCATTTGCAGTTTTCACGCGATCGTTGACAAAAAAATGAACCGGCAATTTAACGAAACGATCTCTAATTTATCGAAAAATATATTTTCAGTGCCATATAGACGAATTTGTTTTGGAAATCTTCCGCGTATAAGTATGTTTTGAGATATCTCTTACCAAATTATAATACAAATTGTGTGGGTTCTAACGAGCCCATTTTCCGGTTTAAAAATATGTAATAACTAGGAGGAAATATCGACCTAATAATGTATTAAAGGTACACAATCCGATTCGATGATCCTGCATGGTATCATCAGATTCCAACAACAACAACAACAACAACAACAAAAACAAAAACTTTTCTTCAAGATACGCTTTAGTTAATAGAATCGACTAATTACCAAACATAATGCTAACCACTGTCAGCTCTACAGTATAAAATTTTCCAAAACATGTTGTATATCAACATTTTGTTCAACGCTATTTGGTATCGACAGTATGTCGGTCCGCTCGTCGAATATTTGCTAGGCCGCCAAATATTACAAGTAGTGAAAAATAACAGATTTTAAAAATCGATATCTGATAACTCTGAGATTCGATGAGTGCATGGGTTCCTCAACTTGAATAAAATATTGTTTAGCCGAACCCGATCAAGATATTGTTGAGCAAGTCTGATATCCCGAAACTTAAAAACATCAGTTGATATTTGTTAAAGTTATCGCGCTATCGTCATATGTAGACGCCCGCGAACCGACATCGCCGAGCTATATATAAGTCGTATTAAAAAATAAAACGCGAGAAAAAATATAGCATGATTTACGCAATCGCCACAGGGGGTGGTCTAAAGTTTTTTCCTGGCACGTATGCCGCAGTGTGTGGGTGGTCGATATGACCAACAAACAATTTTTTTTCCGCAACTCAAAAATATTGTTCCTGCAATCATTTTGACTGTTTTTGTCAATATTAACATAAATGACAACTTTCATGATGATCAGACAAACAGTATAGTCTGTAACCCATGCTAATGGATTGAATTTTGAAATCCAAGATGGCTGCTGGCATCCATGTTGTTTTTTGACCGAATGACCCCGAAATGACTTGTTCCTATTTATACATGTCAATGTTAACATCCATGAATAATAGTATGCACATAAATTCATATACAGCTGTTTACGGTGAATTCCCCCCGCAAACCTCTGTTTTAGTGTTAAAAGGGGGGGTGGGTGTCAAAAAATGGTCGGAAAAAACTGCCGAAAACGGAAAAAAATTTGGACACGGGGGTGGGTGGGTCCAAACAAGGGTCGAAAGTCAAAAATCAGCATACGTGCCTGCAAATTTTTTCCGACTCCCCCCCCCCCCCCTGATCGCCACAGCTAATTATGTTTTTATTTTTATTTGAAAACAACACTTGCGCTCAAACGGAACTCCATTATATCAATCCTATGATCATGGCCATGTCGTACTCTTTCAGAATTAGGACCTACACTATGCCAGTATATGATTTGAAATAAGTTACACGACGCATTCATAGTGACATGACTGTATACGAACGTTTGATGTACACCAACAATCAATATATCGCTACGCACATTCCATGTTCTTTTATCATTTTCTAAAATGTTGTACAAAATCCACACACAAAGGCTTCGTAAACGGCTTTTTAAATCAGCGTAAGAGCTTTCATAAATGAACACGGAAGATACAAAAAGGCAAACTGAAAACATGACAGAAAGTAGGCCAAGAAATCACCCGACCGTAATGCTTACTTATGTACGCGTTGTCTATGAGCCGTGGGAAACATACTTCGGTGTAACTAGATAGACCTCGATATAAGTAATGTATAATGAACTCAATGGAACGGATCTGTCGAGAATGCCTCTGCCGATTTCATTATATTCATATCCCATAGTATATATAGAAGGTGAATATAGTGTATGTGTTGCACATTGTACACCTGACGTTCACCTGGAATAGAATTACTAACGGATTACTCTCGGGTACCCGTAAAGTTTATGGGAATTTTCGTTGTGAACAGTTCGCCTTTCGACCCTGAGCAAATGTGACAAAAAGCCATAATATATCATACAAATCAATTGATATGCATCGTCATGTCGAGCTGATACAAGAGAAGAAGGGTTTATCGCGTTCCATAATTATTGGTGATAAGATCGGGTATATACTATAACTATAATATAGTAACAAATGTTGTTTTGGTCAGAGGGTACGTTCACACACTGGCAAATATTTTTGATGACAATATGTAGGACATTGATTCAAACATATTTATTTTGTATAATGAAATACAGATACTGTGTGATTGGAGGACAAATTCTCAAAATTTAGAAGAGCCTCCGCTCACCACAATCATAATGTGTATCACAATAACAATTACTGACAAACAAATTGATATATATGACGGGTGGGCGAATCATAGCATACATGTATGATATTCTGACCCTTGGCATATGTGGAGTTTTGAAGAAGGGTGAATTTTAATAAGGGATATTTATCACACGATCTGACCCTTATTCCATTCATTAAACCCATTCTATATAATCATCAGTACAACGGTCATTGTATAACAGGAAATAGTGCTATAGGTGTACCCAAATGTATTAGTGTGGCGCTAACGTTACCTTTGACTTCCGTTTGTGAGATGTTGCCTTATATACTTAGTAATTCTGAAGATTGAAATTCAATAGTGCATGGGTATAACATCAGACCCAGTCTTTGTAACCATACATAGATTCATACGGATACAAATTTCTTATATGTGGGTATGTGTTTTACTCCAGACTGCATCAGAGCAGTCTGATCTCACGAAAATAAGGACGTTGTCGGCTTATAATAGGATGTGTTTTAAATGGGTATTGTACACTAAATCTGGCCATTTATGTGACCATCTCCTTTTATACTCAGCAGAATATATGCAACAAAAGAATTAATTTGATCCATGGATTAGTGCTAAATGCACTTGTGTGCTCTGTGATAGATGCAAACAACATTGTAATTACAAAGAAAATGATTTTATGACTCCAGCCATTTATTCACTTTCATTATAATTACCATGTTGTTTGCATTGTTCATAGAGCAAATAAGTGTATTTTGCACTAATCAATGGCTGAAATTCATTAATATGTTGCATATATTATGATGAGTATAAAAGGAGATGGTCTCATAAATGGCCGGAGTTAGTGTCCAGTCCCCCTTTAACCCTTTACCCAACAAACCGGCCAAATAAAGCTTCAACAGCCTAAAATATCTTCTGTCTGTCTCAATAGAACCACACAAATATGGATATCATTGGAACCGGCTCATTGACCACATTGTGATGGTTACAGTTATGCCCTGTGCCAATACTTTCTCTTATATATGCGAGTCGACCATAGGTCGCCTCGCATATATAAGAGAATGCATTGGCATTTTATAATTTTTTCTTACATTCTTTAACAATTTTATAATTTTTAATGTGTTAAGCCAATGCATTCTCTTATATATGCGAGGCGACCTATGGTCGACTCGCATATATAAGAGAATGCATTGGCACAGGGCCCTTATGTTGGGTAAAGGGTTAAGTTCAAATACACAACGAACGGAAATGAGATTGTTTTAGTGCCATTATCGACTCATAATGACTTATCATAAGTTAAAGTGATGTGAAACACTCCAGTAGGGTGATCAAATATAAATGGAGGATAACCTTGCTCAAAGTATAGTTATTTTAACAAATCTTAAATCCAAACTGACAACACACACCCCCATCATTATATATTAATTAAATTCAGTGACTCTCGATGGCGAAATAGTTTTCGTTACTTTATCGCCGATAGTTGCGTCCCAAATCGAGAAGTAAATATTTACAATTGAGCGTAGTTCAGGTGATGTTTTCTATCGAGTGGTACGGTCGATTTGCTTGAGATTTCCGGCGATGTAGTAGAATGCTGCATGCCTCCAGTTGGCATACTGCATTAATACTAACTTAACAGTTTAACGCACCCGAACAAGTCCATAATATGTCTTTAATTATGGGCTGACCATAACACGAATAAACCAACTCACAACTTACTATGCAGATGTACGCTCTATAAAATGTGTGTCCACTGTGGCCCCCACCATAAAACGGAATAACGGATATAAGTCCAATATCGACTTATTTCAGAATCAAATAACCTAATTTGAACTAAATATACAGTAATGCCCTAGTAATCGACCTCTTAACCACAGCATAATTATGGGTAACTTTTCAGGATTTAGTCGGAAATATGGCTTGTTGCCATTCATCGGAAAGCTCTCGGTGAGAGCTTTCCGATGAATGGCAACAAGCCATATTTCCGACTAAATCCTGAAAAGTTACCCATAATTATGCTGTGGTTAAGAGGTCGATTACTTAGGGCATTACTGTATGTTGTCACATACAACCTTTGTAAGTTTTAGCCTGACATGTCCCTGAGGTGCATGATATACACCATGTATTATGCTATAATGTTGAATGATATACAGATTAAATACTGTTTACAATAAAATTGCTGCAGAGCAATGTGTGGATACTATATGTTTTCAATAAATATATTTTAAGAACTCAAAGAAATTGATCAAGACGTCAACGATTAGCTGAGTGGGATATATGATCTACTTCTGTGTGAATGTAGCTTAACTATACATATATATATATATATATCTTTACTTCCTCCATCTAGGAGAGTATGTTTTATAAAAGCAAAAAACATAAAACAAATTATAATAATAATACAGAGATTTGCTAAATATGCTAAACATATTTGTATGGTTGCAGCTTGATGACAGATCACCCCAGTGCATCACACACCCACGCCATGCATTCTGTTGTAATCTTGAATGATATGGATTAAATACTGTTTACAATAAAATTGCTACAGTGCAATGTGTGGACGTGCCCTTGGCCGCTTTGGGGCAATATAAACGCATGATGCTCTGCTCGCACAAGCCGGCATAGATGAAGTGATACTAGATTTGTTCAATAATTATATTTTAAGAATTCAAAGAAATTAATCAAAACGTCAATGGTTAGCTGAGACGGATTTCCATCCGATGACTAATGGGTAACAGGCAGTCACTTGCAGCAAATTGTCTGAAAATGGATGGTATACTTCTGTGTGACTCCAGCTTAATTTTACATATGTACAATAGTTTGTTGCTAATATTTGTTGCTAATATGTACATGTGCAACATAATGTTGCTAAATATATTTTGTCACATACAATCTATGTAAATTTAAGCCTGATGACAGATCCCTGCAGTGCATCACACACACACCATGCATTCTGTTGTAATCTTGAATGATATGGATTAAATACTGTTTACAATAAAATTGCTACAGTGCAATGTGTGGATCGACGTGCCCTTAGTCGCTTTGGGGCAATATAAAGCATGATGCTCTGCTCGCACATGCCGACATAGATGAAGTGATACTAGATTTGTTCGATAAATCTACTTTAAGAAAGCATTCAAAGAGAGCGATCAATAACAAACGTCGATAATTAGCGAACAGGGTTTTTCATCCGATTACGAAGGACATGAGATGTTGCCTCATTTCAATATCCAAATAGAAAAACTCTCAATCTTTCATGCACAAAGTTGTTGATTTTCCAGTCTATTGTCCTAACTTGTTGAAATGATAGCTTGTTTGTTTAGTGTGAAACTGAATCCTACTAATACGATCAGAAACAAAGGAAATTCAGCGGCTCGCAGTGTCAGCGGGAATGCGACTTGCTAAAATACCCGGATAATTACCGCGAAATCAAAGGGAACTGGCGACACCGTGATCCAAGATTCTAGCGGAATTAATTCGTACGGCCCGAGGCGATACAAGAGGTGATAAGAGCCTTCCCCTTCTAACGTGGCACACCGAGGTGATGTTTTAGTAAGGATTCAGTGTCACACCTCAAGATTTTTAGGCTTTTATGATATTATTTATTTATTTTTAAAACATATTTTTATTATTTCAACTTAAGGTTTTATAATATCAAATGGGTCGAGTAAATACGCGTTTCAAAAGACCAACAACTTAAGAATATATGTGGATGTCAAATTGCGTATGTGCATTGAAATTTAGTCTTAGTGTTTCGCTTTTCCGGTTCATTGTGTCCAAATAGCCTGGCAAATATATATAACCATAATGCCCATGTTTTATATACGTTGAGCAGACTAACAAAAATTATTGAACGAACAGGGAAGTGCTTTCGTGCTGTATAAAGTCCTTATAGGTGTATGTTATATATTTATTGACCTGTGTTCTACCTTGGGGCACTTGTAGATTGTATATCCATTTAACCATTCCATGACTGGGGCTTCCTGAATTTTGCCAATAAAACTATGACATAGGGAGGCTTGCATATATAAGAGACTACATTTAAACCTAGTAATATTTACCGTGACATTATAAGCCAGTGCATTCTCTTATTTAAGCGAGGCTCCCCATGGGAGACTCGCATATACACTCTATAAGAGAATGCACTGACACAGGATCTTTAATTCTACCGTCATGAAATGGTTAAATGGACATAAGCAAACTGTCCTCGTGTGGATGTTTTTTGCCAATAAATCATTATCTATCTATCTAAGGCACTCGAAGAGGGTAAATGTGAAAATCATAAAATATTGTACAACCATCGTCACGAAGAATAACATGGGAAACTAGATTTATACTGTGTTATTATTTTGACTATTGATAACTAATCAATGACGAAACATCACATTTTAAAACATTTTGTGTGTAAACAATACCGCTACTGTACCAGTCGTTTTATCAATAAACGTTTGAACAAATTCTGATAAAATCATACAGGTCTACATAACAGGTCAGGCCAATCAAAATACTCGGAAAAGCAATGACTTTCAACTTAACATTGTATTTACAATTAATAATTGGCGTTAATTGTTTGTCGATAAAACGATATACACTGTATAGTACAATGTTTACATAAAACTGTTTGGAACATGTGAAATCTTTTCATTGGAGAGATATCAATAAACAAACGAGAACACAGTCTACTTAGTGATTTTGATCTTAAAAACCTTTTTGATTTTTTACACTTACCCACTACAATTGCCTCCAGTTCCTTTAAAGCTACACGCATCTTCCAGCTTAATTTATGCATAGAAACATCTTGCGTTTTCGTGTTACTATGATCAAAATAGGCTACATATACGAACACTGTGTGTTTTTTATAGTCCCAACATAAATTGTGAACTATAAAGATTATCGCTGTTAGTTATCTATGTACATGATAACAATAAAGAGCGTTCGCCTGATTTATGTGCACAATATTGAACGCAATTGACAGTTTTTTATGACTTCGGCGTACACAGTTGGTGTATAAGTATTCCCTCAGCAGGAAAAAAGTGGCCCTTCTTTCATCTTTGTGGCGATTATTTTAATCATTCCACTTAAACTATCTTATAGTTTCCAACTGAGACCAAGCGCAGATACGGGGTCATTTGTGGCTCACGGCACATATCGAACTACCGGGTAATTTTACACACATATTCTTTTACAAAGAAACATGTCCATTGGCCATCATCCACTCGTTCCATCATGATCGATTCTTTTGATTGAACATATTTTTTATGACTCAATAGGTATTGTCGATCGTGACTATACGGTTCAGCTGCACCAGGTGGCAGGGCTTCGATATAGGATGCGGTCATTCACCCGGTATGGCAGGGATACAATGATGACGCTATACACATGTGCCATAGTTTCCATGAAGTGACTTTTTAATGCGACTTTAATGTCCAAACATCTAATTAAACACAATATAATTGTCCGTTTCCGCCAATTTCCGAGACAAAGAGGTTACTGAATGCATGAAATACATATATGCGGACTCTATGCATCGAACCACTTAAAGTGACGTAGTGATTCATTTCTGAACGAGAAAGGGGTAAATTTTTCAGACATCATGTTACAATAAAGAGCATTAGTTGCTAAATGCTAAATGTATAAGTATATGGTAATTATAAAGAGCGTTTATATGGATATTTGAAAACTAATAATAAATTTCGGGTGATCTCTTATATGTGTCCGCCATTAAAAGGGGACTGTACACTAAATTCGACAATTTATGGGACCATATCATATAATCAACATATACTCAACATAATATATGGAACAAATGAATTATTTTAAGCCATGGGTGAGTGCAAAATGCATAATGAACGTTGTAAACAACATTGTACTTATAATGAAAATGAGTTTATGGCTCGAATTGGCCTGATTTAGTATACAGTTCCACTTTAAGTATTCATTGTACTTATCGACCGACTGCAAAAGCTGACAAAAGCGAGCGACTACAATGTCTGATTTCAGACCTGAACAGTTTTTGCGTTTCTTTATATAATCGAATGCGATTTCACATGTCTGCAGTTATATGTGTGTTGAATGGGGGTATTTATATGCATTTCATGTATGAAGTCAGTTGGCCTCTATTGATCGGAAAATTCCATCTCTATGCTAGATTTGTAAACCGGTTAACAAACTTCGTGGCTCAACGCATGCAGCCAAATGCCGCACAGACACGCGCGTTGCATTGGCGCAGGGTTTTCACAATCTTTAGGAAGCTCCAGTCATGGAAGGGCTAAATGTTTTAATAAATTATTTTTATATTTGTTCAAGATTCACGGTCCGGTTTGCCACCAAATAATTTAAAAATTCGTAAGCCAACTCCCCGCTTACCAGGCAAAATAAAATCGAAAACAATATTTGCAATCACCAGCATTCATCGTGAAAATCAACAAAAATCATCAATTGAAAATAATCGCATGGACGCCATTTATCAGAGACGATCATGCCCATTGGAATTTTTGCTAGGCTGACATCAATTTTGCTCATGCCATGAATCTCTACTCTGGCTAACGCCCGTAGAGATCATGTTCCAACAGTACAAAACCTTGGAACTTTTTGAAGTTTTAACAGGGAACTTATAAAGTAGAACAAAAATAACCAAGGTAATATATTTCTTAGTTATTGTCTGTTCCGTAATAATGTACTTCACAGTAGGTGAATGTTACCAAAGCAGCCATTTAAATTGGTTTAAATTGAATCTACATGCATGCCCTCCTGTACGTATATAAACATGGTCCCATTGCAGCTTTCCCAGCTAAGTGTGTATTTAATTTAATTATATTTCTCTGTTATTATCTCGAATTTGTTATCTTTTTTGTGTGAGTTTCCCTACTTTATTTATCTCTATTACTTTTAAACTTTTGTTGACATTATATAATTATGATGCTATATATGTCCACCTCCAGTTCCACATATTAGTGGACGGAGAAAATAAAGAATTGAATTGAATTGAATGTCCCAACTCGAATTTTTACCATTTGAGTGAATTTGTGAGCGAATTTGCTTTGATCATTTACAATTACGGAATATCTATACTGGGTAATTAATTCGATGTTAATTGCAATATCGGCTCTCAAAAGTAAGAGAAAATCATGAAATTTTGAGTTGGGACATTCACCTACAGTGAAGTACATTATTAAGAAAGAGATACCAACTAAGAAATATAAGAAATATATTCCCCGAGTAATAGTGTTGACTATAAGGTTCCCTGTAAAAACTTTAAAAAGTTCCAAGGTTTTGTGTTGGTGGAATATGATCTCCACGAGCGTTAGCCAGGGTAGAGATTCATGGCATGATCTAACATAAATTCAAAAAGAGTGAAAACTTCCACTTTGGAAAGACAAGATCTGGCCACCAACACCTCATATTATCCCTTGCTATAATATTACCCCTTTCAGTGTCAGGGGCCGATCTCATCGGCCATAATTTACAGTCTGTTAAATCGGCCCTAAAAAAAAATTGAATTTGTTTTGGGTATGCTTAAGCATGCTATAGCGAATTTAAAAACAAACTGGATACAACCTTAGGGAAATGTTATAACTCAAAACGATCACCAAGTATTCATGGTAATAATTTTGATGCCCATGAAAAACGTAAGATTCCCTACAAACCTACAAAATAAGTCTGTTGAAGAATATAAGAAAAAAATATTAAAATTGTAAAAAATTGTAAAAAATAATAACAAATGATGAAAAATTGTTAGGCCAATGCATTCTCTTATATATGCGATGCGACCTATGGTCGACTCGCATATATAATAGAATGCATTGGCACAGGGTATATGCGTTGACACAAAAATCGGGTTAAAGTATAAGTTGACGATTATTTATCCCATAGGAATTTTTCTGATAATAAGTTCAACAAACGGTCGTTTGTTGAACTTGTTATCTGAACATTTCTCGCAATAAATATCGACACTTTCTGTGCTTTTAAAATATGTCGCCTGCTTACATTGCCGTTACATCCCTTCAAAACAGTAATAGACCATTCCGATATCCATTTTTTAAAATGGTGGGAAAATCCATTTAGTGTAGAAAGGGCTAATGGGCTCGTGGGTCCGATAGAGTTTTTTGCGGTAAATGTATAGAAAACGCACATATGGCGGTTTTATGGTGTCAAATATGACATGACATCCTGATTTAAACAATATTTATTTGCCCCAATTAATATTACATTTATGATGAACACCATTTTGATGATGGAAACATGAGTAAAATAGAAAAGGGGAAGAGGGTCTAGCAGCAAGCAGATATCTGCCTTTGTTGAGCTATCGCATCATGCAGGCAAGTAGAGAGATTGTAGAAATAAAAAAGCGCGAATGGCAAGTGGCCGAGTTCGAGACACAATGGTATATATATATGATGGTATATATTACGTAATTGTACAGACAAGTTTATGTGTTGAAAGGATAAGTAAGCTTAGGAAGGTAATCTGGAGAGGTGGTATATTCACGAGGAATACGAGACAGAGAAATGTAGAGCGATAGAGATAAAGAGTGTGTATGACATGTGAAAGAAAAGTCGGTACCACTGTTGTGAAAATTTTGAAATTAACTTATGAAACGAACTATTTGAAAATGAGTTGTTTTGAAACTAAATATGGGAACTGCATGGAATATCGGTGCTATGCCGTTGAATTGTTAGTATATTGTTTGAAACGACCGCTTTTTTAAATAAAGTATTCCGTGGCTCTGAATATTTAATCATTTATTTCAGATGACAGCAATGACCAGCATGCCTTTAAGTAAGATCTTGGTATTTAAGAAAGTCGGTTCAATATGACATGCCATCTTGAAAGCCATTCCCAGGGATGCCAACGACTTTTTGAAAATATTCTTAGTGGGAATTATACATGTACATGCATATCGACCTAGTATAACGAGTGAACCTGTGGGAAACATACATGGTCGTGTTGAGGAAATTACAAGGTCCGTATATAGGTCATATAAAATTTAATTTATAATCGATTTACATAATTATATACAACACTGAGATTTTACATAAATATAAACATTTACACAATCTCTAAACATAAATTAACCATCCACACCATTCTCTCTATCTCACTTACACACGACATTCACAATATACACTATATCTCAATGACCATTCTCATTAATTCGGTAACAAATTTCAGTGTATATATAGCGCATATACACCCATCTCTAGTCCATTCAATTTATCCCATGTCAGACTCGTAACACCAGAAACTTTCTCGTTATATATAGTCATTCATCACACTATATGAAAACTACTGTCAGAGAAACTATAGTAAACTAGGTGAGGGAAAAACTATTTGCGTGCCAGATTTCCGAGCGTAAAATGAGAAGGAAATGTGACTGAACTTCAAGCATTAGATATCCACAGGAGTCCACACAGCTGGTTCAGTAATACAGGCATGGTTCCACGGTGTGTGAGATATGGAGATACGGTATAATGTCCTCCTGTGTATGGGCAATATGATGCAGTGTGTGTCATCCGCGCATATATGCATTATATTTGCGATGGAGATAGGACTTATCATGCGATCCCACAACTTCCCCTTACACCACACCTGCCAGAAACACATTAGTCTACCGCAGAGAGCCACACATGTTGTTCCGCCAGCAAAAAACAAATGAATGAAGCTCCAACGCGAGTCGTTGGTCAGAAAAAAAACAATTGCATAAACATAATGTCCTTGCTTTTATTTACTTTCTTGTCACAAGTCCTTTTTCCTTTTTCACTGTTTTTTGTTCACAACAGGGACAGAAGGCATATTACTATAGTGTGGCGATTGTTTGAGTGAAACTATATATATATACGAACTCTCGTATACATACCGCTATGTTAAAACGCTATAAAGTAAAGTGGAGTCCACCGACCCGAAACATGGCCCAAACATTTTAGATATCCTCGAGAGATCAGATATGTGAAGATACATATATTTCAATTATGTAGAAACAAGTTTTCAAAAGTGGATAAATAAGCTTTTCTAATCTGGTTTACAATTAAAGGGGTACTGTACACTAACTCCGGCCATTTATGGGAGCATCTCCTTTCACAATCAACATAATATATACAACAAATGAATGAATTTGAGCCATGGATTAGTGAAAAATACTCATGCGCTCTATGAACGATGCAAACAACAAATGGAGTCATAAATTCATTTTCATTAAAACTATCATGTTATTTGCATCCTTCATAGAGCACATGGGTGCATTTTGCACTCATCCATGGCTCAAATTCATTTTTGTTGTTGCATATATTCTGTTCAGTATAAAAGGAGATGGTCCCATAAATGGTCGAATTTAGGTTACAGTCTCACTTTATGTTATCTCAAGTAGAGTTTATAACAAAAATAAACAATATTATTCACTTTGAGAACAACAGTCAAGGAATATTATTTCAATTTGATCCTACACCTATCACGATGTGTAAAATTAAAAATTAGAGATTAGAAAACAATGTAATACACCAATAATGAAGCTTATTAGACGTTCATTCTGACCACTGTCCACTCATTTTAGATAACAATAGTACTGCAATTTTGTTGTTTCTTAACATAATCTTGGCCATGATGTCTGGTTGTTATTGCTATACTTGTATTGCGTGGCGAAAGATCGTTTCAACCAGAATCGCACCAACCGTTATATGTAAGATTGATGGTACCGTTATATGTAAGATTGATGGTACCGTTATATGTAAGAATCTGAGTGGTTGGTGAGAAGAGTTACCAGTTTTCTCTCCAATATTGCATGCCTTGATTGCACCTCTAGCACTTATTTGACAAACGACAACATACAGTAATGCCCCACGTAATCGACTCCATAACCACAGCAGAATTATGGGTAACTTTTCAGGATTTAGTCGGAAATATGGCTTGTTGCCATTCATTGGAAAGCCCTCACTGAGAGCTTTCCGATGAATGGCAACAAGCCATATTTCCGACTAAATCCTGAAAAGTTACCCATAATTCTGCTGTGGTTATGGAGTCGATTACTTTGGGCATTACTGTATTCCCCACAAAACAAGAACTTCTGATGCCTGGTCGTATCGAAGTTAGTCCATCTAACGCAAGCTGTGAACCTCATGCCAGCGGGCGGTTCCGTGCGTATACCCTGTGTTTTCCGCGTCGTTTTGACTAAGAGTTCAAAGTTATTCACGTCATAACAGTGTGCTGCGGGAGAATAGATCCGTCTGAATACCACCCGGGATACGGCGCGCCAGATGCCCCATAATACTGGTGTTGGTAGGGGTTTGGCACCGATGACTCTGACCATTGATGACCATCTGGACTAACTGATGATGATGTGTGTTGTTGGTTCATCATGTTCGGATTATGCCATGCTCTGGGGTCGTTGGAATGCTGATATCCTTCATGAGGTGATGGTGTATGTTGTGGGAATTGTCCGTTAGGTGACGGAGTATTATGACTCCTGTTCATTGCGCCAGGTTGATGATATTGCTCGTGTGGGGTACTCGATTGACCCCTATTACTGGGCGAAGTATGTCCGTGAAACTGAGGTGATGTCATATTTTGCTGTGGTGACGTCATCATATTTTGCGGAGAAGAAGCTAACTCCGGCCCACTGCACTCGCTCTTATTCAAGTCATTTTGTTCCATTTTTATCGCCGCATTTGTCAGTTCCTTAGCTTCCTCTTCGTCGAGAACACTATTGGGTCCCGAACCGGGGTTCTGCTTCATTATTTTCTTGCACTTTGATCTTTTGTTTTGGAACCAGATTTTTACCTAGAAATAGAGATAGTGACGTGCAAATTTCACAGCTTACATTCACACTAGGATATCATATATGGTAGATATTTGGCACAGCTGAATGTTATATGTATTTGTCTCCGAGACATTCCGAGCGTCGGCCATCGTACATGCCTGGGACTATATAACACTCAAGGCGCCGATTTAGAAGCTGCATGGGTTTTTGATCTTTTGTTTTGGAACCAGATTTTTACCTAGAAAGAGAGATAATTACGTGCAAATTTCGCAGCTTACATTCACACTAGAACTATAGGATATAGTTTACCATCGGCACCATGCACTTCTTGTCAATGACATATGTTAACTGTGTATGATCTTGTTCCGTTCATTCCCGTTTTGTTAAAGCTGATTATGTTAACTTAATCATAGAATGATTGTAAACCGGGAGAGTGGTTAAGTAAGTTTTTTGTAACTTGTCCCCAATCCTGTTTGCGTTATGCGTATTTACAAATTAATTACCATTTAGTATATTTACTTTCATTTAATGAGTTGATTGTTATTAAGGACTTACATACCCCACGTATACTGTTTTCAACGATTATGACAGGGAACTAACGTTTTATCGGTTAATACGTCACAATTACCGTGGAATGTTTGCAGCATGTTTCCAATCCCACCATTAAAACAGTCCAATACAATGGGAAGTTCTTGAATATAAGCTCTATATTTACCAATATACACAACGGTCAATAGACTCAGGGCAGCATCGTTCCCACATGTCGTCCCCGCGCTCTCCCTCAATACAAAGGGTTGCAAATCAGATTATACTGTTTCAATACCGGCGCGAAAAGCACAGTCGATTTCGTTTCAGAGGTTCCCATGTTTTCCGTAAAACCTTTTAAATTTTATAGATAAAATCGATGCTGTGTTGGGAGTTACATTGAGAAGACGTTTGGTGTAATCGATTGGCTCCGCGGGGAGTTCTAGGCCCGCTGATGTTGACGGAGTAAATGGTCACGCCCCGCAGCGACGCCATTATGCACATCAATATATTGTTTGCATATACCGAGGCGCAGAAGCGAGCATCTCTTCTATTCACGCAGGGATAATAGGAATCCTATCAGAAAACAAGTGGACGTCTGGTGTGTCTCTCAGTGAAATAGTTCTCAAGGCAAAATGATCTAAAAAGTCGAATATCAGTTTTTAATGTAAGCAGCGCAATTACTTGAGTAAACGTACAGAAAATACGAACATATATATCCAATCCATGACCTGCATACTTCTACTTAATCCGAAAGAATTTTCATAGAAAATATTAAACATAAAAAACAATAGTGTTATTTTCTCTCAAAATTAGTGAACAACGACATTCAACGTTGTAGCAATAGCGTGCAATATCCCTGAAGATGTTATGTGGTATAGCCGATAAAAGAACACGAACTCAACCAGATAAAGGTGGATTTTTGTCGTTTCCAGATATTTCAGATAAAAGGGTAAACATGGGTTGCCGTGTTGAAGGGCACCTCATATATACAACTGCATGTCTGTGATTATACAATTTTACAGATACAGGATAATGTAATTTCTATACGATAATCGCATTACGATTACGTCAATAACACCATTATGTTTAAACTTCAGAATGACCCAGAAATGTATGCATATTTCTTTCTATGTACTTTACGAGTCGAACGCCATGCAGTTCATTTCCGATGACTATCTCACACAACGTATATATATCCTGTATAAATATCGTTTCATGCATCACAAACCAGTGAGAACATTTCGCCGAAATGTTACGATGGGATCGGTCGTTTTAGAAACGTTAAAATAGGCTATAATGTGACTCAAATGTCGTCTGGAGTAAACATTGAATGGGCTGCAAACATGAGATACTATAGTAGTGATCATTTGTTGTTTTAGGATTTTATCGGACGTACTGAGAAGCTACCCCGCCCCGGAGACAGCAAGACGCTCGACTCTGGTTTTACCACATTCACCAACAAAAGATCGGCGTTATATGTTATGTGCCCCTTCCCTGTGGGACTCATTCAAACGATTGTGTCGACAGAATATTGTCACTGCGGGCTAAAGGACCATGTCGATACAATAATACAGAGTTTATCAACTATTCCCGTGACTCCGTTGGACAAATATTGCGTCAGTAGGGTCTTCCTGTGGCGCGGTTTCGCGACTTGGGTCGCAGCCGCTCGATTTTTCTACGATCTTTGTATGGTGCACCATGCAGTGGGATTATATAAGATGGACGGTAGGGAAAGTGAACGTGGGAACAGATATAATTGTCTACGGCGATAATTCGTCGGTTGCGAAATACTTTGGCATGTTATGCGAATGCTTTAGCACCGTTAATTGTATTGAGTTGAAGATGTCCCAGCATGTCTGGTGACAATTTTAGGTTTATATCACGACACAAGAAATAACTCCGTGCGAATCATTGTAAGATACATTTATTTTCTGACCAAAATAAAACAAAACAACATAGATGTCGTAACTGTGCATAATTTATTAACGCTAGACGTCAAAAGTATAGGGTATACTTTGTTTGCTGTCATTATATAACCCCGTATGTTTATTTCCATATTAAACATATTTAATATTGTACGGATTAATACCGAATTATTTACTTGCAAGCACTGTATACATTTTATTTATGAAGATGTTTTTTTTTCTTCAAATTAAAATTTTCCAGAAATATCAGGGCGAGAACGACCGCCAATATAAATTCTCACAAATTCTGCACAATTAGCTAATATCGATTTCTCTAGATTTAAATTGTGGCATATTACACAGAACAAGGGATATATCATTGACGACCAATACACCATATGCCGGAAGCAATGCTCACCCAAAAGGCATGTCATTGCAGTGGCCACCCATGCAATTGATATGGCAGCTATCAACCACGCTGGTCTACACCAAGAACAGTGATAGTCGAGTTGATAAATATCCGAGATGTAACAATTGAGACATTGGTGGTATGCTCAAATGAAAAATGACGACTCCCATTATGTTGGCATACAAAAAGGACAAGACGTGTCGTAGTTTGTCAAGGGAGTTAACTTACTGTCAAGCGCGATTCTGAACCACAGAATAGGGTGTCTGTAATACTCTGTGTGTGAGATATATTGCTGCCGTGAGAAAACCCCTAAAAGTGACAGGTTCCGCGAAAGCTTAATAAATTAGCAGACATCTGGGGAGGCTGTGTCGCATCGGGTGGGTATATGATACCATGTGACTCAGTCCAGCTAGAGTAACTGATTCCTTCATTAATTAAAATGAAAAACTTTAACCGCAGGGCCCGGGTATCGCACCCTGGATAACGCCGAATTGGGCTTTTGTGTAAGGCGAGATTTTTGCGCCGTAAATAGCCTTATTCTGTCCACACGGGCGGTCCGGCTCGCAGGCGCCATGGTCTTATTGGATTTAGGAGCCTCCACAATGGGCGAACAAGGGACAGGTGACACCGTCAAGTGATGCTTCACTATTGACTAGCGGCCATCACGCGTATTAAGAGCAACTAGTGTTAATCTTCATTCACAATGGCCTCTGGTTTTTGTATCTACTTTTGTTCGCCTCATTTTGCTGAGAGGACTCATACCATTATTTGCCTTGTTGAGATTATTAGGTCTAAGTGCAGAGATCTCGAAAGCTTAACACCCTACATGAGCAACAACCCACTTGAAATACCACGAAGTTGCGAGGTCGTAACATGTCTTATTTCCTCCTGTTGTCGTCCGAGACAACTCAGTGGTTGTGATCTGAGCTAAGAATCTTCAAGTTTAAATGCCTGTCCCGCCAATCCAGGGAGGCGATTGTTGACAATCAAATGTACACTAGTCTAATATATTAAAGGATCATCTTTATTGGATTGTGATATTGCGTGGTGCAGTTGTCGAGTATATCATCTGATGATACTGTTTTAGAGTGTGTAGCTTTTCAATGCAATCAGATATCGAAAACCGTCATCTCCATTATCATAAACTCGGGTTTCATTTGTAATTAAAATCGGCTTACGTCGGTAAATACATTTTCAATTTAATTTTCAATTTGTTATGTTTTTTATGTGTACTCTACCAGGAAACTTAGAACAGCGAACGCTCTTATTTTTTTTACATTGGTTTCGTTTTAATTACTTTCATTTCAGTATGTTTTCTAGACAAATAGTCCGCATCTGATTATTAAATATTGTTGATCCAGCTTTACGGCTATTAAGTTCCATTTGAGGCATAAACGTTGCGTGTCGCTGTAGCACTTAACATGTTAAATGACGTAACAAGAATTTATGTTAAAGCCACCAGTACGGAACTGATAGTCATGTTCCATACATTAAAAGAGAATCGACATATGAAGACTCTATACCGCCGTATATGCATGTATGGACTTGATCTGAACTTACATACATAACCTTTATTCTTGCCTGCCTGGCCTTTGATGAATCGGAGTAATATCTAACAAATGCTAACAAAGCTGCAATTATCGACATCATTAAGACACAGAAAGAGCATTACTCTGGCGTAAACCGTGTTGGATGTGTGTTAGGATGCCAGTCATATTATTAACCGTTTCTTTACTAAATGGATTTTCCCATTCTCTTATGAAAGAATATTTTGGCATGGTCTATTATATATATCTTTAATTCGAGGGATGTTCAAGTAATAAGAAAAAACCACAGGCAGATGAAAGGATAATTCATGTCCAGATTAATTTATTTTCATAGGTGAGGATGTTCATATAATAAGTTCAACAAACGACCTACTGAACATTAAGGGAATTACTGGTCGATGAGTATTTAGTAAAGAAAGGGTTAGGCTTAATGTACATATACATAACGTCATTTTCGATGTAGTGAATGCACCATGGCTATCATATATTAAGATGGCGTTTACACAGTTAACTCATAAAAGATTGTTATTTTTATGATATTTTATCAAGTAATAAATATTGCATTATTTCAAGATCGAGAGAGTTCATAAGTCCACATAAGATTTCAATTGTAAAACGTGGTAAATATTGGCGAGTTTCTGGAAATGTTTCATGTAGACTAATTTTATTTATTCTACACAAAGTGACAGCACATTTAGGTTTTCAAGACAAAGCTATTGCTCCCAACAAGAATAATGGATTTGCATTGATAAACACACAAGACAGTGTTTTACAATATTACAATTCATGTCATATAATTGACAAAATAATCCGACTATACAATGCTATTTTATTTAGGTTTCAGAATATTTTTCTTCTTCAAATGTTCAACCAATTTCTCCTGCTATAAATCGCATGTAAAATACGTTTCTATATACGTTCCTATATCAACTCCAATGGTAAATTATCGTGAATTTGGTATTCCTGTGATGGTGAAAATATTGACAATGTAAGCGCCATCCTAATGCTCTTAATGCTCTTAATTAAATCAATCTTGACTGATATTTATATATATATTGCTTACCTGAGTTTGTGTTAGCCCCAGGGATGCGGCTAATTCAGCTCTTTCCGGAAGAGACAGATACTGTGTCCTTTGAAACCGTTTCGACAGTTGCTGTAATTGTAGACTTGAGTATATAGTTCGCGGTTTCCGCATTTTCTTTCCTTTCCCTGATAGCCGTATTTGATCGTCTGGCATTTTTTCTGCAAAGAAAAAAATGAATTCAGATATATAGATATAATGCGTTAATTGATGTCCGTACACCGGATATACCGCTGGTGGTTGTCCGATTTATGCGATACATATACTGGTTGTTGGCACGATGTTGTCATTCGCCATTTATCCAAACTGAGTTTGATATTTCTAATTTGTCTACAGATATAGGCAATACTATATATATAGTTAATGTATTATTTATTATTTAAACATATTTTATTTATACCACAAAACACTACACAAATACAAAGATTCATGATATAGTTGAGAGGAGATAAAGGGATTGGAGCACAAGTTATCCAACTTATTTAAGCTCCCCTGCCTCGCATATGTATAATCACGATCTAAATATGAGCAGTACGTGTTACTATATCTTGTATTTACAGTTACCGGAATGGAATATATGGCAAATATATTGCAACAGATAGATCATATAAATAAGCAGAAAATAATATTTGCGGATTTTATAACATAATTCATAACATTAGCTTGATATGTTTCTTTTATTTTTTACTTGACACTTTGCTAATTTTGTGGGAGTGAAACTGGGATAGTATATTCCATATATGGACCACACGCAGCATCGTTATAGCGAATGACACATGTTGCCTTGAAGTTCGACTACCTAACAACAAAACAAAACAAAAATAAATAAAAGAATATCAGTCCGTAAAAAGCCCACGATATTTTTGTTCTATTGCGTGAGTCTTTGACGGGTGACGGAGGAAAATCTACACAGAGATGACATAGGATGATGAAGCGGATGAAGGGACTGGTAAGATGTCATGTGTGGTGGGGTGTGTCATTAGCACTACACACGAGCTACACATCACACAACACACAAGTTATACGCCACCATCTGGATCTCAAACCCTGTGATAAACCGTCCGTAACCAACAATTCAGCTTCACGCCTTAATTTAATATTTTATCAGTATGTCTAACAGAAAAACATTTTACATAACAATTCGAGAAATTCTTCGGAACGACATTAAGCATAGAGACCCGACACGGTTTGGTATCCTATTCTTCTGAAGTCGTCTCATCTAGGGGCATATTTCCTTAAGTGATTTCATACAAAGGCTTTCAGGTTTTTGGTCAAAGTGTGTAGAGTGATTGTATAAAAGTTGACTGCAATGAAATATTTGTTTTTTCTCAATCTCGTCTTAAAAATTTATGAAATCACACATCACAGATCTTTAAAATTTTAGACGTGTTTTATGTTAATAACAGACATATCCTTTTCAAGTAAGGCTTATTTTAATTAGTAGAAACGTGTGTCCCACTTTGTTAGTGCATTGGTTTTTCCAACTGATCTTTTATTTTGCATTACGATCAAAGTGTAGACCTGCATTTGCCAGTGTCATTTAATTAGCGACACTGAGTCATATACACGTAGGGCATAGCCATCGATATGATGGTGACCAATTTGGGATTGGCTGGAAATTTGTTGCAGTAATTCTAACAGTTGTCCCTAATTTGAGTAGACCAGAAATTTATATATGTTAATTGGTTAGTCATTAATTTTCGAATATTGGGCTTGTGTGTGCTGACAGTCATCGCACCAGGTCGGAACAATTAACTTACAATCTTAAAGTTGTGTTATAATTTATATAGGTTAAGTATTTTGGAATTCACTTCTCGTAGCCAGCGAAGTCGAAGCCACTATTTCGAAACATTTACCAAAATCAGTTCGTTCATCTATATCATTCAAGAAAATGACAGAAGTGATTAATGTAGCCTACGTGTGAACTTAAGAAATTTAATTTCCATTTAAATTTCTAAAACCGCCAGCAGCAAATGCAAAACTCTTATTCTGCGGTGAATAGATGTTTGTTGAGAAGCTTTTTCAAAAAAATTCTTTGATGTCTCGGTAAGCTGATCGCAGGTTAGATCACCGTTGTGAGGTCGCATAAGAAATCTACTACAGAGCTGAACGAACCCCATCGACCCGCAGGTGAAGGACTCTCGTTTATGGCTATGATGCTTCGTGAATCTGTAGCCATCAACTCAGATATTTGATATGCTATTAATGTGCGCCAGTGATAATTTGATGTATAGAGACGTATCATGCACGATGGTCTACTCGCAGCATGCAGGCGGCAACGGAGAAATGGGAATATGACCCACCTCGGAACTATTAAACTTGGTATATGGGACAAAACTTGATCAATAAATTCTAAAGCATTTTTGATGAACATAAAAAAGCGATATTCGATACTGTGGATATAATAGAGAAGGACGTATAGTACAGAAGGTATTTCATCCATCGCCAGTCTTTGCTCAAAGTTGGCCATATACCTGGCCTCATCGACCAACTCGTAAACCCTCTATTGTCCTGTCGTTTTCCTTATTCAGGTTGCTTATCATGACATCGCCCAGCGCCGTGCGTCAATCGATCACCATCCAAAGGTGAACATTTTCAATTAATCGGAAAACAAATAAATTTAAACACAGACTTGAGAAAGAAACCGATGGGCTATATGTGGTACGTGCGAGAACGTTTAATATTTAATAGCGATCTGATTGATATTGCGTCTGCAATACACAGGTGACTATTAACCTGAATTATGTGAACCCGGTAATTTCTGAGAATAATTCCCTTGTCGCAGTGATACTCATCATATTATCCGCTCGATTTCATGCCTACTTGGCACCATTGCGAAGTGGCTGTCTTGTATTGGTTTTATCATGCTTGACCAAGGGTTGAATTTGGTGTGTATATTTGCTCAACTCACCATATTTATTCAAAGTTACAAATACTTTCTATTATATAGTGGACACTTTATTATTATTATTATGGCACGGGCCGTTGTATCCAATAGACTGATAAAATAGTGCACACTTTACGGGACATATCCCGTAAAATTCCCGATACCCTCATGTGGTTATGCCATTTATATTTTAACCAAGAGGATTTTTTGTCAGTTAAAATAGATATACAATAGACTCAAATGAATAAAACAAAACAGAGCTATACGCTGTTCGAAATATTTCAATGTTCACATGATCTGGATTCCTAAAGGGGTATTTGTATAACTTTCGTTTCTTTTATTCGCGTGCAGATAAAGATATATATATATAGACCGTATAACATTGTCGCTTCTAAAACAATATATTGGTTAAAATCGGGAAATGCGACTCTTTTTTATAGGTGTATCGTGCATAATTATTAAAATCGTGTAATAATCTAGAGATGATAGCTAGAAATTATTTCAGCTCTCTTTTCAATATATGAATAAATAAATTATATGATATTCCCGATATGTAATATTTATTAAAATATTGCTCCGAGATAAGAAACCCAAAAATAAAACAAGATAAACAGCAGACTGATATTCATGGTAAAAACAAGGAAACATTATATGGAATTGTATACGTTTCCTCGGACATCCACGCTGAATCGAGGAATTACATTCGGATTAACTCAAATTGGGAAGTTAAATAGTTCTATGATGGATGCTATTTCCAGAATAATTATTCCTAAAGTAGTCCAATTATTCGCATGCTATATATGCATAATGATGTTGATTGTATTTAATATATTCATGCAGAATATGAATAGCATACTATATAAAAGCGTGATATTTTTAACAAAAATAACCCTTGCAATAAGGAGGGTTTCGATGTCAGTATACTCCACACTTTAATGTATTTCTTTGCATATGAAAAAGTAACTAAGTTCTTGTTGTTTATTTCATAGAGGATGGCCATGCGCAAAAATGCATTATTGCCAATCAAAAGATATCGGAAGTTTTCTATACTTTTCTAATTACGCTTTTCGGCAGAAATTTCAAAAAGACAAAAATAATGCTGCATTGATCACGAACTCAATACTCATAACAACTGCATTGTCTATAATGCAATATGTACTCGTAATTCGTAAGTAAATACTATCATATGGTTAATGTTCAAATATTCGGATGGTTAGATATTGATTTTTGAGAACAAACTGTATCTGAATTATCATATGTATATGTGTGTGTTCACCAGAACAGCCAAATTATACTTGTTAGTTGGCATTTTATTGAGGACAATTAAACTATATTGGTCAGGGTTGTAATCCCAATGTTGAGGAAGATAAAAATGTGTATCAATATTGCGACAAACTATCCGCGAAGCGTTATCTCAAAATAACCTCAGTGATCAGGTTTTTGAGAATACGATATATCTCCGTGCAGATATATCTTTTAGAACATTGTCATGATTTGATTGGCGCTAAATTTATGACATTTGAACGTCGTCTAAAAAAAATACATATGGTAGCTATTCGACAGAAGGCCATTGTATTGATTAATATAAACTCAGAATATTATACTCTCCATTAACTGTCACATATATCGGCCACCATTATTTCAAGGCTTATTTCTGTAACCCCTTGTTTTCGATCCTGAAAACTCGATGTTATTTTAGAAATATATGGACTACTGTTTTGAGGATTATTTTAAAAATTATATACTCTCCGGTTTGCGTTGGCTTAGGTACAGTAATATACGTTTTGAAAATGTCGTTCTAGTTTATGCTTACGAAAATCATCATGTTTTCAAATAAATTTATCGTAAGGTAATACAGCATGTAAATAATGCACCCATAAAACATGTATTTAACCAAGTAGTGAACTTGTTGTCATTTAGTTTTCGTTGGGCTCTCTGGAAAAAAACATATATACTATAAGTCACAACAAAACATAATTTTACAGTACCTTCGAAGTTATATGTTTTGATTATTTCTTAACTATGACATTTATTATGAAAACGGATATTCTAATCAAAAATATAAATAGAAGCGGTTACGACAATTAATTCGCGGTATTGTGTTTGGTTCAAAAACACACCGTCACTTGTCAAGAACAGTGAATAAAGCGTCTTTTGCAAGCCATTCGTAGTATGTTTTGCCTGTGCATGACTCGGTGAAATACGCGGTGTCTTGACATAAAATGCAACGACCTTAGGGTCGTATTTGAACACTCAAGTTAACTTTTCTAATACGAAATTAACACTAATAAGACATGCGCGTTTGTATTTGTACGATCATCGTGGAACAAGGAAGATATTCGACAATTCGATGGTTATATGTGTAAACACAATACATACCTTCTGGTTCTGGCGAAGACGGCTGATAAGCCGGCATTCCAAAAGGGTGCCCAGAATGTCCATAACCAGGATGGGAACTCATTCCGTTCATTCCAAACGGGTACGGGAGAGGCCGATGTCCCTGAGACGAAGCGAATGCACTGTCCGGGTGTTGAGGGTGTTGACTCGGGTACGATGTCCTCATGGGATACCCATGATGTCCCATTCCACCCTGCAACGTTTGTTGCTGTAGTTCCAAAAACGCCGACTTCCCGTTAAAATCCTGTTCCAAATTTTCAATCGACCCCGGAAGGTTTAACATCCTGGATTTAAACAAGTCCCTTTCTCTAAACAATTAAATGTGATTTACAAATTACAGTGATTCGAATGACACAAATACACGAAGATTACACCAACTTCTGGAGCGAATGTATGTTTGTTAATAACCACTGTGGACGGTTCTATATGAATTGATAATGTGTGAAGCTAAGTCCCGCCCTATGTCAGCTCGCATTATTCTCATTGGTCGACGCGCGCGCTTTTGTTATCATAGAACGTTGGGCGCCATAAACTTGTTTCCAATAGAGTATAGTTCCTTTGTGGACGCGACCAAGTGCGACGTATTCATAGGCGACAATGTAGATGCTCCGAGATAACATAATACGAGTGGTAGTCGCTAGATTCGATTCCTTTGAATCTACTACAATGGCGTGTCAGACGGACCTTTGTTCTGCTCTCGATGCTTTGTGTCCTCATACCCCCGGGACAACCTTCTCGTTCCCCGTGTTTACCTTTAGCTAACGTGTATGTTTTTTAGATCAGTGGCGATTCACTAAGATTAGATCAAGTAAGTGAGAAAAGATCAAACCATGAACAAATATTTGGAATTTGTACAGGAATATATCGCGATTGTGGCAGTGAACACATATAGTAGATTTAAGTATAGATTAGAGATACTACAGATAGCTACACGTGACATCTTGGATTAGTTTGACTAAATGGTGTATATCTTACTAATTGGGACAGGGCAATGGATTGGAAGTATAAACACTACGTTTAAAACATTAAGCTATTCTTTCAAATACTATTTTCCTTAAGGGAAAACAAAACCACTTTTGCGTGTACAAGTATAGATAAGTGCTTTCAGCGCAACACTTTGCAGTTAATCGTTTAAACTTTTTAGAAATAAGGGGGCATAACGTTGAACAGCTATTATATATACAACTCAGGGTATCGATGTGAAGTGTGTCTCTGCATTTGTGTCGCACGTTTTCACGGTATGTGTTTCCAGGCATTTTCTCATAAAAAGCCCTATATGGTGCCTGAATGTGAACGGCAATATACATATGCAATGCATATTTACCAAAGCTAACGACATGACGAATATTTTTCGGTAGTTCCACATGTAATGGTGCTACTAACACATTACCTTGAAAACTGTTTTATTGATTCTTGCGAGACATGTGACCCGCCGTATCAAATCCAGTCGGAAGTCGGGATTTGTTTTACCCTGTGCCAATGCATTCTCTTATATATGCGAGTCGACCATAGGTCGCCTCGCATATATAAGAGAATGCATTGGCCTAACAATTTTTTACAATTTTAATAATTTGTTCTTGTATTCTTTAACAATTTTATAATTTCACCCATACAGAGCCCCAGACAAACATGAGCAGACGACACTCTTCTAGGTGCTTCTATATATGTGTGGGGATCCCTACAGAGTAATGGATGTTTTTTTTATTTTATGTCCTAAAAATTGTAAGAAACATTTATTTAAAAACATGATAACAAATTGTTAGGCCAATGCATTCTCTTATATATGCGAGGCGACCTATGGTCGACTCGCATATATAAGAGAATGCATTGGCACAGGGTAAAAAAAATCCCGACTTCCGACTGGATTTGATATGGCGGGTCACATATTTGCATGCAAAATTCGATAGCATCGCTACTACTGGATCTACATAGTTTTTATATTGCATGTGTATAGTTAGGCGTGGTACAGGTGTATTGTATAACTATTGTGGCTTTCGGTTTCTGGCACATTGTCGCTTTATATATATATATATACCTTACTCGTATTTAAATTCGCGCAGTACTATTTTTCGCGCACCGATCGATGCGCGAATTTAAAACTGAACGAAAAATAGTACGACTCCCGAAGTTCAATCTAAACCACAGTCCATATGAAATACAAGAGGGCTATGTAGTTGAGTTTACATATTATGAACGGTTGAATCGACACTTACGCCTATGCATGTATGCATATATAACCATAGACATTGTTGAAATGCTTGTATAAGAAAACACTAATATTCCAGGTCGCCACACAATTATGATGTATGTAGTTACTAGTTCATTGTTTACACGATGTATGTTATCTCCAGCAATGACTAAGAACCGAAACTGTCATCAGCTCCAAGATATACGAAAATATCACGGAAATATTTTTGTCAGTTTTGAATTCGCGCAGCTAGGTGCGCGAATTTAAAGTGCGCGAATTCAAAACTGAGCGAAATATAGTACTGCGCGAATTTAAATACGAGTAGGGTATACCGAAATGCATGCAAAAGAATGCCTGGTATACCTTTAAGCTTATATATGGTCTATTGCACTATTGGAATAACACCAATATATCACGGACAATTAATCGAAGATATGCATAGCTGTATTGATCTGAATATTTCAAGACTCACCATTTTATAAAGTATAGTATATTCTTGTTCATAATAAACTCGAACAAATCAGCATACCCGTGAGGTGTATCGATGGCCAGTTGATCGACCTTTAAGAGGGGGTGGTCGGGTTTTGAATGGTGTTAGGGTGTAAACTAGTCAAACGAGTATGATAAAGAGCGTGTGTTGTATCGTGCCATATTAAAGGTGAATTTTAAAGAGCGTTCATATAAATATATAATTGGTGCTAATTTTCTGCGTATTGTTTTGGATAATTTTGTGGTGAATGACGGTCTTATTGGCGAATATGTGTTACGAATGATATTGCATGGTTGCAAAATATTAATATGTTCTCTTCCAATTGTAAAGTACAGTAACTGCAATTAGGATACTAAAGCAATATGAGTATCACGATTGCAAACTTGTGTATATATCCAATGTGCTTTGTCCAAACCTTCAATTCGAATATCGCTATATCCAGCTTCCATATTTTCTCCTTTGATTTTACCAAGCATTTATATAGAAGTCCGTATCGAATAGATTCCAAACCAACACATGCTTGTGTTTCGACATCTGTATTAACCACTTGGTGGGTGAAACGACATTTATGTCGCCATATACGGTTGGAAATTGGAACAACGTTTATGTCGCTTACGGTATAACTCTAGGGTAATGCCATGGTACTGTGTAAATAACTTCCAAATATCTTCTCATAAATAGAATAAACTGGAACTGTTCAGATATATTTCATAGGATATTATTATTATTATTTATATTAATTTGTGCTTTTAATAAAGTTATTTGTATGATCTATTTCTTACATTATAGGCCAATATTATAATATTGCTCAGTTTATTTGCAACATAATTATGTTCACCCATGGACATGACGTCATAAATAACGAACTCACCCACCAAATGGTTAAATATATACATGGCGGTATGTGTTCCAAAATACATACACTAATATTATCTTTTGAATTTGTTGCGGTATATCTAAATAAGGTGATGAATATTTCAATTACCCAACTGCGAGCATTATATATATGTCTCAGAAAGACGGAGTGACGTCATCAGAAATACAACTTTGAACACAATGTACTTAAACACTGACATTTGTATTCATCAGAATTCTGGATTCGGTTACGGAATGTATATTGGAAAGGGATATTGCGTTATCTTAAACTGACATGGCTCATTCGAGCTTCCAAAGTTTATAGGCGTAATTCGGTAGGAAGTATAAGAAAGGTTGATAAGTACACGATCTATCCACATACCGCCATTATATTCTCTGAAAAATACATGCAAAGCATGGTCACATCTATTTCCAGCTGTTTGAATATTTTGCACAGAATTAAAAGAAACGCTCTTATTTCTACCATATATCGGGAACAGACTAACATGAAACGCTATTTTCTGCTCCACGCCATGTACGTGGCTGTTGTTTGTTTGGGACCCAAATACCTTATTGGAAGTTATATTTTGTATGGCTTCAATGCGTTTTTCTGGGACTTATAATGCCAATAAAGGTAGCTCAAGTATTAATCGACCTATTTCGACACCGTGAAAAATTCAAAAGCGAATATTATTTGGTGTATTTTTGGAGCCCAAACCGCCGTGTGACTTGAAATATGTTTCTACTTTCGGTCTTTTTTAAGGTCCGAAATGGACGACATATATACCATGGAAATTATATCACACGGTGAAAATGTGAGTTTCATGAGCATGGATCAAGGGGGGATTGCAATTGGAAATGCTCGGTGGGCACCCCAAATGGAGCCCCTCTATAGTAACAGTTATTGTAGGTCAATTAGCCTCCTGATTTAGGGATTTCACATAAATATCCAGTTATTATTATCGTATGCTTGCGTGATACAAGCGAGAGATTGTATACATTTCAAAAAGGGCAATTTTTCATACGCACGAGGAAGCAACTTTGGGAAGCCCGTTCATGGGTGTATTATACAGTCAGTGTATAATCCAGGGGAAAAAATCACGCCACTTATTGTCGGTATCGTATTTATTTGCTTTATCGACATCAGAATAAATCCGGATGACCCACATCACAATATTTTACTGGTATACATGTACAGTAATGCTCTAATTAATCGACATCTTAACCACAGCAGAATTATGGGTAACTTTTCAGGATTTAGTCCGAAATATGGCTTGTTGCCATTCATCGGAAAGCTCTCACCGAGAGCTTTCCGGTGAATGGCAACAAGCCATATTTCCGACTAAATCATGAAAAGTTACCAATAATTATGCTGTGGTTAAGAGGTCGATTAATTAGAGCATTACTGTATCATGGTTCAGTTTTATTTTAAATACCATTTATATGTTCAACAATTGACAGCTGCGTCCACCTGAACACAGGTGCAAGTACATACAGTTATTGAATGCATGCCAACAATCGGTTGCAACGCGAGAAGGCGAGTTATGTCATGTGCACCTTTGCACCTATATAAGAAAGACACAACTCAACCCGCGTTGCACCTATATATGTCAGAAAGCCACAGCTCAAACACATTGCACCTATGTCAGAGGGCCACAACTCAAACCACATTGCACCTATGTCAGAGGGCCACAGCCCAAAACGCCTTGCTCCTAACCCGTCACCAGAAGGAACTCGAGTGACATGTATCATCACCGAGAGCCGTTAATGAACATGTAAACAAACGACGGTGTTGTTTGCAAAAAACGCCGTGTAATTAGGAGGCAGATTAGCACCCGATAGCTGTGAATTTAGTGATAACCGGCACGCTTTCTGCTACCCAACACCTACAATCGTCTAGCCGTTATTTGTCGCAATAATCATTGACTGATCGTTGAATGTGACCATCATAATAACAATTCGTGAGAAAAACGTCTGTAATTTATCCAAATTATCGTGATGTTTAACCATACATCGTCATCATTGCCAATTGCTACTCTCACGCCACAGTGTCGAGTATAAGCTATTATATTACAGGGCCGCCTTTCAGTTGAGTGTATAGTAACAGAACACATCTGATTTTAGTTAGTGTCTTTCTGAATCCAATCTGTTTGGCTGGCAACTTTTATACGTTAAACAGGCATGGCTCATTCAAGCTTCCAAATTTTGTCTATACGTAATTTGGAAGGAGGTATAAAATAGGTTGACCTGTAGTTATTATACACGAAATATTGATATACCGGCTGCAGATGCTCTGAAAATTACACAGCCATTTTCCAATTGATTTAAAATGTTCGATCAGAAACGAAACAAACGCTCTTTATTTCCACCATACCAGGAATAGACTAACACGCAACGCTCATTTTTGTTTCATACCATGCACACAATTTGTGTTTTGTATGACTTCAATGTGTCTTTCTGTGACAGATACTGCCAGTAGAAAGGCAGTTATTATATACTTATGGACCTAATTAGAAACCGGGACAAATTCAAAAGCGAATGTTATTATCTCTATTTTTGGAGCGCAAACCGCTAAATGTGACTTTAATACACTATACGGAACTTAATAATAAATATGTTCACGATTCACCATATGCATAGTGGCGACATTACTTTTCTCGTTGAACAGATATAATACCGGACACGCACACATGCAGGTAAACCTTGATATTATAATTGTTATTCTCAAAATTGGTGCGTGAGTTTCTAAGTGTATCCATGGCCAAATAATTATAGCAGGACATAGTGGTGTGCATGTATCAAAGAGTTGGTTTAAAGATGTTCTGTCCGATTTCACACCATAAAATCACCATATTTACGTTATCTATAAATACCAGAACATAATACAAATCGAACTCATGAGCCCCCTAATATAGGAGGTCTTGATTACCAGATATCGACTGTCAACAGTGGATGTTTTATCACATTATGAATTTCTGTCAACCCAGCACACAATTTAAATGATTGCCTTCTATAAAGAGTGTATACGCTTCTGTTGCCCAAAAAGGTAGATAATAAAGAGCGTTTTCAGTGATGAAATTTTGTACTCGTTTTCAACATAAAACTGCATGGTGTATGATTCTATGTTCCAGGATTTCATACTATAATGATAGTGATTGTTCCACGACGCGCGTGCCATACTATAAATGATGGTGATTGTTACACGACGCGCGTGCCATACTCTAAATGGTGGTGATTGCAAGTATTTTCTTTTGCCTGGTAAAATAAAAAAAGTTAAAATTTACTTAAGATATATTGACTAATTTGTTGTCAAACCGGACGACAGAGCATCTTATAAAATATATTATTATAAAAAACAATATATTTTATATTTATATACTGTGTTCATTTGTTGAACTTTGCTGACTCGAGTTTCCTACACAAATTCAAGAAGCGTAACTCTATATAATTAGTTGCTTGTAACCTATAATTGTAAAGAAAATCGACATTTGATCGTGTAAACCACGCCAATTTTACAAAAAAAGCTTTACTGTGATACGATAGAAATATAGGAGTCATTGAACATCCTATATATATATATATATATATATATATATATTATCTCCCAATTGTACTTTAACCCACATACCCCGTTTTAAAATTAATCATTTTTTGTGGGTAAGAAATAACACCAATAATCGATTCCTTATAACTCTGGAAGCACAGTTTAGTAGAAAAGATACTAATGTCTCATGTCATTCTTGTCATAGACATATATACTGTACAGTGTCGCATGTCCCATGTCCATCCACTCACTAATGGGAATATTATGACCAGAAATCTGACCACACCCAAATTTCAGGGTTTTTCATCATAATTTAATTTGTAAAAATCGACTCGCGTGCATAACACACACGATAGAAAGGCCTATGTATAATTTTTGAAAACTAGTGAAGTATATCTACCATAAGCTTTACGGAATTTATCTAATTTTGAACAGTACAATGTTTAATTAGATTTGAAATAGACCCCCCCCCCCCCTCAAAATTTCATCATCCGACTATGATTTGGTTCAATGATAGGTGGATGTCCCTTTAAATTTCAGTATTTTTTAGGAGTTTGAGTCGAATTCCTATTAAAGAAACTTTCATCACCTCGATTGTGTTATTTGAACATTAAAGGTCCACCCATATGCACAAAATTGATGATTTTCAAAAAATTTCGCCTCCAGAAAAAGATGAAGTTGCGGCGACAGAGGGTTAATAAATGTCTCGCATAATCTGAAAATGATCCGATAGGGCGTAACAATACCATAGCTCAACAAAACGAGACAGTCTTTGTTTATCAGTGCTTCTAAATTCGCTTCCCTGAACAATATTTGAAAAATGTGAATTTTCGGCCTATAGATTACACACAACTAATTATTTTCCATAGGCGACAGTGTTAACTAAAAGTCCCGCCGGCCATGGGTTAAGCCTATTTGAACTTCAAGTGGTCAATTTTCCATTAGAACGTCACCCTCTGCACCAGTATGTGACAACAAATGCGCCCTTTTCGGTATTGTTTTCAAACGATAATCTTGCATTTCCACAACTACCCCATTTACTGCACAAAAATCAGCAGCATAAAAATACCCAGACCCCTTCCGTAACTTCTGGACACCACTAGACTCTTCCTGGAGATCTAGACATACATGATCGCCATATTTACGTAGGCTATGGTTTTCTGTTCCCGATTAGGTATATTTCCCTCAATGATAATCAACCAATCAGCAGCCAGATTTTTTTTTATGCTGACTCGAGTTTATATAAGTTGCTTGTAACCTATATATGGCGTATATTTGCAGTTGAATGAGGAAGTGGGTTCGGCTGTAAGCCTGCATGTATGGCGTTTATTTGCAGTCTCCACGAGTGTCCATATCTCATTCGGGCGCGTCATTTGGTATTCATATTATATGACATGTATATATGATGTTCATAACGTGTATATATAGTCCGAGGACCTACCATGGCGCAGCTTCATTCACGCGCTATATATGCGGTTTGAACATGTCCCGATTGAGAGAAACAATGACGGAAAAAGTTATCAGTGATGATCGCACCAATAACATATATTATTATCCATACCCTAACCACACCGTATTACCGATCCGGATTACCACCGGTCACGATGCGGATCACTACCGGCTGAAAGTGGCAATTTGTGTAACGGTAGGTCGACTAAAACGTTAATTATATTATATATCTGAATGTAACCCACACAAAGTTTGTTGCCGCCGTCTTTCTTACATACATTAGAAAATGGCCACGCCAATAAAATATAAAATAATCGCCTACGATAACCTTAGAGGTAGCATATGTTACTAGGATCTAGTTGCACGTGGCCCATTATTTATCTTCATAGGCACAATACATGATGCAAATGCATGGAATTTTCTCTTATTTCTGTTGCGTATACAAGAATGTCTATAACTGTACAAAATGGCAATATGGTTTGTCAAGTTGAATGTAAATTAAACGCGTAGTATCGATTTCCATACTCATGGGTTCCAAAAAACAGGATGCGGATCGGCACCGTTCACTATTTTGTGTACACATCCGCATTACCTGCCGGTACAGATCCGTACCCGTTCATTTCATGGGTATCTATGTTAAAAACGTCCCAGATGGCCACAAATCGAACATACAAACGTGTACATTAGGCGAATGACTTAGTAAATGGTCTATCTTTTCGAACCACGAGAATACCGCATAAAGAAATAAAACATGAACCATCCATATCAGCTACTGCTCGAAATAATGAAACACAAGGGTAAACATGCGTTACAAATATAAGAATAAGTGAACATATATTGTATACTTATCAGATTTATCGGCGTCCTCCGCTAGCCCAGTTACTCCTATACACGAAGGGAGAAAAAACTCACACCTTCCACAGAATGTAGGGCGAAAATGATCCAACTACAATGATGCCACGTGGCACGCTTTTGTCAAAACAGCCGGTAGTGATCCGCATCGTGACCGGTGGTAATCCGGTGTGCTAACTAACACTATTTCTGATTGGGCAAAAGCCGTCACATGATAATCCGGGGAAAAAATCATATTGGACTCAATCGAGTCGAATATGACTATTTATCGGGACTCCGTGACGTCACGAAGTAACTCTATTGCCAAATACATCGGTGAAATCGTGATGCGTGTGCAGTACTCTGGTGGATTTAGCAGACTTTTCACTTCCGCAATGTTTTTTTTTCACTTCCGTGTTTGCTGTTCCAAATAATGGTTGCTGATAATCAAATAAGGCTTTTATATAGAATCAAGTGCCAATAAATAAAAACAAATAAAAACACTCAAGTTTTATTCCCAAAATTTTGATAAACTTACAGGTGGATAATAAAAATGTCATAACAATATTGTGTATAGTGCTATTTCTTGTACTCGTCCAGGTTGTGGTGAAAAGTCATATTGGACTCGACAGTGCGTGTCTCGTCCAATTTGACTTTGCAGCACAACCTGGACTCGTTCAAGAAAAACACATACTGTATACAACATTGTATAATAATCTTATACTCAAAGGGACGGTTCGTATCAATGTCAATAGTCTATATTTGTGGGTGTTAAGACAGCATATTTCGAGAGAGAAAAACAAACTCGAAAAGTGTTGACTTCGACGTGAAATTGGCAACGACAGAGTTATACGTTCGTTTGCCGCACAAGTTATTTATCACGTGATCAGAGGCCGTATATGGCGAGACTGGTGTTAATTGCTTAATTTGATCTGAGACGCTATTTTTGACAGTATCTGCATGGAAACACTATTTTGTGATTGATTCTGATAACAAGCCTGGACCCCCATTTTCTCATTGAGCGCCGTGGGCCCGCCGCTTTCTATGGCACACACCTTTGTTCAAAGAAATACTTGTCGATAGACAGATAGCCATATGGGCGCCCGATTTGTTTCGTGGGGGTTGGGGGGGGGGGGGGTTGGGGGGGGGTGCTCAGACTTTTTGCCCGAATTTTTTTTTCATGATTTATTAATGTTTATAAACCTTTTTTTGTATTTTGTAAAATATACCTTGTATATACACATACATATCACACAATATATTCAAATTAATCATAAATATGTATAATTCTGGCAGAAATGTGAAAAATACTGTAATTTGGCACAATCCCTCCCCTGAAATACCATACATTTTCCTGAATTTAATCGAAAATATCTTCAATTTGCCCGAAAACGTTGGGGGGGGGGGGGGTTTGCAGCATTCGAGCCCAGTTGACCCATACGGCTATGGATAGACATAATGTCTTACCAGTGAGGATTTCACGCGATCTGTGGTACTTCAACACATTTTGTATCAAATTGGCCAGAACATAACACATTTCTTTCATATTAATCAAACAAAGTGACCCTGGTTGACGAAATCGTTGTTTGTTTATCGCTGGTTTGTTGGGGACGAATGGATGACTGTTTGTTGACATGTGTGCGGAGTTCAGAGGTCGAGTTCTATACGACCTGGCACCGCCGATGTTGTACAATAGTTTGCAATAATATTTTAATGGTGCATTTATTTTAGGCAGTTTATCATTTGTAGTCTTTATATAGCAGTACACAGAGTGATCTGCATAATGAAATTTTGCTGGACTATTTCAATTACGTGATTGACCATGTGCATACTACCAGGGCATTCGTTTGGTGACGGGGAAACTCGTCTGTTTATTGTGAAACAATTATTGCTATTTATTACTATTTATTGCTGTATAATTACAACTACTTTCGCTTTGACTAAAATGCGTGCATTTGATTGGTCAAGGCCCTTAGATATACGCTTGGTAGCGACAATATCTATCAGTCGAGGGAAGTGTCGTTTCCCGCATCACTGGGAGTAGTGATACTTTTAAAAGTTCGCAAACCAAGTCGAATATCCATGGGGCGAATTTACCCAGAATTTTATTTAGTCCACCAATCAAATCGCAAGAAATCACTTCCGTTTCTAGTGGAAACGCAAGACGCCAAATCTCAGCGAAAAATTATCGCCGATTAAACAGCAAAATAGTACATTAATTTATTTGGGGATAAAGGAATGTATTACATAACTATTCCACCATTAATATTAGCATTTATCCCAGCTTCGTGTCAATACTAATATGACATGGCAGTGGTCATGAGAGCATAGAATGCACCTTTGTAGCGATTGTTTACTTTTCGAGTCACCGGAGACCACAAATTCAGTGGGGAAGTTTGGGAACACCGCTTCCGAATTGCTATCGAATCGGATTGTCTTTATGCCAATAGATGTTCTAGAATCGTTTTAAATAAGTGAAATTTACACCAGCAAGTACAGTTTAACAATTTATGGGTGTGGTGTCTTGCTTTTGTTTAGTTGGAATGTCGGAAACAGCGATCGAATTGTGTGTGTTCATCTCGAACTTCCGGTCGGTCGCCTAATTTATTCTCGACCCAATTTCCCATTTCGGTTAAAACAGACACAAATATCACTTGGGTAGTTTTACTATTTTAGTGTTTTTAATATAGTTTCTTTAAAACGAACTTGTTTAATCACCAACTAATATGCGGATTGTCGTAATTATAAGCAATCAACGTCGTTTTCGAAGCATCTGTCGGCGTATAGAAGTGTCGGATGTCAAACTACATACAGCGAAATTATACAGTATGTAATTCGGTATCCGACACTTCTATACGCCGACAGATGCATCTAAAACGACGTTGATTGCATATTTATTTATTTATATCACATGAAACCCCAACAATATCATTGAAAAATCCATTAGATATTTTCTTATCTCTCACTAGTGAGTAATCGCTGCGTGCTTCCCAGGATACTTGTCATCGCGCCAAATAAATTACCGCGCGGATTAATACTATTTAGAAAATCCGCGCTTGACACCAATACCAGACATTGCAAAATGATTGCTTTGTTTATTAAAGTTCAATTATTGTCCAACTTTGTTCCACTAACGAAAATAGGCACAACAAAGAGGCAGGTGGGGGACAATATGTTTCGTCGCAAGGCAGATCGCGCAATACTATCGTATACGGCTGTGAAGCGTCTCAGCCAACGCCGTGCATGTATGCATTTTACGTGCATTTATCAGCTTCTTTAAATATTTTGATTTGTTAAAAAGGCATAAAGCTCTAGTTTGTTCATGTGATATACAAGATCTTCAACTCGTTATGTTGGGATATAAGATTTTATGAAACTCGTTTGATAAATTTGATTCACAAATCGTTTACGACTCGTTATACATCAAATTTATCAAACTCGTTTCATAAAATCTTATATCCCAACATAACTCGTTGGAGATCCTCTAGATCTGTTGTAAACATATACATGCCTTCTCCCAAATTGGGCTATATAATAACGCGTTACGGTCGCCGCCTTATTACATGGGTCGTGTGACGTAGCTTTATGCGAATATGGTGTCTATTTATGACCGAGAGTATTTCGACGCGAAAGCGGAAATGGGGGAGTCGTTGAGATTGTCATTTGCAGAATGAGGTTCCCAGAGGGTGAATTTAGTGACGTTATCCCGCATAGCGGGCTAGCATAACTAAATTCACCCTCTGGGAACCTGATTCAGCTTAAGTATCATCTTCTCTGGAAAGTTTCTTTATTATCGGTGTGAAATTTCTATAGAAACTTCTTCACATATATTCTATTTCTTTTTAGTTTATTTTGTCTATATTCCCAAATTGTCAGACGACACATTGCATAATCGAGGTTCCCAATAGGTGTAAATCAAAATATTCACCATTTGGGAACCTCAATCTGAGTCTTTGTCTCCCATTGCAGATGAGGCCATGCATAATGAGGACCCCAGAGGTTGAATTTGGTGATGCTAGCCCGCTGTGGCCGCATAACATCACTATATTCACCCTCTGGGGACCTCATTCTGCAAATGACAGATACACTAAACTCAGACGGACTCGTTGAGATTGTTGCCTATATGAGTATGTAGAGTTCAACCGTTGAATCTATATCCGTGTCCATTATTTTCGAAATTTCAATATAGCATTAATTACTCGCCAATTAAAATGTGTCCCTGCCAATCTTAGTTATAAAGCTAATGCGGGACACCTCTGTAGGTTTATCCAAGTTGACCGGTGTTAAATGGGTGACATTGGTTCTTCTTTAATAATATGTTATTCGAGCTCAATAGAGGTTTGAACTCTCGTTGTGTCCTCATTGGAAATACTTACGATTACAAGTAATTAGTACGCATAAGTAAATATACTATCTAAATCTGTTCCACATAATTATAGGGTTGCCGAAGTGCCCTGTACGTAAACTTGTATCGAGGATTTATCGTTCGCTGTGTATGGCTGCCTCCGTGTGCATTGTGGAATAGTGATAATACCTTCGAGCCACAGCAGGTAGAACTTTCTAGTTAGTTGTGTGCCGAAATGTCCAGCAGTGCTCGTCTGTGCTGGTGGTATACAAATCGGTTAGTTTTTCTTCAAAACATTGGTATAGAAATTTTAATGTAGTTTTAACATTGACAGAGAAACGTATGTGTGTTTCAATATAACACGGTCGCACTGTGGGTCCATTGATACGAAAAATGACAGTCGTAAAGCTAACTAATAAAAGTTCAAATTTTGAAAAGAAAATGTAAGCGGGGTACCAATGATCAAAATTAATAGAGAACAAGTCTGTCTGAAAGAAAAAGCAGTCCATTCAATTGTTATTGATACGTTTTCCTGCATTATTATTCATTAATTTTGAAATTTTTACAACAAATAAGCAGTAAAATGATATATTACATAGTATTTTGGTAGCTACGAGCATATGATGTACTATGCAAACAAGCTCATCTGTGTCCAAACTTACAGTTGTTTGTTCCAGCATTCTGACCAAAGTTGTCAGTCGAAGGATTCTCATAGATGTATGGACTGGTGTATTCCAGGAACCTCCGCCTGCCAACTTTGGTCAGAATGTTACAGAAAATTAACTTGTTTTATAAATAAACAAGCACATGCTCCAAGCATGATTATAATAGAAAAGAATGTTATAGTTTCATTGTTTACATTGATGGCCCAGCCATATCTGACTTCGATTTCCACCGTGCTTTTTTGTAAATGGTCAGATATGGACACTCGTCGTATTTTGCATAAACGAATATTGACTTACGTGAATTGATCTGCCTGTAACTTGTGACATAACGCATACCTATATCCTCGTATAATATTATGTTTTTTTAAAGTTGATTTAATTATGCTTTTATTCTGAGTAACAAATAAAGTTTAAAACAAATATTTCAGTCATCAATTGTGAACCGCCCAGAAAATGAGGATTTAATTTGGCCAAAGTTATCTTTTGGCAAATGAAAATTTGATTGGCCATATTAAACAAAACTTTGGCCAAATTCAAAATATACTAACGCACAAAAACATAATATATGAGGAACTGACATAAAACATAGCATTTTGAGTGCTCGTAACAGTCAAAATGCTATGTTTTATGTCAGTTCCTCATATATTATGTTTTTGTGCGTTAGTATATTTTTAATGAGTGGTACTCCCCAACATCGAAACCACGTGATTCCCCACCGTGAAATTTGTACACAACTCATTCATTATCTTTGTTTTTGTTTAGTTGTTTATAAGTGAAGAAAACGATGAATAGATGTACTCAATAACCTGGCTTCACTCAGACTGAGTAATGTCCTAATCTAACCCGTTCTCTTCGAAATGGATTCACCCATTATGTTATGAAAGTATATATTGGAATAGTCTATTATTCACCTGGAGGGATGTCGAGGAATTGGTAGCAGGCGACAGAGGTGATAATAAAAGTTCAGAAGAATTTATGTTAATTGGAGGGAAATGCACAGACAGTAAGTTCAACAACGCTTGTTGAACTTATTAACTGAACAATTCGTAAGGGAATTACTCACCATTGACTATTCAGTGAAGGAAGGGTTAAATGAAGTGTTAGGACTGAAAATAATGGACACGGATATAGAATCAACGGTTGAACTCTACATACTCATATATAGGCAACAATCTCAACCAACGACTCCGCCACAAGACTGGGTTTAGTGTACCTGTCATTTTCAGAATGAGGTCCCCAGAAGGTGAATTTAGTGATGTTACCCCGCACAGCGGGCTACCATCACCAAATTCAACCTCTGGGAACCTCATTATGCATGGCTTCATCTGATATGGGAGACAAAGACTCAGATTGAGGTTCCCAAATGGTAAATATTTTGATGTACACCCATTGGGAACCTCGATTATGCAATGTGTCGTCTGCCAATTTGGGGATATAGAAAAACTAAACTAAAAATAAATAGAATCTATGTGAAGAAGTTTCTATAGAAATTTCACACCGATAATAAATAAACTTTCCAGAGAAGATGAGACTAAGCAGAATGAGGTTCACAGAGGGTGAATTTAGTGATGCTAGCCCGCTATGCGGGATAGCGTCACTAAATTCACCCTCTGGGAACCTCATTCTGCAAATGACAATCTCAACGACTCCCCCATTTCCGCTTTCGCGTCGAAATATGGACATCAGGCGGGAAAACTTCCAACGACGGGTGTCAGGCTGGTTCGCAAAAGTTGAGGAATGTAGTTCGAAATAACACCAGAGGGTGCGCAGAGTTGAAAATGCTAAGTTCGACACCTCTTAACGGAGACCATCTCGCATCGCCAATCAGAACCTGTGCCAATGCATTCTCTTATATATGCGAAATTGCGATTCGACCATAGGTCACCTCGCATATACGAGAGAATGAATTGGCCTAACAATTTTTTATCATCTTTTATAAAATTTTCTTATATTCTTTAACAAATTTAATATATTTTTTTTATCATTTATTCTTACAATCTTTAACAATTTAAAAGAATTTTTATATAATTTTTGTCTTACATTCTATAACAATTTTTATCAATTTTTCTTACATTCCTTAACAATTTTATCATTTTTTTCTTGCATTCTTTAACAATTTTTTATCATTTTTTTATCATTATTTCTTACATTCTTTAACGATTTTTGTTTTATCATTTTGTCTTGCATTTTTTAATAATAATAAAAAATAATATAATTTTTAGTCTCTTATATATGCGAGGCGACCTATGGTAACTGTAACTTACTAGTGTTATCTAGTACTGTGTTAAGAGTTGGGCTCGGGTTCGGGGAGTTGTGGACATCTCAATGTTCTGTCTGTATATTTCAATGTGCCATTGTTACACGGTTTCTGTGTCTTGGACTTCCAGTATTTTGGCAACTATTTTTTAGACACTAATCAAGGCAATAAAAAGATACATCAATAAGTTCATCTACCAACGATTACACTATCTCTCCATACAGGGGCCCTGCTATTTGTGCGGACTATCAAATGCGTAGCCGTTCAATAGACTGGGTTCCTATGCCTGAACAATATTCAACGTTTGACCGGCCTAACAGCAACAAATAAAACTTTAAAAACAATTGCAACCTATTCTGGTCTGAAATTTATGACCGATGTATGCGTCAGTCATGCAGTTCGCAACTGTTAATTTTTTAACATACGGGACGACATCCACTCAATTAAACCCACTGTCGACACATCCCTGCATTCTAGCCCCTTGGGACGAAATCATAGCAGAGGGGGTCCGCCGACTCCGCCGTTGGCCACTTAATGATCATTTTTATAGAACTCTATGGGTCTTCTGTATGCTGGTATTATAGCGCTGACAGCTAGCCACAAGCACGGGTCTCTTGTGTAATGCAGCGCGATGACAGTAGAATAATAAGATTCATCAATACTTCAGCTATCGACGATTTCACTATCCCCTACACGGGATTGCATTATCTACCTGGATGACACGGCAATAGAGATTGACACTTTGTTAATTAAATATTTTCGGCGCACCTACGGTGAAAATTACACACATAATTAAATAATCACCAAAGGGAAATTGTATTTTATTCATCCAACAATGGAGTTGTATCTGTCCATGTATCAATCCCACAGTTGCAGATGTAAGTGCTTTTCAGAAAGTCAAAATCTTGACGGAGTAGATCTTATACTTTAGTTTGCACGCTATTGATCGGCGGTTTGCAGCACATCTGTGGAACATATATCGTGTCAGTTTATCAATGGCACGGAATCTCATGATTTGAGACCTCATCGAGAGTCAATCGTACTAATAACACGGATTGGTGACGATTAATATACACGTGTCAATGGAATCTATATTGTCGGGTATATAGCTATAGAACTGTTCTGAACGAATCATGCAACTCATTGTTGATATGCTTATGCCACGAACGGTATTCATATATATAAGTGTATATGTACTGGCTGCATGAGTAGAGATTTTATTTTTTATTTAGAACTATTTGATAACTTCAATAACATTTTGGAAAGTTTATTTCATTTTTTGCAAAGATCCTGGTAGACACACTAAGCAAGGGCGAACTCCGGTGTAAAAGTAGTACAATGGGTGATGTGTGAGATTACACGATTGAGCATGTGCGGCTATATATAGAGTTGGAGCATGTTGAGATGGATATACGTGGGACTAATGTTATTTATGGCTATGGAGTAAGTGCTTTTCAGAAATTCAAAATCTTGACGCAGTTTAGATCTTATACTTTATATAGTTTGCACGCTATTGATCGGCGGTTTGCAGCACATCTGTGGACCATATCGTGTCCGTTTATCAATGGCACGGAATCTCACGATTTGAGACCTCATCGAGAGTCAATCGTACTAATAACACGGATTGGTGACGATTAATATACATGTGTCAATGGAATCTATATTGTCGGCTATATATATAGCTATAGAACTGTTCTGAACGAATCATGCAACTCTTTGTTGATATGTTTATGCCACGAATGGTATTCATATATATAAGTGTATATGTACTGGCTGCATGAGTAGATATTTTATTTTTTATTTAGAACTATTTGGTAACTTCAATAAAATTTAGTAAAGATGTTTTTATTTTTTGCAAAGATCTTGGTAAACTAATTTAGCAAGGCGAACCCCGGTGTAAAACGGAGAGGAGTGAGACATCGCCTGAATTGGTGATAAGCAAGAGAGAGAATACAAGGAGATGTGGTATGAGCTGAGGCCTCAGCGAGAGTCATTCGTGCTAATAACACCGATTGCTGACGATTAATATACACGTGTCAATGGAATCAAAATTGTCGGGTATATAGCTACACATAGAACTGTTTTCAACGAATCATGCAACTCATTATTGGTGTGTTTATGTCACGTGGGGTATTCATATGTAAGTGTATGTGTTTTGGATAAGCTTTCAGTAAAATATAGAGATCAGTGGATATTTAATTTTTTATTTGGAACTATTTGATAAGTTCAAAAACATTGGGAACTGTATTTTCATTTTTGCAAAGATCCTTGTTAAGGCAAGAAAAACGTGGGATAGAAATGGAGGAAGATGATAACGCAATATAAAGCGGGAGCGTAGCGTTGGAACATATATTGAGATGGATGGGACTAACGGTATATGACAATGGAGACTGGGTGAAGGAGAATTGAGAGAGATAGAGAGTTTGAGGAGAGAGAGAGAGAGAGAGCGCGAGAGAGAGAGAGCGAGATGAGAGGCGATAGATAGATATAAAGCGAGGAGAGAGAGCGAGGAGAAAGAGAGCAGAAGAGATAGATCGAGCGAGAGAGACAGGAGAGAGAGAGAGAGAGAGAGAGAGAGAGAGAGATAGAGAGAGAGAGGGAGGGAGAGAGATGAACAGGGATATAGGTAGCAAGAGAGCGGCGCTACTAAACACCACCGGACCAGCCCGGACCGCCCCTGTGGAGTATAGGGGTGATTTTAGTGGCAATATATGTGCAGGGTTGTCATGGAAACCCACTCACGCACGGAAGTGTCGCTATTAACCCTCAAAATGCCGGCATCGGCGAATATGTTCTCCGCGAATGAAGGTAACAGCCCGGACCGCCCCTGTTGCGCCTAGGGGTGATTTTATTGGCCATATATGTGCGCGGGTGTCAATGAAACCCACATACGCACGGTTGGTGGTCACGACCAAGCAGAAGTGCCGATATTAACCCCTAAACTTGCCAGATTCACCCAGAATTACAAAATTGTGCCCCCCAATAAAACAAACTCACAGCCCGGACCCCCGTATCGCCCTCGTACAGCTAATAACTCCTTACACATATGTTGCGGAACTACCATAGACTACACTCACGAAGAAACAAGGGCGAATCGCCCACGAAAGCCTGGCAATTAACCCCCAAAATGCCGCCATCGCCGAATATGTTTACCGCCAACGAAGCTAAAAGCCCGGACCAGCCCGGACCGCCCCCAATGGCGTCTAGTGGTGATTTTAGTGTCCATTTCTGTGCGCGGTGTCAATGAAACCATCATACGCACGGATGGTGGTCACGGCCAAACAGAACTACCGATATTAACCCCATAAACTTGCCAGATTCAGCGAGAATGACAAATGTGGGCATCAATAAAAAAACTCACATCCCGGACCCCCGTGTCGCCCTCGTACGGCTAATAAGAGCTCCTGACATATATGTTGCGGAACTACCCTCGACTACATTCACGAAGAATAAAAAGGGCGAATCGCCAACGAAAGCCGGGCAATTAACCCCCAAAATGCCACCGTCGCATAAAAGCCCGGATCAGCCCGGACCGATCCTGTGGCGTCTAGTGGTGATTTTAGTGCCCCTGTCTGTACACGGGTGTCATGGAAACCCACATACACACGGACGATGGTCATGGCCAAACAGAAGTACCGATATTAACCCCTAAACTTGTGAGATTCAGCCAGAATTATAAAATTGGGCGATTTCGACCTTGTTTCTTCGTGAGTGTAGTCGTTGGTAGTTCCGCAACATATATGTAAGGAGTTATTAGCTGTATATATGATGGCATTACGGTGGTCCGGGCTGCGAGTCTTGTTATTGCGGGCGCAATATTGTAATTCTGAATCTGGCCAGTTTAGGGGTTAATATCGGCACTACTGTTTGGCCGTGACCATCGTCCGTGCATATGTGGGTTTCCATGACACCCGTGTACAGATGGGGCCACTAAAAATAATCACCACTAGACATCACAGGGGCGGTTCGGGCTTTTAGCTTCGTTGGCGGTAAACTTATTCGGCGACGGCGGCATTTTGGGGGTTAATTGCCGTGTGTATACCTGTTCCGCACAAACGCGTACTATATTAGCAAGTGACATGCTTATAAAGTTTTGTGAGTTTATTCGAACGACTTTGACCACACTACGTGTATTATTAGCATGATGGCCATGACTTTCATTCTTATTTCTGAAGAGATGGTTTCTGCTTTGAATATTGTGGTACCGGTAGTCATTCTTAAATTACCTGGTCGCGACTGATGGTAGTCTGTATATAGCTAAACATATCAAACCATCTGTAGATCTGTTTCGCACAAACTCGAACTAAGCAAGTGACATGATTGGAACATTTTGAGACTATGTTCGAACGACTTTGACTACACTTCATGGATAAGCCTGAGGGCCATGACTTTCATTCTTATTTTTGAGAGATGGTTTCTGCTTGCAACGTTGTGGCACCGGTAGCCATTTCTAACGTACCTGGTCGCCAGTCCTAACGTATTTAGTTGCGATCGACAGTCGTCTAACTAGAAATATCAAACCGTCTGTATAACTGTTTCGCACAAACTCGAACCAAGCAAGTGACATGCTTAGAACATTGTGTGACTATATATGTTCGAACGACATTGACCACACTTCATGGCTCAGCCTGAGGGCCATGACTTTCATTCTTATTTTTGAGAGATGGTTTCTGCTTGCTACATTGTGGCACCGGTAGCCATTCCTAAAGTACCTGGTCTTGATCGATGGTTGTCTAGCTAGAAATATCAAACCGTATGCAGACCTGTTTCGCACAAACTCGCACACTAAGCAAGTGACATGCTTAGTACATACTGTGACTATGTTCGAACGACATTGACCACACTTCATGGCTCAGCCTGAGGGCCATGACTTTCAATCTTATTTCTGAGAGATGGTTTCTGCTTGGAGCAATGTGGCACCGGTAGCCAGTCCTAAAGTACCTATAGTTGCGATCGACGGTCGTCTAGCTAGAAATATCAAACCGTCTGTATACCTGTTTCGCACAAACACGAACTAAGCAAGTGACATGCTTAGAAAAGTTTGTGACTTTGTTCGAACGACTTTGATTCGTGAAGCGGAGACCGTTGGTCGAACTCCCGCGGTGTGGCATAGAATGGCATTGTAATGCTCGCGACGGATTCGACTAAGCTATATTGTCGTAAGAAATGATTCACTTCGCGGGAATGTTTACGCGCATTACTCATCGCTGTGCTGTTAATAAAAGCTAGATAAATATTTTCCAGATACAGGGTTTTAATGAAGTCGGGGTATAGTCACTTTCAGCGTCAATGCTAGAGAGAGCTCTTCATTTCTTTGTAAGGACATAATGTGTGAGATGATACAAGCAAAAAGAGGCCATTTGTACGGCGAAGCTTTAACAGCCAGGGGCGTGAGGCTCAATGTTTATTCGTACCGAGGTGAACACATCGATACATACCTGCGGTGAGATTTAACCCTTCCATGACTGGAGCTTCCTGAATTGTTGCGAAAACTCTGTGCCATGTGCATTCTCTTATATATGTGAGTTTCCCCATATGGAGCCTCGCATATATAAGAGAATACGTTGGCCTAACAATATTTATCTTGCCCTTGTAAGCCAGTGTATTCTCTTATATATACAAGGCTACCTATTCGCATATATAAGATAATGCACAGGATCTTTAATAATGTTAGAGGCCAACGTATTCTCTTATATGTGATGTGCGAAGCTCCCTATGGGAGATTCGCATATAAAAGAGAATGCACTGGCACAGGATCTTTAACGTTGCACCAGCGCAACTCCCGCCATTACTTTAATATAGGAAATAAAGAAACAAGAAGGAAATTTGACATAAATTGCATGGTGCAGATTCCAGGTGCAGGTTGTTTGGTTGTAGACATAGACTTGTCAGATGCCAGCTTCGTCGCGCACGGTGCATTTATCTGGCCTTGAGATGCATTCATGGGTCGTCCGCACCAGCGCCTTCGCAGATTGTCTATCAGCTTTGGTGCACCGGTAGCTGCCTTTAACCTTTTTGAGACGAAGTGCCAGTTCATTGTGCAGGCGGTTGAGTCTATATGTTTTTGATTCCTTCTTACTGTGTCATATCACGTCGTTGTCAGTTTTGTATACAGTAATGCCCTAATTCTCACTGAGAGCTTTCCGAGGAATGGCAACAAGCCATATTTCCGACTAAATCCTGAAAAATTACCCATAATTCTGCTGTGTTTAAGGAGTCGATTATTTAGGGCATTACTGTACATTACAGGTTGCGGCATTTCCGCGCGTATGCATGGTTAATTTCACCAGGATATCGATTCACTGTACGTAGAAACTCCCCGTGATTACAAGAAAACTATAATCAGCTATGGTGACGCCATCAAGATCATATTATGATATAGTCATATATTTATATATTATAACATATATTTTGTTTTATGAATGCACCACCTCAGAATTCCGTTAAAACAAATAATCCTTCAAATTATTACATCAACTACGGCTTATCACTGAAGGTTTCTCAGTCATCACACCAGAAAATCTCTAAATGCAGACACAAACTAGTCTACTAATCGGATTAAAAACACCCCGATACTTTGCAATACGACATTTAGTCTACTTTCCAACTGAGATATACTTCATCAGCAATGTTAGCTGTTATATTATGCATTGTGTTCCCGCAATAAAATATACAAGAATGGCTCAGCCATTGTTCACACCTATATATCAAAAGCAATTAACGCGGTCATAAACGTTACATACTGCAACAATGAGAAATCCGCGAATACATACATCATGCATTAAGGCTAACCGGTACGCAATATAGCGAGTACGCTATTTATATTGTTAACCCATAGCTCCTATTTTTATAAATTGTATTCGTCAAAAATAAAACAAGTAACGAATATATAAACAGAAAACAGTTCATATAAATACAGTGCAAATACAATACATTTATTATATATGTTACTATTTGGTTATTATATATTATTATACGGTATATCATGTCACCACCAGGGAAGTCGGCAGCCGAGAGGTAGCGTACTGGTCTCTCGTGCCAGCGGACCGGGGATCGAAACCTGGTCAGGGTATTCTGACAAAAATCAGAACTCTGTCAGACACCAAGTTTGTCAGGATGAACAGTCTCATTCGAGATCGTTGAATACATATCCGAATGCAAGGTGCCGCACGCTGTCCGATCGGGCGCGTGTACACGCCTCGATCGGTGTGTGATTGCAAACTTCGTGTTAAAGAACGCTACTGGAGTCATCACCACCGCATAAGCTTCAGTAACTTGAAGGCGTCGGAGTAATATGTATCTATAGTAGAAGATATGCAACGTCAGATATTGTTGATTAATCCTTTCTTATCGATGTTGTTTCCGTTACCTGTTTGCGGTCGATCCGCTATTTTGATAAATTTGTCGTAATATATGGCGTAAAACAGTTTGTTGTATATTTACCGAAATTAAATTACAGCTTCTGCAAATGATACCTGATGTCTATGACTATGACCATGATTATTTATTCATAACTCATTCATATGATATATACAATTATATACACAGTGTAATAGTATAACATTCAATGAGCTATCGGGGACAGAATAACCAAGAAGGTTGTCTACTTGCCGTCCCCGTTGAAAAGTAATATAACTATACATGTAATAATAATTTTAATTTATCTAGGTTTTGTCTTGTTAACTTTAAACATTGGTATATAAATGTCTGTTTTTTAATAAATAATAGTATAATTCGTTTGTCGTTCACCGTTCATCGCTCAGTTTGTGATATAGTATGTAAAGTACAAGCATGTGGAATATGGATATGTGGATGAGGCCAGCGGAGAACCATGATAATTGTTTAACCAATGGGTCGGACAAGGCATTCGAATAAGGCATTCGAGTAATACATTCATGTATTTCCTGCGATAGGGTGATGATGCACATGTATTATCTTGTTATAGAATGTCAGTTATCGCTATACGAACACTATACTATACTTATTACACATCGTTGCAGTCAGGACAATTTTTGTATGTACATTTGGGATTCAGATGATATGAAGATAGCCTATTTCGAGAGTAATCATTTTTGAACATTGTTCGGATTACAGACGTTTTAGTTTGTCGTCCAAGGAATTCCACATCTTCGGAAGATAGTGTTCTGGTAAGTTTTCCGAGCAGACACTTTTCGGTGTCCAAGATTTGAGCATACCATCTTGTCGCGTGTCATTTTGGGAACTTGTGAAGAAATTTTCAAATGAATTTGGTAACTGGTCGTGAAACCAGTCATGTACAATGAGATTTGAATGCAGGGTATAGATATCATTAAATTTTAAAATGTCATTTGTTTTAAATAGCGGATCTGTGTGACTATTGTATTTTTTATTGTTTATTATGCGCATTGATTTTTTCTGCAGTTTGAATACTCTATCATTTTTATTCGAATTTCCCCATATATGTATAGCATACATCAAATGACTGTGAACTATTGCATAGTATAACGATTTGAGTGCTTCGCGTGGTAAGAAGTGCTTAATTTTATTGCACTGGCAATTCTAGCGCACACATGATTAATGTGATGATGAAATTTCAAATTTTCATCCAATTTCACACCTAAATATGTTAATGATTGTTCGTGTCTCGTGTTACCAACCTGTGTAATTTCGGTGTTGTTGATCCTAAGTGATAGATTATCGCCCCTATGCGAGTTGTTCATATAGGATGAAAGAGAATATATTTACATTTTGAAGGATTTATTTGTATATAATTTGCACAACACCATTCGAAGAATTTTGCTATTTCGGTATTCATATACGCTTTTAAGTCGTGTGTGTTATTACCATATGTATATAGGGTTGTGTCGTCAGCAAATGAAAGTAGCGAGAGGGTGGTTGCATCTTTCATGTCGTTAACGTAAATTAGAAAAAGAAGAGGTCCTAAAATTTACCCCTGGGGCACTCCACAACTAACATCTAAAGTTTCAGAGAGTGTATTTTTAAAGCATACACACTGTTGTCTATTAACTAAATAGCTACGAAACCAGTCGTTTGTAAGACCTATAATTCCATAGTGGGATAGTTTAGATAAGAGTATTTCATGATTTATAGAGTCAAATGCTTTCGAAAAATCAACGAATAATGCTAATGTTGAATCTCTAGATATTTGGTCATTATTTTGTGCAACTGAACTTAGGAGTTGAATTATTGGATGGTAGGTTGAGTGTTTGCTACGAAAATCATACTGGTGTTCGTACAATATATCATTGTCGTTAAGAAAGTCTCTGAGTCTGATGGCCATTATTTTTTCCATAATTTTGGAAAATATAGGAAGTATACTTATCGGTCGATAATTATTGAAATTAGAATTATCGCCCTTTTTAAAGACTGGAATAACTTTCGCCAGTTTCATGTCATCTGGAAATTTCCCCACTTTGAATGAACGATTAATTATGTGGACCAGTGGTTGTGCTACTTCATTAATTGTTACTTTCATAAGTTTGCTGGAAATATTATTTAAATCAAGAGTATGTTTTGGTTTTATTTTGAAAGCTGTTAGGATTAATTCTTGCTCATTTGTAGGGAGAAGTTTAAAAATATGTGGATAATGGCCCGTAAGATAATCTACATGTGAGTTTTCAGTATGAGGTATCGAGTTGACTATGTTGTGTCCAACATTAACAAAGAATGAATTGAAATGGGATGCAATCTCTTTTGGGTCTGATATGCGTTCGCCGTTGCTGATGAATTCGTTTGGTGGTATGCCTGATGATTTATTCTTGCCGATTATACTTCTAAGGATTTTCCAAGTGGCTTTCATGTTGCCCCTGTTTTCATTGAAAATATTCTTATAGTAAAGCGATTTACTCTTCCTGATGACTTTATTATATATATTGCAGAATGTTTATGTCTTGGTTATATTACTAATCTTGGAAAATATCCCCAGAAAAACATGGGATGTAACCGATTGTGTTATATTGTGGGAGTAGGACATTACTCTTCGTCTACCTGCGTCTACTATAATATCCTAAACTAACTCGCATTGTGCGAAATCCGAAATGTGTTGTTCTATGAGATATCCCCATAGCTCCTATCATCCTGAGTAAACACAAAAACGTCCGCAACCTGCCGCAACACTCGTACAAATTGGCTGACGAAATCAAAAATCGAATTTGACCCATAGTTTATGATTGCGTCAATGTGAAATTCAAACAACTTCGAATAATTGAAAACAGTTGGAAAATGTATATAACTGTTTGAAGTTTTGTCATTGTATAGAGTCTCTGGATCGATCTGGCATGTGCATTTTTGTTGGTTGACATAGTGCATTTGTTCATTGGAGTCGGTCGAGTCAGTTAACCTTTTCTATACCAAATACTCATTGACGAGTAGTCATCCCTCAGGAAATGTTCAGATAATAAGTTCAACATAGGTCGTTTGTTGAAATTGTTATCTGAATATTTCCCACCAATGTTTATCAATCTTTCTGCACTTGCATTATGTGTTCGTCTGTCTGTCGTCTGGGTTTATTACCTGAACACCCTTCCAAATGAATAATATACCGATCTAATGTATACTTTTATAACTGAGTGGGGAACATCTATTTAGTAATTTTAGTATATAAAGGGTTAACAGTTACATTTGAGTGGTTTGGGAACAAAAACACGCAAAGAGGACCAAACAGCAGAAATAGACCGCATGCATCATCCACAGTGAACTATCCACTGTCCTTGTTCCACTGGCTGTCCAATGGTATGGGTTCATCTGTTTCTGGATTGGGTATTATCCAGACTATCTATACGTAATAGGGAGAATAACTCTATTTGTTTTTTGGTCACATCGATCCCATTGTATTTCCAAGCGACGATCACACTCTCACGCTGAACGCAACACGATATGCACAATCTCAATACCATTCAATGTCAATAAATGGTACAACTATAAGCCTTGTCACTGGTTCGGGATTTTCAAGATGGCCGATGGTTTCATATGGTCCGATTCCTAGCATTTTACCCAACCCACCGATAAAAGGTCAAAGTTAAGAAGTAGCTAGCATCCATTTGTAAACATTCGACAGCACGGGCATTTTTTATCAGTATTTGATGGCATAATTTCAGTTATTCTGAGTGCAACTGCGGGCTTAAGAATTGTTTTGTGGCCATGTCATCTACATAGTTAGGATCTGGTGACGATGCGGACATTAATTCAGACGTTTAAGCGATGGACGCCCCCTTTTGTCAACGAACTTCTCATAATTTACTGATAAATAGCGAGTATTTGCGATAACAAAAATAACGCAAAAACATATGTGATACACTCAATGCATCTACTGTGCGAAACCTACGTATTGTATGTATTCAGGGTGATTGTTTAATTAGTTTTATGAAGTTGTCGCACCTGCGATTCGATAACGAACTTTTGCCATTTTATTTTGGGAATTCCCAGACTGGAGCCATATGCTAAAAATAGATGCTACTTATTAACTTTGACCTCCGGAGACCAAATGGCGGATTCACCGCGAGTTAGTGATCTTATTTATTGTAATGAAATGTTATCTGTATGTTGGCATTTGATAAAAAATTAGCTGCATCTTGGCTTCATGTATCCAGTGATGTTCCAATATCCGTCATAAATGTGCTGCGATTGTTTTGAATTTGAATACTCTTCCCAACAATACACTTTGGCGATTTACAAATGCGGTAAGCTGTGGCTGTTTCTGTTAAAGGTACGGTTTGCCTTGGCGGTGGGTATCCTGTGAAAATATTTCCACCCGTCAAAAACCGCCACAAACAGAAAGAACATCAAAATGTAGACAGACTTTGTCCGTATATAAATAAGAAATATCTATTAAACAGTATGTTATTCTCATATGTTTAACCATTGTTATGTAAACAAAAGCATAAAAAGTCACCTTTCTGGTGTTTGTTTATATTATGATGGTAAACATAAAGAGCGTCCTTTGTTGGTGAATTCCTGATATGGAACTAATAAAGAGCGTTTATGCCATTGTGTGTGATTAGCCGGTAGCATTGTGCTGTCCTCTGTAACCCAATAAGGCTCTTGCTTAGGTAAAATATAGTAGGTATTTATGATAACATGCTGTTTACGCGATGGTCATGGTATATATGAACGAAACTGTATGCGTTTTAATGTTTTTCTGTTTACGGTGTTTGGAACAAATATGAATATTTTCGACAATTAAGGCCTCACGTGCCTTTAAAAGTCACATCCGTTAAAACCGCCATGCATAGACTGAATATTATATTAGACAAACCTTGTTATTAGACCAATAATAAATATCGCTTGTATGTCATGCTATTGTCATGTTAGTACTCTGTTAAGAAAACAAACGCCATGCTATGTAAACAAACAGTACGAAATGAGTGAGCGATAAGCAAAATTCTCAACACCGATGAGACCCAACTGAGAAAACTTTGGTTAGAAATACCTCCAAATGGTGAACGGGTCACAACGAATCACTATCCTAAAAATGACACGATGTTGGGTGCTTTGCTTATCGCTCACTATTTGCGTGCTGTATATAAATACACGCTCGGCTCATACAAAGTTTTTGTGGATAATATAGCATGCATACTATCGTTATACTATACTATTAGTATATTATCGTGGATGTTTTCATAATTTGGTAATTGTTATTTCTAAATTATAACTTATAACAAAAGATATTCGTGCCTTTAAACGGATATGGGCAATTTGAACCTCAACAATGTTGCATACGTATTTATGAGCATGGAAAATATAGATAGCAAAATGCAAGAAATACCGACATAGAGAAACATTGCCGAAGACATGGAACTGTTTTAATGTTTCGCCCAAAAGTGAGACAAACGCTCTTTATTCATATCATTGTAGCAATATCATAAACTGAAAGCTCTTTATTCATACCATGTTAGCAATAGCCTAACGCTGAACGATATTTATTAATACAACGTCAAGCAATAGCCTAGCACTGAACGCTATTTATTCATACCGTGATAAAAAATAGCTTAACGCTGAACGCTCATTACTCATAGCATATGTTATCAATAGCCTAACCCTGAACGCTCTTTATACATACCATGATAACAATAGCCTAATACTGAACACTCTTTACTCATACCATGTTAGCAATAGCCTAACACTGAACGCTATTTATTCATATCACAATAGCCTAACACTGAACGCTATTTATTCATACATTGTTAGCAATAGCCTAAACTGAACGCTATTTATTCATACCATGTTAACAACAGCCTAACAATGAGCGCTATATATTCATACCGTGTTAGTAACAACATAACAATGAACGCTATATATTCATACGTGTACCATGGTAGCAACACCGTAACACTGAATGCTATTTATTCATACCGTGTTAGCAATAGCCTAACACTCAACGCTATTTATCCATACCGTGTTAGCAAGAGCCTAAACTGAGCGCTATTTATTCGTACCATGTTAGCAATATCCTAACACTGAACACTCTTTATTCATACAATGTTAGAAATAGCCTATAATACTGAAAGCTCCTTGTTCACACCATGTTAGCAAAAGCCTAACAATGAACGCTCTTTATTCATACCATGTTAGCAATAACATAACACTAAACGCTCTTTATTCATAGCATGTTAGCAAAATGTCTAACACTGAACGCTCTTTATTATTCAATATGGAAGAAAAGTCGAGACCCGATTTTTCTAAAACTTATGACTTGACACAAACGAGCGTTACTGTTCATCGTGTGGGGCTCCAAAGCACCATGTGGCTTTAAATATATATTACTCGGTCTCGCTCGGTGCGTGGAAATGTTAAAATAATAAGTAAGAATTCAGGCCTTATGCCAATGGGAGGATGTAGCATTCTACTAACATCGCCAAAAGGCTCAAACAGATCAAAGGTACAACTCCACAGAAAACGTCGTCTGAACTACACTTTATTGTAAATATGTACATCTCGATTCGGGATGCAACTAGCGAAAACGATTTTCGCCACCGAAAGTCACTGCATTGAATTAATAAATAAGAATGATGGTGTGTGTTGTCATTTTTTATATAATATTTGTAAACATAACTACTATCAGGATGATTATTTTTCATTTGAGTGTAAGGGAATGTATCACATCATTTTAACACTTTTATGACTGGAGCTGCGCTGGCGCGACATTAAAGACCCTGTGCCAATGCATTCTCTTATATATGCGAGTGGACTATAGGTCGCCTCGCATATATAAGATAATACATTGTCCTAACAATATTTATCATCTTTGATCAGTTTCTCTCACATTCTTTAACCATTTTTATCATTGTTTTTATCTTTTTTTCTTACATTCTTTAACATAATTTTTTTTTTACTTATATTCTTTAACATTTTTATCATGTTCATCATTTATTCTTACATTCATTATCAACTTTTATCATTTTTTCTTACATTCTTTACAATTTTTTTTATCAATTTTTATCATTATTTCTGACATTTTTTACCAATTTGTTATCATTGTTTTTCATTTTTTCTGACATTTTTTAACAATTATAAAAAATAATGTAAAATATGTTAGGCAATTGCATTCTCTTATGTCGACTCGCATATATATAAGAGGATGCATTGGCACAGGGTTTCGCAAAAAATAAGGAAGCTCCCGTCATGAAAAGGTTAAAGTTGTGAACATTTGAGGTGGCTTTCATATGTTACAGCTACCTCTCGGAACTTGAGACTGACATAAATAGTTAAGCGTGCGCGCAAAAACCTAACTGAAAAACAATATCGTGCAGGTGAATAATATTCACATTCACAACAGCTGACATATCATGACTTGGTTCACGACATTTGATATAACTTGAGCAATAATGTGTTGCGCAATGACGCACCATCCGTCATCGAAAGGCTATCCGGCACCCAGTTGGTTTAACTCAGTTATTTTTGGTCGGAAATCATTTAACATTGGCAGTCAGGAGGTGTCGATTATTTTGGGTGTCTCTTTTTTCCAGAATGAAGATGTAATGTCATTTTGAGAATATGAAATATTAAATATCCTCCATCTCTTCCTGCCAACAAACAACAACCGTGAAACCGGTTTAATCAATTCTGCATCGTTATAACCCAGCCCACCACAAAACAAAAATACAAAACAAAAAACACGCGCACACCCACAGACAGAGTTTAGAACATAATTGACTCAAATGTGGACGGTACACCAGATCCAGCAATTTATGGGACCATCTCTTATTATACTCAACAGAATATATGCAACAAATGAATGAATTTGAGCCATGGATTAGTGCAAGCTATACACTCATGGTTGTGGTCTATGAACGATGAAAACACGCTAATTATAATGGAAATGAGTTTATGGCTCAAATTCATTCATTTGTTGCATATATTCTGTTGAATATATCAGGATATGGCCCCACACATGGCTGGATTTAGTGTACAATACCCCTTTAAAGTGCTTTAAAAGTCAGAATCCAATCATAAATAATCTAATGTTATAAACCAGTAATATTTTCGGTCCGAGTTCGTGTAAAAAAATACACCCCATTGATAGAAGCTCCAGTCGACTGGTCTGTGATTCAATGTCGTGAAAATGGGGAGGGGGTATAGGGAGAGAGTAGTTAGCCGTACGGGCGCCCGAATGTTTCATGGGGAGCGATAATTTTTGCCCCTAATTTGTTTTGCATGATATATATTCATGCATGGTTGTAACACAGTTTTTTTTTTGTAGAATGTATATAGACAGCGATATAACAAAATATATTCAAATTAACCATAAATATGTGTAATTCGGGCTGAAATATGATAAATACTGTAATTTGCCACAATTTCCCCCTGAAATACCATTCAATTTGCCCAAAAATTGCCCGAATTTGACCGAAAATATCTCCAATTTTCCCCAGAATTGGCAGCCTTTTTGGCATTCAAAACGTTTGGGCGGCTGCTTCCCTCCCAGTCCCATGACCCGTACGGCTATGCATATACAGACTACCACCTAAAGCACATCTATAGTCTTGTCAGAGATATTCCCTTCCATTATCGTCGACCATCCTAACACATGTCAGGGTTACGTTTGAACATACGTGGGTCATTCAGATAACAAGCGAAAACACCCGAGCGTAAAGGAAAAAAATCATTTTAAATTTAATAAAGAGAACAGCGCCCGAAGTATGTTGACTTGAAGCTTTTAATGCGAAGCAAAGTCGAAGTCAAACAGGACAACAATAATGGTTAAAATAGAGTTAGCTATTAGAGGATCGTTTGATCGCTAAACCGTTTGAGCCTATATGCTGAACGCCTTGCAATAGTAACATCTCTAATTAAATGTAGTCTTTTGTTGGATATGCTAACCCTTTTCCGAGTAAAATAATTACACACAATTTCAAACGATTTGACACAAAGGAGAGAACAAAAAAAGCGAAGTAGATTTTAGAGCATCGGGTCACGTGATGTTCATTTAGTGTAAACCATACTTTTTTTGAACAAAATAAAACAGAATATCACATTGACAATTTATGCATGGACAAACAAACAGTTCAAATGAGTATGGGATAACAGGCTACTTGGTGTTCATTTGTTCACTTGGAGTGTTTCTTCTGTGATGCAATCATCGACTCATCAACATAACTAGCGCGGGGAATCGTTAAAGAAACGCTCTCCGATTGCAAACCACCATCTGTACGTGTTCTATACCTAGATCGGACGCATTAACCCTTCCATGACTGGAGCTTCCTGAAACTTTCCGAAAGCCCTGTGACAATGTAGTCGCTTATATGTGAGTTTCCCATACGATGACTCGCATGTATAATAGAATGCATTGGCCTAACATTATTCACCTCGACCGTGTAAGCCACGCATTCTCTAAAATATGCAAGGCTCCCTATGGGATAATGCACTGGCACATGATATGTAATGCTGCACCAGCGCAGCTCTCGTCATGACGGCGTTTTGATGTTTCAGATAAAAGTAAGTTTCTAACCAATTTTGTCAGACAGCAAACATTTCAAGGATCACTCCTTTTATAATGAACGTCCGTGAATGCTTTCTTTGCCAATGAAAGTGGTGTGTAATAAAAAGCGTTCTCACTTATGAGTTTTGTGATCGTTTTCGACATATTATAAACTTATGTATGACTGTGTTGAATGCGGAATGCTTGTGACATATACGAATGTTGCTCAATTTCAAGTATTTTTCTTGTCACTTTTGCATGTAAAGCGGCCTGTTATCGTGAAAATAAGCACACGCACGGCTTATTTTAATAAGCAAAATAAGCTCATATTGGCATTATTTCACGTGAATATACGCTTTATATAGACCTAAAACGCGGTTTTTCAAAACAATCCAATATGAGACTATTTCCAGACAAAATAAGCCCATGTTTTTTCATCGACACGATTATTTAATCTACCTTTTTCATTCACATTCTTTGTAATATGTTTTCACTGCGGCCCGCGCCATTCAACGGAATAACGGGTATAAGCTCTCTATTGGTTTATTTCAGATTCAAATAAGTCCACTATGAACATATGTGAATATTTACGTCAAATATGAACCTGCTTGCACAATGATATGTTGGGTAATCTGAACACTGTCTTGGGAAAGATTGTTAAAGTTGGTGTGAAATCGGACCGTGACTATTTAAAGATGCTTTCAGGTTTTCAGACCTTCAGTTACAACAACATACAGTCTAATTTAAAGATACGGGCTGCGTTGGCGGTGGGTATGCTGTTAACATATTCACCTCCGTCAAAAACCGCCATAAACAGAAATAATAGTAAAATATAGACAGACCTTGTTCTTATACCAATCATAAATATGGCATAAACAGTATGTTATTGTCAAATGTTTTCCTTTGTTTAGAAAACAAAAGCAAAAAACGTTACAGAACCTGGCTTTTGTTTAGATCCGGATATGGTAAACATAAAGAGCCTTATTTGTTACTGTTTTCCTGATATGGAAATAATAAAGGGCGTTTGTATCATTTGTGTGTGATTAACCAATATAATTGCGCTGTGTTATGTAAACAGAAGCAAAACTGCTGTAACACGAGCATGATCTTGTTTACGTACACCATCGTACGTCTTGACGACAATATACTATTTACGCGCTGATTATGTTTGGCATATGAACGGAACTGTATATATTTTAATATTCCTTCTGTTGATAGCGATTTTAACAAATATGAATATTTCAGCAACGAACGCCGCCCGTGCCTTTAAACGGACATGTCTCATTCGAGCTTCCCAATTGTGCGGCTTTGTGCCTACGTAATCTGGAAGGACGCATAAACAGGTTGACAAATGCACGAAGTACTGATATAACGACTTCGTATGTTCTGAAAAAATACTTACCATGGTAACAGCCTTTTCCAGCTATTGTTAATTGTTCGCCCATGCAGAAGTGAAACAAATGCTCTTTCTTTCTACTATACCAGAAATAGACTATAGCACTGAACACTCTTTTCTGTTTCATGTCGCGCATATGGCTGTTGTTTCGGACTCAAACACCGTGTTCAAGGTTGTTTTTGTATTGCTTCAATGCGACTTTCTGTGACATACTGCCGTGGAAAGGCAGTTCAAGTATTTATCGACCTATGTCGATACCGGGAAACATTCAAAGTGAATATTATTACATGTAGGTGTATTTTGGAGCGTAAACCGCAATGTTCTTTAACATCGTTTTCTGCATTGCTCTGCTGGGAAAGTTTTAAAAACAATATACTATATGTAAACTTGACCTATAAATAACTAAGAATATCATTTTGTTATTAAAAAATTAACAAAATAATTGTTGGTTCCCTCCATAAGTCTAAACTGTATGCAATAATTGTATTGAAAAGGTAATACCCATACAAATAGCATCTGTATTGTAGAACTTGTTGTTCCAAACGTGTTATTTTATACCATATATACTCTGAATAAAACGTGAATTAGTGTCGTGCAAATGGGTCTGGAACCCTGAATACATATTTAAAGATTAGGTATTTCTTCGCGTAAGATCACTAGTGGAGTAGCTTAACACAAAATCGTTCACTTTTGGATTAAAGCATGAAACTTTCATCATTCATGGTTGGTTGGGTATGTGGTCCACATCAACCAGTTAGCTGGTTCCAGGATTTTGGTGACCACTTGTCCTTCAAATTGACCTTGACATTTCGAAAATTGGAGATTTAGGAGTATCTATTTTGTATCAAATATAATGGCTATATTAAAGGATATATAGACACTGGATATTGTCGAAGTGATACCATGGATGTCCGCCTTTGTATCCACATTCAATTTGTCTACGATAATCCAAAATTGCCGCCATAACGGACGTCAAAATTTGACGTTTTTCCTCTAATATCTTTAAAATAAGTTTCTGCTTTTTCCAACTGTTTGAGAATTGTAACTTTATTTTGTATTGGTCATATTAACTGACCATTGGAGCAATGAAATATGCCATTCATGGGCTCCCTGCCACCTCCGATCGCTTAAAAAATCGATTTTACAGAACACGGTATAAAATTTCACCATTGGGATTCTAGTCATATTTCGTCAATAAATGGGAAGAACTGTGCAATCTAAGTGACAAATTAATTTCTTATGAATATTCCAAACTCAATTGTACCCAAATTGTCACTTTGGCTCAAACTGACTGCCAAAATGGAAGCCAAAGTATGGAAATAATATTGCCCCAGCGAGTCATGCAACCGCATACAAGTTGTGGATGATGAAAAATGACTATTCTGTCTTATAGATATTGAATTCTACCATTTCTGATGCACCTTGGCTAATTGTTACTATTTTAGACACTGACATTACCAGAATTATTGGATTATTCTATCACAAACTTGACATCAAAATCGGCAAAAAATCACTTTTCAGGTTAAGACAATTTTCTCAAGTAAAATGGAACTATCTTTGGTATCGAAGGTGTTTATTGTTTTGATCTGTACATACTGATCTGTTTTTGGGCAAAATTACTCAAGATAGTTTGCAAAATGGCAACCAAATTTGGTAAAACAGTTGATTTCTCAAATATATCACGAATATTATTTTCTGATGTTCCGAAAAGATAGCAAATTGTGACTCACTTTGTATTAACCATGTTACTTATGAGGCATGACAAATTAATTATAAAGGATGCAGTATGGAATTTAAACTTCTTTTGGGATTCTGACCATGTTTTTTTTACCGAAATGGACAGAACTTTGAAACTGAACTGAAAGGAGCATTATTATGAGGCTACTCATGCCAATACAATTATGGCTCATTGGCATCGAAATAACTAATGTCAGGAAAACCGTGTCCCCCATTGTGCATATCAACCGCCAAATGGATGTAGAACTATCTGAGATTACCTCTATATCGATTAACATATCACTGAGTTATTGTGTAAAGCGATATCCACACAAATTTACAAATATACAACCCACCCATGACCACACACTCACTCCATAGATACATAAACACCACATAAATGACCATGTAACGACTCGCTTTTTACACATACACCTCACCCATGACCATACAACCACAGTTAGGTATACCCGTACACCACGCACTTGACTATATAGCCACAAGTCACCATGCAGGCACACCAGGTATACTTCTACACCTCATCCACGACCGTATAGTCATATAGTCTATATATAGCTCCACACCACATTCATGATCACACAGTAACTTCTTGTATACACATTCGCCTCACCATTGGCTATACAATTACTCCATATATATATTTGCCACACCCGTGGCCATGTAGTTACTGAAGATATACATATACACCACACCCATAACAATAGAGTCACTCCAATTATACTAGAAGGTGACCCGACTTCGTCCGGGCTTTGACCTTGAATTGTCTATTTTGAAGGCCAATGTCAAGTGGGGTCACGATTTGACCCGTCCAAAACACTGCCCAAACAAAAGTACCCGACAAAAGTACCCGTCGAAATCCATCCGGTTTTACCCGATTTGACCTTGAATTGATCATTTTGAAGGTCAATGTCAGGTCGGGGTCACGATTTGACCCGTCCAAACACCCAGTGGACAAAAGTAACCCTATGTATAAAATTTCGTCGAAATACCATCAAAATTGGCGATTTGACCTTGAATTGACCCGATTTCAAGGTCAAGGTCACGTCGCACGGGCAAATGAATATGCTTATGAGACTCCCCATACGAAAGCACCCCCACATACCAAGTTTCATCGAAATCCCATGATATTCGGGCGTTTGACCTTGAAATGACCCGATTTCAAGGCCAAGGTCACGTCGCACGGGCAAATTAATATGCTTATGAGACTCCCCATACGAAAGTACCCCAACATACCAAGTTTCATCGAAATCCCGTGACATTCGGGTGTTTGACCTTGAAATGACCCGATTCCAAGGTCAAGGTCACGTCGCACGGGCAAATTAATAGGCCCATGTCACTCCCCGGCCGAAAATACCCACACATACCAAGTTTCATCGAAATCGGCTCGGCCGTTTTGGAGTCCATCGATTACAGACAGACACACAGACAGACACACAGATCTTCCAAAATATATAATAGATACCCCGCCCACACGACCATTCATACACTCGAGGCTTGCATATACACCTCACTCATGACAATTCAGCCACTCGCTGTATACTCACAACCACATTCGTGGTCATATAGTCAACCAATGTTTACCAATTCACATTACCATTGGCTATATGGTTACTCCATATACACATATTGGCCACACCAATGGTCAAATAGCCACTAAAGATATACACCCCGCCATGCCTATAAAGTCACTCCAGGAATACATATACACCTCACCAGTGGCTATGCAGCTTTCAAGACATACCAGTACCCTGCACATCACCTCACCATTGGCCATACGGTCACTCCCTTTATACCTATTGACCACACCATGACCATATAGCCACTCAAGATATGCATATACACCCCACTCATGACCATAGAGTCACTCCAGTTGTACGTATACACCTCACTAATTGCCATACAACCCCTCAAGACATACCAGTACCATGTACACCACCTCACCATTGGCCATATGGTATCGCCCTCATACCTATTTGCAACAAACATGGTATATAGTCACTCAAGATATACACATACACCCCCACATGGCCATAGAGTAATTACATGTATACATATACACCTCATCATTGGATGGATACACCAACACCGCATGGCCATTTGTATACTCCAGACTTGCATATACACCTCACATATGACAATTCAGCCATTCGCTGAATACTCAGACATCCGATCCATGATGATACAGCGACTCCCTGTATCCATATATACCCCATATTGACAATACACCAACATCAAAGATGCACATACACACCATATACAACTATGAGCCACATAAATTGGTCCCGTTCAGCTCAGTTTCGAAGTTCTGCACGCCCGTTTCCGTTCAGAAACATGGCCAGAATCTCAAAATAAGATTTTTGGCAAAATTCCATACTGCACCATTTAAAATGAATTTGTCATGCCTCATAAGGTACTGGGACAACCAGAATAGAACTTGTAGTTTTCACTTGATTAAGTAACATGTTTAATAACTAAGTAGGTAATAATTTGCTACCTTTTCGGAACAGCAAAGAATAATGTTTGGGATATATGTGAAAAATCAACTTGGAAGGTGCATCAGAAATGTTAGTAATCAATCTATATAAAACAGAATAGTCAATTTTTTTCAGCAACCACAACTTGTATGTGGTTGCATGGCACGCAGCATGCGGCAATATTTACCAATTTCCACATTTTGGCCGCCATTTTTGCAGCCATTTTGAGTCAAAGTGACAAAGATATTAGATTAAAACAAATCAAATTTTCCACTTCCGGCTGACATTTTGGCGGCCATTTGTGCAGTATAATGAGTTGAAATATGCATAAGATATGGAATGCTTCACTAAAATTGCACAGTTCTGCCCATTTCTTGATGAAATATGACTAGAAATCCCAATGGTGATTTTTGGTAAAATTTTATAGCGCTTTCTGTAAATCGAATTTTTGAGGGATCAGAAGGGTTTCTGACTCCATGAATGGCATAACTCATTGCTCCAATGGTCAGTTAACATGTACAATACAACACAATTCTCAACCAGCACCAAACAACATAAACTGATCTTAAAGATATGAGAGAAAAAAATCAAATCTCCACTTCCAGCTGCCATTTTGGTGGCAGTTTATCTTATCTGCACAAAAATGTATACATTTGTATAGGTATGACAAGATTGTCTCACTATAATTTGCATCAAACTGACTTAGTGACCCGTCTGAAAAAAAATAATTTTGGGCGCCATCTTGAATTTAACGGGTTCCACTTAACCGAAAGCTGGAACCAGCTGGATTATGATCAGGGATACAGTGGACAAATATATGTGTGAAGTTTGGTGCTTTAATCCGGAAGTGAACGATTCTTCTGTCATTGTTCTAAGCGACTCAACTACACATGCATAATACATATTCCTTTGAACGATATTGGGTTAAATGTATAGCTGACAGTATTAACACGAGTTCCTCTGCCAAGGATAGCAATACTGTGACTATTCGGTTGATTACATCAATGCAGGCCATGGATATGTACATATATGAAACCAATATTATATCATTAAAAAACATTACATATTTCCGCATCTCTCACTAGTTACTTATCACTTGACATCGCGCCAACAAAATGACAGCGCGTCTTTACATTGATTCATGTGGATTAATACTATTTATAAATGCATATCATGACACCAACACCAGGCAAGGCAAAAATAATTGCTTTGTTCATTACAGTTAAATTCTTATCGTTGCACTAACGAAATAGACACACAAACAAGATGCAAATGGTGGGACTATGTTTCCGTCGCCAGCCCCAGATCGCGCAACAGCGGCAACACTGTCGTTGTATGCGACTGTGATGCGTCTCAGTCAACGCTGTAAGTGTATGCATTGTGCAGATTCGTTTAAGGATTTTGATTTGTTAAAAAGGCATAAAGCTCTATTGTTTTCATGTGATGTACAATATCTTCAACTCGTTATATTGGGATATAAGATTTTATGAAACTAGCTTGATAAATTGATTCACAACGAGTCGTAAAACTCGTTTCATAAAATCTTGTATCCCAACATAACTCGTTGGAGATCATCAATATATACAATGGGGTCAGTTACATGACATCATCCGCCGTCGCATTCGTCGTCATCGTCATAATCACCATAATCATCATCATCAGCATCATCATCATCATCATCATCATCATTATCATCAGCATCAGCATCATCATCATCAGCATCATCATCATCATCATCATCATCATTATTATCATCATCATCAACAGCAGCATCATCATCATCAGCATCATCATCATCATCATCATCATCATCAGCATCAGCATCACTATCTTCACCACTGGGCGTGTTATTGAATTCCATTTATGTATAATTACAACTGCTTTCGTTTTCGTCGAAATGCGGGCATTTGATTGGTCGAGAGGCTACCGCGTGACATGCGTCTATCGGTGCATAGACTTTGCAGTAGACGAGTCACATCGCGTAGTGACACTTTAATAAAATTGGACGAGTCTATAACCGTCGCCCCACACGACGTCCCCGGATGGCGCGAAAGCGCGGAAACGAGAATTCCATTAGAATTTCAGTGAAAAAAACAACTCGAAAACTCAATGCTTGAAACATTTGAACAAGTAGTTGATGTCTATATTGCTTGTTTCTGCCTCCTACGGACACTGTACTATACTTATGTCTGTTCATTTCAGCTGTATTCATGTTTTTGTAACCCTCGACTGAACACTAAAAGTTTGTGCCGCGTTTTTCATTTGTCCAATTTTCGAAAAAGCGTCTATGACAACGTGTATAGTTACTGCTGTGAACACAACTTATCATGAATCAGGCTGATCAACATGGCAAATTTTATTGGAAATAAATAAAATGTGTTACCCGATTACAACCCTTTTAACACTTTTCAGCTTCATAACAATGATGATGACATTAATTTTGCCACGAGTACATTAGATATGATCAGGGCATTTGTTTACAAATTACATCGGTCATCGGGCTGGAGTCTGGACTGGTCGGGAGTTAATAATTATACCGGAGATCGCGGATTCGACTCTGTGTGTGTTGATAATTATTGGGTTGTTAATGAGTCATTTTAAACGTAAATCGTAGCCAAACAAGTAATTCTTTTTATCATGAATAGTTCATTGCTGAAAATTGAAGTTGAAGTGTAAATATTTATTTTCTGAAAGTTTGCTTGGCGAAGTTGCTCGTTGACAATTTCGGCCACTTTATTTTCGGCCCATCAACCAAATTCCGAGATCGTCCAACGGAAAATCATGTTTTGGCAATTAATTTTCTGAGATGGATTAACAGTAGACAGTTGAAAATAAAGTGTTAAAGTTGTAATTATAAGCCATCAACGTCGTTTTTCGGTTGATCTATGAGCGTATAGACCGATCAGTAGACGAATAGCATACTTAGTATAATCCGCTTCGCGGAATTATACAGTATGTTATTCGTCTACTGATCGGTCTATACGCTCATAGATCAACCGAAAAACGACGTTGATGGCATATATTCATGCACTATTATAGCAACCACCAAGGTAAATGACGTCATATAACTTTTTCTATATCCATCAGTGATTTTTCAAGATCGCGGGTATAGATTTTGGAGAAAATGTCACGTGACTTCCGGTTAGCAACCGTGTAGATATTGCAAAAAAACGCGGAACTGGAAATGAAGCATCGCGATAAAAATGAAAGTAACTACTTCACAACTTACGAAGAATTCACATGTGATTTAAGTCTATTAATTTCATTTAGACCAATTTCGTTGGTCAGTTTAATGAAAACGGAAAATTAAGAAATCATGACGATAATTCAGACACAATTTTACAATCCACGACACGTTTTGTCAATTTGGAATGTCGTCTCTGTCGTGACCAAGTTGCATGATGTTACATAAATTATTCTTAGCGTTATGTCGCCGAAAAAAGGTAAATTTGAGGCACATCATGTGTGGTTGCTCCACCATGTATCACGTACGATTCATATTATTTTGTTTGAATTTATTTACGTTCGGTTATGCTATCAGGATGAGAAATAAATATGTTTACACAAAACGTTTGGTCATTTCAAATACGTACTGCTTTATTTGGATTTTAGCGTCATATTATGCGTTTGTCATGAGTCAGAAGATGCATATGATTGCCAGACGTTCTCGTATATCGATAGCGATGGAGCATGCTTACCAGCGCATATGCAATTGGTACTAACAGTGACTGGCGTTTGAAGTTAGACGTTCTCGATCTAAAACTGTATTATTTGTTGACAACCTCCGCGTATCACCGAATTTGAATTGTTTCGACATTGTTCGGGAACGTTCGGATAAAACACGAATTATATATATATCATGCCGATCCACACTCTTACGGTGTCCTTGGTTTTGTACACAACAAGGGGAGTGTAAGAGTGTGGCTATAGCCTTCTCACCGTTCCGTGGTATTTATCCGCTACACGTATACACAATGATACATCGTAAATACAACAAGGTGTGGAATCCACATAGGACCAACCTGTGTAGACCAATCTTGTTGTTTTTGAGACGAAGGTTAATTACTTGATTGCTAACGTCGTTTCAGCCGCCAGGCCATCGCATAACTGAGAAATAAAATAGTCAAAACTGTTGTAGCGAGCAAATAAATGCATTAAAGACATATTATGGACTTGTTCGGATGGATGCGCGGAATATATAAGTTAGTACTCAGGCGCTATGCCAATATGGGGAATGTAGCATTTTACTAACATCGCCTCGGAACAGCGCCAAATTGTAAATATTTACAGCTCGATCCGGGACGCAACTATCGGCGAAAATCTAACACAAATAATTTCTCCATCGAGAGCCATTGTATTTAATCTATCTATCTATACTATATATTTTGAGACTTCGTATATGTGTGTGTGTGTGTGTGTACTTCATAGAATCCAAAACGCGTGTACAGATTGAGATCAAATTTCGTATGTAAGTGTAAAATCCAACCGACACCGCCGTAATCGTGTTTTCGAGAAGCTCTGAGCACCCTTTATCCACTCCCAAATCACCGCAAAGGCACGGCGGGGGTTAAGGCAATAACGCTCGTTATCTATACCTTATACGGAGGTTTTAACAATTAACGCTCTCTATTGCAATGGACGTGGCTAAACGATACCCCATGCGTCCGATGCGGATTCCAATGGACGTGGCTAAACGACTGACCCCATGCGTCCGAAATACGGATGCGGACGAAATGCAACTAAAAAGGCAGAATTGATCTAAGAGCTCGAAATATTATGCAGAGGGATTTCAAGACGGGATTAATTGACTGTCCGCTCTGAAGTTTAGGACGGGGAGGACGGGTACCATGAATTAAGTTAACTCATTGAAAAACAAAGAATGCGTTATCTCGCAAACGGGTGGAGCTTGAACTTGAAATTTGCTATGTGAATGTATCTTGCCCCGGATACAAATTTTATCGGGTCGCCGAGTCCGTGCGACGCCAGCTTCGCGCATGCGCAGACGAGATCTCGGAAACCGGTGGAGCTATCGACTTGAAATTTGGTATGTGAATGTATCTTGCCCCGGGTACGAATTTTATCGGGTCGCCGAGCCCGTGCGACGCAAGCTTCGCGCATGCGCAGACCAGATCTCGGAAACGGGTGGAGCTATCGACTTGAAATTTGGTTAAATTAAAAAAATGTCATGTTTCTGAAACAAAGCCATGAGACGAATGCCGCCAGTGGCGGGCTAACCTGCTAGTACTATATATTTTGAGACTTCCGTATATATATATATATATGTACTTTATAGAATCGAAAACGGCTGGCTCGATTGAGTTCAAACTTCCCATCTAATGGTAAAAACCAACGAACACCGTAGTTGTCGCGTTTTGGAGAAGCTCTGAGCACCCTTTATCCACTCCCAAATCACCGCAAAGGCACGGCGTGGGTTAATCAAGTGATTATTTAATGAGAGTTTGTTTTTGACGCATCGTATAAAGAGCGTCTGTTTACCATTCAACGTTATTAACATCTGCAGAGAGCCATACGGGAACATTTAGTGCTTTCCTATGCGGGGAGATTTATTGGATGCCATAGTACTCTTACAACATCATTGTTATAGTATGTATGACACTTAGGTCAGGGCTTAGGGGGGTAGTTATAGGCATAATGCTTCTCAGAAATCCCGGTTACAAACCAACACTCACAATTTCGTATTTACGCAAACGTATACGGGAATCTTTCCTATTTTTAGAACGCAACACATGACACCAAACAAAATTACGTCGCGTTGGTGATGGCGTTTACGACGGGATTAATTGACTGCCCGCTCTTTGTGAGGATGGGGTTCACGGCGGGTTTAACTTTGCGGGGACTATTGACCATCTCGTAAGGGTGGACAACCTCTGTCAGGGGCTGCTCAATGGCCACGTGCAGGTTAAATAAAATCATACCTCTTCTGGGTCTGGGCGTGTATAGACATGAGGGGTCTGGGCGTGTATAGACATGAGCGTGTTGTGTTCCTAAGAACGCGGAGCGTGTTGTGTTCCTATGAACGCGGATCGGGTAAGTTTTTCCGCCCTAGGTGAGCTCAAACTTCGTATATAAGTGTAAAAACACACGGGGATCGTCGACGTCGCATTGTGTGAAACATTCTTATGTCTGTCGTTCCTAGGAACGGGGGAATTTTTCATCGGGTCAGTCTTAACCTTCAAACTGGTACCCACAAATTATATATTGTGACCCCGACAGGGTAAAATATTGAAAAACCCAATATTAACTCATTGAAAAACACAAACAAAACATAAAACATTGTCATGTTTCTGACCAAGCACGCCAATTCCAAAAAACATAAATTAAATTTAAAAAACATTAAATTAAAATATTAAAAATATATAAATAAAAACAAAATAATTCAAAATGTTTCGGACAAACGCCGCCGGTGGCGGGCTAACCTGCTAGTATCTCATATATATTTTGAAGACGTCTGTTTGTCTGTCTGTATGTCTGTCTGTATGTCATTTATACAAATCTATGATTCTCGACCGATCGGGACGAAACTTGCCTCGTGTGTGTAGTTTGACCAGGCGGTGGACGTTGTCGTATTGGCGAGCCCGTGCGGCGCCCGCTTCGCACATGCGCAGACGAGATCTCGGAAACGGGTGGAGCTATCGACTTGAAATTTGGTATGTGAATGTATCTTGCCCCGGATACGAATTTTATCGGGTCGCCGAGCCCGTGCGACGCCAGCTTCGCGCAGACGAGATCTCGGAAACGGGTGGCGCTATCGACTTGAAATTTGGTATGTGAATGTATCTTGCCCCGGATACGAATTTTATCGGGTCGCCGAGCCCGTGCGACGCCAGCTTCGCGCAGACGAGATCTCGGAAACGGGTGGAGCTATCGACTTGAAATTTGGTATGTGAATGTATCTTGCCCCGGATACGAATTTTATCGGGTCGCCGAGCCCGTGCGACGCCAGCTTCGCGCATGCGCAAACCAGATCTCGGAAACGGGTAGAGCTATCGACTTGAAATTTGGTTTTTGAATAGCCCGGACAACGTCGGGCTGGTATAGAGCTATCGACTTGAAATTTGGTTTTTGAATAGCCCGGACAACGTCGGGCTCATCGGCTAGTACTATATATTTTTGAGACTTCCGTGTATATATATATATATATATATATAGCTATATATATATATATATATATGTACTTCATAGAATCGAAAACGCGTGTACGGATTGAGCTCAAATTTCGTACGTAAGTGTGAAATCCCACGACACCGCCGTGGTCGCCTTTTGGAGAAGCTCAGAGCACCATTTCTCCACTCTCAGTCACAAAAAAACGGCACTTCGGTGGTTAAGACATTAACGATCTTTATATTGACCTTATACGGAGGTGTTAACAATCAACGCTCTTTATTGCAATGGACGTGGCTAAACGACTGACCCCATGTGTCCGAAATATGGATGCGGATTCCAATGGACGTGGCTAAACGACTGACCACATGCGTCCGAAATACGGATGCGGACGAAATGCAATTATCTCGACTAAGAAGGCAGAATTGATCTAAGAGCTCGAAATATTATGCAGAGGGATTTCACGACGGGATTAATTGACTGTCTGAAGTTTAGGACGGGGAGGACGGGTAGCATGAATTAACTCATTGAAAAACAAAGAATGCGTTATCTCGGAAACGGGTGGAGCTATCGACTTGAAATTTGGTATGTGAATATATCTTGCCCCGGGTACGAATTTTATCGGGTCGCCGAGCCCGTGCGACGCAAGCTTCGCGTATGCGCGGACAGATCTCAGAAACGGGTGGAGCTATCGACTTGAAATTTGGTTAAATTTAAAAAATGTCATGTTTCTGAAACAAAGCCATGAGACGAATGCCGCCAGTGGCGGGCTAACCTGCTAGTTAATATATAAGAATGACAATGTGTAATGTCAATTTGGATTGATATTAGTAACAAATAACTACTTTGAGCAAGATTATTCTCAATTTCTATTTGATCACCCAACCGGAGTGTTTCACATCACTTAAAGGGCAGACAGCGGATAAGACTAACACAATGAGCATGTAAAAATAAAAGGTCCAAGAGGAATGGAGAAAGGAATATACAGCTAGTGTCGTCGCTAAACTGTTTATGACCGTTCGGGTGGATTTGAGTATCTATTGGACGAGGCTCTGCCGAGTCCGATAGATGCCAAACCCCCCGAACGGACATAAACAGTTTAAGTGACAACATAACTTGCTTTTTGTTGGGAATATTTGTCATTTTCCTAAGTTTAGATTTGCTACTTCGATGGCACCCTTACATTTATGAGGTCAAGCAAACTAATTAGTATTCATGACGTGGGGAAACCGGAGTGCAGCTTTGCGTGGAATAGCTCGTTGGTTTTGTTTATAGTTATTCTAGACTGCCATTGTTCTAATGGTTTATATATGTTTTAGAGCGAAAACACATATCTGTTTATGCATTTTTATATCAATTGCGGTGAATTATGGACGGTAAAAACGTTCCAAATCACAATGATGTCATTTTGGCAGGTTGAGGTCCCTAGTTACCTGCGAAATTTGCGTATAACATTACGTCATGAAAGTAGTACTAACCTAAATAAAGTTACGTTGACCTAATAAAGCTACCAACCTAACGTTTATTAGGCAGGCTTCATTTAGGCAATAGAGGCAGTGAGAGGTGGATCAATATTTTTATAAAAGCCAAGTGTTTATCTGTGTGTTTACCTGTCACGATTTTGGCACGTTAAAAATATACATCCCCCATGTTCTACTGCGCCCAAATTTAGACCATGTCCGGATGTACATCTTAGAATTACCAATCGGTACAAGAAAACTCAAGATTTAGGGCGTTTGCCAAAGGTTATTAATGGTTATCAAAGGTTATCAAAGCGATATTTATACTGATATAACGCGTTATTTTATCTAAAGACGAATGTGTTTTCAGCGGCGTCCGTCATAAATTCCGCACAAACTCTGCGCACCGTTTGCCGGTTTCATTTATATCATTATCAGCGGTGCAGATTTGACGACAATTTTCATGCATGTCATATTTGCCACCCGTAATTTAGTTTTTACCTCAGACGAATTGAATGGGCACATAGTGAGCAAAACAATAGCGTTCCTTATCAGTTTAGAATATATGTAGGAACATTGGTACACATTGATCACATGACCAGGGGAATTTCTTGGGATAAGTCCTTCGACGTCAGATGACGTAAAGGGGGACTGATAAATTGCATGATTAATAAAGAACGTTTATTGTCAACTCAGAAAATATGTGGTACACAGATGTAACAAGACGGGAAGTCGGTAGCTGAGAGGTAGCGTACTGGTCTCTTGGTGTTAGCGGACCGGCGATCGAAACCCGGTCATGGTATTCTGACAAAAATCAGAACTCGGTCGGATACCAAGTTTGTAAGGGTGAAAAGTCTCATTTTAAATAAGTGAATACAGATCAGAATGCAAAAATGCCGACTCCCCCCAGTACAGCATTTGTCCAGTATGTTGTTGTGGGTGCAGTACCCTGTCCGATCAGGCGCGGACAGTATTGACTGACTCGTGTACATGCCTCGGTATGTGCACGTTAAAAGAACGCTACAGATGTAGTAGCTAGATGGACCTCCGCATAATCTCCAGTAAATTGAAGGCATCGGAGTAACATGTAGATGTGGACACGAGAAATGTCACAATCCCTAGGTGACTTAAAGTCACTTATAATTCTTCACACGATGTTCCTGTAATATAATTCGAATCACCAAGGATTCACGTCGAAATATAGGTAATAACACAACCTGACGTGAGTCTTTACCAATGCATCAAATAGGGGGAGGGGTCGGTTCCACACCGGGGTATCAGTATACGAAAATCGCCGGCGATGGAGTCAATTAAGTTACTGCATAGGTAGCTACACACTAAATTCAAAGTTATTATACCTGGTGGTTATAGCTAAAAATTCAAATACCTTGGGTAGTTAGATTAACTACTATTGGGGGCTATTTTAACTATCCAACAGGAGGCTAATATTTAACTACTTTGGGTAGAAGGATGAATACGAACTACCCAGTAGTACATTTTACTACCTGCGGGTGGTTGGAAATTTTGCAACCTATGGGTAGTTAATCTGACAACTACCCTGGGGGGAGCAATCTACCTCGTGTGGTTATTTTAGCTATTTTAATTGGTATTATACAAAGTTGTCCGACCTAACCACTCAAAGTGGCCATTTTATCAACCTTTTTTTGATAATCTTGCCTCTACAGATAGTATTGACATGTGGACCAATAAAAATGGAGTAACAATTGAAATATTTATTTTAAAAATCAAAAAATATATACATAGTCCAGAGCATCTATGGTTTTAGCTTGAACTAATTGCAACACAACGTTTCTTACACAATAAGAGAATTGAAGGTATTCTATGGTTCAGAAATGTTCTCACTAGATTTTGCAAAAAAAAAAAAAGAAGATAACTTTATGCATCAATGTATGTTTTATTGCATGTAATTTGTCTATAATTCAGACTGAGCTGGCGTTATGAAATGACATATTTGAGGTAATTTAACTCAATAAATTGATAGCCATATCACAGTATGGAGGTATTTACAAAACATTGACGATGAAAATAGGGCTCAATGAACGAAACGCGGTCGAAAGGAACACTTATTATGAGAATATGTGAAAAACCAACACAGGTTTGTGTCACCGCGGTCGAATATAACAATCACACGTACAAGTTGCGTGATCAGTTGCGACTAGCCAATCAAAAACTCTGAATTTCCGACGCGATTTTATCACTCGATGATCACCAGTTTTGAGTGACAGGTGTCTCTTTCAACTTAACTGGTCTTTTCCGTCGGAAATAGTCTCCATGTTATACGCTCGTTATGCTTCTAACATCTACTTTTTGGTGGTCTACTGTGAAATGACGGATTAAATTATTAAAAATAATTCTTTTTTCGATTAAGGTTATGAGATATAACCGAAAAGTTTGAAGATACATTTTCTATAATTATAGAGTTATAGATTTATCTTCAAAATTTTCGGTTATAACTGCATAACTTATCGGAACAAGAGTTTTTTCTTAAATATAAAAACAGAATATCGTTTGCGACACATTTTATCGTTAAACAACCGATAGGGGTAATGTCGCTGGATCGATACTCGACCTTCACCACAGAATTGGCAGTCACGTTATATTCAGCAAATTAACGGATCTCTTTCGGTTGGTTTTTAAAAACCAACAAAGATATATATAAGTCAAATTGCACATTTGGGGTGGGTGTAGTCGATTTGAGATTATAGATGCACGCCCTACCAGTATACCGGCTCTTGCGACATTACCCCTCTACCGAAACAAGAAAAGTACGGCAGTGACGTCACAAACTATAAAGGGAGATAATAGTTCTTCCAAAATGGCGGCGTAAAGTTAGAGGCGTAATAAGTGTATCGCCCACACTGAAAAAACAAACTTAGTCAAAAGTAACTAAGTTACCTTAGTCAGAACCCCCGTCTCAAAACTAACTAACTTAGCTTAGTCAGAAATGACTAAGGTTGCCCTTAGTCATTTCTGACTAAGGCCTTAGTCAGAAATGGCTAAGGCCTTAGTCAGAAATAAATAAGCCCTTAGTCAGAAATGACTAAGGCCTTAGTCGGAAATGACTAAGGCCTTAGTCAGAAATGACTAAGGCTTGACTAAGTCATCACTATCCAGATAGTACATTTAATTGGGCCTAATTATTGGGGGTATCATAGCCCTGCAGCCTCAGCTGAACATCGCAACTGCAGATTAAAATAACTGAAAATAATGACTTACAGGTATCAACATAAATTTTATTAACTATTGAAACAATTAGACAATATAAACAATGTTTTATCTTGAAAGAAAATTATTCATCACAGAATACTAGTATGCATTGAATATACATTCAATATCTGACCAGTCGATAATTGTTTCAAATTGAAACAAAAATTTATGCTTACATTAAAATGATAACGAACGACCAACATAGAAGATTAAATCGGAGGAAATGAAGAGTTTTTTTAGAAGAAAAATTATATGATAAATATCTTCACCACTATGTGTGGAACTGAGCGCTTGTATCAAGCCACGGTGGGGTTTCCGACACACATCGTGACTTGCCTTCAGGCTCGTCACAATAATTTCAGGAACACCGCCTTGGCTTGATACAAGCGTGCATATCCACACAGGCATAGCACTTGGTGAATACCTCTATTTAACAAATGAATGTGTTTTCAGAAATGCATGCAATTATGAACACTTTGTTGCGGTCACATTTTGAGTGAATCGCGGAAACAAACCTCGCAACATTTGATTTAAATGTCACAATTTTGAGCGCAAAGTGTCACCATATTAAGCGCAAAATATTGCAATAATATCACAAGCGACATGCTTATACAGGCCTGGCAATATGGCGCGAGCGATTTTATCGCTCGCGCGTCGCCCGCGCAATTTCAATTTGGCGTGGGCGATATATCGCTCGCGCGACATTCATTACCCAACATACTTTTGCAGTCGTAATTTTGATGAGTTATCTGTTTGAAAACATATAAGGCAACGCGACATCGCATCTTTGAAGCAGGAGACACATGCTATGTTAACAGTTGGCTGCCACCGGGTGAAGGGAATTGCACAATGCGTTCCGACCATACATCCTGCCCGGCCTGCGGCCGGAAACTACACAACAACAACGGTATATCTAATTAGGTCAAACCATGCTACACACCCGTCACCAGTGACAGACTGACGATTACATGACCTAACTGTGAACGTGCAGTGCTATACCCACAAATCATACCTTACCTACAAGTTAGTTTGATGAGCGCTGTTGACAGCGGTGGGTGGGGCTACGAAGGAATCCGCCAATCGCGCAACAGTGCTCGCTGACATGTAAACAAATGAGGTGAATATGAAGTGACGAAAACAAAGAATAAATATCGCGATATCGTGCTATTAATTACATGAAATGAGTGATTTATACATAGCACGGATGGGTTATGAGATGATACAAACATAGAAGTGATTTAATTTATGATATGTACGGAATAATGTATGTTTTGACGCGATAGAAGTGGACGAAATTTCACAAATGTACGGAAGCCGCGAATGTACCGATGGATTATATAGATAAAAGTATGGAACAAATAAATGCATGATATAATGATTGATTCTGGTTAGGTAACTTGGTCACTCAGGCATAAAGGAACAAACACAAACATATCATGTACATGTATGTACAATATATGCATGGCATAATGATTGATTCTGGTTAACTTACAATAATATCTTACCATGATGTCACCTCATACATCATGTGTTATACAGTATAACAGCATGTAATATATGATATAGCTATATAATGATTGATTGATCTGGTTAACCATTAGGTCACTTGGATCAGGCATAAAGGAACAAACACAACAATACCATATATGCAAGACATAGTATAACATTTATAAAAGTACTTTATTAAACATTAATAAGTTATACAACATTCATTGATAATTTCACAATTAATATATGATTATAAATTAATTAAATTTAAATATTATCACTTTACCACATAATAAGTTATATGCAATATGACATATGTCAGTTTACTTGTATTTCATATGTTACAACATAAATACCCCATAAAACAGAAATTGCCCCTGCAAAATATTTTAGCCCCTGCAAAGTAGTTTGGCGAGGGCGATTTTTAGCCCCTGCACTGCTTATAAGTGTTTCCACTTGCCAAAATAGCATGCTTAATACACCACTTCTTTTGACTGGTACTGTACTACTGTATATATCAACAACAGCTACCGGCATTTGGGATTGGTCCCTTCAGGACAACAGCAGATCCAATAAACATGTAACTGTGCGCAATGACTTGGCGACAATTTTCCATGAAATATCAGTGAATCAGCCGAAGATAGTTTGATAAGAACATCCAACCAATAACAGTGTACTCCTGGTAAATTGTCGTGATGCCGGTAACTTGACGATAACATGGCGAATAATGACAATGTCTCATATCCACACATTTCAATGAACAATGATGAACACAGATGAATCGGTCGGGGTCATTGTAAAGTTGGAATTGTAGATACATGTATGTGATCATCCATCACTACACGGCATCAGTTTCATTGTTTTTTTGTGTTTTGTTGACGTTGGAGCTATGTGAATTACACTGGTGCGCACGCCGCATATCCTCTCTTGTAATTGTACATGCATGTCAATGTGCTCGGAAAGAATCAGATTCTGAACAAGTACCGTACTGTCAACTGCATTTTCACCATTCTAATATTAATAGCTGCTCGTTGAGTCGTTGTTATTATTGTCACTTGACATCGAAGCTTCAGCCTTGTGTTCATCTGAATGAAGTCAGACCTTTGATTCGATTGAATAGATCATGTCATGATTCATCGATTAATTGGCATGCATCACTGCTCTCGATGAATTTAGTGGAAATTGTCGATGATTAATAAGCCTTTTTTCGCAGAATTTAAACTTGTGCGGTTATCAAAGGAGTTCACCGAAATCAGACCGTCTTTAACAACTGTCCGCAATCGAACAGGTAACAGTCTCGATCACCAAACCAAGCCGGAATGAACTTCAACTTGGGGTAGTCGTCCACAATGCCACAGCGAAAAACGTTCACCGCACGTTATGTACTGACTACTGTGCAGTATTGTGTACGGTACATGTAACCTTGAAGGAGTCATCAGGCACAAATATAATGTTGGCAGCACATATTTCAGGCGCCGTTCTTTCACATGTAGAATAAAGATTCAAGCTATTATTGACAAATTGTCCACCAAGTTGTTGAAAGCAGCTGAATAATAAATTAGTTCAACAATACACGATTAACGGTTTCGCAGATTATTTTCCTAACTTCTCTTTTATCCTGGTTTTATCCGCTCTCCAAATACGCCATGGTTGTTATTTATGTAATATGTCGTCTCTTTTAGTTCTTTCGACGCCAATATCACGTCTAAATCACTCTGATTTTAGTGATTTTTCCGAATTAAAAATGTCAGCAAACCATAATGGTTGGCGATTATCGCAATACGATAGGGGAACACTTTTACGTTCGTACTCATATTTCACCAATTTTTGTACCTGGGTTGCCTGTCCTGAGTTTCACGTCAAAATGGCCAATTTGATTCTATTTGTCGTTGTATACATATTTATCACCCCATTTATTATTCATTTTCATAAAAATAAAATAAAAGAAGCTGAAGATGACATGTTTAAAATGTTTGAAGGCTTTGAAGCATGAATTTGGCGATAAGTAGTTTTCAGAGTACGTTATACTTGCGATAGTTACGTTACGCACACAACGTTCCCCTATCGTATTGCGTGACAATAATTTGCGTTAAATTTACGTACTCGTCCATAGACGTACCGACCCGATTAACACAGGATGGATGCGATATTATATACATATTAAATGTCAGCAGAGTAAGATTCAGTCATACTGTATGGAGTCATTGCCGCATATAATATGTCGCCGATAAGTATACTATTGAGTTTTGACGGCATGACTGAATCAAGAAAATATTAACCTTAGTAACTAAGGTGTGACTAAGGTCACACTTAGTTACTTTTGGCTACGTTAGTCAAAAATAACTAAGTTACGGGTTGACTAAGGCTATGACTAAGTTTTTTTTTTCAGTGCATCTCGACCGGAAGCGCTGACATTTTTATGACGTATTTGTCCCCGCAAGCTTTCCAGATGCAATTTTTAAATAACCACCAAATTATTGTCAACATGCATGGACCATTGCTCTCACAGGGACAAATAAGATCTTTCGGAAACTCAGGCATCGCGCGCATCGAAGAAGATAGCGACGCTGGAAAAGCCTGCTGGGAGAAATACGTCATATTAAAATAGCGGCGCTTCCGGTCGAGACGGGAGATACTATTATTGCTTGCGCGGATTAGTTTGAGGAATCAGGGAGCTAAATGTGTTCTAGAGTCGGGGAGCGAGTACACCGTGGAATGCTAAAGGTGAAGGTAACTGAAGAATGACCTTCACCTGATACATGCGACACGTTATTAAAGGATGACATCGCGTTTATTTGATTCGTACATAATATCTGAATAACTTAAACTGGCGAATGAATGGGGGAATGGATATTTGTGAGCGGGAAATTTATTTAACTAGCTGCTGTAGTTCTGGGTTTTTCCAGATCAAATTTGGCTGTGGGATAGCCCTGTCGTACACTTGAGGATTTATTTTAAAAAGTAAACACATGACCTATGATTTTTCTTGCATTTTCGTGATCAACTGGTGTCAATCTAGCTGGGTATACATCACTGGTATGGCCTGCAGGCTTCAATTCAGTGAATTTGGCTGAAACGTTAACACTGTCGCCTATGGGAAACCATTTAGTTCCGTGATTCCTTGAGACGCCATACATGTATCTCAGATCTTGTGTGGAGATTTGCGCTGAAACTTTACACACTATATACCAGAGAACAGCCTGCGTAATGCACATACCCTTGCGTTATGTGAGAGTTTCCTATCCATTTATATTTTGATTTCACACGCGGTGGTGGACTATACGAATCGATGTATGTGCATGTTAGATGATATATATATATGCATATGTGGTTCAAGTAGGAACCCTTTTCTTTGTGGTCGAAGAAAATAACTTGCACTGCACCGAAGGAGCCCAAAACGAAGTAAAGAGACGCATGCTATGCATATTGCAGCAATTAAATAATTGATCCAAGTGATAATTACCACGCGGGAGCTTGTTGTCTGAAAATAGTTATTGTTTTTTTGTACGCACAAATAGTTCAGCCATGGGTTAACATGGATTAATTGATTGTTTCCAATTATCAATCCAAGAGTTATTCTACTTTGTTTGTCCGGGTACCTTAACTATATAAACACTAGGTGGCGTGTCACGCGGGGATATGCACTGAGCGACAGTCCGGCTCTGACTTGGAATGCTCAGTTGTTTTGTCAAACTAAACGTTAGTTTAGTCACGCGCTTCGACCATCTTTCTGAAGGATTTAGAAAAAAGTCCCATGCTCGGGTCTGACATCTATACAAATTCATGTATTTACATTGGAAAACACCGTGCTTCCGAATCTTCCCACTTGCATTTTAACGCTTACTCCACCCCTGCTGCAGGAGTTTTTATCAATTGTTAACCACTGGATAACTGGATGCTCATCGATGAGTAGTTACTCGATTTCCATTGCTACATAATTATCCTGAAGATCGGCATCCAACTATAACCACACATGATAATATGAATCGTACGTGACACGTAGTGGAGCAACCACACATGATGTGTCTCAAATTGTTTTTTTTTCGGCGACATAACGCTAAGAATAATTTATGTAACATCATGCAGTGGTTACCACGGAGACGACATGCCAAATTGACAAGATCGACGTGTCGTGGATTGTAAAATCTTGTCTGGATTCTCGTCATGACTTCTTCATTTTTCGTTTTCATTAAACTAACCAACGAAATTGGTCTGAAGAAATTAAATAGACTTAAATCACATGTGAATTCTTCGTAAGTTGTGAAGCAGTTACTTTAATTTTTATCGCAATGCTTCATTCCCAATTCCGCGTTTTTTTTTTGCAATCTCCGCATGGTTGATAACCGGAAGTCACGTGACAATTTCTCCAAAATCCATACCCGCGATCTTATAAAAATCACTGATGGATATATAAAAGAATATATGACGTCATTCACCTGCGCCTGAGGTATAAACAACCACATGGTGGTTGCTATAAATAGCACAGCAAGCTATTCCTACTCTGCCGAGAAAATTATTTACAGCTTATTAGTGGACTACTTCTAAATGGAGTACATTTTAATTGAATCAGAAGTCAAGTTATCATTATTTTAACTCCGCAATTGACAATGGATGCGTACTGAAGTCAAAGTGCAAAAGGTGCAAAATTGGACTGCAGAGAAGGGTATCGTGCACAGGCTTCAGCCTCTTGTCCAGGTCTGACAATTTCACAAATGCATTCCTGATGGTTACCTCTGAGACATCCACTTACCGATTTACATATGACCCATATATGTTATACATATAATTATATTACATAGTGGTTGACAAACTATGTGTAATAGATACACCATAAACTAATTTATACTAAGTGATCAGATAAGAAATTATGGTTTATAACCCGCTCAATTACACATATATGACGCAAAATAAACAGAACGTTATCTTCTTTCTTTCTTAGCTTTTACATAAAAAACGGAACATTTACATCCCGGTTTAAATTCATAATACTTTTAAGCTTGACTACCTTTTATTAACAATAAATTGTCGGCATAGACTACACTATATCACATTTGATAATATAGATAAGGGAATTATAACATTATATGGGGATCTTAAAATACTTTACAAATCATAGTATGTGTAAAGGAAACCTTACTATATAGCCCGTGCATTTTGTACCCCACAGTATTTTTTGTTTGGTGTTCACTTACCCCGGCAACGTATTACCTGGTCAGCCACCCACTTACCTATATTGGTTGCACATAAAAACAAAAATATATAAAATTAAACGTCAGTTTAGGTACCGGTACGTTCATACGCTGAAAAGTTTGCACGGTATGTTTTTTCGGGCATTTCGTCATAGAAAACTATATGGTGCCAGAATATGAACGTAAATGTGGATATAACATGTATCTTTACCAAAGCTAACGACATGAGAAGTAATATTTATGTAGTTCCACTTGAAACGGTGCTACTGTAATTTGCCTTCAAATACCTGTATGATTTATTCTTCCCAAATTATTGCATGCTATTTACAGGAAAATTCCGGTAGCAGATATTTTACTTCGCATCGTAGTTAGCTGCATGTGCTACATATGAATCTTATATGGTTTTTTCCGTTCATATTCTGGCACCATATCGTTTTCTACGACAAAATGCCTGCAAACCACACCGTGCAAACTTGCCAGTGTATGAATGTACCCTTAGTCACGCGCTTCGACTATCTGTCAACGACTTCAAAAATTAGGAAACCATCTAAGGCGGATGATCGGATCACATCTCAATAAAATGTCTGTATGTAAAAAGTTCCAATTTCCGAACAGTGTTCTGTGTCTGTGTCTCATCCTGCTCTACAGACCAATGATTGTTCTTTCCTATTTGATGTGTGTACACCTTTGGGCGAATACATAATAAAAACAGCTATATACACTGTAGTACGTATGCTCTTAAACAAGATGTATCTATTCCAAGTTCCATGTTTGAATACGTGGTGTGATAAACTTAATTGTAAGCGAAACGGATTACTCCGAACTGAAGATGTATAACTGCCAACAGCAACAATAAATTGGAGCTTTTGTTTACCAGAACAACACTGCTTCTGAACAAGAAAAAACTAAAATCGAAACAGCAAATTTGATAACCGTGCATACATTGGAGGTCCTGGTAGTTCAAATATTATATTAACTCTCACGTCTTATTGCTGACACAACCTGTGCTGAGTATTGTCCCTATATAGGTACGAATACACCAGAGCCATGACACATTCCGCGCCTAGCCAAACGCAGAACTTGTGAAAAAATTCAATTTTGTCGAGAAAATTTCGTTTTGGAAACTTTAGTATAGGAGTTTTCTTGGAGCTGATTCACTTTGTATTCCCAAGGAGTATGATTGCATCACTAGTTCTATTTCTGACACACGGTAGGTTTGACTGAACACTAACGGACGACTGCATTGGGTCGCATAGACGTACAGCAATGCCCTAATTAATCGACTCCCTAAGCACAGCAGAATTATGGGTAACTTTTCAGGATTTAGTCAGAAATATGGCTTGTTGCCATTCATCGGAAAGCTACAGAGAGCTTTCCGATGAATGGCAACAAGCCATATTTCTGACTAAATCCTGAAAAGTTACCCATAATTCTGCTGTGGTTAGGGAGTCGATTAATTAGGGCATTACTGTATTCCTATAGTTGGTTAGGCGAATGGCACATTAGGCCAACATACGCCATCCAACGATGGCGAGCCTGGTTTGAATCTATATTAGGGCGGATTTGTGATCTACCCACAGAGAAGTTAGCATGTGCATTTGTACGTGTATATGGGCGTGTTTGTCAGTTGTCGGTGGTTTCTCAAAATATCCTCGTGCAAATAGGTTCATATTGGACCTAAATATTCAAAGTTGTTTCTGTTGATTCTGAAATAAGCCCATAGTGTATCTGAGCCAGTTATTATTCGGTTGTATGGCGCGGGCCACACTGAACACACATTATAAGGAGCGTACTTAGTACCAACAGTAGTAAGTTTTTTTTTTTCGTGTTATTTTCCAGTCTGCTCAGGCCTGCGCTCGTGAAAATAAGTGCAATACGTATACAGGCTTATTTCATAATGAAATAGTCCGTTATATGTCTGTCTTAATAACCAGTGTTTATGGCCATATAGAGCTAAATATGTCAAAATGAATTTATTTCGGGCAATTATAAAATAAGCCCTTATTGTGCTTATTTTCAAGGGAACAGGCTGGGTTTCTAGGTGGAGTGATTTATTTGTCCACCCCCAAACAAATACCGTCGTGAGATGGCTAAACCAAACCATACCGACGCATAATTTCAGGGATATTGGGAAGGGGTAGCCCAAACATTCGGTAACTGGACAAATCGAATTTATATAAATTACGAAAGTAGCATTTGCATTTAACATATAATGATAATATACAGTACATGTCTTGGATAACTACCTGGAATGTTCATGACATTTAATGTTAATCTTGTCCGAAAATGAATATATGTGACTGGAACACATGGAAATTTAGAAACTTGCCCACAGGGATGTGGTTGGTGCTGTTTGAGATTCGGATGTGGCCACACATTAACCTACGTCCCCGAGGAAGATGTCAAGAAGTCTCAGCGGCAGCTTTGTTTTATTCATGGCCAGCCTTGGGCAGTACGGTCGATGTCGACTCTAGCGTCCGGTGACACCCGATAAATGTTGATACATGTATGGATTTTACGAGTCAATAATGGACTTTGGTGAAGCTGTTTGGGGCAATGCCAGTGAAACACTATGAAAGCCGATATGTATATACTACAAGACTATCTTATTCTTCATACGTGGCCACCATTAGAACATAGTCGCAAATACTAGATAATATACGGAGGTGGCATATAACATAATATCGGATTCAAATGAATCCCCCATTTCTCATTGTATCATGCCACGAATCTCCATACTGGCTAACGCCCGTAGAGGTCATATTCCACCAGTACAAAACCTTGGAACTTTTTGAAGTTTTGACAGGGAAACTTATGAAGTCGAAAACATAACACGTGGAATATATTTCTGAATTATTATCTGTTCCTTAATAGTGTACTGCATTGTAGGTGAGGGTACCAACTCGAAATTGTATGCTTTTCTCTGACTTATGTGAGCCAGTATCACAATAAACATTCAATTAATTACCCAGGAGAAATTCCAATCTAATTGTAAGAAACGTAATGCAAAATCTCCCACAAAGTCACTTAAATAGTGAAATTTCGAATTGGGACCTTCACCTACAGTGAAGTACATTATTAAGAAACAGATAATAACTAAGAAATATATTCCCTGTGTTATTTTTTTCAATGTTATAAGGTGCCCTGTCAAAACAGTTCCCATGTTTTGTACTGGTGGCATATGATATATGCGGGCGTTAGCCAGAGTAGAGATTCATGGCCTGATCCAATTCATCATATACATAGTTGCCGCTTTTGATAATGATCGTGCTCGTTGTACATTCCGCAGTGATCGTTTAATCCGAATACGTTAAGAAATGTACATCACATTTTGAAGATACGCTTAAATTTCCTGCAATGGCTATCTCTAGAAAGGCTTGGAACATCCATTCATCACAATCAAAACAACTGTAAAATCACCCAACAATCAGTCGACAGAAGCCAATTGCGACAGCATTTCAAGTTTGACACTGTGTCGCTAGTAGTCCCTCCTATGACATTAGGTTTTTAAAAAGGGAACTACTATTTAAATAAATTAAATAATTAATATACCCAAAATGGTTGCAATCTGGTCGGTGAAAATTGAAGCACGTGGATACATTGATCTGTAGAATATAATGAGATAGATGGCGTTGACATGAGACGACTTAAATGGGCAAATATGAGCAAATTTGACCTCAGATGACTTACAAGGTGAATACTAAATTATATGATCAATAAAGAGCGTTTATTGTCAGTCTTGAAGATATGTGGGAAATGTGTGGTAAAACAATTGCATGATAGGAAGAGTATTAGTCAGAGGTTACACGTATGTCGCGACGTGTTTATACAGGTCGTAAATGGAATCAGGATAGAGGTGTTAAAACGTTATTTGAAAATCGGACACAAATGTTCCAACCTATCTTCTGAAATGATAATACACGCTTGTAACAATAACAGCACACTCAGGTAGCAATACATATTTCCACAACCGAATTTTGTTTTACCTATTGTGTATACGTTTTGCTTGTTTCACTGTTATATGTGACTTTGCAATAAATCAATAAATCAATCAATCAATTTCGAAAACTACAGTGTTGCTTGATCATATTTGCTATTAGGATCAATAACGATCACACAATGTGAGCCTTACATTATCAATATTCTCCTCACATAGCTTTTGAACTGATAACAAACGCTCTTCATTTATCATCTATGTTAAAATTAGTTTTAGTCCCCTTTTAAGTCATCTGCGATCATAGGCATATATCCAATTATATTCCCCTGGTCAGATGACAACTGTGTAGCAATTTTCCTACATATCTCCTAGGCCTAAGAAAAAAAATCGCCCAACGCATAATGGAAATTAATATTGGGTAAATTGTTACCCTGCGTTGAGTAAAAACATTGGCCACCACAACGTGGTGCTATATATGTACCATTGTGTTGGGCCAAATTTTACCCAACCCGATTTAGAGTGTATGTTATATAACTCTAACTCGTCGTGAGCCCAAAATGAAAAATATTCTCCGTATGTTAAATAACTCTTAATCGCGAGCCCTGAATTATTAACATTCTCGGTATGTTCAATAACTCTAACTCATCGTGAGCCCTATACACACACACTATTATCCGTATGTTCTATAGCCCACACCCATCGTTAGCCCTATAAACACACACTATTATCCGTATGTTCTATAACTCTCACACATCGTGAGCCCTAAATTAACAATATTATCCGTATGTTCTATAACTCTCACCCATCGTGAGCCCTATACACACACACTATTATCCGTATGTTCTATAGCCCACACCCATCGTTAGCCCTATAAACACACACTATTATCCGTATGTTCTATAACTCTCACACATCGTGAGCCCTAAATTAATAATATTATCCGTATGTTCTATAACGCTCACCCACCGTGAGCCCTAAATTAGCAATATTATATGTATGTTCTATAACGCTCACCCATCGTTAGCCCTATAAACACACACTATTATCCGTATGTTCTATAACTCTCACACATCGTGAGCCCTAAACTAACAATATTATCCGTATGTTCTATAACGCTCACCCACCGTGAGCCATAAATTAACAATATTATCCGTATGTTATATTACGCTCACCCATCGTGAGCCCTATAAATACACAATATTATCCGTATGTTCTATAACGCTCACCCATCGTTAGCCCTATAAACACACACTATTATCCGTATGTTCTATAACTCTCACACATCGTGAGCCCTATATATACACAATATTATCCGTATGTTCTATAACTCTCAACCATCGTGAGCCCTAAATTAACAATATTATCTGTATGTTCTATAACTCTCAACCATCGTGAGCCCTATACACACACACAATATTATCCGTATGTTCTATAACTATCACCCATCGTTAGCCCTATAAACACACACTATTATCCGTATGTTCTATAACTCTCACACATCATGAGCCCTAAATTAACAATATTATCCGTATGTTCTATAACTCTCAAACATCGTGAGCCCTATAAATACACACTATTATCCGTATGTTGTATAACGCTCACCCATCGTTAGCCCTATAAATACACAATATTATCCGTATGTTCTATAACTCTCACCCATCGTGAGCCCTAAATTAACAATATTATCCGTATGTTCTATAACTCTCAAACATCGTGAGCCCTATAAATACACAATATTATCCGTATGTTCTATAACTATTACTCATCGTGAGCCATATACATTAACAATATTTTTCCGTATGTTCTATAACTCACACCCATCGTGAGCCCTATAAATACACAATATTTTTCCGTATGTTCTACAACTCTCAAACATCGTGAGCCCTATAAACACACACTATTATCTGTATCTTCTATAACTATTTCTCATCGTGAGCCATATACATTAACAATATTCTCCGTATGTTCTATAACTCACACCCATCGTGAGCCATATACATTAACAATATTCTCCGTATGTTCTATAACTGTCAAACATCGTGAGCCCTAAATTAACAATATTATCTGTATGTTCTATAACTATTACTCATCGTGAACCCAATACATCTTCTATATATATATTTACGAATGTCTATCTATCTGTCTGTCTGTCTGTCTGTCTGTCTGTGTTCTATAGCAATTCACAGGGGACCATCTAGATGGCACCAAATGGATCTACTAGGAGTAACTTTTTACGAGAAAGATAATGGTGCGAGTTAGGATTTTCTAAAGTGACGCCGTTGTTGTCAGGGGCAGAGGGGGTGGGGGGGGGGGGGGGGTAGAAAAAAAATGTCGCCGATTGCCAAGAAAACTTATATATAATCATCCCCATTAGATAAGGAATATGTTGGTGTGGTTTAAATATGCCAAAAGTGGCGCCGTTCGAGTCAGGGGTGCACGGAAGTGGCGAGGGGCACCAACATTGATAAACTAAGTTTAGCGCTGAGGGACCATCTAGATGGCACCAAACTGGTCTACTAGGGGTAACTTTTTACGAGAAAGATAATGGTGTGGGTTAGAATTTTATAAAGTGACGCTGTTGGCAGGGGCAGAACAGGGGAGGGGCAGACAAAATGTTTGCCGCCGATTGCCACGAAACTTTTATATAATCATTCCCATGATATGAGGAATCTAATATCGTTGGTTAAATATGTCAAAAGTGGCGCCATTCGCGTCAGGGGTGCACGGAGGTGGAGGGGGCACCAAAATTTATAATACTAATTTTAGCGCCGATTTCCACCAAATTGATGCACATTCTTCTCCATGATACAATAAATCTAATTGTGTGATTTAAATACGCCAAATTGGTGTCGTTTGGATGTGAAATTGGGGGGGGGGCACTAAATTTGATAAGAATTGGTTTAGTCACCGATTGATACCAAACTTATACAAAATCATCCACATGGTATGAGGAGTCTAATGGTGTGGCTTAAAACTGTTAAAAGTGGCGTCATTCGTGTCAGGGGCGCACTGAAAGTAGAGGGGGACCAGAATTGATACACAATAATTTTAGCGCCAAATTGATACATATTCTCATACATGATACGAGGAATCACATCATGTGATATAAAGACGCTATGTTGGAGCTGTTTGTGTGAGTGATGGTGTTGGTGGGCACTAAATTTTATAAAATAACTTGTTTAGTCGCCGATTAGCACCAAACTTATAAATAATCATCCCCATGATATCAGGAGTCTAATTGTGTGGTTTAAATGTGTCAAAAGTGGTGCCATTCGAGACAGGGGTCCACAGAGGATGAGAGAGACACAAAAATTGATAAACAATATGTTTACCGCCGATTTCCACCACACTGATACATATTCTTCTCCGTGATTCGAGGAATCTAATCGTGTGGTTTAAATACGCCAAATTTTGGCCGTTTGGGTGAGAGATATGGGGCTCTAAATTTGAATTTAATTGTAAACTCGCCAATTTTCAACAATTTTATATATATTCATCTGCACAATGAGTCTAAGTCTGTGGTTTAATGATGTCAAATGTGGCGCAGCTTGAGTCCGAAATAGGGACGGGCGGGTCACCAAAACTGATAGAAATATGTTTAGTGCCAATTAACATCAAATTCATACAGGTTCTTCTCACATGAGGAATCAAATCGTGCATGTTAAAAACGTTACATTTGGTGCCTAGATATATTTGCAAATATATGACTGTCTGCATGTGTTCTATATATAACTTCACGGGGTACAATCGAGATGGCACCAACCCGTTCTAAAAGTGGTAACTGTTTACGAGGACGAAAATGGTGCATGCTAAAATATTAGAATAGCTCATGTTAAAATTATAACACAATTGAGTTTTCCCCATTCAATACAGTTTCCACATAACAAATTACAAGAGATATGGAAATGTATAAAAGGTATGTTCACCAATAGTGGTCATAGAGTGCCGTCAACTATAATTTCTTCTGAGATAAAAGAAAACGAGTCAGTTGCACATGCCTTATCATGATCCTCCAATACTGACATCTGACAACGTTATATCTGCCCAATTTCCAGATGATATCTTTCATGTTTTAGAACAGACACATCGCCTAACATAAACAACTCAAAATATCGCTCTGTTGCATAGCAACATTTCTTTTAAACTGAAAATAATTATTAGCCAGTATATAGCACCATCATGAACAGAGGAGCACCTGGACATTTCTTTGAAACATCTGTGTCTTCATGGAGATACGACAACCAGGTATCCTTAAATCTTAGTCAAACCCATTATAGATTGATTGATACATCTCTATTTAAAACCCAATTGTCGTCTTTAATTTTTCGAACTATTGTGTTTATGATGTTCATGTTATAACGTCTGAAGAATACGCAGTTGTTAATAAATAAATAAATAGTTCTTTATTGGTGGGACGGATTAATCACGATAAACAAAATGACAATCGCTCCGATCCGACACGGTGAGCTACTACTTATATTCCGGGTGTAAGAATAATGTTTTGTGATGCTATTTGGATATATAATTTATGAGAATATGTGTGACGCTTTCAACAAGAGTATCCCCTATTTCCAACATATCTCCACAATATGGTTTCACATCACTTTAACCTGGGCAACGCCGGGTAATCCTGCTAGTTAACAATATTCTCCCTATATACTCTGACTCATCGTGAGCCCTATAAGTAAACACTACTCTCTTTATGCGATGTAACTCTAAATCGTCGTGTGCCTTAACTGAACAATGTTCTCCGTATGTTCATTAACTCTCACTCATCGTAAGCCCTATCAATAAACAAAATTATCCGTATGTTTTATAACTCTTAACTCATCGTGAGCCCTATAAATAAACAATATTCTCCGTATGTTATACAAATCTTAACTCATCGCGAGCCCTATAAATAAACAATATTCTCCGTGTGTTATATCTCATCATGAGCCCTGAATTATCAATATTCTCCGTATGATCAATAACACTCACTCATCGTCAGCCCTATCAATAAACAAAATTATCCGTGAGCCCTACAAATACACATTATTCTCCGTATGTTATATCTCATCGTGAGCCCTGAATTATCAATATTCTCCGTGTGTTCAATAACTCTCACTCATCGTCAGCCCTATCAATAAACAAAATTATCCGTATGTTTTGCATCTCTTAACCCACCTTGAGCTCTAAAATAATATTCTCAATATGTGTTCTCTGAGCCCTTTATTTCCTCTCATTATTATCGTTTTGAATCATTTTCTCTTTTTCTTGAAGAAAACTAATGTATGTTCAAATCAGTCGATAACTTCCCATATTTAAAGGATTACACCGGTGTAGTATGTCTCATTCATTATCGATGACCGCTAATCCGCTGATCACGTTGCCGAAAGTATATGTGTGATAGGCCGCTCAAAAATGTAGTTATGTCGATTCATGCCTTTACAGGCACGGCGGCGTTCGTTGCAGAAATCTTCATATTTGTTCAAATCGCCATCAACAGAAGGAATATTAAAATAAATATAGTTTTGTTCATATGCCAAACATAATCAGCGCGTAAATATAGTATACTAGCAGGGTTACCCGGCGTTGCACAGGTTAAAGTGATGTGAAACACTCTGTGGATATTTGGTGGGAATAGAGAATATTCTTGCTCTCAAAGTGTTACCAATATTCTCATAAATTGTATATCCAAATGACATCACAAAACATGATTCTTACACATGGAATATAACTAGTGGCTCACCTTGTCAGGTCGGAGCCATTATCATTTTGTTTATCGCGTCCCACCAATAAAGAAGTATTTGTGTAATTTACAACTGCTTATACTTCAGACGTTATAGCATGAAACATGAACATCATAAACACATTAGTTCGAAAAAAATAAAAGACGACAATTGTGTTTTACATAGAGATGTATCAATCAATCAATCAATCTAGTTTATCATATCTTCATGAAGATACAGATGTTTTAAAGATATGTCCAGTTGCTCCTCTGTTCTGGTGCTATATACTGGCTAATCATTTTCAGTTTAAAAGAAATGATGTTATGCATGTATAGCAGCTACATGTGCCCGACATAGCGATATTTTGAGTTGTTTATGTTAGGCGATGAGTCTGTTAAAAAAAATGAAAGAAATCCTCTGTATCGGGCAGATATACCCTTGCCAGATGTCACTTTTGGAGTATCCTGAAAAGTCATGTGCTACGGACTGTGTTTTCCTTTATCTCAGAAGTAATCATATTTGACTGCACACTGTGACATGTCTCTTGGCAATTGTAACTTTTTTGTGGAAACTATAGTGAATGGGACAGACTAAATCGTGTTATAATATATGCATGATCCATTCTAATATGCAATCCTCTGACGACTCAAGGTCCCTCAGTTTGAATGAATATATGTATCTCTTAAATAGATTGATATAAATATACTTTTAATGCTTTCTTCTATGTATCTGTGTTGCTAGATCATTATAGGAATGCCCTGATTTCCATCCCTATATATATGACAGCTGAGAAGATATAATTGTTCAAGCGACTTAATTCGATCACCATTTTGTCGAGATTGTGAAATTGGAATGCCAAAAACTCCTTAGAACGACATGGAGATGTCCTGGGAGATGACTATATATAACTTTGTTGGATATCGACCAATTGAACAATCTTATAAATGCTAGTGAATCTCCTCTCGCCATCCATGACCCAAACTACCCCAAATGTGATTTAATTCATGATATCATTATAGAAGAACATGCATGAATTTGGTGGAATCAGTGCTAAATATATTTGTATCAACTTTGGTGCAACTCCCCTCATGCATGACTTGAACCGCGCCACTTTTGTCATATTTAAACCACGTCTATTAGACTCAATCAGGCATTATATAATGGACATGATTATATTTAAGTTTGGTGGTAATCGGCAACTAAACAAATTCTTATCATAGTTATTACCCCCCCCCCCCATCTCTCACCCAAACGGTACCAATTTCGCGTCTTTAAATCACACGTTTATGTTTCTCGTATCACGGAGAATAATAATATATCAATTTGGTCGAAATCTGCGCTAAAAATAGCCCCTCCCCTGACACCAACGACGTCACTTTAGAAAATTTTAACCCGCACCATTATCTTACTTGTAAAAAGTTACCCCTGTTAGACCGCCTTGGTGCCATCTCGATTGTATCCTTAAAGTTATATATAGACAGATATTCGAAAATATTTTATTCATTTTATCATTTGAGAAGAACGTGTATGAGTTTGATGGTAAATGGCACTAAACATATTTGTATAAGTTTTTGGTGACCCTCCCGTCCCTATTTCGGACTCAAGCGGCGCCACGTTTGACATCATTAAACCACACACTTAGACTCTTAGGCGCACTTAAACCACACGATTAGATTATTCGAAGAATATGTATCAATCAGGTAGAAATCGGCGCTAAACACATTGTTTATCAATGGTTTGTGTGAAATTGTGTCCCTCTCACCCTCTAGGCACCCCTGACACGAATGACCCCACTTTTGACATCTTTAAACCACACAATTAGACTCATGATAACATGGAGACTATTTTTCGTAAGTTTGGTGCTAATCCACGACTAAACAATTTTTTATCAAATGTAGTGATCACCCCACCCCACCGCCATCTCTCACCAAAGCAGCACCAATATGACGTCTTTAAAATCATACGATTAGATTCCTCATATCATGGATAAGAATGTGTATCCTCATATCATGGATAAGAATGTGTATCAATTTGGTGGAAATTGGCGCTAAAATCTTGTGTATCAATTTTGGTGCCCTTCTCCCTTTCAGTGCACCCCTGACTCGAATGACGCCACTTTTGACAGCTTTAAGCCAAGCAATTAGACACCTCATTCCATGGGGATGAATTTGTATAAGTTTCGTGGCAATCGGCGACTAAACCAATTCTTATCATTTTAGTACCCACCCACCGCCACCACCCCCCAATCCCTCATCCCAACGACACCAATTTGACGTCTTTAAATAACACAATAAGATTCCTTGTATCATGGAGAAGATCTCAGAAGAATGTGCATCAATTTGGTGGAAAATTCGGTGCTAAAATTATTTTGATTAATTTTGGTGCCCCTCTCCCCTTCCGGGCACCCCTGACGCGAACGGCGCGACTTTTGACATATTTCAACCACACCATTATATTTATCATATTATGGGGATGATAATATATATGTTTGGTGGCAATCGGCGACATTTTGTTTATGCCCCTCCCCATTTTCTGCCCATGGCAACAACGGCGTCACTTTAGACAATTCTAACACTCGCCATTATCTTTCTCGTAAAAAGTTACCCCTACTAGACCCCTTCTGTGCCATCTAGGTGGTCCCCTGTGAATTTCTATAGAACACAGACAGACAGACAGACATTCGCAAATATAAATATAGATTGTCGTCAAGACGTACGATGGTGTACGTAAACAAGAGCCTGCTCGTGTTACAGAAGTTTTGCTTCTGTTTACACAACACAGCGCAATTATATTGGTTAATCACACACAAATGATATAAACGCTCTTTATTATTTCCATATCAGGAAAATAGTAACAAATAACGCTCTTTATGTTTACCATATCCGGATCTAAACAAAAGCCAGGTTCTGTAACGTTTTTTGCTTTTGTTTACATAACAAAGGAAAAACATTTGACAATAACATACTGTTTATGCCATATTTCTGATTGGTGTAAGAACAAGTTCTGTCTATATTTTACTATTATTTCTGATTATTGTAGTTTTTGACGGAGGTGAACATTTTAGAAGCACACCCACCGACAACGCCGCCCGTATCTTTAAATTTGTGTCCTAAAATAAACTTGGCGGTGGTTTCGGCATCAGACATGAACAATTGGGTATTGTTTCTCTGCTGGAAATGTGACAAGAATTTTGAGGAAACGTACCTTTTCTCGTGTTTATAAAGTAACTAGTCGGAGTTGACTAATTACAAACTGTTTGCATTTGCTAACACTTGATTCGATTAATTTTCGTTGCGACATCGCAGTTTGTATCAGTTCGTCAACGTTGAGCAAATCTATGAGTATGTTCGCATGAATTTGGTGTGCAGAGACGGCGGCTATCTGTCTATCTAAGTGCATGCGAACATAACTCGATAACATGTATATACACACGATAAAAGGTCTGTAAATTTGTATGCTTTCCATTGCATAGCTAACCTAATTTTGCTGCGAACGTGAAGACATAAAATTATCCGGTATAATGTTTTAGTTACGTGCATTACCTCCCTTGTCGACTAGAGCATATTTGATAAATACATGTATCAATTCAATTCAATTTAATTACTCTTCATCATGTTAGATATCACAGAGTATGTGCATAATTACAATATAACAATACATATATATTATATAGTGTGCGATGCATGAGGAGTGTTGAGTGGTTATTATGTGCAAGATAGTACACAATATATATTGAAATTCAACAATTATTTAATTCAACAACCCATGGTGGTGTCCTAACGTGGGCGGTTATAGTATGCCTCAGGAGAGCCTAAATAATGGCATAACCCTTTTAATGAATAGAGAATGATTTTGTGTTCTCTTCCCCTTTCCCGAATTGAATATTTCATTCAATTTAATAATATTCGGGTTTCGTTAGAAGTAGGATTTTATATATCTCTCTCGTAGAGTCTGTAATACAGGGCATTTTAAAATTACATGGAATTCATCACCGAGTTCTAAGTTACATAAAGTACACTTTCTGTCTGAGTAATCTGAACCTACCCATGATCCCGATTCAACTGGTAAGTAGTGATTTCTGCTCCCGAACCTTAACATGGCGGTTACTAAGTTATTGTATATACTCGATATGTATGTCTCACGACCGAAATTTATCTGAATAATTCGACAGAATGCATGTTTATTTGATATGGACATGGTGCCTCTCCATTCTTGAATAAAAACATCTTCTAGTCGTTCTTTAACATTTGTGGTGAATCGATTCAAGGAATTCAGGGACTGATCTTTCCAGATGTATCCCATGCCAAGTTTGTTAACATTGTGTTCTATGTTTTTGATCCATGGGTTGTTGCATTTATTGTTTAAATACAATGAGTATAGAACATAATACAATATTAAAGGCAATCGATAGCATTCCATAGTTAATATTCTTCCCCAATATGAGAGGGCGCGAAGTTTCAATTTAAGCGTAATTGGGAACATGCCAGTTTCGTCATATACAAATGCTGAGGGCGTTGAAGTTTTTAGCCCTAAAAGAAATTTTAGAAACCAGAGCTCAAGTTTCTCAAAACATCTCAGATTTTCATGTGACCAAATTTCCGCCCCATATGTCATAATTGGAATGATTGATTTCTCGTATAGCTCTAAGGTTGTCATGATACTGAGATTATTTGTTCGCATTTTGTTTAAAACTGCGTACATAGCATTTTTTGCTTGAAGGCATCTCATGCTTCTTTCTTTCGCAAAATTACCATTTTTATGAAAGTGAGTTTCGGGGTACTTATAACTGTCAACAACCTCGAGGTCTTGGTTTGATATTTTAAACGCGTCAGCGTCGAATTCATCCAATGATCTAGGCCTAATGCGATCACATAAGGTGGTGTATCTACATGGGGCACAAAATACTAATGTTTAGTCAGAAAGCATAGAGACCAATCAACAGCAGTTTATGTCACTATGACGTACCCCCGCACTTTTTTCACGAATTAGGACAGGAGGAAGTTGGAAAAAATTTGCAGGCACGTATGCTGATTTTTTACTTTCGACCCTTGTTGGGACACACCCATCCCCGCGTCCATTATTTTTCAGTTTTCGGCAGTTTTTTTCTGACCATTTTTGGACACCCACCCCATTTTAACACTAAAACAGAGATATGCGGGGGAAATTCACTGTAAACAGCTGTATATGAATTTCTGTGCATACTATTAGTCATGGATGTTAACATTGACATGTTAATAGGAACAAGCCATTTTGGGGTAATTCGGTCAAAAAAAACATGGCTGCCAGCAGCCATCTTGGATTTCAAAATTCAATCCATTAGCATTGGCTACATGCTATACTGTTTGTCTGATCAGCATGAAATTTGTCATTTATGTTAATATTGGCATATAGCTGTGTTTTAAGCCAAACTCATTGCAAAAACAGTCAAAAAGACTAGCATACGTGCTCGGAAAAAACTTTTTTCCACCCCCCTGATTAGGACAGAAAATATGGATAGTTTTATCTTACACTGTTCAGCTGTGATGTCTTTGTGATTATCGATTTCAAATCTATCCTATAAAACACTCTTAAGTGAAAACATCTGTCGCACCAAATGTTTATGTTGGGGAATAATAATGCTAATATAATAATATATGCATTCAAATGAAATTCCGCAGAACGTTTGTCATTGCTATAGTTATGTAAGAGGATAAACACAAATAGCCCGTTCTATACTAAATACTCACTGACAAGTAAATATCCCCCAGGAACTGTTCAGGTCGTTTCCTGAAAATTAACTGAACATTTCCCTCCAATAAATTTGACTCCTTCTGCCCTTGCGTTATCTGTCGTCTGCTTATTTTTTCTTGAAAAAAAAACCCTCCATGTGAACAATAGGCCATTGCATTGCGAGCCTTTATGACTGATTGGTATAATTTCCATTCAGTTTATAAAGGGTTAAGTATGAAGGGTCTTGATGGTATCTGGGTTTTGTATCATAATTGTTTTGATTGCCTTATTTAGCTATGGGTTTGACAAAAGTATTAAACCCATAGCTAAATATAAGGCAATCAAAACAATTATGATACAAAACCCAGATACCCTCAATACAAGGAACTGGAACCAGCTACCAATCCAACACATGTTTTTGTTTTAATTATATATGTGTTTTTGACAGTCGAAGATATTTTTTGTGTGCATATTATGTTATTTATAAATACTGATCGATATATTGTATGGCGTACACGTGCAAGGAGAGTGATTGGTGAGTGTACAAGGACCCCAGCCCGCCCCACCCGTGGCGTTACTATAATTATTAATATTATTTGTTTGAATGCATAAATATTTGTATGACATCATTGTATATAGTGTACATAACTTATATAAATCAAATCAACACATGTATTCTTTCCCCCATATAATAGGGATTTTTTTTACCTCATATTTCAGTATATGTTAATTTTGAACTACATAAGAATAAACTCAAAAACATTTAATGTTTTTTTTTTTACCATAACAACATATTTCACCATAAATAACGGTACACAAATTGAATTGTCACAAGTATTAAAAAGTACTGATATCACAATCATTCCTCTCCTTTGTTTGACAAATACACAATGCGGAAAAAGTTATGTGTGGTTCCCGGAAATATCATGGAATTTATGTCCGCGTTGTGACGTAAGCGATACTATGATATTCCGGAATCGAGGCAGCTAAACGATACGGAAACATTTCTGTGTGGTTCCCAGAAATATCATGGGGTTCGATGTTAACCACACAATAAGGGTTTATCTTGTGTAGCTATCGACCAATCAAATTGAAGATAGCACACCAGTCAATAGATAATGTTGAATATTGATGTTGTAATCCTGTTTTTATCATTCATATGCATGATCGTGTCATTTTGTTCGCAAACTGACGGATTCACAAAAGAGCCAGAGCAATTACCTAAATGGTGAGATATTCTGAAAACATTAATCAGTAGACTTTTTCTTGTCACCGGCCTTGTGGTGATTATTGACTGGCAACGGGTGTGTGGGGGGGGGGTGGGCAAGGCACACCGGACCGACCATGGGGTTTGGCCCGGTGTTAGAAAATTTTGCAAACTGAACATGAACATTGCAAAATCTTAGCATTTAGACTGGCTTCCAGTGTTGGAAATTACCAAACTGACACCCCTAAGGTTGGAAAATTTCCAACTGATTACCAGTTTAGTCCAAACTTTTGAACATGAAATAGGAACTTGCATTGTTGGAAAATAAAACTATGAGAACTATTTCAACCCACATAACACACACCTAACTTCCCTGTCGCCACGTCCCGGTAGACAGCTGTTATAGCTATGCTCTTTCGAAAGAACAATTTACTAATTCCAACACGAATACATGTATTGGATGTGCTACGTGTAGATAACATTAGCCAGGTTCAGCCACGTGTATGTGTAACGTGCGTTGCTATGACATCGTTGTTATGATACACTTGGCGGGAATGGTATCACGCTGTTACGGACCCTACACTATATGTAGATATCGGCTCAACGTCTAGCGGAAATTGTACATAATAGTCGGGCCGCGAAGACAAGCTGTCCTCAGCGCGACGACCGATACACTTAATTGGCTTCAACAAAAATATGATCCCATCTCCCACTGCCTGCATAACGTTTGTCGCGGGTTCGATAACTTTAATATATTGGATTATTCCTCATTGCAACAATGTTCGCATGCCACACACTGGAAACAGAACTTATAAACGGAAATACCGTGTATGTGTGGCTGAACATAGCTGATATCAGCTATAAGTATTTATAAATATGTTTCTATTCAAAACATGTCACGTAATTTCGACTTGACTCGTCTCCCTTTGCAGTCCACCAGAAAAGTAATCCCGTGTACGAGTGTAAACAAATAGCAACAAATGAGATCTTTCAATTTTCCATAAGCGCTTAAATGACACATATTTGAGGGTCACATGTCACAGTTAAAGATACGGGCGGCGTTGGCGATGGGTATGCTGTTAAAATATTCACCTCCGTCAAAAACCGCCATTAACAGAAATAATAGTAAAATATAGACATACCTTGTTCTTATACCACTCAGAAATATGGCATAAACAGTATGTTATTATCAAATGTTTTTCCTTCGTTATGTAAACAAAAGCAAAAAACGTTACGGAATCTGGCTTTTGTTTAGATCCGGATGTGGTAAACATAAAGAGCGTTATTTGTTACTGTTTTTTTTATATGGAAATAATAAAGAGCGTTTGTATCATTTGTGTGTGATTAACCAATAGAATTGCGCTGTGTTATGTAAACAGAACCAAAACTTCTGCAACACGAGCAAGCTCTTGTTTACGTACACCATCGCACGTCTTTACGACAATATACTATTTACGCGCTGATTATGTTTGGCATATGAACAAAACTATATATATTTTAATAATCCTTCTGTTGATGGCGATTTGAACAAATGTGAATATTTCTGCAACGAACACCGCCCGTGCCTTTAAGTAATATATACGTATACAAATAGTACTTCAGCGTGACACAATAAAGAGCGTTTTCTCTAATTTTCTTCCGGATATGGTACAAATAAAGAGCGTTCGACTCATTACGTGCGAAACGTTAAAAGCAATTCAAGATGATATGTTCATCAGTGTCACAACTACAATAACAATATAATTCAGATTTCAGGACAACACATAGCTATATTGTGAATACAATACAGATACAAGTGAAGACTGTGCATCTGATTTGCTTACAAAGAATAACTGAGTGGTTTGTTTCGATCGTAAGATCGTGGTAAATCTAAAATTGAAATACAATTTGTCATGACTGACGAACCAGATAGAGTTGTCCTTCTTTGCCCGGTTTTGTAATGCTTAGAACGTTTTCGTGTGGGTTTTATGTTCTGAAAAATAGAGCCCAACACTAAAACTTAAACCGCGGATGTGATAAAAATTATAATTAAATATATATTAATTGATATAAACTTTTACGGACAGGTGTCCTCGATTCATACATGTATATATGATTTAAAAACGGGAATATATATAACACTTTTTTGGAACAGATATACCACGCATATTTAATACATTCCCATGCTTAGTAAATCAATAGTAATCGTGGTTCATATAGTTCCTATATTAAGTATTGCATTTACTTGTCGGCCTGTTAGTTACCGTAACTTGACGAAAACCAAAACATATTTAAAGATGTTTCTATCAATTAATATAAATTTTAATTAGAATTTCTTAGCACATCCGCGGTACAGTTATAGTGACTATTTTAGAACAGAAGGAAGTGCGAAAACGTTCAGAGCTTACCAAGAAGTAGAACTTTATCTTGGTAGTCCTCTCAACCACGACAAATTGCATTTCGACTGTATATTTCATCACGATCTTAAGATCGAAATAACCCAGTTTATTATGACTCCATACATAGATAAAATATCAAATCTTCAGATTTATCTGTATTTTATTCCCAAAATAGCTAGTTGTACTCATGAGAACGGGATTTATAAAAACACATGTTGTTGTTGTAACTGAGGTCGAACGAGATATAACTCGAATAAATGTGTCAACACTTCAACCCTCCGTGGACCACGTGGCAATTCAGTACATTAGTTATGTCACATGGCGAAGGATTCATTGAATTGTTTATTCCTCCAATGAATGAAGATATTATATTCAAAATTTAGTAAATACAATTATATGTACACATGTATACTATCAAATGATTATATAGCAAACAATATGTAATCGGGGTTCGCGATGAGGTATAGAATGATAGTTAATCTCAGTAACACGTGGCACCGGATGTTCGATTGAATATCAGAATATAGGATATCATATAATCCCATATCCTATAATATGTCAAATATAGCGAATTATCGAAATATGAAATATAACGAAAATGCGAAATAGGAAATACAGCGAAATATCGGAATAAAAAATGCAGCGAAATGGCGAAATAGAGCGAAATATATAAACAGGAAATTATTATTATAAACGAAATAATAGATATATTTGAAGAAGCGGTTTAAAGAGCGATTTGATTTTATACAAGAATTAATTTCTGAGTTCCTGTATACATATGCGGAGAGGAGTAATGGCGGTACACGTGTGACATGATGTCAGGGTATTGGCACCAACAACGCTTGCCCAATACGTTGTTGTTATATGTCGCGGAGATGCTGTTTGCCATTTAGAGACCTTTAGCTTTGTATTTTGGGTGTTCCCTACACTGTAACCAGCCTCTCCAGATCAACATTGGGCAAGACTTAACCATCCGAAAGAAATTCAGTGATGCATTTGTCGAATCACACCATGGTGCTTGATAAGCGAGGTTGTTGATCTTTTCTTTTACAATTTTTTCCGTTGCTTCTGTGATGAAAAGAGCCCAGAAAAAAGTCAATTTGTGACGTAATCAGTGAGATCATATCCATGCAGGATTGCGCAGATTTTCTTCGCAAAACCAGACAGGGGGCTTTTGTAGAGGATGTGTCAACTTGTAACTATATTTTCCCACAGTTATACTGTAACGCGGTGTGAGCATTGTAGTCCCCACTGTAAGTATACCACTTTGCCGTTCAAAACGTATGGGAAACCTTTATACCTACACCGTGCCTGTATACCTTTAGTGGAGATTAACAACCTTTTTTCAACAATGACCAGGGGACTGTGTCCGTACCCCCGTTATTATGAAGAACATTTCGGATTCTGGTGCTGCATTCCAGATGTTATTATGTTCCACATCAGTGTGTGATTGACCCAAGCAGGATAACTCTATACCTGCAAACAGAACAGAAAAGCGTAAATAAAAACAGAGAATAACAGCAACCTTCAAATCTCAATTTAAATACATACTGGTAGCAATTGACTTCTTCGATTTTGTGACTTATTGGGGATAAATATTTTGATTACTTCTACGTAAATACGTTACATGTCTTGTAAATTACAAGAACGAACTGTCCTTCAGTACTGTTTAACCGGCTATCTGCAACATCAGGTTTAGACTCACGACCTGGAGTCCAAAAGCAAAATATTTAACTATCACAAGGGGCTAAGAGCGGTAATGGTTTCTTACCCATTAACGGCTAATTTTAAAGATTTTCCTAATTTGTTTTGAGTTTTTCTGGTCGCATTGTCGCAGATGTGTTTTTTTTTGGGTATACGTTATGCCTATACATGTACATCATTAGATCTCGTCGAACACGCATACAATTAGAAATTGTTCTCATTTGAACCTCCAAATTATATCATAAATTTAGAAAGAGGTATAAGATGGGTAATAAGGGTATAAGATGGGAAATAAAGCATTTACCAACATACTTTATATTCACATACAACATTTCCACAAATTTTTCTCTTATACTCTGCAAACATTCTTCCTCTTCCGCTCACTCTTATGTGACTAGCTATTCAATTTTGCACAAAATATAAATTTCATTCGATTTTGTCCACTTTGGCAAAATATTTTACGACAGACATTCTACATATATGGTTTACGACTAGGTATTGCTAGTTGTTATTTCAAGTTAGTACGAATTTGTCATTAATGCTGCACATACCGCAGAAATACAGCAATTTCCGATACCAACTGCCTTTGTGGACGTCATGTTAAATTCGGAATTTTCCCCAAAGCAGATTTTACCGGATTGTGGACATGTTATTCATTGTGTCAGTAAATTGGGTATTTATGGATATGCAATATTTTCGTTTTAAAGAATACCGAAAATGGATTGTTTGCTGTCACCGAACGGTCCATATAATGACATTCTAATGGAATACTGACCACTTGAAATTAAAATAGGCTTAACACACCGCCATCTAATTCAGCAGAATCTACCCATATATTACGACAATGAACAAGGTATTTGGACCATTTTAAGTAGGTTGCCTTTGCATGTACTTATGCATGCCACAGAAAGACATAAACAGTTACAATAAATTGGTAACACTTTTGTTGAGTCTGATTGATACCAGCGAGATAACTCTATTCGTTGGCCGCGTCTTCACAATTAAACCAACGTTTACAACTGACTGTCATAGAACAAACATGAGCTCACACCATAGAAGTATTATATGTAGGTTTTCGATAACCTATGCACAATGACCAGATCCAACACATTCGTCGAAGATATTGAAGGGATAGATGACGTCTTCTGGAAGATGCAGATTTCACTTTTAACCTTTTACCCAACAGAAGGACCCTGTGCCAATGCATTCTCTTATATATGCGAGTCGACCATAGGTCCCCTCGCATATATAAGAGAATGCATCGGCTTAACACATTAAAAATTCTAAAATTGTTAAAGAATGTAAGAAAAAAATGGTAAAAAAAGTTTTTTTTTAGGCCAATGCATTCTCTTATATATGCGAGGCGACCTATGGTCGACTCGCATATATAAGAGAATGCATTGGCACAGGGCTAACTGTAACTATCACAATGTGGTCAAGGAGCCGGTTTCAATGATATCCATATTTGTATGGTTATATTGAGACAGACCGAAGATATTTTAGGCTGTTGAAGCTTTACTTGGCCGGTTTTGGCCGGTTTGTTGGGTAAAGGGTTAACAAGCTTAGTTTGCCTAATGTTTCGGCCCCTCCGCCAGTTATAGGGCTTGTAATTATTTGGTGATACCAATAAGCCTGAACGCATGTTTGTATTCGATCCATACAACAGAGTTTGCTTTGATCTTTTCCTTCATAATTATATAAAAGTATGGTTTGGTGAATTCCAGGCCAGGGAGAGACTGTGACTTGAGACCATGTATGAAACTGGCTGGCCACAGTACTTCAATACTATTTCACTTTTCCAATTTAGAGCGGATTGGCCCCAGATTTCGTTCTAATGGCAACCAATCTGTCCGTTATGGCTAATTCGAGCATGTTCTAGATCATGGCATGGATCTCCACTCCGGCTACGCCAGTAGATATCATACCCCACCAGTTAAAAAGCATGAAACATTTTGATGTTCTGACAGACTGACACAGAAGTTGATAACATTGAAAAACAATGCATCCACTTTATTTCTTAGTTAATACTTATAACAATATATTTCTCGGCTCTAGATTACATAATTTATGTGAATTTTGTGAGTAGATTTTGCTTTGCGTCGCTTACTACATGTATCATGGAATCTCTCCCGGATGATCAATTCAATATTTATTGCGATTATATCGGCTCATACAGGTCACAATATTCATGCAATCTCGAGCTATGAAATAGATTATCAACCCTTTCAGTGCCAAGTCCGATTTTTGTATCAACCCATATACCCTGTGCCAATGCATTCTCTTATATATGCGAGTATATATAAGAGAATGCATTTGCCAAAAATTCATCATTTGTTATTATTTTTTTTACAATTAAAATAATTTTTTCTTATATTCTTTAACTCTTTCATTGGCAGACTTATTTTGTAGGTTTAGTGCCAGGGAATATTACGTTTTTCATGGGCATCAAAATTATTACTATAAATAATAACATGCCCCTAAGGTTTTATCCAGTTTGTTTTTAAATTCGCTATAGCATGCCCAAAAAATTTCAACCCCCAAAAAAAATAAAATAAAGACCGTAAATTATATATATTTCATATATGAGTACAGTATTCACAAGTTATCACACACATAAATTGATGTGAGCTATCATAGCTGACTAAGAGATTATTTTCTAGTCCGATGTTTCCACACAAGCATTCGTTCAGATACCGACACTCATACGAGCTGGGAACAGCAGAACAAAATGAGGCAGCTGAATGGTCAATGAAACATGGATGAAAGTGCACGATAAATTGCACAAACGTGTTTCCCGACGTGAAACGTCAAATATGGTGAACGGTTACGGCTGTAAAATTGGCGAGTAATTTATGGTGTTATGTTGCGATGTAATTTTTTGCTCCTTTGTAAGGGTAGTGTGAAATTTGTCAAAAGTGTAGTGTGAATCAATATGTTGACAAGAACTTTTGGGCATATTTTCGTGTGTCTAAAAGGACGTTCTTTATTGTTTGATATCCGTACAGGGTCAACCCGTTCCTGAGAATACAGGACTGTGGGATTTGATAACACCGAGTCCTATGTTAATGATTTGGCGTATTTTAACTTGCTATGAAGCTGATCATTTCATTGCGAGTTGTAATTTAATGTAACTGTCACATTCGTGTCTTCTATTTCAGTACTTCAGACGCAAATTGGCGTGGATGCTCTCTATTGTGGTTACGATGACTTTAAGTTCCATCCTCACGAAGACTGCAAACAGTTTTACCGATGCGTGTGGGGGAGTGTGGTGGAGTTTCACTGCCCGATGGGCACACTGTGGAGCCAGGACCTACTTACGTGTGACTTCGAGGACAAAGTAGATTGTTCAATGACATACTCCAACGGAAAACCGTCTCATGATTCTGACACGTCTATAGCGGAACTTAGAAAATTGTTCGACAAACCTAAACCAAATGCACCGACCGAAGAGACATCTGGTCAAGCTTTAGCTACCAAGATCGATCAACACCACGACAACGTTGATTTCAATGCCCTCAATGCCGACGAAATAACGCCGATGCATTCAGCAGACTCTTTCATGTCGGAATCGGCGGACTCTGAAAGCGGCGGTGATCAGACGGACGCGGAGGATCATGGTGAGACAGACGAGTATGAATACTACGACAGCGCTAGTGATTCTGGTTCTCACGGTGCCGATGATAACGGAGAATACGACGATAGCGACGACGATGCGTTAAATTTACATGTGATCGTCGAAGGAGACGGCGACGAGGACGACTATCCGAGTTCTAAAGGAGATAAAGCTGCGGAAAATAAAAACGATAATAACGGTGAAAGCGATGGAAATGCAGTTGACCATGGTGGTAGTATCTCCAACAATTATCCAGACAGACATTATTGGAGGGTGACTGGGCCCGCGGGAGGCTATTGGTTACCTCAACCTACTGGCAGTGACGAGAGCGATACAGAATCTGAGCCACTTGTGCTACGAGACAAGCGTCAGACGTCTGTCAAACCAACAAATCGTCTTGTAGCTACCACGACGACAACATCTGGCGAACAGCTAACAGAACCAAGTATCGCGGTATCTGCGAATGCAAAAACATCCACAGTAGATCATAAACCTGATCCGACCGGCGGTGAACATAAGCCAACTGCCTCCTCTCGTGAATATGAGCCAACTCCATCGGTTGCTGATGATACAGACGCAGATGGCGGGACATCCGGGTCTGATACGCGGCAACGCGATGCAACAGAGCCAGCTAGAACGCAAAGGCCACTAACGGACACCGAAACAGAGCTAATTGGCGAAATGTATCAACTGCTCAATTCTCGTAGAAAGAAAAATAAGATCGCACCAGGCTATGTTGCTGCTAACGAATACGTTCCTGTGAGAAATTTCATTCAGAAAATATACCCACAGAAAGCTATTCTTCAAAGATACATGGCACCGGAAAAAAACAAGAATAACGAGATAAACTATCCGTTTTTGAAACGGTTTATAACTGAACTCAGGCGTAGACCACAACGTTACGGACTGAGTAATAGCAACAGTATCTTGTGATCTTAATGTATTTGTGATGTTAGTGGATCTGAATTGCCGGGAACATTTTCCACGCTATGCACGCCGCATGGCAGGATACAGTCCCGTTGCATGGCAGCAAACCTCGCTCGTGTACCTGGGGCGAGGTTGAATCGATGACGATCCATTTTACTTTGACACGTCTCAAGTGAACGTTAATGCTGAGCGAATTATATATAAATATGTATATACTGAGATCAGGAAAGGGTTTTGTACAACAATATATAGTTGTTGGTGTAATTTGAACTCTATTATCACTAAGTTGACAAAACTTGTGTCCCAAATCCCCATGTATATAATTTATTTACAATAAAATATGTTTAAAGTAAAAAAGTAAAGTAACTGTATTAAATACTATGGGAGATATCAGTGCCAAAATATTTCGCTCGTTAAATAACCAAAGTAAGAACTATCGGTTATACTGTGACTAAAGATGAGCAACGAATGGATGAATGTAATAACCTCCACCCGGTACGTTAAATTGTCCACGCGTATGTGTTCAGAATTGAATAGCATATACTCATGATAGCATTAAGTTATTTTCATAAATGTTATATCGAAATAGGCATAACAAAATAATCACGCAGTGACTATTGTCTGGGGCAGTGACTATTGTCGGAGGGGCAGTGAATGTTGTTGGGGGACAGTGACTATTGTCGGGTGGCATTGACTATTGTGGGGGCAGTGACTATTGTCGGGTGGCAGTGACTATTGTCGGGGGCAGTGACTATTGTCGGGGGGCAGTGACTATTGTCGGGTGGCATTGACTATTGTCGGGGGCAGTGACCATTGCCGGGTGCCAGTGACTATTGTTTGGAGCAGTGACTATTGTCGGAGGGGGAAGTGACTATTGTCGGGTGGCATTGACTATTGTCGGGTGGCAGTGACTATTATCGGGTGGATTTGACTATTCTTGGGTGGCAGTGACTATTGTGGGGGTAGTGACTATTGTCGGAGGGGGAAGTGACTATTGTCCGGTGGCAGTGACTATTGTCGGGGGCAGTGACTATTGTCGGATGGTAGTGACTATTGTCGGGGGGGCGGGCAGTGACTATTGTCGGGGGCAGTGACTATTGTCGGGGGCAGTGACTATTGTCGGATGGTAGTGACTATTGTCGGGGGGGGGCGGGCAGTGACTATTGTCGGGGGCAGTGACTATTGTCGGATGGTAGTGACTATTGTCGGGGGGGCGGGCAGTGACTATTGTCGGGGGACAGTGACTATTGTCGGGGGCAGTGACTGTTGGAATCATTGCCGTATGTTTATCACCAAATAATTCGTCCCGAATAAAGTAGTAACTATTCACATGTGTGCGTGGCTCAAACGTTGTGGTCTCTGAAATCGTACAGTCGATGTGATTTGAATATTAGTGTTTGCTACATTACATTCTGACATCGGAGATAGTGTTTGGATACTGACTGACGGTTTTATTTCCCAAAATAAGCCTATAATGCATTTAAATCATTAAATGGCCCGTGACTAATTGGAAGTCAGAATTTGTACATATTAATTCTCGTTTTATTACATTCTATTCCGATTCCGATGTCAAAATATGTCGACATTTACACGAATTACATTCATTAAGTTTATAAGGGCATAATCTTATACGAAAATATTTATTCAGGTCATGGAATTGTGAGAACAACGCGTTATTTCTTTAGCTATAAAACAATCAAGAGTGTTTTATTCTGTCCCTGACTTGGTCAATGTGAAGAGTTATTTCACACTCCATAGAAAGCATCAGCCGAACTGCGCTCAATTGTAAATATTTACTTCACGATTCATGACGCAACTATTGGAAATAAACTAACAAAATCGATTTCGGCATCGAGAGTCACTGCGTTTAACCCCTTGGTTGATATACGTCAGTACTGAGCACGGACGTAATATGTCACGATGTGTGCTATACGTCCGTAATGAGTACGGATATACTTCAACACACAAGCTTTCGGCCGTTATTCATAACTTGAATTCATAGATTAGTGTCCGTTTTTTCTGATATTGTCTGAAATGTCATAAGATCAACATCGCAGCACACGACGTCATGGATGTACTTAGCAGCAAAGAGGTTAAATAATAGATAACAATGGCAGCGTGTGTTGTCAATTTCGATATAATACTTAACTATAAATTAACTATAATTTGAGGAAGATTATTCTCGATTTCCATTTGAGTGTTTCACGTCATTTGAAATATAATAAATACAGCATATGTTGTCGTTGACGTGAACAGAGTTTTCCAGTTGGTGGGTATATATAAATAGTTCGCCGTAAACTATACCCACATAACTGGGTAATATAACCAAGTAGTTAACTCCAAGCCATTTTCTATATGTCCCCATGTCCACTGAAATGTGAGACGAATGCTCCTTAAAGACATGGCATGTGCTTATAGCACTATTTTACGTCTCAGCCGCAACAACCAGTTGAAGAATATATCATTAAGAAACTATGAATCCGTGAATTTAAAAAAATCTCAATCTCAAACTATCAATTTGAAGGAAAACAAATCATACATTGGTTATAAAGGATAATGATTTTTTCCCTTCAAATTGATTGTTTCAAAGTGAGATTTTTTTTAATTCACGAATGGGGTGCCTCCTTACAATTTAACAACACGATGTACCCTTTAGTAAAACACAACTATACTCAAAAATGTAAACAAACAGTCCGCCATTCGTCCCGACCAAATCGCCGAGGAAACACGAGAATGATTTTGCCAACGAGTTTATATTTGATTTGATATATGGAGGCACGGACTCATAATACAAATAATGATAATTCTTATATAGCGCGTATCCCCGCGAGGGCCCTAAGCGCTTCACATTATTACCCCAGCTGTTGAGTAATGCCATGTTGAGCAATCCTTAAACGCATGCTGTCATAATGGCGATATACAAGATTGCTCTTGGCTTACACTTACCCAACAACCAGGTCCCTATTTCTCGTCTAGGTACGACTAAACGAGCACAGTACAAGTGACCTTGCCCAAGGGTCACAACCTGGCGCGAGATTGAAACAGCGTGTGGTTATATATAACACGCACACCGCTTAATCTGGCCAAGCCACTGTTGTGGAGACGATAGTCCAGCCGGGTGCGAACTCAAGCCGGTGCAGTAACACCATTACAAGTCCGACACTCTAACCACTGGGCTACCACTTCCACATGATTCGGTATGAGTGTGCATTGTTTCAAATGTGCTTGCATCAGTGAGCTTGAACATTTTCTCATTTCTGATCGATATGGCCGATAGAATGATGTTGTGTGGTGGATATTTTGATACAAAATTAATAAAAAATAACTGCGTTGAGCAAGTTTATTCGCTGTGCGCACCAGCGGAGTGTTTGACATATATTTAATGTTGTCGTTTCATGAACACTCCCTTTATTAATACACGCTGCGGAGAAAACGGGACCACCTTTTTTCGAGGCGATATTTCCATTCATTTTTAACAAGGATTTCGGTGGCAAATGAAGTCAATGTATTTATCTATTTTTGATTTTGCACCCACGAAATAAAATGAGTGGCGGTGGGGGGGGGGGGGGGGGGATAACGGATTGACTCCGTCCGAACGTCGGTCAGGGCATATTTCTCAGCCACGGGTAATCGGAATACAATTTGGTATGGAGTTTTGGCGTTGGGATGCTGCAGAAGAGGTCCCGATGACAAGACAATGTTCGCGTTTCCCGCTGTATAGTTATCTTTCATATATATAGATTGTCTGGAAATGGCACTGTTCTGTCTGGTCGGGCATATGTATATATTTCCGGGATGGTTTATCATATCACAATGCAATTGGCTATGGAGCTTCGACACTGGGGGGGGGGGGGTGCTTTCAATATAGGGTGGGTCATATGACGTTGTTTGCATTTTCGTTCTGGAGTTGTCTTTCTTTGTATATCTGGAAATATATTTTTGTCCGCCCGCCTATGTATATCGGCTATGGGTTATCTTATACGAATTTGGTTTTGGCGTTCCCAATTCCAAATCAGGAGTGTTTTCCAATAATGGCACAACTAACGCGTTCGCCTTTTTATCCTAGTTTATTTGGAAATAATGATTGTTTGGCCGTCCACCTGAGTATTTCAGTCAGTCATGGGTTGTATGATATCAATGCAATGTGATAAAGATGTTCACTGTCATGAGAGCTTTAAATGAAGTAAAATTACAAGTGATATTCGCGTTTACCCTTATTTCGTTATTCTATATTGGGAATGTTGAGTTCCATACTGCCCACGTTTGAATTTGACTCATGGTGCAGGCTATATTAGTTTAATGATTTTGTCTTGTTTCGTTTATTTTTTTGTTTTGGTTTATATGACATCTGTATGTAATTTGGGGTGACGCGAAACATTGTTCTTCCTGACTGCATAACTTAATATGAGCATATATCGTTGCAATTTCTTTCTCAACCACGAGCAACACAAATCAAATTCTTAGAATTACAAGTCATTCTATTGTATTTGCTTCAGTGCTGGTTAGCAATATAACGTCACATTCGCCCGTTCGTCAATAACTGGATGGCTGTGTCGATCGCCTTACTAAGCCAAGACACACGGTGATTGAGTATTTTGTTACAGAAATCGCTACCTGGCATGTGACTTCTTTACATAAGGTTGTCGTGTTGACTTCTTTGCAAGGAACTGTCTTGTTGACCCATGTTTGTCAGATGCATACAAACATGAAAGTCATCACAGGGACGGGGCTAAGGTGACTCGGTTGGTGGTAACAACTGTTCCATCATCACCCACCCTGCTCTGAACCAGACCAACATTCCAAAAGTTAGAACAAATTGGCACAAATTGCAATTAAGGGAGGGATGGTAGATACCCACCCCGTCGCCACGCCCCTGAGTCGTCAGTTGTATTACGGTAGGACGGACGCGAAATTACAAACTGATTCACCAAGACCAACCGTAGTAACGTGTTATATGATCGTGGCCGAAACGTAACGTCATATGCAGAGTCATCAATCTGCTACTGATAATGATCATTTCAAAACATTTTTCCACCTTTTAAACTCATTGGCCCGATTCGTTATCTTAGGTTTAAACCTGGTCTACATAACCTCTAGGTTTAAACCGCCGTGAGTCAGCAAAATTCGTGGTTTAAACCCGCGACCGCATGTCTAAGTGACGCATTCGTCATCTCTGGTTTAAACCTGGTCCAGCCAGACCAGTGGTTTAGCAGTAGTGTCTCTGTATCGTCGAGATAATTAATCGTACTTTCCTAATGCGGACCGGCTCGTTTTATTGATTGCGAAAATCAATGTAGGTTTAAACCAGGTTTAAACTCGGAGGTTTAAACCTGAGATGACGAATCCGGCCATTGGGAGTTAATTTCCAAAATGTCCAAGTTCTACTTTTGGCATAAAATAAAATCGGCTATTTTGGCATTCGTATTAAAACTCATTTCAAAATTCCAGTAATCTGCTCCACGATCCTGTTTCCACAACTTCAAAATTCATTTCATGGGAACGAGGAGCAATTTCTCTGCGCTAAATTGGTACCTTTGCATTATTATATTTAGCCGACATCCTTCCCTTTTTTCGTGTCATCCATAAATTTATGTACCATGTGCCAATGCATTCTCTTCTATATGCGAGTCTCCCATAGGGAGCCTCGCATATATAAGAGAATACATTGGCTTAACAAAATTACCTTGACCTTGTAAGCCAGTGCATTCTCTTATATATGCAGGCTCCCTATGGGAGGCTGAACATATTTCTTCATTTGCTGACGTTATTGTGCTGTGTCTACAAATTGGAACCAAACGACAATCATATGAATCGCAAATAATATTAAGATTATTTCTTTTAATTACATCAAACTGAAAATGCATTTTTGAGTTGCAAGTGTCGTTAAATATTGGGAACTTTACAGTGATTTTGCCATGACTTTGCATATTGCTGTAACAAAATTCCAACATTTAGTTCTGCCTATGTAGCATTGTGTGGGGAATTTATACGACAGGTAGGTCGTAAGCCATTATTGCTTTCACTATGCCTACGTTGGCAAACAGAAAGGCTTCACATGACGTCAGCCAGAACTCCAGATGTGTCACCTGGTCAGACACCCATTTCCTCTGCGGATTATATATAAAACAAAAACATACTGCTATACGATGGTGTACATGATTTTGTTAAAGTATTATGATGGTGAGGAAAATTGAGCTAGAGCATCCGTATTGTCCACAAATTGTAGTTATTGAGGTTTTGGTAACTCTGAATGATTCAAAAGCATACATGATGATTATCTACCAAATTAATTAAAGTACAGAGACACATGTACCTGTGTCTGAACATACATGCATGTCGATTTAAAGTTTAACTATGCATGGTTGTACAATTATTACGAAACTATCCCAATCACGATTATACTCCACGGTGTGTTGTCGTAAAATTACAGCCATTATCAACTTATGTAAATATATATCACTAGCAGGTGGACCCGACTTCGTCCGGACTGTTTCCTCTCTGCTTTTCGGCGAATTGCGCGATTTGACCTTGAATTGTCCATTTCGAAGGTCAAGGTCAGGTGGGGTCACGGTTTGATCCGTCCAAAACACTGCCCGGACAAAAGTAGTACCCGACAAAAGTTCCCGTCGAAATCCATCCAATTTACCCGAGTTGACCTCGAATTGATCATTTTGAAGGTCAATGTCAGGTCGGGGTCACGACTCGACCCGTCCAAAACACTCAGTGGACAAAAGTAACACTACGTGTCAAATTTCGTCGAAATCCCATAACATTAAGATATTTGACCTTGAATTTACCCGATTTCAAGGTCAAGGTCACGTCGCACGGGCAAACGAATTGGCTTACGACACTCCCCATACGAAAGTATCCCTAGACACATTTTCATCGAAATCCCGTGATACTCGGGCGTTCGACCCTGAAATGACCCGAATTCAAGGTCAGTGTCACGTCGCACGGGCAAATTAATAGGCACATGCCACTCCACGGCCGAAAGTACCCCCGCATACCAAGTTTCATCGAAATCGGCTCGGCCATTTTCGAGTCCATCGCGAACACACAGACAGACAGACAGACAGACAAACACACACACACACACACACACACCCTCACAGATTTCCCAAAATATATAATATATTGAGTGCTCCAAACAGGTAATGGCTACTCGTAACAACGTTCGGATTTGCAACATTAACATATGCCATGGCCTTGTGGGGGGGGGGGGGGCACCAGGGCATGAAGTGTTGGTGATGTGCATACCGCACTTATAGGCCAACATAAGATGTCCAGCGATGGCGAAGCAGGTTATTATCCTGATAAATCGGATGTGAGATACACGCAGAGGAAAGGTAACCGCATGACAATATATGAGTACGTTTTTCATTTGATTTCATGTGTGTGTGGTTTCTACATGCAGAGGATTGGTTTACCAGTAAAATTAAGTTAATGTGATCTTTTGTCTCAACCATTAAAATGCCATCATCAAGTTATGGTCTACCGACGCAGACGTGACCAGAAGGTCTCCATTGGGGGTGTCAACCTTACAATTTCCAGTTGCTTCCAATTGGGTTGGAACTTTCCAACTGGTACCTCAAACTGTCCAACTGTTGGAAATTTCCAACCTGACACCCCCGATGACCATTTCAGACAAGCACGTTTACCTAAAGTATAACAATATGCCACTGTTTGTCTGTAGACAACACATTCCCCACTAATTACTGGTAGCAAAATACAAATAATGAGCAACCTATAAGTGGTGAAGAATTTCCATTTAATATTTTGTCAGGCATGACATTTCCAACTGATTATTTTTAAGGTACAATGATATGCCCAAATATACAATAACCGTAATAACGTCGGTATCCTGGAATTCAGAATTGCCCAAGTGCATGTACCTGCGCCAGAAGATTTTAGAGATTCAAGATTCAATAGTTATTTTTAAGTTAAAGATTTAAGAAACAAGAGCATCAATATGGCATCACAAAATACGTGGTAATTCCAACAAAGGACCATAACTTGAAAATTGGCGGGCGGAATCCAACTTCGAACTTGACCTGTATTTGGGACTAGTAAACTCACATATCAAATGTCATTCCATTCAGTTCAGACTAATTAAAATTATCATTCGTAAAATAAAATTGAGTGCAAATTTTAACAAAACAGGGAGATAACTCTGGTGAACATTGGCCGACGGAACCCAAAGTGGAACGTGACCTGTTTTTTGTGCAAGAAAACCGACATACCAATTTTCATTCCATTCAGTTGAGACTATCTATATCATCCGAAAACCAAAATCGATCGGACGGACTGACGGACCAATAACATAATACTTCAAGTTTGTTTTAAACGGGCGTATATAATGTACGTATAACGTGGAGTGATTTACAAATATAATGAGGGCAAAAGTATGAAATGGCCAATATGTGTGCGAGACTCTCCCATAGACTCGGCTCTTCTCTCGTGTAACACTTACACTCCCACGTGCATTCGCGACGTGGAACAATGAATGCAGTACGTTGGTTGGTCGAAATTACGTCACATACGTCGCACGCTGACCCATAATTGCTTCCATTTTTGTGTACACACATCTTGCAACGAGCTACGAGAATATCGCTGGAAATGGGCGATAAAATTAATGCTCTTTTAATGCTGCCAGTTGACTCGGCTGAGTGTAAATATAAGTAATGGATGTTAATTTTGTTGCGTTACATATGATGAAAGTTGGTGTGAAATAGCAGACCACCTTGCATCCATAATCTATGGAACGCAACACAATCAACACCCATTTCTTATGTTGGTGGGCACATTGAGCTGTAGCACCTGTATTGTGCTCTCGAACCTAAAACGTCGCAAGAAATTATGTATCAAGAGCATCATGCTACGTGTACAATCACAACAACTCCCACATTTACCCGGAGTTCGAGTCCTCATATCAAAAGGGTTTTTACCACGCCCTTCATAATATCCTTCCGGTTGTAATTAATTAACATAGTCAAAGTCCAAGGTGGTCATAGTCCTTCAAGTACATTGTCAATAAGTAGGAATCAGGGACGTGGCTGAGGGTCTCAATTGGTGGGGGTTTCCATCTTGAAATTTCCAACTGCTCCGTTAACCAGGCCAAACTTGGTACCCCACACTTTCGAACTGTTGGATATTGTCGGCCTGACAACCCTAACGTTAGAAAACTGATATCAATTTCGGACCAACATTTGGACGAACCATTACAAAAATATGGTACTGTTGGTCTAAAAACAACAAATTCCAAACTAATTAGTGATTGGAAAGTCATACATTAAGAGCAATTACAACCTATCTGTAGCGTCAACTTTCCAACAAATGTTGTGTGAGGTATGACAGTTTGAGGGTTTGACACCTAACGCAATGTAGGGTGTCCGTGATGGGGATTGCTATTATGATATTCTCCGATAGTTTCTGTTATTACGTCAGTCACAGTGATATTCATAACTCGGCGCTTTACTACATAAATGGCATTTCCGAGTGTTATTGTCGACACTAGATCAGGATACTTTTTCCACCGACAACTTTTGGTTTCGTGTCCGAAACGTCAAAACGTCAAAACTCGACATACAAATTGAAGAATTGTGTGAGATAAATATTTCGGTAGACCAAAATCTTACCTTATAAGATTATAAATATCAGATTTGCTGGAACGGTTAATTTCAGATAGCCACGATCGTATATACCTACCATGGTTTGTATGTAGGAATAAAGTGATGTGAAACACTCCGATAGGGTGATCAAATAGAAATGAAGATTAATATTGCTCAAAGTAATTATTTTTACGAATATTAATCCAAATTGACAACACACATCGTCATTATTTATATATTAGTTAAATGCAATGACTCTCGATGGCGAAATAATTTGCGTTAGTTTATTGCCGATAGTTGCGTCCCGGACTCAGATGTAAATATTTACAATTGAACGGAGTTCATATGATGTTTTCTATGGAGTACTTTCGGCCATTTTAGTAGCATGCTATATTCCCCAGGTTGGCATATCGCCTGAGTACTAACTTATAAGTTGCACTGACCCGAACAAATCCACAATATGTCTTTAAACCCAGCAAGGTTGGGTATACTGGAATTTCCTGGGGCCTCGGTGGCTCAATCGGTTAGGGGTACAACTCCAAGTCGTTTCGCCCTCCAGCGCTGGCGAGGGTTCAAATCCACATGTTTCCATCGTGGACTTTGTAACTCCAAATCGTTATCTGGTGGAGTTGACAGTTACTGGCCGATGAACGGTGGTTTGACGCACAAGGTTGACGAGTTTTCAGCCATTGAAATCACTGTTAGATTAGCCGTAAGTGCGCGGATTTCCTCCACCACTAAAACTGGTAATTTTGTGACATGGCCTTAGTTGCTGAAAGCGAAATTAAACCCAAATCAATCAATCAATCAATCTACAATTTCCTCGAATTGTTCAAAAAGAACTTGAAAACTCACTTTTTTAGAGAACAGTTTGGTCCTAGTAATCCGACGAATAGTATGTTTTTAACTTGACAATTATTAACCCTTCCATGTCTGAAGCTTCCTGAAATATTGCAAAAACCCTGTGCCAATGGAATATATTATATATGCGAGTCTCCCATAGGAAGCCTCGCATATGTACAATAATGCATTGGACTAACAGTATATACATTGACCTTGTACGCCAGTGCATTTTGTTACATATGGATGGCTCCATTATAAGATAATTCACTGGCCCATAGTATTTAATGCTGCACCGGCTGATCTCCCGTCACGAAAGGGTGAACATTGTTTGAATCTGACAATTATGATAACAGTCTTAATATATGGTTAGCGTTTAGTCGTCTGGCCAATGCCGCACTTGTGAATTCGGCTCATTTTACCACATATTAGAAAATGTATAAAGGGATTACGCTTTATAAACTAAATATTTCATTTCGTCTCCGGTTCGCTCAGCGGGACGGTCGCATTTAGTGCTTGGCGCGCTAAGCCGTTGAGTGGTCCGTGATGTTTTTTGTAATGCCTGGCTGGACACTATAGATTCTCGTTTAATCCCCAGCCAGATAGTTCATGCACTGAGCGGATTCCAGTCTGCCCATTGTATTAGCTGGTCGCTCCGCGGTAATACGGGCAGACTGGGGTTGTTTTTGCAGTACCAGGTCACTCCGGTAGAACCCTCTACCGGTCGTAGCCTGGTAGGACCGACCGGAATCCACCGATCCGGGGATGCGGGGACCACTGGGAAGAAGAGAAGGAGCGGGACCCTCGAGACGACGCAGGGACGTCGACAGGAAGACCCGGTGGAGACAGGGGAGAATTGAGACGCCCAGTTCCCCCCCCCCACTTGGCCCTCGGACAAGAAGACCAGCCAGATGTCGAGGCATTACCACAGCCAACGGAAACAGGGACACCGAAGTCACCCCGGGTGTCCCTGTCGTCGACTTCGATGCCAGCATAAATAGGGATGCCGATGTCATCCCGGACGTCCCTGTCGTCGACATCGTGGTGGAGATGGACAAGCTACCACCGAGGACACCGGAGTACCATCACATCCCGGTGTCCTTCTCCACCAGCGACAAACACAACACCAGCAGCGACTCCACCAGTCGCTGAGGTCATCGCAGAGAAGATCGCAGAAAAAATTAAGGCAAAAAAAGGAGGAAGAAATAGCAAAAAATATGTCTTGATAATTTTGTTCATCCCCTCATCGTTATGTATGTTTCATCATTTACTAGACTCGTTTTGTAAATTCCGCTATAAACTGGAGACGAGTTGTAGATTATATTTATAACATGATCCAAAACCTCGAGAAAACACACTTAAATCAACAAATGGAACGCGAAACTAACATCGGCTTCTATAAGGTATGCGATGACGTTTCACGTAATAAAGACTCTTTGGCGTCTGTTATGGCGTATGTTTAATGACATAGCTTTCAAACTATATATATATTGCAATATGTGTTATAGCACAACTTGTCTTGTTTCCCGACGACAAGCTTAGCACAATAATTCAGACTTCACAGTTTTGTTCGTTCGGCGACGAGGTAAATCCGGGTTTTTCGTACACAAGCACATTATTGGCTGTCGACATTTAAGGTATGTTAACAAATTTAAAAAAAACGAACGTTCCAGTTTCTCTATAGTATGCAATTTACAAATCCGAACATTTCCGAACCGTTATGGAAAATAGACACAATTGGTATAATGGTCTCTCGTATAATTATAACTACAATACAAGTATAACACATTATACAGTAAGTTTGGAACTCCTCACTTTGTCCACCAGGGAGTACATAACCGTTTTTGTCAGCGCTAGATCTGTCACTCTTTTCTGAAGCGAATGTTTCCCTTCTGTGAAAATTTGTCCCTGGGTACTTATAATGGGTAACTATTTCCATTTCATGGCCATTCAGAATAAAGTTAACTTTATTGTTGTGATCGATCACCTCGTGGCAATTTTAATCTTGAAATCATCTTTGATTTACTGACGACCTGGTCCGATTCGGGGGATAAACATAGGTCGTTAAATAGGTCGATAATCACTCCAGATATCGGTCTACGGGCTTTGTACACTCTTGTGCTTTTCCGGCTGTATTCATTCTAGTTTGTGTAATAAGTGAGAAATACGCTCTTTATTTTTCATATTGTCGACAGAGAATAGCAAAACGACCATGGTGTTCAAAATGATATTTGCGATTTGTCACAACTTAATAACCTGAGCGAGGTTGGCTCAATGATAACATGTCGACATCGGGACATCGGTTCAATCTCTTCTTTTTTTTCGGCACAGGAAACGTAGAAATATAGATACGTCGAACAGAATTCGCGCTGCCACTTGCCATATTTGATAATGGCAAAAATAATTCACATTTGGCGAAACTTATTTTTATTTTGAAAAACGTTTGGTGAGTCACTTTTAATTCACATTTGGCAAAACTTATTTTTATTTGGCAAAATGTTTGGCGAGTCACTTTTAATTCAGCAAACAAGATGAATAATATTGGTTAATCAAAATCATTAATTTCAAGAAAGTCTTGAAATATAATTGTATTAGTTGTGTGTTATAAGGGTTTAAGAAAAGTTAACACCTCTCTCAATATGTAGCTAATCCGATAATATTAGTATGAACGAGCGGGGGATTACTAGTAGTATTCATTGTCGTGGTGATCACATAGCTAATCGTCTTTGTTGTGACGTGCCATTCTGATGAAACAACCTTCTAAATCAAATCGATATCAAAAGTGGCACCACCAGCGATTGTCGAAATATATGACTCAATGTTGCAGAAACTGGTAGCATTTGGCAATTTCTAAAATAAATTGGCAAAACATCTTTTCATTTGGCAAAAGTAAATTTCGGCCATGCAGTGCGGATCCTGATGTCAAATCAGACATGACAATATAATTCCTCTGTGCAGCAAGGCAATTCGGCAGAGGTTATCTACCCATCATGTTCCCGATTGTCCATCTGGAATTCCCATGCACATTAGAGCAACAACGTGTGGATTTGGAAACCATCCATACAAAATAATCATGTAATATCCAATGTCCGGTCCCTTAATATCGTTTTCACGCTACACTTTGATAAACCAGTTAGTTGCTGATTCAGATGATATTATTTACTATATATGTACGATAAATCGGCAATGTGCCTTTGTATTAAATCGTGTTTGAGACTTTTGTAAGTTACAGCCGCATGGCGGTTTGCGCTTCAGAATACACCTAATAATACTCGCTTTTGAAAATGTCCCGGTATCGAAACAGGTCGCTAAATACCTGAAATACCTTTATACGAGCATTCTGTGTTCCGAAAAGACGCATTGAAGTCATGAGAAATACAACTCAAAAAAATTCTATTCCGGATATGGTAGACAAAAAGAGCGTTTGTTTGACTCCTATGCGAAAAATTTAAAACAGCTGTAAACCTGATGTGACCATGACAAGTATTTTTTCCGAGAATACGAAGCTGGTATATGACTATTTGTGAACATAACCTATACCCCCTTCCAAATAACGTAGACATAATGTGGAAGCTCGAATGAGCCATGTCCATTTAATCCTTATCGGCATCTATATCATTTTTATGGACCCGAAACGTTCGCAACCATTGTCAACATAAAACCACCAACTGCACGTGTATCTCGTAACTTTAGTTGGAAGAATTTGAACAGGAGGCGACCCAAAACTGACGGATGTATGCGAAAGTATAATTGACAATGAGTTTGGGGGGTTTTAGAGCGTCCCGACCGCCTAAATGCCCGACTTCGAAACTTAAGAAATGAGTTATCTGCTGTGAATTAAAGATAATACCAAATCTAGTGCATCAAACCGTTCGCACGCGATACTGTAATTGAAACCCTCTGGGCTCCCGGTCTAAGTAGGTCTTTTTGGTCAATATAAAGTCGGTGTATTAGCATACGAAGTATCGGTAGATCTATTAGTCGACACGGAACGTCAAGCAACTGATATATTACCAAAATTAATGTATACAGGATTAAACTATATGAACTTTTAAGTCAGGCATCCATTTTACATGTACATGTGATCTATCACATTCATAACAATGTTTGAAACCGCTCCTGGTCAAGTGGTCTTGGAAATGTGCTATGATGATGTTAAGAAAAAGTACCGTTATTTTTTCTAAAACTCTCGTTTTCGCAGTGATCGGATAATCTGAACATCTAAAAAACATTCAAGAACATATATTGGTTGGATTAGTTGTCGAAAATCGACTATAATCAAGATGTCTTTTCGCTTCGTGTTGCAAACACCAGCGCAGCTATTATTAAATGTTTCAAAATATATGTTCTTGATTGTTTCAAATGGACACTGGCCTTTTCACAAATCGCTCCGGTTAGCCAAACAACGCGAAAATGACAATTTTAGAAACAAATAACGGTGCGTATTAGTAACGACATCAGTTTGCCCTACCAACTTCACATCAATTCAGAAGGACATAATAGCAGACTAGCAGGACCACTTGACCAGGGGTGGACACAAACAGTCCTCGATGAACAACGGCTGCATTCGACCAAAAATGTCTCCGCCATAACAACTGTACCGGCATTTATATGATTCAACAATCAAACTTGTTTGGAATCGGACCGAGACCGCTTATGCTGATCGGAATTTGGCAGCTTGACGGATATTGTTTACTGTCGACTTAACTCGGGGATCTATCGGAGTTTGACCACATATTTAGTACAAATCACATCAAGTGCGTTTATATAGGATTACCGACTACATGTGCACGTAACACCCCTGGTCAAGTGGTCCTGCTAATTTACTATAACGCTGGTGGGTTCTGCTGAATAGGGAAAACAGAGGCTCTACTGAAAATACCTTCTTTTTTCCCCTAAAATAGCCATTTTGCGGTGTTCGGCTAATCTGAGCGTTTTGAGAAAATACCAGTGTCTGTACGAAGCATCCAAAAACATATATTTTTTGGGGAAAAAAATAATGCATGGCGCACAATTTGTCGCTTTCGGCGCGTTACTAATGGCGCACTTTTTGTCGCTTTCGGCGCGCGCCGAAAGCGCCATTAGCAAGTGGCCCTAATAGGATTCCATACATGGCTACGCTTGTGTTTGCAAACGACACGAATAGCCATCTTGGTTATAGTTGATTTGCAACAACTAATGCATCCAGCATTCAAATGATTTTGAATGTTTGATACACATAATGGGTTTTTAGTCCAGGAGATATTGGTCGACCTCTGCACCCCCCCCCCAGGACTTAACTTCACCCCACTAATTTTCTTCCTTAAGGTCTCCTCTATTTTTTTCACTTGTTAACAAGAAAAAAAAGTGGCCGCAGAGACTCCAGACAAGATGGCGTCCATCATGGCGGCCATTTTTTTTAAATGCACCAGGTCTCTTTGATCGCCATTATAGTACAGATGATAGCACATGCGGTCTTGTTTCCGCTCGATGCGTTATGCTAATATACAACCCTTACAAATTAGTCAAAAATCCGACACCAGAATCCAATATGGCGGCCAAGATGGCCGCCGAAATGTGAAAATATGCTATTTTTCTGACATATTACCACCTTTCGTTTGTCTCTGTGGGAAAATGTTAGAATTTTTGCGTCATGTTATACATTTTTCATATAGAGGAGTCATTGGCGAACACATGCGGACCATAATATGCATTCATTGCTGGATATTTTTGTCCGATTTCACGTTTTCCCAAATGCCGGTATCATAGGTCGAAGCCGAATCTCCGTTAATAACGGGATGTTATGTTTCGAATCAATGAATGTTATTGCTATTATAACAACACCCATGCATATATATTAGAGGATATACTCGAGCTACGATTCCTCTTATACCTGAGTTGAGGAATATTTACCCAAATCCAAGATGGCGGCCAAAATGGCCACCAGAAATAAAATATCGCCGAAAATCGCTGATTTTAACATCAGTGAGCATTATTGTCATGACAACTCCACACCTGCTTACTATTGTAAGTTGGGAACACTTAGGCGAAGAACTTTCCTTGTACCATATCCAAATAAAAGTCCCCCAAATCCAAAATGGCGCCCACAATGGCGGACAGATTTTGAATAAACACCGAAATTCCCTCATATTCACATCATTGGGCATTATTGTCGAGACAACTCCACCCATGCTTACAATTGAGTTGGAAATACTGAGGTGAAGTAATTACATTACATCTCATGCAAGAAATTGTTTTCCAAATCGAAGATGGCGGCCAAAATGGCGACCGAAATTTGAAAACAAATCTACATTCCTTTACTTTCTTAGGATGGGCGTTATTGTTTCGCGATTTCTATCCACCATTACATGTTGATATGGAATAGTGACATGAAGTATTCATTAGAGTTTGGCAATTGATACTCACAGCCAAGATCGCTGGTAAATTGGCGGCTAGAAATTGAAAAGAAATCGATATTTTCACATATTAATTTCAACTTTTTGTCATAATATCGGTATGTATGGACGAAATTGTACATAAACCATCTACTAGTTCAACTTAAAGGTATCAAAACGCATAACATAGCTCGTGTCCTTCTGGAAAGATGAAACACCACAATTAATATCGCGATGTGGCATTTCGAAATCCAGTCTCCACTTAGCGCCGATAATGGCCGTAAGCGTAGGTGCGCCGAATAGTTATATCAGAACAATTACCTGATAACAGATTCTGATTTGCCACGTCACGTCCATAATTATCTGGACCAGCTTCCATTTCTTTATCTGATAAATCTAGGTAGCTCACACCGACAAAGTATTCACCACTTCCTGGGAGTAGGGTCCCTCTAATCATAACGTTTCAAACAATTCATTTTCCGGTGTCTAGCTTACAGAAGGTCATCTCTATGTATGTGTCTCATACCCCATGGGATAACGACATTTACACATGGCGAACCAGTTAGCTAGTCATTTCTCAATAGATAGTTCGTCAACTCACACTCCGCGAACGCATTGGCATATGTGGACAACTTCGACAGTGTTTCGAAGGTTGCTAGCTGTCTCATTCCCTTGGACAGATGTCTATCAGCTAAGGAGAAGACCCTGGTGTACAGACTACCCACACTTCTTTACCATTATCCGAAGCAAACTGTGTGACGCCCCGCAGTTGTCTCGTCGAATATCTCCCAGCAGAGAAGAACAATGCTCGCGGTGCTAGTTTGTGGAAATGCGCCATGATAGTGGGAATGAAATGGGCCACTGTATACACCACCCCTACACCTGGTGCATGTTTAAGATATCGAATGTCATGCGTGTCGGTTTTGTTTAGCCTTTCTGATTCAACTACGTACACTTTTGTCTGGATAATAATATGCTAGCCTCCCTCAAAACAGTCGGATGGACTAAAGGATAATGTCTTTATAGCATGGATGTATGCGTGTTTTGTTATCCTCTCTCGTGGTTAGTGTCAGTATGTGGGCGGTATTATTCAAGAGAATGTCAGGAAATGTGGTGCATTTATTTCACTATGTGTTTAAAGAACAATTTACAGTCTCGATGGCGATGGCTGTGGCCGTTGGGGAACGCGACCTTTATGATCATATAGCTTTATATATATAACTTTAGAATATAGTAGTTAATGTCTCATGCAGGAAAATGGTCGCATTGGTGATGTTATCAAGAAATCACTTGGTGTACCAACGTGTGTTGAACTGAATGCAACAGCTCATCAACGTAACATTCCTCTGGATGTTCTTCGCGTTGAACATTTCACCCTTTTGTTGATGGCATTTGTACTTTCTTGAACCATACCACCCAGCGTGAGTATGACATATCAACCAAATATCAAAGGTATCGCCTTTAAGACTACACCACAGTCTTTGTGGGGGTTATACAGCAGTAGCCAATGACATACCCCTGATCCAGTTGTTTAAGAACGGCTTCCAAACGGATGGGAACATACAATCTTAGTATACAAGGAAAGCAAAGCCACACATGAGATCCTGTCTGAATCTAAAACATAACAAAATAAGGGGCGGTACAGTCATGGTCCAATTTCATTTCCACTATCATGATACATACCCACAAACTAGCAACGTGTGTATTGTTATCATCTGCTTGGATCTGTTCGGTGAGACGATTGCTGGACGCCAACAAGCCTTTTCTTATGATCATGTTCAAGGAGTTTGGGTATATTATGCATTATGGTCTTCTACGCCTTAGCAGAATTGCATCCGGCAAATGTCGGGCTTTCAACATTCGAAGCCATATACAGAAGTTGTCCGGGTACGTCAGTGCATTAGATGAGTATGTCAATTGATGAACCATATATTGAGAAGTGGCTGTTTGGGAAGATCACCAGGTGTACACGTTGTTATCCCCATTAGGTCACCAAAGCTGACAATACGCAGATAGATCCTTATGAAAGCTAGTATACGCATCGACCGAATACCTTTATATATAGTGTATCGCACAAGATGACGCATATACCCCATATGTAGCATCTGAATTATATCATAAGCTATACCACGAATGAAGCTCGCTAAGAATTCCAAGCTTTCGAAACCAACACGTGAGCTGGACACCGGCATATGTATTGTTTGAAACATTGCGATTAGTGGCACACTCCTACAAAGAAGAGTAGTGAACTGTTGTTGTGAGTGAGATAGATTAATATGACGAAGAGACGGAAACGAGTCTAGATAATGCTGAATGTGGCAATTCAGAATAAGCTCAGGTACTGTTGTTTTGATTCTTGGAAGTCATAATATGACTATTCGGCGCACCTATATACGGTTACGGCCAGTATGAGCCCTTAGTGGAGAATGGATTTTGAAATGCCACATTGCGATTGTGGGTTTTCATCCTTCCAAAAGGCTACGACTTACATTGGAACTAATATATTGGCTTATATTATGTACCGTTTTGTTTATACAAATCAATATTATGACAAAAAGTTGAAATTAGTATGTGATAATATCGGCTTCTTTTCAATTTCTGCCCGCCAGTTTGGCCGCCATATTGACTGTGAGTATCACTTGCCAAACCCTAATGAATAATTCATACATATCAACATGTAATGGTGGGTAGACATCGCGAAACAATAACGCCCATCCTAAGAAAGTAAATGAATGTAGGCGTGTTTTCAAATTTCGGTCGCCATTTTGGCCGCCATCTTCGATTTGGAATACAATTTCTTGCATGAGATGTAAGGTAATTACTTCACCTCAGTATTTCCAACTCAACTGTACGCATGGATGGAGTTGTCTCGACAATAATGCCCAATGATGTGAATATGAGGGAATTTCGGTAATTTTTCAAAATCTGTCTGCCATTGTGGGCGCCATTTTGGATTTGGGGGACTTTTATTTGGATATGGTACAAGGAAATTTCTTCGCCTAAGTGTTCCCAACTTACAATAGTAAGCAGGTGTGGAGTTGTCATGACAATAATGCTCACTGATGTTAAAATCAGCGATTTTCGGCGATTTTTTATTTCTGGTGGCCATTTTGGCCGCCATCTTGGATTTGGGTAAATATTCCTCCACTCAGGTATAAGAGGAATCGTAGCTCGAGTATCTCATGCAAATATATATGCATGGGTGTTGTTATAATAGCAATAACATTCATTGATTCGAAATATAACATCCCGTTATTAACGGAGATTCGGCTTTGACCTATGATACCGGCATTTGGGAAAACGTGATATCGGACAAAAATATCCAGCAATGAATGCATATTATGGTCCGTATGTGTTCGCCAATGACTCCTCTATATGATAAATGTATAACATGACGCAAAAATTCTAACATTTTCCCACAGAGACAAACGAAAGGTGGTAATATGTCAGAAAAATAGCATATTTTCACATTTCGGCGGCCATCTTGGCCGCCATATTGGATTCTGGTGTCGGATTTTTGACTAATTTGTAAGGGTTGTATATTAGCATAACGCATCGAGCGGAAACATGACCGCATGTGCTATCATCTGTACTATAATGGCGATCAAAGAGACCTGGTGCATTTTAAAAAAATGGCCGCCATGATGGACGCCATCTTGTCTGGAGTCTCTGCGGCCACTTTTTTTTCTTGTTAACAAGTGAAAAAATTAGAGGAGACCTTAAGGAAGAAAATTAGTGGGGTGAAGTTAAGTCCTGGGGGGGGGGTGCAGAGGTCGACCAATATCTCCTGGACTATTTCCTAGATATGTTCAGATTATCATAACACCGCGAAATTGATAACTTTAGAGAAAATAACGGTACTTTTTCTCAACATCATCAGTTTGCCCTAACAGCCTCATAGCAATTCAGCAAGATCCACCAGCACCATGCAACGTTAGCAGGGGTGTGTAACGTCTTATGGTATTCGTGTAGTTACGGGCAAGGGTGCACACAGTCAACGTGGTCGAGTTGAAGAAAAAAACAAGTAATAAGTATATGGCATTGAAAGTTACTTCACTATTTTGTATATCAATATACACGTATACTTGAGAAAAGTCGTACCAAATGTCATCCACATCGGGGAAAGTTTTTGATTTATCCATCTGAAACATCTGAATACGAATACGCAACATATCTTCGAGAAATACGCACATAATCGACCTATAACGTGAAATAAGTGCATAATGTGATTATCTGACTCTGAAATAATCAGATAATGAGGTCACAGCTGTTATTTCGTTTTATGGCGCGGGTGAAAACACAATAAAACACATGTTAAAGAGTGCATACCTGACAAGTCGTAGGTTGGATTATTTGTGGCATTGTCCGCACATAACCTGCTTAGAATCGTCTAATCGTCTAATTAGGAGTCGATAATGTTCATTTTCAGCACATTATCGACTCAAAATGAGCCAATTCTAAGCAGATTATCTACCTAAAATAAGTTCTTTATAAGCGCATAATGTGTGAGTTTTCCGGAGAACAGGCTGAAATACAAATATTTTTAATTCTCGTCGCCATTATATAATGGCATTTCAAGAAAAATACAACATGATTATAATCTGGCTGCACTTCTCAATAATAACAAAACAGATCATCACGATATGGCAGCAGTATGAGAACAATGAAAAACAGAGCGAATTTATAGTCCGTGCTACATGTCAAGTATGGGGTTGTGGCTACCAGTGTATACGAAAACTTTACACATATATGGGGTATGTCAAGTATGGGGTTGTGGCTACCAGTGTATACGAAAACGTTACGCATATATATATATATGTACGTCAAAACAGGCACTCTACACTTAAAATCCTGCGAATGCCGACGTCTTGTTAGATACATGCATGGATGCATTAATACAGTAAGTGCGTGTTGCTCGTGTCACAATTATGTCGATTGGGGTTTCCCAGTCTCTTCGAAAAGCCGACGAAAATCCTATATCGGATGTACGTCTCTTGAACTCTCTTTAAATTTAGGTTCTGGTTTGAAGGGATTCCCTCCGCAGACTGTGCGCTATTTCATTGGTTTATGGCATAACAAATCACTTCACAGTTCTGAGGTCAATGACGCGTTGACAATTTCTCCACGCATTGTCAAACTCAACTATTGTTGGAAAACTGAATACAGGCGATATATCCATAGTTCATTTTACTCATCGCAATATAGGAGAAATAATTTTCGAGTTTTTATCAGTCAATGATATTCATGACTGATTATTTTTTCGCGTCTAGTTGTTTTTATAACTATTTCTAAATACCACGATTCTCACAAACATTTACTACGCCAGAAATGCACTCCATATTTATACACGGTTTATTACTTCATGTTGGGAATGATATATTATGGACACTTATAGAGACGTACATCCGATATATGATTTTCGTCGGCTTTTCAAAGAGACTGGATATGTGCATGATAGACTATCCTTAATTATTATAATCAATAAATTTGAACAATTATCATGGAAATATGGGTTCATACAAAAATCGAACTTGGCAATGAAAGGGTTAATTACGGATAGTCTATGGATGGATTAATTCAGAAAGTTCGTGTTGTTAGTGTCATATATGTCGATTGGGGTTTTATCAGAGGGGATGCATCTGGGGCAAGTCTGAGTTTAGTGTGCCTGTCATTTGCAAAGTGAGGTCCCCTGAGGGTTAATTTAGTGATGCTATCCGCCATAGCGATCTAGCATAACCAAATTCACTTGGGATCATTCTGCAAGGCCTCATCTGCTATGGACAACATAGACTCAGACTGAAGTCCCCAAATGGTGAATATTGTGATGTACACCCATTGGGAACGTAGATTATACAATGTGCCGTCTGCCAATTAGGGGTATAGATAAACTGAACTAAGACATAAATATAATCTATGTGAAGAAGTTTCTAAAGAAATTGGATAGTAAAGAAACTTTCCAGAGAAGATGAGGCCTAAGCAGAATGAGGTCCCCGGAGGGTGAATTTAGTGATGCTAGCCCGCTATGCGTGATAGCATCACTAAATTTACCCTCTGTGAACTAATTCTGTAAATGACAGGCATACTAATCTCAAGCTTGATCTGGGGGAGGCAAGTTTTGTCGGGGGTATCGGGTGTGTGTGAAACAAATTAGCAGGTACAATTTAGGGATCATAACATGACCAGTCTGGTATTCCATTCTACACTGTGTACCATACATAACACACACCAACAAGCCTGCAAATAATATGTCCACCAAACAACTAACAGACCGATGGTCGTCTGTTAAAGTTAGCCAGATCAATAAACATTGGAATTTTTAAACTCTAAAACAGTCTTGAAAGCATAATGCAGTGTATTTGCTGAAATTATTGATAACTCCCATCTAGAGGTCACCCCGAATATTAATATTAAGGTTGGGATATAACTAGTGAAAGCTGGTGGTTGTAAGGTGCATGTGCTGAAAGATTTAGTTATAACTCCCATCTAGAGGTCACCGCGATGATCCGTGTGAAGTTTGGAATCAATGGGATGAAAAATGCTGACTGAAAGGTGTGTCGAAGGATTTAGTCATGCAAAGAGTAACATACAATATGGCTGCCGACGGCCATGTTTTTCCTTGAAAATCGTTCAAATTTGATGGCTCCAATCTAGAGGTAATCCTGAAGATGCCTGTAAATTTTCAAAACCTTTATGTGGGTTGCAGGTTGTGGTGATGGATTCAAAGTTAAATTCAAAGTGGCTGATAATGGCCATGTGCGTAAAACAGAAATGATGGTTCCTATCTAGAGGTCACCCCGCAGATCCTTCTGAATGATTGGATGAATATTATGAAAACTGATGGATGTATAGTAGGGCGTGCGAAATGATTAGTCATGTAAAGATCATTATCAAAATTGACTGCCGGCGGCCATGTTTTTCATCGAACAATTCGATAGATCCAATCTAGAGGTCACACCGAAGATCCGTGTTAAATTTGTAATGAATATGATGATACATCTTGGCTGTGCGGTGTGCCGAATGATTTAGTTATGCGAAGATTGTTTTATCGGCAATCGTTCAAAGTCGAGAGGTTCCATCTAGAAGTGATCATAAACATGCCTCTATATTCTCCAAACATGTATTCAATAAATGTGGGCTGCATGGTCTGCCGAAGGATTCAAATTTTAAATCAAGGATGGCAGTTGGCGGTCATGTTTTTAACGATTTTCTGAACAAAATATCGACGATTCCCATTAAAACGCCACTCCGAAGATGCTTGTGCAGTTTGGTGTCGCTAGGATCAGAGATGGGGCCTGTAGGGTGTGCTAAGTGAAATTGTTTTCAGACGGTCGGACGCATTGACTGCCGACGGTGCTCAAACTTGACTTCGTCAAGTTGGGGTAACTAGTGGCACATTATATGGGCGAGGATCCGTAATCAGAACATGGTAGGACCGGTAACAAAAAATCAGAAGGAAATGCTATAAATGTATACACTATTAACGCAAATATTTAGGTGTTCAATTGTTCAACGCCCAGCAAGCTTGTGCATGAATGAATATACTGTTTGTGCACGTTGACAAATACAGGCTATGGAGATGTGTACCTTCAGCAATACCAACATCTTCAACGTTCAGAACAGTGCATGTTGGAAGCCAAAGAACGTGCTATATGCTTTGATATGTAAGACGTGCATGATACATTTGTATAAGGGGCAGACATAGGTTTACCTGAAACGAGACAATGATCATGAGACGGAAATAGACACAATAATACGCTGTTCATTGCAGATCCCATGAGGACATGGAATGACATCACTTTCATGGACAAAACGAAATTACACTCTTAGAACAAATGTGTAGCCAGGAACCTCATTTTACTTCAGTCAACATGTCGGCCTGTTTTATTGGTAATATGTTATAGTTATTGTTCTGGACCCCATCGACAGTATTAAGACATACGTGAACCTTTAGCTATATGTTAATGGTTATCTCAAAGACAAGTGACTCTTTCGCGTAATTATTTTGAGAATTTGAGCCTCTAAACCCGGCCTCGTATTTTGTGTATTAAGACACACGAGTATTATCGGCACGCGCAGTGACGCAAGAGCTTAGCACAATTATACCGATCAATGTTATTATTATGTTAATTACAATATCATTATGATATTCAATTTGCGTTGGGTTATTTAGTGTTGACTGAGATAAACATGGGTGATAAGAGTGGTTGAACAATTCTGTCAACATGAAAAGACACATACAAATGTGTATAAATTCTACACACTATAATTATTTAATTTTTTATCTTTAAAAAAATTTTTATAAAGGGTATATGCCACTATTAATGAAAGTGTCAATGACATTGCAGCTCAATTTTGAAAGGAGTTAAATTTTTGCTGAGCAATGAATATAATGACACAGAAGGAAAGTCAAAACGTTACAGCAAAGGTATTGTATTGTGTAGATATTACAGGTATCGTTACAGGTATCGTATATTTTGTAGATATTACAGGTATCGTTACAGGTATCGTATTGTGTAGATATTACAGGTATCGTTACATATATCGTATTGTGTAGATATTACAGGTATCGTTACAGGTATCGTATTGTGTAGATGGAAATATTTTCAATTCATACATTTCACCAATAAATTTGTGCTGCAGGGTGTGCTAATGAATTCAAATTTGAAATCTAATATGGCTGCTGGCAGTCACGTTATATATAGTGGATCTCACATGAGTTTCTATTTTATACGGAATTTATCAACCGAGATCACTAAATTAGATTTAAGCCGAGATTTACCGAGGCTCAAATAGAATTTAGTGGACGAGGTTGATAAATTACGTATAAAATAGAACGAGTTTGAGATACCTGATACATGATCAAATAAACGCGAAGCGATGCGAAGTATTCATCGAAAACAAGAATCATAAACTTCAGCGATCGCAAGTTATTTAAATAATGGAGTGACGTCATCGCACGCGCTAATATTACACGTGTGTCATACCAATAATTATGAAGCTGGTTTTGTGGTTACTTATGTGATAAAAACGAATTTCGGATATAATCGATGGTTACCATTTAGATGTCTCCTCGAAGATCCGTATGAAGTTTCGTGACGATTGGATGAGGGATGTTGCCGGTAAGGTATGTCGAAGGAGTTAGTCATGCAAAGAGTAAAATGCAAGATGGCCGCTGGCAGCCATGTTTTTTCAACGAGTTTTGGAAATTATCGATGGCTCCCATCTAGAAGATCCATATAAAGTTTGGTAATGATCGGATGAGGGATGTGGTCTAGGGTGTGCCGATAGATTTAGACATGCAAACAGTTAAATCCAAGATGGCTGCCATTCATTTCATAAAAAAAAGTTCGATGGCTTCCATCTGGAGTTGATCCTAAACAAGCTTGCAAATTTCCAAAGCAATTTTCCATTAAATGCGTGCTGCTGGCTGTGCCGATGTATTCAAATTTGAAATTCAAGATGGCTGCTGGCGGCCATGTATTTTAACGAATTTCGCAAAAAGATCGATGGATCCCATTTACAGGTCACCCCGAAGATCAGAATGAAATTTGATGGTGATCGGATGAGAGATGTGACCTGTAGGTTGCGCCACATAATTTAGTTATACAAAGAATAAAATCAAAGATGACTGCTGTTTTTCAACGAAATACAGAAATTTGATGGCTCCCATCTAGTGGTCACCAAACATATCCATATGAAATTTGGTGACGATCTGACGAAGGATGTGGTCTGTAGGGTGTGCCGAAGGATTAAGTCATGCCAAAGAGTAAAATCCAAGATGGCTGTAGGCGGCCATGTATTTCATCGAAAATCGTTCAATTCCGATATCCTCAGTTGGAGGTGATCCTGATCATGCCAGTACATTAAAAAAAACATTTCTTCGTTATATGCGGGCTGCAGGGTGTGCCAATTAATTAAAATTTGAAAGCCAAGATGGCTCCTGTGGGCCATGATTTTTAACGAAATTCAGAAAAAATCCCATCTAGAGATCACCCCGAAAATCAATATGAAGTTTGGTGATGATTGGATGAGGGATATGGCCTGTATGGTGTACCAAAGGATTTAGTCATGCAAATAATAACATCGAAGATGGCTGCAGGCGGCCATATTTTTTTTTATCGAATTTCGTATATAATAGATGGCCTCCAGATAGAGGTCATCCCGAATATACATATGAAGTTTTGTGACGATCAGGTGAGGAATGTGGTACGTAGGGTGTGCCAAAGGAATTAGTCATACGAAGAGTAAAATTCAAGATGGCTGCTGTTGGCCATGTTTTTCATCGAAAATCGGTAAAATTCGATAGCTCTCATCTAGAGGTGATCCTAAACATGCCAGTAGATTTTCAAAACATTTCTCCAATAAATGCGGGATGCAGGGTGTGGCGATGGATTCAAATTTGCCGGCGGCCATGTTTTAAACGAAGTTCGGAAAACGATGGCTCCCATCTACAAGTCACCCCCAAAGATCCATGTGAAGTTTGGTTATGATCCGATGAGGGATGCTGTCTGTAAGGTGAGCCAAACGGAATTGTTGACGCACGCACGTACGCATGACGGACGTCACCTCATGGCAATGGCTCAAACTTTACAAAGTAAAGTTGAGCTAAAAATCTGGAAGCAACTTTAAAACTTTGTGCTACACTAGTATGTGTGACACAAGCACAGTGTGGCACACAGTTTTAAAGCTGCTGCCAGATTTTTAATATGGTAGCTTTTTACGAGGTTTATGTCTCAAATTACATATCTCATCTACTAGCTATAATATACTTATATGTTCACTCATATTCAATGTTGAGAAAATTCCACCGAAACATGGCATGTGTCATTTCTGCACAATTTTGTTTAAGATCAAAATTAAAACATACTGTGTATAATTTATACACATTGGTTCTGAAGCGTGCATATGGAGGAACTTGTTGTTCAGTCCCTATGTTCATCCGTATGAATATATGCAGCAACATGCTCGGATGGACAACAAATCCAGTTTTTCCAGATAAACAAAGATGACCCTTTCGCGAAGCCTGCGTGAATATGCACAGCCTACGTCATCAACGCCGATAATCACCTCGTCATCTCATTCATCCTCTGGATAATGACGTCATGGGGGGGGGGGGGTGAGTCGCCCAATTTCGTAAATTATCATGCGCGTTGTGGAGTTTGTTTTGTATAAAATGGTGTATGATTAGTCGACATTGTTTATGTCTGTTTACATATAGAACATGTATATCGGATTCCACTTGGTTGCCACGTATGTGGAAGACTCTTATTTTCAAATTTCATGCAATCTGTATGTCACATTCGTGAAGGAATACATCGGATTCCAGTTTAGATTTGCATATGCTATGCAGCCTCCGAGGGCTTGATTTGCATTTTACAGCGCCCTTCAGGAGAAACGTCGCACGCAAAGTGCGAATTCCGATATTTTGAGATGTACTATTATAGAATGCGCACGTGGAGTGTTGGCGCTCCATCACGCTGAGATGCGGGTCCAGTGGCTTTTAAATAACCAGTCTTGTCCAGCCAGATTATGCTTAACCTTACCACGACTATCCAAGTAAAGCAGTGTCGGGCATCACGTGGAACGAGCGCGTTACCCCTAGTCAACGGCGGATGGTAGGATATACATACACCATTTTATATACAGAGACTGTCGCTACCAATCGCATCTAAGCGAAAGTGTGTGTAATTGTTAGTGTATCTTGTGTTACATCTACAACTTACACCATGAGTAGGTGAGCATTTAACCACATTTATACCATCGGCGATGTGCCATATGCCCCCAGCATTCAGTTTAGAGAGTGGGCGATACTAAATGGTTCAATGCAGGAAGTATGAGTTGTTTTGTAGGTACAAGCAGATCCGTCAACGTGGTGAAAATCAATCAATGGAACCGGCCGTATGGTTTCACTCATATTGAACTAAATGAGGCTACTGGAGGATTAGTCAGTTGCATATGCCCTGCGTTCAAGATCAATATGTCTTGATGTGCACGCATGTAAATACCACAAGTTCACAATTGAGTGTATCACATCGCTATTTCCAAACTAAACGGTTCTTCCATCAGTTATAAAGTATACATTGCATGGAAGAGTCTATTAGTTATATGGAGAGATGTTCAAGAAATATAAGCAGACGAAAGACCTACGCGTACGAAAACAATAAAGTGAAGAAGGAATACTGTTAACTGTTGCGAACAAGCCTTGAAATAGTGTGTCTGTCATTTGCAGAATGAGGTCCCCAGAGGGTGAATTTAGTGATGCTACCCCGCATAGCGGGCTAGTATCACCAAATTCACCCTCTGGGAACCTCATTCTGCTTACACCTCAGCAGAATGAGGTTCCCATATGGTGAATTTGGTTATGCTAGCCAGCTATGCGGGGTAGCATCACTAAATTCACCCTCTGGGAACCTCATTCTGCTTACACCTCAGCAGAATGAGGTTCCCATAGGATGAATTTGGTTATGCTAGCCAGCTATGCGGGGTAGCATCACTAAATTCACCCTCTGGGAACCTCATTCTGCAAATGACAGGCACACTATTTCAAGGCTTGGTTGCGAAATGTTCCGAGAATAAGTTAGTTGGTCGTTTGGTGAACTTATTATCTAAACATTTACTAAGGAAGCTACTCGTCAATGAGGAAGTGTTAATAACCCTTGTAAGAAGTGACATTGTATACTTATATCCTACTCATTTTCAAATCTACGTTATCTTAATAATACTCCCATGGAATGTCATAAAAATAGTGTTTATAATATAGAGTTTCTACCAGCACTGAATACAATAAATAATGTTTTTATGTGTAACCAATCAGGTAAGTGGGTGTCAGACCAGGTAACACGAGTTCCAGGGTAAGCAACACCAAACCTAGCACACCAGAATGACAGAAAACAAGTCAAAGTGAAGCACTGGCAGGTAGACCATAAATGGCCTATTTGTTAGTCAACATAGGTTTTAGTAAGAAAGAAAAACGCCTCAAACATATTCGTCATTTTACCCACATAATATTGGCGGAGCAAAAATGTAATGGATGTCAAGAACAAGAGGAGAGTGTCTGCAAAGTATATGAAAGAAAGGGGATATATTAGGGCACTGAATACAATAAATAATGGCAATGTATGTGTATTGGATTGTAGAGACGACATTGCTGTTGATGATTAACGCTATCATTACTGACTGGATTATCACAGTCAGTTAAAAGTGTATAATCGCAGTCGACAGATAAATACATTTGCAGAATGAGCCATATTTATTGAAGGAAATGTTTGGATAATACATTCAAAAATGGTCGTGTCTAAGGGAACTACTCATCAGATCCAATTATGAAAACCACCAGCCATATGAAGTACAACTCTGCGATTGATTCTGCGTGAAAACATGATTTGGCCAACAGTGGTGCAATCAACATAGCGATATTGCTAAACAAAAAAACAACAACATTGAATTGTATATTCATTGGCGTTAGTGCGTTGTTATTTTCAAATGTCGCGAAACACAAATAACCCGGGCGACAAGACATCCCACATCGCATCTATCTGGTGCAATATATCGGACAGATCAACGTTAATCCATTATAAATCTATTGACACAAACTAAGATTTCTCTGCCAACCCAAGCATTAGCGTGCGCGTTAGGAGACACAGGCTGGACATTGGGCAAGGATATGGTCTATCACAGCCGATAACCAATATGTGGAGGTATGAACGATATGGAGCCAAATTTAAATTTACTTAAGAAAGAATTAAGAATCCAATATCAAACAGAAAAGGTATTTTACTTCAGTCAGTGCCTATATTACCGCTTTAGGAAAAAAATGGCATGATTGGGAAGAACTCATTCAAACTAACTAGAACTGAAAACCTTATGTTGTATTTATACATTTATGTCCTAAATCCACACTGCCAAAATTTTCGGTCGAACCAAATACCCTACATACATGTACAAAACTAAACATAATTAAATTAATCAAATTTAAACATATATCCATTGTAATATACTGGACGCTATGTCGACGTTGTCTGCCTTCGAGAGATCCCCCCATCCATCCCCTCTAAAATCTAAAAAAAAACCCAGACATTTCATTTTCTTATCGATATATACTTTGTTCATTATATAATTGACATTACAACTATATTGGTACTATAAACTGTCACAAATGTCTCAATAAAAACATCATGCGGGGTCGTGCAATGTCGAGTAAATATTACTATTTTAAACTCTAGCATAAACAAAATGATGACTTAGCATAGCTCAACGGAATTAAAAGGCGATTTTGCATGATGAAAACAGTTCTAGCATTGACCACAGTTCAGAGAGTATACAAATCAGAAAGTTCTATATCGTACGAGATCCTGACATAAAACGGCTCATTTTTTAGCAAAACGTTATAACCCAAACACAATATTCCTTGTAATTAAACAAATTGACAACGTGTATAGGTAAGAATCCATCGCCTGGCACCATGCCCAGCAAGAGTCCAGTACAACACTGTGTTTTAAGGAGGTCAAATTGTTTACGAAACTGTCAATTCCATTTTCAACAAAAATGAAAGTGAGGTAGAATATTTTAATTTTCACTCGAGATGTGCCAATAATGCTGCATAATTGCTGATAAATGGTTTGATTGTATGAAAGTCATATGGCTACATAATGCGGCGTTCGTTGTAGATGCCGACATGGCGCGAAATCACATAGCTAGCGTGGACGACAAGACATTACACATCGCATCATGTGGCGCAATCTATCACGCAAATCAACGGTAATCTATTAGAAATCTGTTCACACGAACTCTGAATCCTCTGCCAACGCAAGCCATCCTCGGTCATTCCACAGTTTGGTGCGCAAGATTATCATAATGATCTTTCGGCTGATCCTCTTTTATGTTGGTTCAGAACAAACATGCACTCTTTGTTTTCAAGTTTTGATTCGTAAGATGTCGTTTGTCGTTTCTGTAAAGACGCATAGTTTGTAACGATTATTCGGGCAAGCAGCCAATGAGATATCATGCCCAAGCTACGTGAGTATCGTCTGCTGTGTCTCATCAATTCCCCGTTGTTTACCAATATGTCAGCAGGTACCCAGGGCGCAAACAAAATGATCGATTCTTCGAGAAACAAAGAAGTTGTTGTGACGTCAGAACCAGAAGACTTCCATCCAAGTGTTTGTGTGGTATAAATGATCTGTTGAATTGTGTCTTCTCCAGATAGCGATTATTGTCTGACAGGTCGCTACCACCTTCGTTGTCGTCGAAATTCCTACATACCAAAAAGTGTGCGTCGTAAAGAGTGGAATAGCAAGAAGCGAGCCAAGGTAAAGTTTCAATTATTTCAGCCCGTCACTTATATGATCATTATATAAGTTATAATTTAACTTTTTTTCCCAATTAACAAATTGTTCCAGGGTAAATTATATTTTCAAATAATGTTTCGTGAAACATCGATGCATTTTGCTTCCTCGTCTGAGATTAAAATTTAGAAAACTCCGTGGTGACTTGATAGAAACCTACACGTATCTAAACGGTCATTATAATATCAATACATAAACACCTTTTCATGGTGCGTTATACTCAAACAAAAGAGGTCATACCTAGAAGCTATCTCGCAAGCGATGCAGCAAAGGTATTGGGAAATATTTTTAGTCAACGATAGTGATGACATGGAATTAACACAATTACCCAACAAAACGGCCAAAAACGCCCAAATAAATCTTCAACAGCCTAAAATATCTTCGGTCTGTCTCAATAACACCATACAAATATGGATATCATTGGAACCGGTTCATTGACCACATTGTGATGGTTACAGTTATGCCCTGTGCCAATGCATTCTCTTATATATGCGAGTCGACCATAGGTCGCCTCGCATATATAAGAGAATGCATTGGCCTAAAAAAAATCTTTTTTAAACACTTTTTACCATTTTTTCTTACATTCTTTAACAATTTTATCATTTTTAATATGTGTTAAGCGAATGCATTCTCTTATATATGCGAGGCGACCTATGGTCGACTCGCATATATAAGAGAATGCATTGGCACAGGGCCGTTCTGTTGGGTAAAGGGTTAACACAATTCGAAATGATGATTGATTCATATTTATACCGACAGAAATATGACTTATATAGTTGACTTTAAATTGTTGTGATAATATAGCATTACCGAATGCAATACCTTGGGACTAAAGTCAAATGACTTGTTCCTCATTAAATTGACATTGAATCGAGATCTATGAACTCTCGTTATTGAGCATAACATTTGACACACTTACTTGGTAGTTTCTTGACCATTTGCAGCATCCGCTCTTCTGTAACTTTATAGATGCAATTGGGCCTTGCAGTATCATGAGTGCTGGTATGCTGAACGCTTTTTTAGGAAGAGCAATCCTTCGCATCATTGGTCTTCCAAATTTCCGACTTTCTCTGTATTATTTTAAAAGACACATTTTAACAACACACAGGCAGTAAATCCTACAGCGTTCTCAATATTTGGAATAAGATATTAATGTAAATTATTAATTAGATATGACATTTTTGTCCAGAATACCATGTTATCGAACTAGGCCTATAAAATCACAGTCTAAACAATGATAACGACGGTATACGAGCGAGGCCTAGTTTGTTTAAATGTAGTGCCTATATTGTGAGGCTAAAAATCGCTATACGTGTCGATTGCGAACTGCTGCCATGCCAAGTGCGAACCGCCGCCATGCCGATAGCGAACAGCTGCCATGTCCAGTACGAACCGCTGCGTTCTACAGCAGTGAAATGCTGATAATTGGTACAACTTTGTTTAATTATCCACCAAACACATGTTATATAAAATGCACTGAAGATGATAATACATAAAGATATTCTAATAGGTATGGTGATTTATTATAGAGCTGGTAGAAAGGGAGAACGACAGTAAGAACATGGTTTTTCGGGTGTCATTTACCCTATATGTGTCATGATTGGGCCATGCAAAATGTAAACATAAATCTTCCTGGGATTGTTCGTTAATATCGGGGCTTGGCAGTAGATCGGATATTGCATGGGTTCTGGAATATATAGTTTATTAAGAATAAGAGGAGGGTTCAAGAGAAGATGAGGGTGGAGGGGATACGATGAAAGGGGAGAAGTTTGATAATTAGGCTAAAGAACATATATTGAGCCGAACTTCTACCAGCGACCACGTCAACTGTATGGGATAAGCCTTTTTATCAATTTCAATATTTTGTTTACGTTTATAGCCATAACACGAGGTCAAGTGGCCATTTTAAATGAGTATGTCCATATAAATCAGCGGATCAAAAGTTGCAAATACTTCCCAGAGTGACCTGATGACTTAACAATTAGGTATTCACTAGGCGGTCCGCTTGGAACGTTTTCCATTATAATTTTGTTGTATTTATTGTTTAATTTTATATTGATTTTTCAAAAAGTAGGACAAGTGTTGTAATTCCCCAAAAAATAGTCTAAAATTTGACAATTTACCTGGCGCATCCGCCAGTAAAATGTTATGACTGTTCAACGATATACATGCTTTGGTTCATGAACAACTGCTTCGTACATAATTTTAACCCGTAGGTTTGCATGGAAATCCCCATTTAATATTGGCCACTTCATTTCCCCCTTAAACCATATAGTTATATCGACGGTCCAGTAAAACTCGGTTTAGTTAAGCCAGATCTTAGATGGCAATGATGTCCGTTCCGAGTTGTGGATTTCAACTGTTATACAATAAGCTCAATGTGCGGATTTATGTCGATTTATGTCGAGTTAGGGTACGTTCATACACTGGCAAGTTTGCATAGTGTGGTTTGCAGGCATTTTGTCGTAAAAACGATATGGTGCCAAAATATGAACGGAAACAACCATATGAGACGCATCTGTACCACAGCTAACTACGTGCGAATAAAATCTATGTTGGTCCACCTGCAGCGATGATACCGGAATTTGCCTGTAAATAGCATGCAATAATATCGCAAGAATAAATCATAAAGGTATTTGAAGGCAAATTACAGTAGCACCGTTACAAGTGGAACTACATAAATATTACTTCTCATGTCGTTAGCTTTGATAAAGATACATGTTATATCAACGTTTCCGTTCATTTCTGGCACCATGTAGTTTTCTATGACGAAATGCCCGCAAAAAACATACCGTGCATACTTGCCAACGTATGAACGTACCCTTAGGACTTGTCTATCGCGCGAGCCTCGAGTTTGAATTTAAATTGACACATTTGAGTTCAGCTGTCAATCAAATACTTATTCACAGATATACTCTACCAATCAGCGACTCAGCCGGTTGTTTAAAAATGATGCTGCTATTTTTGTTCGCACACATTGTGATATCCACGCGTTCGTTCAATTTTAAATTGGCTGCTATAATGTGTGCATTATTATTGGAAATTTACACATGGTTGTGACACTGTCTTTCATTTTACATCGCGCTCATTATATTTGACATATTTAAACAAGAGAACAAGGTATGTTCTTGTGTGTGTTCCACAATTAATTATGGTATGTTTTAGTAGACGATTAATTTACTCCTTACACCCGTTAGGCGGCGCCACTAATATATGACTGTGGACTCATCCGTTGAGTGTACGCGACTTGGGTTATAGTTGTAAAGCTAGTGATGCAAACATTGTAGTGATATGTTGGTGCTTTGCAGATTAGAACGGGCGGCTCGTGGTTGAAATGACGCATAATACTAAACATAACTTTTAATGTAAGTTGAATATCTAGTTACTTTTCTTCCCTTTCCTATCAAGAGTGACTCATTCGTCGATGGCACATTGTTCTCAGATGATAATGTTCCATGTCTTATAGTCAAATGCCGGGGTATTAGTGTCAGTTAAACAGTGTATCACTTATACACCCGAACGTCGCGTGAAATTTGTTGGTGTCATTCTTTATAAAGATTTGGTACATGTGTAAACAGCAAGAGTTCCGTAAGATATCGATTACCTGTCTGATAAAGACTGAGAGATTCTTGATAATTTTTCAGAGTTGTGAGTGAGTAGATGGGCGCAAAGCGCCCGGGATGGTCGAAAAGATCGAGTGATCTTCTCCTTCACCCCACGGTTTGTTGTTGTTGGAGATATAGCACACAGAAAATAGTCATGTCTGAACACGGCAAAAGCGGACACAATGAATTAATGTTATCTTTGGTTTTTCAGAGTTTTTCTGTTGCGACTATTAAATAGTGATTCTAGCTTGTGAGCGTTTGGTCTCAAGTCATAGTATGTGTTCTCAGGTATTGTACGCGTATGTCTCGTATGTTCTCGTCGCCTACTTCTGAGTTACAGGGGTATAACATATGTCCGTCTGAGCAACCATGTTCACAACACAAGTGATTCTGTTTACCCAGGTGTAACAAATCGGGACTGGAAAAAGGCGAGTATGGAATTTACAAAAGTCTAGACATTTTCGAAATTGTATAAATTGCATCCCTATAGCCTAAACTTAACTGCGATGTGGGTATTCATTGTTCTACGTGCAGACGTACGCAGCAGGTTGTTGTGTGATCGTGGCCAAATACGGCGCCGCATCTTGATCCGGCATCATTCCATTCACAGCTCAAAGGCATCTTAAATCAAATCAAACACGGAGAATCCAATGCAACACGCCCACAAACAATCGTGATTGTGTTCCTATTACTTTACTATTTACGGTGGATTATCGTCACAGATAACCTATTGTCTGATAATAAAGGCAGTGCCACTCGCGATGATGCTACATTCGCAGCAGTGGCCATTGAACGAATAGCCAATTTAAAACATCGGTGGATGGTCAAGGTCCTGTTATGTTGGTGGAAGATAATTTTCAAAGGTAGCGAGATTGGGACTGATAGTTTTGCAAACAAACGGATCATGATTGTAAATTCTGAAAGCAAACGACATTGCTTGAAGAAGATCGAAAGCACATAAACCGAAGAAAATATCCAATTGTGTGGATTTATACAAGGTTTGCGTACTACTAGTTTAAAGGGGCCCAAGGCATTCGCAGTGGAATAGATAACCTTTTTTTCTCATATCAACCCATTCATGGCGGGAGCTGCGCTGGTACAGCATTCAATACCCTGTGTCAGTGCATTCTAATGTATATGCACTGACTTACAAGATGGAGGTAAACATTGTTAGGCCAATGTATTCTCTTATATATGGGAGACTCTGATATATAAGAGAGTGTCTTGCCAGATAGTTTTCGCAAACTTTCAGGAAACTCGAGTGATGGAAGGGTTAATTATTGATGGCCCTCCAATAATCAAATTCCAAATATTATATTCACAATATTGTTCAATGCTTTAACCATTCCAATGTTTATCGTCAAGTTTTCATTAAAGTTTTGGAATCCTATTATTGGACTAGTTTGACCTTTGTCGGTAATTCCACAGTTTACATACAAAATGTTTTGGCATGCGAAATTTTAATAATGAAAATAAGAATTAGGTCAATCTATTTTGTTTCATGTACTTGTTAATGTTGATGATAGTTGTTTCACAGACTGTTATTTTGTTTGGCATGAAACATTTTGAAAGCCTTGATTCCCTTTAAGAAATATTTTATTCCAATATCAGCAGAACAATACTTACACTATTTTCCAAGCCTCTTAAAGTGTTAGCTGAAACTCATTTTTATTGTTATCTTAATTATATCATACGCGTCATGTATATATTGAAAATATTACACCAAAAATGATTAATGAATTATAGCGAAAACCCTCTCACACATGGCCATCAACCATATTTAAACGAGGGCATGCATCTATGTCGATATTCACTGAATGCGGGCCACCTGAGGTATTGCGTTTTTATCCGGATCACAACAAGCTGTCAGCTCACACATGATCAAGAACGTTATTTAGAGCACAATCCCATTGTTTCAATCGTTCCCTGATTTTTGGTAAAGCACACCAATTCCCAAGGCTGGTGAAGGAATAGTTCAGTGATTATCCCATTGTTAGGCACACGCTACTCATAACAGACTAATCGCACGGGAGCTTCAAAGTGGGACCAGTCCGTGTTGTTTCGGACATATCTATTCACATTCAGCGGCGATCAGTTCAATGTTAATCGCGTTGTTGGGCGTGGCTAACCGGTTGTTGTGTCCAATTGCGGCCAGCGCACGGATTGTGCGTCGTGGTCAAAACACGCTCAACGGCACATTTCCAGTTGACTGCATTGTGTGGGATCAATTGTGATCTAAGTCGATTGATTCTGGTAGAGAACAATTCTTGTGCTCTAACCATTACTTAATTTCGCATTGACGGCCAATAGAGATAAGTAAGATAAGTTTAATAGGCAAAACATCCTTATAAGGACAGTATGCAAACATATTAATATATAGTTGTACATTGAACAATACAATAAATGATATAATAATAGATGGTAATATATAACCATTTAAGTACAGCTGAATGTGCATAGGGTCGTCTCGTCTTAATTTATTCATTGCTTATGAGGCGAAGCTCATCGCGTGCGGAAAATAATTTTCGGATTATATGACATATTGAAGTGCATGAATTTGAAATATTGTTGGATAGGATTTTGACAAGCTGTTCAGTTTGTGTCATGTATTCAAAGTCTGGGAACTGTGTCTTCATAAGAGTTATTAGTTCGAGCCGCGGTGTGCGGTAAGCACTACATTCCAAAAGAAAGTGTTTTTCATCTTCAATAGCATCATCGGAACAAAATATACATAGTCTTTGTTCCAATGCCGTCGGTGGTTGGGTGTGGCGTCCCTTTTCAATAGCCAGTTTATGATTACTTATACGCAGTCTAGTAAAAACGATTCTATTTTCTATTGATGGTGTGTGAAGAAGATAAGGTTCTATTTCGTACTTAAGTTTGAAAAGTCGGTATGTTCGTAATTTATTACTGCCCGTTTTTGAGCATTCATCAGTGAGACTCTGTCTGAAATATATATAATAATCTTCAATAAGATTTCTTTTGAATTGACTCAGAACTGGACCCGGATTGTTTAGGTCTGCAATATTCCACCCCAGTGATTCTGCCGTTTTGAAGATTGATTTCTTAACCGATGCCACTTGTTGTTCCAACGCAGCATTACGGAGCAGATTACAGTCCGACCGTGAAATTATCTTAATTACATAAGATGAAAGTCTGCATGCCACGTCAATAAATAATGGATGGCTCCCTAACTCGGCGCGAACCGCGTTGTTCGAAGAAAATCTGCCGACTCCGAGTAACCGCTTACAATATTTTATGTGTACCTTCTCACATGGAAGGCGGTCGTGATTTTTAGTGGTTATTTCCACACCCCATATTTCGCTACCATATAACAATATCGGCTTAATTAATCTATCGAAGAGTTTTACAGAAGTCACTAGTGGAATCGGTGCGTCGTTTGTACATGCGTTAAATAAAGAATGCATTGCTTTGAGTCCTTTAGCACTCAATTCTTCCATTGCATGTGAGAATCTACCCGTATTACTAAATTTAATTCCAAGATAATTGTATTCATTAACAATTTCCAACTTTTGATTTCCAATGTGAAAGTCTGGTAAAGTTTTTGTTTTCCTACTTCTAAACACCACACATTTAGTTTTATCAGTGTTCACGGTGAGTTTATTGTTCTCAGTGTATCTATTTAGTCTGTTTAGACAGCACTGTAGCCCACTTGGAGTATCAGAAAGTAAAACCAGGTCGTCAGCGAATAAAATGTGATTAAGTGTATCATTGCCTAAATGGACAGCCTCGCAAGGACTGTCAAACTCTTTTTTAATGTCGTCAATAAAGATTTTGAACAGGTTTGGGGACAATATGCATCCCTGCCTAACACCTATCGTGGATAAGCATGGAGGCCCCAACCCTTTGTTTGTTTTGGTGATATAGTAGCTATTGTCATATAGTGACTGTATTATCCGTAGTATGAGTCCCTTGATGCCCGCGCATTTTAATTTTTTAAAAAGTAATTGTCTGTTTACTGTATCGAACGCTTTTCTGAAATCTATGAATGCAGCATATAGGGGCTTTCCCAATCGTTTGTATTTTTGAATGGCCGCGTGCAGAACAAATGCTCCATCAATGGTGCTCTTCCCTTTCGAAAAACCAAATTGGTTTTCGCTGATAATATTGTTTACATGTAAGAAATCGATTAACCGACGATTAATTATTTTGTTAAACAATTTACCGACCGCCGATGATATTGCTATTGCCCTGTAGTTATTGGGATCACTTTTGTCTCCTTTTTTGTGAATTAAAGTGAGGGTAGATTCGCTCCAATCACTCGGATAATGTCCTGTCTCCAGAATTAAGTTAAACAATTTTACAATTTCATCAATTATCAATGGAACGAGTGACTTCAGCAATTCGTTCGAAATTTGGTCGGGTCCAATCGCCTTTCCGTTTTTTAGTTCTCTTGTAGCGCCAAGAACTTCCTCTGTCGTGATATCATCATTATTGATAGCTTGATTACAAGTTTGATATGTGTCCGAAGATAATCCACAATCTGGATTATCAGGTTTCGGACAATAAAGCTCAGTGAAAAAATCAACTGATCGATCAGCATCAAGTTCATTTTGTGAGAGCGGTCTCTGCCGCATTTTTGTTATGATTTCCCAATATTGTTTTGGGTTGGTTGTTTCTAAAGTATCTAGTTTACAATATATATCTGCGTAGAATGCTCGTCGTTTAGCCTTCAGCGCCTTTTTGTACGCTTTTCGTTTCACATGGTATCGCGTTCTTAGGTTTGGGTCAAATGGGTTATTCCTCATATCATTAATGATTTTCCCGAGATCGCGCTTAAATTCCCTACATTGTCCGTCAAACCATTTTCTTTTACGCGGAGTTTTCTTCCTATTAACTACCCTTCGTACACATGCGTACATGTTTACGTCTTTTACTATTTGCATAAGGTCTTTGGTCGCATTTTTGGCACCATAAACATCATGCTGATAGTGATACGTTTTATAATCAGCTAAGCGTCCGCGAATGGACGTATTATGCATGGCGTTGCGTAATTTCTCCTCACTATGCTCTGCCCATTTAAGATGTGTTCTAAGTTGGGTATATTTATATTTGTTTTGTGATTGGCATCGTTCATTGTCATATTTTAAGTGAAGAACTAATTGACAATGGTCAGAGAATTCAGTTGGAAGTTTAACACAAAAGTAATCAACCGCGCAAAGAAAACTCTCTGTTATAAGGATATAATCAACGACGCTCGCCCCATTATATTGATAGCTTGTGAAATGACCAAGTCTATCGCCTGTAGATCGTCCATTAATTACACGAATACCACAACTTCGGCTGAGATTTATGAGCTGGCGACCAAAAGAGTTTATACGACTATCCATACTGGCTCTATTGGGGCACGTGTCAATTATGTAATCAGCTGGGAGTGGCGTGTGCTTATCACTGTCAGATACCACGTGGTCTGGCAATTCACCTGTGCGTGCATTGAAATCCCCGCCGAGAATTAATAGTTCACCGCTCTTGTATCGAGCTAAAGCCTTCTCGACACATTCAAATATATCATCGTCTTTATCTTTCGTCTTCCAAAAACTAGAATTGCTGGGCGGAATATACAATGACACAAATATTACTTTTGAGGATTGGTTAAGCATTTGACCATCGAACTCGACACATAGTGCTACCTCGTTTACAGTGTAGACTTTTCGCATGTACTTTTTGAATTTTGAGAGAAAATAAAAGGCTATACCACCCTTTTTCTTGGCCTGGGAACGACTTAAATTTAGATTTTCATACCCTTCTAAATGAATATCTGGTGAATCTTGATGCCACGTTTCTACCAGAGTAATAAACTCATATCTCTCTATTTGGTTTCTAAAATCTGGATCTCTTATTTTTTTTACGGATCCCTTGCACATTCCAGCTTGTATATCGGATTGTATTACTGTGATCTGTTGAACTAGTGTCAGACATTATTTCAGTGTACTAGCCATGGAGCTGGTAAGATTTCCTATTCTCCCTACAATTGTACAATTTACCTAAATCAAACATTTGAAGTATACGTATATAATGCGTTCATACTAATAAAATTTAACAACAATACTAAAAAACAAAGAGTATACCATTATAGTGCTTCATCGTGCATGGCAACAGCATAATCTACAGAGGGACACATTTTACTTAAGGAATATTTTGAAATCATACAGAAATGAAAGTTACTTATCCACTGGGCGAAATGCTTTTGTTTGCTTTCATAACACATATTGTTTACACTGATGGCCTGTTATTGTATCCACATTGGTTCGTATGAAGATCGTTATAGATGATTTGATAACAAGCTGGTGGTCATCATTTAATTGATACATGGTGCTAACAAGTGAGATTATGGTAGATAATTACCAACAATGCGTTCATTGTCGGTACATAAAACGTGCCGACTTAAAGGGTCGATGTCGGATGTTAAACAAGTAATTAAAACGTTATTCAATTTGTATACAAGTGCGATGAAACCAAAGTCCATCTTACTGGAGATTAAGCTGTGCCATGCCTACAAAAACCACATGGAACTAATTTGTCCCTTTGATGCACGCTCTCAGTTCTGCTATCAAACTACCGAGTTCAGAAGCCATTAAAGTTTGGGAGTCTTTCAAGTCACCCGCTGGGGACTGGTGATTCGTCGCAGGTTGTGAGTGTGACCACCGACCATGCTGATGAAACGAAGGGTCAAAGGTCTGTCGACTGTTCGTCCCGTGGCGAATGTTTCTGCCCAATCGTTCCACGCCATCAGTGTTGGGATGCCATTTGTCATGGAACAGATGTACTGCTATGCGGGTTGATCGTGGTTCCACAAATGATTGGGCGTTATCTATGTATTCACACCCAGTTAGCGCACAGATTGATTTGTAGCATTCGTTTGTTTCGAAAATCAAACGATTTGTTCCGTGGTTGTGCGGTGAGGGTAGCACTGATGATATTCGAATTGTCGCCTTAGGGTATCGGCGTTTCACCTCATCGATAACACTCAGTAATAGTTGTTTGTCGGTCACTAACCCATTTCGGCATGAGTTGATGCCTACATGGAATGTAAATTTTGTCACATTCCCCTCCACAAAGTTCGACGAATCTGTCAGCCACGCTAGAAGCCCCATTAACCTCATTCCACCGATCGAAACCTTCTTTACGAACTCACAAGGGTGGGAAAGACGCCGCGAATTAACAAATCGAAGTACTGAGTCTCCCACAACAAGGTGTATTTTTCCAAATTTAGAAATTTCACTGGGGTTTCTCTCCTTGTGATCCTTTGATGACGTGACACGTTTAGAATCTACAGGCGATTTTGATTGATCATCAGCCTGAAGCACATGAAATTTGTTTGCAACTGTTATATTGGATGCGACAACATATTCCGAGTCGGTAACTACAACTGGGCTCTCTTGAATCGGCGTTCGTGATTTTCCGTCGCCTGTGTAATTAATTTTTTTGAGTTCCGGTTTGTGTATCGAGTGCTTTGCAGTTGGGGTTTTGTTCAACTTCGTTTTTCCGGTTGAGGGAGCTGCTGTTGGGGTTTTGTTCAACTTCGTTTTTCCGGTTGAGGGTGCTGCTGGTGGTATTTCTGTGGCTACTTTTTTTGCCACCTTTCTGAGTCTATTGTTTTCTTCTTTCATCAAAACCATTTCTCGTTCTAGCTGTTTGAATTTCTCATTAACTTCTGAGTCACGGTTGAGTTGGTTTGTTTTGAACTCTTCAAATAGCTCTTGTAGTTCCGAAATTGCCATTTTAAGCTTTAAACATGACAATTTCTCACTGTAATCTCCACCGGTTTTCTTCTGCTGTCGTTTGAGCATTGGGGTAAGCAGGTTGATAACTTGTTTGGGAATTTGTTTGTTTTCAGTCTGCGGCGTGGCTGAAAATGTAATCGGGGAGTGTGCATTTTGAACATCATCCCAGTAAATGTCGTGTCCATCATCGTTCTTCGGAGTTGACGCGGTTATTACCTGCTCACACTCCGAGGGCACTGTCTTTTCCTCAGAAAAACCTGATTCCCAGATGTTGGGTAGTGTTTTAGTTGTCCACCAAGTGATATTTTTCTTAGATCCTTGGATCATCATTTTGTTTTTAGTCCTATATACGTGAATTGTCACTTTTCCACCTTTACCGGTCACGTTCCGATAGACATCAATTCTTTCATCCACTATAACGTTCATTTTGTCTTTTCCTATTATCCAATGTGCATTATTTATTTCCTTTTTCAATTTGTCATCCCAATACATTGAACACAGTCCACTATAGTATCTATTGTAACTGTCAGAGTCTAAATCTATGGTCACGCAACGACCTCCATCTTTGATTTCCGTTTGGTATTTGTTTTCCTCATCATACGTTAACTTTTTCTTTATTAGTTTATCGAGATTAAGAATATAATTTCGATCACTCACTGTTCCTCTGGTAGAATTACTTGAATTTTGCTCAAACAAACGAACCGATTCTGGCACAACAGTTGTTACATCAGTGTCCTCAATAACATCGAATGTGTCATCAAAATCCGTGTAATCGAATGTTTCCATGATAATATCCAATATTTTCGATCTAATGATCCAAGCTAACTAAGAATATAACTAATCTAACTAATATAACTAAGAATATAAAATCCAGTATATAATTCCATCTGTCGGCTTGCCAGCTCCATTGGCTTCCTTAATTAGTTGCGCATGACTACTCGCAGGAGTTAATTGTAAATACGTCCGCTCACGTCGAAGGTCATGAGCCAATATGACTTCACGGATATTCTAATCGTGTTATTTTGGTTATTTTCCTAATATGGTCTTCGTTGATTGCCAATTTGCAAGTATCATTCGTGTAATGCTGTATTACTTTTGTGCGTTAAGCTGAACATTGGCTTGGTAAATTTTGGCTCAATTGATAGCCATAGTTATAGTTGTAGTGGAAGTGGTAGCCCAGTGGTTAGAGTGTCGGACTTGTCATGGTGTCAACGCACCGGCTTTATTTCGCGCCCTGCCGTTGGACTATCGTTTCCGCAACAGTGGCTAGTCCATATTAAGCGGTGTGTGTGCTATATATAGATACACGCTGTTTCAAATCTCGCGCCATGTTGTGACCTTGGGCAAGTTGTGCTCGCTTCGTCGTACCTAGACGAGAAATAGGTACCTGGTTGTTGGGTATCCGTAAGCCGCTCTAGTTAAGCGCCTGTAAAATGGCAGCAGGCACAAGACTCGGCATTGGCTAAGGCATAATAAAACATTGAAACTACATTCAAGACTTGGGTGTTTGAATATGTTTCAAGGGGCGGCTGGATATTCTAAGGACACCCCAACGGAGACAATCTAGATACGTCCCTGAGTGGGCCAGAGTTAGCTCAATTCGCTCTCGGAGTAGCCATGTACTTTCACTAAAGTGTGAATATATAGTCATCATAACAATATTTACATAAACCTATTGTCAAAATTATACAATAGAGATTGATAACACTGCGAGATAACGGTTCTTATAAACTGAAACGTCATACGCTGGCAAGTTTGCACGGTATGTTTTTGCGGGCATTTCGTCATACAAAACCACATGGTGCCAGAATATGAACGGAAACGTGCACATAACATGCAGTTAACATTTAACAGTATATGTCGCTTCATCGTTAGATTGGTCCACCATAATTGTATTTCGGAAGATAAGTTAGTTCTTAGTGCTTGTACATGTATAACGAACTTTAATTACATTCGAAACAAAGTTTAAAATGCCACAGTCACAGCCAATTCAACTAATCGGCCATCCTAAAAGGACATCCGTGTCACTGGACATTATTTGTTCGTGCGATCAATGTGTTTGTCTTTACTCGTCCACACTCTGACCAGCTAACCACGAGGTGGCTATTTTGACTTTGACGCGTTCTTAATTCAGAATCGCGATCGGTGCAATCAACAATGTCATGAGGATGAACAAACATGTAACGGCGTAACTCGACATTGTAACGAGCAACGATATTGGGTCCGTTGAACATATTTACCTGATGCACTTTTTGACAAACACCGACTTCGGTTGACTTATCGTGTCCTCGGCACCTTTAGTCGCGTGTTTCAGTCTTTCGTGCTAATTGGAATGCACCTGAACAAACGCGGGCCCGATCACGGCAGTCGTTTGGCGGCAGTCTAGTGTGTAAATTGTTGCTAAACCGATCCGCCATCTCGAGTGTAAACCGGATGGTTTAAGAAGGCCACATGGCGATTTGCGCTCCAACATACACCTAATGATATTCCCTTTTGAATTGTTCCCGGTATTGAAGTAGGTTAAATAAATGCTTGAACTGCCTTTGTTCGGGCATTATATGTCCCAGAAAGACGCATTGGAGTCATACAAATATCGTTTAGACGGACATGGCTCGTTAGAACTTATTCACTGTGTCGACGTAACTTGGAAAGAGATATAAGATAGATTGATACATACCCGAACTATTGATATACCGGCTTCATATGGCCTTAAAAATAATTGCCAAGTTCACATCAATTTTCCAGCTGTTTTCAATGTTTTTCACATAGGTGAAATAAACGCTCTTTATTTCTACCATATCAGGAATAAACGAACAGGGAACGCTCTTTATTATACACTGCCGAATGTTTGTACCTTAAAACAGCCAAGTGCCTTTAAACCTGAATTTGCAGTAATATATAGTGTGAATAAGAACACGGTAAATTACTACAGCCTTCATCCTCCATTTAGATGTTATGGTTGTTTAAGCGAACATTGCTAATTTAAACTAAAGCTCATGTATAAGTAATTTGATAGCGGTGATACTATTAGTCTGCTTAAAATGTACACTCAAAGTTATACTGAAATACTCCATAATATCGTGGTCTCGTCGACATGACACATCTCGGAAGCGTGTGGGCATTGTGTTCCGTTAATAATAACAGTTTATTACATTTATGTGTGTGATTTACCTTGATTTCTCGAGTGATTATAAACGATAATTTCACTAGGGGATTACGTCACTTTAACTAGAACGTTATGTAGTCTTACGGGCTATCGGAATGTATGCTTAGTTGGTATAACAACAGGCTCACTAAACTCAGACTTGTCTTAATATTTTGGGGATAACTGAGTTGTGGTTTCTGATGTTCAGGGTTTGACCGCTGGTTTTACTCAGGCTGTCGCAGATTTAGTCTGCATGTATTTGTGACAGTAACACCAGCGATCTGCCACTGTAAATCACAAACAAATGACAACATTGTAATCCCCATGCTATTACATCGTGTCACCTATCAGTCATAAAATGCGATGTAGCAGCCGCTTAACCCTTTACCCAACAAAGCGGCCAAAACCGGCCAAATAAAGCTTCAACAGCCTAAAATATTTTCGGTCTGTCTCAATAGAACCATACAAATATGGATATCATTGGAACCGGCTCCTTGACCACATTGTGATAGTTACAGTTATGCCCTGTGCCAATGCATTCTCTTATATATGCGAGTCGACCATAGGTCGCCTCGCATATATAAGAGAATGCATTGGCTTAAAAAGAATATTTTTTTAACACTTTTTACCATTTTTTCTTACATTCTTTAACAATTTTATAATGTTTAATGTGTTAAGCCAATGCATTCTCTTATATATGCGAGGCGACCTATGGTCGACTCGCATATATAAGAGAATGCATTGGCACAGGGCCCTTCTGTTGGGTAAAGGGTTAAAGACGATGTCCTCTCCGATTTGAGACAAAACTAGTCTACATTTTCTTAATTTTAATTTCTGCTTACTTAGTCAAATGCAAAGACAAATACGCGCAATCACAATCATCGTGTGAGAATCTCGAAAATACACTAAATGATCCATCATTTTATGTTAAAAATGAGTATAAATTATCATAATTCAGAACGCTCTTTATTATCTACCACCGTTGAACGACAGTATAGCGGCTTTTTTTTTATAAAAGGCGGTTATTTGATTTTTTATCTAGGCTGACAAAAATTCAAAACGAGTTAAAACTTCCTGTGTATAAAGTCTACATCTGGCCACCAAAACCATCTGTTAATGGACACATGGATCATATCTAATTATTTTCCAGTATTGAAGACGTACATATGTTGGTTTTATTGTGTCAAATTGGACATGTCGAAATATAGTTCTTGGGAAAGTGTTCATTCGCTGCGAAGTACTGAATACCGAACAAACACCGATCCGCGATCGAAAATAAAAGAATCCTTCTGTAAATTTGTCAGATTTAAATCACAAGGTTGTCTGGAAATGAACGAAACCCCAACTAAAACATAGTGGTACCCAGTTATAGGCACCACGCACAGCGAGGACAACATCCACGTTAATCATTCGCCGTGCACCTATGGACACTAAATCCGGGTTGACAAGTTCGTGACGACGACATTTGCCAGAGGGGACTTATATATATTAAACGGACCACGCAATATAATCCAGACATACGAAACGCACAGCCGCCAGTCAAAACTCGTGGTGTGCTTACTCCACATACTAATTCTTATTGCTGTCATGTTTGGCGATAGAGTATCTTCCCCTTAATTGTAATTTGGGTTTGCGTGGAATTATAGTAAGGTGGTTTGAAATTGACACGATGCAGTGTTTGTAAAGTTTGAACTGTAAACAGTTAAATTAACTCAACCCATGTGTATAGAATATCCACAGACGGAGTTTTACTTTCCCGTGTTGTACATGTATGTGGTTGCTCGCTGTGTCCTGATGAAAACACATCGATAAGTACAAGGAAATTGTATATACCATCTGGTCGTTAACCTATCAGAAAATACACGGAATAACATAAATGTATTTGAAAGTTTCCGCACAAATAATCTTTATTATTACCATTTCATGATATGTCCAACAATTAACGCTCTTTATTGTTGTAATGGCAAGTGGTACTTTGTGTAGACAGGTTGTGATGTTGCGTCATCTTAATATAGTCATAGTCAGTATACTAGTTTATTACATACGCTTATCGAGCTCTGCTGGTACCCGGGAAGTGCTGGAAGCAAACATTTCATAATAAATTAAAAACGACTCATAATCTTCAAGTCTCAACATGAACATAGTATATATCACAGGTATTTGGCCAAATAAAAAATTGGCCAAAAAAATAAAAAATATATATATATATAAAGGTAAGTATCAAGGCTGATTGTGAGGTCAAAAATCATCCTCACAAAAGCAAATGTTTTTTATCAAATTGATCTGGAATTCTAGCATTATGTGCCCAAGTAATCATATTTTTTGTTAAAGTTTAGCTTTCCTTCGTACTTTAAACAAGTGAGCATAGAAAATCATTCGAAGTTGTCAATGAAATTTATTTTTTGGTACCCGAAACGTCCGTCCAATGAAAAATCAAATAATCCAACCCCTAAATCACCTAAATCTATACTATTATCATCAAACTAAATAGCCCTATTGTCGAACAGACGTTGTTTCATGAAGTACAGCTAATTTGGTGGTGGTACTCAACATACATCAAGTTTAATAACGATTTATGTCCTTTTTTTTCATCAGTTTTACAGAATTATTTTCGCGGGAGGCCATTTTGCAAAACTGAAGGTGAAACTAATTTTAACTTTATTAAATTAATTTTAATATCTCTCATTTAATTGATATCCGGCACTCTCTCTTAATGACAAAAATCACGAGGTGGATATATAATACCCACTAGATAAGGAATTAGGTAAAACATTTTTTTTATCGATGTAAAATTATTTTATTTTGGAGTCATTTACTGCAGCGTTTCTCGAGTTTGTTGCGCACTTTCAAAATGGCCTCCCGCGAAAAGAATCATGTACAACTGACGGGGAAAAAAAGACAAAAATCGTTATTAAACTCGATGTATGTTGAGTACCACACCCAAATTAGCTGTCCTTCGTGAAACAATAGGGTTATTTAGTTTGATGATTATAGTATAGATTTCGGTGATTTAGGGGTTGGATTGTTTGGTTTTTTTAATTTTTCATTGGACGGACGTTTCGGGTACCAACCAAATAAATTTGATTTATCAACTTTAAATGTTTTTCTATGTTCACTAATCTCAAATACGACGGCGAACCAAACTTTTTTGAAAACTATGCTTATTTGGTCACATAGTGGTGCAATTACAGATCAATAAAAAATAAAATGTTGCTTTTGTAGAGAAAAATGCTGACCTCTATCAAAAATGAGATAGATACCTTTCCGAGATTTTTATTAAATTAAAAAAATAAATTTGTGCCTAATACCTGTGGTATATATAATCTCTTCGGTATGTCGCGTTAATGACTTGTATCAAATAGGCTACGAAAGAGATGGACTGATTATATGCGAAATGTTCATGCCACGGAAAATACAATGAAGTCGTGAGTATCTCCCGCATTTGCAGATGAATAGTCCGAATCAATGCTCCTAAATTACTCTTTATTTGGCTTCAGGGGGGGGGGTAAATATTTGATTCGAGTCGAAGCTAGGAGTTATCATATATCGATTTTTTAAATCTGTAATTTTCCACCACCTGGAATATTTGGCGATATATACCACGTTTTGGAAGAATTTATACTTGAGTTAACAGTGGTTATCATTATTTGTTGGTAGTTAATCGATTCTGATATCTAAAGCGTTTTCTGAAGAAAGGTTGTTGTTGTTGCTGTTGTTGTTGGAATCTGATGATACGGAAACCATCGAATCAGATTGTGTACCTTTAAAAATAAAGACTGTTCGCCATTAGTTCGTTCTATATAGTATACAACAAAGAGCGTTTATATAGTGTTCATGCTGTAGAGAACATTTGTCCCGGCTATTACATCGTATTATCCCAAATATCAAAATTAAAAGCTCAATGCTGAGTTCTGATTTCTTTCCTTTGACAGAATGTGGATGAGGGCGATATGTTTTGTGCTGTCGTATTGGATTGCAACATGCCTCACTATGGATAACCAAGGCTCACAGCTAATGCATGATACTGTCTGGACTGAAGGTAAGTAATTCCAGCCTACAAACCAACAATGCCATTTTGGACCTACATGTAATATATTAAGATAATTGTCCAAACAATCTTTTTAACATCGAACTGCTTTGTGACATATTACTGGTTGATTCGGTTGGATGTTAACCATTTCTACACTTAAAGCATCATTGACGAGTAGTTATTCCAAGGGCAATAAAATATGGGCAAATGACGTTGTTCACTGTTTCCATATTATAGTTATCCTTCTTTGTTCATTTAGAAATAATTTCTTTTTCAACAAACGTTTGTTATTCCTCCGCAAACGAAGTTTGGCGGGGGATATCGAAATGGGCTCAGTCCATCCGTCCGTAAGTCAAGTGTCGACTGTCGAGTGTCCACCAGTCCGTCCATAACACATTTTAAGCTCTATATCTTAGTCATCATCAGTCGGATTTTAATGATCTTCGGTACACAATTCGTTGACTAATATTTCACTCAACAATTACTCAACCGTATGGTAAGCATACCACCAAGCAACGTTGACGAAAATGTTGAGCAAATCAACAACCTATTTATTTTGCCCAACAGCTGACTGATAATTGTAGCTTTCGTAGTCAAGAAAACGAATTGGCCTGGAATATTTGTTGGAAGAGTTATCGAAACTTAACTGGATCAGCGACCGAATCAGAATAGGAAATATCGGGAAATGTATGAAATTCCCGAATAATGGTCTGTTGGAAGATAATACATATGATATAATTTGATTCATATGTTTCGTATGTCTGGATTATTTGTGGTGTCCATGAAATTAGAACATCGCCTTCAAAATGTTTACTCTTTAATGAGGTGACCAACTTATGAAGTTCTGACATACCAATCGGCCATCTCCTCCTATTTCAATGTTGCATTTATAGATCCAAAAATAATTCTGACACGTAGATTAACATCTCGAAATGACTACCGGAAAAGCTACGCAGTGTTTTTAATTGAGTTTTGTTCTAGAATTTTTAATCAACGTGTTGATTATATCCGAAACAGATATCCTGATTGTTATTGTTGAGTACTCGTTACTCTACCACTGAAGACAAACCGCTCAACAAATTATCACTCAACGCGTTGGTCAGACAATTTAGTCAACAAGATTTTCAGTGAATGTTCATGAAGCACCATGGGAAATAGTATTTACGCACAGCGGGTTTCGTCCATTGATTTTTTCCAGAGTAACGCCCCTTATTATTCAAATGGGACTTAGTGTTAAAATGGATTTTTCTCTGTGCATGACTTAATTATTCGGGACAACCTACTGTCCACATCCCTCATCCAATCATCACCAAACTTCATATTGATCTTTGGGGTAGTCTCTAGATGGGATCTGTTTAAAACAATGGCCGTCAGCAGCCATCTTATTTTTTCTGGAATTTGCCCATCAGTACCAAAATCTCAGCAAATGGATTGTTATAGGATTTAAATGAAATTTAGTATTGAGCTTCATCACCATGAGTGCTTTCAAAATAGGGGCAAATGACGTTCACTTTTTCCATTTTATAGTTATCCTTTGTTCATCTGGAAATCATTTATTTGTGTTCAAGCAGATATCCCAGCCATGGGTTTTCAGATCTGAATGAAATCTGGTATGTATGTTTGCCATGATGAATGCTTTTAAAGAAATGCCAAATGGTATTATTTGCATTTTCAATTTGTCTCACTGATCGACTTTTGTTTGTCAATTTTTCGCAATCTTGGTTTGTCCGGCTTGATAACTCAAACAACTAGAATGCACTCATAGAGATGCCAACGTGCGCAAAAATGTAATAAACAATAATTTAAAAAATAATTTCACTGTATTTTACTTAATTTATTCAATTTAATTTAATGTTAGCAAAAAAAGACAATTACCATTTCTCATTTCATCACAGATAAAAGGCAAATTACTATAGTTATCATTTAAGTAATTAAAACCAATTCTATGTTTCCGAAAGGATGAGACTTTAATATCGATTACATTTTTTTTCAGTGGCATATTTTGATTTTCATATTCTGATAGTCAAAGTTGACCAAAGGAGCAATTATAAGAAATAATTAATACCATTTGTGTAAATATTGATAGCAGCTATAATGCAACAATAAATATAAATAATTAATCAATAATTAATCAATAACGATCATTTTATGTAATAATAAACTCTTCAAACGGTGTTTGTGTCAACAAATGGGTTTTGTTTTGTGTTACGTCATTCGTCGTATTTGATCCGGAACTCGGCTGAAGGTTAGGCTGTTCAGCCTATTGCGTCGAATTACGAAATCGCGTTTTGAATGTCTCTCTTTTCCCGCATAATAAGAGGTCTTCGCACGAACCAAAAATGATAAAACTTCCCAATTATAAGTAAAAATACCCAAATGAAGGAGTCTATGTAGGTCCCGAAGGTGTCTATAGACTCTTTGATGTAGTGTTCTTATCGAGAAAATGTGGGTCGATCTATTTTTGTCATAACTCTGACGTATTTTGACCTGGGAGAAAAAATCGAAATCGAGGCTCACTACGAGCATGCCAGTTTTAAATATAGAAACAGGGAATCCTGACAAATGACGATATCGGCGACAAACAAATAATCGAAAACAACACACAATATAAACATTGCAAAAACGCGGCACAGTAAAAATGTCAGAACGCCACGAGGTTTTACGTCGTTTTTGGTGACGCCATGGAGTGTGACACCAAGCTACCAAGCTACCAAGCTACGAATCTGTCTGATCGCCATACTGTTGCGCGAGCGCACGTAAATATGAACGATTTCAAAGTTCTTTGGTATTCATGCTGCATGTTTTATTTAGTTTTCACAGGTCAGATTAAGAAATCTGTCGAATTAAACCACATCATAAAATTAATATACCTCAGCGGAAAGCCACTTTGACAGGGGATACTCTGTGCCAAGCCTTGAAATAGTGAGCCTGCCATTTGCAGAATGAGGTCCCCAGAGGGTGAATTTAGTGATGCTATCCCGCACAGCGGGCTAGCATCACCAAATTCACCCTCTGGGGACCTCATTCTGCTTAGGCCTTAGCAGAATGATGTTCTCAGAGGGTGAATTTGGTGATGCTAGCCCGCTGTGCGGGATAGCATTACTAAATTCACCCTCTGGGAACCTCATTCTGCAAATGACAGGCTCACTATTTCAAGACTTGTTCTGTGCAGTTGTTGAACTTATTATCTAAACATTACCCTCAATAAATTTAGCGTTATATGTGACCCGCCATATCAAATCCAGTCGGAAGTCGGGATTTTTTTACCCTGTGCCAATGCATTCTCTTATATATGCGAGTCGACCATAGGTCGCCTCGCATATATAAGAGAATGCATTGGCTTAACAATTTGTTATCATGTTTTTTAAATAAATGTTTCTTACAATCTTTAGGACATAAAATACAAAAACATCCATTACCCTGCAGGGAGCCCCACACATATATAGAAGCACATAGAAGAGTGTCGTCTGCTCATGTTTGTCTGGGGCTCTGTATGGGTGAAATTATAAAATTGTTAAAGAATACAAGAACAAATTATTAAAATTGTAAAAAATTGTTAGGCCAATGCATTCTCTTATATATGCGAGGCGACCTATGGTCGACTCGCATATATAAGAGAATGCATTGGCACAGGGTAAAAAAAATCCCGACTTCCGACTGGATTTGATATGGCGGGTCACATATTACCTGTACACCCGTGCAAATGAATAATACACCACTCCAATGTAGACTATTTAGATGACTGCGATAATCCATTTAGTATAGAAATGTTTAAATAAGGAACATAAGGCCTTCAGATTGAGTGGATGTGAGCAATTATGAAAGTCTGTAGAAGAATGTGAGAAAATAGAAAAACTTATTTGTTCTTATGTTTTCCCCTTCTGTGTTTTTATTCCCACTATAAATAATTCTCCAATAACGAATTTTTTTATTTTGAAACCACTGTTATGTAAACCTTACTGTTACAGTGAATTATCAACACGCATCGCTGATCATGCAGGTATTTTAACTGTTTTAGTCTAAATCTGTTCTACATAATATTGTTTTCAATGCGTTGACCTTTTATAATGTCTACCACTACGTTTCGATGATATTTTGGTATTTTATGGAACTAAATGGAGCTTGAATTGTAATGTGCTGTAACAGTTATTGACTTGCGCAATCTAGTTATTGGAGAGTTATTGATCATGAAAATAAATGTGCACAAATTATAAAAGTCTGTAAAAACATCGGCGAGAAGAACATGGAGAAATATATAAACTTTTGTTCTTATATTCATTACTGATTGTACTCCAATAATGGTATTGAAACCATTTTTATATAAACAAAACTGTTACAGTGATTTCTCAAAAGGTATTAAGTTCAAATATTTTAGTCTGATTAATATTTTCAAAATATTGATAAATACGTTGACCTTGTCCGATGTTTACCGTCAAGTTTGATTAAACTTTTGTATCAAATTGGACTTTGACCGGTAATGCAACTCTAACATTATGGTGTACATAACATTGGTTTTGACATGCGGTACCTCAATGTTGGAAGTTATTAATAACCAAACAAATGGGATACGATTTGTCATTCTATGCGATAACATTTGTATCCCCTTCAATTTATATTCCTAATACACCAGTCGGTAAAGTATAAGTAGTTATCTTCTGTAACATCGGGGCTACTTAGCTATTTAATACCTGGATGTCGATTTTGAACCCCGAGGCGAAGCCGAGGGTTTCAAAAAGAGACACCCAGGTTTTAAATCACCATGTACCACACGACGTTGTCGGAGATAACGATGTTGTCCCTATAACAGTAGTTAGTCATACGACCTCAATTTAAATGTGCCTTCCCTATGATCTCACATTAAGTCACAACAATATGAATACCCCAGTAGCCGAACTATAGATCCGGCGTCAGGCGACGTCAAATTCAGCATATATATAGCAACGTTACGAGTGGTGAAAACTGTCAGTTCAAAGGTCATTCATATACGCCTATGTTTCATACGCTCATATACATTTACCTCCGATGTTTCGCGCACGTTCTCTTAAACCCCGCTGTCAAGGATTACTCTCGTTGTTGAGTTGTTTCCGGCCGGAGGCCTGGTGGGATGACCGGAGTGCAGTTCCCTTCAACCTATATCAAGGGTGATGGGGGGCATAGTGATTTATATGTAGTGTTGTAGCCAATCAGATTGCGAGATATAACCGGATATGGGGACACACGTATTTATCGACCTATTATATACCTGTATATACATATATACCTATATATATACATGCAATTAGTGGGTTTTATGTGAGGCTAGAAGTTTGAATCTCATTTCATATTTTGCCCAATTTTTACGGAACCTCTTTTATTTAATGAATTTCTGTAATGTATTGATCTTTGTTTCTTCTTCAACAGAGAAAAGGCAGCTCCTGACAAACGCACTGAATATGATTTCTGACGCTGAAATCCCGAAGCTGTGTCGTATCCTCAACACATCGCTCTCTAACGTGACAACCAGAGAGGAGGCAATCGGGCAGTTAGTCGACTCAATCACATCGACAAACGAACTGGCACAATACAACTCAGATGGTGAGTTGGTTTAAACATATTTAATAGTACATTGATATACATAGACTAGGGGATTGGAGGACAAGTTCTGAAAACTTAGATGGACCTCCGCTCCCCACAATACTGAACAAGTATATCAACAAATATAACAAGTATTTTAAACAGAAATCGTTTTGGTATGACTGGTGCATGTATACAATAATAATTGAATATAAATAACTATACTATTAAGTATTACTGGTGGGTGTTAGTGTGGTGGTGGGGGATAAGTGTGGGTGCAAATTAACTATATAGGTCATGTGATTCGTTAAGGGGTGATGATGGGGGTACACGTGTTAGAGTGGCTAGCTATATAGCCGACAGGTGGGTTTGTGCGTGAACGTTATACGTAATGGTTTATATGGTGACTAAATTCAATCAGTACATATAGATAAATATGTATACATAAATATACATATATACACATACATTTTAAGGTTGCATCAAGGAGAACGAAATTATCGTGGTCATTCAGCGTGATGTCACAAATCAAAAGAGCTTTGTGGGAATATATGTGGGATTTCATTGTATCAATCAGTTCGGTCGTTTTGGTTGAGTACAAAGGACAGTTCATCAGGAAGTGTTCAGTATCTTCCCTGTGGACTCCACAGGCACATGATCGTTGAGTTACGAGATCCATTTTTATTTAAAGACATATGATGTGCTTATTTCACCACACACAACTGATATTTTACGACTCAGCCACTACACCAATTTGAAGAATTCATAACTAAATGATCACTGTCAAACTATTTAACAACATGGGCTGTGCCATTTCGTAAAACATGCGGAAATGTAAATAAACAGTCATTAGTTCATCCCGACCAGATCACCGATTAACAAACGAGAAAAATTTCGCCAACGAATGTCACTTTATTTACTTTATACGAATGAATGGCTTTGTGTGTTGGCAATGTTTTGGATAAAGTAATAAATAAAATATACAACTCATCCCCAGTTTAAAGCGAAAGTTAGAAAACTCATCCAGTAAATTGGGTCTGGACCGATCATTTGGCGAGGTCAAGACCTAATTTACTGGACGAGTTTTGTAAATTTCGCTATAAACTGGGAACGAGATGTAGATTTTATTTGTTACCCTATCCAAAACCTCCATAAAACATAATTTAATCAATAAATGGGATCTTATACTAACAGCGGCTGCTATAAGGGATGCAATGACGTTTCAATGCCATGTTTGTCCGCGCAAAGAAATAGTGCCTAGATAAATAAGACTCTTTGACGTAGTGAATGGCGTAAATTTAATTAAATAATTTTTCAAACTATATCAATATCAGTCACAGACACAGACATCGATTGCTCTTCACTCCTCGTCCCCGATTCAGAATCACGTTTGCGCAACAATAATACACAAATGTTGGGTACACCTGGCACTATTTCCTACAACGACCGTTGCATATCATTATATCATGGGTTTAATGAATGTAATAACGGGCAGATCATGTAATACATGTATGCTATTCTAGCATTTGATGGTATGCGTGGAATTTATAAAGTAGATTGTGTGTAATACGGGGGTATGACATACTTTAATTTAATATTATACCAGTTAAGGGGTGGGGATTTTGTACTTATGGCATACATAAGTAAGTTGTCGAATGGTGGGAGGTTAACAAAGTTAGGAAAAATGGCGCGTTTACGTTGGAAACCACTAATATAGTACTGATTAAGCTCATTGGAAATGTATTATTGATTGTGAGATGTTTATATAAATATCAGGATTGCTTCTAATAAAACACAATGTTCGTTTCCCAGATCTTATCGCAGATACTCCACAAGAGTTTGTCGCAGATATAGAATCCAGACCTAGGAACGAGTGGAAAATAAGGAGCGATATTGCTGAGCTAGCACAGCAAGGAGGTCACATAGAAGACAATGAAAGTATCATCGACATTAGAATTGACATCCCCGAAAGATCCTCAAATATCAATCGAGGCATCATGTCGGATTATTTGGCAGTTGATGATGGAGCATTTTCTGGAGACGGTGATGGTGAGGTCCGCGATGGACTGGTACACCCACAACCATCGCAACAAAATCCTATGCCAGAAATTGAGCCGGTCACGGATAACTGGCGTCGCTCATACCTGGCTGAAGATCTATGGAGCGAATCAGATGGCTCCCTCTCGTTGAAAGGAAACCTGCTGTCTGAGGTGCGACGGTCTATGTTAGAAACACCTAAGAGAAAGCTGGAGGTTTCAGATTTCGGCCCAACAGCAGTGCAAGGGCAGATAATTCCCAGATACAGATTTAACCCTTATGTGAATCCTCGGAGAAATTACTTGCGGCGAGATGACGACAACGCTAATGAAAGACTCGCCATGCACCCCGAAGAATCGTTATACCAGCTAAACTTCTTCAAAAACTTTTTTGCTGACGAGTATAGAAAGAGGCGGTTGGATGAAAATCTAAAGAAAGATATAAAAGATAAACTACAGGATACAACGACACCAAGTGCCGGTGTAACCAGAGCGAAGAAAACACAGCCAACAATTCCGACAAAGATGACCACGTCCGCGATAAAAGTGTCAAATGGGGATAAACCAAATGGTGTTAAGCCAGTGTTTCCCAAGGCATATGGGAAAAATAAAACAATCGCTATGTCGCCCAAAAAAATGAGAACTGACAGGACAAACGAAAAAACCTCCAGTAAATTTCAAACTTTAACAAAATCGGCAACCACTGAGTCAGCTAGATTTTCAACAGACACAAAAATTAACTTCGGTGCTTCTAATGTCGACTCAGATATCAACAAGCAACACGTGTCAGTTAATTTCAATAGTCACAAGTCCGTGGACGATAAGAGCATAGATACAACTACAAGTCCGTTCGCCATCCGTAAAGTGGATGAGCCAATCACGAAACAAACTCCCGAAACACCAGTCCACATGGACCGAAAAGACAAGTTCCAATCAAGCAAAACGATCAACCGGAATCAGTCTGTAAGAAATGACGAACCATCTTATTGGGATCTTTTCCGATCACAACAAAAGAAGATGCTGTCCAACAGGAGATCAAGACCAGGGTTAAGGACTGGTTCCCGAGATCCTATAAAGGCTTATGGTATGTTCAAGAGAAACAGGAATAGAAAACCGAGTAGGTCCAACAGGCTCGTCCGACTTAGGAACAAACTCAGAGGCAACGGTAGGGTGGAACCAAAAGCGAAAAGTTCGCCGTCACCTAATAATCCATTCACACAGGCGACTCAGAAACTAGCGACTGGTCGTGTGTATTCATCCGCAACAAAACACTACACATGGCGGGATTTAAAGAGGTCACGAGAAAGGATACATGGGTACAGACGGCCGAGCAGGAAGTCTGTAAGCTTGTCGACGAGCAATGAAATTTTCAGAAAACAAACGCCGATAACGACGACACAACAGCCGATAACGACGACAACAGATCGGGCTACTGTCACGGTATCGGAGACAAGTAAGTCCACAACAGAAACCTCAACTCACACAACAACAGTGCAGGCTACATCTACAACAGAGGAAGTCACGCATCCAAGGTCGACAAAGGTCGTATCTAAGGCAACGACGCCAGCGACGAGGGCTAAAAATCAGTATGCTGCCAGGACAAACCAACTGGTGAAATCGGGGCACGCCAGTCGGTATAAGATATCTGGGATAGACAGACAAGACGATGAGGCGGTCCGAGAAGACGGTGAGTAGTTAGATGACCATAGTCATATTATGTCCTGGTTCAGCATGTTGTCATGAAAATAAAGCGCACAATGGGCTTATTGTAATGAGCGAAATAAGCCCATAATGGCATTATTTAACCTCAATATATGCTCTATATGGACATAAAACGCGGAGATTAAAAACAATCTAATATGGGACTAATTTCACACGAAATAAGCCAATATAGGCATTATTTAATCTAAATGTTCCATAGACACGACTTACCAGATGTACGCTCTTTATAATGTGTTTCCACTTCGGCCCGCGTCATTCAAAGGGATAATGGGCATAAGCTCACTGTGGAATTATTTCAAAATGAAATAAGTGTAATATGAACATATATGAATATTTAGGTCCAATATGAACCTATTAGCATGAGGATATGTTGCCTGTTTACACTAAGCATATAGGAGTATGTTCACCTGAAATTCATATTTGGCTTTCGCATGGCCACCAATGTCCAATTTTCCCGATCGCTAATGACGTACATGTATTATTCGCGATATATAAAATGAATAGTGAATAATAAATAAACACGATTTATTAATGCTTCACACAGAGATAAAACATATATTTGTTCTCTCATGATAATCCGGAAGTGTAATTGTGCGAAACCAACATATCATCCTGCAAATAGGTTAATTTAGTACCTAAATATTCACATATGTTCATTTTGGACTTATTTGATTCTAAAATAAGCTCATAGAGAACTTATACCTCTATTCCGTTAAATGACGCGGGGCACAGTGAACACACATTATAAAGAGCGTTAATATGGTAAGTCGTGTCGATGAAAAAGGTTGATTAAATACATGAAGTGCCTATTTGAGCTTATTTAGTATTGAAATAAGCTCTATATGGGCTTATATTGTCCGACACATTTACACACATACAAAGCGTATTTTACCTCAAATAATCTCAATAGGGCCTAAAACGCGACATTAAAAATAAACCCGTATCATACAAGTTGTGCTTATTTTCACGAGAACAGGCTGGCGAAAAACGTAAAAATGGTCGATCCCAGATCTCTTATTTATTAAAATAGCACAACGTTGTGTGACGAATACATGCGTTTCGACTGTTCTGTTAGTCAATATCAATATCAATTTAATGAGGAACAAGTCATTCGACTTTTAGTCCCAAGATATTGCATTTAGTAATGCTATACGATCACAACAGTTTAAAGTCAACTATATAAGTCATATTTCTGTTGGTATAAATTTGAATCAATCATCCTCAACCATATCTGGAAAGCTATTCCAGGTCATTACTATTCGTTGACTAAACAACTATTTCCCTATGTCTTTCTGGTTATAACCTCTTGTGTATAACGCTCATTGACAAAGTGATTGTGTCTTGATGTTATACATGTAATGACCGTTTATTTACTTGTAAGTCTATATCAATATACACGGAGTTTTCAAAATTGTACGGACATTAAATTTAGTCGGATTAGTCTATCTCTGTAATACATGTTTCGTAGTTGAGGGACAAGAATAGTGGCTCAACGATTGGCGCTTTCAATAGTTAAACACTGAAACTGCAGGTGTGGATCCCAAACTATACCGCAGTATTCCAGGATAGGTCTCACCAATTTTACAAACAGTGTCCGGAATCTGTCAACGTCGAGCTGCTGAAATTGTGTAGCCAGCATTGGTAGACCATTACTTTGTGTTTTTCTGCCGTTTAGTAAATAATTTTATTACACGATCCTACACTTATTCCATTCAATAAACCCATTATTGTGATAGTAAACGTTCGTTTTATAACATAAAATAGTGCCAAGTGACATTTAACTTCCGGTTTGTCGTCTGTTTACATTCCGTACGCTAAGTCTCAAAATACTATGGTTTCCAATATTTTTCAAACAAACTATAATGAATGAAGAGTTTTAAAAGTTATGTCATTAAATATATGCCATTAAACACAACAAAGAGGCTTTATTTATCGGGGACTATTTCTTTACGCGGGCAAACAACGCATAGTTACGTAAACGTCATCCCATGCCTTATATAAGCCGTTGTTAGTTTCTCGTCCCATCTGTTGGTTGATTTAGGTATGTTTTGTGGAGGTTTTGAATCATGTAATAAATAGAATCTACAACTCGTCCACAGTTTATAGCGGAATTTACAAAACTCGGCCAGTAAATTAGATCTGGGCCTCGCCAAAGTCTCGGTCCAGACCTAATTTACTGGACTCGTTTTGTAAATTCCGCTATAAAATGGGACTCGTTGTAGATCCTCTATATAGTAGTCGTTAGTGGCCAGTAGATAACTTACCTTTCGTGCAATGAAAGCATGTACGTGTATATGCCCAACAGCTCATTGAGTTGAACATTTTACGTCTGACGAGGGAAGGGGTTAGCAGCGAGCAAATATGGTTAATACATTAGTGTGTGACTGTGTACGGGAAAATAAATGATAACTTTGGGGGAATAGTTGAATAAATAAAGACACGAACGAAGATTTTTGTCACAGTGCCATAACAAACGCACAACTCATAATTGTTTGTAATAAGTGTATTTGTTGTAAACAACCTAAACAATTTGTTTTCTTAAAGCGATGTGAAACACTCCGGTAAGGTGGTCAAATAGAAATGGAGAATAATATTGTTCAGAGTAGTTATGTTTACAAATATTATATATAAATTGACAAAACACACCGTCATTCTTTATATTAATTAAATGCAGTGACTGCCAATGGCGAAATCGTTTTCGTTAGTTTATCGCCGATAGAAGCGTCCCGATTCGAGTGGTAATTAAATATTTACAATTTAGCGTAGTTCAGAAAATGTTTCCTATGGAGTGGTACGGTCGATTTGCTTGATATTTCCGGTGATGTTAGTAGAATGCTACATTCCTTCAGTTGGCATAGCACCTGAATACTAACTTACCAGTATCACGCACCCGAACAAGTACATAATATGTCTTTAAATGTGGCAATAGTACTGTCCTATAGAACTATACACCCAATTCACTGACACGTGTTCATTTCATTTCAGCATATTTTGTGTGTCCGAATGTGTTCGGATTCTTCGGAGCTCCAAACAACTGTAGGGTATTCTACATATGCAGTTGGGGATTCGCCAATCGATTCTCGTGTCCAAAGGGTACGGCGTGGAATATACGTCTCAATGTTTGTGATTGGGAGACCAAAGTGAGGTGTAATGGTCGCCCACTAGTCGACGATTACAGCTACGAGTACGGACGACGATAGTCGACGGAAACGCGTAAACACGAAGGGAGATAACCGTGCATGTACATCGCACGTGTAGTCCACCTACCAATTTGTGAGAATGCTATGCATTTTGCTATCATGATGGTCATCGCCGCGGAGTTGGTAATTCGCCCGCTACCCCTCTGCTACATGTATGCATATCATGGGGAATGACTAAAATCCAAGATTGGCGCTTTTTGATGGAGGTGACTAAAAGACAAGCTTAGCGGTTTGAAATTTTGAAACCTTTTAAACGCTAGTCAATTACCTGTATGGCCGATTTTCCTACATGAACCGCCAATATTGTCATTCATGTCCATGATTGGCTGGTTAATATAGGGCGTGATCACCGAATGCAAACCTCACTTGTTTATGCAGAACTGTTGCCGATTTATGGCCGATTTCTCATTTTAAACACCAGTTGCAATAACGTTTAAAAGGCTTTTCAAAATTTCAAACCGTCAAGCTTGTCTTTTAGTCACATCCGTAAAAAAAATGCCAATATTGGCACCAAGCTTGGAATTTAGCCACTCTCCATCTCAGGGCCATACTCGTGAGCGACAGATGAGTTGGGACGCACGTTACAACTAATTTTGTCGACATTCACGCATCTGTTCTTGAGGTCCATTCTATCCACCTAATACGCACACGATTAGATAGCAAACGATACTTAATCGGGGTTTCACGATTAGACAGCGATTTATATTCAAACAGATTAACAGCGATACGCGAGGTTAGGATTAAATTTCGATATTCTGAGTTAATCGGAAGGGTGATAACTCTATAAATAACGTACTTTGACTCTTAATGGCGATTTTTTTTATGAAAGAAGTTACACCAAAATTGATCTACTTTGGTGAAATATAAGTACACAAAATGGGTGGATGGGTGCCATTTAGGCAACGCTCTTTAAAAGCACTTCCTCAAACGTCTCGATTCTTTCGCCAATAATATCCTAGCATCAATCCTAACCTCGGGTGCAACGTGTTATTGCGATTTAATATCAATCGCTATCTAATCGTGAACCCCGAATAAATATATGTCGCTATTCAATAGTGTGTGTATTGGCTGTTCTGTCAACTGGGTTCCGTATATGTGATAACTAGTGGGTAACGGATGTGCATGTAGTATGTGTAGACAAAGTAACGTATATTCATGGCGCACACATTGAGCGAGCAGAATAACAAATTGATAGTTTACATCAAACGAAGTACTTGCAGGGACGTCATTTGATGGTCTCCAATAATGTGGTTTAAAATTTATACTGCAGCACCCCATCACCCTTGGACATAAATAAATAAATAAATACATTCCCAACTTGGATGATTTATATGTGTCCACTTCAATTGTTGGTCTAAAATTGTATAGTTACAACGCACATTATAGTTGTATAATATCACACAAATATTCTGTCATTATAAAATTGTGTTATGCACATTTTGAACTTGTGTAAAGCTACCCCGCGTGACCATGCCACTGCATATGTTTCGTGTATAACTCCAAGTAGTTATTGGTCCGTTTTCATTGATGCCACCCTATGGCCTAACATTGGCAGTGCGAGTGTATAGGTCCTAATGAAAGTTTTCGAAGTACTATTAATATAATAAATTTTGTCTCATTAGGGGTGACTATCATGTGGTCGGTTGTATATTTCTTGTATCTATATGTGTACCTACCTGCCTACATGATTATATTAAGGTACGCGTGTGACACTTTGCTTGATATGGTCAATGTGCCCGTCAAATTATTCCTGCAATTTCTGCTAACGATTTAATCGATTGAACAAATCTGAAAAACCACCATGAAAAAAAAAAGCAACTTGTGTTCTACAGCACATGAAAGATTATTTCGGGGCTATTAAAAACATTTGCTTTATTTTAAAACAAGTCATATGTTAGTTACGTGTACATTTCTCAACATGTTGATATATGCCTCAAATGTTATAATTCACGACACATATAAGAAAATATCATCAAATGTAGGGAGCAAGTCTAGGGAGTGAGTTCATGTATATATAGTTAAGTGTCGTACCGTCGAATATTATACTGATCACTCGTATTGCCTCTTAATTAACGTTCTACTTCAATAATGGTTAGCAGTCTAACGATACTTGTATATGTAAATATGTTTGTTGTATAATACTTTGTTTAATATATTTTTATATTTTGTTCTACTTTTCGAATTGTAAACACGTTTCAGTTTATAATAAAATTTAAATTAAGTTTGCTTCACGGATTTTCTGTCCCAAATTGTTTTAACCGGAAGCACTCTGCTTGCTTCATAACCCCTCTCATGAATATAAATATGACGCAATCTGGATCAACTACCATCTCAGTCTAAGTTCGATCATGCCATGAATCTCTACTCTAGCTACGCCATCAGCACAACACCTGGGAATTGTTTTATCTGCCGACCCGTTCTGACAGTGAACTTTATATAACATTGAAGGAACAAGGCAGTGAATATATTTCTTTGTTAATACTTGTTCCTCAATAATCTACTTCACATTAGTGGTGGTCACAGCTCAAGTTTGCATGCTTTTTGTGAGCTCATATAGCAATGGACATTGAATTAATTACCTTGGAGAAATTCCACAATTGTAAGCGACGCAACGCAATCTCGCTCACAAAGTCACTTAGATCGCACATTTTCGAGTTGGAACCTTCACCTACAGTGAAGTACATTATTACGGAACAGGTAATCACTTATCACCTGCACTATTTTTCAATGGTATCACTTCCGTGTCACAACATCAATGCCAATGGCACTGCAGTTCTACTTGGGGGGAGCTAAGTTATTGCTGAGCAATGAATATAACGATACAGAAGAATGAAGTTTGCATTGTGTCAACATATCCTCGCACAAATAAGCAAATCATCGACGTATAATGTGTAAATGTGTTCATATTGGATTATTTGATTCTGAAGTAAGCAGATAATGGACACATATCCATTATTCCGTTGTATGGCACGGGCACAGTGAAAACAGATTTTAAAGAGCGTACACCTGATAAGTTGTGAGTTGATTTGCGTGATTGTCCGCACATGACGAACCTATACTGAGATAATTATGAGTTGGTAATATGACTATAATGCTCTCATTTTAAGTTCATTATCGACTCAAAACGAGACATTTATAAGCAGATTTTCGGGATAACATGCTGATTGTGTAGATTGCATTTTCATTTCAAACATTTTACCAATAAATATGGGCTGCAGGATGTGCCGATAGATTAAAATTTTAAATCTAAAATAGCTGCTGGCGGCCATGTTTTTTTTTTACGAACTTCGGAAATAATCAATGGCTCCCATCTAACGGTCACCACGAAGAACCGTATGAAGTTTGGTGACGGTCGGATGATGAATGTGGCATGTAGAGTGTGCCGAAGGATTTAGTCATACAAAGCGTAAAATCAAAGATGGTCGCTGGCAGCCATGTTTTTTCTACGAATTTCGGAAATAATCGATGGCTCCCTTCTAGTGGTCACCCGAAGATCCATATGAAGTTTGGTGTGCGGAAGAATTTAGTCATGCAACAAGTAAAATAAAAAAATGGTCACTGGCATCTATGTTTTATACGAAGTTTGGTGATGATCGGACGAGGAATGTGGTCTGTAGGGTGTGATAAAGGATTTAGTCATGCAAAGAGTGAAATACAAGATGGCTGTTGGCGGCCATTATTTTCATCGAAAATAGTTCAAGTTCGATAGCTCCCATCTAAACATGCCTGTAAATATTCAAATAAAATTCAAAAAAAATGGGGACTACAGGGTGTGCGATGGATTCAAATTTGAAATCCAAGATGGCTGCAAGCGGCAATATTTTTTAAGACTTTCGCAACAAATCGATGTCTCCCATCCAGAGGTGACCCCGAAGATCCATATGAAGTTTGGTGAAGATCGGATAAGGGATGTTGCGTGTGGTTGGCTGACACTGACCGTAACCGGTTTCCATGTTGCTTGTTCTAGATTGTGAAACGCCTACTATAGTTGTCATACATGTATATATACCGGCCGGATTCGTTATCTCCATTTTAAACCTGGTTTAATCTTACATTAACCGTCCAGTCAAACCGGGGTCTAAGGGGGCATTTGTGATCGGTCAGTGGCATGTCTGATACACAAACTTAAATAATATGGAGTAGAGGGAGACATTTTATTGTGGATTAGAGAATACATATCAAACAGGAAACAGTGTGTGGTCGTTTCTGATGCCGCGTCTGATTATATGTATCTCCATGCAGGAGTCCCTCAAGGATATATATTTTTCTTTCTTATTTCTTGTATTTATAAATGATTTGGCTGATACAATTCATTCTTTTTTACACGTATGTATGCTGATGACACTTGTTTCACGAATGCCAGTTCTTCGATTGAAGAAACCAGCTCTAATCTATCGGCCGATCTTGATCGTATCTCTGCTTGGGCAAAAGAATGGCGTGTAAATTTTGATACTGACAAAACAAAGGCAATTGTGTTCTCTTTTAGGCCCACCAGTACAAATGCCATGGATTTGTCACTGGGTGACTCCGCCATAGAAACTGTCTCATCTCACAGGCATCTAGGAATCGTTCTGCAATCCAACCTGGATTGGGATATCCAAATCAATATTATGGGTAAGAGTGCAGCATCAAAACTATCACAACTAAGAAAGTTGAAATATTTTTTGAATAGACGCACACTTGAGATTATGTATAACGTTTTCATTCTTCCTTTAATGGATTATGGTGATGTCATCTGGGACAATGCACCAGCATACCGCCTCCGTAAGCTGGATTATCTACATTATGATGCAGCACGAATTGTCAGTGGTGTCACTGTATCTGTTTCAAATGCTAACGTATTGCTTGAACGTGGATGGAATACTCTCCAGCAACGCAGAGACTGGCATAAATAACGTCTCACTTATCAAATCATGACAAATAACGCACCATCTTATATCCTAAACAAAATCCCTCCAACAACTGGCGACATAACGGACAACAGGTATGAGTTCAGAAATTCAAACTTTGTAAGGCATTTTGTACCAGGCTCTCGGCATACAAATAGTAGTTTCCTTCCTTCCATGATTTCGATATGGAATGGCCTAGAGAAAATAGCCCAACAAAGCGCATCAATTACTACCTTCTCTAATTTTGTAAACCGCCAATCTGGGACACTTAAACCACCAATGTTTTATTCCAGCGGCAAAAGGAAAGCTAACATTATGTTATGCAGACTCCGAAATAAATGCAGTGATTTCAATGGTGACAAATGTCAAAATCACTTAATAAGTAACCCTGAGTGTAGTTGCGGCTACCTAATTACTTTTTTACTTGTCCCTTTTATCAAAAATAAAGGGCCAACCTCGAAGAAAAAATAGTGCGAATTGGACTATATCAAATACGTACGTGTTGCGATCTACTTTGTGGATCAGTCTCACTTTCCAATGAAGGAAATTACCAATTGTTGGCAGCTGTCCAAAAATATATTATAAACTCATTGCGATTTGGCGATGAACAGATGCATTACATTTAGTGAACATTACCAGTCGTATATTAAAAACTTTAATCGAGAACAACATGCACTAAAATAAACATACGATATAAAACTATCTTCCCTTACCACACACCAATCTTCATCATTCCATATTGTATTTGTGTGTTTTGTCAGAATTGTTGTTTTGTGCTCAACATTTATGCATCTAAATGTTTCTTCTTCTATGCACCACCATCTTTTTCCTGGGGAGAGGAGCTCCACTTATGTTGCTATAACGTGTGCTACAATCCCCATTTGTTCATCCTACATTAACCTCAATGTGAAATTTGTTTGAAATGTATATATGGGATGCTCAATAAAATATTGGCACGCCCTCAATTAAAGCGAACTAATGCACGCGTGAGAAGGAATAAATTGTGGATGATAGCACCCAAATCACAACACTCAAATTAGACACGCGAAATGACAATCGAAAATCGTGGGGCCTCGGTGGCTCAATCGGTTTGGGGGAAAAGCCGTTTCGCCCTCCAGCGCTGACGATAAGGGTTCAAATCCACATGTTTCCATCGTGGACATTGTGACTCGAAATAGTTATCTGGTGGAGTTGCCATGTAGTTACTCGCCAATGGCCGCTGGCTTGCCGCAAATGGTCGACGAGTTTATCAGCCATTGAAATCACTGTTATATTAGCCGTAAGTGTGCGGATTTCCTCCACCACAAAAACTGGCAATGTCGTGATATGGCCTTAGTTGCTGAAAGTGACATTAAAAGCAGATTAGTAGGACCACTTAACCAGGGGTGTTACAATTTAGTCGACAATAAATAGGATAGAACGGGTGCACGATTACTCACTGTTAAAAGGAACTAAATAAGTAGAATTACGTCCCTTTCGTTTTTACACCCAATCTGGAATACGAGTTAAACAAATTATGGCACGCGATTGGCGTATACATACTATTTCAATTAAATTTACAAATTCAAAAATATAATACCCATGGCATGTACACATGTGAGTTTTCCATAGTCTGAAAAGCGTTCGTTTCCAAACAATTATAATTATAACGGGAGAATAAGGCTGGGTATGTGCTTTCGTCAGCTGTTCAAATGTTGTGCAAGCAGTGGGGTAGTATTGAAAACGTGTGTTGAAAAGTTGAAAAAGGTATGGCTCGGATAGTACTCATACATGGCCAATTATGCGGGAAAGGTTGGGGTTCACGACATTTATGATTTGGTGCAAACGTATTTAGCAAATTTAGTGGGCGTAGCAAAAAACGTTAATAATCGACCTATAATGTGTAAATATGTTTTATTGTGAAGTAAGCAGATATAATGGACTCATTTCAATTATTCAGTTGTATGGCTCGGAGACAGTGAAAACACATTTTAAAGAGCGTACACCAGATAAATGTGAGTTGATTTGTGTGATTGTCTGCACAAAATTAACATATAATGAGGTCATTATGAGTTGGTAATGTGACTACAACGCTCTCATTAGAACATTATCGACTCAAACCGAGGCGATTATAAGCAGATTATCGACCTAAAACAGATATTATAAGCAGACAATGTGCGGATTTTCGGGATAACATGCTGATTGTTTAGATAACAAATATTTTCATTTCAAACATTTCACCAATATATATGGGCTACAGGGTGTGCCGATAGATACAAATTTGAAGTCTAAAATGGCCACTGGCGGCCATGTTTTTTGTTTTGTTTTGTTTACGAACTTTTGGTGCAAACGTATGTAGCAAATTTAGTGGGCGCGGCCAAAAACGTTAACACTGAGGCATATAGAAAACATTTAGTTCCTTCTAACCTAACGGTAAATGCTTATAGTGATTCCGGTATAGCCTTCTGGTTTTCGTCAAGAATTGAATTATCCCGCTTCAGCAGGCTTCAGATGAATTCACATATGCACCGTATCCAAACGTATTGCATTACCCGTGATAATCTCGGTTTCTCATTTTGCATTGGGCAGAATTATTGAACAAATGATAATAATTCGTTGTGAAATTCAACATACATGCGTTCGGAGCGAATTTGAACCAACGGTAGCTCAATTGGTATGGTGAATGGTGCATATTTATCCTAATGATGTAGCTGTTGTCTGCATTGATACTTGTGGTAACATTTACCCCAGAGAATATGATTTTTATAAAAGCCATAGTTATTGAATAGAATATTATTGTACAGTTTGCATGTGCTTAATCTGGCAGGTCTGAAAAGCGATAGTTCTCATAATATTTTAGCGCCATATTGTTCAAATAATATATTGTTTACACTAATGATGCATTAGGCCAACATACTGTCTAGTTGTGGTGAAGATGGTTCCAATCCATAGCAGCGCGGATATGTGCTCCCCGACGGTTACCCGGTCCATGTGTCTATATAAACAAGTATGTCAGGCATGGTTTCTACGTCATCGTTCATATTCATTACTTGGTTAGCTGTTGAGCGAACAAGTCGCAAAGCGTTAATCCAACTAATTATATGTCATGTATATCGATCTCTCCTATACTTGGATGTAATAAAGATATCTTTTGTGAGTTGTGTGGTCGATCTGAAAAGATCTTAGCCGCCCGAGCGAGTCGGAGTGAACGTTTTTTTGGACTTGGCAGAGGATTATGTTGCTAATCCCTTCTGCCGTTGTCGCGGCCTTTGATAGACTGCGCATTGTGGACACCTTTAGCTGGACTCTAACCCAGGCTAAAGGGAGCATTGTGCGTCTATCCTTGGAGTACCGGATTGCTCCAGCAGTACCCTCTGCTGGCGGTACCTCGGAAGCTGGATTCCACCAGCCACCTACCATCCGGTACGGGACTTGGACATCTGGGACCAGGTCAGGAAGAAAGGAAGGAAGAAGACACCGTCGCGCCGACGCAGGGACGCCGACAGGAAGGCCAGGTGGAGACAGTAGTTAGCTGAGAGACGCCCAGCTCCCCCGCTTGGCCTCCATCGACGATATCATCACCAGTAGCAGGGACGCCGTTGATCTGCCGGAGATTCCTGCTATTATCGTCGCCGATGTCAGCGGAGACAGGGACGCGGACACCACCCCCGATGTTCCTGCCGCTGATTTCGGGGTGGAGATGGACACATTGCCACCTCAGACACCGGAATACCATCACAGCCCGGTGTCCCCCATCTCCACCACCAGCAACAACAACAACAGCACCAGCTCCACCCATACCACCGAAGAGGTCAATCTGGTCATCAAGAGTGCGCTGGAAACTCAGGTAGAAGCACACAGATTAATGGCAGAAGTCAAGGCGCAGTACGGAGTTCAATTCAATTTCAATTTATTGGTATATACTCGTCGTCGTTTTGACATATAGAGTGGAACATATACAGTGTTAAATTTCAAAATATTTATGAATTGTGCATGCGTGCAATGAATAAATATACGACAATATCATATGGGATATGTGGTCAGTAATCAGTGGGTCAGTAATCAGTGGGTTTGGGTCGGTTTTTGTAGTTGTTTTGGTGTGCCTCAGTAGATCCTCGTTATTGATTGGGCTTTCTTAATAAATAGAGCAAGATTAGTAAGAGTTCGTTTGTTACCGCTATTAAATAGGTCGGTTAGCTTCAATGTATTGGGTCTTTTATAGTAATATTTCTTTATATATCTTGATCTCAGCTCTTTCAAGTTTGGGCATACTAATATGAAATGGAATTCATCTCCGATTCCCTCTCCACATAACGAGCATATTCTCTCGTTATATGGTGTGTTTGTCCAGGAACCAGTCTCCACCGGCAGGCGGTGGTTTCTGGACCTGAACCTCACTAATGGCATAACAATATTGTTGTTGTCAATACAGAGGAATTTAGGTCGTGTAAACTCTTCTCTAATACACCTATAAAAAGTAAATTTATTTGAACTAGTCATAGATCCATGCCATTGTTGTGCATGTAAGTCCGTCAGCTTTTGTTTCACAGCCGCTGAGAAAATCTTCACACTGTGGACCGACTGAGTCGTCCAGATATATGACATGCCCATAGAATTCAGGTTATTTCTGATGAAACGGAGCCAGGGGTTTCTGATCGATTCGGTCGTTGAAGTACTAAACAACAAGTAATAGAGTAATATGGGTATTCTCGTGCATTCCGTGGAGCTCTCTCAAACCACAACAGAAGAAACACAACAGCAGCGAAAGAAAAAAAATCATAAGTCTAAATCATTTTTTCTCACCTTCACCACTGTTATGTAAAATGTTCATACCATTTCATAACTCATCAAATCCGCCCCTCTCAAATCCTCCCTGGGCCCATGCAGTCCCAAAACTCCCAATATAAAAAAATAAAAAAATCAACAACAAAAAATGGTTTCTACGTGCAGTGTTGTGATTTCCCGATGCAATGTTGTCTTTCCTAATTTGCGTTATTGTTCGCGTTATGAAATAAGTTGGCTGTCAGTCCGTGGTTAAAGTATATACCAGACAATGGATTTTTAGCAATGGTGAAGCCGTTATTCGCCGAGGTGTTCGTGGTGTGGGGAAGCGCCATCGAGCCGACGGTAACGAATTGAGCCAGATTTCTATTGAAGCGTGCCTTTTTCGCGATATTGAGCGCGCCTTTTTCTCAAGAATTATTGCAATTATAGCTCAACACAGAACGTTTATAGTGCTCAATATTTAGATATTAAGAGAAGAATATCGCGATACAAGGGCGAATGATCGCAACATTCATCGCAAGAAAATTAGTGCACGTTTACTATTGTGATAATTATTTCTTTCCAAATATGGCGCTAAAATATTATGAGAACTATCGCTTTTCAGACCTACCAGATTAAGCACAACGTGTACAATAATATTCTATTCAATCAACCAATTGACTGAGTGTATCTATGCTTACCAGGAGTTTTTGGTACAAACCGAAGAAATCGAAACCAAATCCGTTATTGTAGTTAGGACATCACGGCTACAGTCAGAGCGTACCCTAAACGTTATCAGTGGGATTTGCAAAACCTCTCTATTATTATAGAGGTTTCGCAAATTATGATTACAATGAACTGTTACAAACATGTTGCGCTCACTATAGTAACTCACCCAGAGTGACCACACCAAAAGATTATGCTGGTACGATGAGGCTAGTCCAAGCTTCCGTCGACGTAAACCAGATATACTGGAATCAGTAGGTATAGGGATAATACTGGTTTACGTCGTTTAAGTACCATTGCCTTAATCTTCTGAAACTGGATCATGGAATGATACCAATCGGAAAGATAGAGTATGTACGAGATGTAATACAGGGTTACTTGGAGATGAATATCACTGTATTTTACAATGCTCTTCGCTTGATTATCTGAGAATAAAATATATTCCCAAATTCTTTCGAAACAATCCGAATTTAGTTAATTTTACTAAATTGTTTAACTCCAAAACAAGAATATATTGATTAAACTCTCCACATTTATACAAAACGCTAGAGTTAATTACGAATAATAATATCTGCACTCAGTCACGATATCTCCAACAATTTCGAGGAGATAGCGCGATTTAGTGATGCATGTCATCAAACAACATTGTGATGCCCTATAATATAAATATTGAATAGCTGAAAAACCCTTTTCCACTGTTGCACACCATTTACTGTATTGTATAATTATGTATTATCTTCTCATAATAACATGTAACATGATTTACTTGAGAAATAAAACATTTGAACTTTGAACTTCTGTAGCGAACTGATAGCGTAAATTGTCGCTAATCTAAAAATTGCATACAGCAAAACTAATTGACCGAGTGTCTTTGTGTTTACATGAAGTGTTTGGTACGCACCGATGAAATTGAAACGCTATCAGTTGTGACAGGACATCGCCACTACAGTTATAGAACGTAACCTAAACGTTATCTTTGAGCGCATACGGCAATACCATGTCACAATTGCGAACGTAACCCGGTTTACTCCATATAAAACATACGTGACCCGTCATATCAAAACCAGTCATAAGCCGAAAAATATATTATTTCAGTTATGTGTTGCATGCTACTATAGAGTGTGATAGCGATAAGAGCTTACACACTTAAAGTGGTACCTTGTTGCGGTCCAAAGTTATAGGAATTTAAATGTCAGTGTCGACATGAACCGACGATTCCAGAGATAGTCAGAGATAATTGCATTTAAAGACAAACAAATTAGCTAAATTCTGAATAAGAATACACCAATATATGTCCAAATTACAAAAGCACAAAAATAGACACAAACTTCACTATGTGCTACTTTATGTCGACAGAGTAGAAATACATGTGTCAATAAACAAAATCATAATTTTTCGGATCTTTTGCATGTATTATATTTTATGTATTTACTCAGTGTTAGAAATGCCGACTTACGACTGGTTTTGGTCACATATTTGTTCTGAACTCCACAACATTTGTCAACTTCATTCAGTAATATAATGTGAAAAACATCGATGTTATCGCAATGTTTTGAAAAGTGTACGAACTCATTTGACCTCGTGACTTCGTAACAGTTCTGGTCTTCTCTGAGCGTAAACAGATATATCAAACGTGAGTTAACCCACATTACATGTCATATTCTCTGCGTACTTTAACATACATATTAGATTATAATACATCATTATGACCGTAAGATATCACTCTTCCCGATAAGTATATCATTTTCTATTGATTTATATGATAACGTCCATTACAATTGACGGAAATTTGTATCTGGTCATAAAGTCCGATGTAGAAGAAAGAGCAAGGCATTCGTAACGCGTCGTAAATTGGTATTATCCCTTATGATTTAACAGCCTGTTTACATCGAAACAAACTTGGGTTAGATAGAGGCAGATATCACTAGTTATGTAAACTCCAAAAGTGATGGATGTTGCTTCTCGAATACTCACCATCGTTCGATTATCATATGCGTAGTTTGTTTTTCAAAAATTACAAATAGAAACATCGAAATGAGGTGACACCCCCGAACCCGAATCCTGAATACCAGTTAATAGGTAGTGGTGAACAATGCCTATCAGTTAATAAAATATAGAGTACTTACTTATCAGTTCCACAATAATATCAAAGTTTTCACCAATTTGCTGAAGTAATATCCATAACGTTAACATATCAAGAGGTACTAAACTGAATTACTTCAAAATATGTCATTTGGGTTGAAAAATAATCAAAATAGGTGTAATTTTGCTTTAAAAAATGCTATAAAAGCTACATATAATAAAAATAATATCTAGTGTTTTGAATGGATACTGCATATTATGCATTTATGTCATTGGTAATGTAAGTACTAGCCTTATTGTTGAATCTGACTACGGGTTTAATTTAACATCTGAATCCCGAATAGCAGTTAACAGGGGTCAGGGGATATGAATCGCGCGTATCCTCTGACACCGGTCTGTGTCTCCCGCTTACCGAAAGAGATGGAGTGACACCCTCCTGTATGCTAACGTAATCAATTTCATATTGTATGATCCAGATAATTATTGCAGGAGTTATTGTCCTTACGAGTGAAAATGGATATGTGCATTTGACGAACACCCTATATATATTACATGGTTGAGGTGCGTTTTGGTGTTTAAAATCCGGGCACAGTCGACATCTATAATTTTCTTGTAAGTCTGAGTTATAAATCTGAGTTTTTAACAAATACGGGTTTTTGAATGTACATTGTAACTTTCCACAGCTCATGTACTAGTGTATCCTGTCAGATAAACGTTTATATGTTTTAAACACATTTAAAATCAAAACCGCCCTGGGTTAAAGACTTGATTGATTTGTGACGTTTGTTCCTGGCCTTGGATCCCTGAATCTGGATTTTGTGCTGACACTCGACGTGGAACCAGAGTAGATATGTCCGGCGTAATGAACATCGAGCAGGGTGTCCTACATTTCTTCGTAAGTGTTACCAACTGTTTCCATATAATTATGTTTAACGAGATGACGAGCGGCTAGTCTCTGTCATCATTACGCTCTGTACAAATTATATACCTCAGTAAAATTAGAGACACAACCCTGTATACCTGGTTGGTTCCATGATTGTGCTTGAAATGTGTGCTGACATACGCTCATCAAGATATTTATATAAATGTTGGGGTTGTTGGACGTTTATCATTCGTTTAACTTATTACACGGACGTGGCTAGAGGTTCCCTGTTGGGGTGTCCACATGTAAAGTCCAACCGAACCAAACTCCCTGGTTCGTAGAATTACATTTGCATCCCATCCGTTGTGTTGGAAACTTCCCAACAGGCAACTCAATCTTTCCAACTAAATCCAATCATGACACACCCCCTAAATTTAACACCATGACCAAAAATATAAAATATGATACTTTTGATCTCAAAATTCTAAATTTTGACAAAGGTTGGGATGGGGTGGCGGTTAGACACATTCCCAACCTGGTCCTATCCCAGTGCCAAGGCATGCCACGACGTTGTCGTATTTACGAGCATAGGACATACTGCGCAGAGTCTAGTTTTACCGGTTGGATGAAATTTGCATAGGAACCGGAGAACAACTGACATAGTTGTCCAGATATATGAATCCATATATATATAGAGGTACGATTTTTCACGAGGTGAATCGCGACGCGATCAGGCGATCAGGCGAACAGGCGTACAAATTTGCGGTTTTTATATACTAATTCAGAACTCGAGAACCGTTTGACCGATTAGGCTGAATCTTTGTATGTGGAACTATTTTGACCCGGGGAATATTTATACGCTACAGACAAGTTCGTGCTGCGTGATCTTGACCATCAAGCACTTTACATTGAACGCGCATTCCGTGGAGTAATGGGGATATCCATTTGAAATTTAGTTTGTATAGGTATAAGAGGACGGAACACTTTTATCTACATGGTCACATTCCAAACAGTATTCCCATCACGTGCGGTTTTGAGAAATGTGGCCCGACCGGTTCACGAACTACTGTCGTGACCCGGAAAATTCCCATATTACGCCATTTAAAGTGGCGACGAGTAAATATCACGGGATAAATCGTCGTGATTTTCATAACGCAGTCATAGTGAACCATAGCAAACAGGATTTCCGCTACAAGCAATTCATATTTCAAGAAATGGGATCAGGACGGGTCACGAAATAGAGTCGGAACCCTTACCATTTTTAAGGACGGATGAGCACAGAACACCTTAAAGCAACATATACTTTTGAACTATATGAATTCGAAATTGGGAGAGACTAGCAACAATCATTTACCATTTATCGTTAATCTACATGTATATCTATATTTGCGAATGTCTGTCTGTCTGCCTGTCTGTGTTCTATATAAATTCACAGGGGACCATCTAGATGATGCCAAAGGGGTCTACTAGGAGTAGCTTTTTACGAGAAAGATAATGGTCGGGGTTAGAATTTTCTAAAGTAACGCCGTTGTTGTCAGGGGCAGAAAAGGGGGAGGGGCAGAACATTTTTTTGTCGCCGATTGCCACCAAACTTATATATAATCATCGCCCATACTATGAGGAATCTAATGGCGTGGTTTAAATATGGCAAAAGTCGCGCCGTTCGCGTCAGGGGTGCCAGGAAGGGGGGGGGGGCAGATTTTGTTTCTGTCGCCGATTGCCACGAAACTTACATATAATCATCCCCATGATATGAAGAATCCAACGGTGTGGTTTAAATATGTCAAAAGTGGCGTCGTTTGTGTCAGGAATGAACGGAAAGGGAGAGGGGCACCAAAGTTGATGCACAATGTTTTTAGCGCCAATTTCCACCAAATTGATACACGTTCTTATCCATGATACGAGGAATCTAATCGTGATTTAAAGACGCCATAGTGGTGCTGTTTGGGTGAGAGATGGAGAGGGGAGGGATTGGCACCAAATTTTATATAAAAAAATTTATTAGTCGCCCATTATCACCAAACTTATAAACAATCATCTCCATGATATCAGGAGTGTAATCGTGTGGTTTAAGGGTGTCACAAGTGGGGCCATTCAAGTCAGTGGTGTATAGAGATGAGAGGGACACAAAAAATTATATCTATATGTTTAGTGCCGATTTCCACCAGATTGATACATATTCTTCTCCGTGACGAGGAATCTTATCGTGTGGTTTAGATACACCAAATTGGTGCCCTATGGGTGAGAGATATGGGGACCTTAAATTTGATACGAATTTGTATACTCGCCAATTTTCACCAATTTCATATATATGCATCACTAATCTCTAATGAGTCTTAGTGTGTGCAGCTTGAGTCCGAAATAGGGACGGGAGGGTCACCAAAACTGATACAAAATATTTTTAGTACCAATTACCATCAAATTCAGACACGTTCTTCTCAAATGATACAAGAAATAAAATCGTGCTGTCTGTCTGTCTTTTTGTCTGTCTTTTTGCATTCTATATATAGCTTCACACGGTACAATCGAGATGGCACCAAGCGTTCTAAGATGGGTAACTTTTTACAAGGAAGACAATGGTGCGGGTTAACATTTTCTAAAATGACGCTGTTGGTGGGAGGGGAAATTTAAAAAATATGGTGAAATAGTTTTGTCGCTGATTTCCACCAAACGAATACATGATCACCTTCGCAATATGGCGTTGTTCGAATCAGCGTTGCATCAACAATTGATTTAATAAACCAAATTCCACCAAATTCATACACTTTTTTCTCTAATGATATACCATGAATTAAATCACATTTGGTGTCGTTTGCGTCACGGATGGCGAGCGGATATGCACTATCATTGATAAGATTGCTATTCGCCGATATCCACATATAAGTTATATACAGTCACCAGGCCATCTCCATATCATTTTAAGTAGTTGGGCGTTCACATTTCACAATCCCGACATATGGTGACCCACATAAGTCACTTGAACAATTGTATCTTCTTAACAGTCATATTTATATGGGAATGGAAATCAAGGCATTCACACAATGAGCTAGCAAAAAGAGATAACTAGAAGAAACATTAAACGTATAGTTATCATTCTATTGAAGAGATACATATATTCGTGCAAACTGAGAGACCTCTAACCGTCAGAGGATTGCATATATATAATAAAAAAAATTAGTCTTTCCCATTCAATACAGTTTCCACAAAAAGTTACATATATTACGCCATTTAATGTGGTGACGAGTAAGTATCACGACCTTACTCTTCGTTATTTCGACAACACAGGCAGGGCAGACAATTATGTACAGGATTTCAGCCACACGCAGTTGAGATTTTTAGAAATTGGGTCAGGACGGTCACGAAATAGAGTCGGGACCCCGAAAATTCACATATTGCGCCATTAAAATTGGTGATGAGTAAGTATCACGGCCTTACTCTTCGTGATTTCGACATCACAACCAGAGCAGGCAATTCTGTACAGGATTTCCGCCACACGCAGTTCAGATTTTAAGAAATGGGGTCAGGACGGGTGACGAAATAGAGACGGGACCCCGAAAATTCATATATTACGCCATTTAATGTGGTAACGAGTAAGTATCACGGCCTTACTCTTCGTTATTTCGAAAACACATGCAGGGCAGTCAATTATATACAGGATTTCTGCCACACGCAGTCGAGATTTTTTTAAATTGGGTCAGGACGGGTCACGAAATAGAGACGGGAACCCGACAATTCATATATTACGTCATTTAATGTGGTGACGAGTAAGTATCACGGCCTTACTCTTCGTGATTTCGACAACACAATCAGGGCAGACAATTCGTACAGGATTTCCGCCACACGCAGTTGAGATTTTTTTAAATTGGGTCAGGACGGGTCACGAAATAGAATCGGCACCCCGAAAATTTACATATTACGCCATTAAAATGTGTGACGAGTAAGTATCACGGCCTTACTCTTCGTGATTTCGACAACACAGGCAGGGCAGACAATTCTGTTCAGGATTTCCGCCACACGCAGTTTTTTTTTTTAAATTGGGTCGGGACGGGTCACGAAATAGAGACGGGGACCCGAAAATTCATATATTACGTCATATTACGTCATTTAATGTGGTGACGAGTAAGTATCACGGCCTTACTCTTCGTGATTTCGACAACACAATCAGGGCAGGCAATTCTGTACAGGATTTCCGCCACACGCAGTTGTGATTTTAAGAAATGGGGTCAGGACGGGTCACGAAATAGAGTCGGAACCTCGAAAATTCATATATAACGCCATTTAATGTGGTGACGAGTAAGTATCACGGCCTTAAAATTCGTGATTTCGACAACACAGGCAGGGCAGACAATTCTGTATAGGGTTTGCACCACACGCAGTTGAGATTTTCAGAAATTGGGTCAGGGCGGGTCACGAAATAGAGTCGGCACCCCGAAAATTCACATATTACGCCATTTAATGTGGCGACGAGTAAGTATCACGGCCTTACTCTTCGTGATTTCAACATCACAACCAGAGCAGGCATTCTGTACAGGATTTCCGCCACACACAGTTCAGATTTTAAGAAATGGGGTCAGGACGGGTGACGAAATAGAGACGGGACCCCGAAAATTCATATATTACGCCATTAAAATATGTGACGAGTAAGTATCACGGCGTTACTCTTTGTGATTTCGACAACACAGGCAGGGCAGGCAATTATGTACAGGATTTCCGCCACACGCAGTTGAGCTTTTTAGAAATTGGGTCAGGACGGTCACGAAATAGAGTCGGGACCCCGAAAATTCATATATTACGCCATTTAATGTGGTGACGAGTAAGTATCACGACCTTACTCTTCGTGATTTCGACAACACAGGCAGGGCAGACAATTCTGTACATGATTTCAGCCACACGCAGTTGAGATTTTTTGAAATTGGGTCAGGACGGTCACGAAATAGAGTCGGGACCCCGAAAATTCACATATTGCGCCATTAAAATTGGTGATGAGTAAGTATCACGGCCTTACTCTTCGTGATTTCAACATCACAACCAGAGCAGGCAATTCTGTACAGGATTTCCGCCACACACAGTTCAGATTTTAAGAAATGGGGTCAGGACGGGTGACGAAATAGAGACGGGACCCCGAAAATTAATATATTACGCCATTTAATGTGGTAACGAGTAAGTATCACGGCCTTACTCTTCGTGATTTCGAAAACACATGCAGGGCAGACAATTATATACAGGATTTCTGCCACACGCAGTCGAGATTTTTTTTAAATTGGGTCAGGACGGGTCACGAAATAGAGACGGGAACCCGACAATTCATATATTACGTCATATTACGTCATTTAATGTGGTGACGAGTAAGTATCACGGCCTTACTCTTCGTGATTTCGACAACGCAATCAGGGCAGACAATTCTGTACAGGATTTCCGCCACACGCAGTTGAGATTTTTTTAAATTGGGTCAGGACGGGTCACGAAATAGAATCGGCACCCAGAAAATTTACATATTACGCCATTAAAATGAGTGACGAGTAAGTATCACGACCTTACTCTTCGTGATTTCGACAACACAGGCAGGGCAGACAATTCTGTACAGGATTTCCGCCACACGCAGTTGAGATTTTTTAAAATTGGGTCGGGACGGGTCACGAAATAGAGACGGGGACCCGAAAATTCATATATTACGTCATATTACGTCATTTAATGTGGTGACGAGTAAGTATCACGGCCTTACTCTTCGTGATTTCGACAACACAATCAGGGCAGGCAATTCTGTACAGGATTTCCGCCACACGCAGTTGAGATTTTAAGAAATGGGGTCATGACGGGTTACGAAACAGAGTCGGGACCCTGAAAATTTCGTACATTACGCCATCTAAGCTGGCGACGAGTAAATATCACTTGCATAACTCTTCGTGATTTCGACAACATAGACAGGTTAGGTAATTATGTAAATGATTTCCGCCACACGCAGTTCAGATTTTAAGAAATGGGGTCAGGACGGGTCATAAAATAGTGACTGGACCCCGAAAATTCATATATTACGCCATTTAATGTGGTGACGAGTAACTATCAAAGCCAAAACTTCGTGATTTCGACATCACAGCCAGGGCATGCAATTCTGTACAGGATTTCCACCACACGCAGTTGAGATTTTAAGAAATGGGGTCAGGACGGGTCACGAAATAGAGTTGGGTCCCCGAAAATTCACATATTACGCCATTAAAATTGGTGACGAGTAAGTATCACGGCATTACTCTTCGTGATTTCGATATCACACACATGGAAGGCAATTCTGTAAAGGATTTCCGCCACACGGAGTTCAGATTTTAAGAATGGGGTCAGGATGGGTCACGAAATAGAGTCGGGACCCCGGAAATTCAAATATTGCGCCATTAAAATTGGTGACGAGTAAGTATCACGGCCTTACTCTTCGTGATTTCGACAACACAATCAGGGCAGGCAATTCTGTACAGGATTTCCGCCACACGCAGTTGAGATTTTAAGAAATTGGGTCAGGACGGGTTACGAAACAGAGTCGGGACCCCGAAAATTTCGTACATTACGCCATCTAAGCTGGCGTCGAGTAAGTATCACGGCATAACTATTCGTGATTTCGACAACATAGACAGGGTAGGTAATTCTGTACATGAATTCCGCCACACGCAGTTGAAATTTTCAGAAATTGGGTCAGGACGTGTCACGAAATAGTCGGGATCCCGGAAATTCATAAATTACGCCATTAAAATGTGTGACGAGTAAGTATCACGGCCTTACTCTTCATGATTTCGACAACACAGGCAGGGCAGACAATTCAGTAAAGGATATCCGCCATACGCAGTTGAGATTTTTAGAAATTGGGTCAGGACGGGTCACGAAATAGTCGGGACCTCGGAAATTCATAAATTACGCCATTAAAATGTGTGACGAGTAAGTATCATGGCCTTACTCTTCGTGATTTCGACAACATAGACAGGGTAGGTAATTCTTACAGGATTTCCGCCACACGCAGTTTAGATTTTCAGAAATTGGGTCAGGACGGGTCACGAAAATTTCCATATTGCGCCATTAAAATTGGTGACGATTAAGTATCACGGTTTTTCTCTTCGTGATTTCGTCAACACAACCAGGGCAGGCAATTCTCTACAGGTTTTCCGCCACACGCAATTCAGATTTTAAGAAATGGGGTCAGGACGGGTCATAAAATAGTGACTGGACCCCGAAAATTCATATATTACGCCATTTAATGTGGTGACGAGTAACTATCACAGCCAAAATCTTCGTGATTTCGACATCATAGCCAGGGCATGCAATTCTGTACAGGATTTCCACCACACGCAGTTGAGATTTTAAGAAATGGGGTCAGGACGGGTCACGAAATAGAGTTGGGTCCCCGAAAATTCACATATTACGCCATTAAAATTGGTGACGAGTAAGTATCACGGCATTACTCTTCGTGATTTCGATATCACACACATGGAAGGCAATTCTGTAAAGGATTTCCGCCACACGGAGTTCAGATTTTAAGAATGGGGTCAGGATGGGTCACGAAATAGAGTCGGGACCCCGGAAATTCAAATATTGCGCCATTAAAATTGGTGACGAGTAAGTATCACGGCCTTACTCTTCGTGATTTCGACAACACAATCAGGGCAGGCAATTCTGTACAGGATTTCCGCCACACGCAGTTGAGATTTTAAGAAATTGGGTCAGGACGGGTTACGAAACAGAGTCGGGACCCCGAAAATTTCGTACATTACGCCATCTAAGCTGGCGTCGAGTAAGTATCACGGCATAACTCTTCGTGATTTCGACAACATAGACAGGGTAGGTAATTCTGTACATGAATTCGGCCACACGCAGTTGAAATTTTCAGAAATTGGGTCAGGACGTGTCACGAAATAGTCGGGATCCCGGAAATTCATAAATTACGCCATTAAAATGTGTGACGAGTAAGTATCACGGCCTTACTCTTCATGATTTCGACAACACAGGCAGGGCAGACAATTCTGTAAAGGATATCCGCCACACGCAGTTGAGATTTTTAGAAATTGGGTCCTTACGGGTCACGAAATAGTCGGGACCTCGGAAATTCATAAATTACGCCATTAAAATGTGTGACGAGTAAGTATCACGGCCTTACTCTTCGTGATTTCGACAACATAGACAGGGTAGGTAATTCTTACAGGATTTCCGCCACAGGCAGTTGAGATTTTTAGAAATTGGGTCAGGACGGGTCACGAAATAGTCGGGACCTCGGAAATTCATAAATTACGCCATTAAAATGTGTGACGAGTAAGTATCACGGTCTTACTCTTCATGATTTCGACAACACAGGCAGGGCAGACAATTCTGTAAAGGATATCCGCCACACGCAGTTGAGATTTTTAGAAATTGGGTCAGGACGGGTCACGAAATAGTCGGGACCTCGGAAATTCATAAATTACGCCATTAGAATGTGTGACGAGTAAGTATCACGGCCTTACTCTTCGTGATTTCGACAACATAGACAGGGTAGGTAATTCTTACAGGATTTCCGCCACACGCAGTTTAGATTTTCAGAAATTGGGTCAGGACGGGTCACGAAATAGAGTCGGGACCCCGAAAATTTCCATATTGCGCCATTAAACTTGGTGACGAGTAAGTATCACGGTCTTTCTCTTCGTGATTTCGTCAACACAACCAGGGCAGGCAATTCTGAACAGGATTTCTGCCACACGCAGTTGAGATTTTCAAAAATTGGTTCCGGACGGTTCACGAAATAGAGTCGGGACCCCGAAAATTCACATTGTACGCCATTTAAAATTGGTGACGAGTAACTATCACAGCCTAAATCTTCGTGATTTCGACATCACAGACAGGGCAGGCAATTCTGTACAGCATTTCCGCCACACGCAGTTCAGATTTTCAGAAATTGGGTCAGGACGGGTCACGAAATAGAGTCGGGACCCCGAAAATTCAAATATTGCGCCATTAAAATTGGTGACGAGTAAGTATCACGGCCTTAATCTTCGTGATTTCGACAACACAATCAGGGCAGGCAATTCTGTACAGGATTTCCGTCACACGCAGTTGAGATTTTAAGAAATGGGGTCAGGACGGGTTACGAAATAGAGTCGGAACCTCGAAAATTCATATATTAGCCATTTAATGCGGTGACGTGTAAGTATCACGGCATTACACTTCGTGGTTTCGACAACACAGGCAGGGCAGACAATTCTGTACAGGATTTGCACCACACGCAGTTGAGATTTTAAGAAATTGGGTCAGGGTGGGTCACGAAATAGAGTCGGCACCCCGAAAATTCACATATTACGCCATTTAACGTGGCGACGAGTAAGTATCACGGCCGTACTCTTCGTGATTTTGACAAAACTGGCGGGGCAGACAATTCTGTAAAGGATTTCAGCCACACGCAGTTGAGATTTTCAGAAATTGGGTCAGGACGGTCACGAAGTAGAGTCGGGACCCCGAAAATTCACATATTGCGCCATTAATGGTGATGAGTAAGTATCACGGCCTTACTCTTCGTGATTTCGGCATCACAACCAGAGCAGGCAATTCTGTTCAGGATTTCCGCCACATGCAGTTCAGATTTTAAGAATGGGGTCAGGACGGGTCACGAAATAGAGTCGGGACCCCGAAAATTCACACTGTACGCCATTAAAATTGGTGACGAGTAACTATCACGGCCTAAATCTTCGTAATTTCGACATCACAGACAGGGCAGGCAATTCTGTATAGCATTTCCGCCACACGCAGTTCAGATTTAGAGAAATTGGGTCAGGACGGGTCACGAAATAGAGTCGAGACCCCGAAAATTCACATGTTACGCCATTAAAATTGGTGAGGAGTAAGTATGACGGCCTAACTCTTCGTGATTTCGACATCACAGACAGGGCAGGCAATACTTTACAGGATTTCCGTCACACGCATTTCAGATTTTCTGAATTTGGGTCAGGACGGGTCACGAAATAGAGACGGGACCCCGAAAATTCATATATTACGCCATTTAATGTGGTGATGAGTAATAATAATGGCCTTACTCTTCGTGATTTCGACAACACAGGCAGGGCAGACAATTCTGTACCGGATTTCCGTCACAAGCAGTTGAGATTTTCAGAAATTGGATGAGGACGTGTCACGAAATAGAGTCGGGACCCCGAAAATTCACATATTGCGCCAATATTTCATTTATCGGGAGTCAAATATAGGCTACCCATGTCACATCCGTGTGGGCTACATGTCCAGTTACGTGATAATTTCCATTAACCAATACATTGTACATTTGTCTTGTTGACATTGTATACGTGCAGTATAGCGCTGTACACCACCCAAACTCAGATTATGTCGCATTGCTGGATTTGTAGACATTTCGAGACGTGAGGTCAAATATTGATAAGTGCCTATGCTTTATATGTCCAGATAGCCCAGAATGGGACTCAGGTCGCGATTTATTAACAACCAATTAAATGTCACGTTCGTATTGTAAAACGTGCAGTAGCCGTGTGCTCAACCAAGTGTCAGTGCATGATATATTGGTTACCGGAGACCAAACAAATGTGACATTGAGGTGAGTGAATCAGACATGCCCATTGGTGTCTTCGTGTTGTATGCTAAATTCGTGAGGCATATCAGATGCTTCCGTTAAAAGATACGCATATCCAGTACACGTTCGTGTGGTCTACATGAAGTCTGGCATCCTTTGCATCAAAGTGACGATTTGATTCGCGTAGCATTGCCCGCATTCACTTGGGGAACACGTTATTGCCACGCCCCAATCATTTAAGTACGATGCCGCCTTTCTTCATGAGCTATCTTGGCGCAGTTTCTCCAACCAAAAATCAATCTATCTTGCGTGATGAAACGCAAGTGTTTTCTCAGTTTTTTGTGTTGTCACGATGCGTGTGGATTGTGCAGCATGTTCATGAATTCCACACGCGAATTAAAATTTCATATTCAAAAACAATTATGAAACATCACCGGGCAAGCCATTAGTATTCCTTATAACGTACACAGTCAGCTACGATATGTTTGTTCTGATCCACCCTGCAACAGAGCTACATTTATAGTTATGACCACTTGCGTGCGACTGCCAATTCAGCCTATCTAAATTCGTCTGTTACACACATAACCACGATAATACGGCTGTGTACATGTATATGCGTGTCTCTATATCAAATATAAAATAGTTTAAGTTTTTTTCATTACGTAGTCCGCTACTGTTTGTTCTGACGCATCCCAGGTCCTATCTACATGTGCAAATACAAAGTCCGTCCACCTGCATGTGTCTGTTACAAACGTGGCCACGCTACTACATTTCTGTACATTTACATGTGTGTCTCAATATCACACACCCGCGTGCTTATATTATAGTGGGTCAGAACAAACAGGCTATCGAGTATCTGATATAGAGACACATGGGTATATATAAACGAACGTAGTCAGTATCGTGACCATGTGTGTAATGGACACATGTAAGTAGACCGACTTTGTAATCGTGCCCAAGTGGATATGACTATACATGTAGCTTGGATGCAGGATGGACCTGCAAAGAAAAATATAAGCACGCAGGTATGTGATATTCAGACACACATGTATATGTACATAAATGTAGTAGCGTGGCCACGTTTGTAACATACACATGCAGGTGGACGGACTTGGTATTTCCACGTGTAGATAGGACATGTGATAGATAGATCTTTATTTGCACACTAATATTAATATACAATACATTAACAAGATAGGGAACAAAAGTATATTATTGCACAGGAGCAGCATGACCTAACTGGCCGTCTTCCTGCTGCCCCTTAATGATAAGTGAAATATGATGACGTATTTACAATTTATCACAGACTATTTGGTATTTGGATGGTATTTGGATGGCCGGTTGGTGCCTACTTTAATATTTTATGTATTCATTGTAATCAAGATTGGGTTGAATTTTGAACAATGCTGTACTATAATAGAGATTTTGGACAAGTTTAAGAGATTGTAACAAAACTAGTGAGGTTGTTGCGACAGTCCTATGTCACATTCGCGGACAACACCGTGCATGTGACACAGGGCTATCTAGGATATTCAGGGGTGCATAATAATATGAGTTAAAAAGTTAACCTTGGCAGATTATTGAGTCAAGTGGATTTTTGCTGACTGCAAATGTAGCATAATTTGTTTGCACAGATAACCATTTGAGAATATTTACCTATTAGTTCCATAGACAATAACTTTTTGAATGTGTAATTAAATTTACATTTTTTTATTTCGGATTTGATCGAGTTCCACACTTTAGGAAATGAATGCTTTGGTAGGACTTCTGAAAAACATGTTCTAGTCTTATTGCTTCTTAATTTATCCGCCTGTCTAGTGTTAACACCGAGGGAATATGTGAACATATTCTTAAACGATTTGGGGAGATTATTTCTAGACCAGTTGTACATAAAGACAGATGCATTCACTGTATATATATCTTTGAACATTAGGATATTTTCTTGTTTGAAGAGGGGTTCTGTGTGACTCCTATATTTTGTGTTGCATAAAATACGAATTGCCCTTTTTTGTAAGGTAGATAGTACACCCGCGTGAATCGAATGTCCCCATATCGGGAGACCATAAATAAGATGACTATGGATTAACGACTGATATAGTGTTTTTCGTGATTTTTTTGGTAGAAAGTTTTTAACTTTGTTCAATAAGTAGAGAGTGTGGTACAGTTTACGTTGTATCATTGATATATGGTTTTTAAAAGTCAAGTTTTCATCGATCAAAATGCCCAAATTTTTTTTAGATTTTACTCGCATTTGATTCCCAACTCTAATTAGTTCCATATTATTCAATTTCAGTGTAAAATTTCTCCACTTATCCTCGTTGCCTTTGGGGTGGATCAATATGAATTTACTTTTAGTTGCATTGATAGATAGTTTATTGCAACAACACCATTCAAAAATGTTTTTTAGTTCAGCCGTTGATGATTTTTTTAACTGTTTCCTATCATGACCAGAAAAGTAAAGCGTGGTATCATCGGCAAATGATAGTAAGTTCATCGAGGTACATTTGGGCATATCGTTAACATACAGAAGAAAACTTATCGGGCCAAGAACGGACCCTTGGGGCACACCACACGTTATCTTCGCAAAACCGGACGTTTGACCAAGACAATCAACGTATTGTTTTCTTCCCTTTAAATAACTCTTAAACCATTCATTGGAAACCCCCCGAATTCCATAATGTTCTAATTTTTTCAATAAAATATCATGGTTAATTGTATCGAATGCTTTTGATAAGTCTATGAAAATCGCTAATGTAGAATCCTTAGTTGGTTTGTCGTTATTTGTTGCTACATGATCTAGAAGGTGCATCAAAGGATGTATGGTAGAGTGATTCTTACGGAAGCCATATTGATTTCTATGTAAGATTTCATGTTTTTCGAGAAACGAAAAAAGCCTTTTATGCATGAGTTTCTCTAACAACTTCGAGAAAACGGGCAGAATGCTTATTGGCCTATAGTTCGTTATTTTATCGGGAGATTCGCTTTTATAAAGTGGAATTACTTTTGATATTTTCATCCTATCGGGGAAAATACCTTGTTTAAATGATAGATTGAATATATGCGTTAGCGCTGAGGACGTTTCGGGTATGGTCTGTTTCATTAATTTTGATGACAGGTTATCGATATCTGTGGTTCCTTTTCCAGTGATGTCATTCGAGAGTTTCAAAACTTCATATGTATCTGTTGGGAACATGAACAATTTTTTTGCATTGGGATCAGTTAGATAGTCGGAAAATGTCATTCCGATGTTACAGGGCACCTCGTCACTAGTTTTTTGACCTATTTTCGCAAAATAATCGTTAAATTCTTGAGCTATTTTCTCTGGTTGCGAAATTATAGTGTTTCCATTTGATATATTTGTTGGTATTTTTGGAGTGTTATTTGTTACTTTAAGAGCGTTTTTCAGGATGACCCATGTACGTCGCATGTCAAATCTATTTTCGTGGAGAATATTGTTGTAGTATAGTTTTTTGCTTTTCCTAATTAAGGATTTGTATATTCGACAATATATTTTATATTTCTCAGCGTTGTTATCACAAGGAGCTTTTAGTTTTGTTATGTAAAGTTTGTTCTTGACTAATGAGGAGTTAACGAGACCTTTTGTCATCCAAGGTTGTTTTTTTATATATTTAGTTGGTGGTTTGGATCGGACCAATGGAAATGATTCATTAAATGCCCATAGATATATTGAAAGAAAATTGTCATAAGCTTGGTTTGGTGAAGTACTATCGAAGACACATCGAAAATCTTGTTGTCGAAGTATTGATTTAAATTTGTCTGTGTTCTCTTTACTAATTATGCGTTTCTCGGTAGAACTGCTCGCTTTTATATACTTATGATCGTGATATTCGGAATAAAATGTAGCAAAATGGTCTGACACATCGGAGAGGATAATCCCAGTATCAGCACGGGAAACATTGTTATTAGTATAAATATGATCAATGAGTGTTGCCGAGTGGTCGGTTATTCGTGTAGGTTTGGTAATTGCAGGTAAGAATCCATTTTCAAACATAGTTTCAATGAAGTTGTTAGTTTTCGTATGTGACTGAAAGTTAAGCAAGTCGATGTTGAAGTCTCCTATGAGATATGCCTTTGTCCCAGAATCATTTAATTGTTCGACCACACTTGTAATTTTATCTATAAATATATCGATATCTGCATGAGGGGCCGTATTTGGTCTGTAGATGGATGCTACAACACACGATGAGCGTCCCGAGTCAATTTCTATGAATATAGTCTCAATAACATGTGGGATAAATATCGTTAGGTCATCACGGATTTTATAAGAAAGTTTTTCATTTACGAAAATTCCAACACCACCACGTCCATCATCGTCATCTGGTCGTGATTTGAATTGAAATTGATGATACCCAGGAAGAGAATATTCTTCTCGTATCTTGAATATTTCCGTCAGAGCTAGTATATCGATGGGATGTTTAGAGTTAGTTATATCTGATAGGAGATTTGTAAGTGGATCCCAGTTAGCGTTCAGGCTTCGGCAATTTAGACCAAGAATTGTAAAATCAGATTTTGAGACATCTATATTTTCCTGTAATTGCAACGGTGAGTAATAATCGCAAGAGTGGTTAGCAAAACTGTATGGTGAGCACATGTTCTCATTGTCATCGTCTGGTGATCCACGCAATAAGGTTTTGAGATTTAAAGAGTTACTTCCCTGAACATCGCCCAGTGAGAATCTACCTGTCATCAGTTTTAAAGATGGAGTTACCTTTCTTGTCCTTATTTAATCCAACCGAGCATTTATGTTGTCGTGTATTCGAGAAACCCAACCGACCAAACATGCTTAATGTACAAATAATAGTAAATTCAAGTCCGTGATAAGTAACGAAAAATGGGATGAACATGAGACAGCACATAATAAGGAAATATGAAATTGAAACACGATGGGAGTATAACTACACGAAATGGATGATAGACAAAGGTTAAAATGTTGATATGTGTAATCCTAATTAATTAATACATTAATTAATACATTAATACATGTTGGATTACGTAAAGAGAGGGTTCGAGAAACCATCGCCGGCGATACTAATCATGTTAAAATGCATAATCCGAAATAACGCTCCCAAGTTACTATTTCATTGACTTCGAGGATAAAAAACAAGTATTTAATTCGAGTCGAGGATCGATCCACCCATAAAAGATCAGAGTGATCATGTATCGATTTTTGAAATTTGTTATTTTCTGAGATATGTAATTTTTGGCGGCCTGGCAAAAATCGTCAAGCCTACGGTTTAGGACCAGATTGCTGATGAAGATGGATAACTCTATCAAGTGGTTTTTGTGTTAGATATTTTACCATCCGACCAAAGTGAGTTGAATAGAATGTTGATAAACAACAAGTTTTGATACTATATTTGACTGTGGTTAGCATTATATTTTGGCAATTCATCAATTCTGATATCAGAAGCGGCATTTTAGAAAAAATTGTTAATGCAATCTGATTATATGGGGACCATCGAATCGGACTGAGTACATTTAACTGATGTTGAACAGCGCATAAACATGTTTTATTCTTTCATATTAATGCTATCGACAACAACATTGGACGTTGCTGCGGAGCTCTATTTGAGTACATGCTGAATTCACAACCCGTTATATCTTAGATCCATTACCAAATATTTCACTTAAAATTGTTTTTCAAAATAGTTTTTCAGTATATAAGTGCTGTAGTGTTATAAAATAATTGACATATATTTCTGATCTAACGATACTGACAGTTACAAATCCAGATTCCGCTCGCATGTATTATGCGGTCATGATTTCGCGAAACCTCTCCTTGGATTTTTGTGAGCAATTATGCAATTGAAATTCACATACTGTAGTTACACAATGTATCCAATGATATAAAGCGATGGAATATATATTATAATGTGGTGTATTATAATGTGGTGAAGGGGATATAATTATGTTACGATTCAAATGATGTCCTCATTGCATCGATATGTAGCGCATATGACAATACACAACATCGTCCGTGATGACCGTGATAGGCGGACGCAAGTATCAGAGGCTTGACCGCTGACATAAATATGTCAATTACGATTTTGACACAGTGACATGGAATTAGGACCGAGGACGATTTTCTCGAGCTATTGGCATTAGCACGCACAACATGTACAATCTAGAGCGTGGTATTGGCACACAACCATGAGATCACGAAACACAACGAGGCAGTTTTGTTGTCTCTGATTCTCATCATACTGAGATTGTATGTGGATGAATTTCAATATTCGGATGTTTGTGTGAAATTATATTAAGAGTTAATACTGCCTTTGCTCACATGGGAAGTGACTGCTTGTGAATTGTGAATGCCATATTTATATATATCGTCTACCCACGTTTGGTGCAGGTAATTCATAGACATTTACAGGGATGGTGACACGTATGTGGACCTTGGCATTGATTGGGGGGGGGGTAAATTCAAATTCCATTACTTTTGAATGGGTACTTTTGAATTGAGGAAATGCATGTTTATTTGACCAGTCTGCATTTAAGTTTTTGCACATTTAAATTTAACTATTTTTCATTGGTACGTACAGGTATGATTGAACTCAATCTGTATATGAGTGCATGCATACTTATGCATTTGACAAAACATTAACATATGTGTATTTCGTAACATTGCACATCATGACAAAGGAAGCATATTTGGAGCAGATACATAATATCAATTTACATGGTTGTTGCCTGGAATAAAGATATAGTTTTGGGGGACTTGCCCAGAATTCATATATATATATATATATCCATATACATATACATACATATACATACACATATACATACATATATATATATATAGATATATACACATATATATACATATATACATACATATACATACATACATACACACATACATACATATATAATTATTAAGTAAAATTATGCAAATTTGCAAAGGGCATTTTTCAATGACATTCGAAGTAGACACAATGATAATTTTCTCATATATATGTATGCTCACAGAATTTATCATTAGTTATGGATCTGCAACAAATAATACTCATAATGTATATACTCAATCTAATATATAATATATATCATATTATGGCAATATGTACACATACAAATGAATAATTATATATCTGTGCTTTAGTATGTGGCATTCATGGTACACACAATTCTGTTTACACACTGTAGGTGGCAACTTGGTGGAATTTAACTGGATTGATGTGGAAGAGGCAGTATTAAAGTTAAAGTTGGCCCATGCCACCATGATGTGTTATTAATTTACTGTTGTGGTAGATGTATATCTATGTGTTTTGAGTTGACTCAAATTATTGAGACTGATTTATATATGTATATGATCAGTAATCCTTGCCTCCAATGACATTATTTATACATGTATATACATGTTCTAGTAAAACATGGTGCTATTTTTATTTGATAACATAATAATACCTCAAAATTATAATATAGTTACTGCATTATTTAGGCAGATGGTGTTACTTTGGCCTCATTAAGTAGGCTGCCTCAATTAATATACACAAACAAGATATCTCAATTACTCTACCTTGGCAGCATGATAAAATTGCACAGACTGTAAAATCAGCATGTATTATAAATATATTTGTGTTTGAATCTAGAGTTCAATGAGACTTTGGTAATTAACTTTGATAATTGACTTGTTGTCCGAGCTGGGAATAACTTTATTTATTTTTCATAAATTATGGAAACTGACCCAATTACAAAATAACAATAATATAATATTCCTATGTGTATCAATAATTACATGTACACACATATACACATACATATACACCCCTACACATATACATACACACATATACATGAACACACACATGCATACACACACACATGCATACACATACATATATATATATATATACATATATATACACATTTACAAAATTTTGTTGTTTGCTCATTGGAGAGAGCTGATAGGAAGGGGACACATTTCAGATATGAAAACAAATGTTGTAGTTATGGTATGTGATTTGGGGACAAACTTCAGTTGTTATGAAAAATTATTTTCAGTTTTATTCTCAGCTTTGGGGTATCAGTTATTCATTAGGGTAATGAAATAACCATATTCACATCTGTTCAACTATGGGTCCCGTATTAAATCCAAAATTAGCATATAATTAAATATATCATTAAACAATTGTTATAGATGATATTTATAATGCCATATAATGATAATAAGTATGGGCATGCATATACATGTATATCAGATCATAGCTTAGTGACATATTTTACCAACATATTGATTGATACTACACTCTAGTCACATTTACAGGATGTGTACGAATGTTTGTATGAATTACAATTTTAGTGTTGATACACAAATGAAGGGAATGGTCTTTTTACTAGCATAATTACTTGAAGGTGGTATTTTCTTTTATATCTGTCAATCAGATCATATACACTGGCATAATTGCTTGGTACTCAACACCATGATATGAATGGGGAAATGTCTGTAATTGTGATAATTAAAATGGAGCATAAGTAAATACCATCTATGTTTACCAAAGTGTGATCCATTTTATTTTATTATGTTTGTATCCAACATGTGATGTATTAATGATTATCAACAAATTAAGAAAATGATTGATACTTCAGTTGTATACTTCATTTATAATGGTGTGGGTGGTGTACTTTATGTCTTGATGACTGAAATGTGGATCATTATCTATTTTTACCAAAGTGTGATCCAAAAATATTTTTTTTATCCAACATGGATTAATGATTATCAACAAGTTAAGAAAATGATTGATACTTCAGTTGTATACTTCATTTATAATGGTGTGGGTGGTGTACTTTATTTATGTCTTGATGACTAAAAATGTTGATCATTATCTATTTTTACCAAAGTGTGATCCAAAAAAAAAAAAATTTATATCCAAAATGGATTAATGATTATCAACAAGTTAAGAAAATGATTGATACTTCAGTTTTATACTTCATTTATAATGGTGTGGGTGGTGTACTTTATGTGTTGATTACTGAAAATGTGGATCATTATCTTTTTACCAAAGTGTGATCCATTTTATTTTATTTTGTTTTGTATCCAACATGGCATGGATTAATGATTATCAACAAGTTAAGAACATGATTGATACTTCAGTTGAATACTTCATTTAAAATGGTGTGGGTGGTGTACTTTGTCTTGATGACTAAATTGGAAAGATGTATGACACACAATGGGAAGGAGATGTGGATCATTATCAGTTATTGTCATTATAATGACAATTCTAACACATCAAAAACATATACATTTATATACAGGTTTATTGTTTTATTTAGATAGTCTCTGACTTTAAATATCAGATAATGTAGCTATCTTCTTATTTTTCTTATCTTTGTCCTGATATTTGACAAAGAGCTTCCCTCCAACAGCCCAAGAATCCTCAATACCTGCAGTTTCTTTGGCCTTCTTCAGAATAATTGAATTTGTCTGTGTCAGGTCCTCTTTTATAACAACACTGGTGCCCTTTAACAATTTCCTCTGTTTTATTACTTCATCCTTCTTTCTGGTAACAAATTTGACTATGATTCCCCTGGGGTTGGTCTGTTTAGGTACAAAGTTACCAAGCCTGTGGGCAATACTTATGTCACTGTTGTCTAGCTGCATATGTAATTTACTACTCAGGGCTGCCGCTACTTTATTTTCACTTTCTTCTGCTGTTTCCTTCATAGAGTCCCCACTTATGCCATATACCCTAATGCTGTCTTTTCTTGAATGTTGTTTTCCTGTTGTAAGTTTGCACACTTATTTTCCAAGTGTTTAATATGAGCATCCCTGTCCTTATTATCATCCCTCATTGTGCCAAATTTATTCTCCAATTCATCTATTTTCAACTGCAAATCAAACACATTTCCTTTGAATTCATCCTTTACATCTTCAATTTTCTGTTCATGTTCACTTTTCATGTTATTTATTATGGAATCCAAGTCGGCCTTCCTTACCAATGGTTCCAGACTTTCCTGCAAATCATCCTTAGTTACCATATTGGAGAGTTTCGAATTAATGTCGGCCAGAATCGTTTCGAAAGAGCTGTTTTGTGCATTCTTCTCTCCAAATTGTAATGTTGATTGATTTTTTGCTTTTTATTTGGCACAACTGGTACCTGTTTAGTTCTATTCGTTTTTGGCTTTGAAGTGTCTTTGCTCATGCTATCACCGGCTTCTGAAGTAGAGCTCATAACTTTATCTCTTTTGTCGGGCATTGTTCAATTTGTAGTATACAACGACAATAGGTAACTTATCTTGTCTCCCGTGAAAAGTTGTATATCACCAGAATATCAGCATCTCGTTATCAAATTCTCACGTATATGTATAATATGTGTGGATATGTGTACGCCAGTATATCAATACTAACAATCAGACAGCTTTGTCTTCAAAATTATTGATTTTGTTCCCACCGCGATTCAAAACAATGTCTCTACGCCGCCATCTTTGATACTTGGGAATGTGATGCGTCAGAACAAACAGTAGCGGACTACGTAATGGAAAAAACTTAAACTATTTGATATAGAGACACGCATATACATGAACACAGCCGTATTATCGTGTGTAACAGACAAATTTATTTAGGCTGAATTCGCAGTCGCACGCAAGTGGTCTTAACTATACATGTAGCTCGGTTGCATGGTGGATTATAGAACAAACATGTCGTAGCTGACCATGTACGTTATAATGAATACTAGTGGCTTGCTCGGGTGTTGTTTCAATATTGTTTTTGAATATGGAATTTTAATTCGCGTGTGGAATTCATGAATATGCTGCACAATCCACACGCATCGTGACAACACAAAAAAAAACCAGAGAAAACACTTGCGTTTCATCACGCAATATAGCTTTGTTAATGTATTGATTTTTGGTTAGAGAAACTGCGCCAATATAGCTCATGAAGCAAGGCGGCATCGTATTTAAATTATTGGGGCGTGGCAATAACGTGTTCCACAAGTGAATGTGGGCAATGCTACGCGAATCAAATCGTCACTTTAATGCAATGGATGCCAAAATCAATGTAGACCACACGGACGTGATGTGTACTGGATATGCGTATATTTTAACCGAAGCATCTCGTATGCCTCACGAATTTAACATACCACACGAAGACACCAATGGGCATGACTGAGTCACTCACATCCATGTCACATTGGTTTGGTCTCCGGTAACCAATATAGCATGCACTGACACTTGGTTGAGCGCACGGCTACTGCACGTTTGACAATACGAATGTGACATTTAATTGGTTGTTAATAAATCGCGACCTGAGTCCCATTCTGGTGTATCTGGATACATAAAGCACAGGCACTTATCACATATTGGAGCTCACGTCTCGAAATGTCTACAAATCCAGCAATGTGACATAATCTGAGTTAGGGTGGTGTTCAGCGCTACACTGTGCGTATACATTGTCAACCAGACGAATGTACAATGCATTGGTTAAAGGCACGTGCGGCCTTAATTGTCGAAAATATTCATATTTGTTCCAAACACCGTAAACAGAAAAACATTAAAACGCATACAGTTTCGTTCATATATACCATGACCATCGCGTAAACAGCATGCTATCATAAAGACTTACTATATTTTACATAAGCAAGAGCCTGATTGTGTTACAGAAGACAGCACAGTGTCACTGGCTAATCACACACAAATGATATAAACGCTCTTTATTAGTTCCATATCAGGAATTCAGCAACAAAGAACGCTCTTTATGTTTACCATCATAATATAAACAAACACCAGAAAAGTAACTTTTTATGCTTTTGTTTACATAACAATGGTCAAACATATGACAATAACATACTGTTTATGCGATATTTCTTATTTGTATACGGATAAAGTATGTCTACATTTTGATGTTCTTTCTGTTCGTGGCGGTTTTTGATGGGTGGAAGTATTTTCACAGGATACCCACCGCCAAGGCCAACCGTACCTTTAATGGAAGTTATCACGTAACTGGACATGTAGCCCACACGGATGTGACATGGGTAGCCTAGATTTGACGCCCGATAAATGCAGTGGATACGGTTTATGAATTGAAAAAAACGGTCGACCACACGGATGTGAGAACAATTGCGGCATGGACTGATACATGCTACTACTGTTGGTCACACAAGAGTGACATGGACAATGCAGAAAGTAGCATGTGTTTGGTATCAGTAGCTATAACAATGCTGGCAGGGTGACATAAATGTGGTTGTTTATCAATGTCTGCAATGCCATCAATGTTATAGTGTCTGAGTTATGGTGACAGTGCCATCAATAGGGCTGGGCATTATCTGAGTTAGGGTGGAGTAAAGCGCTATATTGTACGTTAGCATTATGAACCAGACGAATGTGGCATGTATTGGTTGTGGGTAATAATGCCGTAAGTGGATATGTAGCCCACACGAATGAGACATGGGAAACATACACTTGACACGCGTTAACTTGAGTGGAAACAGTGTATGCATGGAAAGGATTTTTGGCATGCAATGATACATATCCGAAAGTCGCCCACACGTATGTGTTAAATATACTGGCATGCATTGGTGCAGGCTGGTATGGTCGCCCACACGAATGTGCCATGTGTCGGTTATGAATAGCTGTTACTACGGACACAAAATAATTAATATGGAGTTATTAACACGTGAGTAGACGCTACAACTGAACTAATAGAAAACCCCCACGGTACACTCTGGTTAATAAAGGAGACTAAGCCCAAAATATAATATGCTAAACATTTAATCAAACCAATCCATGGTTAGTCAGAAACAAAATAACTTTGCGAATAATAGGCACCATAATAACATAGAGAGGCCATCCGTGTTATTTGATTGGTTATCGTAATTATCTCATAATCTTTAACCACAGTGAACATGTCACATTTCACCACACCAACTAATGAGCTAATTACAATAACAATTCAGAAGCATGAATAGTCTTTTTATCACATGCTTTCCGTCCTTTCCTGTTTCAAACCAAAAAAATGTTAAATTTCACAACAACAAGTAAACACTAACAGCCGATTTGAAACGTCAATACTGAATGATTGTGCTACATCGTCAACGTTGCAACTGATTGTTATTGCCTTATATTCACCGAGTCGATGATTATCGTTTTTATTTTTAAAAATATTTTCAATGTAGCATGCAAAATAATATAATGGCCGTATGCTACTCAGTGTTTTCTCAAAGACCGTATATAGATTTGTTTAAAGGTACTCAATCCGATTAAACACCCCTAAATTACTATTCCTTTGGCTTCGGGGTAAACACTATTTGATTCGAGTCGAGGAACACACCCTTCAACGCTGAGAGTGATCATATATTTATTTTTGAACTGAATTAATTATAGGAGACGTGGGCCAATTATTGGTCTCAAACGGACAAATTACGGACACATTGAGTGTGTAAGATGGATAACTCTAAAATCAAGTGGTTATTATTAACAATTGATTTGAGAGTTATCCATCTTACACTCGCAATGTGTCCGTAATTTGTCCGTTTGAGACCAATAAGTGGCCAACATCTCCTAAAATTAATTCATTTCAAAAATCGATATCTGATCACTCTCAGCTTTGAATGGTGGGTTCCTCGACTCGAATCACATATTGTTTACCCCCGAAGCCAAAGAAATAGTAATTTAGGGGTGCTTCGTCGGATTGAGTACCTTTAACGTTATTACCCCAAGCTCGGTTAAATTTCATAAGTGCGCCCTGATTGACAGAACTAAGGCCCGGGGAGCATAGCCACAGACATGGCAAATGCTGAAATGTATCGTAGCAAAAATTTGTTAAAGAGATTTGTCATACAAGCAGAGACCGCGTTACAAGCCATTATACTCCTCTTTGCACGATCAGCACCCAGATATCTGGGCGCGAACGGTGCATGTTGACAAACTAACTGTTGCGGCTATATGCATTTTCTGGTCTAAACGATGATAGCATTGGAATGATAGTTCAATGATACCAATATTGTATATATTCCGTCAAATTTAATCGGCGAACGAGCAATTTGAAAAAATAAACGCGCGTTTTTTTGTTGAAGACAATATATTCTCTATCGCCCAGGGCACACGCAACATGGAACTAATGCAGGTGGCGACTATTCATGTAGATTCCATTGATAGTTTGTGTCAAGTTAGCTAAAAGAGTGTTTTTTACACTCTTATGAGGCCTCTAATAACCGGTATCGAAACGAATTGCACATCATATAGCTCATAATGGTTGTGGCAAGACACACCTGTCAGCTTCATGTCCCGAGGAATGGCTCATGGAAGTCTGCGAGTGTGGTCATTGCACTTACATGAGAACAACCACACTTGCACCATATCAGTTATTATACGTTGTTGGTGCTATATGTGCATCAGACATGCAGGTGCAGTATGCACTACGAGGTAATGTTGTGAAATGACCTTGTGCAAAAATACACGTACCAGTAACGTGTCGATTATTTGACAATGAAATGAAAATATGTTCATTCCATCAACTTGTTATATGTAAAGTGATTCACATAGCGTATCCTACCTGTATGTCTGTGGCGCATATTACACCAAAAATGTTCACCGATACGGTGCCAGTCGAGTTGTTCTCATGAATAACCTCACCAGCAGACTTTCAGGAATACGGATATGGAATGAGCGTGGGTGTTCTGACCTGTGTAAACGGAGTCTATGTGGGGGTGCACAGCGGTGTGATTTATAAACTGATTCGCACCCCTCGACCAATGAAATTGCTTGAATTGCTGAACAATAATTCTTGTATGAATCTGTATTTCTGCGGACCGAAAATATTAATCTGAACAATGGTGTCATTGGAAAACAATCAACGCTCAGGAATTAAACGCTTGCAAACTTGGGGTAGGTGTGAAATCACACCGCGAATATATTGTAAGTGATCACGTGGCGTTGGGATTGGATTGTGAACTCGCTCCAGTGTACAGTGATTTCCAAATGTTTGGCGGGGGGGGGGGGGGTGGTCAGTGTGATGTATAATCTGCCTCTGTGCTATTATCATTATTCAACATTCTCTCTTCATAAAATTAGTTTAAAAATGCATATATATTCCGAGGCCCCACCGGCGTTAACCTTAACATCATAACTCACAAAAGTGACTATTGCTCCCTTCGTATCAGGTGAGCTAAGACGAAATTTACGAATTCAATTCAGTTAGAAGAAATGCGATTAAGTACTCGCCTTACAGAAACTCATAGCCTGACCAACACTACTTGAAAAACTGCAAACCCGATATAAGATCTAAACGGATAAAGAAAATATTGCACCTGCTTTCAGATATAAATCAAATTAACTAAACAACAGCGAATCCCCCCTGTCTTGTCTTGTCGACATCTTCGGGAGAAACTCTGTCACCAAAAACAGATGTCGGCAACACCAATATGTCGCTGTTGTGTGGAACACGGAAGCAGTCTGTTTTAACACAGAATCTGAAGGTGTGTTCCTTTGAATAATTCTTAACCTTATATTTGCCTTTTATGTTATTACAATTCCATCTCTGAGATAAGTTTTGCGAGAACAACATTCTAGGTTGGCTGCACCTTCTCTGTCGATGGGAATAGTCTGACGAGCCGCATAAACCTGTATCCTTGATGCAGAAAAATCAGACGACATTATGGCTGCCATTTCCTCCTCTGAATAAGCGATTTGATGGAAGATGGGGTTATTTTGAAGGCCTAGTCCAATCAAAACCATGATTATGTGCTTGCAAATCTCCTTATGTCAGGAAGAAAGGGCATGAACATGATGGTCTATTTGAGAAGCTACCACAATATGAGCTCGCCTTTGAATGTTTGTGGAGCACAACATAAGCTCTGGTCGATCTTGATGATTCCTCAGACTCATAGAAAATATCATACATGCTATACTCCTTGATAGCCCGTTTCAACGAACTCTTGAAAACCTCACTCTCCACATGTCGATACTTAGCCTGCCTTACAAGACGCTTCCTGTTATCTTCTCGGTGAGAACACAGTGGGTCATCAGGTAGTTCATCTCTTGCTCTCTTACGTGCTGTTTTATCATCCAATGTCCCCTCTGAATTGACTTGATTTGCATACGCAAGCGCCCTCTGTTGTTGGTTGATGTTCCTCCTTTGAGCGAGACTGTAAAGCGGAGGTCCTGTGCCGCCACTGTATTGTCCTGTAAAAAATTTCTGACATTTCGCTTTCAAGAGTATGGCATCCGAAGCATCGTCGTAAATATCACCAATGAGGCCAAGTGATGTAGAACCCCGTTGCTTTTCTTTTGAGTGGAATACCTCAGATAAATTTGACTGAGGACAGTCCTTCTTCTTGTATGCATCAGCCCAAATGCCACCAATGCAACCATGTTTCCAGAAAGTTGCGCTCTGGTGCACCCTTGATAAACTGCGTTATGTCCTTGAAAACATCATCATATTCAGCGAAAGTTTTTGATGTCTGTAATTTTCTGGCGGACGCTTTGAACTGTGACTTTGACTTCATCGCTCCCAATGGAGTTTCTGCAGTTCCTATTAACGGAAGCCATATAGTCTGCCACACATGTTACAGTTTTGTCAATAACTTCAGGTCCATAAACTGTGGTCAGTGCTTTGTGGATGGCAAATGGAGTTTCTGCAGTTCCTATTAACGGAAGCCATATAGTGTGCCACACATGTTACAGTTTTGTCAATAACTTCAGGTCCATAAACTGTGGTCAGTGCTTTGTGGATGGCACCGGCCTCATCGGCCATCCACCCAGATGGATCAAATTTGACATTTTCACCCGATCTTTCGCGCACTGCTAATTGCAGTTGTTTCAAGGCATACACAACAGTCTCAGTATCCTCGTGGTATGAATAACATTTTGCAAGATTGACAGTTTCTTTTATCAAGGCATAATACACGTTTAATCCTAAGCATGTCATCCCAGAAACACGCCCTGTGTGAATGTCCAGATGTACATAACCATCGCTTGTACCATAGTCTGTCATGATATCAATGGCAATATCCACGTTCTGTTCTGAAGTTGTGAAGGCATACTTTCCATCTACAATATCAAACACAAAGTATTTGTCAAGTTCTTTCACTCTTTCTTGGAACATATTCACAGCATGAAAGTTGTTTGCTTTTGTCCCTAAACCAAGTTTTTCTCGTACATTCATTCTTATCTTCTTGATATTTTCATATGAGACTAACGTTTTAGCTGTGTTTGTTATTTCCTCAACATTCGATTTATTCTCGGTTATAGTTCTTTTCATCGCTGTATGTACAGCATGTCGAATTTTGATGTGGGGAAAAGTTCAAAGATGTTGATAATGTCTGAATCATTTAGTGGTTTAAGGCTTGGTGGTTTTGGTAAACAATTATGCTCCCCACCATGAGTTATTTTAACCGTGTTTTGGGAGGCCATGTGACTTTCAATATCCACAAAAGCAGAGCATTTCACAGTGACAGCTTCATGACCACATATCCCACAAACCTCTCCGTCAAAGTGGTATACATTTTTGTTGTTACCTTTCTTGAAGAAAGGACAGTCTTCATTTACACATGTCATGCCATTGCATTTTCGTCTGTATTTCTCGTTTCCAGATTTACTGTAAAATTTCACATATTCGCCCCAATTATGACCATCCCGCAGAGCTTGATTCAGATCACCTCTTTCTCTGACTACCACTCCAGTTGACCTAGTGGCTCTCAAATATTTATTTCATCCTCCATTAGAAACTGAAATGAGTGAGTGTTTCTCTGAAAATAAGTTGAAGATTCATCTGATACAACAGCAACTGCTTCACATGATACTTTATCTTGCGCATATGATGAACAAATTATGCACTTAGCCTTTCTTGAAAATTTATTTCCACATGTGGTACACATAAAACAACATTTGCATCTCCTTATATAACTCTTCTTCCTTACACATTCTGTCTTCCCCCAATTATGAAATGTCAAATCACTGATTGGCAAAAATTTCCCTGCGTACATTTACCTTCCTTGTCATTACTTCTGTCACACATAAGGATTGCAGAGTTCCCAAGTCCACTAGACATATTCACATTAACAACATATGTATGGAGTGTTTGAGCATTGTCATCGGATTCTGAATCTCCTCTCGGAATAAGAACGTTTCGTGTTGTTTTCGACAGTAGAGTGTTCTGGTTGTCCGCTTTAGTATTCTCCGATAGTTTATAGTCACACCTGGAAGCTTCAATTGTTGTCGATTTCAACACGGGCGAATGCATGTCATCATTGTCTTCATCTCCACTAGACATATTTACACTAACAAGAGACTTTCATTTATGGAGTGATTGAACATTTTCACCAGATTCCGGATCGCCGCTCGGAATAAAAACGTTTTGTGTTGTTTTAGACAGTAGTAGAGTGTTGTGGTTCCCCGCTTCAGACGACTCGTGCGATATTTTATTGTCACGCATTGAAGCTCTAACCGTCGGTTTCAAATCGGGCAAATGAATATCATTGTCTTCATCTCCACTAGACAGATTTACACCCAAAAGAGACTTTGATTTATGGAGTGATTGAACATTGTCATTATATTTGGGATCGCCGCTCGGAATAAGAATTTTTGGTTTTGTTTTCGACAATAGATTGTTGTGGCTTTTGGTGTTAGACTTCTCCGATAGTGTGTAGCCACAATTTGAAGCTTTAATTGTCGATTTCAATACGAGCGAATGTATTCATCTCCACTAGACATATTTACACTAACAAGAGACTTTGATTTATGAAGTCATTGAACATGTTCATCAGATTCCGGATCTCCGCTCGGAATGAGAACGTTTTGTGTTGTTTTCGACAATAGAGTGGTGTGGTTCCCTGCTTCAGACTCATGCGATATTTCATTGTCACGCATTGAAGCTCTAACCGTCGGTTTCAAATCGGGCAAATGAATATCATCATTGTCTTCATCTCGACTAGACAGATTTACACTCAAACGAGACTTTGATTTATGGAATGATTGAACATTGTTATCAGATTCGGAATCGCCACTCGGAATAAGAATTTTTGGTTTTGTTTTCGACAGTAGAGTGTTGCGGTTCTTGGTGTTAGACTTCTCCGATAGTGTGTAGTCACAATTGGAAGCTTTAATTGTCGATTTCAATACGGGCGAATAAACATCATCATTGTTTTCATCTCCACTAGACATGATTACGTTAACACGATACTTTGATTTATGGAGTGATTGAACATTGTCATCAGATTCGGGATCGCCCCTCGGAATGAGAATTTTTGTATTTTTTTCGACAGTAGAGTGTTGTGGTTCTTTGTGTTAGACGTCACCGATAGAGTGAAGTCACAATTTGAAGCTTTATTTGTCGATTTCAATACGGGAGAATCAATATCATCATTATTTTCATCTCCACTGGACATATTTACATTGACAAGAACCTTTGATTTATGGAGTGATTGAACATTGTCATCAGATTCGGGATCGCTGCTCGGATTAAGAACTTTTGGTGTTGTTTTCGACAGTAGAGTGTTGTGGTTCCCTGCTTCAGACTCATGCGATAGCTTATTGTCACGCATTGGAGCTCTAACCATCGACTTCAAATCGGGCAAAAGAATATCATCATTGTCTTCATCTCGACTAGACAGATTTACACTCAAACGAGACTTTGATGTATGGAATGATTGAACATTGTTATCAGATTCGGAATCGCCACTCGGAATAAGAATTTTTGGTTTTGTTTTCGACAGTAGACTGTTGCGGTTCTTGGTGTTGACTTCTCCGATAGTGTGTAGTCACAATTTGAAGCTTTAATTGTCGATTTCAATACGAGCGAATAAACATCATCAATGTTTTCATCTCCACTAGACATGATTACGTTAACACGATACTTTGATTTTATGGAGTGATTAAACATTGTCATCAGATTCGGGCGAATAAACATCATCATTGTCTTCATCTCCACTAGACAGATTTACACTCGCAAGAGACTTTGATTTATGGAGTGATTGAATATTGTCATCAGATTCGGGATTGCCGCTCGGAATAAGAATTTTTGGTGTTGTTTTCGACAGTAGAGTGTTGTGGTTCTTGGTGTTAGACTTCTCCGATAGTGTGTAGTCACACCTTGTAGCTTTATTGGTAGATTTCAATACGGGAGAATGAATACCATCATTGTTTTCATCTCCACTAGCCATATGCACGTTGTCCTTGCTTTTGTCTGTATACTTTTTCATATCCTTGTTGAATGAATGAATGAATGAATGAATGAATGAATGAATTGATTGTCAAACTCGCTGCAAGTTAATGCAGAACATTAGAGCAAAGACATATATACATATTTACAGAAGGGTGAATTATAGGATCACCTCAACAAAAATAAACAAATACATACTTTCACGTGTATATTCCCACTAGCATGTTTACATAGGTTATACATTATATCAATCTAACGTCATATACAAAGACCATATATGTAACAGTTTTATCTAATCATAAAGCCAATATTCTTTCGTTTTAAGTTTATACATCTAAAATTATTCTTACGTTATAAGTTTATACGTCTAAAATTATTTATTTTGAGACATGTTTTTAATGTTCCGCAAGGCCACAATCTCACACGACTGGGGTTCTCGCTGAATCAATGTGGAGGGTATTATTGGTCCTCTTGTTTCACATCGGTCACAATGGCATTTAGTAATAGACAAGATATGCTCAGTTTTGCAGTTCCGAATTTCCCAGGAAAGCATGCTGTTGTTCCGTTTCACTCGTGCATGCCCCCATCCTATATTTGTGAAATCCAAAGGTGGTAGTTCTCGACCGTAAAGGTACACTTCACTAAGGTCACATCCCGTCGTGAAACCAACCAATCGTTTTGGCCCGAATTCTAAAAACAAGCCGCCAACATAGGAAACACATTTGTGTTGGTTTATTATTCGTTTATGATTGCCAACAACCTCGATAGTTCCATCACAGCCCTTAAATGTACATTTTCGGTAGCGCTTACGTGTATTACCGTTGCCACCGTAGCTAGGTCCATATTTAATATCTTGGCTCCTTTGGAAATTACCAGGATGTACAGACTTAATATGTGCATCCATATAATCATCACTTTTAAAAACATCACAGTATGGACACTTCTGACACTGATGTCTGCAGCTAGCCGATGGGTCTAAAATTTACCCACAGTTCACACAGTATTTCATTCCGACTTCAGTGTGGTCAATAAACATGGTAACTCCATCAGCGCTAGGCTTGTTCTCTGAAAGTTTACGTTCCCATATATAACTATTAATTTTGAGTGACTTCTTCTGAATGGAAGGGAGCACGTTTTCTGCAAACATTGGAACGTAGTGATTAGGCTCCCATAATATGTAATCTCCCCATACATCAGTCCGTGTCCAGAATAGACTGAGCGTCACTAATGATTTCTCCTTTGACGACAGTCCTTCGGGTTCAATACATTTATGGTAGCACTGGCGAATGGGAGTGTTAACAGCTGGGTATATTGAGTTTATTTTCACATTGAGACAGTCTGCAATACCATACATATGAATTAAACCACAATATGAATTTTCATCTGTAGTCAACCTAACAATATCCCGATTAAATTGATCAGCGTTCTTCAATCTTGACACTACATGTTCATACTCGTTAAACTTTTTCACAAAAGTGAAAACCAGTCGACATCGGATCTCTTTGGAATACGACATGTCTCCAACAAGGGCAGTTGAAACGGAATGCATCAAGCATGACCCATCGCCTAACACTTTCATTGGTATGAGATGCCTACAATCCTCAGGGAGCATTCCAGCTGTTGTCTTATCGACATCCCTCCTGGATAAGTTTTGCAGAAAATTAAGTTTCTGTCGAGGAACTTCAAATAAGCTACTCGAGGTGATCTCCTGATCGACCTGTTTGACGAATTCGTCCCAATCTTTCGCAGATGCTCGATTGAGTCTTCGTAAGCATCCACTGAAGAAGCAATCTCTGTCCTGAAAATAAATTGAAGGAAGGCATCTTAGTTAATGTCATAACATCATAAATTAATTCCTAGAATGAAAGGATGTCAAAGAACATCATAAAAAAATGCATGAATCAAAGCGAGTCATCAATTGCGTTTCTCTCCAAATTTCAAGCCAAGCCAGAAACTAGTGCCGCCATGGATGCTCATCTGATACACAGGTACTCGACACACACACACACACACACCCTCACACACACACACACACACACACACACACATACAACAAAAACATATATGTGTTAAAATGGAAAGGTCTGTAACTCCGTTAGGCTGATTTTTCACCACCTTCAGAAAATCGCTCAAAACTACCCCAAAAATGCACAAAATCATGTCATGTACAATACCACCGTCTCCGCGAGGCTTCAAAGTTTTGAAAAATGTTTGGTTCGAATATCCAAAACATGGCGAGTGAAAAACCACTCGAACCACTCAGGTCGACACCAACCGCGTCCATGAGATTTTTACGAAAATTACAAATTCAAATATAATTTTCTCGAACAACGAAACTATTTTCGTTGCAAAGAAATGCAATGGACATGCGAATATTGATATTCATATTTGTTAACTTTTGTTGAACACTGAATGAGCAGATTTGGTTGATTTTAAGCATTTCTATAGGGCGACATGGCCAGATGTTTCAACTCATAGTTTTTGTCTTATTTATACATAATTATTATACCCATCTAAGTGGGACAGGTGGTCGAGAATCTATACGAGGTCGACGTGTCCCGTGGACGACATGTCTCGTACCCGTAGAAAATGATCAACATCAACCAAATATATCGGTTTATGCCCTATTCAATGTCCCACAGGAGGGAGAAAACATGAATATGATCGAGTGGTCTTTTCCCATATATATTAAATTACAGATTAATCCTTATACACAATTGATCGGCAAAAGGCAAACAACGCAATGGTTAGTCTGTTTTCGAATACTAAATCGGCAAATAAGATACATTTTCGGCAGATAAATTTTATACGTACAGGCGCGTGAAAGATTCATATTTCCATAGGTGTTTTTGGTTCTATTATTGGTTGTAGGAGATAGAAGTTATAGGCAAAAAATGAGCGCTTTGCACTCAGACTGTTAACCAAATCAGTAACAAATAAGAAACAACGTTAACAGCATGCGGAAACTAATACTACCAAGACTCATGCATACTACATTTGAGCAAAACTGTTCTGAAAAATTGAAGGGCAATTCGTCGGCTGAGTGTTATACTGTTCTATGTCCATTTTGCTTTTTTTTTGTGGGAAATCGACTTTGAAAATTTCGTATCGCCGTTTTCATATTTCCGCACAACAGTACCACTATTGTCCTTGTTTGTGTGGTTACTGATGTTGACAAATACGAGTTTAGTGATTTTCTGGCCCATATATTGAACAGTTGTTTTAATAACGACGACAATGTGAATGGAGATAGAAAATTTTGATCACAGAAGTATCCATACTCGTCAGTGCTATAATGGCCATGAATATAGAACAGTACTGACTTTAGGTACCGAAATTATATATGCTTAAATGTGATATATGGTACTACTATACAGTGTAGGGAAATATCCAGGGCTGTTTTGATACATGTTACAGCTATGGGAGCCCAAACCCAATTGTCCCCAAATTCCTATATATAGTGGAAGGCAACCTGAAATTCCTCAACTTATCACACAATCAGAGAAATGATGACCGGACTGTGCCATTGAGTTTTTATTGAACAATTACAAAACAAATCAACCAATGTATTGTCATTATAATGAAACATTAATGCAGACAAAATCAAACAAAGACTAGCAAACATCATGCCCATTTGTTTTAAAGATAATATAAATAGCTGTCAGGTTGTGAACTACAAGTTACTGTTCACGAGGTGAGTAAATGCATACATAAAAAATGAAAACATCATTCTCACACTTCTCAAAATCTTTATGAAAGTTTCTATATATTAAAGCATGAAATTGACGTAACTAACTTCATGTGTGATGGGATCCGTTGCTTTGTCATACGGCAATAATCAATGTACCACTTTGAACAACACCAAAGGCAATATTTGGCGATAAGTTTGAATACAACGAAACTACTAGCGCGCCATTCCCATCGAATATTCTTTATGGTTTGTCCAACTTTAGTTGCATGATCATCGGTGAGTATATAGCAGTTCCTGAAAACAACACATTGCTTCGTGATCAAGCAATGGGAATCGGTCCTTGAAACCTGTCCTCAAATGAAAATATTGTTCAGCTTAGAGCCGAAACTATTATATGCAACCATACGCGGTTTCACCCCGTGAGCTTAACGTTATTCCCACTCAGGATAGCTTCAAATACTGGGATCCATTGCTTCGCTATTACTGTTATTACTCTGTCGTTTTAATGCAGTTATACAAAAATAATAACTTACAGTAATTTGTATTTCACAAACTAACTAGGGCGGATCTCATGCCTCATATACTATAAAATAAAATGCAACATTTTATTGCTCTCAGTGTAATAAAACAAAACGAGAAAAGCATATGTTATTCTTTGTAATGTGATTGGTGTTATGTATGACTGAGCGTGAAATGAATGGATGAGTAATCGCCTTCAAAAACGCAAGCTAACAAACACACACACTTGAAAACGACCACCAACATGTATCTGATAATCAAGCCACGGAACTAATTTCAAGTTTTTTTTTATAATTCTTCCAGGGATGGTATGCTCATGCAGATCTTAGTACCTTTGCTCAACGCCATGAACGTTGCATGACTTTCTTGTAGATCTTGTTAAGCTTACAGTGGGCTAGCATCATCAAATTCACCCTATGAGAACCTCATTCTGCTGAGGCCCTAAGCAAAATGAGGTCCCCAGAGGCTGAATTTTATTATGCTAGCCCACTATTACATGATTTCCTATTCCAATTTGAACAAATCCCCGGCTGTCCATCCAATTATTGTTCAGTCAGACATAAGACTACAATCACGAAGCTTGTTTCGCACATATCATGACTTTTGAAGATGCATTATCCTAATTGGTGGTCCTACATGTATATTACTATTGCTCCAACTTCAGAATTAAAAAGAATTGTAACGAACCCCGGCCATTTATGGAACCATCTCCTTGCATGTTCAACAGAATATTTTAGACAACACAAGAATGAGTCTGGACCACGACTGGTGTAAATTGCATGCATGTGCTATACACGAGCGTTGCAAACAACATTGTAGTCATATAATATGTTAATGAACTTATGAATCGTGTCATACATTCATTTTCATTACAATTATCCATGTTGGTTGCATCATCCACAGAGCACAGGAATGTATTTTATACTAATCGATTGCTCAAATACATTCGTTTGTTGCATATATTTTGATGAGCTTAGCAGGAGATTGTCACATATATATGGTCGGATTTAGTGTTGAGTACCCTTTTAAACCAAATTAACTCAGAGTCGAGGAATTACGGTTTGAAGCTCAGCATCGTTAGACTTATTTGAAAACCTATCATGTTCATCGCTTTTAATAACATATTGGCGCCAGGTAATTCATCTCAGGTTTGACTCTAGAGTTAACGGAATTGGCCGAACGCCACCGTGAGTGTGCATTTGGTGAAATTCAATATTGTATAGATTTTGCGTTAATTTGTTTACTTTAAAGACTTTTGGTAGTCACACTTTGGGTAGTAACCAGTTGTGGCGACACGGGGCCGTCGAATCTGATGATGCATCTTTAAAATATGATATAACCACACTTAGCTATCTGAGAGATGATTATTGCCAAACATTGCATCATAATAATCCCTACAAACTTGTGACATGTACTTAAGCATGCTTTTCGGATCTACTATTTTCTCTCACGGTAAACGCGCTTTCATCTCAATTGATAACAGGAGCGACGCGTTCATGCACTGCCCTCTTGTGTCTGGTGGTATATATTATCGATACCTGATTTAAGCCAGCGTCTGCGAAACTACTGGACCGATATGCACATATATACATCTTATCCTGTTCGAATACGACATGTTTAACAGATGCGAATTAAACTTGAACCCCAACGATGCTTTTTGGTAATTTCGAAAGTTCACTTCGCGCATTTGAACGATCTTCGTATATATCTGGTCTTAAAGTTGTCAAGAATACCTCGGCCAATGCCAAGCTTCGTTCATTATGTGAATGGGCATTGTCCACTTCCTGGAGGAGTGTCCAGGGGATGAACATTTCTGCTCAATTGTTTTAATTTGAGTATGCGAGTTCATAAACAGTTTGCGTACCGTGGCCACATGTGAATTGCGATTTTGTGGGACGCATGAATCGCTCCATAAAATTAACTTTGTAGTTTCCGGCAAATCCTGGCAAATTCTATCGAGGATAGTTACAAGAGCACTTCCAATTGAATTTGCATCTCTGCCTCCAATGTGTTCGGACAATAACGCGTTATAGTTAGTTTTGTTTTCAGAGCAATTGCCAGTTAATTTGAACACGGTTAGCTTCCGTTTATAAAATGCATTTACACGTATGTGTTTCTGATCCTGTTATTTGCTCATTTTGGGCAGTTGAATTGTTTGTACCAAGGGTGAAAATCTCACTTTGCTGTATACCCCTAACTGTGACAAACATTATTACATCATGGAAAACAGTTATTCGGGAAGCTGCATGGGGTCGTTTGTTAAGCAATGTTTTCGACAACCGTTACGAGCGTTACGTGTACTGGATATATTCATATATAATGAAGATGATGATTGGTGCCATTTTGAAAACAAATCCATGACAATTACTTCTGGGCAAGAATTATCTTTTCTCCCATCCGATCACCCACTCAGAATGTACCACTCTGCCGATTCATGTATTCCAAATTCGATTGGATAAGGGTTGTAACATCGCTAACTAGACATGTTTACCATCAAAATCAAGATCAGCAAAACATCACAACCTACATCGAACCCACCTCTAACAACTACACCCAAATTGGAAGAAACACATCAAGTCATGATAATACAATGAAATAATTATATTTATTACATATGTATGCGCCATTGAATAATATTCAGCCAGCTTACACAAGTGAATTTACATGCTGTTACAGTGTGTTCGTCGGTAGTGCTGCAGGTAGAGACGTGGATATAGCGTCTTCGTGGTGGTGAATATAATATGATTTTCAACTGCACCCCCCCCCCCCCCCCCCATACCACACGCTGACATATTCCAACTGCTGGAAATCTCATTTGCACTTAAGTTGGTTTGGAATATTCCAATTGGTAACTATTAAGATTGGCAACTTCAAGTCTGACAACCCCTGTGGTTGGAAAATCTCGAATTTATAGTTATATATAAAATGATCAAGTTTATGTAAACATAACATGATGCTCACTAAATACTTGTTGGAAAATAAAATACCAGGACAAATTCAGCTCATAATTTGAATCTTAAATTACCGAATGATGGTGTGTCATGATGCAGGCATGAAATGTTCAACTATTTAAACTTTTGTTCAAAGTTGAGGGTGAGTCACTCCATCGCGGGCCATCCCCCCCCCATTCACACACCATTCACACCCCATTCACGCCCCCTTTCCCATCACGTCTCTGCAGGACAAAAGTGCACGCGAATCTCACGAACACCCTCAGTGCTAAAATGTCCACATAGAACAGATACTACAACACCTAGAGTCAACATGTTTAGTGCTAGAATGTTATACCGCCAGTGATGTATAGTTCAGAGTTTTGTGGTTATTTAACAATGATATGTGGGCAGATTGAGGCGGAATATGCGATAATAACACTCTCTACCGAGATACGGAATGCAAAAAATGGAAATAAGACGCGTTGTGAAAGAATAAACAGAGAATTATCGATCATATATACCAACAAGAAAAAGCTGCGTCGCTCTCAATTTGCTGAAACGTTCGTCGCGTGATGGATTGGTGGGACCTCATTGGACCAGAACATAGAACATTATAGCACTGACAGATGTCAGAGTTTTCGAGATGGAACATATTTGTATTGTGTTTCATTTGAATTTGCCATACTTTGTGCAATGTTTCTCAATTTAATCGGATTGGGCTTTCCGAGACGAATACAACGATATCAATATCTCATTTTCCCGCCAAAATGGACATAGAGTATCTCACATGCGTGTATATACCGAATTTATCAACCGAGTTCACTAAATTCAATTTGAGCCGAGGTTTACCGAGCCTCAAATAGAATTTAGCGGACGAGGTTGATAAATTACGTATACAATAGGACCAGTGTGAGATACCTTTTATCACATGATTAAAATAAACGCGAAGCAATGCGAAATATTCACCGAAAACAACAATCATAAACTGCAGCGATCGCTACTCATTTGACGAACGGCGTGACGTCATCGCACGCGATGCTATTAAACGTGTGTCTTATCGATAATTATGAAACTGCTTTTATGGACAAATTATGTGATAAAACAGTATAGCACTCAGCCGACGAATTATATAGCCAATTAATAAAGTGTGCTTTATGTGGCAAAATTGATTTTGTGAATATTGGGAGAAAGGATGGTTTTGACTCAGCAGGGACGTCCCTATAGAGGGTTCCGATTGGGGGTGAGAGACCCTTAAAATTTCCAACTATCTTAATTTTACCCCTAAAATTATTTCCAACTATCAAGTATATACCCCATTAAATTTCCAACTCCTATTTTTGGGGTTATTTTGCTCGCCCGCCCATGTGACACTACAGGGTGAGGAAACTCCCCAAAATCGTGGTGGAGGGGGGAATCATGTTTGGTATTACTGTGCATGAGACCCGCCATGTACGGCAGGGGAATTGTGGCTATGCGGTACGTACTCAAACGGGCGGACCGTGGTTCGGCCCGTTTGAAGAACATTTTGATTTCCGATGTCCAGAAACATCGTTTTCTTGTATCTCGGGATCATTTTGGGACAATTTCATGTAGGTTTACTTGCTCCATAAACTTTTGTTTGGGTAAACATCAATTTTAATATTCTTATGTTCATCTACAAAAGTCACCTATGAATTATAAGATCAAAATAACTTCTTCAGAGAGAATAACTGCGACTCAACATCTCCGGCATTTGTGATTTTGTACCATGCAGAGTATTGACAAAATTGTACTGATAGTCTCGGGACTAAAAAAATATTTTTAGAGTGGAATTATTGTCAAACGAATTAGATAAGCTCGTTCCTTGCACTTCATTACTTCGCCAAGTGACCAGTCCTAAACTTAGTATAGTCTCCTTCACGGATATACCTGGAAAAAATACCCCCACCAAAATTACATAATAGAGACTCTATCGTGTACTTTTGGGTGGAGGTCAATTTTTCCATTTTCCTGGTATCATTTGAATAACTGAGCTTTCCATCCAAATTCCAAGTAAATATACTCAAACGTATAATTATATAGGCCTATATATATAAATTGATGTTATACCTTTCGCTGTACATAGACAGCAGTAAACGTTAAGAACTTCGTTGTCTCGCAAAGCAGTGCCGATAACTGAAATCTTGAGTCGGAAAAATTGACGGAATTGAAAAATTGACGACATGTATTCACATTTGGACTCCAGAGTCGGACAAATTTGGCGAGATTGTATAAATGCTTCACTTTGGAATTCCGATTCGGAAAAAAATGACCAGATTGCGGAGTTGGAAATTAGCAACAAATATTCACATTTGGAAGCCCGAGTCGAAAAAAAATCCAACCAATATAAGGCCCTTATCGGAAAGTCATGGGCGCTCATTAGAATTTTTTTATTTCACAACATTCTCAAATTTCCAACTTTTAGAATTTGTCACCACCGAATTTCTAACTATTGCAATTTAGGAGCGCTAATGGGGGTAGACACCCACGGTCCCTGTGGCTGAGCTGTTCGTGTGAACCTTGTTAATGGTTTTGTACTTTGAGAAAAAAATCCCCAGGCGCCTGTGCATGGGCCTACCTTTAAGCGAGTGTTTACTATCCCCGTCTCAACACAGAATGAGGACATGAGCGAAGAAATATTTACCATTTTCACCAGATATGCACGTATTTCAGACAGAATGTTGCTTTTATGAATAGGAAATCATCGATTAAAACATTCAGAACAAGTTTCACAATTCGCGCATGTACTAACTTCCAATGAAAAATTATAATTCAGGTCCTCGATAGTGCATGGGTACATTTGTAGAACGTTACGATGGTTTCTTTTTTCGGTTTCAATAAGTGACCGTATGTAGTGGGCACAATGTGCATGGGCCTGTGGGCACAGTCCATGTCATATTAGTATAGCTGCACCGAATGCCCCCAATCTACTGCCACTGTCAGTATTGGTCCTCTCTTGGACAACAACTCACTACTTGAATTCTTTCTGAACACACTTTAGAGTCTAACTAAACGGAACACTTTCCAAGTCTAGAGGCGAGAAGTTCCTGCAAAGTTAATAAATATGTAGCATTTTTTATATACCCCACATTTCCATAGATGAGCCATATAACATGTCCTGGCTTACAGAACCGCGTTCATTTGGTTGGGTACTTAGGCCCTATATATATGGGCATCCAAATCAGAGACTAAGATATATTAAAATATTCCCTGCGAATAACCCGCGTTATTTGGACGTTTGATCATACATGTATGGGAATTTTCCTCCATGTATTGAACAGTTGTTAACTGAACAATTACCTATGCTGATCGTGAATAGGTGGATCTATATCGATGTTGTTGACGTAACGGGGATCTCCATGAAATTCAGTTACACTTTTATCCATTCGTAATTTGAGGAAATTTAGTCCTGATGCGGGCATATATTCTGCATATACCTACACGTACCATTTTACACATATTAACTATTACAATACAGATATATATATATATCAAAGCAGTGGTCATAGTTACCTACCTGTGATGTATGCACTGTGTCAACATTCCAGTACGTGGTGTTGGACATGGTTAATAATCACGATGAATAAGGTTGTGCTACTCGTTCTTCGCCACATTAAATGGCGTAATATAAGAATTTTCGGGGTACCGACTCTGTTTCGAGAGCCGTCCTAACGCAATTTCTTCAAATCTGAACTGCGTGTGGCGGAAATCCTGTACAAAAGTGTTTGCCATAGCTGTATTGTTGAAATCACGAAGAGTTATGGCGTGATACTCACTCGTCGCCACTTTAAATGGCCTAATATATGATGTATATTATATAATATATGAACTCTATTTCGAGACCCGTCCTGACACAATTTTCTGAAAATCTCAACTGCGTGTAGCGGAAATCCTGTACAGAATTGTCTGCCCCGTCTGTGTTGTCGAAATCACGAAGAGTAAGGCCGTGATACTTACTTGTGACCACATTAAATGGCGTAATATATAAGTACAGTATAAGGCTGTGATACTTACTCGCCACACATTTTAATGCCGTAATATATTAATTTTCGTGGTCCTATTTCGTGACCCGTCCTGACCCCATTTCTTAAAATCTGAACTGCGTGTGGCAGAAATCCTGTACATAATTGCCTGCCCTGCCTGTGTTGTCGAAATCACGAAGAGTTAGGCCGTGATACTTACTCGTCACCAATTTTAATGGCGTATTATGTGAATTTTCGGGGTCCCGTCTCTATTTCGTGACCCGTCCTGATCCCATTTCTTAAAATCTGAACTGCGTGTGGCGGAAATCCTGTACATAATTGCCTGCCCTGTCTGTGTTTTCGAAATCACGAAGAGTAAGGCCGTGATACTTACTCGTCACCAATTTTAATGGTGCAATATGTGAATTTTCGGGGTCCCGACTCTATTTCGTAACCCGTCCTGACCCAATTTCTGAAAATCTGAACTGCGTGTGGCAGAAACCCTGTACAGAATTGTCTGCCCTGTCTGTGTTGTCGAAATCACGAAGAGTAAGGCCTTGATACTTACTCGTCGCCACTTTAAATGGCGTAATATCTGAATTTTTCGGGATCCCGACTCTATTTAGTGACCCGTCCTGACCCAATTTCTGAAAATCTCAACTGCATGTAGCGGAAATCCGGTTTTAAATGGTTCACCCCGGCTGCGTTGTCAATACCATGACCAGTAATACCGTGATACTTACTCGTCGCCACATTAAATGGCGTAATATATGAATTTCCGGGGTTCCGACTCTATTTCGTGACCCGTTCTGATCCCATTTCAATCTGAATTGCTTGTAGCGGAAATCCTGTTTGCTATGTTTCACTATGACTGCGTTATCAAAATCACGACGAGTTATGCCGTGATATTTACTCGTCGCCACTTTAAATGGCGTAATATGTGAATTTTCCGGGTCACGACACTAGTTCGTGAACCGGTCGGGCCACATTTCTCAAAACTGCACGTGATGGGAATACTGTTTGGAATGTGACCATGCAGATAAAAGTGTTCCGTCCTCTTATACATATACAAACTAAATTTCAAATGGATATCCCCTTTACTCCACGGAATGCGCGTTCAATGTAAAGTGCTTGAGGGTCAAGATCACGCAGCACGAACTTGTCTGTAGCGTATACATATTCCCCGGGTCAAAATAGTTCCACATACGAAGATTCAGCCTAATCGGTCAAACGGTTCTCGAGTTCTGAATTAGTATATAAAAACCGCAAATTTGTACGCCTGATCGCCTGTACGCCTGATCGCGTCGCGATTCACCTCGTGAAAAATCCTACCTCATATATATAGAAGAAAAGTAAGTCAAATTCATGCTACTCCTGAAGTTATATGAGTACAGTCCAAACCATAATATACCGTTAATGATTTCACTTTTGGCGGGATGCGATCGGTGAGTGCAAATTAAATTAGAACAAATCCAAGATGGCCGTCAAGGTTACGTAACCACGTGACCACTATGATTACCCCTATGACGTGACCACTATGATTACCCCTATATATTGGCACTGAATAATAATCAGTATAATGTTTCCTGGGCATAGCATTTATGTACGGTCATACGCTACTAGGAGGGTCACATTACTCGTGTTCAAAGAATACGGACTATATATAGCATAGTTCATTTCATGTCTTGCCATGTTGAGATTAATTTGAAATTGTTCACATAAATTTATGTGGGAATAGATCATACACCGTAGCTGTCTGACAAAGGGCTATTTCCCCGCGACCGCGGTGTTGTCAGGTACTGTGTGAATTGTTTGAAGTCGTTGAGCCTTTTTGTTACTGCGCCCACCGTTAGACTCTTCTTCTGATCCGTTACCACACCCGCTTTTGAATTGGGGTACAAGCAGAATCGTTTCATACACAAATGAACCTGAGGATCCAAGTTGTAGAAAGTGGAAATGAAAACAATAGATGGTTTCGGCGTAATGTTCGCTGTACTTGCACTTTCACGTACGAGACTCTCCAGAAACGCAGCCTATTATATGGAAATTCAGTTATCTGTTCATTTTCGGGTTTCCCAGTGACCCGACTACTATAGTAGTTGTAGCTTTGATGGATAATATATTATCATTTTGATATTATCTATCTATAGCAGTAGTTACATTGAGCAAAATGAGAAGTCATTACATAATATATATTAACCTCGTGCCATGCCATATGACGATGATCGAAACCATTCCTGTTTCTGAAGAGATAGAAATATCCATACCCGTTGTTCAAGTCCATTGTTTGTGCTTGGATATAACATATCTTATTAGTTTGAGCAATAGTATATCATGTCACGAATCTCTACTCTGGCTAACGCCCGTATAGTGATTATATTCCACCAGTACAAAACATGGGAACATTTGGGTGTTTTGACAGGGAACCGTAAAAGTCGAAAAAATTCCGTGGGAAAACATATTTCTCCGTTGTGACTTGCTTTTAGCAATATACTTCAGCGTAGGTAAAGGTTCCGACTCGAAATTGCACGATTTAAGTGACTTTGTGAGCGATTAGGCTTTGCGTCGCTTACAAATATGGAATTTCTTCTGGGTAATTAATTCAATGTTTGTTGCGATAGCTGCGATCACACTCTAATATGGAGTAGATTATTGAGGAACAAGTATTAGCAAAAAAGTAGATTCCATGTCTTGTGCGTTCAATGTTATAATGTTCCCTGTCATAACGTTATAGAACAACAAAAAGTTCCCAGGTTTTGTATACTGGTGCACTGTGGTCTCTATGGGCGTTAGCCTGAGTAGAGATTCATGGCATGATTTATGGGAATGTCACATCTTATTAATTTGAGAAGCTGCAAGATAAAATAAGTTAATGTAATACCGGTGATCACTGTATTCCGTGCCATGCACAAGGAAATAAGAGCTAGTTAAAGTGGTCATCAATAATGTTACGATTGTGTTCCTTGTCATGTTTGTGCCTCATATATCAGTCCGCGCATGATATTACACACATCTGGAGTAGTTACTCCGTACCGGTAATTGTTAACCTATGACATTTGGATTGGCAATGCTCATTGTAACCTTTCTTAACTCTTGTGCTGCCACCCCGCCACATGGACATACCCCCAGTGCCAAGCATTCTGGGTGTGAATACACTTATTTTATGTAGGTATAGGTAATGCAATGACTATCGGGTATATCGGTATTTAGTTGAAACTTCACATGTGGGTATATACATGTATGGCAATGATATATCATCACCCGCCTTGGAAACAAATTCAACGTCATAGGGGTAATCATAGTGGTCACGTGGTTACGTAACCTTGACGGCCATCTTGGATTTGTTCTAATTTAATTTGCACTCATCGATCCCATCCCGCCAAAAGTGAAATCGTTAACGGTATATTATGGTTTGGACTGTACTCATATAACTTCAGGAGTAGCATGAATTTGACTTACCTTTCTTCTAAATTGTCAGCGCACACCAGCACTCTAGAGAAAATAACCGAACCCCTTCGTAATGCAACAAAACAATAGAATTACATCCCTTATGCCAGATGCACCCCCAATTCGCATAAATGCGCTATTGGCAGCGACTGGGTAACTCGCATTTATGCGAAATTGGCAGCGAAAGAGTTTAATTATGTTGCATTATATGTCAGTTGCCGAGTCTGCAAATAATGTGTCTCTGTCATTTGCAAAATGAGGTTCCCAGATGGTGAATTTAGTGATGCTATCCCACGCAGCGGGCTAGCATCACCAAATTTCCCCTTGGGAACCTCATTCTGTTTGGGCCTCATCCTCTGGGAAGTATCTATAGAATCAAATTAACAGTGTTGTTAGTTACTTTTTCCCCTCCGGATAAGTTTCTATATCCCATAATTTGCAGGAAATAAAATGCACAATCGAGGTGACTAATGGGTGAACATCACCAACTTCAACTAAACGCAAATAAAACGCAACCAAAGGACCGTAACTCTAATAAAAATTTACGGCCGGGCCTAGTTTTCGAACTCATTTCAGATCTTCCTTTGGTGAACTAACAATCTTATATATCCGTTGATATGTGTTCGCAATAATCCCCGGAAACTTTTCGTAGGTGCTAAACGACACAACATGACAATCAAAGGGCCGTAACTCTAGTGAATATGTCCGATCGGGCCTAGTTTGCGAACTCGTCTAAGATATTCCCCTTGTGAACTCATATAACACAAATCTTTTAAATCCGCTGACAACTGTTCGAAATAACCACATGACAACAGACGGACGAACGGCCCGATGGGCGGCACGGTATGACAGACGGACGTATCAACGGACGGAACCCGTTCCTATATCCCATAATTCCTATAATTCGGGTGTGGGATAACTATTTTTCTACGATTGTATGGTGACACATGTAACATGTCAGCTATACTAATTCAGCCACAACGTTATCCGAGCATCAAGCGTTATTCTTATCCGCCGTTACAGTAATGCTCTAATTAATCGACTCCTTAAACACAGCAGAATTATGGGTAACTTTTCCGGATTTAGTCGGAAATATGGTTTGTTGCTATTCATCGGAAAGCTCTCGGGGAGAGCTTTCCGATGAATGGCAACAAGCCATATTTCCGAATAAATCCTGAAAAGTTACCCATAATTCTGCTGTGTTTAAGGAGTCGATTAATTAGAGCATTACTGTATGTCTTGTTCTGTGGACACATTACGCATAGTAGAGACCTTTCGCACAATTGCGATTACTGATATTGAAAATATCCTGTCAATATACGGCCATATATAATTACATCTTTACGCACATGGGGTTCCTATATGAGACGAAATATACCCACGCAGTTTAATTACGTGCAGATGTATCAAGGATGTGCGACTGATCTTGCTTGGGGACGCTCTAACGCTATTCATGTGGTGTATAACACATGGATAAGAACATGGGATCTGGAAGAGACGCACATTACTTGTTCCATCAAATATATTATGTGTAACTTAATATAGTGGGGCATATGCCGTCTCACCAATTAACCACCGCATGCAAGTTGTGATGATTTCCTCCTTAGTAGGACACTATATCCTATCCGTAATCGTAATAGTGATTTTGGGAAAGGTCTCTAATAAATAATTGTAGTACTGATAAGATTTGTAAATAGCTAATAGTATGGTCGTAAAATTTCGGAAGGTCCAAAACGTGTGTCGCGGATTTGAGGTCTACGAGTCCGCTTGTGAGAAAATAGTGCCGTTGAAATATATTGGTATAATTAAGGCGATATGGTCGTTTGTCGTGATTAATTTCTACTCAATTATGTTGTTATAAGGTCAGAGTACCGTATTCTGATTTTCTTATCATTAGTAATGAACGGTGTCAAATGACGTCGTCGTCGCATCTAATTTCCGCAAAGGATAATTACGAAGTGTGAGGGTATATATATAAATTATTCAGACACAGATATAGCGACCGAGTTTGTTTTGTGCCGAGGGCCAATCACATGCAGGTAATTGTTTGTCCATAATCATAGTTGTCGCCTCTGTATTACATGTATCTGCACGAGCAGTCAATACACACACGATTGGATAGCGAAAGATACTTAATCGTGGTTCACGATTATATAGCGATTGATATTAAACCGCAATAACACGTGTCACGTGAGGTTAGGTATGAGGTTAGGATTATTGTAGATATTGCGGAGATGTTTGAAGAAGTGCTTTTTAAAGCGATAACGCTTGCTATTCAAACGTACAGTAATGCTCTAAAGAATCGACTCCTTAACCACAGCATAATTATGGGTAACTTTTCAGGATTTTGTCGGAAATATGGCTTGTTGCCATTCATAGGAAAGCTTTCCGATGAATGGCAAGAAGCCATATTTCCGATTAAATCCTGAAAAGTTACCCATAATTATGCTATGGTTAAGGAGTCGATTATTTAGAGCATTACTGTAGCGACAGGTGACACGCGATGTTAGGTTTACATTTCGAAATTAGTACCATGCGTTAATTGGAAGGGGGGTAACTCTATAAATAAGGTATTTTTACGAAATTGCGGAGATGTTTGAAGAAGTGCTTTTAAGGAGAGATTAGGTATTATTCGCTATCCACCGTTCTAGGGGGGGGGGTATGATTGTCCAGAGCGGAGCAATAACTATGCGTTCAGGAGGAAAATAACTAAGAATTCGTTGGAATAAACTGTGCTCTCGGAAAAAATAATAATTATGCGTTAGCATCAGTGTTCGCGCTGTCGGTGGGCAAATTAGCCAATGGCCATTTTTTTTTTTTTCGAAATTGGCCAATAAAAATTTCACTTTTTTAACCCCAAATGGAGACGGGAAACTAAAGCGCTGAACAGATCGACAGTTCCGATGACGTTAGGCGACGAAAGCATCTCGTACTTCGTAAATATCGTACCATGCAAACCAAAATTTATTTTGTGACGGGAGCGTTGATTGAATGGTGACGATAAATAGACCTTGGTTGACGTGTGACAACAAGAAGAGTGTATTGTTCTGTAGTGTGTGCATTCAGGCTGGCGCAAGTAACAATTTCGTCGCTAGCTGCACAACATTGAAACTGATTATAACCAAAGTTTTTTTTTAATTTAGCCAATAAAATATTCATTTGGGCAAACTTTTGGCCACAAGATTTTTCGGTCCAGCGCAAACACTGGTTAGCATGAGAAAGGCTCTAAATTGTTGTGTTCACTGTTCATTCGGAAAACTAATGTGACAGGGACGACAAAGGGCCTGTATTTTAAATACATGTGCATTGTATAAATATATCCCGAAATATATGGAACCAGCAACAGGAACAGTGTATACTTTATTTGCATTTTAATATACACTTACACGTTTTGTGAATGTGGTCGTTTGATGCGCATCGATATGCAGCAATTCATTGGTTACTCAAATTGGAAACGAACTATTGGTCATCTTTAGAATCTGTTGCCACTGAAATTCATTTGATGTGTATACATTGAATGTAACTTTCTCATGTCGGGATAGGCATATACATACATGTGTAATCTAATGTAACCTACACTACATAAGACCGATATACCACATCGTCTGACAATTGTAGGTAATTCGTCGCAAAATGTTATTGTATGCTAGAAAACACGCTTGTAAAATGCACGTCTATCGCCCTGATTCCTCAAGTTAGGCTGACACGATTCAATAATGTAATCAATCGTGGAATGTTATTGTTTTAACCGTTTGGAGAGTATATATAGCGTCATACACATGACGTCATGTGTGAGTTTAACGTCAACGTCATAGCAATAATTATTAACAAATTCGGGTCAAAAGGTCCAATAAATAGACAATAGTTAACTGTCATCAGCGACGAAAGAAGTTTCTCACGAGAGGAGAAACTTCGTTCGACGCTGATGACAGTTAACTATTGTGTTTATTATATTTTCCACAACAGTTTGTCACGATAAAACTCTAATAAAATACATTGATGAGATGTTTCCGATTCAAAACATTGACCTAAATGGTTCCGTTAAAATTACGCGCAATGATAACATAGGAACCAAAATAAGGTAAATAGATAACGTCATTCATTCATGATTTTTTTACTATTGCCGCGCGCGCAATATTTAGTATTTTACTCCATACAAGGAAAGTGACGTCATTTCATTGACTGATTTCTCCTATTGCCACCAACTTCAAAGGGGATTGTTTCCGACGGATTTTTCAAACAAACAACAAACTTTATTGATTAAATTAGTAACTGTTTAGAATGTCATTGTGTTGATAAGACTTCGGAGTCTATGAGATGTCACTGCTCACTGTAATTTGGAATCTGTACCCGAATATCCGCGGAAATTGAAGTTGAACTGCTTGAAGAATACGTAACTCGGAACTAGCTCGCGACTCGCGATGATGTTGGGATAAATAGTCCGTCATCGCTGGGAGTAGGATAAACCTCTGGGAGTAGGATAAACCTCTGGGAGTAGGATAACATCGTGGCGCTTCCGGGAGTGGGGATACGATTATTATTTTGACAGAAAAAGTTACTGAAAATATAATAATTCGTTTTATTATATTTTCAGTAACTTTTTCGGCCAAAATAATAATCGTATCCCCACCCCTGGAAGCGCCACGATGTTATCCTACTCCCAGAGATTTATCCTACTCCCAGCGATGACGGACTATTTATCCCAACCTCGCGAGTCGCGAGCACGTTCCGAGTTACGTAATCTTCAAGCAGTTCAACTTCAAGTTCCGTGGATATTCGTGCATATTCCAAATGACAGTGAGCAGTGACATCTCATAGAACTCCGATGACATTCTAAACAGTTACTAATTTAATCAATAAAGTTTGTTTGTTTGAAAAATCCGTCCGAAACAACCCCCTTTGAAGTTGGTGGCAATAGGAGAAATCAGTCAATGAAATGACGTCACTTTCCTGATATGGGGTAAAATACTATTGCGCGCGCGGCAATAGTAAAAAATCATGAATGAATGACCATTATCTATTTACCTTATTTTGGTTGTTATGTTATCATTGCGCGTAATTTTAACGGAAACATTTAGGTCAATGTTCAGAATCGGAAACATATCATCAATGCATTTTATTAGAGTTGTGTCGTGACAAACTGTTGTGGAAAATATAATAAACACAATAGTTAACTGTCATCAGCTCCTCGTGAAAAATAATCGTTCGCATCTCACGAGAGGAGAAACTTCGTTCGTCGCTGATGACAGTTAACTAGTGTCTATTTAATTTATGTGTATTTTCTGTTTACATGTGCTATCATAAAATATTGCACTTATTCATTGGGACATTATATTAATACAAATATCTCCTGTACAAATAATTTAGAAATCAGATGATCAATTAAAGTTAAGTCTACATAAAAATGGCACTTCCTGAAACGACATATATGTCGTTCCACTCGTGAACCGTAAGGCGACATATGTGTCATTCTACTCGCAAAAGGGTTAAAAAGCGATTCAGTGCCGATGTTTACCGTTATATGTGAAAAGCATAGCAACCGAAACGTGTGTGGACCCAGCTTAAACCAGACCATATTTTCCAGTCAGAAACAAGCTCAATAACATCGCGCTATTAGGGATTTAGGGTACTGGAAAAAAAATGTTTGGTAAAAAATATTGAAATCCTTTATGATGACTACAGAACTCTTTTAACCACATGACTGCACATGAATGAGCTTCCCGAGATTCTGCGGAAACCCTGTGTCAATGCATTATCTTCTGTATGCGACTTTCGATAGGGAGCTTTGCATATATAAGATAATTCATTGTCCTAACGAAATTGACCCTGACCTTGTAAGCCAGTGCATTTATTCTCTTATATATGCCAGGCTCCATATGCGAAACTCGCATATATCAGACAATGCATCGGCACATGATATTAATGCTACACCAGCGCAGCTCCCGCCATGAAAGGATTAAATGGTAAGTGTTTGGAATTAAACAAAATTCGCGACCAAGTCTTCTCGGTCCACAACAAATTGAGATATCGATTGAGATTATGCTGTTTTGGACCGAGTTCCGACCCATTGCTTTTATATAACAGACTTTCATTCAAAATACGTACTACATGCATACACACGTGGAACCCGTGTATTCGCATTAACCTCCTGAAAGTGATTTATCTTCTGACATGCCCGCGATTAATCTTCAAAATTATATATCATATACCGTCATAGAGAAAGGTGTAGTGATGAAACAATCGTTTAATTTATTTTCTGAGCGTGTGAAAAATCGAAATTCTCGGAGATAACAAGACTCTTTTTTTTACATATAAATCTCTTTGATTGACATTTAGACTTGGCCTAGTGTTTTTATGAGCAGTTTGTTGTTCATATCTCATACGTGTGGTAAGGTCTTATACGGCAAATCGCCTACAAACTTGATAATGTCACGAGTCTCTACTTCAGCTACAGTAATGTCCTTAATCACAGTAAAGTATGGGTAACTTTTCAGGATTTAGTCGGAAATATGGCTTATTGCCATTCATCGAAAAGCTCTCACTAAATCCTGAAAAGTTACCCATAATTATGCTGTGGTTAAGGAGTCGATTATTTAGAGCATTACTGTATACGCTCGTAGAAATCATACTGCACAAGTTCAAAACCGAGGAACATTTTGACGATCTGACGAGGAAAGTTATATCATTGATAAAACAACCCAGGTTATATATTTCTGAATTGATACACGTACCTCTTCCTTAATAATATATTTCTGAACTCGTGAAGTTCCTAGCTCGAGATTGCACGATTATACGACTTCTGTGAGCCGATTTAGCTTTGAGTCGATTACAATCATGCATGGATTTCCCCCAGGAAATCATTTCACTGCTGATTGCGATATCAACACACAATCTTCACTGAAATCATGTTATATTTAGCTGGTAACACACCTACCGTGCATTATTGATGAACAAGTATTAACACAGATATATGTTTCCTGTGCTGTCTGTTCGCAGTTATAAAGTTCCCCGTAAGAGCCTCAAACAGTTCCCAGGTTTAGTAATACTCTAGTATGATATCTACGGACGTAGCCAAAGCAGAGATTCATGGCACGATCTACCTGCAAACGTACCCTTAACCATGTCATGACTGGTGCTTCCTGACTTTTTTGCGAAAACTCTGTGCCAATGCATTCTCTTATATATGCGAGTCGCCCATAGGGCGCCTCGCATATATAAGAGAATGCATTGGCCTGACAACATTTACTTTTATATTGTTAACCAGTACATTATCTTATATATGCGAAGATCCCTATGGGAGACCAGTATACATAAGATAATGCACTGTCACGGGGACATTAATGCTGCACCAACGCAGCTCCCGCCGTGAAAGGGTTAATAGCGGTCAGCAAGTGAAGAGAATTCAACACAAAGCATATGCAGTTAACGTTTTACTGTTATCGATTCGAAACGTAATCTGACATAAACGCGCCATCAATCAACTGTAATTACACGTACACCAGATCACCCCCTGGGGTAACCATAGCAACAGCAACTGCAAATCACGGCCCGTGTCTGCAGTATCTTCATATCAAGTTTCGGTCCAGTAAAGCCGGGTCCAGTAAACAACATCACAATTGCAATGATTGTTATATAGGTGGTCTTGTTATTCTACGTTATTCATCAGATAGGGTATTTTGTATCTACACAGAACGGCTTGTTATTAAACTATCTGAATATCGGTTCAGTTTGCCTTAAATGGGGACTGTACTCTAAATCCGGTCATTTATGGGACCATCTACTTTTATACTCAACTGAATATATGCAACAAATGAATGAATTTGAGCCATGGATTAGTGCAAAATACACTCATGTGCGCTATGAATGATGCAAACAACATGGTAGTTATAATGAAAATGATTTTATGACTCCAGCCATGTATTCATTTTCATTATAATTACCATGATGTTTGCATTGTTGATCGAGCACATGAGTGTATTTTGCACTAATCCATGGCTCAAATTCATTCATTTGTTGCATATATTCTGTTGAGTATAAAAGTAGATGGTCAAATAAATGGCCGGATTTAGTGTACAGTCCCCCTTTAAACCGAGTAATGTCATTTTATCACTAATCCGAGTAATATCGGTCGAAGGCTGATATGAGGTAAACGAGGGCTGAAATCAGGCCTAATATCAAACCAACCAAGTAATATCATCTAAGATATATCAAGTTATTACAGTTTTCTAGACCAATGGTTTGTGGACTAAGATGCGATTGTTTGTCGCTCAATGGAGTCTTCCACTGATATGACCTTACGGTTGCTAGGCGACGACAAACATAGTAATACACTCGATATCATGCCTTCTTTATGTTTTCAATTGTGAAATATATGACGACTGTGACGCAACATGGAAAACTGTTATCATCATTGATTAAGTTCCAACATTTCACAAATAGAAAATATTCAGTACAGTATGATTTGACAACAAAAAGGTTGTTTGAAAACAGGCAATTTAACGCTGAAAGTATGCTGGGATACAAACAGTGTGAAAAAGATTGTTCATTGAAGCAGGCGATCCGCGCAGTCACTGATGGGAAGACAATATATTGCTAATAATTATTTTGATTTACAAGCTGGGAAAAGGTCAAGAGTATTCCGATAAAAATCATATGCTCATAATTATCGTATTGTCACATCAATTAATGGAACAGACTGTTCTACCAATTCTCGGAATTAGAATCTACGATAGGAATTACGTTCGCTTATTTTAGACAATAAGTAATGGTTAGAGCACAGGAATTGTTCTTTACCAGAATCAATCGAGTCGAAGACGAGATTTATTCTGGTAAAGAACTATTCGCGTGCTCTGACCGACTTAGAGCACAATTGATCCCACATAATGCAATCAACTGGAAATGTGCCATTGAGCGTGTTTTGATCACGACGCACAATCCGTGCGCTGGCCGCAATTGGAAACAATAGCCGGTTAGCCTCGCCCGACAACGTGATTAACATGAACTGATCGCCGTCCGAATATGATTACATATGTCCGAAACAACACGGACTGGTCCCAATTTGAAGCGCCCGGGCGATTTGTCTGTTATGAGTTGCGTGTGCCTAACAATGGGATAATCACTGCACTATTCCTTCGCCAGCCTAGGGAATTGATGTGCTTTACCAAAAATCAGGGAACGATTGCAACAATGTGATTGTGCTCTAATAAAGAAGAGATAATGGACCCGGGTATAACTGGAGCTAGGTGAAACCAGATATACGAAGATTGTGTTCAAAGAACACTGCATGGCAACGAGTTTACACTCTGGCTTTTCACCACCAAGGGCAGTTTAAACGGGACTTTTTCTCTAACCCGGGGTTGAACTGCAGATGAATTCACGTCTGTTGTGAACAGAAAATGTCAGTGGAAAATCGGTACGAAATGCATGTACATGTAGCATACGCATCATGGCGAGGCTATGTTGTTTCTTGCGTACAAGTGCTGGAAGACTCCACATCCCCGTATTCCTGTTCCTGGTTGTTTGTCGAACCGAATTTTTTAACTGGCTCATAGTTTGTATGTTTTGGTCCGATGCCGTTTTTGCACAAAATAACCTTTTTGGGGGCTCGCGATTCCTCCATTTCTAGGTCGGATTTCACACGCCCATGAGCACCACAAAATATTTTCGTGAATGTCTTCCTGAATATCGTGTTCAAAGCGCAATATATAACGAAGTTAATAGCCGAGTTGAGAGCCAATAACGTGTCCGTGTATTCGCGTATGCCTTTCGCCAAGTTATCCGCCTCATGGTAACCAATTCCAAAAAATGTACTCATGATGACGTCAGGGGTGATACACATCATGAAGACGAGTATTATGACGATCATTGTTATGGTCACGCGATTTTTAGCCATGTTTTGTCTAGATTTTTTCACCGATCTGGTTTTCGATAATGTCTGAATTATCCGACTATTTAGCACAATAAGCACCAGCAGGGGAACGATAGAACGAATGCAATTCTGAATCCAGATGTATATTCGCACAAAAGTTTCGTCCTTCCATAACTCTGTAAGCTCAACTTCCAGCATCGTGTTGTTAGTGGCAGCATCGACCACATGAATAGTCCTGTATCGGAAAGCGGATGGTAAAGCTAAGGCTGTCATGACAACGTATATACATATGCACGTGTACAGGGATTTCTGCCTGGAGATTATGAGTTTAGCTCGAGTTGCATAACACACAAGTATGAATCGTTCCACAGCAACTGAAACCGTCAACCACGACGATACGCAGGCGGACATGTTGAAAATGAAGTGAGCGTAAGGATACAGGTAACCATAGGCAACGTTCGCTGCTGGAGGGTTAGTTTTGACAAGCACGATTACGACAAAGTACATGATATCATTCATCAATTTCACGGAATCGGAAACGGCAAGAGCACTAAGAAACACATTAGTGGACGTCCTCATGTTTTTCTGCGACAAAATAACGAGCGTTAGTATGTTGGCTACCAAACCCGGAAAACATATCACGGGATACAACACCAGACCATTCACAAACTGAGACACCTCGAGGAACTCTTCGTACCCATCGCTACTCACATTTGCCGTCCCTGTAGAACAATCAGAACAGTTGTCCGCCATCACGTGTCTTGTCTCCCGGTTTCTCTGTTTCTAACTTCCTATAACAAATCTCGTTTTTACTGCCTGTTACCAAGACATTATATAGACGTATCAACGACTCTCGATGACGACGACAGTCAGTTAGCACCTACCAATATGCCGTTGTGTCTCATTCTAGACGATACTATTTTACTGGGATTGTCGCTGACATAAACTGACATAAACCGGTGTTAACCACCGTTTGCTTCCCCACGTCACTCGTGAATCTGTTTCCTTATTTGGAGATATGTCACTTATATGAATTAGCAACAGTAAGACATTTTCCACACGAGCCGACCTGTTGATTCAAGCGAACTGGGAGATGTCTCGACGCCGATTAATGCTGAGATTTACGGAAATTAGCATTGCGCTGTTGATCAAAACTCGTAGAATGTAAACGATATCGGTTGATGACTGAGTTGAATCTCCTTGAAATGTAGTCGGAATGCCATATCTCTGGGCTGTACATCCAGTCCTATCACGTGCAATCGAGTATGGGGGTTCTGCTCACAAATTCATCTCCAGCTCAGTGTCTCGATCTGCAATATAGAGAGTAAACGTCTAAAGATATACGTACAAATGTACATTAACCCTGTCTATACTAAATTGATTCAGTCAGTTAAAAAGTGTAGATCGGAATGGTCTATTATTCAATTGGAGGGATGCTAAGGTGATAAAAGCAGACGACATAGAAATAAAAGTTCAGAAGAACCCCAACTGATCGAGGGAAATGTTTAACTATGGTTGTTGGTTGAGCTTGCGTGTGTTATCTGAACATTTCATATGGGATATCCACGTATAACAGAGTGTTGTGCACCCCAACCATACAGACATCCCTGGTGCCTTATTGCATAAAATTGGAATTAAGCTGCACCAAATTACATGGGTGTTTACCAGTATTAGCTAAGGACAGAAGTACCTAACAGTGTGGCGTGATGGTGTAACATCGGTTCCCGTGAGATATATATTAATCTCGGAGTGGTCCCCGGTGCAGTCATAATAGTCAGCGCGCAAAGCACTAGGACTAGACTGGTCACAGTATTACTAAATTTATAGTTAGTGACGACTTTCTGGCAACTAGCCCCTGTAACAAATGTCACTACTTCCATAACTAAACACTGTACTGAATGTGTAATATATACGGCTGAACATTCTTCTTGTCAAATCGAGTCCCTTTCTCAGTCTAAGTGTCTATAAGATACCGCTATGTAGAGTCACTAGAGGAGCAATCCCATGACCTAAACCAGATTCCACTGAGAGACATGCCTTGATACGCTAAATTAAATAAATTAATCTTAATCTACCTTGCCATCTTCGTCCTTGGGGGAAGTCATACACAACGCAATTGAAGTCCTAAATCTACCATACCACTCATCAATGGTGCTTTAGTCTAGAAAATGCTAATGGAATGTTCTTGGGCGTGTCATTATAGACACCTCTCCGAATATGAACTTCTGAACGAATTGTATGCGGACATATTTCTGAAATTTGACTCACACGATGCTGAATTAAAAGCACATGTATTTCGCTCTATAGGTGTCAATATAGCATAAACGGACCCCCGAAGTTTAAATTTATCTAATATCATATAGGTTATCCTAAATTCTTTTATAGATATTCACTTACAAGTTACCACGCTTACCTTAATCACCGCCAGGTAAATATTCATGATTTATTGTTATGATGGTATCATTATCAAATGTCATATAAATAGAACACATCCATCTAAAGATGAGCAATAATCTAAGGAACAATGTACTTGATTCCTTAACCACAGAAGAATTATGAGTAATTTTTCAGGATTTAGTCGGAAATATGGCTTGTTGCCATTCATCGGAAAATTACCCATAATTCTGCTATGGTTAAGGAGTCGAACACCGACATCTAAAACGTGCGGAATCCTGTTTGTGTTACACCGGATTCGCGTGTAAACTACTGTATATTGCATGGCGAAACAAGGGACGATAACGAAACATGTCGAACACGTGTGTAAATCCGAACCAGAAACAAGCGAAGGAATATAAAATATACAGCGAAGAAACCGACGAAAGTTAAATTAGTTCAAACGCACACGTAATCTGCCAGGCGAAACAACCGAAGGAAGAGAAATTTCGTTTGATTTGTTCGGTTGTTTCGCTGTATTTTGTTTGAATCAAATCTGTCAATAGAGAAAATTTTAACGCGACATAACGTTAACTCTATGTTTTCGCTATATTTCCCGGTGTCCAAGCACTTCACGGCATATTCCGGACTACTCGAAACAATCTATAGCGAAAACGTCAAACAAAAATTCGCACATTACAACATATATACCTTCAGTGTTGCGCTTTTCTGATGATACCCACATGGGTGTGTAGTATTTTTTTTATTATTTTGTCGCCGAGGAAAGGCAAACAATTACAACAGCGAAGGAACCGAAATTATCTAAAGAAATTTCGTTTGATAATTTCGCTTTCATCGCTTGTTTCGCCATGCAATATACAGTGGTTTACACGGTCATCCGGTGTGGCATAAAAGGATTCCATAAAAATGGACCAAACACGATCTATAATCTGTCGTATGGCTCTTGTTGAGCACGGCGGTGCGATTACATGGTTCCTGTCGTACAAATACATAAACAGACACGTGGGCAACTCACGTGGGCGGCCAATTTCCTGAGCATGATATTTGTGCGTGATTCTGGAAGGGACTTAGTATGCAAGTCTTCCAGTCATCTTGTATTTTCGCGTGGCGGTTATGCAAGTGGTAAGAGTGAACTAACTAAGTAGAATTATGACCCTTTCGTTTGGACACGGTGCATCGAATACGAGTTAACAAATTATGGTACGCGATTGGAGTATTATATTATCTAAAATTAATTTACACATTCAAGAAATATAATACCCAAGGCATGTATAACAATGTGGATTTCCCCTAGTCTGAAACGCGTTCGAGTAATAATGGAAGTAAATTGTGGCTGGGAAGCGGCTTTCGTCAGCCTTTACAATTATATGCAAAAAGTGGGGTAGTGTGGAAATCGTATTTTGAAACACGTGTGGCTCTCGACGTATTCCTACATGGCAAAAGATGTCAGAATAGTTTGTCTTGATGACCTTATGTATCGTGCACTTCGGAACTCAGGAATTTGGCGTGGGCGTGGCCAAACGTTAACACTGCGGCCTACATATGGAAAACATTTAGGATATGTGTACCGAGTGAAGGTGTATTCGGACACAGAACGCACGAGACCCCGACACCGACATGATGGCCGTTCATGAGGTAATTATATATATGCGAGGCCGCGACACCGACATAATGCCCGTTCATGAGGTTATTATATGTTAGGCGGCAACACCGACATAATGCCCGTTCATGAGGTAATTATATGCGCGGGCGCGGCACTGACATAATGTCCGTTCATGATGTTAATATATGTGAGGCGGCGACACCGACATAAAGCCCGTTCATGAGGTTATTATATGTGAGGCGGCGACACCGACATAATGTCCGTTCATGAGGTTATTATATATGAGGCGGCGACACCGACATAATGCCCGTTCATGAGGTTATTATATGTAAGGCGGCGACACCGACATAATGCCCGTTCATGAGGTTATTATATGTGAGGCGGCGACACCGACATAATGTCCGTTCATGAGGTTATTATATGTGAGGCGGCGACACCGACATAATGCCCGTTCATGAGGTAATTATATGCGCGGGCGCGGCACCGACATAATGCCCGTTCATGAGGTTATTATATGTGAGGCGGCGACACCGACATAATGTCCGTTCATGAGGTTATTATATGTGAGGCGGCGACACCGACATAATGCCCGTTCATGAGGTTATTATATGTAAGGCGGCGACACCGACATAATGCCCGTTCATGAGGTTATTATATGTGAGGCGGCGACACCGACATAATGTCCGTTCATGAGGTTATTATATGTGAGGCGGCGAGACCGACATAATGCCCGTTCATGAGGTTATTATATGTAAGGCGGCGACACCGACGGAATGCCCGTTCATGAGGTAATTACATGTATATCGTATTTCATTGTACGATTCGTGTCTTATACACGAGACTGTATATGTATGGTGTCAAGGAATTTAGACTGTATATGTATGGTGTCAAGGAATTTAGATTGTCTATGGTCGCGTCGTATATTTTGCGAAGCAGCCAAATATTAATTTCATCCGGTGACGATCACATGATGTAATGCAAAACAACAATTGGTCGGTGGCTGTCCTTGATTGCCATAGTAACAGTCCCACAGTCAACACCATTAGAAAGCGGGCGATACAGAAGCAGTGATTGAGTTTGCATCCTATCTATTATTATTTGACACGATATACTGTTGTATATAAACAAATTCAAGAACTATTGGCAATAACAGTAATTACGGATGGTGTTGCAAGTCTTATTGGCCGGACCTAACTGCGGATTATCACGATTGGTAGAAAGAATAACAAGACAACTAAAACATAGATTCATCAATGAAACCGCCCCTCAATCAAATACTGCTTACGATTCTGATCGCATCGAGTGCGTTGTAAATGTGTCTACCGCAACGCGGAGCCATATGTCACACAATTAAGCTAGGTACAGGCAACTGCGTAAAACGAATCCGATTTACGTATCGGTAAGTCGCATCACGTGACATATATATTTGTTATAGTTTCACTTGTTTCAGCGTGTTAATGTATTTGTCAAGTATAGGCAAATTCTGATATGATGACGAATTCGCCATCATGAAAAGTATTATCGTTTCATCACAGTGTACATCAGATAACAGGAAATCATTGTATCAGGAAACTTGAATTTGAACCGAACTATATTTTTTGCGGAAAGTTTACTTTGCTACTACATGTAATTCCTGATCCTGTTCAGACGAAGTTATAGAAAATTGTCCTTTCGCGAAGCGGTCTCTGCTCACTGTATGTTGTTTGGCGAGTGAATAGTGATGTTAAAGAGAATATAGTATTAGCATGTGTTGTACAACAGGCATACCAACAGATTGTACATAAAGATCTACTGCTACGCAGTTTAAAGAAACATGCAGAGAAGTCTGAAGTCGGTGATATAAACATCCATTAAAGACGATGAGTGACAAGTTAAATACGTCTTCTCCTTCATAGAACGGAAGACTTTCACGACATGTACTTCATACAAGTCGCGGGTGTAATGTATGGTGTATACATACTACTGAAAAACTTGTACAGCAGCAAGATTTATTAAGAAAAGTATAACAGTTGGTATATTTTAAATGACATGCCAATCAGTTGAAATTATTTTTATTCAACAAAAAGTTAGAGAATATCTTTCCTGGCTACTCATAATGCAGCCTGTTCTCCAGAAAATCCGTATATTATCTGCTTATAATAGTACTTGTTTTATGTAGATTACCTGCTTAGTTGTGAGTTGGCTTATTTGTGCCATTGCCGCACATAATCTGCTTAGTATCGCCTCATTATGAGTCGATAATGTGACTAAAATGCTCTCTCTGTGAGCACATTATCGACTCAAAATGAGAAAATTATCAGCAGATTAACAACATAAATTAAGTTCTATTGTAAGCAGATAATATGCGAATTTATGGAAAACAGGCTGGACATATCTGTGTATATACCACTGTATTGGGTTCAGTTTGTGGGCAAAGAAGTTTGGCACAGTGTTACTGGTACACAGTCATGTTTAGTTATGTCGTCTAGCAATACGTTGGTTGGAGCATTCCCTGATTGCAGTGCCAGCGGTCCAACACAATCACCGAGTCTGAGACATGAATAACCAAATATTCACACAGAACACGGCGCATGGTTAACATGTATTTTCTGTGGAAGCTGTTATATTGTTTTATAAACCACTCTTGAAGTTGGTGTTTGTATACATTGATTTGCGATGGAAGCTGTTGTTCTGATAACCATTCTTGAAGTGGGCATATGTATGACATGCAGATGGCATTCCACCAACACAAAGCCGTCAGCTAGATAAAACCGCACTAGTATGATTACTATAAATCGAAATGATGTGGCATATTTATATTCTAATATGGGCCTTATGAACAAGTAGTCGAACATATATGGAATGACCCCACCCCACGAACATTGAGTTATATATTGGATTATACCTTTCAGATTAAAGCAGGTTACCCATTTTGATATATAATCCTAACATCGTGTGATCCCGATTATACACAAATTGCTATATAATCGTGAACCCCGACTAAGTATATTTCGATATTCAATCGTGTGTACATTAGATGGATAGGACAAAGCGACTGCAATGACTGAACTGCAGTAAAACTAACCTACTTTCCATAAAATAAAATATACCTTACTCGTATTTAATTTTGCTCAGTACTATTTTTCGTGCATCCAATGGTGCGCGAGTTTAAAACTGAGCAAAATATAGTACGACTCCCAAGTTTAATATAAACCACAGTCCATAAGAATACTACAAGAGGGCTACGTTGCTGAATGTTTACATTTATTATGAACGGTTGAATAGACAATTACGCCAAAAAATGTATGCATATATTTACATTCGGCCAACCGCTATCAAGACCATTGCTCACAAAATCAAGCGACAAAACATGGTAACATAGACATTGTTGAAATGCTTGTATAAGAAATACTAAAATTCCAGGTCGCCACAAAATTAAGATGTATGTAGTTACTAGTTTATTGTCAACACGATGTAAATTCACCGTGATTGTGTTCAATATACACACATACTATCTCCAGCAATGACTAAGAACCGAGAACCGAAACTTCCATCAGCTTCAAGCTATACGAAAATATCACGGAAATATTACTAAAATATTTTTGTCAGTTTTGAATTCGCGCAGCTAGGTGTGCGAATTTAAAGTGCGCGAATTCAAAACTCAGCGAAAAATAGTACTGCGCGAATTTAAATACGAGTAAGGTATTCAATATACCAGTTCAATATGTTCAATATGGGCTTATGTCAGAATCAACTAAGTCCAATACAGACTTATGTGAACGCCTAGGTCAAATTTGAACCTATTTACACAAGTATAATGTTAAGCCACGACTATGAAATGAGCAGCTTGGTTTTTTTTGTCGACGATTTCCACCAAATTTATAGATAATCATCTTCGTGATATGAGGAATCTATTGGTGTGATATAAAGATGTCAAAGTTTTGCCGTTCGAATCAGGAGCGGAGAGGGAGATGGGCACCATATTCGATAAACAATATTGTCGCCGATTTTCATCAAATTAATATGCAATCATCTCCATGATATGCACCTTTATGTTTCACGTGTTAATACACACACTAGAGGAGCGACGTGAAAAACAATCTGGTGTAAACAGTTTTTAATTCCCAACAAAATATTTTATATACATTTTTGTCACAATATAAATTCAGTACACCCATACTACTGACCTGCTTGTGATCGGCATGCTAACTGGGTAGTTTGATGCTCATATATAGAACCTGCTAGCAACTGAATGACCACAAATGCCCACCTAGACCCGGTTTGTTGGACCGTTAATGTAGGTTTAAACCAGGTTTAAACTTGAGATGACGAATCCGACCACCGGCCTCAATGCGTCCACTTTGCGCTTATTTAAGGTGTGTCCAATACGAACCTATGTTAACACTTAGGTGCAATATGAACCTATTTGCACAATAATGTTAAGCCTCGACTGATAGATGAGCAGCTCGTATTGTCAACACAGTATTGCTGTACTCTTAAATCACAGAACTCCCAACAGGAGTAAGGATTTGCCGAGTTGAGTAATAAGTGTGCCCTCTGTCTGACTCGAGACCCCAGCGAAAATTATTCTAATCATTGCGAATGAATAAACAGTCTATCTGGTATAAAATTGATAATTACGCGGCGTGACCACGCCGGTGGGCTTATCCATTGTCGGGACACTTCCTACGCTAGTCCGGGGGTCCTCATATAGAACGTGGCATGAGTTCACCCAGGAAACATAAATCACACGGATGTTTCCAATTGTGTCCGGAGATTGTCTGAAAAGAGTCAGTTTGATTAAGTGATCTGAGTGATAAATTGCCATCCTTTGCTACCATTCTTGACAGGGACAAATGAAATTGGCCACCTTTGTATCCGCGATGAATCACGAAAACAAGCGAAATCTCGTGACAGTTCTGGCCCATCGACACACATCACTCCATTAGTGCGAGATAATACCGGTTGCTGGGAAAGGTTATGTCAAACATTAAGCTTCTATAATCACACGTTCTTGTCTCTCTTAACCATAAGTTCATTCGTCCATATATGCAGCCTACTGAGTCGTGTTTAGTACACACCCCGGAGGAGCGACGTGAAAAGATAAATATAAACAAGCATACAAACAATTGGCGTCAAATTTTGGTGTAAACAGTATATATTCACTACATGATTAGTATTGTCTGGTCTCAAGAACAGCAACATCACATATACGAGTCGTGTCCGGTTGTCACGTGACCAATACGACACATCTTGATTTTAAAGCGATGAATTACCGACAATTCGAGAGGTTCAAAGTTGGGACACTACCTTAACTACGCACAGTTTTTTCAACAACTATGTAAGTAATAAGTTTCTCAAATTAATGACATATGTATGTGGGACTATTTTAGTCTGGATGATATTTGCCAACCTTTTCTACCATTCTTGACAGGGAAAAATTAAATTGTTCACCTTTGTATTCTCGATGAATAGCGAAAACAAGCGAAACATCGTGACGCGTCTGGCTCATCGACACTCCATTAGCGCGATATAATACCGGTCGTTGGGAAAGGTTATGTCAAACATTAAGCTTCTATAATCACACCCGTGTTCTTGTCTGTCTCGACAATAATTTTATTTGTCAATATATGCAGCTTAATGTATCGCGATTGAGTTCAAAAACTGAATGTGCGAGGCGAAAAAAAACCTGTTGTTTGACGTACATCGCGTCGAATGAATCTTTGTGTTGCCATTAATTATGTGTGTACTGGTGTCATCGTATTTGGTTTATGACATCTTTTTCACTTTAGTATAGGCTTCTTATTGGCAACACATCGACCAGCTTCTATGTCGCTACATCCTTGACATATTCGCATAATGGATTGTTGCAAGGTAAATTCTGATGTAAACAGTATCTGTTCACTAAAATTTAATGCGTATCATATTTTGATTAAGTGATGTCAGTGATAAATTGCCAACCTTTTCCATCATTCTTGACAGCAAAATGAGGTCCACAGAGGGTGAATGTGGTGATGCTAGCCCGCCGTGCGGGATAGCATCACTAAATTCACCCTCATGGACCTCATTCTGCAGGACAAATGAAATCGGCCATCTTTGTATCTGCGATGAATGGCGAAAACAAGCGACTCTTCAGCCCCATCAACACACGTCACTCCATTAGCACGAGATAATACCGGTTGCTGTGAAAGGTTATGCCTTCTATAAGCACACGGTCAGGTCGTTTTCTTGTCTTTCTTGGCCATCATTTCATTCGTCAATATATGTAGCTTAATGATTCGTGTTTTAGTACACACACCGGAGGAGTGACGTGAACAAATAAACATAAACAAAAATATAAACAAAAACAGTTGTCGACAAATTCTGGTGTAAACAGTATGTATTCCCTAAAATGTTATTCATATACATTTGTCTCAATATAAATTCAGTACACGAGTATTGACTGGTCTCAATAACAACCTTAGAACATATACAAGTCGTCTGTGGTTGTCATGTAACGGAACCGACACATGTTAATGCGATGAATTACCGACAATACGAGAGGCTGAGGTACTACCTTCGCAACCACGCAGAATGAGTTCTAAGTTTAAGAGACAAGTTTCTCAAATTAATGATAGATGTATGTGGGACTACTTTTGTCTGAATGATATTTATCTCCGGAATGGACGAAACGCACAACCAACCAATGCACATGTTTCCGTCAGTGTACACAGCTGTCTTGATATTACACGTTAGTTCGGAAGTATTTAAGAACAAGCTAGCAGACAAAACTGGGCCGGTCTTTGTCCCAGATGGCAAGGATGCGACGATCGAGAACTCTTTCGACATTTGTCTCAAAAACTGCCAGTGAATGGTGGGGAAATTAACATTGTAAACTCATTCTTTATAATACACCACTCATTCACGATGCCACTCTTAGTTAAACAATGATATGAGCGTCTGTGGCACAACCGGACTAACAATTTTCTTGAGTGAAGCCAAGTATATATCAATATATCAATGTTGGTTTATGTTCCGCCCGATGATCTACGATCCACCGCGACTTCGATGAATTCGCTTACGACGAGGTGAGAATTCCATTATCATGATAGTGAAATGAACCCCAGAGAGGTGTTATAACCAATGTCGCTACTGGCCTTTATGTCCAAAACAGTCAACCGCCGTGCAATGAGTGTGTCACAAATGTAGACTTTGATCCACATGAGAGAATCTAATACGGGAAGCAAGTATATAATTATAAATATGTATTTAATACGTAGTTAGTTCGATCATAGTTATTGGAAGTAATAAACCAAACAGGTGCGATCTATACCGAGGTGACCATCGACGAGCAACTGTATACTAAAACTTCAAGCAGAAATTTGCAAAAGTTGTCATTTTGATGCTGGGCAAATTTTATACACTATTACAATTATGCCAAAGTTATAGGGCAGCATATGGAATGGTCCGGTCTTGTGATATTCACATAACACGCACACGATTATAAATAGATAGCGAAAGATTCTTAATCGGGGTTCACGATTGGTTAGCGATTGGTATTCAAACGGAGTAACAGGTGACACACGATATTAGGATTACATTTCGAAATTAGTATCCTCAGTTAATCGGAATGGTGTTAACTCTAACGTACTTTGACGAAATAAAAGAGATTTGTGTGAACGAATTTACAACAGCACAATTGATCAACTTCGGTCAGATATAAGTCAAATCCTCCTATTGGGTGTTCGAGCTTGGGGCACATATTCAAACATCTCGTTATTTCGTCAATTATCCTAGCCTCAATCCTAGCTTCGCATCCGTCCGTTCGGAAAGTTTCAGGATGAGAACTTTATTTTAGGCTGTCGGATCGAAACCAAATTTGGAATGTGAGTTTATCAGCCCAACACACAGGTCAAGTTCGAATATCGGTTCGGTCCGCCCATTTTGCCGGAGTTATGACCCCCCTTTTCGACTTAGAATTTTGTCGTTTAGAGGTTTCTGAACAATATCTTCAGTTTGTGTGCTCTGATCTGAACCAAATAAATGTATGGTATGTGAAGTCACAAGCTTCAAATACAGGTTTTTATATTCAACTGAATCTATTGATATTTGGTACGTGGTTCACATTTCAGAAGGCAAAGGCCAAGTTTGAATTTTGTCACGGTCCGATGAATTTTTGACAGTTAAAAAAGTGCTATCCTTACTAAAAAAAAAAAAACTTTTCGGTGGGGGGGGGGGGGGGGGGGGTGGGGGGCACGTGGTATATGACCTTTTGTTGCGATTTAAGATTAATCGCTATATAATCCTTCTTTCTGATTAAGTACATTTCGCTATCCAATCGTGTGCGTATTGGCTGGGATATTAGCTGAGTGAGTCAGATTTATGGCACATTAACTGCATTCAATGTCATTAAAGGAAAGAACGGAATCAATTTATGTGTGCACAAAAGATAATGCTGAGGGCAAGAAAATGTGTTCTATGTTTCAGAGATCTCGTAATGTATACGCTGAAACCATGGATCATGGATGGCGATTGTGTCACAAAAAGGAAACATACATTTAGCATACCGGAAAGGATTACTATGGCAACCGTTTAGGGAGTCATAAATCAAGCGATAGCAACTGATGACGCTCTCCTGTGTAATTTCAACCTTTACAAAATGTGGGAACCTTTTTTAACTGTTTAAAATGATCTATTTTTGGCTATTTAACTTTACTTTGGTATGTACGTTCAAAATATCTTTTCAAAATGTCTATAAAAAACAGCTCCTGGATCATGCCTCACAACTGTTATCATGATGGACGAGGAAACCAGTATAACTGAACAAATTGGGCACCAGAACCTTAAACATCCCCATCTCTTTAATATGTCTTACAGCTAACTTCCTCTTCCATCAAGATATACTCTTCTCATGTGCAGATTATATGTATGACGACAGAACAATCAGCCGTTTTACTATGCTGTATCCCTTTGTTAACTTGTAGATAGCCGTGGGTTGACAACTTCCGGTTGTCAATCACCTTATCATACTGGTGTGTATCTGCCAGTCCGGTCTATGCACCCCGTTTTAACTTACTAGATCCGACATCCACCATGTCATAATTGGCATAAAACATAAAATATATATTCTGCGAAATACCCATATGACCAACATGTAGTAATCGAACTCATCAGCACAGTTGGGAAGGTATCAGGCGGTTTGGTGGGTATATCACAATTGATAGAATATGCACGCGGAAGATGGCGACGATTCAACTAATGGAACTGACCCAATTGGGACAAGGATACCCCGCAGTGCAAATGGGCAGCATTGCCAATATTTGTTTTTCTGAAACAAAAACACGAGGAATACAAACTTGGACAAAACTCAGATTATTGCGAAATATATCACAGCCTCAGGGAGATAACTCCACTAAAATATAGTAGGTTCGACCTCATACTCGCAGGTTCACATGCAGGTTCACCTGGTGGTAAAGATATGTGTTACAGCCTCAGGGAGATAACTCCACTAAAATATAGTAGGTTCGACCTCATACTCGCAGGTTCACATGCAGGTTCACCTGGTGGTAAAAATATGTGTCAAGTCCACGGACGGACAAGATGATTACGATATACACCCATAATTTCGTTACTGGTGGTATAATGAGACTACTACAAAGGAGCAGATAGCAGAGGAAACAAAGATAGTATAGTCCTGATATCAACGTGGCAATGATGTGGCGAAACTCGGTATCAGATACAGGGATACATTATATATTGAAACGAGACAGACATAGTCAACGTTGCAACTGGTGATACGCCAACGACCCTCCCATATATAGGTGTCCTCCTAACGTGACAGCACCCCTGATTTATATTTAATAACCCTCCTATAGTCATGTCCCATTCAAATATTCCATGATATGTATAAACACCCGTCACCATTCTCTTGATTCTTTTACGAAATCATGTTTAACCAAGTTCCAATTATTATACACCTCATTTCCATCATACACAAACTATTTGACACCTCATACCAATCATATTAAAACCTGTTATTTACTTTGTACATTTGTGTTTAAATTTATATGTATTGTTGGGAGTGGGGGTCCACCTAAGTTTTTTTCAGAACTTTTCCTCCAACCACTTATTTGCATGTAGTAATACATACATTATACATGACGATATATCAGTTTAAATCAAATCTCCAACGGGAAAACGAAAGACAAAATTGGGACCAGAGTGGCAGGACAAGAGAAAAAGTTAGAAGTTTTTTTCTGGCGAAGACAGATTCGCAACGAAAGAAATCAACATGCACGATAACATTAAAATGGTGAAACCTGAACCCTTTACCCAACAGAAGGGCCATGTGCCAATGAATTCTCTTATATATGCGAGTCGACCATATGTCGCCTCGCATATATAAGAGAATGCATTGGCTTAACACATTAAAAATTATAAAATTGTTAAAGAATGTAAGAAAAAATGGTTAAAACAATATATTTTTTAGGCCAATGCATTCTCTTATATATGCGAGGCGACCTATGGTCGACTCGCATATATAAGAGAATGCATTGGCACAGTGCATAACTGTAACTATCACAATGTGGTCAAGGAGCCGGTTCCAATGATATCCATATTTGTATGGTTCTATTGAGACAGACCGAAGATATTTTAGGCTGTTGAAGCTTTATTTGGCCGGTTTTGGCCGTTTTGTTGGGTAAAGAGTTAAAGCTCCGACTCACTGTATTATAGTCCAGCATAGTTGTTGAAATGAACAAGAGCGTAATATTGAAAACTGATTGAGATGTTATGGGACGAGTTGCGATTGCGCTCCTGTCCGGACGGAATGTGAGATTAAGGTATGTTACGTCATCTGATAATACACCGCGTGCTAAGGATACCGAGCAATGACTATGACTCCGCAGAAATAACTTCAACGTATCTACCTTGTTGACAAATCGCCACCCTGTGACATTGCTGACGGTATGCAGGTTATCCAACTTATTGGAAATCAGTCGTGCAGCACTTGTTCGACATCATCAGCTTGTGTGATGCCAATTTCACCATGGTGGACTTGGTGGACTTGGTGGACTAGGTGTCCTCCTAACGTGACAGCACCCCTGATTTATATTTAATAACCCTCATATAGCCATGTCCCATTCAAATATTCCAGGATATGTATAAACACCCGTCACCATTCTCTTGATTCTTTTACGAAATCATGTTTAACCAAGTTCCAATTATTATACACCTCATTTACATCATACACAAACTATTTGACACATCATACCAATCATATAAAAACCTGTTATTTACTTTGTACATTTGTGTTTGAATTTATATGTATTGATGGGAGTGGGGGTCCACCTAAGTTTTTTTCAGAACTTGTTGGAAATCAGTCGTGCAGCACTTGTTCGACATCATCAGCCTGTGTGATGCCAATTTCACCATGGTGGACTTGGTTTTCGAACGCTGTGATTCAATTGTTATCGAAAATAAGTCTCGGAAGATGATCAGACGTGGGACGTCTAACGGAATGAAGTGTGAATCTCGAAATCAAAAGTTTGCTTAGTAAATTGTATCTGCTGCATGAAAATGCAACTGGTAACGACGCCGTGAAACCATGTGAAACAGATGTCACGGCCGGCATCCAACCAAGTGGAAACTGACGGATGCATTATTTAACATGCTCGAAATACGAAATGTGGTGTGTTTGAGCAGGTGAAGGTGCATTGCATTGTGGAATGGTTGTCTTAGTTATTCGTTATCGCAGATCACATGGGCGCACTAATACATTACTTGTTACATCTCTCAGTCAGTATCATATGGATACATATATAAACAAGCTACAAATTGCACGAAACGAATTGATATTATTTCTGTTGGATTTGAAATCACGGCACATAATACAATTTGAAGAAGTTAGAGTGGATGGTTGCCAGTAAACAGAGGGTTGATAATATATTTATTTTACTTCATACATTTATGAAAAGTGGTCATCCATCTTGTTTACTACAATGTTTCAAGTCAGTTAATCAGATTCATTCTCACGATACAATACTCTGTCGTTTTTACTACTTTGTGCAAGGGCCAGGTCCTCAAGTTAAGAAAACGTTCAGGTATGATGCAATCAACGCATGAACCAATCTCGATAAAGGCCACACGTTTGTAGATGATTATTCCAAAATAAAGAAAGTTATTGGCTCACAGACACTAATCTAGTTCAGGGGCTCGCAGAAGAGGGGTAATGTGATTTGTATCTGTTTTAACTGAAGCAAGTAAACTTTTCTTGGTCGTGTATATTGTTTTAAGGCCCAGGCTTGATAATTGTGTGGGAATTAAACGCTGTATAATACGGGCGATTATTTGTTCATATTACTGCTAATTATTTATATTCTGTATGGAATCTTTTATAGCTTAGATATAGGGGATCGATGTCGATGTCGATGATAGTTAGCAATTAACCTATTTATATTGCACAATTTAGTAAGTCATATATTCATACCATAATTGCATATTATATTGTGTGTATAAAACCTATTTTGTAAACTTCATCTTTACTGTCGGCATACATCTCCCAAATGATTTATCGCTCATAAACAGACTGACGTCATGACTTATATGTATTCATCACATTATTATATATATGCTATCATCACTCTCTGATAAACACTCATTATTAATGATGATGCTTTGTGTCTGGTTCTCGTATACATTATCGATGTTTACCCTTTCTATACTAAATGTATTCTCCCATGTAGCTATACTAGTATAAATTGGAATGATGTATTATTCATTTGGAGGTATGTTCATGTAATAGCAGACGACAAACGAACGAAAAGCTAATACAAGTGCTGATGGATTTATATTAATTGATGGCAAATGTTCAGATGATAAGTTTGGTAGCTATTGAAGTGTTGAAACTATTATCTGCACATTTACTAAGGCAACGTAACCTAGTGCACATATGTAAACATTGGACATAAATATGCACATAGGTTCATATTGGACTGATTTAATTCTGCCATAACCCATAGTTAGCTGATACCTGTAATTCCGTTGGATGACGCGGGCCGCAGTGAACACACATTATAAGTCATGTCAACGTAAAAGGTAGATTAAATACTACCAATATGGGCTTATTTCGTAAGCAAATAGTCCCATATTAGACTGTTTTAATAATGTTTAGGTCAATATAGAGTGTATATTCAGGTTAAATAATGATAATATGAGCTTATTTCGCTCATTTAAATAAGCCCGTTATGTGCTTATTTTCACGAGATCAGGATGCCTATGGCAATTTCTCATATTGAATGTTTACTAAATATTCATTTACACTGTTTAGTATAGAAAAGGTTAAGATACATTGTTTCGTATTATTATAAGCACAATATCATTCATACTAAATCGACTCTGATCCATTGACTTATAAATACAACGTGGTGGCGCTATAATATAAGAACAAATTCTTCGCTTAATTCAGAAAATATTCGAAGATTTATTTCCGAAGCCAGCATCGTTTAAGACTGGAAAGTCTTCATAATTTTATTCATCATATGGACCAATATGGAAATAACATGGGGAATGTTATTCCATCTTTAGAGGTATCCCTGGTCATGGCATATATATGTATAATTATATACGCTGACAAGTATTAATAAATTAAACGGACATGGCTCACTCGAACCTCCAATCAGTTGTATTTTTCATTTCTTCAATACGTCTTTATGGGTTACATAATGCTCGTAGAAGGTAGTTCGGATATGTATCGACCTGTCAGTGTTTCGATGCTGAGAAAAATTCAAAAGCGAATAATATTATGTGTATTTTGGAGCGCAAACCGCAATGTGCTTTAAGTAACTCCAATAACCTATTATTTGTGATATCTTAACTATTCTAAATTTTGATGTATACAGTATTTATTCTATATAAAGAGGATATCTAATGAGTCGCTATTCAATACAAAAGGTATTAACCGAGTGCAATAAATTCGATTCTACCCGAGTTTTAGCGAGGTTCAAATCGAATTTAGTGGACGAGAATAATAAATAATAATATTATATATTAATGATATAATTGCGAAGAAATTCAAAATAGAAATGGCCACAATCGTATCCCATCTCTTTCATAAGAATTCTTAGCTCTTGGCAACGTGTGAACATATATGTATACAGTATACATATTATATATTTATATAAGTATTATATACAATTTATTATGTACGAACATGCAATTCTGATGAAACTATAGTATTCGTACCAATGTACATAGTGTATATATGGTACCATGCATGTTCCACATTAATTTGTGGCCTTTCCCATTAAACTCATTCATTCAGGAATTAGTCGAGAGTCCCCGGAGAGCTCCCTACTTATTATAAATATATCACATAATACAAAATACAATATTGATGTAGCTATTTTTACATTAAGGCCGGATTCGTCATCTCCGGTTTAAACCTCAGAGTTTAAACCTACATTGGCGGTCCAGCCAAACCTGGTCTAAGGGGGCGTTTTTGTCGTTCAGTTGCCAGCTAATTGACAACTCGATTCGGTGATATGATTATGCAATCAAACTACTCTCTTACCATTCGGACCAAAAGATATGCCGATATCGCGTGCACGCTCAATGGATTTATTCACTGAGAAACAATTATCGCTCATTGGCTATTAATCCGATCTCAAACTTTGTTTGTGATAGATGTCTACAAGATGCTTCACCCGCAAAGACAACATTTGGTGTATTTACATGTATATATTAAAGGGTATAGGAGCTGTCTATCTGTATGTCCGTTTGTCTGTTCGCAACTGCTCTCCAATACCCCATGGACCGATTTCAATTAAATTATGTGCGGTGATTCGTGTGGTATAACGGCGTCAGGTTTAATATTTTTGATTTAAAAATAAGAAAAAATATAATTTAAAAAAGAAAAGAAAAGAAAATCGAGTAAGAATTTGAATCTAAAAAGAAACAAAATTTAAAATTTAAATTAACATTTGTTTGTTTTAAATTTAATAAAAAAAAAATTAAATTAAAATGTTCAAATGATCAAAATGTTCGCAAAGCCCCTCTGGTGCTGAATAAAGTCTCCATAATCGAGTCAATCCTGGACCAAGAGGCCAGTCAAATAAAGGCAATTAGCTTATGAGTGCACCCCATAAGCGGCATCTGAACTGTTGGAAGTGGGCAACCATGCAGAGGGACAGCTTTTAATAAAGAAATATATTACATGCGTTGATTTTTTTTCAATGTCATAAATTTCCCGTCATGCAAAAAATCAAAAACGTTCCCAGGTTTTGAACTTGTAGAATATTATGGGAATTTATGGGCGTAGCCAGAGTAGAGCTTTGTGGCATGATCTACATCAAAATAAGTTACCAAATTTGACTCATATAGCAATATAAGTTTAGGAATGCAAACTATGTGTATAGCATAACTGGTCATGCAGTAGCATCATTTTGGTGTCAAAATTAAAACGTTGAACCCTTCAAATGAATTCGTAGAAAACATCAATATTTGTGATTGCCACAAGCCAAACAAAAAAACCACAAGATAGTTGTAAAATCAAATATTTAGGAACATGTCCATATCTGAGCAAAGCTCGCGTGAGAACGAATCAACTGTGACATGATAACACCAGTTGGCAGTCGCCACTTAGACACGCCCTCTCTCGAGATTATTTACAACTCCACCCTTTGACTGATTGTTTGACAATTCTAAACCGCGATGAAGAAAAGACGGATTCGTCATCTCGAGTTTAGCCTCGATAAAGCGGGTTTAGCTAGACCGCCGAATTAGATGGTTTAGTTGCCGGTTTAAGCTTATAAAACGCAAAAACAATTTTGAAATGGACAAACTTATCCCCATACGCTTTATATGTGTGACTGCTTCTCGCTTATAAATTTCCAATCAAAATATGTCCGCTGTCGTAATTATTGATTTTCGCAATCAATAAAACGAGGCGGTCCGCATTAGGAAAGTACGTTTAATTATCTCGACGATACACAGACACTACTACTAAACCACTGGTCTGGTTGGACCAGGTTTAAACCAGAGATGACGTATGCGTCACCTAGACCTGTGGTCGCGGGTTTAAACCACGGATTTTGCTGACTCACGGCGGTTTAAACCTAGAGGTTTACGTAGACCAGGTTTAAACCTGAGATGGCGAATCCGGCCTAATAGTTTACATCTTGTTGTATGCACAATCAAGTTATATCAAGCAAAGAAAACCGGTCTGCATGGAAAGTGGAAACAGTTGATACCGGTTCAGGATATATGTGTTACGGGAATTGTGTCAGCTAGTACACTGAGTGTCACCTACTAAATTGACGCGACACCACAAGGCAGTTCGTTTGAATTGGATAAAAGACAGCCTGACTAGTTTCATTGGCAATTCAACGCTCAATGCCTTTTTAAATGATTGTCTATATCCCACTGATTGAACAGATTTCGAACGTGATGAGTTAGTTTGTCAGTTGTATTCTATATTGTCGATAGTCATGCCAATTAATTGATTGTGCCGCAAACTGATGCGACCACGGAAGTCAGTCCCAGCCAAACAGATATGTTCTAACTCAGCATATGCATGTACATCGAGGAGACTTACATGTAGGTGTACATCTGGGAAAAGGTTACATCCAGACATGAGCGTCTGTTTTAGCATATGTTTATTCTCATTTATTATATTTGAGCATTTGAGATAAAATTTGACAACATAGCGAACTGGTACATTGGAATAGTATCACGAAACTCACGAAATATCAGGTAAATATAGTGTGAAATTTTAAGAAATTCATCGATCCATCAAGTCAAAGTGTTAAGTATGAACCACAAATATTGGTGTAATAATCGAAACGATTTCTAGTAATAACAACATTCAGTTAACTGATTTTTCCAATCCCATCGTTTTGTACAATATAGTCTTTTAAAAAGAGCAAAAAGGGGTACATTAATGCCTTAAATAATCGACTCCTTAACCACAGCATAATTATGGGTAACTTTTCAGGATTTAGTCGGGAATATGGCTTGTTGCCATTCATCGGAAAGCTATGTTTGTTCTTGTTACACATGACTGCCTCCAGAAGATATGCTGTGCAATTTGTCACGATTATGGCGCGAGGCCAGAATTGTTCGAACTATTATCCGCGTGGTGACGTCACGGTTCACGCGAGGCGAGAATGTTGTTATCTATAAAGACACACATTGACTACTGTGACTATTTTATTATGAAATAAGCAGATAATGGAGTGAAAGTGTTTGGGGGGGGGCTAGCACCGGGAGTATCGGAAGGACCGAGTGTTTTTTTGCCATTAATAATTATTAAAACTAAAAAACATAAAAACATTTTTAGCAAATTTGTTATATTTTCTTTTTTTCTTCTTTGATGGTTTCTTCTGTGACGATGGTGGTGTCTATGTATTTTCTAACGAGGAGAGGTAAACTCCTTCCTTTTCCTTTGAGAGTCTGGGTTGTTCTCTGGACCATCTGAGTGCCTCTTCTGCTAATTATGTTGACTTCCTGCACTCCTTGAGCATCCTATCGATTTCTTCATGCCGATGCTCCGGTATTTGAAGAAATTCCGGAGTTTGCGTGGTAGTGAATGACTGGTGGTTCAGGGGTCTCTTCTGTTTCGGAAGCTGAGATGGCCAGTTCTTCTGTCTCCATGTGTGGAGTTGCTGGTGTGGTTTTGATTGTGGAAGGAGCGGTAGGGGGGCGTCTTGGTGACACCAGTCACCCCCTGTGCAGCTGGTGGTGGTGCCGTCCGCTTCTTCGCACGCCAGGCTACCATTCTCTGGTGGTCTCGGCGACGCCGTGATGGGGTCTTGATTCGTCTCCGTCGCTTCCGCCTCTTGGTGGCCCCTCCGGTGTCGGTGGGTCGCTGGTGTGGTCCAGCGTCCAAGTCACGGCAGGTAGCGGGTCCTGACCTGGAATCCTAGAAACAGCTCCATGCGGTTGCCTGACCTATGTAAAGTCCAGTTCAGACAGGGTTCGAGCGAGCTTAGCACGAGCCTGACTACAGCGGGAACAATAGATGTATCCATAATCCGCTTAAGTCAATAATCCGATCGCCAGGTGGGCGAATATACTGGAGCGCTCAATCCAGCACGTCTTATCCCACCGGCAACAGCAATAAAAGCACTTGAGTGTCCACCCAAAAGGCGGCACGAGGACGGTGATGGGCTCATCCGTGGATCGCCCTTACGCCCTGTCTTGATTATTCTTTGGTCGTTGTTTCCTTCTATCAGTCAGGCCGCGGGTCGGGTGGATAAATTTTGAGTCTGAGCTTTGTCATCGTCGTAGGTGTCTTGCAGCTTGTCTGTGCCTTGGCTTGTCGGAAATGCGGGAGGATCCAGCGGTGTCGCTGGGTTGCGCACTTTCTCTTGGTTGTCCTGGCCCGGGACCACCCATAACAAACTTGACTGCGTATGTCTTCCACAAGGCAGTAGATCTATTCTACCCCTTCGCGTTCGTTTTGGTATGCCCGTTGCCACTTGTTGAGGAATGTCTTCTCTTTCAGGTGGATTCGGAATCTTGAAGCAATGACTGCTTCAAATAGCTTGCCGATGCAGCTAAGTAATCTAATTGACCTGTAGTTACCATGATGGTATTTCAGATCTTTGCCATTTTTTGGTATCATGATGCCGATTGCCTCTTTCCAGGTTATTGGAAAGTAGCCAATCTTCAGGCAAGCATTTTACAGCTGACTGATGTAGGAGAAGAGTTCAGCTGGAGCCTCTTTGAGTCTTTGGAATTCCATCGTGGCCAGCGGTCGACCTAGATCTGCACTTGGAGAGAATCCCGTTGGTTTCTTCCGAAGTGATCTCTCTTGTGAGAACGTGGTCATCTCCCACCTCGTCTCTCACGCTTTCTTGAAGTTTGAATAAGCTCTCGTTCTGACTAACTAGGTTATCAACTTCCTGTTTCCAGTCGTCAGATTGTAGGCCAATTTGAACTTGATGAGCTCGACTGAGTGCTTCAGAAAAAGCGTCAGCTTTGTCTTGGGTGGAGGAAGTTAACGTACCGTCAGTACGATACACCGGGTTCTCAACGTTCCCATTGCTGGGGTTTTTGAGGTTCCAGTCAGGGTCTTGAGTTTTGTCCAAACTAGCGTGCGTTGTTCCGGCCATTTGCGTTGAGGTAGTATTTTCCCACGCTTGTTTGCTATCCGCCTTGACTCGTTCCTTTACATTTCGATTCAGGGTGGTGTACCACGTCAGCAAGGACGGTGTTCTGTGTTCTTTCCACCACCGAAACACACGGCGCTTCTGCTTGATGAGGTCAAGAGTTTCCTTCGTCACTCTAGGTGATCGATATTTAGCCAGCATATTGGGGCATTCCCTATCTACTGTTTCTCTTACGAATGTGCTAACAGTCTTCCGTAGGAGAGATTCACTGGCTATAATGTAGACAGTGACTGTCCTATATGTCTGTTTTGAAAGTGAGTTTCCGCTCCTTCATCATGTGCTTCCACACTCTCAACTACATCAAACAGATGATCGCCTTGGGTGTCGGATTCCTTGCTGTCGTAGAACATGTGTTTGGCATAGAGGTCGCTACCGATGAGGCATTGGTCGTGGCTTGTCATCATGTCAACAAAGAGGTCACTGTTGACAAGGAGCTGTGGTGGGCAGTAGTATGTCACCACCGCCAAATCCTTGCCCCCGAAGCTAGTTTTAGTGTCCCTGCCGATCAATTCTTTGGGATATCTATAAGAGAGTGCTTGACGTCGTTTCGCACGAGAATTGCGACGCCTCCCCCATGGTTGATATGATCGAGTCGGTGCATTTTGTACCTGGAGATTCGAAGTTTTTGGCCATCTAATTTGGTTTCATTCAGGAGAACGAACTCCGGGTTGTGTTAAAAAAGTTATTGCTGTAGAATAGCGCGCGATGGCCTCGGAGGTCATTGATGTATGTGCATAACACGAAGACCTGCCATGATGAACTAGTCAGTTTTTTTTTACAATACTCTGTAAGGTGTTCCCTTGAAACACCGAGTTTTGTAAACTTTGCTCGCTATTGGCGTCACGCAAGCAGAGATTTCCGATGGAGTGATAGGAGCATCGGATGCGCCAGGTGTTACTGCAAGGCTGGCGCAGAGTATACAGGCTAGGTTACGGGAGGAGCAAGAGGACTGAGCTAGGCTCAGCGACTTGGTTTCTTTCCTTGTTGCCTCAACTTTGTAGCGAAGGCACACGTTGTCCGAGCTTTTGTGCCCTCCTCCACAGTTCGCACATTTGACAGTATCATTGGTGCATTGTTGGTGTGTGAGTTCACCCACACTTCCGGCGCATAGTTTTCGCTTGGGATCTATGGCTATATAACTGACAGTTATAACACTGCATGGGTGAGGGTTTCGCACAAATTCACAAGTTTTAAACTGTGCAAAGTCAAGTGTTAAGCCTTCTTTTAGAAGCTTCTGTTTGACCAGTTTGTTTGGACAGGTGATATTAACTTTCCAAGTCGGAGATTCTGTCGCAGATGCCATTAGGCATCTGGCTTTGCACCATTCTCCTGTGCTGTTAGCACAGTATGCGTCATCGATGCTGGGGTGGATTTTTAAGCCGACCACGATTCAATTTGTATTGACACGTTTCTTCCTCAAACACGTTGGTTTGAAGAGGGTGTCTCCCAGGTCTTTTGCCTGTATTATTCTTTGCCGGGATGATTCTTCCTTTACAACGATTAGGATCTCTGATGTTTTGCGCTGACTTGGGCGCGTTTTCAAAACGCCCGTTACGTGGCATTTTTCCCGTAGAAAGGCAGCCAGTCTCCCGGGGTGGTTGCCAATTTCAGCAGGGAGGTTGACGCCCAATACAGAAGGGTGGGTTTTGTGGTTTCATTTTTGGTTTATCGTCAATCTTTTCCTTTGAAGGGATGGATTGACCGCCTGTGTCTTCTTGCCTTGTGTTTTCTTCTTAGGTCCCACCGTAACCCATGAGTTGGAGTTCTGAGGATTGGGTTCCTTGTGTGTTTCTGGAGGCGTGATTTCTGTCACGACCTCCATGTCCTCTGTTTGTGTAGTCAGTGATACCCGTGACTGAATCCTCCGCCAGAGCTGGAATTTTGACACTCTGGAGGGTGTCAATCAACTGTCTCAGAGTTAGGAGATGGTTTGTTTGGTGCTGTCCGTGGCTGAGACATCAGCCACGTTGGATCCATCGTTAGGAGTATGACTCACTGGAGCGGCATTTATTTTGGTGCCTTTTGTTTAGTTTTAGAGTGTGCATCGCCACTCTGTTTTTTTTTTCTTTTTTGGGGGGAATTTGGTTTTCCAAGAATGGCGCTTCCGATATTGTACTATTGTACTACTGTCTTCGGATTGTACTTGGATAGCCAACTCTTAAGCAACTCATCGCGCTGCTCTTTGCTGACATTTCCGAGCAGACAACCAATCAACTGTAGCATTTTAGCGGGACCTGCTCTATCAGCCACTTCAGCACATCATCATGTACCTCCGGTGTGCCACTGCCGGATCAATGGGTTTAACCCCTCCCCGGACGTTAGCCTTTTCCTTGAGTGGTCTAGGGCTTTTGCCTTTTTGGTCATGTTTTTGGGCTGATCCCTCCAGCGGTCGGAACTCGAATGAATAATGGACAATGGAATCATGTCCGTTATTTCGTTTTATGACGCGGGCCACAGTGATAAAGAGCGTACACATGAACAGTCGTGAGATGGCTTATTTGCTTCATTGTCCGTACATTATCTGTTTAGAATCGCCTCATTATGAGTCGATAATATGAATAAAATGCTCTCATTTTCAGCAGATTATCGACTTAAAATGAGGCGATTCTCAGCAGATTATCTAACGAAACAAGTTCTAGTATAAGCAGATAGATCACGGTGAATATTGTTTAGCCAATATGATATTATATATGCGAGGCGCCCTTTGGGCGATTCGCATATATAAGAGAATGTATTGGCACCGGGTTTTCGCAAAATTCCAGGAAGCCCCAGTCATGGAATGGTTAATATATTTTGATGGACAAATATCGACTTATAAATGAGGTAGAGTTTTTAATTTGTGTCAGCCTTGCAATAATTCCAATGTCCGTTTCTTGTAAAGAGCAGCAGCAATGCTCCCGTCACACGGAAACGGTAGATAATGAAGCGCCTTCTCAATTATGATATTTAATTTGAACTCCTTTATAAAGTAAATGATGCATTATTTGGTTATCTTCGCGCGATGCTTGCGTCATATGAATGATTGTGATTATACTGATTTTTTAAATTATGCCTAGTAATAAGATATGTCAAATCGGACGAGTTATATATAACTCCCTTTCTGACGTCTGACATAATCAGTGCCAGCCATCGTTGGATGTCCATTTAAATTACGTGCAATTTTCATTATCGAAGCTGTTTGATCAATATAACTAACTGTCACGTCAGCGTCTACATAATAGCTATGCTGCATTTACAAGGTCGTTGATGTCCAAGCAGAGTGCCATGGCCACACACATACAGTAATGCTCTAAGTAATCGACTTCTTAACCACAGCAGAATTATGGGTAACTTTTCAGTCGATTACTTAGAGCATTACTGTATATTGACTTTGACTATGTTGGACGGGTTTAAAATAGGCATGACAGAATAGCCTTATCATCCTTACAGAGATCTACACACGAAGGGACGTGGCGACAACTTTGGACAAATTTATGTTAAACCGGCGGAAATGTCATGCCACAATCAATACACTTTCATTTGAGCGATCAATTTCAAATGAAGGATACTCTCCTTGAGGTTTCAATAATTGATGTTCACGGATGCCAACTATATGATTTTGAAGAAGATAAATCCCTGTGGCTGATTTGTCGGTGATCTTTTTTTTCAGAAAGAACCATTATACTGTTAAGCTTCTTCGGTTTATCGGAGCTCATGTTTACACTGTGTTACATAATGCCAACAACTTGGGCCGATGTGATGGTCTAGTGGTAAGTGACGAGTGATTAGATCTTCAGTAGATAACTTTAATTGTGATGTGGCAATACCAAGCATCAATGGTGACAGCAGCAATGGTACATAAATAAATATCTGAGCGTAAGTAAATAAAGTCGAGAACTCTCTAAATATGGAAGTCGCATGGTAGAGATCCATGCAAACTCCAAAGAGCGATTCCCATCTTCTGGTCCCCCGTTCTCCGGAATCGAACTCGTTTATATCTCGACTCATGACTCGCATTCCCTAATGACTCGATGACTGCCATGGACAAAGAGAGGTCAGAGAAAGGTTACATACCAGATTGCGATAGACAAAGGAGAGGTCAGAGGAAGGCTAATTAATGTTGTGTCATAATACATTCCAAACTGACCAAATATCTGCGAGGTTAAAAGTACACGAAAAATAGACAGATATTCCAACTGACAAAATATCTGCGAGGTTAAAAGTACTCGAGAAATAGATGTGATTACTCCGTCTTAGGGATGTTACTGGTAGGTGGGGTATATTATGTATCAACTGGACACACTTGAATAACACATTGTCTGTAATTTGTTGTCCTGGGTACCAGTAACGTTTCGTGATGAGATATTTCAAATTCAAGCTTTGTGTTGAACTGATCGAGCTCAAATATGAACCTCCTTTGGGATAATTTAATGCCCGTTTGGGGTAGATGGTTCCACCGAGGAGATATATATATGACATTTCCACTTCCTATGATACAGGTTCTGGATCAGGTATTATTTATCACTTTCTGTCATTCGAGTGCGTTGCGAGTGATGCACTAACCACATTGATCTGACTCACCGCCTGAGTGTTGGCATCCTTAACCCTTTACCCAACAAAACGGCCAAAACCGGCCAAATAAAGCTTCAACAGCATAAAATATCTTCGGTCTGTCTCAATAGAACCATACAAATATGGATATCATTGGAACCGGCTCCATGACCACATTGTGATAGTTACAGCTATGACATGTGCCAATGCATTCTCTTATATATGCGAGTCGACCATAGGTCGCCTAGCATATATAAGAGAATGCATTGGCCTAAAAAAAAAAAAAAATAACCATTTTTTCTTACATTCTTTAACAATTTTATAATTTTTAATGTGTTAAGCCAATGCATTCTCTTATATATGCGAGGCGACCTATGGTCGACTCGCATATATAAGATAATTCATTGGTACAGGGCCGTTCTGTTGGGTAAAGGGTTAAGGCGGAAACAATAAAACTTTTGAAAACTCATATCTGACCTTGCCGAAACAATATACTGCAGCTACTGAAGCAGAAGTTTCAAACCAAAAATACTGTTTTCGGTCTTTCAAATTCAAACTTTGTGTTGAACTGATCGACTTCAAATATGAACCTCTCTTTCTAAGATTGCGATGTCTGCTCTTTTGAATAGCTGGCTCTACTGGGCAGAACTATCTAACATTTCCAGCTCCGATGAGACCGGTTCTGAATCAGGTGTTAATCATGTTATGTTAATTGCGTTGCGAGTGATACACTGACTACATTGATCCGACTCTCCGTCTGAGTGCTGGCGTCAACACATTGCTTGATGCCGAAGTAATGGCACTGTTGAAAACCAGTTCTGGATCAGGTGCTAATCATGTTATGTTACTTGCGTTGCGAGTGATACACTGACGACATTAATCTGACTCTCCGTCTGAGTGTTGGCGTCAACACATTACTTAAGGCCGAAGTAATGGAACTGTTGACAACTGTCATAGTTATCCCAGCCGAAACAATATAGTGCAGCTATTGATGCTGAAACATGTGCGTTAATATAAAATAAAATTGAAAAAATAAATAACAATTTTGTATAGCGTAAAATCCATCGAAGTGCTCTAACACGCTTGACTTGTTAAACATAAAATACAATTTCAAATATAAGACATAATTAAGGACATCAACAAAAAAGTATAACAAAAATGAGACGTTTTAAAAAAAAATACAGAAGCTCATAAAATCACAAATCGAAACAATTATTAAAAGTTACTCGTAAATTGGGGGTCATAACATGCTAAAATAATAACAGCGAAAAAGGTGGTATAATGGCGAACGGATAACATGCTAAAAATGACAGTGAAAAAAGGGGTTAAAATGACGAACTGGCAACATGATAAAGATAACATTAAAAAGGGGGTTAAAATGGCGAACGGTCGGGAAACGAGTAATATGGAATCGAAAAATATTGATGAGACTATGGAGCTTAATTAGTGATCCAAATAGTACAAACGATAGAATATTGTCAACCGGTAGTATTTGCATCAGTGGTTTTTTTTGTACACATCGCATTATTGTGCAGTCACTCGATCATAACGGGGCTATTCGCCAAAATAATGTTGAATATCTCACAGCCTGTCTATTATTTGTCAACAATATGTTTAGAGAAATTCTACCTGTTTGTTCTGTGATTGAACCAAACAAAATGCGCATGGCTAGACCGGGTAAAATTGTACGTATCACGTCTCACTGACGAAAGAAAACACTGTAGAATGGTCTTCGTTCTTGACACAGAACATGCCCACATGTATCGTCGCCACAGGCGTGGTTGTTCTAGTATCTGGGTGTTATACTAGCGAAGTTTATTAATCTTCACCCCGAAATTAAGCAAGTGGCGAACTAAAAGTTCCCGTACAAACGGCTAACGCCAAGTTGTAAATTTGGCAACATAAATAGGGCGCATTGTATGCTGTGGTTTATGTGTGCTTAATCGATACAATATTTAGGACACATATCACTTCCATATTTCCCAACATATTGATTTTTATAAAACGGCAATTGTGGAATAACTGAACGTTACACGTTTGAAACTGTTCGTCATGTCAGTAAGAACGGTCAATTATTTCTTCTCTCGATAAGAAAACAAACAACATACCGTACATAACGAGGAATGTGTTTCTTGCCGTTAGCCATTTGAATGGGAACTTGTAGTTTCTCAACCTGCCTGATATACACCTTTCGCATAATGAACTTACGACAAATAACTATTACGAAAATGGTACCACGCTGAGTTTGTGTTCTTTCTATTCGTTGTCGTTTTCCGCTATTTGTTGTTGTGATTATGATTTCGGATGTCCTTAACTTGTGATCGTCACGTGGAAAGTTGTATCTATTAGTGGCAATCAAATAATTTGTTGTCGTGAAACACGAGACCCTTGCGAAGAATAAAGCACGAATCGGCTAGACACTGTTCGCAGCAAGCCAAGATCTATCGTCGGCTGCAATGAAGCAAACAACGGAGATATACACTTTATAACTGGTTATCGTGCTTCTGTAAGAATATTTAGCAGAGGCACTGGCATCGCCATCCCTGAACGCTAAATGTAAACGAAGTGCCAAATAATCCATGTGGGGTCTCGCGGTGAGATGTCAGTACGTATCTATTGATTTTGGGCATGTGTGTTAACATAACACGACGCAACCACTGTCAGGTAAAAGTCTCTCTGAAAGTGGAACAGAAACATCAACAAATGTGTGCATCTGTGGTATCTTGGTGTGAACGTAACAAACAACCACGACACCTTACTGCAAGTGATACACTGTTTGAACGGTTTGATTATCACAAACGGACTCGGATAGTAGTCAGTTCTGCGAAATGTTTTTTGGACAGTCCGAAAAAAATGCGACTACAATTGGCTATTCGTGATATTTATCTGTCCTATTTATATTGCGAAATATATATATTGTAGGCACCTTACGGCAGGACGGCGTCGTAGTCCGTAACTTATCACTCAGACTATCCGATGCACGTTCATGCAGACTCAGGTACATGGGTTCAGAAGAAGGATCGGGCCAGTGGTAACTACAGTCCCCTAATACAAACTTCGGTTCGCTCGCGGTTTGTTGTTTTGAAAACTTAACAAAACTTAATGTCATCTTAAACTAATATTAACGGACTCACAACACGAAGGCAAGGGATCACACCGTGAAGTAATTTTAGATCGTGCAGGAATCAACATCGGTACGATTAATTTCCATTATGCAGTACTAATCGATGATTGTCGACAACGAAAGATGTTCGTCACCGATCGCGAGGCACATATACATATTCAGTTCTACTCCAAACGACTATTTTTTATGTCTGATGTTAACTTTCGCAATTTCTGGTGGGGACACATCTAAATTATATTCATTACATTTCGTTCAGCTGTTGAATAGAAATTGTGTAAATTATCGGCTTTCGGTGAGTCTTTTCTCATATAATAACACGGAACCAAAGTTATAATTTTAGTGATAACACTACGACTGAATATATCAAATAACTGACGAAATATCTCAACATCAATGATACACAAATTGTATAATAACCTTGAAATAAACTTAATTTTGTTTCTAAATTCGGAAGCGTAGAAACTACATTGACCTGACTACCAAGATGTATATGGGAATGACATTTCGTAGCGGTCTGTTTGTTTTTATGACACCGGCATTGATTTGGCCACTAAAATTACAAGTTAGCTTCATTCCCGGCAAACATATTTGGCGACAGCGCTGTTTGGAAGGTTAATAGCGGCACGTATGCGACCCCCGTCGGCGCGTGCGTGGGTTTCAACGACACCCCCGCACTGTTATGGCTACTGAAATCACAAGGGGGTCCGAGCTATTCCGGCTGTTAGCTTCATTTGCAGTAAAAAGATTCGGCGATGGCGGTATTTTGAGAGTTAATTGTCAGGCTTCGGTGCCTTGTTCCTTCTAGAATATTATCGACTGTAGTTCCGCTATATATATATGCGGAATTAATACCGATACCAGGGCAAAACGGGGGTCCGGGATGTGAGTCTTGTAATTGCGGGTACGATCTTATAATTATGGATGAATCGGGCAAGTTATGGGTTACAACTGGCATTTCTATGTGGCAACGAACACCGTCCTTGCGTATGTGCAATTCTGGCAAGTTAGTGTTAATGGCGGCACTGCTGTGCTGCCGCCCCGGGTAGAATAGTCCTGCCGCCTAAGAATCCCCTAATGTGGCACCCTGATCGCCATGGCCGGGGAGCATCCGATGAGGTGTGGTGTGGGAGTCATGGAAGTACCAGAGTGGTCGTATCGCCGAGGCATCGATATGTGGATACGGCTTAGCTCATGGTGTTCTTCGGTCCACTCATATCTTTAAGGCGGGTGATTGAGTTGACCCAGCTCAATCAGTCGGCTTGTCGGCCTCTCCACAATGATTACATTTCTGCCATCTGTTGCCTTTTGGTTCTGTTGTCTGGTGTCCAGTTGTATACTGTTTTTCATGTATGTTGTTTCTTTTGTGTCATGTGTTTTTCATGCGCGATTCATCAAATGTTACAAATACCTTGTCAATGCAAAATATGATGCTAGAAATTACTTTACATATTTCAGTGCGCCGCTTGGGTAATTTAATGTTATTTATTTGTTATTTATTATGTATTCTTGTACAACTGTTATGCATTTTATAGTATGCTCGCACACTAGGCAGTTCTTGAATTTATATTCATGACTCTCCAATTGGAAACGTTCCTCGCGGGTGCCTTTATTTGTACGTAGATCATTGTTTTAATCTAGTCTACATTCCTACTTATATAGACAATCTGTGTTATACTTGACTCTGTTCTTGGTCGTGATATGGCCTGGCGGCTAAAATGACTTAAAACTCTCAATCAATCAATCATCATGTGCTGTCACTAAAATCACCCCTGTCTGGTCCGGGCGTGTTTAGTAATTTTTGCAATTATGGCAAGTTAGGGTTAATGACGGCACTTCTGTGCTGCTGCGACGCCAGTCCGTACGTCAGTGTTTTAGATGACACTGGGGACTGAACTCAACAGGCCCGAGCGAAGAGGTCCAAATAGCTAAAATAAATTAACAATTGTTTCACAGACAACAAATCGGCAACCGTATGAACAACGTAGAAGTCCGTAAACTCACCATATACTGTTTAGCCCACACAATGCGCCGGAATGTGCTCTCAGAGAGGCACTTTGTTATATGTCTAACATCGCTGCTCTTATCGCGCCCGATTATAGCCACTTCTGAGGATTCCTTTACCAGGGAAGCGAAATTACAAAGTGGCCCTAATAGCATTCCATAATAAGTATTTTCACTCTTCGCACACAAGAACGTACATTAGGGCAAAATATATAGTAAAATGTTAAAGTGCATGGTGTGAAACAAGCTGTGTCAGAAAGTAATAAGAAATAATCATGCCAAAAATGAGTTATTTTCATAAATTTGATATCGAAATAGGCAGAACAAAGCCTCATTGTTACAAACGAATTCCATGCAGTGACTGCTGGTGGCGGAATCATTGACGTAATGTTTATAACCAATAATTTGTCCCGAATAAAGAGGTAAAGATCTACATGTGGACGTAGTTCAAACGTTGTATTCTCTGAAATTGTACAGTCGACTGATTGGAATTTCCGATAGTTTTAGAGGGACTTCGAGATCGGCTGCAGCTTCGGTCACAGCCGATATCGGAAATATGTCTGCGCATGTCCACATCCGAGGAATCTCGAACGACGATGACCGCGGCTGCAGCCGCAACGAATGCCACTTTCAGTATCCAGTACAAACGACATGAATTCCCTGTAATGTATTCATCCAATTTGACGGTCTGGTCTCATAAACTATATAGCGTTATTTGTTGATCAGATCCAATGCTATATATTTTATACTTAAGAGCATCAATAAACATTATTTTATAGAGGCCTAGGCATCAACGTATAGTTTTATAAAATTAGATAGATAAGTGTTTTAGTAAAACAACCATCGAACCCAAAAGCTACATGTGTGAACTACACATTCACTTTTTTCATTCATTCAATCATTGTCCGCCTTTTTCATTTACTCAGTCCGCCATTTTGGATTTGATCGGTAGTACGGGAACTCGCAACCTGGATTTGGTGGAAACGTGACGTCACATATTCTGGTCATCGGTAACTTCGATGTCCCATCTCCGGCTGCAACAAGCTGCAGCCGATCTCGAAGTCACTCATAGTTGATTGCTACATTTTCCACTGGAGATAGTGTTTGGATACCAACTTATTGGTTTTATTCACTCAAGAAAGTACATAATTTGTCGACACGTCTGTCATCGTCAATTAAAATAAACCAAAACACGTGCATGGTATTTACACTGAAAAGAGTCATCGAGTTCATAACAAGTTATCAGCCGATTATTTTCCATAATTACAGAAAAGGACTAAAACGAAACGGTCTTCGATGTTCCATTCCCGAAGTTTCTATCGAGTGTTGTTGAGAATGAACTTTAGTTATATCACTATTCAACAAATCCTTTTACAAATAGGTTCATATTGGACCTACATATTTATATAAGTTCATGTGGAACTTATTTGTTTCTAAAACAATGGACGTACATATTGTAAGTCGATTTAGGTTCATATAGAGCGTAATTCAGATTAAAATAAAGCCGATATGGGCATATTTGGAGTTTTTAAATAAGGTCATTAAGAGCTCAAGATCATTTTCAGGAGAACAGACTGAAATATTGGACAACAACATATAATTCATGGTATGTATCATATGTGGGCACTTGGCCCATTGAGCACAGCATGTCAAATCTTACAACAACTATTTTTGAAAGTCGTTGTCGGACCATGAACACATTACAGAAATAGGATCATTGGTTCGAGCTCGATATTTCCGAGTACTTGACGGATAGATCCAAAGAACCAAATATCCGGACTGACGTAATGAGCAGTCTAGCATGTCCAACATCAGCGATAACACAATTCGTAAACGTGGTTAAAGGACAATCTCCGAGTGTGATCATAATGATAATGATAATAATGATAATGATGTAGCTTATATAGCGTGTATCCCCGCGAGGGCCCTAAGCGCTTCACATTATTAACCCAGCTGTTGAGTAAATGCCATGTTGAGTAATCCTTAAATTTAAAACATTCATTTGCTAATTGACTGGCGCTTCACAAGATTGCTCTTGACTTACACTTACCCAACAACCATGTCCCTATTTCTCGTCTAGGTACGACGAAGGGAGCACAGTACAAGTGGTTTAAACATATTTATTCGCCATATATGCATATAAATACACACAGTCGGCAACGGGATTGAAGAACAAGTGCGGGCCACTTAGATGCTACTTCTCTCCCGATCACCATACACTCAAGTGAAAAAAAAAATGATACATGGCATTGAACAATTATATATGGTATTAACGATAATGGTAAATGATTGTTGCTAGTCTCTCCCAATTTCGAATTCATATAGTTCAAAAGTAAATGTTGCTTTAAGGTGTTCTGTGCTCATCCGTCCTTTAAAATGGTAAGGTGGCAGGACAGTGAGTATATTCCAATAGGGGGTTTATGACTGTTGTCATATACTCAGAATTATTATTTTTGTTTGAGTTCTTTTTTCATTTAAGTTGGAATTAGTATGTTCTCATCCTGGGATGTGTCTCTTATAAAAATTTGGACAGCCTTGAAAATATCTTCATTATTGGAATTTGATAAGCTTGGATCTCCAAATAATAATGTTTTACTGAATAAATATTGAAACGTAGTAGCTTGTTCAGCAGGTATACTCTTGGAATAATATGCAATTGACATTGGAAAAAATAATGAAATGCGTTTTCTTCGCCATCGCCGCATCTACAGGCTTTGGACATCGCAATATAATTGAAGTATTTATCTGATTGGAGTTCACTGCATTCGCACCTGAGTCGACATTGTAAGATATTTAATGATCGTTTCCCTGTAGAAAAATACTTGGGGGGTTTAACCGGATTGGGAATTAGAGATTGTCGGAAACATTCATAATTCAGATTTCTTATTTTTGTATCGCGTTTATTCCAGTCATTTATACACTTGGGCATGAAAGTGGACTCTTTTCTTTTGTAGTTGCATTTCATAGGGATAAAATTTGATGCATTTTGGTATCATGGTCATTTCGGGCACTGAATTTGGGTGGTATAAGTTCTGTCAGATAGTTAGGTGTTTTTTTGTTTACTATATTGTGGAATGTTAAAACCTGTTTGTAATATCTTCGAGTTTCTAACGTCTCCCAGCCTAGTTCGGTCAGAAGTCTAATATTTGAAACTGACTTGGTGCAACCGGTGACTATTCTAGCCGCTTCATATTGAACATCTTCTAGATCTTTTAGTAAATATTCAGGTGCGCCTGACCAAACGTTACTAGCATATTCCATGAGGGATCGAACATGAGATAAATAGAGGGTTTGAAGTGTTTCGCGATTTAGCATTGTTCTTAGTTTACGCAATTGTGACAGGCGTGCGTATGCCTTAGTGCATATATTACCAATGTGTGTATTCCAAGTTAGGTTGTCATCAATATCCAATCCTAGGTGTTTGTGGCTATTTGAGTAGTCTAGTGTTACCCCATCGAATATAATTGTAGGTTTAACTACACTTGGCTTGGAAAATAACATTTGATTGGTTTTACTACTATTAAATTTGACACACCAATTTTCAGCCAATCTCTGATTTTGTTCATGTCACTATTGACTGTCGATTGAAGGTTATAAATATCACTATCACTGTTGATTAAACATGTGTCGTCAGCATAAAGTCTTGTGCTAGATTTAATTTCATCGGCAATGTCATTAATGTAAATTAAAAACATCAGAGGTCCGACTACTGATCCCTGGGGCACACCAGCTGCTATTGAGGAATACTGCGAAAAGCTTGAGTTGACTCTAACTCTTTGCTGTCTATATTGTAGATAGTTTATCAACCATTTCAGAATATTACCTTTCAAACCATATTTCTCTAATTTTAAAACAAGACCTCGGTGCCAGACTTTGTCATACGCTTTAGAAATGTCGAAAAAAACTGAACAATTTGTTTGGCCCTCGTCAATTGCGCAGTGGATATTATGAATGATTTCAATTAATTGAGATTCGGTACTATGACCAGGTATAAATCCAGATTGATGCTTATATAAAAGGTTGTGGGATTTCAAATGGATTAGAATTTCATTAAAAACTAATCTCTCTAGTATCTTGCCGACACAACTTATAAGAGATATCGGACGATAATTTAAAGGGTCATGCTTATCACCTTTTTTGAAGAGGGGCATCACATCGGCTTTCTTCCAAGCTGTAGGGAAACAACAGCTCTTTAAAGATAGATTGAAAATTATTTTAAGTGGTTTACAAACTGAGCCATGTGTTTCCCTTAACATTTTGTTACTTATTCCATCGGGGCCCGTGGCTTTATTTGTTTGTAATTTTTTCAAAATTTTTGATATGTCCTCCTCAGTAGTTTTAATCTCTTCTATTTTTTCGGTTGTTCTTTCTGCAAATTTAGGTGATGTCGATTTTTCATTTTCTAGTGTACTGTTTCTCGTGAAAATTGAATTTAAGACCTGTGCTTTCTGATAATCGTCCTCAAAAATTTTGTTGTTGAAGTTTAGTGGGGGGATTTTCTCGACATTGGAGAAATTATTAAGTAATTGTTTAGTGACATGCCAGAATTGTTTTGGCTCATTTACTTTCAAGTTTTCATCGAGGCTTGCTAAATATTTATCTTTGGCTGATTTTTTCAAATTATTTGTTCTATGGCGGATTGCTTTATATTTATCCCAGGCACTAGGATGATTTGTGCGCAGCGCTTTCTTTCTGAGGCGGTCGCGTTTCCGAAAATGTTTTCTTATTAAACTATCAAACCATGGTTTGTCATTCTCACGTATAGTAACTGATTGGAAAGGGATATATTTACGAGCAATTGTCAGGAAAGTATGAGTAAAAACGTCTACAGTCTGATTTATATCGGAGTGACCCGTGCTCATGAGAATGTCTGACCAATTGATTGCATTAATTTCGCAGTTCATGGCAACAAAGTCTGCTCTAGCATATTTCCACACATTCCGTTGATATGACTTTTTCTTAGGATTTGGAAATGAAATTTCTACAGATGTTGCTCTATGGTCTGATAAACCTAGATCAATAGTGTACGGGTTTAGGTAAACTAGACTATCACTTAATAAAATCGGATCTAATAGTGTTGCTGAGTTCACACCTATTCGAGTTGGTTCTTTAATTACGTTTTCAAGGGTCCATTTGTTCATGATTTTTTGAAGCTCACCATCACGAATTAATAAATTGCAATTTAGATCTCCAACCATGACTAATGACATACTATATGCTAGGGCATTAGCAATGGGGATGTCAAGATTCGTCCAGTAAGAGTCTAAGCATTCACGATCAGATCTGTAAGTTATGCAGAAAAGAAATTTCTGCCTGGTTCCGATTTCAAACCACAAAATTTCGTTGTCAAAACCAAACTCAGGTAAATATTTATACACAAGGCTGGATGCAAAATACACAGCCAGACCTCCCCCGTGTTCGTTTCTATCAAGTCTGAACGGAGCTTGAAAATTGGAAAATAATATGGAGTCGTTATGCACATTTTTATTGAGGTGCGTCTCGGTAAAGCATACGATATCGTAATCTTATATATGGTCAGCAAGCTTTGATATTTTGTTTCTGAGACTACGAATATTATAGTGAAATATAGAAATAGTTTCTGGTTCCATCGGCCCTGGCTGAACTTCCACGTCATTGGCTATAATAATCAGTAAACTGCACAAAAATATGAAAGTGCCTATGTTTCTGCGCGGTGTAAGATTCATTATATGAGGTGATGACTTGTTTTTTTTACTTTGCCCTGCGCCTTCTGAGATTAAAGTATCCGATAACGACCCTGTATTGAACAATATCAATATTCATGGATATGGAAAACCCAGAGAGGGAGGGTAAATAGGGTCATCATCGGATACAATTAGATAAGAAAGCACACACAGTTTCAGCAAATGAGCACTTAAGCTTGAAGTAACGAAGAGACTAGCAACACATTCAGATGAACAAAACAAGAAAAGCATATATACACATATAGCAAAAATAATTAATGAGGAGTTTCCAATCATGTAAGAGCTTACTGTCGGGTGGTTTTCATAAGGATAACGTCATAATAATCAGGTGAGTAATTTCACAAACTGCCAAACATTTATAAAGTAATGTGTAATTCATATATTTGTTGTGATGGTCTAAAGACTAAATATATATGTAAAATTCGTTAATTACATCGCTGTCAGCATGATGGTGGTTTCATAATTGTACATATATCAAAGATGAGCCAGTTTAAATTATGAATATAATTGACTTCAAAATTCATAGAGTTATCCCGCGTATTCTAAACTGCAAGATAGAGTTTCACCCCCTACTCATGCATTAGTTTAGTTTGATGGACCCAGATTTCTATGCGACCAAAACTCTGTCTCGTGATTCCAGTAGTAATTTTATTTAAGGCTATCGAACTGATAAGTGATGTTTGAACTACATATGATGTGTGGACACACAAGTGAATAGCATAATATAACCCATAAAAGCCTTTGCGATGGCTGAATGCGTTTATCGGAGTGGGAGCGCACCTTTCGACCTTGACATAATGACACCATTATCTTGAACTTACAATTTCGCGGGTAAAGCTAATGCGCTACTTGACTTGTCGATGTTATTTAAGCGTGCAATTAGGTCGCTTCGGTTTTGGAAAAATTAAGGTGAACAACAACCGGCCAGCACGGAGAAATATGAAATGTACAGCTACATGTAAACACGTCTCATGTACGTGTCGAATCACTGTATAAGACATGGATAAAGTGACCTTGCCCAAGGGTCACAACCTGGCGCGAGATTTGAAACAGCGTGTGGCTATATATAGCGCACACACCGCTTAATCTGGTCAAGTCACTGTTGTGGTGCAGTAACACCGTTACAAGTCCGACACTCTAACCACTGGGCTACCACCTCCATGCTTAAATATTGGGGACACTATCCACAACATGTGACGATAACACTCCCACGAATGACATTGTACTGAAGAGAAATTATACAAAACTCCCTAAGCCAACATTCCGCCAGCCAGGCAAATAAAATAAAACATATCGAATATACTCTAAAGGTTCCGAAGTGAGAACGAGTATTTGTAAACAAAAACTAATACGTCTGAAGGCTCTTTCGTACATTCGTATTTGCCGACACTGACAGAGAGTCAAAACTTACCAAAAAACTGCCTTGCAAATCAGTTTATGTCCACCAAGCCCTAGTACAATGAGTAGTAACTTTGATTTGAATTAAATACACACTTTGGTTTAAACATTGTTTAGTTCACATCAGATTTGTTATTACATGAACAGTTTATACATGAGTTGACAAAATAATAGAATGACAGTGTTAGGGATTTATATATATATGATGTTTATCTGATGAGAGAGGAGAACAACAGTAAGCACAAGGATTGTGCGGAAGTCATTCTCCCGTTATGCCTTTTGGCCTGCAAAATATTTCGAATTTCCATTTGTTTCAGGGCTCGGCAGTAGATAAACATTATAGATCAGTTTGATTTGTGTACTGTGAGTAAGAATGTAGGTTGACATAGAGAGATAGAGATGAGAAAGAAAAGATAGTAGTATGTGAAAGGTGCCCGATTATGACGATACATGTGATTTATTTAAATGTACATTTTGAATAGCAGTTTTAATTGATTATCTGCTAAGATCATGCGTCATGTCCTGATATATATTTCGTGCAATCAACACCCATCAACTGTTGACATGGGATTTCTTCGAAGACATATGGACGCCCAGAACATGAATCGGACTCACCTCGGTAAGTGGTGCGCGCATAGAAATTATTTCCGATTATTCTCCAAAGGCCGGTAGTCCATTATATTTGCAGTGATTTACATCAAGCGTCAAGCATCGAGCACGTTTGATCAACATTGAAATGTCCGACAACTGAGTTCTTATTATATCGCGATCGTGTGTATAGAGTAATACTCGGAGTGTGGGTTTGCTTAATTCCTAGAGACACTATCGACAAAGTGTGACCACAGCACTCCTAAGAAGGGAGACGGGCATTGGGATAGCTAAAAGCTTTCGCCAATACAAAATTCACGGCGCGCGCTGAGGAATAAAATGGTTCCAGATTATTCAATTTATCCTCTATAATTGGAGTTTCAAAGAGCCGATAATCAGGAAAAAACGAATCTTTGCTCTGACCATGTCTGTTTGATTTGATGTTGTTCAGAGAGTCTGGCTTTGGTGCTTTCGGTCGAACGCCACAATGAAGCGCCTACCCTTTTTATTCCCTAGTCGGTTTCAATAAATAGTTGTGGCGGAATATAACATATTGTCGCCGTACTAAATTCATGGGACACCATTCATCAAACAACGGAATTTATTTGTCATCTGAATTATTTAAAACCTGTATTGTGCTCTTCTTGGATTACGTTCTAATGAAATTGTAGACTCCAAGGACGCAACTTTGAATTGAACTTATAAAAGTTTACATTGGAACGGTATATTATTCATTTGGAGGGGGTGCTTAGGCAATTAAAGCAGACGACAGACAGAAACAAATATCATGCGAAAACAGAATGATTCATATTCATTTGTGGGGAATGTTCAGATAGTAAGATAACTTATTATCTTAACGTTTCCTACGGGAACTATTCGTTAATGATTATTTAGTATGGAAAGTGTTAAAGTACTGTGTTGTTACCATCCTCCCCATTTTAGCTGTTTAGGCTTTGTCCTAGATATGTCACGTGCCGGGCGCGACAAATCAGGCTGTCGCCCGCTGACCAGGGTGACATTTTTGTTCACTATCTTTCCTGTTGTTATATTGCACGAATGTATCTAATACACAAACACAGTGTAGTAACTCAGCAATTTCACATCACTAATATACGTACTATAATCATGAATCTTATAGACCCCACGGATTCAGACAAAAACACCAGTTGTGGAGTTTGCCAATTTGCATATATATAGTGATCACTAATATTGGAACTTTCAAGTTTATACTTTTATCGGAAAAGTTTTATTATGTACTTTTTATATCGAAACATCTGGGTGATTCAATATCTTCATGTCGGCATTATGGTGCGAGATTGAACGAGTCGATCCCTGAGGTCCGTTGGTTCTCAATTGTTGCTGGTGTACAACGTTTATGCATACGTTTGTCGTGAATTAATTCTCCTTTACGCGTATTCCTCATATTAGTCATCTCCGCTGGGCCTGTATTGGTATTATTATTCCATCGTAGAAGATAACACTAATATTCGAACTTTCAAGCTGATACTTTTATCGGAACAGTGTTATTATGCACATGTACTTATTTACATCGAAACATCTAGGTGATTCAACATGTCGATATTATGGTGCGAGATTGAAAGTGTCGATCCCTTGAAGCCGGTTGCTTATAAATTATTGCTGGTGTACGTACCATATAATGCATACGTGTCGTGAATTAATTTTCCTTTACGCGTATTCCTCATATTAGTCATCTCCGCTGGGGCTGTATTGGTATTATTATTCCATCGTAGAAGTATTTTTGTGGGGATGTACTTGGGAGTATTGACACATATGAATGTTCATTTAACCCTTTACCCAACAGAACGGCCCTGTGCCAATGCATTCTCTTATATATGCGAGTCGACCATAGATCGCCTCGCATATATAAGAGAATGCATTGGCTTAACACATTAAAAATTATAAAATTGTTAAAGAATGTAAGAAAAAATGGTAAAAAGTGTTAAAAAAAGATATTTTTTAGGCCAATGCATTCTCTTATATATGCGAGGCAACCTATGGTCGACTCGCATATATAAGAGAATGCATTGGCACAGGGCATAACTGTAACCATCACAATGTGGTCAATGAGCCGGTTCCAATGATATCTATATTTACGTGCGCTCGTGCAATAGTATGGCGATCAGACAGATTCGTAGGTTGGTGTCACCCTACTCCGTTTCACCCCATGACGTCACCAAAAACGACATAAAACCTCGTGGCGTACTGACATTTTTACTGTGCCGCGTTTTTGCTAAGTTTATTTTATGTGTTGTTTTCGATTATTTGTTTGTCGCCGATATCGCCATTTGTCGTGATTCCCTGTTTCTATATTTAAAACTGGCATGCTCGTAGTGAGCCTCGATTTCGATTTTTTCTCCCAGGTCAAAATACGTCAGAGTTATGACAAAAATAGATCGACCTACATTTTCTCCATCAGAACTCTACATCAAAGAGTCTATAGACTCCGTCGGGACCTACATAGACTCCTTCATTTGGGTATTTTTACTTATAATTGGGAAAGTTTATCATTTTTGGTTCGTGCGAAGACCTCTTTGTATCGTGCGGGAAATGAGAGACATTCAAAACGCGATTTCGTAATTCGACGCAATAGGCCGAATAGCCTAACCTTCAGCCGAGTTCCGGGTCAAATACGACGAATGACGTAACACAAAACAAAACGCATTTGTTGACACAAGCACCGTTTGAAGCGTTTATTGTTACATAAAATGATCGTTATTGATTAATTATTGATTAATTATTGAGTTTTATTGTTGCATATTGGCTATCAATATTTACACAAATGGTATTAATTATTTCTTATAATTGCTCCTTTGGTCAACTTTGACTATCGGAAAATGAAAATGAAAATATGCCGCTGAAAAACATGTAATCGATATTAAAGTCTCATCCTTTCGGCAACATTGAATTGGTTTTAATTACTTAAATGATTAATATAGTAATTTGCCTTTTATCTGTGATGAAATGAGAAATGGTAATTGTCTTTTTTTGTTAACATTAAATTAAATTAAATAAATTAAGTAAAATACAGTGAAATTATTTTTTAAATTATTGTTTATTACATTTTTGCGCACGTTGGCATCTCTCTGAGTGCATTCTAGTTGCATGATGTTATTGAGACAGACCGAAGATATTTTAGGCTGTTGAAGCTTTATTTGGGCGTTTTTGGCCGGTTTGTTGGGTAAAGGGTTAAATCGACAACATCCCAATAGCTTTCGGGGAAGATCGTAATGAACTTAGCATCCCGTGTAAATTCAGCGCACAAGACGACATTGAATAGGTCAAATTGTAGAAGGGGATAACGTACTTATATGTCCTATTGGTTTACATTGCGTGGACCGATATTGATGATTTAACCAACAAAATGATGATTGATTGGTGGTGATTATCAAAAGCGTAACTGTATTTTATGGAACATAAATTCTAGGACGATACGAAGTCACTGAAAATATAAATAATCGCAAAAGAAAGCACTCGTGCGATGCGATTGCTTGGTGAAGCATCGCGCGTGTGAATGCAATGATTTGTTTCTTTGGTAATCTGATAGCAAAACAGTTGTTGCCCTTCTCGAGAGACACTGAGATTTGTCACCTGCTCGACAGCGGACAAATGTATAGTGTCCTTGATTAGGCTATTCTGAATATAGTAAAAATGAAATGCGTGTGTCTAACCGCTGTGCGAATTGTTGACAACACCTGAAAAATTGCTATGTATTGGTATAATGCCTGTAGTTCGGTTTTGTGTTTTATCAACCTATCTCATTATTCCTTCTAAATTAGGCGTAGGCTACAGCAATTGGAAGTTCAACTGAACCATTTACATTCGTTTTTGCCAATAAAATCATTAACAACTTGACAAGTCTGTCCCGGATACCTGTATGTGTTTCTTGGATACCATCTGTCAGCAAGGTTGAAGATTAAACGTTATCATCGACAACTGCATCGATCGTAAACTGATGGCACACATTTGCGTCAAATTATTGTCAAAGGATTAACCCTTTACCCAACATAATGGCCCTGTGCCAATGCATTCTCTTATATATGCGAGTCGACCATAGGTCGCCTCGCATATATAAGAGAATGCATTGGCTTAACACATTATAAATTATAAAATTGTTAAAGAATGTAAGAAAAAATGGTAAAAAGTGTTAAAAAAAGATTTTTTTTTAGGCCAATGCATTCTCTTATATATGCGAGGCGACCTATGGTCGACTCGCATATATAAGAGAATGCATTGGCACAGGGCATAACTGTAACTATCACAATGTGGTCAATGAGCCGGTTCCAATGATATCCATATTTGTATGGTTCTATTGAGACAGACCGAAGATATTTTAGGCTGTTGAAGCTTTATTTGGCCGGTTTCGGCCGGTTTGTTGGGTAAAGGGTTAACACGTTTTATTAATTTAACATCAAACGTCAATGATTTGTAGAAACTGAACATCGACTTGCGTTTAATTTCAGAATAAATTATTTACTATAACAGGTTAATCTACTGTAGTTTTTAGTTATAAATTGACATTCATTTTTGCTGGGCTGAAGATAGTGCATGTTCGATTTCTGCTGCTGTTAACAAATTCATCCTGACGGTTGTTTCTTGCAAAAACATAAATTAATGGCACGTCGTGGGTTTTGGATTGAAAAGGGCGCGTGAACATGCGGTACTGATTTATTGCTGTTGCAACCACGTATCTCTTATGGCGCAATGAATGGCAAATGCATGCTGCGCCTGACCAACTGTATTATGCAGTCTGTTTTGCGTGATACCTCCACTAAGTTCATCACAGCTAGGAGCGTAGCTTAATTAATACGCCCGTTGTTTGTTGTGAGGGGCTTTCCGATGTCGCATAGGGTTCTTGTCGCCATATGTGACCCGCCATATCAAATCCAGTCGGAAGTCGGGATTTTGTTTACCCTGTGGCAATGCATTCTCTTATATATGCGAATCGACCATAGGTCGCCTCGCATATATAAGAGAATGCATTGGCCTAACATTTTTTTACAATTTTAATAATTTGTTCTCGTATTCTTTAACAATTTTATAATTTCACCCATACAGAGCCCCAGACAAACATGAGCAGACGACACTCTTCTATGTGCTTCTATATATGTGTGGGGCTCCCTGCAGGGTAATGGGTGTTTTTTTTTATTTTATGTCCTAAAAATTGTAAGAAACATTTATTTAAAACACATGATAAAAAATTGTTAGGCCAATGCATTCTCGTATATATGCGAGACGACGTATGGTCGACTCGCATATATAAGAGAATGCATTGGCACGGGGTAAAACAAAATCCCGACTTCCGACTGGATTTGATATGGCGGGTCACATATGCACTTGTACAATGTCTGCATTTGTCGGCAATTGCGCACCTAAAATGCATATTTTATAATCACAAGACAGGTTGCACAGACTACGACACATACTCGAGCACTTCTCACAAAGCAAAAGTGTCACGGTAGAAAAATATAATTTAAAGATATATTCAAAATAAACATTTGTAACTTACCAACGACTTGCGTTGTTTGTCATAAAGAGCGATTACTATGTGTGAAATAATAATATTATTTATGAGTGAACGTAAATAACATGTCTTCTTTTAAAGACAAATATTGATCATGTCAATCTACAGGCTAGCTCCAACATGCGCTAGATAATGTTATGAAATTTGGTGATCAACTATATACAAATCGAAGAGTTCGCCAAACACGATGATTACATTATGCAGTGATTATCTGATATACACGACATGCTAGTTGTCCTAAGATGGCTGGCAGTAAACTCATGGGTTAAATCGTGCCAGGCTAATAACTGGGAGGATTGCCTGGTCTATAATACAACGCGATACGACAGCATAGTTAACCCATTCATGACTGGAGCTTCCTTATTTTGTGCGAAAACCCTGTTCCAACGCATTCTCTTATGTATGCGATATAAGAGTATGCATTGGCCTAACAATATTGACCTTCACCTTGTGGGCCAATGCATTGTCTTATATATGTGAGGCTCCCTATGTGAGACTCGAATATATAATAGAATGCACTGACATGGGATCTTTAATGATGCACCAGCAAAGCTCCCGCAATGAAGGGTTAAGACTGAAGTCAGCGCCAGGCCACGCATGCGTTTATCACGCTATCAAAGTATTAGGATTATGATCACGTGATATACTCCAGGTGAGCGCCAGGCCAGGCATGCGTATATCACGCTCTCAAAGTGTCATGTATATGATCACGTGATACACTCCGGGTGAGCGCCAGGCCAGGCATGCGTATATCACGCTCTCAAAGTATCAGTTATATGATCACGTGATACACTCCAGGTGATAGCTGACGTGACATGCAAACATCACGCGGCATTAACTGATACCGATAAAACGGAGCAGATGACATATACTTTCTTTCAAGACTCCCAACTCCCAACAGCAGTATATATATATATATCGGAACTTAATCTGGTGTACACGTCCTATCTGTTATGTCGATATTTATACAATACATGCATTAACCGTACATAGTATGGTTTTAAAATATCCCATTCACCGCCTTATATCCAAACGTCCGATCGTCAGTGTGACGCTGGAAGTTTCTGTTCTTGTTCTGTGAGTGGGGGTTCCTGTCGGCATGCAATTGCGCCCCCACAATGTATATTTTATAATCAGTACAATACTGGTCAAACAGACTACGACGCATACATATTCGAAGTACCTACTTCACGGTAGCTCTGACACCTAACCGTATGGGCCAGAGGTCAACATGAGGGCAATTTTCGGACAGATTGGAGCTATTTTCGGTCAGATTCGAGCAATGTTCGGGCAAACTAAATGGTATTTCAGGGGAGATATTGTGACAAATTACAGTATTTTTTCACATTTCGGCCCGCATTGTACTTATTTAAGGTTAATGTGAATCTATTTTGTTATATTTATGTGTAATTACAAGGTATATTCTACAAATTAAAACTATATTATAACCACGAATATATCACGTCTCAGCCCCCTAAAAATTCGGCCGCCCGCAGCTCTGATGCTTTCAAACTCCTACGACATCCACACGTAGTAGCTCTTGTTGGTTAACCTGATATATTTGAAAGCGGAAATAACGGGAGAAGTTGTGGGGTGAATCGAAGAATCACTGTCACTTGGTGGACACTCATAAGCCACAGGTGTTCTGTGTGCTGGTGGAATACATATTGTGTTGCCAACTCTTCTAAATGGTATATCATATAGAATGGGCTGTGTGTAATGTGATCTGGGCATACGGAAATTAAGTGGGCCTTTAGAGTGACGTGAAACACTCCTAATATAGAATGGGGAATAATCTAGCTCAAAGTAGTTATTTTTAGAAATTGTGTATCCAAAACACACACCTTCATTCTTATATACAAGTATTAATTAAATGCAGTGACTATCGATGGCGAAATAGTTTATCGCCGATAGTTGCGTCCCGAATCGAGATGTAAATATTTATAATTTAGAGTAGTTTCGAATTTCGGCGATGTTAGGAGAATGCTATATTCCAAGCCACCCATCCCCTTCCAGTCAACATAGCGCCTGCAACCTTGTCAGTTTCACTTGCCCGAACAATGTGAAGGGAGTGGTTTGGGGGGGGGGGCTAACACCGGGATTGTCGGAAGGACCGTGTGGTCATCCCCTTAACCCCTCATAGTTTGGCCTTTATTCAAACAAAATCAAGAAAAAAAAATAGCAATTTGTTTACATAAGAATTATATTTCTTTTTTTTGCTGGTAGAGTGGTTTTCGGGAGAAGCCAATTTGGTCTCCGTTGATAACTGTGGCCTTTCCTTGTGTAGGGTCCCGCTCACCTTGCCCTCTAAACACCTGGCGATCCCTCAGCAGGAAGAATTCGTAGTTGGTGAGTGGATACGTCATTCCTGCTGAGTGGTAGCGTAGAATCGCTGCCTTGAGACGTGATCGCCCTTCTTCTATGCGGTCTCTGTGTGGTTTTGGCGACGCCGGCTTCTCTTCATACCTCGGCGTCGTAGGGACGGAGATGGTGATTTCCGTCCCTGGTGGAGATTGGCTGGGTGGTGTTTCCATCTCCACGTCGACGGCAGGGACATCGGGGCGATATCCGCGTCCCTGTTCCCGCTGGTGGTAGTAGCTTGGTCGACTGGCTGCTCTTCTTGCTCGGGGGCCAAGTGGAGGGGAGCTGGGGGACTATCATCTTTCTCCTTTCTCCACCTGGCCCTCATGTCTGCGTTTCTTCGGCGTCGTGCAGGAGTCTTGGTCTTCTTCCTCCTGATCCGGTCTGTTTCTTCTGGTTGGCCCCCGACTGGTGGATTCCAGTCTGTTCATCCAAGCCACGGCCGGCAGATGGTCCTGCCGGTGTGACCTGGTACTCCAGTACCACATCCAGCCTGCCCGCGTTAGCATGGACATGCCAGCTAACACAATAGGCAGACTGGAAAGAGATCAGCACGTTGCGAACTTGGCTGGGGATTAAGCTATCCATGTCCAGCCAAGCCCGACAAAAAACTCACGGCCAATCAACGGCTCGTACGTCAAGCACAATGCGACCATCCCGTCGATTGACCGAACAAGACCCTAATATGTCTTTAAAAAGACTAAGGCTTTTCACGTTTGAAGATAAGTTAACCCTTTACCCAACAGAAGGGCCCTGTGCCAATGCATTCTCTTATATATGCGAGTCGACTATAGGTCGCCTCGCATATATAAGAGAATGCATTGGCTTAACACATTAAAAATTCTAAAATTGTTAAAGAATGTAAGAAAAAATGGTAAAAAGTGTTAAAAAAAAGATTTTTTTTAGGCCAATGTATTCTCTTATATATGCGAGGCGACCTATGGTCGACTCGCATATATAAGAGAATGCATTGGCACAGGGCATAACTGTAACTATCACAATGTGGTCAATGAGCCGGTTCCAATGATATCCATATTTGTATGGTTCTATTGAGACAGACCGAAGATATTTTAGGCTGTTGAAGCTTTATTTGGCCGGTTTGTTGGGTAAAGGGTTAACACCAATACAACGCTTCGCATCTGGAGAAAGCTGCGAAACGCGTATTAGCTTTTCCTCGTCTGATGTAATGAAAGAGTGTTTATTCTGGTGTAAAGGTTCATCAATTGTCACGTGCAGAACGTGATAATTGGATGCCGGGGAATTTTGTCACAGCCAAATCACTTTGTACTGACAGCAAATATTTCTTTGTGCGCAATCTGATTGCTTAATCGCTTCTATCTTTTAGAGTTGATTGGTCGTGTGTGCACGATAGAAAAACACGTCCATGGATTGTGATGGAAAGAGACCGATAGGGAGAAATTAGATCGAAATTAGATCGATCTTGCTCAGCCACAGCGAACGCGCGCCTGATGATCTCTACAGGGGTCTGACTTTGCAAAGTTTGCATCAGTGCAATTGTCCGTTGTTACGTCAAGTTAAAGGGAGTCTTAGTTTTCAGTTTGCTCATAAACCCTTACATTGTATCGTTCCGTTAAAAAATAACACGATATATAAGCGAATTACTTAAGAAATTAATTGAAGATCGATCGGTGTCATTGGATGTTGACCTGCAGAGTAATGAAACATAGTCTGATATGTGCAATGTACTTTGCCTGTCAAAATCAGCGACCCTAATCGATCTGTCAGTCATTCATTTGAATCATACACCAGTATAGTTTAATAGCACATTAATAACATGCACACATTTTCAAAAAACGTTTTGGTCACGTTCCGTTGAACAAAATAGCTCGATATATAAGCGGATTACTTAATAAATGACTTGAAGATCGATTGGTGTCATTGGATGTTGACTGCAGAGTAACTTAATAAAGTGTGTGAATCCCACGAACTTCGTTTAATTACACTGGCGGTAAATAAAATGACCCAATCGATTTCCAAGTCATTCATTTTAATCGCATACCAATACATTTTAAAAGAACGGTAATAACATGAACACATTTCAAACCCACCAAACAATTGTAAGTAACATATTGTTTCAATGCTTTATTTCTCTACATGACATGAATTCACATGCTACGAAGAGATCAGTGAGGTTTATATACAAGGTGCATGGTAATTAAGTGCAATATTATACAGATATACATTGGCGGTATTAACGCGTTAATCTTTCTCATCTGTCACCATCATCAACACCATCATTCTCATAACCATTATATTTATCATCGCGTCGTCCGCGTTAATATTTACTTACAAACGAGTTAGTTGTTCAAACACTATTTAGTCAATTATTCATCTTGTTCATATATGGATACCTTACTCGTATTTAAATTCGCGCACACGTCGGTGCGCGAATTTAAAACTGAGTGAAAAATAATACGACTCCTGAGTTTATTCCAAACAACAGGGAAACAAGAAGGTCATAAATGTTGATGAGTTACATATACACATTACGGAAGGTTGGGCCAAATGCATTAGGTTTGTAGGACTACATTTTACATGCAGGCAACCAACATCAAAACCCTAACTGATATGTATGCCATACTTATATAGCAACATATCATGATTACATCATTACATGTTGGAATACTGGTACGAAATACACATTGCAAACTAAAGATGCACGAAAGCACGCCCCATATTTACAACAATGGCGTTGCATGTACACCGTGACCAAACAGTCTGAGTTAGTTATGTCAACACACCCAACAGTCAAGTTTTGATTTTTTTTTCTGATGTAAGTTTTCCATACTCGGATGTGATTTTTTTACTTCTTTCGATTTCATTTCAATTATTTTTATAACTATTTCAATATCATCAAACTATTTGGAGCGAATAACACCGGTCTTCACAATACATTGGTGATGCAGTTATGTTAAATTATAGACGACATAAAGCCACTGTGATGGTGTTTAATATTCACACTTATCTTCATAACTATTAAGATCTAAGTATTTTACGAAAATATTTTTGTCAGTTTTGAATTCGCGCCGCTAGGTGCGCGAATTCAAAGTGTGCGAATTTAAAACTGAGCGAAAAATAGTACTGCGCGAATTTAAATACGAGTAAAGTATGGATAATTCAATCGAAAATACCAACAACAACAGCAGCAACAACAACGTCGCCATCATAGCTATATATCATACAAACAACAGCTCTGGCTTTTATATTACCGATACTGATGTCTGAGTTAGATTGCCAACTTTAAGAGCAAGCACATATTTATCAGTTCCAATCGCCAAAATTTGATTAGGAGTTCATATAACTTTATCTAAGAAGGTGTGTGCCAATAGTGTTTCGGTGTGCATTTAATTCGCAAGTGATTCAGGTTAATGCATTTCACGATGAAGTGGTACTCATCACCCACTTCATTTTTACACATACAAGATATGTTGTCCTTTGTTCCGCGCTTACCCCATCTACATGTTTCCACCACCAGTCTATGATTACACGTACGTGTTTTGATCAGATACATTCTAAGATTAAAAGGAAAGTCCAGCATAAAATATTTCAATCGAAGTGTTATTTTCAGTTCTTTATGAAATAATTCCTCTTGCTGAACATTTTATATTTATCCGCCACTGCTGAGTAACTTGGTCTCTCAAGATAACAAGAGTTTCTTTTTTCTGGCTGTATGATAATTCTGATTGGACAGACCATGCAACACCAAGACCAAATGAGTGTAAACTAGTGTTGATACTACCGACATTTCTGAAGGCTTTACCATCAATACCATCAGTTCAAATAAAATAGTGTATGTTTCTTCGCTATAGAACTGAGCCTTCTGCTTTCATAACCCTCGACCACTAACCTATTATCATCTGGTTTACTATAACATGCAATGGATATCTCCCTAGCTCGCGGTATACCATATACGTCGAGGCGCTCGTCTTCATGTGCTTTAAAAGTTTAAAAAAATTAAAATGAACACTCTCAATCTCTTCCATATTTTCAAGCCCCCAAAATTCGCAACCGTATAACAGAATTGGAACAACAGTCGAGTCGAATAATTTGAATAATGATGTCGAGTATTTGGTCACATAGTCTGAATTCCACATCTGTCACTACCTCCCCCCTGCTGAAAATCATCACTTTGGTTTTGCTAGTATTAACATTCAATTTCCATGCTTCGGCGAAATCCCCGAAGGCATCAAGAGTGCGTTGCATGCTTAGGAAATCATCAGCCAACAGCACCGTGTCGTCAGCATAACATGCATATGAGTTTCAGGTAGACTCCTAGTTTATCAAACGAGATATCAAAAGAGATAAGTTCAGACCGTCAACAGCACAATCGTGCACAAAGTTTTCCAAGTCGTTTATGTATATCGAAAATAGAAAAGGGGACAACATGTCACCCTGTCGTACTCCTACATTACAAACAAAATGCTCTGATATCAACCCATTTTGAGAAACACATGAGTATGTGCATTCATACATATTTCTAATAATTCTAAAAAAAACTTGCCATTTATTCCCTGTCTTAATAATTTCACTAAGAGACCTTGTCGCCAAACAGAGTCAAAGGCTTTTAATTCCAACACAGTCTCCCAATAACAACACGCAGCAAGTGTCTGCATACGGCCGGCTTGTAGTGAAGTGGGTGGTTAATCGCTTTTTATGAAGTGTTTATACAGTTATGGTTGGTGAACATCGGAAACGTTTGTGTAAATCACATGGCGATTAGTGCTGATTCTTATGGGCGCTAATTGTGTGAATGTAGATGATGTATGATTATAAATGTACACGCAGTGCACTTGTCTCGGAACAAGTTATGTGCTTCCGTAGAATGTATGTACTCAGAAGACAGTCTGTGTAAACAGACACTCAGAGGTATACTGCCATTTTAGTTATACATGTATCTGGGACTCCATTTAACTTAGACAGCTCAGAAGAAACATAGATCTACTGTTTTCTTCGGCTTCGTACATTAACTCTTTCACTGCCGATCGCGACTTGAGTCGAATTACCCATACACTGCCGATCGCGACTTGAGTCGAATCTGGACACATTCGTCCCGTAACATCAATCCATGAGGAGTAACTCTATATTATTCTGTGAAAATAGTGTACGTGGTGTAATCAATTTTGTAACGAGAAACTAAGGGTTTATTTTCTTTTTTAAATTTCTGGATGTCGGCCATCTTGTTTTGTGATTAAGCGGTCGCGGTCACGTGACCCTCCTGGTATGGGAAGTGTTTTCCATTCCACAGAGACCAATACCTACCTGCATACCAAGTTAAAGTTTCAGTAATATACTGTACCTCTGCATATACAAAAGTCATTGAGAAATACCCAATAATATATGTATGTGGCAGAAATATACAAATTATTTTCGGTTCTCAATACTAATACCAACTTACATACCATATTGGTCAAAATATCTCTGCAGATACAAAAGTTATTGAGAAATAATTAATTTTTCTTATATTTCGGTTTGGCAGCCGTCTTATTTTGTGATCTCGTGGTGACGGTCATGTGACCATGGCAGACTGGGAAGTATTTTACATTTGCAAGTCCAATACCTAACTGTGCACCACGTTTCACGAACATACCTTTACAGATACAAAAGTTATTGAGAAATACCCAATGTATTTAGCAGCAATATACCGGTACTAACATTTTCTTATATTTCGGGATGGCGGCCATTTTGTTTTGTGGTCACATGATCGTGGTCACGGGACACTGGCGGACTAGAACATATTTTCTATGCCCAATACTGATACATACTTACATACAAACCTTCGTGAAAATATCTCTACAAATACAAAAGTTATTGAGAAATACTTAAATGTTCTTATATTTTGGGGTGGCGGCCATCTTGTTTGTAGTCACGTGACCATAACGTGATCATGGTCACTTGACTGTGGTGGACTGGGCGTGTTTTCGATTCTCCAGACCAATACCTACATGCATACCAAGTTTCACGATAATAGCTCTGCAGATACGAAAGTTATTGAAAAATACCCAATGCGTATTAATACAGGAATATATACTATAGAATGATTGGCAGTGGCATATCTATATGTGGTGCTGCATGGCAGTGAAAGAGTTAAATAGCGTTCTGTATTAGTCATTTCTCAATAAGGTAACAATAACGATCTTTAAATTCGATGTTGTGTTGTAAGTATACTAATTAATAAATAAAGCACGACTTGTCGTTGACTGCGCGAGTATAGTGCCCTGTTGGGTGGGTATAGTTCCCTCCGCTTCGCTCCGTGAATTTTATTCCACCCCACTGGGCACTATTTAATAAATAGAGCATGGCTTGGAGTGAAATACGCCGATATAGTGCATAGTGAGGTTGTGTAGTTCACGACGCGAAGCGGAGTGAACTACAGAACCGCACTATGCACTATATCGGCGTATTTCACGACAAGTCATGCTCTAATTATTATATTGTATCGAACAAATATTTTGATTTAGCAGTAGGAAACTACTATTTTCAACTTTTACTAAGTTCAGACAATTGATGTTCGCCTTACTGAAGCTTTAATTTGGATCAGCGGCGAAATAACAAGTAGTTTCAGAACAAAGTTTGATGTAGTGTTCGTTACTATTTTTAGTAGTCAAAACTACATATGCATAGTGCACGATGGGAGAGACTTGAAGGCGTAGTATACAACTACGACTAATAGAGTCGAGTAGCCAACCAATCGGAAAGCTTGATTTCAATAACAAAGTCACGTGAGATACAATATACCCGCGTAGTCAATGACAAGCCATGTTCTAATTAGTATATTTCACAGAACAAAACTTGTGTCATGCATAATACATACATATACCTTACCAACATGCACCGACTGCTGGACAATTTAAGTTCCCATCATATGAGTTAAAGGAAATCACGTACAACTCGCGTTACTGAGAACAAATACACCATATGGTTATCAACTTACCGAAAAACAGTTTAAGAGAAACATAATCCCCTCAAGGATGTGTTGAAATCAAGTTCAATGAACGGAAACGCGCAGTATTTAGGTTTTATTTGGCATACACGCAAACCCGAACATGTATCACAAAAGGTGAAGTCAACCGAATGTGGCCGCTTCGCAAGTTGACGTCGTTCATGTGAACAAAATGCTCAAAGTAATGTTTTAGTCTCATCTGGACAAGCCTTAGTTAATTGGTTGACACATATATGTAGGTTTGTTTTTCGAGATTGTTGCCTCTATCCATATCTTTTATTATTTATGTCGCATCGCTTCTGATATAGCTGCATGCGTGAACACATGTTCTGTATTTCCAGTGATTACAAGGTGGGATCGTTCGGACAATAGCGTATATCAACTGATCGTGCCCGTTGATCGACATGGTGAGCTTTGCGTGAAGATCAGTCCCAGTAGTCGTGTTTTAATAATGGGCACCCAATTCTGCATGCCCCCCACATTGCGTGAACAACCCCAATAAATCATGAATAGCTGATGCGTGCACGTACCATCGTCGCTATCAAGGTTGTCTGAAACCCATCAGGGACAACTACCATCACCGATATCTCATTTTTCTTGCCATCAGACAGCATCAGATACTAATTTAAACGTCTGACATGTTTATGAGGGGTCCCGATGTACTACTATAAGCATAGCCATATGCAGCGGTTACTCTTATTGCCTATATATATTGGTTTTGTGAGGTATCTGGACTCTGCATGTTATTGGCGGATCTGAACATTTGGATGCTGCATGCATACGGCTAAGTCGACCTTATTTTGGGTTGTTTTCACCCTTACAGAAAGCACAACAAGTAATTTTATGAATTCAAAACATGTGTTGCCATTGAGTTGCATTTATATAAAACTGGAAATATTTTAGTAGACATAATATGTCTAAACTTATGTTTAAATCAAATTGAGATGTACACAATAATAGTTGAATCCGTAAAGAACATTACTGAAATTGAAAGTTTATATGGTTAAATAGTAACCTCATGAATTGGTTTAGTCCAAATTTAGTATAGGAATGTTTGCTCTTGTCTTGAAAACAGGAAATTTCGTTTTTTAAGAAGAGTGTCAAATTGCACACGGGAATAAAAACAAAACAATGCTTGCAATAGTTAAGGGCTCGGATGGCCTTCGCGGTGGTTATGTTGTTAAAATAGTCACACTGTTGAAACTACCATAAACAGAAACAATATTCAAATCGGGCCAAATATTTGTTCTTATAGCAATCATAAATATCGCGTAAATAGTACGTTATATCAAGTTCGTACGCCGCGTTATGTAAACAAAAGCCAGGTTCTGTAACATTTTTGGCCTTTGTTTAAATAACAAAAACGTACGAACTTGACAATAACATGCTATTTACGCGATGTTGGTGATTGGTATAACAACAAAGTCTGTCTATATTTTAATATTCTTTCTGTTTATGGCGGTTTTAACGGACAACTGTAACAGCAATACCCACCACGAAGGCCATCCGTGCATTTAAGTATTGTAACTTTTCGTGAAGCCACGTGGTATTGCCATTTTCTGTATGCATTTTCTACTCTACAATTACTTTGAAACTCTCCCCATTTTGTTTTTAAATCAGGCACCCTTTTCAACTCACGTGTGGTGCAAAACATACACACAGTACAAGCGACCTCACCCAAGGGTCACAACTTGGCGCGAAATATGAAAAGCATACAATCCGACAATTGTCACGTTGATCGATTCGGACAAGCCACTGCTGTATATTTACATACAAAGTGTTGTCGTCACTAAATCCAGCATTCCTATTGGTCGGCGCCCACGTGGCTAGTTGCAATTATTTATCGGTGAATGCGCAACAGCTAATAACGGCAAGCTCATAACAACATCGATACGTCATTTGGGTTTGGAAAGACGAACGCGTAATGTTTTGGGCGCATTTGGATTCGCACAGGATTGACTTAATAAATCATCGGGTTTCAATTGTTCCTGTTAACTTTTGCCAAGGGTGCTATGGGATATTTTGGGCTTGTTTTGTCACGATACACTTTTCGATTTAAATACATTTACAAAAGTGGCTTTTTCGCTAAATGTATATAAATATAAGGATTAACTGTCATGTGGACTGTTTTTATGGAGATGTAACCGTGAGGAAAGTGGTCATAAATTCTGGTTTTACACAAGTTATGACCACTTACCTCACGGTTACATCTCCATAAAAACAGTCCACATGACAGTTAATCCTTATGTGAAACTCACATTAGACCAGCGGCGGTCTGCGAACTCGTCTAGCTGTGTTGACAGTGAAGGCAAGTCCGACGCACTGTCCATTTGACCACGGAGCTTCACAAATACCGAGAATCGTGTTTTGGCCCGAACCGTATTCAAGTGATAACAGTGTACGTGGCTAATGTTAAGGTCCAGTGAGTCGAAAACACGGGGTGTGATAACACCATAATTAGGCTGGCTTTCGGATTATTTGACATGTTCTACAATGTTCGCGTTATATGTAAATGTATCAATACATTCGTTGTTGATTGTAATGACGCTAAAGCCCATTGTCTGACCCATTTTCTTATTTTGACTTTATCCGACACTGTTACATGTACCAGGGGTGTATGTAATGATTCCCGACTTTCATTTATGCATTTGACTCAATGTGTAGCATTGTTTGACACTTTATAGTGGGGTGCGGCGTGTTCACTATGATATTGCCGTATGTATGCATCTGTCTGCAAAACTACAAACATCAAAGTACTAACACGATGAGTTATAATGGAGATACCATTCGTTGCATAACAGGAAATAGTGCCAGTTGACCTTCCGGTTTGTCGTCTGTTTACATTCCGTAGTGCTACGTCTCAAACATAATATGCCATTAAATACGTCAAAGAGTCTTTGTTTATCTGTGACTATTTCCTTACGGGGCAATCAACGAATAATTACGTGAACTGTCATCGCAAGCCTTACAGAAACCGATGTTAGTTTCACGACCAACTTGTTGATTTAAGTATGCTTTATCGAGGTTTTGAATCATGTATTCTAAAACTCATAGATTCTAAAACTCATAGATTCTAAAACTCGTCCCCAGTTTTTAGCAGAATTTACAAACTTCGTCCAGTAAATTAGGTCTGGACCTCGCCAAAGCCTCGGCCAGACCTAATTTACTGGACTCGTTTTGTAAATTCCGCTGGAAACTGGGGACTCGTTGTAGAACCTCAACCGACGGCATAATTATATCCTCATATGAAGCATTTGGGAGTTGCACAAAATGACTGGAACGTAGTCATATAGGTTATAGATACCGATATTCGGTATATAATTAATGTTTAGGGTTCACGGTCGGAATGGTCATGGGTGGTGCACTTCTGTATTTGTTATAGCTCATGTGGATACTCACAAGTGGGACGTTCTTCGTGGCTTGAACATGATGACGTCACAATGTCGGTATATTGAGTTCTGAAATGAAAACAAACCGGGTTGAATTAGACCCGATTTAAGTGAAGAAAATACACCGTGAATACACACGACGATTGTGTTGTTGATGACGACAGCTCGATAGCGATATACTGCTGCTGATATTAATGGTATTATCACGGATAGCTTGTGCGTGTCCTTGCTACTGGTAGACTCCGTGATGTAAGCGGATATGTGCCACAGTCTTAGGTGGAAAAATGCTATCACCGTGCTCTGCTCTATACTATCTGACTATACACTGCTAATGTACTCAAAGCCTTTGCCGTGACAAGTATCCGAGTCAATCTCTCCATTAAAAGGATAAAACAAGATCTCAGTTCGTGAGCAATTCCGAGCAACATGTTTATTTTTGGTTACCAACTGATATATACATTAGCGGTAGGGATGACGAAGACGATTATTGTTTTTAGCTCAACGCAGACGTTAATTCCATTTATAATGGAAAGCAGATTATACGGGGATAATCAGCCAATATAATCGTGAAAATATCACGATCATATATTGCAATGTAATGGTAATCGATTTCCCCTTATTTTGGTAGTATAAACCATGTTATTGTGTCAGTGTAAGATAATGACCAACCTTGCATGATTGTGCTCATACGATTAACGACGGAAGCTTGATCATACACTTTGTATACACAATGATATCTATCGTGTGGGGCTTCTGAATGACATCTAGCACCATCTACGTGCCGGGCTTCTGAATGATAACTAGCACACTTTACGTGTGGGGCTTCTGAATGGATTATATAGCACAATCTACGTGTCGAGCTTCTGAATGACATCTAGCACCCTCTACGTGCCGGGCTTCTGAATGACATCTAGCACCCTCTACGTGCGGGGCTTCTGAATGGATTCTAGCAAAATCTACGTGCCGGGCTTCTGAATGACATCTAGCACCCTCTACGTGGGGCGCTTTTGAATGACATCTAGCACCCTCCACGTGTCGAGCTTCTGAATGACATCTAGCACCCTCCACGTGCGGGGCTTCTGAATGACATCTAGCACCCTCCACGTGCGGGGCTTCTGAATGACATCTAGCACCCTCCACGTGCCGGGCTTCTGAATGACATCTAGCACCATCTACGTGCTGGGCTTCTGAATGACATCTAGCACCCTCCACGTGCGGGGCTTCTGAATGGATTCTAGCACAATCTACGTGCCGGGCTTCTGAATGACATCTAGCACCCTCCACGTGCCGGGCTTCTGAATGACATCTAGCACCCTCCACGTGCGGGGCTTCTGAATGACATCTAGCACCCTCCACGTGCGGGGCTTCTGAATGACATCTAGCACCCTCCACGTGCCGGGCTTCTGAATGACATCTAGCACCCTCTACGTGTCGGGCTTCTGAATGGATTCTAGCACAATCTACGTGCCGGGCTTCTGAATGCCATCTAGCACCCTCTACTTGCCGGGCTTCTGAAATGATTCTAGCACCCTCTACGTGCGGGGCTTCTGAATGCCCAGACGAGATATGAGAGATGATTTATTATCAATAGTGCATATATTACCAGCATGTTCTCATGAGGGAGGGAAACATTGAACAATTATTAATATAGCCCAACGGGGATATTAACACAGTGTCTTAATGTGAGGTATATTAAATCTCCCTTGAATTATGTTATCCGATAACTAAATACGCATCCCTCGTCATTTACATGTTGCGCTGATAAATTGTGGAAATCGGTCCATGCAATGTAAACCAATCAACAATAGAAGGATATTATCCCAGTTCGTCTGCAATGGCATATTCTTGGTAATGGACGCATTTCGGCTTGTTCGCGAGATTTGCACGCAATGTTAATTTCCTCGAAAGCTGTTGAGAAGTTGTTGATAGCAATTTCCTAAACGTGCATTCATGCATGTGTGTCAATACCGCCAAGCCAGCATGTTCTCGTGAAAATAAGCACAAAACGAGCTTATTTTAATAAGCTCATATTGGCACTACATGTAGTTAACCTCAATATACACCATATATGGACATAACACGCGGTTTTTAAAACAGTCCAATGTGAGACTATTTCCATACGAAATAAACCCATATTGGCATTGTGCATTCTTCCTTTTTTTCATTGACACAACATACCAGATGCACACGTTTTATAATGTGTTTTCATTGCGGCCCGCGCCATTCAGCGGAATAGCAAGTATAAGCGCACTATGGGCTTATTTCAGAATCAAATCAGTCCAGTGTGAACAACTTGAATATTTAGGTAAAATATGAACCCATTTCCACGAGGATGTGTTACAAGTATAAAGGAAATACAAACTAGGTTATTACTATAATTTATTTTGTTAGTGCATATGATCAGTTAAGGTATATGCCCAGTTGAGGGTCAGTACCTCATTACTGGCTGTGTTTCTCCCACCAATGATATATTTTTGATCAACTCCGGTTAAGGTACATATAAGATGTCTATAAGTGTACATCAGAAGTCAAAACATATGTATATGCACACCAATAACGGATGCGAGGGAGTTTTACAATTCGGTCTCCCGGTTTGTTTTACATATATGTACATACATGCATATTAAGGTTGTCCTCATTATAACCCGCGAGACAAAAGGGATGATATCCAGTCAGAAAAAGAGAAGAAAGGGGTTGGATTGACTGTAATGTGCATACGAAGTTTATCTAGTCACCAAGCGTTGTCAAGAGTCGATGAGTCGGTTAAGGGGGCTTGGAATTATGTTTTAGATATAAATAAATGGACGTTATCCAGTTTATCCCGACAGGATTGTCAGAAGATCATATAACGAATCTCTGCTCTGGCTACGCCTGTATATATTATACCACACCAGTTCAAACTTGAGAATGTTTTAATGTCCTGACAGAGAAGTTTATAATATAAAAAAAAAACAGTGCAGATAATATATTTATCATTTAACCATGGAGCTCTCTGAAGTCTCGAGAAAACACTGTGCCTATGCATTGTGTTATATATGCGAGTCTAACTACTTGCCTAACAATATTTACATTGACATGGTAAGCCAGTGCATTCTATCATATATGATATGTGCCCTATAGGAGACTCGCATATATAAGAGAGAATTCACTGGCACAGGATATTTAGTGTTGCACCAGCATAGTTCCTGGCATGAAAGGGTTAATATATGTTCCTTAATAAAGTACTCCATAGTAGGCGTAGGTCCTAGCTCAAGGTGTTAGAAATATTTGACCTTAAAATGGCACTCATTCAAGCGTAACTCTAATAAAATATTTAGACTAATCATACATATCATTTACGCGAAATGTTAGGATATATACTAGGCTAATATGGCAGGTGGAACTTACTTTTGTAGCTGTTTATATGTGGCTTGTGTACGTATAATGCAATAACCTCTTAGGTCTGCATTCACTATTAAACCGACATGGCTCATTCGAACCAACAAATTGTGTCTGCGTAATATGGAGGGACGGATACGACAGGTCGATAAAAACCAGAAATATTGATATACTGGATTCATGTGCTCTGAAAACACTTGTCAAAGTCACAGCCTTTTTCCAATCTTTCGCCAGAAGTCAGACAAATGCTCTGTGGTTCTAACATATCAGGAATAGACTAACACAAAACGCTCTTTTCTGTTCCATGTCGTGCAAATGGCTGTTTTTTGTTTTGTTTGGGACCAAACCACCGTGCTCATAGTTGTATACTTAAAATATGTATCGACCTATTTGGATACCAGGAAAAGTTCAAAATAGAAAAATAGTACGAGTATTTTGGAGCGCAAACCGCCATGTGGCTTTAAATGGTTCAAGTTCCCTTCGTCGTCAGCTGCTATATAGTGTTGCGGCCGATCGAGAAATGTTTATTCAGCAATTGCATCAGTTGATATCAATGACTGAATGGCGAACGGACGTTGGTCTATATAATAACGCCACTAGCTGAAACATACGACGACACTGCATGCGTTTCGTTTGATTATAACGCTACATAGTGGGCGGATTGTTGTTAAGAGCATTACGCGAGAAGGATCATTCCTTCATAACAGCTTTCGTACACAAATCTCACACTTGATTCACTGCGACATAATTTTTATTTCCGACCAGAGACCGGTTGGTTGGCCTTCACTTATGTGTCTCTTGATTAGTGATGACATGGGTGTCAAGTCTTAAGCCTTTCTTTCCATAAACCGTATGTAATTACGCTAATTGCTCACTCATGGGACGATCGCATATGAGATAAGCATATAGTCTGGAACGACGTTCAAGTCGTATCCGGAAATGACACTGTGAGTGGTTGATGCATGGATTAAGTACAGAGATCATTAGCTGTCAGGATCATGTCTAAAAAAGGCGATCGTCATCTGAGACTGGGGTACGGGATAGATGCTAAATTTAGGATTAACCCTTCCATGACTGGCGCTTCCTGAAATGTTGCGAAAACCCTGTGGCAATGTTTTATCTTAACTGTTCGAGTCTACCATAGGGAGCGTCGCATATATATACACTCTTAAAACAATAGGTACTACGTAGGTACTGAACTTGTCTTATAGAGAGTACCAAAATTGCTGGTACTCCGGATTACCAAATATCCAGGTACTCTTGGGTACCAAATATCCAGGTACTATGGAATACCAAATATTCAGGTACTCTGGAGTACCTGCCATGGTTATCTGCATTACCAAATATCCAGGTACTATATGGAGTGCCTGTCCATGTACTATCGATAACCGGTCAGGGTACTCTGGAGTACCAAATATATAGGTAATAGATCGTGTGTTTGTACTCAATTCGAGGTTTAATACCTCGATTTCAGGATTTCCTTGAACTGTTCCCTGCACGTGGAGTAAAATTAGTCTGCATGTCGGAAATAATCGGCCAAATTTCTTAATTTATGTGTAATTAAAGTAAACATTATAAATCAACATCTTTTAATATGCTTGATTTAAACTGTTTTGAAACAGGTCTGGGTGAACCACCAATTGAGGTATAATAGCCAGATAAACCGCAAACTACTTTGTGATAAATCGCAAACCTTTGCGAATCACAGACTACTTTGTGATTAGTCGCAAAACAACTTTGCGATAAATCACTAACATATTTGTGATAAATTGCAAACTACTTTGCGATAGATCGCAATCTACTTGGCTTTGCAACTTATCACAAAGGTTTGCGAGTAATCGCAATAGTATGTGGTTTATCGCAGATATATTTTTATGCGTTGGTACTAATGGGATTGAACCGTATAAACATTATAAATCAGACATCTTAAACAGGTCTGGGTCAACCACCAATCGATCTATCATAGCCCGATAAATTGCAAACTACTTTTGGATAAATCGCAAACCTTTGTGCGATAAATCACAAACTACTTTGCGTTAAATCGCAAACATCTTAGCGACAAATTGCAAACATCTTTGCTTAGCGATAAATCGAAATCGCAAAAATCTCGCAAAGGTAAGTTAACGATAAATCGTAATTGTTTGCGATTTACGCAAAGCTTGTGATTAATAGAAAAGGTTTGCGATTTATTGCAGATGTAGTTTTATGCATTAACAATAATGCTGAATAATGGGCTTTTTCTGAAAGACACGGAATAACTACTTACTGAGAATATCAAAATAAACACATACACATCTTCAAACAAATCAGGACAGTGAGCACTGTGCAAGGAAGACTGGTCGGTTTATTTTAGCCGGATCTGGCTATTATAAATCGAATTTTGGTTCACTTAGACTTGTTAAACCTTTAAATTAATCAGAGAAGGCGATAACTCAAGGGTCCCCAGTAATTTTACCACGTTTTCACATAAATAAAATGATGGGTGTATGCCTTTAAACAGAAATAATATTGAAATATAGACATTTTTGTCTTTACTAGTAAACCAATCATAAATATCGCGTAAATAGTATGCAATTGTCGAGTTCGTACGCTGTGTTATGTAAACAAAAGCCAAGCTATGTTACATAACTGTTGTAAAGTACGTAAATAGTGTTTGATAACAAAATACTCAACACCGGGAAGACCACACTTAATGAAACTGACATAATGTTGATTGCAACATACCGCTGTAGAGGTCGATTATCTTCACCAGGCACGAGTCACGACGATTTTGGTGTTGAATGGGTCACGGTGAATCACTCTCCCAAAAAAAGCGCCATGTGTTGAGTGTTTTGCTTATCGTACACTCTGTACGTGCTGTTCCGGTATATAAACACACCCTCACCTCATAAAGAGTGTTTTGTGGATAATATCGCATTCATATTCTCATTATACTATATTATTACTTCAAGCGAGTTTTTTTAGTCAAGAGAACACTAATTTCGACCAATCAGAATCATACGAATTGGGGGGTCTCTCATTTTAAGACACAAAGGAACAAAGATATCAGTTACGAGAATCACTCAAATTTATGTAAAATATAAAAATTTGAATTGGCATACTTGATTTGGTATGAAATTGTCCAGTCACAGGCGTGAAATTGTCCATTCTCATGCGCACTTCATTTCTTGATTCATACTTTTGGGTGCACAACACATCCGTATACATGTACATGTATCACAACAATATATTCCATAAGTAACAGATAGTTGAAATCGAAACATTCAAGCAGTTATATACATGCATCAAACTCTGTAACACGATCCATCGGTCCGATGTACATATACTAGTACATAGCCAAGCTCTAATTCATCGACCCCTTAACGAGTTTGACAACCATTATATCACGACCGACCGTGGTACCACATCGTGTTCGCGGTTGGTAAGAAACCAAGTTGTAGCATTTTAGGCCACACTAAAAGTGTACATGTAAGTCGATCTTGAATTCGGCTTTAAATAAAATATGCAAGCGTGGTGGTATGTCGTGTTTCTCCGTTGTTATACGGTTATGTAATCGATAATTGACGGTGAGTCGAGGCGGCCATTTTGTTCACTTCAATTTGATAATGTGCACCACATCGACACACATGATCGCCGCATCCAATCAGTTTGGAGTCAACGACTTGGCACTCTGTAGAATCAATGATCTTGGTTCTACAGCCGTATATTGGTTATGCAGTCATGTAATACCATTCAGTTTGGTACTCAACGAACCTTTTAGTACTCTGGAGGACCTATATGAATTGTAAAAGCGTATAAGAGAATACATTGCCCTAACAATATTTACATTTACATAGTAAGCCAGTGCTTTATCGTATATATGCAAGACTACGGAAAACTCAATATAGTTCGACATATATAAAATTGGGATCGAAAAAAGAAATAGGAGATTTGAATCGAAGATTGAATGTCTGCAACGATTAGATCGCAATCGATGTTATCGGAGTTGATAAAATTAGAACGACCTCGACCTTCCGTTTATAGACCGCAATACGGAAAACTCAATATAGTTCGACGTCTATAAAATTGGAATCGAAAAAAAGAAACACGAGGACACTTTCCGGTCTTGTTTGCTTGGTTCTGGTGGAGCTCGGCGCATACTAATGTAGCATTGTGCTAAACACGCGCCACGCCAGCCTCAATTCTAAGCAATTTTTATTTCGTCCATGTCTTAAAACATCCCCCCTTGTTCCATAGTCGTGACATCCGACCAGCGATTGAATGAATTCAATTCTCATGGCTAATCATTGTGTCACTGGATCGTTATATTGGACTGATTTTGATTTTGCTATCGGCTATGATTTGGTTTGATAATCTATAGGTCAGGCAGGATCAGGCCCGTTACAGACATCGCACTTCCATCGAATATAATTAAATTAGATCCGACGAATGTGGGATAAACCAAGATTTGTTACCGACGGTCGAGCTATCATCGCATCGAATACAAAGTTGTATTGACATGATATTCGTCGCGTGCGATGACGTATTTCAAAAACAGGACTCTCCAAAAGCACGTATGACGTCACGTTGGCAGCAACTTATGTTGCAAACTCTATTTTAACTGTTATTTGTGGCATATTTATTTCTACTAATGCTTTACTATTCTCGTACAATTCTCTACTAAAGTGTGCACGATATATTTTGATTATGAACAATCGTAGCTGTGTGTATGTTTGTTTAATGACTTATTGACGGATGCAACCAATTAACAGTCATTGTGATTGGCCCCCTCCCATAGCGCCTGACGCATGAAGATTACTATAAACGAGCCTCTTTTTTATCACGCAACAACCCAATTATTGAAAACTCCCCACCACTGACATAATTTCGCGACTTCATCTGTTCCCCTCCTGTCTTCTAGTTCTCACCCTCTCTCTCTCTCTCTCTCTCTCTCTCTCTCTCTCTCTCTCTCTCTCTCTCTCTACCTTCTGCTATACCTAAAACTATCTTCTCCCTTTTTCCATTCATAACTCATGCAAATTCAGTTATATATCTCCATTTCTGCTAAAAACCATTATTTCCAACCCTTCCCGTCTGATCTACCTATCCCTCACGTATTGGGGACGGGGCATGTTGTTAAAGAGGAGAAGACTTCATATAAGCCATCGGGCTTGTTGTCTGATCCTCGTTTCTATATATTAACTCTCATATTTTGCATATATGTGTCATCTGTATATATTATGTTATTTGTTTGGATTTGGAAATAATGTTTATACTATAGTGTGCATATATTCCCCGGTCGGTCGTTTATGTCTACACAGGGACAACGCTAATTAATTAGTCCAATGTACGTGTTCTACGCGATTAGGCCTATCGTATTAATCTCTATAGTTGGTATTAGAGTATCGTATATTCTAAAATAGCACCGTACACCACATGAAAAGACTCCATTGAATCGACGACAACACAATTAGAATCATATTGTCATATGTGTATTTCCCCTTCGTAATGAGGATTTCCAACCCCAATTTACGGAATGCCGAACACGACAACCTTGTGTGCATTGTATCCCATGCGATTAAAGTTCGACCGTGTGTAACCGAATGGATTCAATTCAAAGTTTGTCGGATCTTCTATGCTGGCACAAAACACCGATTTATACATTTCATGACGGGAGCTGCGCTGGTGCAGCATTGAAGATGCTGTGCCAGTACATTCTCTTATATATGCGAGTGTCCCATGGGGACACAGGGGAATGTATTGCGGTCTATAAACGGACGGTCGAGGTCGTTCTAATTTTATCAAATATGATAACATCGATTGCGATCTAATCGTTGCAGACATTCAATCTTAAATTCAAACCCGCTATTCCTGTTTTCGATTCCAATTTTATAGATGTCGAATTTTATTGAGTTTTCCGTACAGAGGGGGATTTAATGCGGTCTATAAACGTACGGTCGAGGTCGTTCTAACTGTATCAACTCTGATAGCATCGATAGCAATCTAATCATTGCAGACATTCATCTTCGATTCAAAACTTCTGCTACTAGTCGCCAAATTATCCTTCTCATCGATAACAATCACCGTTGACGTCAATTCTCAATCTCGCACGTCAACGGTTTGGGAACTTTGACGAGCTGTTGGACAATTCTATAGAGTGTTCTTTTAACAAACAAAGCAGAAGTGAAAACATGTGACTCTCCCAATTACAAGAGATATCATAAATAAGCCGATGTCAATACCCTAGCACTGAGAGCGAAATGAAGCCACTTTTTCCGAACGACAATAGAATTAAGACAGCAATGTCGTAATTTCCGAGGACCTTATTACATTTATAAATGCTAGAAGACGAATCGACACCAATGTCCAGCGATTCTTTTCCGGTTAAGAATAGGGTTTAGACTATTAACAATACATGTACCTACATGTACATACGCCTAGGGCAGTGGCGACATGGCCCAAATCTGTCAAAAATATTCATGCCCGAGACATAATTAGAACGAAATTTCACAACACAAGTTGATTGAATGTGTTCTTATATACATGTACAATGTGTCGCGTAATGTCACATATACAATTTCGGACGAAGTACATTGTGCTGTTCTAATATAATCCGCTACATAAGTTGCTGCCAACGTGACATCAGACGTGCTTTTGGAGAGTCCTGTTTTTGAAATACGTCATCGCACGCGACGAATATCATGTCAATACAACTTCTCATTTGTATTCGATGCGATATGTGACGTATAACTTGAAGGCCGGATTATATTAGAACAGCACAATGTACTTCATATACAAAAAATTGTCTCAAAAATCTAATTTGGTTCTAAACATAGGCACCTGGTGTGTTGTATAGTCCCAAGCATGTTCAAAGGGCAATGCTCGGCATGTTTCGGAGGCATAAAAATATAACATTGCTACTGTGCTATATCTCCTATATATAATCCGGTATGTCCGTTTGTCTCAATATTCCAACCCATGTTGACAAACACGCTTCTGAGCTCAATGACTTCCTTTGCAAATGTGCCAGTAGCCGTGGTGATTATGTCGTGGACACTATCATCGCAAAGCCTGCAAGTAGTGTGTCTGTCATTTGCAGAACGAATGCCTCATCTTCTGGGATGTATCTGTAGTTTAAAATTAACATTGTTTTTAGTTACTTTTTTCCATTCTGGGATGTTTCTATATCCCCTAATTTGCAGAAGTTAAAAATGCACAATCGAGTTGCCTAATGGGTAAAGATCGCCAACTTCAACTGGGGAAATTCAATCTGATCCTATATCTCCCATGGTGGTTTAGGTCTAAGCAGAATGATGATCCCATGCGGATTGTTGATTTGGTGACGATAGCCCGCCAGCGTCACTATATTCACCCTATGGGAACCTTATTCTGCAAATAACACATATTATGCTGTGCACACTTGATAATCATAGCCTGGGCTATGTGAAAGATGTCCCTGTAACCGTGGTGGTTGAGTCGTGGATAAGATCAACGCAGTCTGGGCTAGGTGAAAGATGTCCCTGTAACCGTGGTGGTTGAGTCGTGGATAAGATCAACGCAGTCTGGGCGAGATGAATGATGCCCCCGTAGCAATGAGATTCACCGTAAATGAGAATACATCATCTTTTTGGGGGCAACGGCATTGCATAATCACCAACTGTCAACGAATAACGAATTAATAGATAACGTGTTTGCGACGATGTATTAATTTAAACCTCCAGCTCGTTGCTTGATAAATCGGCGTCTATCCGTCTGACAAATCAGCTACCACGGTGGATGAACTACGAGCACTTTACATTGAACACTAGTGAATAACCAGTGTGTACTTACTACCAGACTAAACTATAGGCTATTGACATGAGTAACACCTGATCTCAAACTAGAAATATCAGACCTTGTTAGCCCTGCCACGGCCTAACCTTTCTCACACATATTTCCCGTGGTAGCGTAAGAAGTGGATGCTAAAGAGACGAAAAGATAGTCGACCTTAGAAATCAAACACGAGTGAGGCACGCACAGGCCTATCTTCGATTGAAATGAACAATCAGTGTCGAATTGCCTTGTTTTGGAAATGTAAATATTAATGAGGACTCGCGCATAATTTGTTAGAATTTTACACCAAACATATAAGTTGAAATTGTTCTTATTGTTTGATTTTCCAACCAATAGCTATATAGTAGGGAATTCAGAGGAATTTGTGTTGTTTTATAGAAACAATGTAGCATATTTTGCTATATTTAGTGAAAAATATAGTCTGATATTGCTATGAGTTTAACCTTGGGAATTTCCAACAGTGAGGGTTGCAATTGAATTTATGCGAACCTTGGATTTAGGTGGGACCAGGCGTAGAGTGTGGTATCGACTCAATGCCAATTGTTTCTTGTATGTGAGCCACAATGATATCGTCGACGACCGTGTTGAGTCCAGAGCACGAAATACCACGGCACGAATGCTGGGTCCAATAATATAAATATTATAATCCAGTAATACGTGTATACTACGGTGACATTTCGAGTATTCTAATATTCTACATCGCATGCGTTATCTTATGGTGGATTTCTTTTTAGAAATACTTAATCTTCGCACACTATCAATGCAAGCGGCCTATGGTTATAAACCGGTGACTGTATTTGACGTCCCTGTCGCATGCGTTGGTCTTTATTGGAAGGTAGTATTATGTTAAAATATTTCTCACGTGACTCTCTCGTTCTGATTGGCTGCACACTGCTATAACTTTTTTTCTGATAGTACCCTGAAGCAGGTATAATCGCATACTACATGTGTGTATTGTTTCTATTTATAGTAACATACTTATTTCGCACACTCGGATTGACATCTGATCTGAGCACACGGCCAATCTAAAACTATAGTGTACGTTACTTGTTGCAATATCAGATATCATTATACTTACAATGGTGACATTTATTGATCTTACAGTCGTCCGATCACATATGTGACCCGCCATATCAAATCCAGTCGTAAGTCGGGATATTTTTTACCCTGTACCATGCATTCTCTTATATATGCGAGTCGACCATAGGTCGCCTCGCATATATGAGAGAATGCATTGGCCTAACAATTTTTACAATTTTAATAATTTGTTCTTGTATTCTTTAACAATTTTATAATTTCACCCACACAGAGCCCCAGACAAACATGAGCAGACGACACTCTACTATATGCTTTTATATATGTGTGGGGCTCCATGCAGGGTAATGGATGTTTTTTTATTTTATGTCCTAAAATTGTAAGAAACATTTATTTAAAAAAAATGATAAAAAATTGTTAGGCCAATGCATACTCTTATATATGCGAGGCGACCTATGGTCGACTCGCATATATAAGAGAATGCATTGGCACAGGGTAAAAAAAAATCCCGACTTACGACTGGATTTGATATGGCGGGTCACATATATATCCAATGTATTCAAATAGTTTGTCCGTTAACTAGTTTGGTATGCGGACAGTCCTATTTTTTTAGTGACTGGTATAACCTCATTTTCCGATTTCGTTATATTATGCATTACGTTCCCGCAATAAAATCTTCAAGAGTGGCCCAGCCATTGTTCACACCTAAATATCGAAAGCAATTAACGCGGTCTTAAAAGTTAATACTGAAACAATAAAACATCCGCGAAGATTCATCCGCGAATACATATAAACATCCTGGAAAAATTGTAACCGGTACGCACATGGTGAGTACGTATTTCCATCAAAGTTACCCCATAGCTCCCATGACTTCGCCAGATCAGATCTTCAAGAGTGACCCAGCCACTGTTCACACCTAAATATCGAAAGCCTCGCAGTATACACCCTAGAGGGCATAATAAAGAATAAAGACCGATCGTATCCACTAATGGCGGATCGCGGATTGTACCCTGTGAGTGTTTGCGATTTAGTGGTGAGACCCTGTCTACTGACAAATTGTAAATCTGATAGATTGGTTCAATAATATCGACAACAATGTGCGTTATACACACACTAAGGATGGCGTTCAGTCGCTAACAAATAAACTGCCCGGTTTATAAATAAACTCTTAAGGCGCTTGCATTATAAGTGATCGTAACTGGTTGTCAGAATGGACGTATTTTTCGAGGAGATCTGTAATGTGCTTGTAAATATATCTGTTTCACACATTGCACCCGATGACGGGAGCGAAGAACTACGATTCTTCTTGTTATTGCTTTTGTTCGAGATGAAAACATGGTGGCTGGTATAGTACAATGGGGTGTGACTAATTAGTGCCCGGGCACGCCCGGGCAAGCCCGGGCAGGTCCGGGTGTTCTCATGGGCCCGCAGACAGTCTAATATGATGCCACATGGTAGTAGGATACAGAATAAGCATATATTGTGAAAATTGACTTGCTGTGTCGTCCACCGGCGGGTTTATTAACCATTTAAATGCCGATATTGACTAAAAGAACCCGGGAGAGCCCAGACGGACGCATAGACCCGACCATATTATATATTGATGACTAATGGTAGCGAGGCACTTACTAAAGGTATATATTGCAAATATTGACTCGCTATCTCGCTCGCGGTCGGCTTCATTAACCCCTTAAATGACGATATGCGCCAGAAGAACATGGCGCAAGCCCGGGCACGCCCTGGTGATCTCATGGACCCGCAGACAGTCTAATATGATGTCATATGGTAGTAGGATACAGAATAAGCATATATTATGAAAATTGACTTGCTGTGTCGTCCACCGGCGGGTTTATTAACCATTTAAATGCCGATATTGACTAAAAGAACCCGGGAGAGCCCAGACGGACGCATAGACCCGACCATATTATATATTGATGACTAATGGTTGCGAGGCACTTACTAAAGGTATATTGCAAATATTGACTCGCTATCTCGTTCGCGGCCGGCTTCATTAACCCCTTAAATGACGATATGTGCCAGAAGAACATGGCGTAAGCCCGGGCACGTCCGGGCACGCCCTGGTGATCGCATGGACCCGCAGACAGTCTAATATGATGGCATATGGTAGTAGGATACAGAATAAGCATATATTATGAAAATTGACTTGCTGTGTCGTCCACCGGCGGGTTTATTAACCATTTAAATGCCGATATTGACTAAAAGAACCCGGGAGAGCCCAGACGGACGCATAGACCCGACCATATTATATATTGATGACTAATGGTTGCGAGGCACTTACTAAAGGTATATGCAAATATTGACTCGCTATCTCGTTCGCCGCCGGCTTCATTAACCCCTTAAATAACGATATGCTCCAGAAGAACGCGGCAAGCCCGGGCAAGCCCGGACAGGCCCTGGCTGCCTCCTGAACCCGCGGACAGTCTAATATGATTCCGTACGGTAGTAGGATTCTGAATAAGCATGCAAATTTACTTGCTGTGTCATCAACCCGGGCACTAATTAGTCACACCGGTACAATGTATGTGATACTGACAGTCCACTTTCGTGTACATAAATAACAAAATGTCGTGCATGCACGGACATCCCTCCTATCAGCCAATATATACTGCAAGTATTATATATAACACAATATGTAATCGTGGTCCACGGACATCCCTCCTATCAGCCAATATATACTGCATGTATTATATATAACAAAACATGTAATCGGGGTCCATGGACACCCCTCCTATCAGCCAATATATACTGCACGTATTATATATAACACAATATGTAATCTGGGTTCACGATTGGGTATATAATGATATTCAATCTGAATAACATGAGCCATGCGATGTTCGATTAAATATATATCAGAATAAATATATAGCTTATCAATATAATACATGCATAATTATTCAGAATTAAAAAAAAAAGTAATAAACATTTCTTAAATTTATCGCATCTCAGGTGTACTGGAGAAGTGTGTTTTAACCCTTGCTGCGAAAACCCTGTGCCAATTCATTGTCTTATATATGCGAGTCGACCATATGGAGCCTCGCATATCCAAGAGCAGTGTGCCTAATTACTGATCCCGTATGTACACCCATCGTTAACTGGTCGTGAACTCTCATTGAGTATCTGTCGATGTTCAAACGTGTGCGTAATACATATAGGTGGTCCTATATAAGTCGCACACGGTAAGGACTGGTGCGACTGTGATACATGGAAGTCACGGTACCTGTTACCAAGGAACATGTTCACAATAACATACACGCTCACATGAAATCGATATATTGTTACCCGAAGAAGAACGGCTAATATATAGTCAGCAGCTATAATGTGTGGCGTGCCCCCAATTTACTCACTAATCATTAATCATTACATATCTGTCGCGAGTCCTTGAACGAAACATGTGTTATGTTGTTTGTTGAAGACTGCCAATCAAAGTCACCCCAAGGCGTAGCGAAACTAATCACCAATAAGTACGCATACCCAGTAGCGTACATGCATGATGTACGTAAGTACTGCCCGCAGTATCAGAAGCAATAATAGGCTCTAACTAAACGGTGATATTCCCAATTAGAATATATTATTAAAATGTCATTGGTCTTCCCAACAGTTACAACAATCAACAAACATTCGATGAAACTCTGTTTGAACACATGTTTGCGTTAGTAACCTATTGTTTTCGAAACATGGGAGAAAATCATGTATTAGACACACAAACTCTTTAATTCTATATCTCAATGTTGCCCATTAGAATAGATAAAAGTCGTTACATTCGTGTTCTGCATGAGCGTTTCAGTTTCAGCTTGTCCGTCGATATTTGCACAATGGATGGATGCCACACGTAGTATATCAAACGTATACAATAATGTTCCATGTAATTATTGGTTTTATATTATTTTCGTAGACAAAACATTGTGGTACTGTAATATACATGATCATTGGATCATGCCGAAACTCTACGGTCTGGTAAGAAACAGGAAAAACGAGTATATAATCCTGCATTTATATAGTGGGGACCCTTAGACCAACACATCGCGAAATTGTGACTTTAGTGACTAAAGCATGAACTAATATATGTTGCTTAATTTTTGGGTACACTTTTTGGAGGGGGTAACGATGAGGGTTCATATGTCTGGATAGAACATGGTTTCCATGACAACGGAATCAAATAGTTTGATAACGTTGAAAAATCCCATTGTTAGCAATTCGATGAGCCTTGTATGTGAATGAATGAAGTGAACTCATTGATCCTATACGCGGCATGAACGATCCATTGCAGCATGTGACCTTGTCAGTTTGAACACTTTTTTAGTTTAGTAAAATCCTTACGATCATGATCAGCAACAAAACAGCGTGCATATATGGTTTCTTTACTTTTGCAATGTTCCTGGTCAGGACCATATATACCCTTGGCATTTAAAACATCGGATTTCGAATATATGTGGACAATATATATGTATATATCCAACCTTCAATGTCGGTGGATGCTCGCACAAATTGAAAGTCAAAAGGTAACTTTGTAAAGGAACTGTTAGTCTATCAACTGCGAACATCAGCAACTAACTGTAACTCATGGTGGTGCCAACTGCTAACCTAGCCAATGTATAAGATTCGCAGTTATCGCGGTTTCTCAAAACTGCTCTGCAACTATGCAATGTCCTTGAGGAGCAACCGTGACTGTTGTTCGTGCAATATATGTTAAAGATACGGGCGGCGTTGGCGGTGGGTATGCTGTTAAAATATTCACCTCGGTCAAAAACCGCCATAAACAGAAATAATAGGAAAATATAGACAGACCTTGTTCTTATACCAATCAGAAATATGGCATAAACAGTATAGTATTGTCAAAAAAAAACAGAAAGCAAAAAACGTTACGTTTTCCTGGCTTTTGTTTAGATCCGGATATGGTAAAAATGAAGAGCGTTATTTGTTACTGTTTTCCTGATATGGAAATAATAAAGAGCGTTTATATAATTTGTGTGTGATTAACCAATATAATTGTGCTGTGTGATGTAAACAGAAGCAAAACTTTTGTAACAAGATCAGGCTCTTGTTTACGTGCACCGTCTTGCGTCTTGACGACAATATACTATTTACGCGCTGATTATGGTGGCATATGAACAAAACTATATGTATTTTAATATTCCTTCTGTTGATGGCGATTTTAACAGATATGAATATTTCTGCAACGAACGCCGCCCGTGCCTTTAACTACAACAAAGCATCAGCACATCGAGAAAGCCAGTCACTGGCCCGGTCCTGATCGGTTTGACAGATTTCAATTGTCCAGCAATACATATACTTTGAAGTGTCTTATCGATGATTAATTCAGAAGGTCTTTTAAGAGTCGGATCTTATCTAAGAACCAGTACTGGTGGAATACGCCAGTATCATTGGAACTTAGTGTGTCATCACTCATACGATCAGGCCGTGGTTTATTGGTTTGAGTTGCCACATAAAAAGCAAAATGTCGACACCAAGCCCAGCAGATGTCGCGGTCTACCCTTCGAATTCTGGTCGTGCCAAAGACTGGTACATAGTTGAAGCGGTGACCCGTTTAGCCACTGCATGTAGCAGCTTATACCCTCCTCGTCGTAAAACAGGCATGAACTGGATTCATCATTCAACAATCATTAGGACGATGACAAGAGACTGGCGAGAACAGAAACACCATACGTAAACAAACAACAGAAACCGTACCTCAAACATCAGACGAACAGTACAACAGATAAGAGATGTGGTATACATTCATATATACAGTATTGTGTCTAACTTTGTGCTTTAGTCGAATGTTTGGAAAAAACATATCGCAGTTATATCCGCCATGGTAACCAGAGACACCACACCAAATTGTTTTGAAATCGGTTCAGGGGTCTGGGTGAAAAATGCGAACACAGATATACAAAAATATAAATAATGCATATGTGATCGTCGAAGTGAGTGCGAATGAAACATGTTATCGATCTTGATATTGATCTTGATATCGATCTTGACATGTGTGCAGAGAAAAAGTGTTCCCAAAAATAACCTCGGGAGAGAGTAGCGCTCCTTTTGTGGCAAAAAGAAAGAACCGATTATCGTATCCCTCGATATCGTGTCCGATGAATATTGCGATCAATATTGTTTAAATTGTAGACAAATAACACATATGCGTATGCCGGAGGGAAGCGATACAGTGTTGGCAGAGGGTGTATGGAATAGTATGTTGGTATGCAATTTCGGGACATAATTTCCGGACACACGAATTTCAAGCCCCGGGTTAATCATGTCAATACGCTGATGAATAACGTGTTGTTGGCCCCGCACACACGTTAATGTGGAATTTCTGGCTTTAAAGTCTTAGACGCTCAAAATACCATCATGCACCACTGGGAGCCTATGCGAAATGCATGGTAGGATACACCATCTAGTCGGTGGCACATAACATGGATAAAACATCATCATAACTTGTTGTACATGTAAACGAAGAGCGTTCTTTGAGAAAACACATATATTTATATATATTGTTTTAATTTATTGAACATTTTCTGCAATACCTTGGGCTCTTCTGTGGAAACAATAATTATACATCCATACGTGCATATATTGTGATTAGGGTCGGCGACAAAGTAGACGACCTCAAACTTCGAAGGGTACCATATATAGTGAAATATTTGTATCGAAAAATGATACCATTCGGGTGAGGAAACCAACACGATAAACCGTTGACCCGAAACAGGACATCCCATGTAAAGCCACACATTGAGTTTGTTTGGAATTGGCGCTCGTTTCTAATTAACATTTATATTAACATCGTTAAACAACACAATTAAGACTCATTGTGAAGATGTTTATGTATAAAATTGGTGGAAATTGTCGACTACACATATTCGTATCAAAAGTAGTGCCACAATCTCTCAACCAAAACGCCACACAAGTTTGACTTATTTAACCCAGATGATTAGATTCCTCGTATCATGGGAATTAATATGTATCAATTTGGTGGAAATCGGCGCTAAAACTATTTTTTATCAATTTTTATGCCCTTGCCCCTTCAGTGCACCACTGAATCGAATAACGCCACTTTTGACAGCTTAAAGCTACACAATTACACTCTTGATTTCCTGGAAATAATGATGTATATGTTTGGTTGTAATCGCCAAATAAACAAAATATTATCAAATTCAGTGCTAGATACCACCACTATCCAAACTCGCACCAAATTGGCGTCTTTAAATCACACGATTAGATGCCTTGTATTGTGGAGAAGAATGTGTATCAATTCGGTGGAAATCGTAGCTAACATTATTGTTATCAACATGTGTGCCCTCTCCCCTACCGTGCACCCCTGACTGGAACCGTGCCAATTTTTACATATGTACACCGCAACAATAGATTCCTCATACCATGGAGATGATTATGTATAAGTATGGTGGAAATCGGAGAAAAAGCAAATTGCTGCCCTCCGACTTTTCTGCCCATGACAACAGTCACTTTAGAAACTTCTAACCCGCACCATTATCTTCCTGGTAAAAGTAACCCCTACTAGACCCTTTGGTGGCATCTAGCTGCCCCCCCCCCCCTCGTGAATTGTTATAACACAGACAGACAGACCGGCAGGCATTCGCAAATATAGATATATATAGAGATATACATGTAGATACACTAATGTGTCCTCACAATGGACCAACGCAACAGTAATCAAACTGTAAAAAATGAAGCATTGGAATGCATGGGTCCCCATTACACTACTGTTTATGTTACATTGGTGTAAATAGGTTCGGAGTGACATCTAGCGGATCTATATAGGAGAGGATAAAATAGACACTGGGCCCTGATTGGTCAATACACCCCTATGATTTCCCATTGGTAAAATAGCCATTCTCACAGGAATTAACCCTTTTTAGTCAAGTTTGAATTTTTTGGTGTGGTCTAAAATATGACAGTATTTTTTAGTGCGGTTCTGACACTAGTTACGAAAACACAAGATTTAAAGGCGGATTATCTGCTAGACGGACATGATTTTTTTGCGTAAAAAGTTTCCCCAAATGTCAATTTTTCAGATTTTCAGATTTTTTGGACCCAAAATTTATATTGCCAACAGTATACGCTAAAACGTTAGCACTGAGGCCTATGGAAAACATTTACACCAGTTTAGCCTATAAACTTCCATCCGATTATATCGAGGACGGTGATTTATGCGATGGCGACCTGAGGCGCAATGCACCTTATCGACTACCAAGTTGTATGATTGTAAATCACTTACAAATATGTAAATACGATCCGCGAGTTCACTGTCGATGCGCCGACAAACTCCCAATTGGGTAGATCATGCCATGAATCTCTCCTATTGCTAACGCCCGCGATCTACCAATTGGGATACGTTGTCGTTATAATCCAGGAGTATATTCGGGACAAAGACCAACGAACAATACTTTAAATTTACGAGCCGAACAACACGACAGGCTGAGTCTTCAGATGCCAATACCAACAATCTCTAACACAAAAACGTCCAAAGTTATGGCTCCATTTGGTTGGCGTGTGTTGCTGCAGGCAGACAGTCTATATATACGATATAATTGATCACTCGTTAGATCTCTTGTCGGGCTCCCTTTCGAGCGCTAGCAAGATTGACGTTCAGACGATTGGAAGTAATTTATTGCATATAGCTTCTGTCTCAGTCCGATGCTTTCACTGAACAGGTTGATGATATATAAAGGAATATAAAGCCCTGGGCCAGAAACATACGTCACCGCTGTAATATCCAAACCGTCTCTTCAGACATTCGGATAGCTGCTGACTGGAACTCATGCAGTGGATGAGCTAGATAATTATTGTAGGAGTTTAAGTGTTTGCTGGTAAGGGTGCGTTCATACACTGCAAGTTTGCACTGTATGGTTTGCAAGCATTTTGTCGCAGAAAACGATATGTTGCCAGAATATGAACGGAAACAAGCATATAAGATGCAAAGTAAAATCTCTGTAGTTCTACCTGTAGCGATGCTACCTGAATTTGCCTGTAAATGGCATGCAATTATCAAGCAAGAATCATTCATACCGTATTTGAAGGCAAATTACAGTAGCACCGTTACAAGTGGAACTACTTAAATTTTACCTCTGATGTCGTTCACTTTGGTAAAGATGCATGTTATGTGCATGTTTCCGTTCATATTCTGGCACCATGTCGTTTTCTATGACGAAATTCCAACAAAAACATATCGCGCAAACTTGCCAGCGGATTCTGTGCAGTTTATGAACATGTATTGAATGTGTTTTGATTCCTCAAAATATGAAAAAAAATCGATACCTATTTTCCTAATAAATTTCAGTTTTAAATTTTAGTTTTTATCGGTTACTGATGTTTTAATGTGCAGTGTGAATTTCCACACCTCGTCGTATGCTAGTTTATCCGAACGACACGATATACATGTATTATGCAACAGATATGGGGTAAATGGTAATGTGTACTGGTAATGCATTAATAACACTACTTTTTTAAGTATTGAATAGTAATTTGTAATGGGTCTTGTTTTCAATCACATGTAATATTTCAAAATACAGCATTACTTCACACAAAATCATGTGTTTCAACTACTTTTTCATAACTATTTGAATTACTTTATCAAATGTGACCTCAGGGTGTTACGTGAATAATGATGGTTCTCTTACAAGTGGAAATGCAAAACAATACAAAGATCCTATGAGGCTTTTAGTAATTGAGGTTGTCCCCAACCTTAATAACATAAATTGCCTATACATGTATGATGCTTGGGTGGGCAGGGAAACCACAATCCCAATCGCTATATTTTTAACCTACCGCACTGAAAGTAATGGTCATGAATTACTTTTGAAAGTAATGGTAAAGCATTACTTGAAATTTACTTCTCATTTAAAGCCACATGTGGAAAAATACCTGAACTACCTTTACGCGAGAATTCTGTGTTCCGAAAAGACGCTTTAAGTCAAGAAAAATAAAAATTGAACACGATGTTTGGGTCCCAAACCCCCCCCCCCCCATCAATTTAATGAGATGGAACAGAAAAGAGCGTTCAGTGTTGTAGTTCAGTTTAGTCCTGATATGGTAGAAATAATGATCGTTTATTTGACTTATGTGCGGTATGGTAGAAATAATGATTGTTTATTTGCCTTATGTGCGAAACGTCGAAAGCAGCAGTAAAATTGCTGTGACCATGTTCGTTTAAAAAGTAATAGTGCTTATAATGCAGAAAATGTCAAGTAACGGTAATGGTAGTGCGTCACTCTGCAACGTAGTGGACCCATCCCCGATATGCACAACACTGACAGCTGGAACCACCAGGACCGGGACATTTTTCTGGAACAGATGGAGGTGAACTTGTATGTTCATAATAATGTTATCCGAGTTAAGACGAGTTATGCTATGCTTCAATCTCAAAGACATGAGTCCACATCTTACTGGCGAGACGTGAATTATTTACAAATTGCTAACTGTAATATATACACCACAAATCTAGTTGGATAAAATGTTAAACAACAGGGAATCACTTCACCTATCTACGTTGTGTAAAATGTTGCATGACAGTTGTATACCATTTACACAACGTTGCATATAGATGTGCTGACAAATGTTGTGTTTTTACGTATACAACAGTTACTGTTGTTTGAATATCTATTCAATTTTAACCAACACAGAATCAACTGTAGTTTGACCACATCACCTATCTACTTACACAGAACCAGTGCACAAGAACTCAGCGGGTCGACAATAACGCTCTTAAGGACGTTAAGTGACAAATTTTGAATGGGCATTTCAATGCAAATATCCGCAGCAAAAGTTAGAGTTGCAAATATTTCTGGGCGTGACTTTGTTAGTGTATTGAAAACAATACATATTTATCTGGCGGGTCGGCTTGGAATATATTCCATTAGAACGTTGGTGTACTTTTTAAAATTTTATATTGATTTTTTTAAACTACGTAAAGTGTTGTAATTCCAGTCAGAAATTCTCAAAAATTAATTTATAAAAAAAATTGGCAATTTACCAACCACAGCCGCCAGTTAAATGTTATGTCTGTTTAATAATATAGCTGCTTTATTGCCCAGATAAATGCTTCATATATAACTTTTGCTGTGGAGATTTGCATGGAATTGGTCACTTGACCTCCCCCTTATATATATCAGAAATGGATGTTGATTTGCTTGCGTTCCATAGAGTATGTATGCAAGTTGGTGTAATTTTGAGTGGAACGGGAAAGCAAATGCCAGATCAACGTGCATCCATACTATATGGAACTGTAACAGAACGATGTGCGCCCCTGCCTGATCAAGCCCCTGTGAACTATTGCATCAGTTCCAACTATTACGATGCATGGATAACAGACGTGGGATTGTTAGTCGGACAGCCGTACTTAGCATGATGACGAGATCACGCGATGCTGATTCTAGCTAGTTCTCAGGAAAGTTCCCAGTCGAACAAGTGCAGAGGTCTAAAAGTTATTAGTTGTTTTGGTACACTGCACTGGTCATGATATACGAAAGCTATACTAAAGCTAACTTTAGTGACGAGCCGTTGACAACTAGGTGTCAACCCTGGCCAGTAACATCGTCACATGATTTTGAAAAGTAGGTTACCACTTTTACATATAAGCACTGAGGTTTTACCCATCAGTGTTCAGTTGACTGAGTCCTCCTATATGAGTACCGCCCTGGGAATGACTTACTGGTCCAGAAGAGCCTGAGAATGCTAGCATCAGCTGACCTATCTTGAGAAGCGAAGTTATAGAAAAAAACAGATATCTACAGTTCCATGAGTTGTCGTCACCCCAAAAAAGTACACAACGTGAAGTCCGGTCGGAACGTCGTATCTCCAACGTACGGGTTCTGCCACAGGAACGCAACAAAATCAACATTCATTACTTCTATTTACACTCAACGGAGTCAACTGGCAGACTAAAAGAGCATTAAGCGCCTGTTTTCAACGTTATCTTCGTGGCTCGATGCATGTTGCGTCTACACAAAAAATGGATGCAAGTTGGGGTCCGCGCGAGACGTCATGTGACGTAATTTCGACCAACAACGTCCTGCATTCATGTTCCACAATGCGAATGCATGTGTGCGTGTAAATTCAATTCAATACAATTAACATGCATGCAAGCTTAGTTCCTGATACAATGTATTGCGGCATATTGATGGTGCTGGCATGTGAATTCAGCGTGACATCCGTTTCGCGTTTTTGGTGGATTTGAGTAAAATATTGCAACAATGCAGCCTCTCGTGAAAATAAGCACTTGCCGGATTTATTTTAATGAGTAAAATTAGCTCATAGTGGCATTACTTAACCTCAATATAAGCTCTATATGGACCTAATACGCGCTTTTAAAACAGTCCAATATGGGACTATTTCCATAATGAATAAGTCAATATTGGCATTATTTAATTTCATCGACACGACTTACCAGATTCACGCTCTTTACCATGTGTTTTCACTGCGGCCCGCACCATTCAACGGAATACCGTGTATAAGAACACTATTGGCTTATTACAGAATAAAATAAGTCCAATATGAACCTATGCGAACATGAATGTACAAAATTAACCTACGTACACGATGATGTGTTGCACAATGACACCATCCCTTCGAGGACTAAAAGTCGCGGATGTAGAATATGAGCCGTCATAACATCAATTTATATTCATCGATTACGCTGTTGGTTGAGACGTTATGTAAGAATGATTGACGTTATTATATCAACAGACTATGAGAAAACTATATTTTATTCAAATTACGCATGCTATAAGATTTAATCGCATCATGCAGATCCCCCGTGGCCGATGGAAGATTGCAGATTTAAGTTCATTGTCTTGTCAAAATAGATCCATGGGGAAGAGCATTGGTTGCATGAGACACGTGTTCTGTATGGTATAACTCCCATCAGGCCGTGCGTTCTTAGTATACCAGTGACGTATTTGGATGTTCTGTTTTAATATATGTGGGTGGATGTCAAATTAAATACCCAGTCTTATGTTTGATGTTGCTCACATCTCGTGCAAATCGATTGGAACATTATTATTGGCGAATTAGCATCAGAATCACGACTCGCGTCGCGTGTGCTCCTCAATTCCAATGTTATTTCAGTCAGCCACCAAAGACACATCCTGTAAAACAGTTTGCACTCGAACTCCGGGCAAGTGTAATCATTTAATAGGCAGTGTACGTGAAGCGACACGGAGGTTTGTGCTCCAAAATACACATAATATTATTCGCTTTTGAATTTTTCCCAGTGTCGAAATAGGTAGATAAATATCTGAGCTACCTTTCTACGAGCATCCGGTGACCCAACAAACAACGCATTGGAGTAATAAGAAATACAACTATGTACACGGTGTTTGGGTAAAAAAAAACAAAAAAAACCAGCCATTTTCACGACATGGATCAGAATCAGAAAAGTGTAGTCCGTGATAGTCTATTCCAGTTATGATAGAAATGAAGAGCGTTTTCTGATATTTTGGCGAAGTTCTGGTGTTTTCAGAGCATATGCAGCCGGTATATCAATATTTCGTGTTTATATCAGCCTAGTTTATACATCCCTGAAAATTACGTTGACAAAAGTTGGAATATCGAATGAGCCATGTCCGTTTAAATCTCCCATCTTATGTTTCATGTTGTTGTTTTTCCAGAGCAGTAAACTGGTGCACATCTCGTGCATATCGATTGGCGCATTATTATTGGGGAATCAGGATCAGAGTCACGATTCGTATGTGCCCCTCAATTCCAATATTCTTTCAGCCAGCCACCAGGGAAAGGAAACGTCCTGTAAAACATTTTGCACTCGAATTCATTTAATGACCACCATACTTGACTGACACAATATAGTCGTGATGCAATAGTTTTCGAGGGAACATTCCAGGCTAATCTGAATTCATCTGAAAACCAATGCTAAATTAGCACACGATGATAATGCTCTCTCTGAGATATATGGATCCGAGTATAAACACGGTGGGGAATCATGTGGTTTCGAGGTTGGTGAATACCACGCATACAAAATGGCCGAGGCTAGTGCAAACACACAAAAACATAATATATGAGGAACTGACACAAAACTTAGCATGTTGACTGTTACGTGCATATGCTAGTTTATTTTTGAAACAAGCTGATACCTTATTTGTTCGGAAATACTTAGTGGTTTTCTATAAAATTCTGACGAAATTTGGCAGTCGGAGGTGCGTGGAATACACCAGTTCATACATTATGGATAATCCTTCGACTGACATCTTTGGTCAGAATGTTAGAGCAAACAGGTGTGAATTTGGACATAAATGAGGTATCAGCATGTTTGAAAAATAGTATAGCGTCTACCCGTAGCTGTCAAAATAATATGTTATATGCCATATCTTTATTACCTCTTTTCCTCGCTTCTGGTCGCGTTTTAGATCGCTTCAGCCATTTTGAATGCGTGATACTCATCAACTTGAAACCACGTGATTCCCCACCGTGATACACAAATCTTGATTGCTTGGTGTCCCAACCATCATATTGTCGATACCAGGCTATTGCCTACGATACTTATGCTGTCCTCTCAAATGTATTTTACACTGAGAAACCAAAAGTGTCCAACGCTGTTTAGCATAAGAATTGTGAATAGACCAAGAAGTATCTGACCCCCATCGGTGTGTTGGTTAGCTGTAAACTAATGGATCTCACCTTCATTTGAATTAAAAAATATAAAGTTCACCACCATGCATCATTGAGAAGCATATATTATACTAAGCTCCGTATAGCAAACTGTATACCATTTCCTGTTAACAGATATATGCTACAAATTACAATGTTACAACATGTATATCCCTAGGCATCACCACAAACATGGTTATATAAGTTGGAAGGTTAGCTTCCTGTGCATATCGGCGATAGTTATATAAATTATAACTTCAAGTACGTGGCTTATTTAGTGGGAAAATTTCAAGAAATAAAACGTTGGAAATACCATATATTGAACACAAATAATCACATAGGTTCAAATTGGACTTATTTGCTTCTGAAATATATCCATATTGAGCTTATACCAGTTATTGTTTGACTGGCGCGGGCCACAGTGAAAACTCGTAACCCGATAAATATGCTTTTATAGAACACTAGCTGAAACAGGCTCCATTCGGTGTCCTTTATTCGGCCTTCAGACCCATGTGCGCGATTGGCGCACATTTTGACCTAGACAAATGTGCGATTCGCGCACATTTTCATCATTTAGTTTTTTTTTTTAATTAATTGTTTTTATTATTATTAAATGTTTGTTAGATTGAGCTACATGCTCAAGGACATTTGTTTTTGTTTTAATTAATTTTTTTTTAGATTTAGCTTCTTGCTCAAATTAACAAACATTTGATTTTTATTTGTTTCTTAATTAATTTCGTTTAAGTTAAAACATTTAAGAACTAACGCCGTCATAATTTCCGCCGGGGTACCCCGAGTGACCACAACAAATTTGGTTGAAATGCGACCAGCGTTCTGGGAGAAAAATCCTGTCAAACATACAGACAGACAGACGGACATGCAAATCCTACTCTTTTATATATATATATATATATCATATGGACATTTCTCAAATTGTGCCATTGTGGACTTATTTCGTAATGGACCTGTTTCAACCCCAAATATGTTCATATTGAGCTTATTATGCAAGGTAACATGATAGGAAATGCAAGGATGTATTCAATGTTCGCGAATGGTAGACCACGAATATGTTCGCCGCAAATGATGATTCAAACACCGATAACAGATCAAGAGCAGACCACACAGGAACATGTTCGTGTGTTCGGATTATCACCCCTCAGTTTTCGCGTAATGTATAATTTATTACCTGATCCAAGATATCATATGTGGAGATTTAGAAAATGTAGTTTGTTAGTCAAGAGAGACTGCATGAAATAAAGAAGGGAAACATATATACAATATATATGCAGCTATCCCCTGCATCCTGATTATTACTATACGAATCGCAATTAAGAACATCAGCATCGTCATCATCATCATCAGCAGCATCAGCACAATCGCAATCCCCATCATCAATAGCATCGTCATCATCACTATAGTTATCATTGTAATTAGCATCATCATCATAATCATTATCATATACTCATCGTCGTCAACAACAAGCCTATTTATCGTTGTAACGAGTTTTCACCTTGGCCCGCGCCAGTCAACGGAATAACGGGTATAAGCTCTCTATTGGTTTATTTCAGAACCAAATAAGTCCAATATGAACATATGTGAATATTTAGGTTCAATGTATGGTATTTCCAACGTTTTATTTCTTGACCTTTCACCAATAAATACGCCAAGTACTTGGAGTTATAATTTTTTATATAACATATTCAACATCATCGCCACACCATTGTTATTATCATCATAGACATCATCGTTATCTTCCCATCAAAATCATCACCAGCATTATCATCATCATCATCACCAGCACCAGTATTATCACCATTATCAAGATATACATCATCATTATAATTGTAGTTATTATTATCAGCGTCATAATGATCATCGCCATCAGCATCATCGTCATCACCATCATTATTATTATTATCATTATCATCAGCATCATTATTTTTATCATTATCATCATCATCATTATCATATACAACATCATTAACATCATCATCAACATTACCATCATCGTTATCATTATCATCATATATATCATTACCATTTAAATTAGCATTAACAACGTCACATCAACATCATCATCGCATTATTATTATCATAATCAACATCACCATGATCATCACCATCATCATCTTCATCATTATCACCATCATTATCATTATCTCCAGCATTACCATAATCATAATCATAAACAGTATCATCATCATCATAATCAACATCACCATGATCATCACCATTATCATCTTCATCATTATCACCATCATTATCTCCAGCATTACCATTATCATAATCATAAACATCATCATCATCGGAGTGAGAATCCATACCAGCCAGGGTCAGACTGTTATGTTTAAAGTGTCAAGCAATGTTCTCACCGTTCGGTATCTGTGGCCTACATGTATTTTACATGTACACGACTACAATATACAATACCGCAGACGTGAATACGTCACATACGCCGGAGTGTTCGTCGTGTAATATGTAAGCTGTCTGGCTTTGGATTGAGTAATTTACAACAACCACGGGTTCACAATGTAATTGCTAGTGTGTGTGATTAGTCGGATCCGGTCTGTAGATTTCACCGGCAAAATTACCTACCGTATATCGACCCCGAAATGTCCGGTCAACTGCTACGCTTGCACATTTTTCAAATGGCCGATTCATCAATAATTGTGTGACAATTGATTTGATGATTAGGGGATGAGTCTAGTCATGTATCGTTATGTTCTTTACATTTTCTGGTAATGCTAATTACTAAGAGTTAGGACTATAAATTCATGTAAATTACAAGTTACATAATTGAAAGTCAATTATTATGACCCCATATGTCGTTTATAATTATGTAGCGGCCACGGTGTAAATATAAAAGGCCGATAGCCTCTCTGCTCGAGAAGTCTTGGTCTCTTGTTCACATTACTAGACGATTTGCCTGGTCACAGACGTTAGGCAACGTCGAGCTCGGTTATATAGTCCTTGGGTGGGTGACAGGCTTGGGATTCCGGGTGCTACCAACTATCTCTCTCTCCCTCTCTCTCTCTCTCTCTCTCTCTCTCTCTCTCTCGTTCTGTTACATTGATATTGTGCGAAGATAAACAAATAGTTTTACAAATCCAATGATAAGAAATTTGATTGGCATTTAATTCTGACTGTTTTGTAATTAATAAACATTTGTAAAACTTAGTTTTATTGAAAGATTCGAGTACATGTATACGAGACAACACGAATGACAGACATGCTGTACAGTACTCGATTGAGAAACTCAACGACAGCGTTGATAATCACTTTAAAAAATTAATTATCGACGTGCAACTGCATGTCACTACCGAAGAGCGCATTGACGGGTTGTCTGCCGGAAACTATTTGTGCTCATCATTGAAATAATAATAGCACACAGTTTGTTTTAGTTTTTAGGACCAGAAAGTAATCAGTGATGTTGTTACGCATGGTGCGACGCGAAAGAAAAAGATATGAAGATTCGATTTCAGTGCACAAAACGTACTCGCGTAACGAGTAGTGTGGGACGCAGTTATTCTTGAATCGAATTTCTATTACTCTGAAGTCAGATTCTACATCCGGTATCTCACGCTCGAATTCAGACTGCAAATTGGAATAAATAGACTTCGATTTTAATATTTCGAGCGCTTCAATAATTAATGTCGACTTGGGGACAAATTGCTGCGTCCGATCTTGCAATAATCATAGAGCTTGTGGACTCTCGGGTGTACCTGCCACCGACAGCCGAAACCAGAAGCGATGTGTTTACGGCGCTTATATGTAGCCATGAGTATTAAATTTACACCGTGTATAGTCACTACACACATAAATATACATGATGAGGTACTATTGGTGATGTGTGTAGACATATCACACTACACCACTGGAGCATCCAAATGGGCGAGTTCAAGATAATATTGCGTATTTCTTAGCCCCATTTTATTCGGTCTCATTTCGGGGAGATCGCGTCAGTTTAAGGGGATATATATATATGTCAGCCGTCCAATGATTTCGGCACTTGGCGGCCGGAATAATTTATTGATTTATATATTTATTTTCCCACTCACTATTTATGTATTAATATAGGCGAAATGAAGAAAAACATTTGTCGCGCAGAAGTTCTAAAATATTTTAAGGAAAGGAAAGAATTTCTATAAAAGCCATATAGGCATATGAGTTGTTATTGCATCCTCATTTGAATTGTTTGTTTGTCTATGTATAAATTGTCAATATGATGTTCTGTTTTGTTCAAATAAAATATTGCTTACTCTAAATTGCGTTGTGTACTTTAACCACAGTTGCGAAAAACTACTGCTGTAACAAGACTACTCTTCCGATCGAGTTTTTTACAACAACGAATACACCAGTCCTGTTGTTGAGTAATGTTTTTGAATATTCCACACACCATTACAAACGTTCGGATTTTGTCAAAGCCGCGAATAATATAATGTAAGAAAACCGTCGCCTCACCCAACCAACTTCACAGAAAACTCAGCAGGAACTGAATGAATCGATATAATATTATTATAACTGGCTGTATGTATCACGCACGACCTATCCGCATGCGTGAAGTTTCTCACACTTATAGTCGGCAATATCAACATAAATCAAAAATTTGATGCTGGACATCTTGCGTTTATTCATTATTCATAAATGTTCAATCTTGTTAGCTGTCTAATAAAGATGGTCTGTGTCGGGACACCATAAACTAAAGGAATCCGTTGAGGAAAACAATGACGTATACGCCAAATCCAGGCAGTGCCTTGGTGGCCGGACTATTTTGAGAACAGTTGATCAGCATGGACCAGTCACAAAAACAATTATTCCCACGCGACTACATGTCATTATCTGCTCCTCATTATCAGCCCGATTAACGTTATTGACGTGGCTCACTTGTCATTTTATTCGATAGAGGACGTAATCAAAGAGACTAATACAAGATTATAACTTCCGCAAAAGCAGAGCTCATTTCCGCAAAACATATCTTATCTTGTAGTGAAATCGATCGCACCCTTCCAAAGAGTAAAAGAGGTCACGGATATCGAACACCATCTGGGAATAAACACGATGCTCATTTCTAATGGAAGATCTTATATCAATGACCTCTATATGTCTTAATGTTTATGTCGTTACGGAAAAGGGGATGCCATTTCTGATAACTCACGGGATGGTACACGAACAACACACCGGCTCCCTGTTAACCAAATGAAGGGCACACAAACACCACACCGGCTCCCTGATAAATCAGTAAAGGTACGCGAACACCACACCGGCTCCCTGAACTTGCAGGAGCAAATCAGAAGAAAAAAATACATACCTAGAATATCACCACATACACCCCATGCTCGGCCCGCTTCAGATTTATTCATGTTATTATGTGCTCATGGTCCTCACACCATCGTCAAATATAGTTCCTCCATTTAAAAAAAATTGACTTAGCACATGTCAGTGACGTTTCTATCATGATGCTAAACTCTGTTTTAAACACATCAATTTCAATAATTTACTTGTTTGTAAACCACAAATCCTCGCGCAAATAAGCACACACTCGACCTATTAAGTGAGATAGGTACAATATGTGATTATTTCTGAAATAAGCAGATAATGGAGTCATATCCGTTATTTCATTTTATGGCGCGGCCACAATGCAACACATGTTAAACAGCGTACAGTCGAGAACTCGTGAGTTGGCTATCTGTGTTATTGTCCGCACATAATCATCTCAAAATCGACTCATTATGAGTCGATAATGTGACAAAAATGCCCTCAGTTTCAGCACATTAGTACTAAAAATGAGGCGATGCTAATCCGTTTATCTACCTAAAACAAGTTACATTATAAGCAGATAATGTTCGGATTTTCGGTAATGCAGGCTGTTTTAAAATTATGCATATTGAAGAAGCATTCTTGTTATCGACATAACATCATCGACTTGTACAGGTAGAGCCTCCTCTCTACTGTCGAAAGGTGTTACACCAGAAACATGAAAAATAACATTCATGTTTTTTTGTTCAAACTAATAGGACTTTGAACTAAACTTTAAATGTCACATCAAAATATTGGACACCAAAAATCGAGTATAAACATGCTATTGGGGCTTGTAGAGACCATAACATATATTTCCTAACAACTGTCATCATCATCATCATCATCAACATCACCATCCTTGTCATTATTATTACCAGCATCATCATTATTATAATCATCAACATCATCATAATAGGTCATTATTATTATTATCATTTCATCATAGACATCACCATTATCATTATAATAATAATCATCATTATCATCATCGTCATTAACATTATCATCGCCATCATCACAATCTTTATTATTATCATTATCATAGACGCCATCATAATCATTATCATCACCGTCATCACCACCCTTACTATTACAATTATCGTCATCATAGACATCATCATTATCATCACCATCAACATAGATATCATTATTATATTATCATAAGTTTCTGTCCCACTTCCTATGTTAAAACATATCGAAAAATCGAGATATCTAATGATTTTCACATCATTAATCAAACAAAAGGTTAATAACAGTTCTGAGTGACGTCAGATATTTCAGGGTTTAACATAACTTATTATCAGACCTGAAAATAGATAGGATTTTCCCAGCGACGTTCAACGGCACAATGTCTTGTCCAACCAAAGCGCGTTTCATATAATAAAACAGTTATTGCATTGTTTCTTGGTTGACACGATGAATTGTCAGCCCTGCATGGGAAGTCAATATTCACCTCGGCCTACGGCCTTGGTGAATATTGACTTCCTTGGGTTGACAATTCCTCGTGTCAACCTCGAAACAATGCGATAACTGTATATTATTATCATCATAATCAACAACATTATTATCATTATATAAATTATAAATGTTGTGTGACAATATCCAGTTTGTATGGTATTGAGATGTCGGGACAGTTCCAGATTGTATGGAGAGTGATTTGGTCGGACAAGTTAATAAAAGGTAGACTATAAATTCATACACGCTGTGGCCATGGTTAACATTCGAAAACAAAATACTATTAAATTGTCTGATTGAGTCTCTTTTAAGTATAAACTGATTGTCGGATTTGATCATAGAGCGTAGGCACCCCACTTTGTCATATACTGCCACAGAATCAATGAGGCCACGGCAATCGCACACCACCATATAATAAATGCGTTGGTCCAATATAATGGGATATGTGATATTAATGACATTTATGGTCGTGAATTGGGTCAATACAATACAACAATTACACATCTTGTCATCTTTGATCATCGAACAAAAATGACAGAGCAATATATTAATATTAAACAAACCGATTGGCGCAAGGGTTGTGGCAGAACCACGTGATTGTAAGATCTGCTGATCGACATTAAGGCATCAAATGTATTTATCAGTCTCAAGAGGGAGGTCGATAGGTCAGTTTATTTTCTGCCCACACAGATGATGCCTGATAATGCCATTTTAACATCGTTTGTCAATTTCCTGGTTGGTTTCGTGACGAGACGCTTTCAAGGTCGCAAGTCAATAAGTTTATGATGCACGATTACTCCCGTCATATAATCTCATAACACGCATTATGCTTTGACCTATTGGACACGCCAGACACCATTACGGCTGGTTAACGTTCCCCGCCATACTGATGTAATATTGCTCACCCCTAGCGTGTGTGGTATTATAATAAGAAATTCAGGATCTGCTCATTTTACTGAACATAATATGCAGTCTAATATCCCCCATGATTTCATCAGTTATCCTGGTTCTAATTGTCCTTAAATGGCGAAAAAGAACTCTTGTCTGCTTTTGTTTTTAATTCTCCCTACCGAAGGCAAACAATTCGCAGTGCGCATGGCAAACAAACAGAGACCAAGAGATATACTAACGATACTAACGATGCCACTGATGTGAGTAATTACCATCCAACGTCATTTATGTATAAAGATATTGTTCTGTTATTTATTACCTATGCATACGTAGGTCACTGTTCTGCAATCTACAACCAGACCGCACACTTATGTTAACAACGATTATGCGATAAGGAGACAGTACAGCTGGTCTGAGGTCTGGCTGGAATTATGTGCGAATAGATTATGCTGGTTGGTCCTGCTGAATTGCTATGATGTTAGAAAGTCAGCTGGTGTGGTTAAGAACACTGCCAATGTGTTTTTCTAAAGTTTCCATTTCCACGGCATTTGGCTAATCTGAACGCATAGAAGAAAGCAATTATGTTTATATATAATAAATTCAAAACATATATATAATAAATTCAAAACATATATATTTGATTGCGGTAATAATTAAATAGAACAGAGTGAGTATTTATGTCGTGTTTCAAACACGCGAAGTATTGTCAGGAATGTATCATTTAGAAAATAGCTTTCCCCAAATTTCTTGTTTAGCCAAACATCGCAAAATGACAATTTTAGAAAACAACAACTTTTACTTAACAGCATCCGTTTGCCCAACCAACATGATAGTAATCATCAAGACTCACATGTATCATAGCAGGATCACTCAACCAGGAGTGACACATGCATGTGATGTTACATCAAGCGGCAATAGTACGGGTTATCTTGTATCTTTGAAAGTGTGATCCAGTGCGCACCGATATCGTTGTGTTTACCGCGACGATTAAATGTTCCAAGACCACTAACGGTCCATGTCGGTTATGTTTTATAAAACGGCCTGATACCACATATACATAAATATACTGTTTAATTACCAAGCTTAGAGTGAACTTATTGACAATAGTTTTAAATAGACACGACCTACCAGACGCATACGACCAAGGTGTCCCGAAACTGTGTCATTCATCTCTGTTTCCGCGATTACTGGCACCTTTACCGGATAACAATCGATAACAGTTAAGGATCAGGGGACGTCGATTGCAAACGTTCTTCCCGGGCTGGTGGTGGGTCTGCCCAACATGCAGTCACCTGTGTGTGACAATACTGTAAGCACGATTCCTTGGGTGACTGGGCAAGTTCAGTGATAGCTTATCCCATTGAGTGGTTTGGGCTAATTCCCCCACCGGCTGGGAGTTATCTTGAGAAATCTCCAGTAACTACCTGCGTTCCTTGACATTAACTTGAAATGTTACAGTCATAACGTTGACACAAATGCATATTTTTGAGGCTCAAAATTACCAGCTATATTTTTCTTACATGTATGATGGGTAGGATCACTCAGGTGCAACCAAAATCCAGTTATTAGATGATATCTTTGCCAAATTTCTGGAAAATCTACCGTCCCCTGATCCGTAATATTATTGGGATATATTCAAGCCGCATTGTACATCATTCGACTACTGGTGTGCTGGTGTCTCGATAATTCGCAGCCGACGAATATGTTATTTAACATACTAATAATGAGATATATCACTACAAGTAAAGATACTTACACTAAATAAGTTTATAACGGTGATGTAGAATTCAGTAAAATGATACGTAAATGAACATTTGGTAGACAAAGTACATACTAATTTCTGGCTGCAGTCTTATATGTGGTGTACAGTAATGCCCTAAATAATCGACTCCTTAACCACAGCAGAATTTTGGGTAACTTTTCAGGATTTAGTCAGAAATATGGCTTGTTGCCATTCATCGGAAGGCTCTAATTGAGAGCTTTCCGATGAATGGCAACAAGCCATATTTCCGACTAAATCCTGAAAAGTTACCCATAATTCTGCTGTGGTTAAGGGTAACTTTTCAGGATTTATATATATATGAAAAGTTACCCTTAATTCTGCTGTGGTTAAGGAGTCGATTATTTAGGGCATTACTGTATATCAATAAAAAACGTTATACAAGAAACCCCGGGCAAGCTCAGTACGCTTACTGTTCTGGATAAAAGGTTATAATTTGTCGATCTGGCCGCCTTCTCAGAACGTCGATGTGTTTACACGGTAAGCTAATTGCTCCTTAACTCGTAATCCGATCAATAAAAGCTGTTCTGATGAGTTAAACACGACCGTTCGCCCGCAGCGATATCAGGCCACGCTGTTAGATTCCCGCAAACGTCATGTAGCAAGTGTAATGTCACGTTTAATTCAAATATAATCCGCTAATCACCGTGAAATCCGAGCTGATTTCAGTTGCTCTCAATCGTGTTAAACGGCCTAATTTGACCTGACCTTGGTCCCGTCCACATCAGTGTTAAGGTCGCGTTTTCAAGTGCCTGCGTCTGTAAAGTTGCAACATCGATCTATATTTATATACGTCGATGGTTGCAACAATCAGATACCGTCGGTGGGCTTCTAACAGGTCGTACGTCGGAAAATCAAATAGTTCAGGAGACACAAACAACTATTTATATCTGGAACTAGAATCAGTATCTTCCAATAACTTTGCACACTAACACTTTATATCACAGTTGTTATCATAGAAAATATGACTTGATTGTGTTATACGACACTTTAGAAGTTAAAAATCGAAATCATGGCTATAGGACATTTTAGTTTAGACGATTCCCGCGGCTTCGTTAGTCTCTGTCACTCAGGGTAAGGAGGATACGGCCTTCGACCATTCTTCTTCAAAACATTCAAATCAGTATTATCCTATCAGGAACGGTTTCGAAAATAAAAATGACGACATTTTATAATTAACGAAAATTGTTCGCGGGAACCCAGATACATGTACATGTACGACATTTTAGAACACGAATTTCCCTAAAAAATATCGATATATGGTATTTATACTTGAAATATTGACAAGTTATATGAGGAATTTATGTAATCGAACCCGTAGATTCCGAAAATGCAATAAAACGTTTTGCGCCATGTCCGGTACGACCTTTTAGAAGCCCACGGACCAAATTCCTGCACACAAATAATTTAAAACGGAGAAGAGAGAGAGAGAGAGAGAGAGAGAGGAGAGAGAGAGAGAGAGAGAGAGAGAGAGAGAGAGAGAGAGAGAGAGAGAGAGAGAGAGAGAGAGAGAGAGAGAGAGAGAGAGAATGACTGAGGAAGAGAAAGCGATCGAATATATATATATATATATATATATATATATATATATATATATATATATATATTGATCCGGCCCGCATTGTGAGTATAGCTGAGCAACATATAGGCATTTATAATTTTACAAAATAACGATCTTCTAACCTTTGTGTGAACATCATAACTTAATATGTATAAGAACTCTCAGTGTGGGCAAGGACACGACCCCCATGAGCTTTGTGCGTGATGTGGGATCCCACCCATGCAACTATATTCATACATCATATTTTATGTTGCACATTTTGAATTATATGGACAAAAATACTGTTTACATCAATGCTGCTCCCTGTGCGTTGTTACGCCCAAAATATCCGCATTTTCTGTCCAATATGGAGATATAGAGGCAGAGAGAAAGAAATCATAGCGGCGACAGAGGGAGCGAGAGAGAGAAGAGGGGATATCCTTGTGATTTCTGTTGGTATTACTGATATAACTATGGTGTCGGTAAAAGCAATGTCGTTGTCTTAAGTTGCCATCTCCGAAAACGAAGGTATATTTAACCAGATGCAAGACAGTGTTATTACATGTTAGGTGTATGATGTATATAGGTACAGTTGTATAGAAATAACTTAACACTGACTGTGGCAATTGTGGAAGGACGTCACCATAAGATGGCACTTCTTATACAATAGTAACACACAACAGGGGCACTGTACGAGCATTCTGTAACAGAAAAATACGCACTGAAGTAATGTAAAATGCAACTGCGAACAAGGTGTTTGGGTGTTTGTGAAAAATTGAAAACGGCTGGAAAATGTTGTGACTTTGGCAAGTGTTTTTTCAAAGCATACGAAGCCGGCATACCAATATTTCGTGTATTTATCGACCTGTTGTATCCGTCCCTCCAAAGTACGTATAAGAACAAAATTGGAGGTTCGAATGAGCCATGCCCGTTTAATGAGCTATGCTTTTTTAAATATTCTATACATATAATGGGGTTTTTTTTTCAAATGGATCGCATATGCCAAGAACAATGGTATTGAACGTTAGAGGTGGCAATACTTGGTACTAACCCTTTTTTTTTATAAATTGATTCTTCCAGCAGTTGTCAGATTACACAATGGAATAACCTGCAATAGTTGTTCCGGAAATGCAAGCAGACGACATAGATACAAAAAAGCAGATGCAAGGAAAGATAACTCAAGTGAAGAGGAATGTACAGTAATTTGTGTGAAATCTTCAAAAAATATGTTCATGGTCGTTTGTTGAACTTATTACCTGAATTCCCCAGGGCACTACTCACCAACGAGTATCTAGTACCGAAAGGGTTAGTAAGTTAAGTGGACATGAAGTGGCCTGATCTAAATCTTCATTACTACTATACGCTGAACAATTATTAGTGTTGAGAGAGACTACATCAATGAGGGCGAGGACATGTCCCGCTTAATTTGTGAGAGCCTACACCTGAACGTCGCGTGTTGGCTTATTTGTGTCATTGTCCGCACACTATCTGCTTAGAATCACCTCATTATGAGTCGATAATGTGACTAAAATGCTCTCATATGCAGCACATTTTATTGAATCAAAATGATGAAATTCTAAGCAGATTATCAACCTAAAATAAATTTTTATAAGCAGATAATGTGCGGATTTTTGAGATACCAGGCTGTGCAGTGGGGATATTCGGGATTGATGTTCCAGCTAAATTAATCTTCTTTGCAGTTTCCCCCCAAAAAGCAAACTGAAAACGTAGTATAGCCTTGCGGCTGAAAGTAAGATAAATCACAAATAACCACCATATTACACCAACAGTCCAACACCAGTCGGTTCGCACCTCAACCGGAGAATCAAAGAGTGTTGTTCGAAAGTACCGTACATAAATTGGTTACTGTCGAACCTTCTATATATTATGGGTTTCTTATCTAATGTGTACCCTTAATGCGGTGCATGTTCAGAACTTTATTGTTCGAAAGTATCGTACATAAATTGGTTACTATCGAACGCTGTATATGTTTATGGTGTTCTTATCAAATGTCTATCCTTATTTATGTGCATGTTCAGCACTTTATTGCATATGCCATTAAACAAAGGCAAGTTTATAATCTCGAGTTCTCGCTTCTCGCTGCAATCAAAGACTATGAAAAATATAATATTGACAACTCAATCTAAAACAGCTAAATAACGCTGATATACGTGTATTCGTGTTCAATATTTAATTAAAGCGTATATTCCACCCAGTGGGGCTAGAACCCATATACTATTCGCGTTATGTCGTTAATTTATCAAAGACTTCTTCGTTTCCTGCAGACACTTCGATTCCGTCGATGATCACTCAAAGCGTTTGCAGACATCGCTATAGTCAGCATGGTGTGACCAGATGTCTGAAGAGTGGTAATTCCTTTGAGACAGATGGTGTTAGTCATGCGAGTGAGATGTGTGATAACGTTTCACGAAGTCGACAGCAAATACATAGTAGCAGTAATCACTTTCAAAAGTAATGTTGCGAACCATGTCGGAGAATGATACTTCTATATCGGTTATATGTTGACGTGAACCACTTGATAAGCCAGATGACCGTTATTGATCATATATTATATACCCATGATTGTAATTATAGAATATAAAATATATTGGTTTTGCGAATGACCTAATGACAGAATTTCGTTAAGATAACAATAATAACCAGCACCTAATTAACGAACCGGAGCCGACTCCGCCGTCTCCGACCTCAACCCAGTGGGCTGCAGAACGAAAAATGTCTATAAAAGTTGAAATATAAGACATACAAATTATCTTTTTTCATTTCTTTTATTTGTAATTGGCATAGATTATAACAAACAAAATATCATTATTGACATGTCAACGACAATAAACGAAATTGAAATTCCAAACTACACCTTTTACCGTACTCGGCCTCCGGTCGCAGTTCGACTTTTGATCCTCCCAAAAATTCCCATTCTATAAATAAAACACCCATGCGCCCAGGCGAAACAGGAATCTCTACATTAGTATACACGCGGAGCGCGCGTATTGAGGGCAACGTTTACACCGATATACACCAAAGAATGTAACAATAATGAGGCAAGATGTGTCGGAGAGCTCGATGGGTATTCAAAACCGACAATACTCAAATCCAAATTGAGAGAGAAGTATTTGCCCCTGATCATGTACGCATAAAAGACAGATACAATGTAACCTACATGCAAAATTTTACATATAACCCACAGCCATCAGAGAATTATTAATAACTGGTCTGATTTAAAGATATTAATTTGCTCATGTGTAACATAGCTACTATAGCATGGGCTTGGGCTTGGATGACATGTGTTAGTTACATAAATAATAATTAAAAAAAGAGATTTGTCAACGATTTAAAGACTACTAGTGCACGAAAGAAGGATATGCACTCTACCAAAGACCAAACAGTCTCGTCTGTCTCATCGCAGCAATTGCATATGCATTGTGATATTAAAAAGTTTTTAACTGACATATTTCAATATACCATTTCTGTGCAATGGGCATAGAGAATATGACACAAGTCACAACAAATTTTGCTATTTATGGAGAATATGACACATCCTAATTCGAAAAGGTATGGAAATATAAGAGTTAAGCAATCAGATACTACAAATAAATGGCTTCTCAAAAATAGAAATGCATTCAAAATAGCCGACTGAGGGTTATCAAAGAACAGCTAACTGACATATCATTCATATTAAAGACTAAACTCAGATTATTATAAACAATAATAAAATAACATTGTAACACCTTTATATAGAATTGTTGTGAAAGACACACTTCCTGAAATTAAAATATCGGCCTATAACTCATTAACTATTGGTGATTGGTATATATATGCGGCAGACATAGTGACACTTTTTAAAATAAGACTCCGACTAAGCAAATGCTAGCCACAATTACAATATTGTTATGTTGGTACAAGAGAAGTATGACAGAAAAGAAAAAAACGAGTATGATGAGTATACGACCACGTGTCATTGTAGACATACCCCAGTATGAAACTGGCGTTGTGGCAACAAGGCCCATACACAAGTGCGGCGTTGACATTAAGATCTCCAGCATATTTACAAACGATGCCATATCATGAGATATGTCGTGCCAATCCCGCCTGTGAGAATTCTAATCTTCTCTCGAAGACATTTGATATCACTGATGGTATACATCTCTGAAAGGATGGTATCGAGTGTTATGGATATCAGAGCATTGTGGGGTTTAATTGCATCCCGATTTGACATTTCGCATATAGGAATGGGTGTCGAGCATATTAGCAATTTGTTAGACAGGAAGTATACACGAGTAGTATCAAAAGCTCGCCGGAATAAGATCCCTAAATCGATTGTTTGATTCCACTGAAAAATATTTGTTTTCGATTCATTCGCCCCCTCGTCAGTTCGTGATCTATGTAAAGTTCGTTCTAAATGTTATTGATGTATGGAATAACTAGTATATATCACGGCACGGAGTGTCACTATATACGACATCAAGGATAAAATAACTGCCGTCGGGCAATCGACTCGAAGAACCAATATTAACGGTTCAATTTGGTGTTTTTATACACCGATGAACTACTACGAATATTTGATAGACCATGGTTGTTGACAATCCTCACCCCAATCAGTCGACAAAAACACATGCTAATTCCTTGTATAGTAATATGGGACCCGCCATATCAAATCCAGTCGGAAGTCGGGATTTTTTTTACCCTGTGCCAATGCATTCTCTTATATATGCGAGTCGACCTAACAATTTTTTATCATGTTTTTTAAATAAATGTTTCTTACAATTTAGGACATAAAATAAAAAACATCCATTACCCTGCAGGGAGCCCCACACATATATATAGAAGCATATAGAAGAGTGTCGTCTGCTCATGTTTGTCTGGGGCTCTGTATGGGTGAAATTATAAAATTGTTAAAGAATACAAGAACAAATTATTAAAATTGTAAAACATTGTTAGGCCAATGCATTCTCGTATATATGCGAGGCGACCTATGGTCGACTCGCATATATAAGAGAATGTATTGGCACAGGGTAAACAAATCCCGACTACCGACTGGATTTGATATGGCGGGTCACATATACGCGTTTAGGAGAAGGGTCACATAAGTGTCGTTCTAGAATGATATCGATGCGACTCAAACAACGGTGTGTTAGGATCACTATAACACATCAAAAGAGAGCTATACCAATTCCGTATAGGCTATATTCAAAGTATGCAACCACATCCAACTTCCAAGACGCTTAGGTCGCATTCGTCAACTCCAGTTTTAACCTGGTGTATGGCCGTAGGGCTTAAACGGGCATGGCTCATTCGAACCTCCAAATTGTTGTCTACGTAATTTGGAGCGACGGATACGATAGGTCAATAAATACACGAACTATTGCTATACCGGCTTCATATGCTCTGAAAAACACTTGCGAAAGTCACAGCCATTTTTCAGCAGTTTTCAGCTTTTCGCCAGAATTCAGACCAACGCTCTGTATTGCTACCATATCAGGAATAGACTACTACGGAACGCTCTTTTCTGTTCCATGTCTTGAAATTGGCTGTTTTGTGTTTGGGACCCAAACACCGTATTCACGGTTGTATTTTTGTATTACTTCAGTGCGTCTTTATGGGTTACATAGTGCTCGTAGAAAGGTAGTTCAGATATGTATCGACCTATTTCGATACTGAGAAAAATTCAAAATCGAATAATATTATGTGTATTTTGGAGCGCAAACCGCCATGTGGCTTTAACAGTATTGCGTTTATCGTCGGGCGACATAATCGTCGTGCATAATGTCTATGAACAGCTAATATCGACAATTAAGATCACGACCGTATTTTGATTGGAAACATATAAGCCAGAAGCGCTCACACATGTAAAGTACATGCATGGGGATAACTGCTTTGACAATATTAATCACTGTTTGCGTACCAGACAATGTCAATCGACGGTCCACCAAAACATGGTTTAGGGAGGATAGACCTGAGATGACGAAATCGTCTGTTCAGGACCGCGGCCAACAATTGGTACACAATCAGTTCAATGGGTGGAGTTGTAAATAATCTAGATTGACAGCGTCTCTGTAGATATAAGGTGAGAGTGGCGGCTTTGTATGATCATGTCACAATCCACGCACGATAGTTGTTGCATACCAAACTCCATGCAGCGCCCTCTACGTTATCACTGCGATATTGCACTGCCACAAGGATGGTACTTTGCGGACATATATTTTTACATATCGTCGGAACTATATTTAATCACATTTTGTCTTATTTTGACCACCAAAAGTTTGCAATAATTGTAATTCTTTCGGTATTGATAAGAACAATATGAACTGAGCCAGACATCGACAATTTTAATCATAAAACATAAGAACTAAGAACACATAAGAAATCCGTACCAAATGTCCTTATGACAGTGGTATCTCAGCAGAGCTATGGGAGATAACTCTGCCTGGAGTTTGGTTACATACGTGCATGTATTCCCATTAGGAATCAAGGAGCTAAATGTGTCGGGGGGAGCGAGTACACCGTGGAATACTAAAGGTGAAGGTAGCTGAAGAATGACCTTCACCTGATACATGCGACACGTTATTAAAGGACGACATCGCGTTTATTTGATTTGTACATAATATCTAAATAATTTAAACTGGTGAATGAATGGGGGAATGGATTTTTGTGAGCGGGAAATTTATTTAACAAGCTGCTGTAGTTCTGGGTTTTTCCAGATCAAATTTGGCTGTGAGATAGCCCTGTCGTAGACTTGGGGATTTATTTTTAAAAGTAAACACATGACCTATGATTTTTCTTGCATTTTCGTGATCAGCTGGTGTCAATCTAGCTGGGTAAACATCACTGGTATGGCCTGCAGGCTTCAATTCAGTGAATTTGGCCGAAACGTTAACACTGTCGCCTATGGGAAACCATTTAGTTCAGTGATTCCATTAACTGAGGCCGTACCGATAAACATGCTACCGGCTTGTCGGTGATCCGATTGGTAGCTGAGTAGGTTGGTTGCATGCTCATTTCACCGAATCGGCTAACAAATGAACGACCACAAATCCCACCTTAGATCCTATTTGACTGGACCGTCGCTGGTTTAAACCCGATTTAAACGCAGAGGTTTAACCATTTCTATACTAAATACGGGAACATGTCTCTATTCCGAAGGTTCGCTAATCCGAAGGTTCACTAATCCGAAGGTTCACTATTCCGAAGGTTCACTATTCCGAAGGTTCGCTATTCCGAAGGTTTTTGTTATTTTAAAAGTTAATTCTATATTCTAAAGTATTGAGAGGGTTCTTTAGTACGAAGACTCTTTTTATGAAGGAAATAACTTAAAACATTAAAAAAATTAATGTGATTTTTGTTTTCGTGGGTTTCCTTGAGAGTTAACCCTTTGGCGAGTAGAACGACATGTATGTCGTCTATCGGCTGATGACTAAAACGACATATATGTCGTTTTAGGAAGTACGTGTTATTTTACGTAGACATAAATTCAATAAATCATCTGATTTATAAATGATTTACATAGGAGTTATTTTGATTAATATAATGTCCCAAATGCTAAAGGCGGACTATAACAGTGGGGCTCTTACGGTCAATCAATACTGGAGCGCTATAACTTACTGTATAGCAGAATACCGCTGAATGGACCTAACTGCAATTCTGACTTTGTTTTGATTTTAATGTTGATGTTTCTTTCAAGTACAGATTGCCAGTTCGGGTAGAATGCATCTCTAACTCGTAGTTTATTTCAGTCATTGTGTTTTCAACTTTCTATAATATTAAAATTATAAACTGATACTGTATTCTTGCTATTAATAACCGACATCTGGGACAAATTAGATATTAGATTGGGGTGTATAAATGTACGGGGGCGCAAATTTTGATTCATTTCTGGCTAAAAACTCCCATAATAGAAAACTTCGGAATAGCGAACCTTCGGAATAGTGAACCTTCGGATTAGTGAACCTTCGGATTAGTGAACCTTCGGATTAGTGAACCTTCGGAATAGCGAACCTTCGGAATAGAGAACCCTACCCACTAAATACATTGACGAGTATTTCCCTTGCGATAGGTCATTTTTGAAACGTATTACATGAAAACTTCCCACCAACTGATATGAATAATCCCGCTCTTGTGTTATATGTCTTCTGCCTGCCTTTTGATGTGATTGCATCAACACCCCTCTGAATAATATACAATTCAATATTTCGAATGTATACTTCATAACTGAATGGGAGAATCCATTCATTAGATATAGTTAAACTATGACATTATTGTTTATTTTGCTAACCTGAAATATATTGTGTTGCAATCAACTGTAGATTCGCAAAGACGTTTGTGTCATTGAGTAAAATGTGAATTGTAAACGAATACCACAGGGGTGGCGACCCAATCTCAGTCAACATAAGTCAGGGCATATGGGGTTGAACCTTCGCTAGTTATCTTAGCACAGTACTATATTGTATCGCCAGCCTCCCCGTTTCTTGTCGAGTGTGTAATGGCTTTATCATTTGCGGAAAATTAAGATTTAGCACGTTAACTGAGGGTTTCATATGTATTACAATAAAGATTCGTTTTGAGATTGCCGCTATAATAACTGAATAATCTGCCATTTGCAGTAACTTGATTCCCTTTGATCCATTCATTTGGGATATTCAGCTACCAGGTTCTTCAAACAACTGTTCGTGACACTTACTATCGGCATATCCTGACCAACGAATACACTGGAACCCATGGGACTATGTATGTTGATATTGTCTGATCAGATAAGTCTGGTTTTGTATCGGACATCTGTCTATTGAAAAGCCAAGTGTTGTCTGTGTGTCTGGAACTATATCACTATTGTTTGGCGTGTAAAAAAATCAGCCTATTGTCCCGAAAGTCCACATATTATCTGCTTACAACATAGTTATTTTAGGTTGATAATCTGCTGAGAATTGCTTCATTTTGAGTCGATAATGTGCTGAAAGTGAGAGTTTTAGTCACGTTATAGACTCACAATGAGGCGATTCTAAGCAGATTATATGCGCACAACGACACATTTTAGTTAACTCACGACTGTTCGGGTGTACGCTCTTTAACACGAATTTTCACTGTGGCCCGCGTGATAAAACGAAATAACGGACATGACTCCAATATCTACTTATTTGAGAATCAAATAATCACAGTATGTATCGATTTCACTTTATATGTCGATTATGTGCGTATTTGCGCGCGGATATGCCAAATTTGGCCATGTCCGGCTGCACGTTAAAATACGACACGCAACATTGTAGAATGATAATAAGTTTTGAGGCCCACCTTATTTTCGAATCCCCAGATCACATTCACTGCACGAAAAGTGAAATTTATTAATTAATAAATTTTGATAAATTTCACATTGCAAATTTATTAGAAAATAAATATCTGATAAATTTTAAATTTAGTGAAACACATAAATTTTAAATTTATCAAAAATAAATTTCATATAAATTTGATGATCTATGTAAACGTTAAAGCAATATATAGCTAAATATTTTTTCCAAAATTTATTTAAATTTCGTTGCAAGAAATGGATGCAACATGTGAACAAATTAGATTATAGTGAGGAAGTCAATGAATGTTAATTTATCAATGCATTGTTGTTTTCGCAATTGTCAAAATATAAACCCTTATTTCACACTATATTAGGGAAGTTTTCAAATAGCCATGCGCAATATAATTAGTGAATATTATGTCAGTCACTTTCACATGTTAATGACTAATTCAAATTTCCTCTGACTAGTTAGCATTCATTCCAGCATGGTAAATGTGCAAATAAATTTTAATAAATTTCTGATTTATGTCGATAAATTCCATATTTATCACATAATAAATTAGACATTTATCAAAATTTATTACCCTGATAAATTTTTGGTAAATTCTGAACTTTATTATTTAATAAATCCCAATAAATTTTAAATAAATTCCCACATTTATCGACATTTATCATTAAGATAAATTCCAATAAATTTGACATTTCCACACATTTATCAGGGATTTATTACTATGATAAATTCCATATTTCATGCAGTGATTACATACACCATATCCCATATTATATACCATTTGAATGAGGAAGTTCCAAAACATTGTATTATCAACTTATCCGGTCGATTAAATTGTGAACATTTTGTATATGTCAAGTTATATGCGGTCTGTGCTTCATTCCGATCTGGTCTGTACTGCCAGTCTATTATTCTTGGTGAAAGGGTAATAACTCTAGATCTTAGTTGTGAATTATGATGCAGTTTGGGTCAATAACGGGGGAAGTCTTGTATGAATCCGAGAATCTATGTTGGTGGACACTCCTATGCCACATCTGTTCCGTATTCTGGTAATATATATATATGTTTGGTTACTCTTCCAAATGGTATATACTATGGACTATGTTGTACATAATGTGACCCGGGCATATCATCATTAAGTGGGCATGTGATATATATTGAAATTATACCGTCGAACTCGATTATAAATGTGAGACTGATGACGAAGCTATACAGCGCCAACTCCGTTTACATCGATCGTTTCGTAGACTAGACTACGACATGTGACCGAGTGGTCACAACGGTCATTCGCTCTAGCTGACAGAAGGCTCGTCCTCGGGGAGTGATCAAGACACGAATACCAAGATGGTGACAGATCGTGGACATTGTATGAATTCATCTAATGGCACGCGAGAACAGAACTCTGGCCCCGTGACCACCACTGGCCTTGTCCTTGATAATTCAATCACGACTAAACAATATGGCGACAATCCCTTAGATTATTCCATAGGGGCGTCATATACAGTGCGGTATGACACATACAATGCTGTAATTATGTAAGCGTATGTGGTCGGAACAAGTAGCGATTGATGGCATCGTATAAAGTGCAGTGTCGCCCGCGTAATGGGGGGCTCTTCCATGTTGAGTGGATGCCGTTGTCGTGGAAGCTTAGGTTCAGAAACAATAGCGACATTCTCGACTATTTTCCCTCGGGGGAGTAGGGAGGTTGTACACATTGCAGTATATGCAAATGTATTGGAAGCATATGCATGATGGGAGATTGATTTATGTTATCTTGGAAGCTTTGGGTAAGAGAATTCATCAAAAGTATGGTATGGAACATACATACAATGGAGCCCATTCCTTGTCGCATGGAATATATTATGCTCAACGCTATATGGTCAGACCAAGTATCGACGCTCTCGAAGATTACCCCACAGAGGGCGTCGTTCACCGTACATTATATGGCACATATAATGGATGCCCTTCCATGTTGTGCGAATACTTTTATTCTGGATTTATCTCCTAAAGGTTATAGGGTCAGACATTCTGTTATCGTGAACATAACCACATAAGGGGATTATTGTAATGAGCGAAATAACCTCATAGTGTCATATAACTTCAATATAAGCTCTACGTGTATATGGATCTAAAACGCGGTTTTTAAAAGTCCAATATGGGACTATTTCCCTACTAAATAAGCCCACATTGGCATCATTTAAACTACTTTGTATTCATCGACACGACATCGATATACGCTCTGAATAATATGTTCTCACAGCGGCTCTCGTCATTTAGCGGAATAAATGGTAAACGCTCAGTATGGGCTTATTTCATAATATAATAAGTCAAATGTGAGCATATGCGAATATTGAGGTCCATTATGTTGGGTCAAAACAAGCAGCTACATTCTCAAAGATATGTAATGGATGCACTTCCATGCTGATGGGTGGATCCAGTGTATCTGGAAGTTTAGCAACATTCTTTCAGATTATCCCGTAGCGTGTGTACAGTATGATCAGCCCTTTCTCCTGAATTCGTTTGCATGTAAATCCGAGTCATTGTGCTATTGACAACTGTATTAACTTAATTAAAATGTCGCTCCTCCCATACAGTGCATATCCACACAACGAGGTCTTCAACAATAAACACTTCGCTTTTTAAGAGCAGTCAGGTGAAAGTTCTCGCGAGAATTAAATGTAATTGAACTTATTTCAAAATCACATATGTGCCCATATCGGCATTATTTTAATCTGAGTTACGCTCCATATGAACCTAAATCGACTTGTTAGATGTCCACTCTTTATAATGTGTTTTCACTGTGGCCCGCGCCATAAAAAGGAATATGTGGTATAAGTCCACTGTGAGCTTATTTCAGAATCAAATAACTCAAATATGAACATAAGTGGATATTTAGGTCCAACATTAACCTATTTGTACGATGATATGTTGGTAGCCTGGCACATGTAATGCACAGTACGGTACTAACATGTGATGGATACCTTTCCATGTCGCAGATTGAACATGCTGTTATCATGGAATCTTATATATACGATCAGACCCCGTAGCGATATTCTCGAATATTCATAGTACAGTATATGATACCTGTATAAGTTATGCCCTGTTTTGTCGCATGTATGTAAGTTACCCGGAAGCTTATGTCAGACAAATGTCGTACACAGTATACAGTTTCACCCGCTGTCGATAGACTTTGGTATGTGTCAACCTCACCGGGAGACATTCCGTTCTCGAGCGGGATCTGTGATGACACGGTGTGAGGGGTTTGTCTTCCCGAGGATTCACTATATCCAATAGAGTTATAGCAGCCGATGGACCTATGTGATCCAGGGGGGACTATCCGCAATGTTCCCCTCCATAACAGTCACCATTTGTTGTATTATACCGAAGAGACATGTCCCTATAAATTGCAACTGAATATGGATAAAGACACTGTCGTAGAGCATGTCAATATAACATAAAGGAATTGCTCTAATATTTTACAGAAAACTTCTAATATCAACTTGTCATACATGTACTACTAACTAAAACTTGGATTTTATAGGCGTATGTGTCTATGTGAACCTAAAAGTAAACACTGTCTTCCCAATGCCAGAAAATGAAACATCCGTAAAACGTTTGTTCACAACGCAGGGGTTCGGATATCTCCGTGAGTTACTTCGGGACGTCTCGGTCTGAGCAGTAAGCACGTATAATAAATCGCAATGTCTCACATGTACTGGGAAAGCAATCGGGTCAATGTTACTAACTTAGTCATAAGCATTTGTGGTCTCTTTGACTAAAACACACCTTTCGGTGGGTCACTAAGTGACTAAGTTACACCAAGAATAACTATCATGGCAACACTGCCTTGAATTATGCTTAATATTCATTCCTAAATATTAAATTTCCATTTTATCGCAGTTTTATTGAATCTGAAAATTGAAATAATGTGATGTAATATATCAGACATTCCCTCCCACACCAAAGGCTAAAATGTTAGGATAACAGGTTCTTATTCCATGACAACAAAACAACTCGGAAAAAATAACTAGTTTAAACAAACCTACACATGTACCACAAACGATTGTTATACCTTTCAATAGACTAGTACTGCAGTCTGTGTTTTGGAGAATGGATTGATAGTTGAAAATTTGTCTTGCTTTCATCATCATGGTTGAGTATTGAGATTATTTGCACGTAATTTCCACCAAATTACACGTTCGCCTTCTCGGTGACGCAGAACAGTTAATCATTATGACTCAATCATGGTCAGTTTCACTAACACATTGCAGTATGGTGGCCTAGTTAGTCGTTTTGACTAACCATTCCTTAGTCGTTATGACTAACATCACCCCATTTATCGTGACTAATGCTCTGCGTTAGTCCTTACGACTAATGATAACGTACTCCTTGTCATTTGCATACATGATGTTGCATTGTGTCATTGCATCGGTCGAGTGCTAAATCAATTAATGCAATGTAAACATTTCAACAATAGCAGGATGTTGTCCTCGTGTGCCATTTGACATATTAGTGGTAATGGACTGAATGTCGACTTGTGTGCGAGATTTACACGCGGTGTAAATTTAAGTACGATCTTTCACCGAAAGTTATTGAGAGTTTGTCGATTTCATAACAGTGCACTCATATTTGTCAATACTGACAAACACATCCCCGAGTGGATGCAGTTATACTGGAAGCTTATCGACATGCTCTCAAAATCACACAGGGGGGGGGGGGGTGTCGTACACATTACAATATGGCAATTGTAATATAAGTCCTTCCATGTCGCAGATTGAATAATGTTATATATCCTAAGCTCAGTGTCAGGCACGGGCGAGTAACATATTTTGTGGACAACGTTTGACCATCGATCGTTATCTGTCGTAGCTATTTATATGTCATTGTATCAAGAATCGTCAGTCATGTAGGTTCAACATGTACATGTACATGTAGGTCGTGGGTTTGCTATACAAGCAATTCTAGAATATCACCGTTTTCGCTACAGGAGAAAGACATGTCGTATGCAGAGAGCATGCAATGTTGCTGTTCATTTGCGAGGCATGTATACTCAATTCCAAATTCCGTAGTATAAGCTACTACGTTCGTGTGCTGCGATATGACATTGCGTGCATAGTTCTGCGGGGCCATTCAAAACTGCCGACCGACGTCATAGAGTTAGGTGTATAGTGACGTCACGACGTAACTTTAATAAATGTAGCTATAAAAAGCACGCTGTGAATATAGTCACTTCGATGTTCATGTATATACCAGGTGGATGTACCCCATGATCAATCCCATTACGCTGTTTGCATCAGTTCGACATACATACATACATATACTATTATAGTATATCTGACTATAGGACCATCTTTGAAGCTACGCAGACGGTTCAGACTTTAACTTGTACCTAGCTATTGCTATCCTTTTCACGTTCTTAGGACGGGGATAAGCTGATGAATACGGACTCTAGAACAATAGTTTTCAGAAATCGAATTGGTGACAGAAATTCATTAGCGGTTTTCTACTCTAAATTTAGAAAACTCTCTTTGTCATTTCCATAGATATCGGGATAACTCTTAACAATCAACGAACGTTATTGGTATACCTACTGCAGAACATTCAACATTGTATCTGGTAACTACTTTTTTTCAGAAGGATAAATATATATATATGAGTGTTGACGTATTGATGTATTTATGGACCAATTGTGATAACGGAAACATTTGAGGGGCAAAAGATTAATAGGATAGTTTTGGTCCGAACAAAGTCGCCATAACTTCTTATAAACTGTTAGACACGATGGCAGCCTCAGTATAGTGGACTTTGCGTCAAATCATCACGTTAATACGTGTACTATTAGAGTATATACATGTATGACTATATATAGAGGACCATCTCTAAAGTTTAGTTTCACATTATACCTAACGATTGCTATCCTTTCCGCGTTCGTATGATAAAGATACATGTAGGCTGATGAATACGGACTTTAGAAAATCTTTAAAATGCCTTAAGGTTAGAGAAATTCATTAGCGGTTTCAACTCTCAACATAAAGTTATTTGGCATTGGCGTACATATCAGGATAACTCTAATTATGGTTGTCATGTATTTATGGACCAAGTGTGGTCATGGAAACATTAGAGAAGCAAAGAAGTAATTTTTGGCGTGACCAAAAGTCGTTAGAGGCGCCATAAACTTCTTCTAAACAGTCAGTCACGACGGCAGACTCGTTATAGGGAGTTGGCGTCAACTCATCACGTTACAACTTCGCAAGTGTTCCATTTACAGACTGATTTGGCCACTATATGAACAACATTCAGGAAGTTTCTTGCTTGGGATTTCGTGCGGGTTGCGTCTTATCACGTTCACTTGAGACGTCACGTGACGATAAGTATCGAGACGTCGTGTGAGGACGTGATGTCACACAGGAAACTCAGCCGTCTGTCACAGTTAACCCTTGAATTACTAAATAGATTATCCTATTCAATTATAAACAGCCTGTTCTCCCAAAAATCCGGAAATTATCTGCTTTCGTGTTTTACGTTGATGCTCTGCTGAGCATCGCCTCATTTTAAGTCGATAATGTGCTGAAAATGAGAACGTTTTAGTCACATTATCGACACATATCGACTTATCGACTCATAACGGATATGACTTCATTATCTGCTTATTTCAGAATCAAATCTATTATGTACCTATTTATAGGTCGATTATGGTCGTATTTGCGAGAGGATATATTGATTATAAAAGTATACATTGGAATCATTTAAAAAATATTTATTGTGCCCAAACATAATTTCATAACATATTAAATACTGGTGAAATACAGCAATGCACAAGGTATCGGGTGCACAAGTTACAATAAGCCCCGTTCCCGTTAGAAAACATCACACATAAAAGTGTTCGAGTGGCGCCATGATTTCGTCTTGCGGATGGAAGTTGGTTTAAACATATTTTATTTGCTTAATGCATAATATAAACATACACGAGGGCAAAAGGGGTGGGATAACAAGTGCTGTCACTAACAAGTGTCAACCCATATACCCTGTGCCAATGCATTCTCTTATATATGCGAGTCGACCATAGGTCGCCTCGCATATATAAGAGAATGCATTGGCCTAACAATTGTTCATCATTTGTTATTATTTTTTAGAATTTTAACATTTTTTATTATATTCTTTAACATACTTATTTTGTAGGTTTAGTGCCAGGGAATCTTACGTTTTTCATGGGCATAAAAATTATTCCTATGAATATTTGGTGATAGTTTTGAGTCATAACATGCCCCTAAGGTTTTATCCAGTTTGTTTTTAAATTTGCTATAGCATGCTTAAGCATAGCCAAAACAAATTCAACCCAAAAAAATCTTTTAAAAAAAAAAAAAAAAAAAATTATTTTTTTATTTTTTTAGGGCCAATTTTACAGACCGTAAATTAGGGCCGATGAGATCGGCCCCTGGCACTGACAGGGTTAAACATATGGCTAATATGGTCAGTAACTGGTTCAACAGTTATATATTACCTTTGTATGTCTTCTACAATAACGGACATTCCGGCGTTATAAAGTGGACAATAAAATATAAAAAGAAATGTTCAGCATCTTCACATTGATATTCACGACTGCAGTGTGGTAGTGAGGTCAGATAATTCTTGTATCTGTAAAAACTGAAATCACTACAATTATTTTTTAGACGACTGTGTAAAATTTGATGTTTTCTCCGGCCAACGTTAAAGAACATGGGAGGTTTCATCACTGTCTGGAGTTTCGTCATATTCTTTTACATAGTTGACATTATTTCTTCTTTGTGGGCATCAGATTTAAGTGATACGCATGTTGTATTCCATTGTTCAAACATAGTGGGTATAAATGTATTATCCATGTGTTTGGTACGATACAGATAAGTTCTTAACCAAAGTGGACGTCGGACTGAATAATATACATGTTGTACGACAGTTGATGGCATGATATCTGATAAATATTTAGGGTTTTCTGCCATTAATTAGCAGCCATGTACGGAGCTTGTGGTATCTCCTCATGTCGGCCAAGGGAGACCATCCTAATTCAAACAAAACTCTGTCATTCGATACAGACAGAATTAGACCGGAGACAATTCTACCAGCATCAGCATGTATGAGATCTAATTTGGTTAACCCTTTACCCAACAGAAGGGCCCTGTGCCAATGCATTCTCTTATATATGCGAGTCGACCATAGGTCGCCTCGCATATATAAGAGAATGCATTGGCTTAACACATTCAAAATTATTTTTTTATAAGAGAATGCATTGTCACAGGGCATAACTGTAACTATCACAATGTGGTCAAGGAGCCGGTTCCAATGATATCCATATGTGTATGGTTCTTTTGAGACATACCGAAGATATTTTAGGCTGTTGACGCTTTATTTGGCCGGTTTTGGTCGTTTTGTTGGGTAAAGGGTTAAACGTGTTTGTGTTGCATTACCCCATATTCCATCTCCATATACTCCAATATGGGGAGTATATATACATTTAGACATAATTTATATAATTTTACGGTTAACAGTAAATTTTAGTCTCCGAAGCTGAGAAAGACGACTCGAGACGCTATTATATATTTCGTTGATACGAGCATCATTCAGGAAATATACGCAGACGACAGACAGACGACGTTACACAGACGACAGACAGACAGACAGACGAAATTATATAAAATGCAGACGGTGGGCAAAGTTCACATGATAAGTTCAACAAACTAATGTTTATTTGTTGTCAACACACGAAGGGTTTCATTATCTGTCTGTGTGTCTGATTGTTCTCCCAGACCACTGGACGATTTAAACAAAATTTGGTGTGGTGAATCGGGGTATATGCGTACGGAGTTAATAACTTCGCTAGTTTTTCTTAATTTGAACAATATATACGGTTTCAATATTCTCTGATTGACAAACCGAGGATGCAATTTTTAACATATATTGAACCTAATGATTGCAAGATATGCAGTGTATTTGTATATTTATAATAAAACAAATCCATGTGATTAAATGTTGATACATGATACAAAAGTATCTTGTATCGAACTGTTTTCCCCGTCGGTAGAATATAATACGCGAACTATATTCTTTCTTCTACTCGAATTTAAAACCGCATTACGCTCTACTGCCATTCCGGGAGCATCACATATTTATGCGCAACGGCAATTTGTGTAAACAAAATCAGAAAAAAACTAAAAAAGGTACCCCACTAAATCCATAAAGAAATGAATATGGTCGATATGAGATAGATTAGTTGGAATAGTCAAATATATAATAGATAAATACAACAATTGCATAGTGCGTTTTCAGACTGACGATAGCACACCTGGTTGAAAGTGGAATATTACTCGCCAATGAATATTTAGTAAAGAAACAGTTAACAGTATCTTGAAAAGAGACAGATTTGTTGAGCGCGATATTTGTCGGCATGAGAAACCCTCTCCCCAATATTTGTCGAAAGTTTCAACATTTGACAGGTTCATGATTGAGACAACACCAGTTTGTAAATTCAGTTTTTAAATTTATAAACATTATTTAAACTATATTATTAATTGGTTTACATATTACAAAACAAGTATTGAAAATTATGATATGAATAGGGGTCCGACAACAAGCTTTGAGTTTTATGGGAATTATGGGAAACTCGGTACCTAATATACCGGAGGACATGGACGGGGCTTTTTTGCTTATTTTATTTCACATAATGTGGGTCATACAAAGCTTAAATTAATTCTTATTATGAAACATAAATCATAACACAAAATTTGTATGTGTTCTTTGGGTTTCTGCTATCTTTTCTGTTCCTATCCTTTATGACTATATATCAGAAACTGCCTTTACAGCAGGGTGCTCTGCTTACCATTAGCTTAAGTCAGCTTCCGGCGGGCAAGACATGGTACCTTAATATGTGGACTCTTCTGATATTGGGCATCCCCCCTTTACTCACATAATGTGGGTCACACAAAGATACAAGTTGTGTTCTCTATTTATTCTACACTGTTGTGTGAGATAAATTAAATCCATTACTGTCACCTTCATTGAAACTATGACTACCTTTATTGCGATATAATTACAACTAATTTCGTTTTCGTCGAAATGCGGGCATTTGATTGGTCGAGAGGCTACCGCGTGACCTGCGTCTATCAGTGCATAGACTTTGCAGTAGACGAGTCACATCGCGTAGTGACACTTTAAGAAAATTGGGCGAGTCTATGCGTCGCCCCACACGACGTCCCCGGATGACGCGAAAGCGCGGAACGAGAATTCCATTAGAATTTCAGTGTAAAAACAACTCGAAAACTCAATGTTAGAAACATTTGAACAAGCAGTCTATGTCTATATTCCATGTCTCTGCTTCTTATCTACACTATACTATACTTATGTCTGTTCATTCCAGCCGTATTCATGTTTTTGTAAAGCTCGATTGAACACTCAAAGTTCGTGCCGCGTTTTTTATTTGTCCAATTTTCGAAAAAGCGTCTATGACAACGTGTATAGTTACTGCTGTGAACACAACTTATCATAAATCAGGCTGATCAACATGGCAAAATTTATTGGAAATAAATAAAATGTGTTACCCGATTACAACCCTTTTAACATTTTTCAGCTTTATTACAATGCTAATGACATGACATTTGTCACGAGCACATTAGATATGATCAGGGCATTTGTTTACAAATTACATCGGCCATGTCCCATGATCGGACTGGAGTCTGGACTGGTCTGGGGTTAATAATTTTACCGCAGATCGCGGATTCGACTCTGTGTGTGTTGATAATTATTGGGTTGTTGTTGAGTCATTTTAAACGTAAATCGTAGCCAAACAAGTAATTCTTTTTATCATGGATTGTTCATTGCTGAAAATTGAAGTTGAAGCGTAAATATTTATTTTCTGAAAGTTTGATTGACGAAGTTGCGCGTTGACAATTTCGGCCAATTTATTTTCGGCCCATCAACCAAATTTTGAGATCGTCCAACGGAAAATCATGTTTTGGCAATTAATTTTCTGAGATGGATTAATAGTAGATAGCTGAAAATAAAGTGTTATAGTTGTAATTATAAGCTATCAACGTCGTCTTTCGATTGATCTATGAGCGTATAGACCGATCAGTAGACGAATAACATACTTAGTATAATCCGCTTCGCGGAATTATACAGTATGTTATTCGTCTACTGATCGGTCTATACGCTCATAGATCAACCGAAAAACGACGTTGATGACATATTTAACTCTGATGAATAACCAGTAATTTTCGGGACATCACCCGAATCGGATCGTTGACGTAATGTACGTCATCTTTCTTGGCGACAACGTCAACAAGAATAGCTCCGGCTTGTATTCCACTAGAGGTATACACTAATATGTATGCAATGTCTCCTATTCCGTTGAATACATGTGCCTCGTGTAGATGTGTGTGGAATAAAAAACAAGTATTGAGAAATATGATATGAATATGGGGTCAGACAACAAGCTTTTGAGAGTCATTTTCTACTAAGTCGTATCCAGGTATGGCTTCTGACACTTCAACTGTTTCAAATAAGACGTGGACTTCCAAGATTTATACTTTCATGACCGGATCTGCACGGGTGCAGCATTAAAGTGATGCAGATAAATGTATGTGATGCGCCGGGCATGGCAGTAGAGCGTAATGCGGTTTTAAATTCGAGTCGAAGAAATAATATAGTTCGCGTATTATATTCTACCGACTGGAAACTTCAACTGTTTCAAATAAGACGTGGACTTCAAGATTTACACTTTCATGACCGGATATGCACGGGTGCAGCATTAAAGTGGTGTGGAACACTCCGGTAGGTTGACCAAATAGAAATGGAGATTTTTTTACAAATAGTATATAAAAATTTACAACACATTCTTATATATTAATTAAATGCAGTGACCGCCGATGGCGAAATCGTTTCCGTTAGTTTATCGCCGATAGAAGCGTCCCGATTCGAATATTAAATATTTACAATATAGCGTAGTTCAGACAATGTTTTCTATGGAGTAATACGGTGATTTGCTTGAGCTTTTCGGTGATGTTAGTGGAATGCTACATTTCTCCAGTTGGCGTATCACCTGAATACTAACTTATCAGTTTCACGCACCCGAACAAGTACATAATATGTCTTTAAAGATCATCTGCTAATGCACTATCTTATATGTGCGAGTCTTCCGTATGGAGCCTCACATATATAAGAGAATGCACTGGCCGATTGCTAAGTTTTCACCAGTTCATATGGTTCGTGTATGCCCGCGACGTTAATTAGTATGTGTTTTACCCACCTCTCCCCAGACCATTAGCGGGTCAGTGCCAGAGCGACTGGGGTATTAAGTTCACAAATACTTTATAATACAACCACTAATGCATTATCACCGTCGTTGATATCCGCAAATGACGAAAACGCCTTTAAACCGCGACGCCATTAACGTAAGATTAAGGAGCATGACACTCTATCTCGATAATAACAATCCTTCATAACCGGAAGCCATTCAGCAATACATCAGCCCATCAGATACCGCTGGCGTCTGGCAGCCACAGACAGTCCATTAACGGAAAATATACACTGGACTATCCCCGGTGCAGTTTGAGACGGGCTACATCGCTCGCGAAAACACTGTTATATATTCTGTATATAGTATGATGTAATTGCATGTGACATGCGAATGATTTGCCTGATGTCGAACACCAGACCATGTTCCGTGATGTGTTTCGGATATATATTTCTATTCACACCTGGCAATATCATTCCCGTTCGCTTCTAATACTTGAATATATTCGGATATACTGTTTAATTGATCGGACAAACTAATCGACATTGGAAACGCAGACACAATCATGTATCTTCAGTTCTGTACAACAGTTCATAGGTACAACCAAACCATATAAATGCACCACGAGTATGAACTGAATACAAATGCCTCACATAAATAAAAGTGCTCACCAATCACATAGCTGTACGTAGCGGCGTAGTTGTGGTGGTGGTTGTGGTGGTGGGGGTCGCGAGTATTTGTGGAAAGAACAGTTTATTATTCGAGAACAAAGCAATTCACCGATTCCTTTATCGCGTAAATGGCCACGAATGACACTAAATACTCTTCGGCGAGTTCAGATAATAAATAACAAAATGTCCACATGTCCTTTGTTGAACTTATAACCTGAACATATCCACCAATAAAAATGAATCCTTCTGTACTTGGATTATATTTTCGTCCGTCTGTCGTTTGCTTGAATTTCATGAAGACCCTCTATTATTTATTTGGAGGGAGGGATGTTAGGGTGATAACAGCAAACGACATAGTCATAAAAAAGCAGAAGGAACCCTATGTATTGGCCGTTTGTTGAACTTATTATCTAAACATTTACCTCAATAAATAATCTTCTCGTTTCACCTTTCACCTTACAAATGAATAATAGAGCATTCCGATGTACAATTTTAACTGACTGGGAGAATCAGTTTAGTATAGAAAGGGTTACACTCAAACCAGTATTCAATATTAGAGATGTCCACCGCCATATAGTGTTCGAAGCATCCTGGACTGGTGCTCTTATATTCCGATATCTCCGGAGTAAAAAAAACAAACAAACGTAAACACAAAAAACTCATTATGAGAATAAGTTTCGCAGAAATTGCAGACGACAGTTGTGTTGTATCGAAGAAGGGGTGAGTGATTCCGCTTCACATCTCGTTTAGATGTAATCAATATCTTATTTTTCCAATGGATATTTTACGTGCTAAACACATATATTTGCTTATCTGTACTACCATTTGTAATGGTAGTTCATATGAAAGTAATTGGCGAAGATAAATGTGTCTCTCGTTTGATTTCTCGAATGTGACAGACTGCATTAAATCAAATGGGCTATGCAGTATAGTCATTACAGCGAAATTTTCTTTTAGTTATGATTCATGATTTCGGATCGGGTCCTCTTTGATCGGGAGCCAGATGTTGTTTTCGTTTCGGTAGATTGCGTTCTTCTGTGTGAGCTGGGGGTCACAAATAACAAAATCATACGTGTGTTATTGAAAAAACAAGCTTCGCGTGCCACCAACGGCATAATTTTGCATATAAAGTGCATGCTTTCTTGTAAAATAGATTAAGGCCACAATCAGACACTGGCCAAATTGCTTGAACAAACGTCAGGCAATCCGTCATACTGATAGATATCTGCAGTAAATTTCCAAAACCACATGGCGGTTTGGGTTCCAAAAATACGCATAATAATATTCGCTTTTGATTTTTTCCCCGGTATCGAAATACATGTAGGTCGATAATCACATAATTATTATGTCACATAACGGCAAAGTAATACAAATACAACTGTGAACACAATGTACGAGGTCCGTATAAGGACGGTGGCCTTTGTATTCATCGGGATTATTGAATCGGATACGTAATGTATTGCGTTATCTAAACATGAATGATGAAACTGATAGACATCTTCCGCGTAATGAACGACGATAGACAATTATTACGTATAGCTATTTGTAGTCGTAAATTTTTCAGACGGCCCAACAAACATTTTCGCAGAATATAAAGAACACACATTCTAGTGACGTACATGTATAGTACCCTATTCGTAATAATTATATGTCGTAGTTCACTATGCGAAATATGTCTATTTAAAATCGTTACGCATGCGTTATCTTCGCTTTAAAGTGATGTGAAACACTCCGGTAGGTTGATCAAATAGAAATGGAGAATACTCTTGTTCAAAGTAGTTATTTTTACAAATAGTATATCTAAATTTACAACACATACCCTCATTCTTATATATTAATTAAATGCAATGACCGCCGATGGCGAAATCGTATCCGTTAGTTTATCGCCGTTAGAAGCGTCCCGATTCGAAGAGTAAATAATTACAATATAGCGTAGTTCAATATGACTTTTTTATCGGGACTCCGTGACGCCACGAAGTAACTCTGCCAAATTAATCGGTGAAATTGTGATGCGCGAGCAATACTGTAGTGGATTTAGCAGACGTTTCACTTCCCCATTGAGTTTTGTTTTCACTTCCGTGTTTACTGTTCCAAATCATGCTTCCTGGTGATCAAATACAGGCTGTTATTGAGAAGTCAGTGCCGACAAATACCAAAAATAACCACAACAGTTTTATTCCCAAAATTTGGATAAACACACAGATGGATAATAAAATGTCATTTTACAATGTTGTGTACATTATGTGTTTTCTTGTACTCGTGCAGGTTGTGGTGAAAAGTCATATTGTTAATTACTTGTAAGTTGAAGTTCAATATGACCTTTTCACCGCAACCTGGACGAGTACAAGAAAACACATACTGTACACAACAATGTATGATAACTTTATATTATTGCTATATTTGATGCATATAATTATTGATATTTAAAGTGAGAATACATATGTTCAACCCAGGGTTCGCGCTGCCACTTGCCAAATTTGCCAATGGCAAAAATAATTCACATTTGGCAAACAATATTTTCATTTGGCAAAAATTTTGGCAAGTCACTTTTTATTTCCTCAATAAAGTTGAAAAATATCAGTCAATCAATAGCATTAATTTTAGGACACTACTACACCTCCATTAATCTCCGTTAATCTGGTAGCATTTTTAATGGTGGGTGGATGGATTAACAATATTTAGTGTGGTGGTGGTGATGTTTACATAGCTAATCCGCTTGTGGTGTTCCCTTCTGGTGCAGAAACTCTTCTACCATTTTATTGTTCGGTGATTGGTTTATTGTTGTATGATAAACCACAATAGATATGCGTGTATAATTAGTAACTAACTGCTTTCCCAGGCTTTCCTACCGATATCAAACGTCGCTCAAACCGCGAGTGTCGATATATAAAACTCCATCAAGGTTGCAGAAAATGATACTATACCAGGGATAACATTTGGCAAATTCTAATAGAATTTGGCAAAAAATATTTAAATTTGGCAAATTATTTGGCAAAAGTAAATTTCGGTCCATCGCGGACCACGTGTTCAACCCTTTCTAAACGAAACATCATTGATGGGTAGTTACCCCATAGAACATGTTCAGATAATAAGTTCAACATGTCGTTTGGTGAGCTTATTATATAAGCATTTACCTCAATAAACAGGACTCCTTCTGAACTTTCATTTATTTCTCGTCTGCTGTTATGATCTTCACATTCACCAAATGAATAATAGACCATTCCGATGTAAACATTTTTAGCTGACTGGTGGAATATATTTAGTATAGAAAGGGTTATACTAAAGCCAGTATTCAGCATTAGAGATGTTCGCCGCCATATCGATATATCCGGAGAAAAATACCAGAGAAAAACACAACTCAATATGACAAAAAGTTCCGCAGAAATTGCAGACGACAGTTGTGTTGTCCCGAAGAATGGGTGAGTGATTCCGCATCACATCCCGTTTCGATGTAATCAATATCTTATATTTCCGATGGATATTGCATTAAAATAAAAGGGCATGCAATATAGTCATTACAACACAATTTTGTTTTACTTATGATTCATGATTTCTGATCGGGTCCTCTTTCATCCGGAGACAGCTGTTTTCGTTTCGGTAGATTGTGTTCGTCTGTGTGCGCTGGGGTCACTACAAACTAAATCATACGTGTGTTATTGAAACAAAGAAGGTTGATATGCCGCCAATGGCATACTTTTGCATATAAAGTGCATGTGTTCTTGTGAAACATATTAAGGCTACAATCAGACACTGGCCAAATTGCTTGAACAATATTCAGTCAATACGTCATATCGATAGATATCTGCTGCGAGTTTCCAAAACCACATGGCGGTTTGGGTTCCAAAATGCACATACTAATTTCGGGTTTTGACGTCTTCCCCGGTATCGAAATAGATGTAGGTCGATACTACTTGGATTGCATACCTTTCTCTGATCACTTTTATATTATCATATTATGTCGCATAGTCAAACAAATATAACTGCGAACACAATGTACGGGCCCCGTATAAAAACGATGGCACTTGCTTTCATCGAATTTCTGGAATGTATTGCGTTATCTAAACATGAAACTAATAGGCATCTCACGCATGATGAACGATGACAGATAAGTATTACGTATAGCTAGTTGTAGTCGTACATTTTTTTAGACGGCCCATAATCCTTTTCGCAGAAATGACGCATGCGAGTCCGTTTGTGAGACAATCGTGCTTTCCACTTGCAGCAACAAACACCATTCGATTATTTAATGTAAGCGGCATTTTATTTATCAGTTAATACATGTAATAAATACACTTATAATATACTACATTCACTATAAGGCAAAAAAGAGTCAATATAATCCTGCAGTACGCCCTGTGTCATTCGTGGCCATTTACGCGATAAAGGAATCGGTGAATTGCTTTGGTCTCGAATAATAAACTGTTCTTTCCACAAATACTCGCGACCCCCACCACCACAACCACCACCACAACTACGCCGCTACGTACAGCTATGTGATTGGTGAGCACTTTTATTTATATGAGGTATTTGTAGTCAGTTCATACTCGTGGTGCATTGATATCGTTTGGTTGTACCTATGAACTGTTGTGCAGAACTGAAGATACATGATTGTGTCTGCGTTTCCAATGTCGATTAGTTTGTCCGATCAATTAAACAGTATATCCGAATATATTCAAGTATTAGAAGCGAACGGGAATGATATTGCCAGGTGTGAATAGAAATATATATCCGAAACACATCACGGAACATGGTCTGGTGTTCGACATCAGGCAAATCATTCGCATGTCACATGCAATTACATCATACTATATACAGAATATATAACAGTGTTTTCGCGAGCGATGTGGCCCGTCTCAAACTGCACCGGGGATAGTCCAGTGTATCTTTTCTTTTAATGGACTGTCTGTGACTGCCAGACGCCAGCGGTATCTGATGGGCTGATGTCTTGCTGAATGGCTTCCGGTTATGCAGGATTGTTATTATCGAGATAGAGTGTCATGCTCCTTAATCTTACGTTAATTGCGTCGCGGTTTGAAGGCGTTTTCGTCATTTGCGGATATCAACGACGGTGATAACGCATTAGTGGTTATATTATAAAGTATATTGTGAACTTAATACCCCAGTCGCTCTGGCACTGACCCGCTAATGGTCTGGGGAGAGGTGGGTAAAACACATACTAATTAACGTCGCGGGCATACACGACCCATATGAACTGGTGAAAACCTAGCAATCGGCCAGTGCATTCTCTTATATATGTGAGGCTCCATATGGAAGACTCGCACATATAATATAGTGCATTAGTAGATGATCTTTAAAGACATATTATGTACTTGTTCGGGTGCGTGAAACTGATAAGTTAGTATTCAGGTGATACGCCAACTGGAGAAATGTAGCATTCCACTAACATCACCGAAAAGCTGAAGCAAATCGACCGTACTACCCCATAGAAAACATGTTCTTAACTACGCTATATTGTAATTATTTAATATTCGAATCGGGACGCTTCTATCGGCGATAAACTAACGGAAACGATTTCGCCATCGGCGGTCACTGCATTTAATTAATATATAAGAATGAGGGTATGTGTTGTAAATTTATATATACTATTTGTAACAAGAAATTCAATTAATTGAGGAAAAACACCCACTGTCCGAGTGGTAATGATAAGCTATTGGAGGGTCTACTAGTTCGCATACAAAATAGCAAAATAACATTGAATGTCTCAATGACATCAACAGCTTGAAGATGGGAATAACAATTAACGTTATGATTTTGAAACTAACCATGATAGAATATTGACAGTAAGGTGGTATTAACTACTACGAGTACTTTTAGTAACAATAGTACTACTTTTATAGCATAACTTATGTGTACATGATGTACCGGTATGGGAAATATTAAAGGACAAAACAATAGTTACAATACAATTATAAAAATTTCTTTTAATTAAGCGCAAGAAGAGCTAATTGTGCTTAAGCGCAATATGGGAATCTCTATTGTGCTTAGGCGCAATATGGAAGTATTTAACTGTGTTTAAGTGCAATGATGGAATTTTCATATTGCGCTTAGAAAATAAAACTCAATAAGGTATCTCTTTATAAGGAATATACTATATATAGTACATAAACTCCCTATAATTCAGGTGGTGTAGTCCATCTCCATGGTACAATGGTGGAACAAATATAGGATTATTCAAACTATTTGCACAAGGGCGATCTAATGAGAGAGATATTAATTGCGCTTAAGTGCAATATGGATGTAATTTCGCTTATGTGTAATAAGGAATGTCTTATTACACTTAAGCGCAATAAGAATATTCCTTATTGTACAGGAATATCATATTGTGCTTAAGCGCAATAAGGTATCTCTAACTTCGCTTAAGCACAATAACTTCAGGAATATTCTTATTGGGCTTGAGCGCAATTAGTTATTCGTTTAGTTAAATAATAAGTTATTCGATATGGTTTTTTTTCATTACCATGCAGCCCTAATGAGAGATTCCTTAAGTTATTGCAGTTAATCGAAATTCTCTATTAAATGTCAATTTGGTTTCCTATATAGATCATCAACGATGTCTATGCGCAAGGGACCCCCGCCAATCTTCTCTTTTGGGATTCCAATTGTTGGCTTATTAAATATGCACATATGGTTAAGATACAGCGCGCTCCTGTAAGTCGGGTTTTGGATCCCAGTTAATGAAAATATCATTGATATAATCGGTTTCCCCCAATAAACATCCATATATCAATATACATGTTTTTGGAGCAGAATTAGGTAGTCCATATTGGACGCCATCATGTAATTTAATTTTTTTGTTTAATTTTCGCATATATTTATCAGTTATGTGGATGGAGATCTCATTAAACCTCACATCCTTATATTGGTTACAGTAATGCCCAAAGTAATTGACCACAGCAGAATTATTGGTAATTTTTCAGGATTTTAAATCCTGAAAAATTATCAATAATTCTGCTGTAGTTAAGTGGTCAATTACTTTGGACATTATGTATGAGGATTGAGTTATCATTAAACCTCACATCCTTATATTGGTTACAGTAATGCCCAAAGTAATTGACCACTTAACCACAGCAGAATTATGGGTATTTTTCAGCATTTAAAATCCTGAAAAATTATCCATTATTCTGCTGTGGTTAAGTGGTCAATTACTTTGAGGGGTGATGTTTCTATCGGGTATTTTGGGCGAGCCACCCATTCATGCCGTCAAATTTGCCGAAATCCTTCCCGTTCTCAAAAATGGTCCATACCCTATTTTCACCCGTCCGGGTGGTACCCCCGGGGTGGTGGTGTTTCTATGGGGTATTTGTGGCGGGTCCCACCCATGCCCTCAAGAGATATTTTTGAGTTCCAAAAGTCATGTTCGTCCATGATATTAGATAATATCTAACCGCTATACAACAGACTGTGCATTCGTCGTGATTTCTCAAAGCGCACGGGTTATTCCCCTGATTAGGAGATTATATAGCGACAACAGGTCGCGTGACCGGACAATGCATTGACAAGTAGCGATAATAAACAGACAGACCACGCCTCCTATCCTTGCAATTGGACAAGTGTAGCCCACAGGTAACGCAATCGACCAAATCTATGTCGTCCCAGCGGTGGAGAAAAACTTGGTTTTACTACTAAAACCCAGTTTAAACTGGTAGTTTAAACTAGGTCTAAACTGGAGATGCCGATTCGGACCATATAGTTTTCAAACATAATAATGCCTGCGCTGGTGTTTCTAAAACGACTTGAATAACCATCTTGCTTATAGTCGATTTTCAACAACTAATACAACCAGTATTAAAAATATGTTTTTGACTGTTTGGTACGCATAATGGCTTTTCTTGGATATGTTCAGATTATCGGAAAAAATATAACGGTAATTTTTTTTAACAGCATCAGTTTGCCCTAACAGCATCATATAAATTCAGCAGGACCCAACCGCATCATAGAACATTAGCAGGACCACTTGGCCAGGGGAGAATAAGTGTCCGTGATGGTTAACCAACATATGCTTTAATAATGACGGCGCTTCTCTGGGAATCCTGATCGGTAATAAGAGATGGTCATCGGTCACCGCTTTGGCCTAATCAGCGCTATGTGGGCCATAATTGTTCGGATGTATGTAATCTTGGACTACTTTGCCGCTGGCCTCTGTGAGATTTATTTGACAGTGTGCTGCCTAAAGTATGTTCGTGCGATGCGCCGTCACGAAACGGATATTTGTTGGTACGTACCGTCTGTGCCCGGTGAACGCAATACCAGACTGATGTCCGGCAGCTTATGACGACACGACTGATCGTTGGATACAAATAACGTATAAGGTGGGCGCACTGTGCCCAATGGGGTTTGCACATCTGTCAACTGAGTTCCTTAAATAGAGTATCTCTAACGAGTCACACTGTTATACGATACGTACTAAGGGCGTGCATCCGATGGGATCGGACATCAAGCAGACAGCTTATGGGGGTCGTTTCCGTTCGCGTGTGAATGATCCCCTGGTTTGGAGTTTGGGATGATCCCCGGGAAGATTTGAAAGAGCCGCCGGACCTCTCCTACAACCCACTTTCGAATGCTGTAATCCACCGAAGAACGTTTGTAGGGTTTTGTGAGTTTGTAAGTAGATTACTACATGCCCATGCACAGTGGGTGTTTGCCTATTGTGCATGGGGTGGATGCCACCGAAACAAGAAGCAAAGCCCCCACCCATTCCGAACCCGGACCGGCCGTGAAGACTTACTTTGTTTTCTTTGTTAGTTTTGTACGCTGATAAATATATTATTTTGAGTTATGAATGGTTGTAATTTATTGTCCTATTTATATAGTGCTTGCATGGACTCCACTTGTCTTAGTCTGTTGTATTCCGGGCTTGTACTACGGGCTCAACGCTAGGAAGAGGGTGCAATGACAGCCGGTTGACTTAAGGTCGGTCGGGGCTCCTCAACTCTTGGTGGTGCAATGCCCGCCTTCCACTCCTGTGCGAATTTCAGAACCCGTTGACCTGGTTGTGTGATGCGGTCGCGGACCGAGGAAGCAGCTGAGGCCAGACTGGGTTGCTTAGTGTGTTTTCTGAGGGTTGTGTGAATGATACCACACTGTGAAAGCATCATTATTCATATCATATCTAGAGGATCTCTAATTGTCGCAATTATATACGAACTTTATTAACCGAGTGCAATAAATAAATAAATTTAGCTCTACTCGATTCGAATTTAGTAGACGAGGTTGATAACTTTGGTACATACTTTAGACGAATTTCATATCAATTGTGTTATCACATATTAGCAAGGAAAGACGTTAAAACAAAATAATATTGATTTCCTTATCACATCCAAGAAGGATGCAAAGACACCAATGAAAATATACTTCCATTCACAGTGACAAACTGGTTCAACTACCCTTATCACCCATTGTATATCACATGCTGTCAAAACTAAACAATGCAAAACAAATTAATTATATTCTAATTAACATAACAATCACAAATGCTAACTTATATTTGAAGACCAGCGCTGTGGTTGGTCCTTCCTTACTAAATACTCTTCGGCGAGTTAGTTTCATGTTTAGATAACGCAATACATTCCAGAAATTCGATGAAAGCAAATGCCATCGTTTTTATACGGGGCCCGTACATTGTGTTCGCAGTTCGCTGTTTGACTTAAACGCGCCGCTATGCGACATAATATGATAATATAAAAGTGATCAGAGAAAGGTATGCAATCCAAGTAGTATCGACCTACATCTATTTCGACACCGGAGAAGACGTAAAAACCGAAATTAGTATGTGTATTTTGGAACCCAAACCGCCATGTGGTTTTGGAAACTCGCAGCAGATATCTATCGATATGACGTATTGACTGAAGATTGTTGAAGCAATTTGGCCAGTGTCTGATTGTAGCCTTAATATGTTTCACAAGAACACATGCACTTTATATGCAAACGTATGCCATTGGCGGCATATCAACCTTCTTTTTTTCAATAACACACGTATGATTTAGTTTGTAGTGACCCCAGCGCACACAGACGAACGCAATCTACCGAAACGAAAACATCTGTCTCCGGATGAAAGAGGACCCGATCAGAAATCATGAATCATAAGTAAAACAAAATTGTGTTGTAATGACTATATTGCATGCCCTTTTATTTTAATGCAATATCCATCGGAAATATAAGATATTGATTACATCGAAACGGGATGTGATGCGGAATCACTCACCCATTCTTCGGTACAACACAACTGTCTGCAATTTCTGCGGAACTTTTTCTCATATTGAGTTGTGTTTTTCTCTGGTATTTTTCTCCGGATATATCGATATGGCGGCGAACATCTGTAATGCTGAATACTGGCTTTAGTATAACCCTTTCTATACTAAATATATTCCACCAGTCAGCTAAAAATGTTTACATCGGAATGGTCTATTATTCATTTGGTGAATGTGAAGATCATAACAGCATACGAGAAATAAATGAAAGTGCAGAAGGAGTCCTGTTTATTGAGGTAAATGCTAATATAATAAGCTCACCAAACGACATGTTGAACTTATTATCTGAACATGTCCTATGGGGTAACTACCCATCAATGATATTTCGTTTAGAAAGGGTTGAACACGTGGTCCGCGATGGACCGAAATTTACTTTTTTCCAAAATTAAATATTTTTTGCCAAATTCAATTAGAATTTGCCAAATGTTATCCCTGATAGTATCATTTTCTGCAACCTTGATTGAGTTTTATATATCGACACTCGCGGTTTGAGCGACGTTTGATATTGGTAGGAAATCCTGGGAAAACAGTTAGTTACTAATAATACTCGCATATCTATTGTGGTTTATCATACAACAATAAACCAATCACCGAACAATAAAATGGTAGAAGAGTTTCTGCACCAGAAGGGAACATCACAAGCGGATTAGCTATGTAAACACCACCACCACACTAAATATTGTTAATCCATCCACCCACCGATAAAAATGCTACCAGATTAACGGAGATTAATGGAGGTGTAGTAGTGTCCCAAAATTAATGCTATTGATTGACTGATATTTTTCAACTTTATTGAGGAATTAAAAAGTGACTTGCCAAAATTTTTGCCAAATGAAAATATTTTTTGCCAAATGTGAATTATGTTTTACATTGGAAAATTTGGCAAGTGGCAGCGCGAACCCTGGGTTGAACATATGTATTCTCACTTTAAATATCAATAACTATATGCATCAAACATAGCAATAATATAAAGTTATCATACAATGTTGTGTACAGTATGTGTTTTCTTGTGCTCGTCCAGGTTGCGGTGAACAAGTCATATTGAACTTCAACTTACAAGTAATTAACAATATGACTTCACAACCTGCACGAGTACAAGTAAACACATAATGTATACAACATTGTAAAATGACATTTTATTATCCATCTGTGTGTTTATCCAAATTTTGGGAATAAAACGTTTGTGGATATTGTTTTTGGTATTTGTCGGCACTTACTACTCAATAAAAGCCTGTATTTGATCACCAGGAAGCATGATTTGGAACAGTAAACACGGAAGTGAAAACAAAACTCAATGGGGAAGTGAAACGTCTGCTAAATCCACTACAGTATTGCTCGCGCATCACAATTTCACCGATTAATTTGGCAGAGTTACTTCGTGGCGTCACGGAGTCCCGATAAAAAGTCATATTGAACAATCGGGAGTCAAATATTACTTTCGGGAGTCAAATATAACTTTTTCCCGGATGATCACGTGACGGCTTTTGCCAAATCAGAAATAGTGTTCGTTAAATACATATTATGTACTTGTTCGGGTGTGTGAAACTGATAAGTTATTATTCAGGTGATACGCCAACTGGAGAAATGTAGCATTCCACTAACATCACCGAAAAGCTGAAGAAAATCGACCGTACTACCCCATAGAAAACATTTTCTTAACTACGCTATATTGTAAGTATTTACTCTTCGAATCGGGACGCTTCTAACGGCGATAAACTAACGGATACGATTTCGCCATCGGCGGTCACTGCATTTAATTAATATATAAGAATGAGGGTACGTGTTGTAAATTTAGATATACTATTTGTAAAAATAACTACTTTGAACAAGAGTATTCTCCATTTCTATTTGATCAACCTACCGGAGTGTTTCACATCACTTTAAAACGAAGATAACGCATGCGTAACGATTTTAAATAGACATATTTCGCATAGTGAACTACGACATATAATTATTACGAATAGGGTACTATACATGTACGTCACTAGAATGTGTGTTCTTTATATTCTGCGAAAAGGTTTGTTGGGCCGTCTGAAAAATTTACGACTACAAATAGCTATACGTAATAATTGTCTGTCGTCGTTTATTACGCGGAAGATGTCTATCAGTTTCATCATTCATGTTTAAATAACGCAATACATTCCGTATCCGATTCCAAAATCCCGATGAATACAAAGGCCACCGTCCTTATACGGGCCTCGTACATTGTGTTCACAGTTGTATTTGTATTACTTTGCCGTTATGTGACATAATAATTATGTGATTAGAGAAAGGTATGCAGTCCAACTACATGTGTACATGTATTATCGACCTACATGTATTTCGATACCGGGGGGAAAAAATCAAAAGCGAATATTATTATGCGTATTTTTGAAACCCAAACCGCCATGTGGTTTTGGAAATTTACAGCAGATAGCTATCAGTATGACGGATTGCCTGACGTTTGTTCAAGCAATTTGGCCAGTGTCTGATTGTGACCTTAATCTGTTCTACAAGAAAGCATGCACGTTATATGCAAAATTATGCCGTTGGTGGCACATGAAGCTTGTTTTTTCAATAACACACGTATGATTTTGTTATCTGTGACCCCCAGCTCACACAGAAGAACGCAATCTACCGAAACGAAAACAACATCTGGCTCCCGATCAAAGAGGACCCGATCCGAAATAATGAATCATAACTAAAAGAAAATTTCGCTGTAATGACTATACTGCATAGCCCATTTGATTTAATGCAGTCTGTCACATTCGAGAAATCAAACGAGAGACACATTTATCTTCGCCAATTACTTTCATATGAACTACCATTACAAATGGTAGTACAGATAAGCAAATATATGTGTTTAGCACGTAAAATATCCATTGGAAAAATAAGATATTGATTACATCTAACGAGATGTGAAGCGGAATCACTCACCCCTTCTTCGATACAACACAACTGTCGTCTGCAATCTCTGCGGAACTTATTCTCATAATGAGTTTTTTGTGTTTACGTTTGTTTGGTTTTTTTTACTCCGGAGATATCGGAATATAAGAATACCAGTCCAGGATGCTTCGAACACTATATGGCGGTGGACATCTCTAAGATTGAATACTGGTTTGAGTGTAACCCTTTCCATACTAAATGGATTCTCCCAGTCAGTTAAAACTGTACATCAGAACGCTCTATTATTCATTTGTAAGGTGAAAGGTGAAACGAGAAGATTATTTATTGAGGTAAATGTTTAGATAATAAGTTCAACAAACGGCCAATACATAGGGTTCCTTCTGCATTTTTATGACTATGTCGTTTGCTGTTATAAGGGGTCTTCATGCAATTCAAGCAAACGACAGACGGACGAAAATATAATCCAAGTACAGAAGGATTCATTCTTATTGGTGGATATGTTCAGGTTATAAGTTCAACAAAGGACATGTGGACATTTTGTTATTTATTATCTGAACAGTTCCTATGAGAACTACTCGCCGAAGAGTATTTAGTAAGGAAGGACCAACCACAGCGCTGGTCTTCAAATATGAGTTAGCATTTGAGATTGTTATGTTAATTAGAATATAATTAATTTGTTTTGCGTTGTTTAGTTTTGACAGCATGTGGTATACATTGGGTGATAAGGGTAGTTGAACAAGTTTGTCACTGTGAAAAGACACATTTAGAATGGAAGTATATTTTCATTGGTGACTTTGCATCCTTCTTGGATGTGATAAGGAAATCAATATTATTTTGTTTTAACGTCTTTCCTTGCTAATATGTGATAACACAATTGATATGAAATTCGTCTAAAGTATGTACCAAAGTTATCAACCTCGTCTACTAAATTCGAATCGAGTAGAGCTAAATTTATTTATTTATTGCACTCGGTTAATAAAGTTCGTATATAATTGCGACAATTAGAGATCCTCTAGATATGATATGAATAATGATGCTTTCACAGTGTGGTATCATTCACACAACCCTCAGAAAACACACTAAGCAACCCAGTCCGGCCTCAGCTGCTTCCTCGGTCCGCGACCGCATCACACAGCCAGGTCAACGGGTTCTGAAATTCGCACAGGAGTGGAAGGCGGGCATTGCACCATCAAGAGTTGAGGAGCCCCGACCGACCTTAAGTCAACCGGCTGTCATTGCACCCTCTTCCTAGCGTTGAGCCCGTAGTACAAGCCCGGAATACAACAGACTAAGACAACTGGAGTCCATGCAAGCACTATATAAATAGGACAATAAATTACAACCATTCATAACTCAAAATAATATATTTATCAGCGTACAAAACTCACAAAGAAAACAAAGTAAGTCTTCACGGCCGGTCCGGGTTCGGAATGGGTGGGGGCTTTGCTTCTTGCTTCGGTGGCATCCACCCCATGCACAATAGGCAAACACCCACTGTGCATGGGCAGGTAGTAATCTACATACAAACTCACAAACCCTACAAACGTTCTTCAGTGGATTACAGCATTCAAAAGTGAGTTGTAGGAGAGGGCCGACGGCTCTTTCAAATCTTCCAGGGGATCATCGTAAACTCCAAACCAGGGGATCATTCACACGCGAACGGAAACGACCCCCATAAGCTGTCTGCTTGATGTCCGATCCCATCGGATGCACGCCCTTAGTACGTATCGTATAACAGTGTGACTCGTTAGATATACTCTATTTAAGGAACTCAGTTGACAGATGTGCAAACCCCATTGGGCACAGTGCGCCCACCTTATACGTTATTTGTATCCGACGATCAGTCGTGTCGTCATAAGCTGCCGGACATCAGTCTGGTATTGCGTTCACCGGGGACAGACGGTACGTACCAATAAATATCCGTTTCGTGACGGCGCATCGCACGAACATACTTTAGGCAGCACACTGTCAAATAAATCTCACAGAGGCCAGCGGCCAAGTAGTCCAAGATTACATACATCCGAACAATTATGGCGCACATAGCGCTGATTAGGTCAAAGCGGTGACCGATGACCATCTCTTATTACCGATCAGGATTCCCAGAGAAGCGCCGTCATTATTAATGCATATGTTGGTTAACCATCACGGACACTTATTCTCCCCTGGCAAAGTGGTCCTGCTAATGTTCTATGATGCGGTTGGGTCCTGCTGAATTTCTATGATGCTGTTAGGGCAAACTGATGCTGTTAAAAAAAATTACCGTTATATTTTTTCCGATAATTTGAACATATCCAAGAAAAGCCATTATGCGTACCAAACAGTCAAAAACATATTTTTAATACTGGTTGTATTAGTTGTTGAAAATCTACTATAAGCAAGATGGTTATTCGAGTCGTTTTAGAAACACCATCGCATGCATTATTATTATTGAAAACTATATATGTTCTTAAATGTTTCATACACACACTGGATTTTATCAAAGCGCTCGGATTAGCCAAACACCACGAAAATTACCAACTTATCCTTGCGCAAATACGCACATAATCGACCTATAAAGTGAAATAGGTACATAATGTGATTATTTGATTCTGAAATAAGCAGATACTGGAGTCATGTCCGTTAATTCGTTTTATGGGTTCGGGTCACTGAAAACGCATGTTAAAAAGCATACCATGAAGAGTCGTTACTTGGCTTATATTTGTCATTGTGCGCCCATAATCTGCTTATAATCGCCTCATTGTGAGTCGATAATGTGACTCAAAATGAAGCGATTCTCAGTAGATTATCAACCTAAAACAAGTTCAATTGTAAGGAGTTAATGTGCGGACTTCGGGAGAACAGGCTGAAATGACAACTTTAGAAAAAAACATTCTTTTTTGGAACGGCATCAGTTTGCCATAGCCGCATCATAGCAATTCAGCATGACCACCAGCATTTATCAGGACCACTTGACCAGGGTGTTATTACAGATGCTGATTCTCGGCGAAGCGCCGTCATTATTAATGCAAATGATGGTTAACCATCACGAACGCGATGTCTGTTTAAATGGATATGCACTGTTACATCAGGGTCAAACAGTATACAGGAGATAATAATACCGATTATTATTCATCCTGTCATCTGCACCAGTGATGGACAGACTGAAGTCATCACGAAAGTCAAATCATGTCACGACTCTTTGCACTATCTTGCCCGTAGAGATCATATTAGTAAGTAATGCTTTATTCTCAGCCAGTTTACATGGTACATGACAAAACGTATATACACTATATACAAATTAGAACTTTCCAGGGTTTGTTCCGAATATTGGAACGTATTGTAATTACAAGTAGACATAAATAAAATACAATGCAGACAATAATCAGTTACGATCCAATTTTGCATTATCATGCATGTCCGGAATAGAAAATCAAATTTCTACAGACCAAACTAAAGATTCTTATCGAACCAAAAAAAGAAATTACACGAGGTATACAACATGATCAATATATAGGGTTGTTTTTGTCATTGTTTTTGAAACCAAGATTTACCAATATCACGCACATGATTATTATCTGTAATGAAATTGAGTTATATAATATATATATATACACACATTTGCATATACACACATACATACATATATACCACACACATACATACATATCATCACATACATATAAACACACATGCATACATATACATACTCATATTCCACCAATACAAAACCAGGGAACTTTTTACATTGAATTGGTATAAGAACAAAATGTGTATATTTTAATAGTATTTCTGTTTATTGCGATTGTAACGGATGTGACATGTTAAACAGCAACACACATCGCGAAGGCCATCCGTATCTTTAAGTAGAAAGTTGAATATGTCTATCGCTGTAACTCCGCCATCGGATGTGGTAGATCATGCCATGAATCTCTAATCTGCATGGCTACGCCATTAGAGATCATATTCCACCAGTACAAAATAAATAACTTTTTGGTGTTCTGGCCCGGCCTGCATATGACAGGATTATAACAATTAACAAACAATACTTGTCTTGTTCCTCAATAATCTACTTCACAGTAGGGGAGGGTTGGTTCCAACTCGGGATTACATGCTTTCTTGTGACATTTGTGAGCTGATATAGCAATAATATTGAATTAATTATGATATTAGTGAAATATATGATCATGGAACAGTTATTGTACAGGTTACAAGGTATTGTACTGGTGGAGTATGATTTCTAATTGTCTACTGGCGAAGATAGAGTAGAGATTCATGGCATGATCTACATGAAAGTATCAGATACTTATTCCTTTCTTTACCAGGATGGAATCCCTCATTCAGTTATAAAAGTCTACTTTGGACTGGTCTAGTATAATCATCTGGAGGGTTGTTCAGAAAACATAACCAGACGACAAGTAATATAAGAACAGAAGAATTCCTATCCTCGCGCAAATACGTACATAATCGACCTACAAAGTGAAATATGTACACAATGTGATTATTTGATTCTGAAATAAGCAGATAATGAAGTCATAACCGTAATTTCGTTTTATGGCACGGGCCACACTGGAAACACATGTGAAAGCGCGTACCCCTGAAAAGTCGTGAATTGGCTTATATGTGTAATTATGCGCACATAATCTGCTTAGAATCGCCTCATTATCAGTCGACAATGTGATTAAATATGTTCTCATGTTCAGCACATTATCGACCCAAAATGATGAGACTCTAAGCAGATACTCTACCTAAATATAATTATATTGTAAGCAGATATACATGCGGATTTTCAGGAGAACAGGCTGGTTTAGATTAACCGAAACAAACGGTTTATTGAACTTATTCTCTGAAAAGTAAACGAGGGTTATAAGTCTTGGTGCAAGTCTGAAAGTGATACCCTACTCTAAATGTGATGGAAATTCGATGACGTAAAACCACGTATCCAGTCTGTTCTCCCTAAAATCCGAGCATTATCTGCTTATAATAGAAATTGAATTAGGTAGATAATCTGCTTAGAATGGACTCATTTTGAGTCGATAATATGCTAAAATGAGAGCATTTTAGTCACATTACCGACTCATAATGAGGCGATTCTAAGCATATTATGTGTGGACAATGATACAAACAAGCCAACTCACGACTTATCAGGTGCACGCTCTTTAACATGTGTTTTCACTGCGGTGATGAGCCCATTGTCTGCTTATTTCAGAATAGAATACATTATATACCTATTTCAAATATACACCGATTATGTGCGTATTATAGCGAGGTTATGTTGACGTCTCTGGAGCCGACGGTTGGTGTAAACAATATTTATTTTGTATCCTAGATTTATACAATAATTTACAAGATTATGTACATATACTTAAGAATGGTCAGTCTGCGAGAGAAGAAGATTTGACATCAAGCGCTAGGCGCTTATATGGAGCCATCTCCTCAGATGAGAACAGTATTTGCGTAGTGAAATGATAGAATTAGAGATAGAGAGGTGAGAGAAATGAGACCACCACTGCTCTTTATATATCAGTATAATTTATAAATTTGAAATTAACGTTTTGATGCATTTTACTGGCCGGCCGACTGTTCCAGTTCGATTCCTGAGGCGGACTTTTCCATTTATATCTATGGGACCGGCTTCCCTTAATACCATTGTACATGATATATAGAAGTCAATTCAATGAATATTTCCCGAAAAATAATTAACCGCTTTCTTTACAATGTAACGAATTAATAAACCGAATTTCCAACTGTGTGGTGCCCAAGTTGATTATATTCCAACTGATCGATTGAAGTTTCTGTTGACAAATCTACATATTTCCAACAAAGATCCAATTAATATCAATGTATTTGTTATTTTGGTACTTGATGTTCGATCATAATATTTCCAGAAGTTGAAACTTTGAAATGTCTCGGATTTATTTCTGCTCTTTGTCGCCACGTAGTCGGCTGGTAAATGTCAGAAAACAATATTTCACATTAAGGAGAGTGAATAGTATAATAACCGAAAATGCCAAACAGCCACAAAATCTTTTTAACTTCTAATGATATATTGTTTTCTAATTGGGTTATTATTCAGAAACTCTCAGTGATCATGGGAGATGGTAATGGTGCTAGAAATGCATTAGACTTGAGGGCTGAACAATTATATAAACTATATGGGGGGATTTAGCTTTCAAATGCGAGTTTACTGAGAGCATGGCTTTATTCTTTGAGAATGTCACGACTGTGAACTTTCCTTTATATTCGCTCCAGGCCAACTCTGTGAGATTATCTAGAAAATTTTAACTTTCCTTCTAGTTGCAATGCTTCTAAGTTCTATCATAACTAAATTATAAGAGGGTGCTTTCTTGCAGACACTCGCGACGTCATTTTCCACCCCGGTGCTAATAGGTGATGAAATGGCCACGAAGTTTCAGTTCACAAATGTCAATAACGAGTTCTTATGAGTCGATAATGTGACTAAACACTATCAGTTTCAGTTCGTTACCGCTCAAAATGAGGCGATTCTATGCCAATTATGAACCTGAAACAAATCCTATTATAAGCCGCCAACGTGCTGATTTTCGGGTAAACAGGCTGGTACAAACATACTTCATTACCAGTTGAAGAAAGAACTTGTATGCGGTGACAACTGAAACAGGTTGAACGTGCAACATATCAGCGTAGCAAATCGGATCATATATGACCTATAATATTCATACACGTTCACATTGGATTATTTTATTCTGAAATATACCCATATTGGACTCATATCCGTTATTCCGTTTTATGGTGTGGCCACAGTAAAATACATTTTAAATAGCGTACATCTGGTAAGTGGTGAGTTGGTTTCAATCGGTTATTGTCCCCCCCCCCCCCATAATGAACTTATAATAAGGTATTATGAATAGAAAACACAAAAACACTCTGTTCAAAATGAGTCAATTCTATGCCGATTATGATTGATTGATTGATTTTGGGTTTAATGTCGCTTTCAGCAACTAATGACATATCACGATATAGCCAGTTAGAGTGCTAATCTAACAGTGATATCAATCGCTGATAAATTAGCGAGTAACTGGCAACTCCACCAGATAACGATTTCGAGTTGCAAAGTCCATGATGGAAACTTGTGGATTTGAACCCTCATCGCCGGAGCTGGGGGCGAGACGACTTGAAGTTGTACCCCTAACTGTCTGAGCCACCATGCCGCCTGGTGTGATAACCTCTATTACTTTATATGTATGACTGCTGAGAAGATATAAATGTTATAAAGTGGCTTCGGTCACCATTGTTCGAGGTTGTGAAATATGAACACCAAGATATCCTTATAACAAATCTGTTCCATATCAGTTTTGCTTATGCAGTATGGGAGATATATTGTCTAATGGCAGATTTAAAATTTTTGAGTGCAATGTTTTTGGGGGGATTGGTGGGATTCGAACCCCGGCCCATGACGTCGAGCCAATCCACCCAATCCCTAAAAAAAAAACTAAAAAATATATTTGCACTGTCTCAAAAATTAAATTTGCTTTAAAAAATAGGCGCCTTGTGTGTTGTATAGTCCCAAGCATGTTCAAAGAGCAATGCTCGAAATGTTTCGGAGGAGTAAATATAACATGCTACTGTGCCATATCTCCTATATATATTGTCTAATAGCTTGCTGATATCATTGGAAAAAATACACAAATTGAATTTTGAGAATGCCGTCATTTTCGAGCCAATTATGACGTAGGTCGCGGCTACTGCTAAACGCGACATGAACCAAGACACAGGTGACTCCCAACCCCAAGACACATCGCATGTGACTCCCACCCCAACCCGCCAGGCTCTATGGTATACAATAAGGAGTATTGTACAATACAATACAATATGTTTATTTCTCATTAAACTGTAAAAACAGTGTTTGAGATTAATACATAATATAGCAGACGGGTATACATGGAAAAGATAATAGATACATATTCACCATTTATATACATATTCATATGGATAACAAATGTTACGAGGTTACAAAACAGTGGATTTTCTCCCCTTTAAGTATTAGTGTATAACTTCGAATTACAAGTAATTAACAATAAGATTTAGAGAATAACAATATTTATTCCATCATGACAGAGTTATTACAGTCGACATAAATTTCGTCTCAGTATATCATATAAATTCATCTGAGTCGAACGGGACTGGCCGGAAAGCTATTTCCAGACTTGGGGATATACCAGGAAATTCCTTGATTTGATTGGAAGCGGTACCAGAAACCGCTAACCCCGATTGGCTAACCGATAACAGCAGCGCGTGTCCCGTAAAAATAGCTGAGGTGTCATCAAAAACACGTGTGTATATTGGTCTAAATTTAAATACTGGGCGGAACAAAGAGACGCGATATTTTAATTTGAGCATGCGCACACATTGACAAATAAGCTTCCTGTTTAAAATATTTTTTTTAAAGAAAGACATTTATTCATCGGTAAAACTCGTTTTCGACGCTTTTAATAATCTCATCACAATAGGAAAATGAGTGTTACAGTGGACAAAGACCGAAACGATTTGTTATTGAAGTGTGTTTCGTCTATCTTGAAAGAGACAGTTATTTCAGAGTTGAAATCTGAACAGTTTCAAGTGTTGTCGGCAATATTCGTAAACAGGTGTGATGTTTTGTGCATTTTGCCGACTGGTTTTGGAAAGAGCCTTCCGCACCAAATATCACCATTGATTTTGAGGAAAATGTCTAACGATGAACATTTCAAACAATACAGTGGAATGCATTTGATCATTGTGGCTCCTCTTAAAGTTTCCGGAAGCACGCATAACTTTCTGTTCTCTGTTTACTAAAATTGATTGACGCGCATAAATTATTCCTTATTTGAAATGTCTGCGACATCAGTATGACGTCACGATATTGGGGGAAGCCCATTGTTCTGGAAATGGGTTTTTACATGAATTCGTGTCGACGTAATATTATAATTATTACGGAGATGTTTACGTCGACTGGAGTTATTATTGATATTTTTCACTAAAAATCATATTGATCCACTGTATTATTGTATATGGGCAACATATTTTGCTGGTATAATCATAATATCAAAACAATTTCTGGTATAATGGGAATACATCAGATAACTTATTTTTCCGACTCCAGCGTTTTATACTACATATATGTTATGTTTTAAAGAGAACAAGGAGATAGCTCACATTCTTAGAGTAAATTCATCAATATATAATCACACACGTACAATTGCTACAGTTCAGTTTTCACAATAACATATTTACCCTGGGTGAAAATTGTACCATCTGCGTGGTTCTTAATATAATAGTACGTCTGCACTACGATGGATTGCGTGCACCTATTTTGCACTTTTTAAATCATATTTCGATTTGTCTTCATATGCGCCACTGCAACTTGACGGATCCAATATCTTCGCTTTTCCTCGAGGTAATAGATGGAAAATCATTATACGTGTTAAGTCTGTCGAGACGAAAACCAACATTTAACAGTAATTATCTTACGTCATTCCGTTGGCCACAAATGGGATCATGTGTTTCCTCATTCCGAAGTTTCATAATTCCGAATTTGTTTTATTTCAAACGTATATGGATACGGCTCTTTTTATCCGAAGGTTTATTATTCCGAAACTAATTAAAATGTGTTCCGAAATTATGGGTATGTGTCTTTATTCGGTAGCTTAAATTAGCCATGTTGGCCAGGAGCTCCATCGTATGCCCATGTTTAGAGTGTACATAGTGATTTAAGGGTCAGGCGCACGTTTTGCCAAACTGTCCTGGTATTTCAAAATGGAATTTCCGAATATTACAGGCACGTATGGCATTTTTTCTCTTTCGATCATTTTTTGTACCCACCCACCCCCACCGCCAATTTTTTTTCCGTTTACGGCAGTTTTTTCCGAACATTTTTTTACACCCACCCCTCTTTTAAGACTAAAACAGAGATTTGCGGGGGGAAATTCACAGTAAACAGCTGTATATGAATTTATGTGCATACTATTTATCATGGATGTTAACATGGACATGTAAATAGGAATGAGTCATTTTGAGGTCATTGGGCCAAAAAAGCATGGCTGCCAGCGGCCATCTTGGATTTCAAAATTTGCAACAAAATACAACACGATAACTGCCTGCAGTCAGTTTACCAGTTAGAATTACATTATTTCTCTCATTCAAAGTGGTTTTGAAGCCCAACTCATTGCCAAAACACTTAAAAAACAAGCAGAATGTTTTTTTTTAATTGCGGAAGAAATTTCTTGTTGGTGGCTTTGACCACCCACCCACCCCGGCATACGTGCCGGAAAATTTGGTTTCACCCCCCCCCCCCCCCCCTGAATATTACACGTTCTAACAGGATTTTAATAGCGATTGTGTACGGAAACGACTGGGAGTTCGCAGTAAATGGAATGCATTAGTGCTATTGTCTCTATTGAATACGTTATAACTTTGTGAAATCAGTTTGTCACAAGCTCAATCTGTTAGGGGTACAACTTCAAGCCGTTTCGCCCTCCAGCGCTAGCGATAAGGGTTCAAATCCACATGTTTCGATCATGGATCGTTATCTGGTGGAGTTGCCAGTTACTCGCCGATGGCCGGTGGTTTGCCGCACATGGTCGACAAGTTTATCAGCCATTTAAATCACTGTTAGATTGGCCGTAAGTGTACGGATTTTCTCCACCACTAAAACTGGAAATGTCGTGATATGGCATTAGTTGCTGAAGGCGACATTAAACCCCAATCTATTAATAAATCAATTAATCATAATTTCACGAGAAAAAAACTCATCTGAATATGTTGTTACTTAACTAGAAGGGATGCCCGGGCGAAACAGTTGTCGCATGTTGTTATGTCCTCCCTGAAGCTGACGGCCCCTATATAAATATAAGTATTGTGGTGATCGTCAGCAAAACTTTTCGGTGCCGAACATCTTATTTCGACGGTTCCAACATCATGGACTTTCGAAAATGTTGGTGCCTCCCCACCGATCACAATAGCTGACTTTAAAATGTAACTCTTGTAATTTAGCAAACCGCGTAATTAGATTTCCCACAAAATCCCTTTAAATTGATCCATCTATAGATATTCAAACATATATTTCTAAAAAAATATATTTCTAAATTGTTACATAGTGGCCTTCTCGATGTCAATTCCCCAATCCTGACTCATCGGATATTAGTCGGATCTGCTTATATATAAAGGGTTGGTGGAAATTTGCAGCAAATCTATTTTCTGGCACCTTATCCCCGGTCCATTTCCCGACTCCGACACCGTTTCTTTGGCAACTTTATAAATAACACCAGCAGAAGTCCCCGTAAAGTACTCATGTTAGACCCCTTTGCATGGAGACCTCTAATAGTTGGTGTAACATAATTATGTCTCAACTTCTCTATTATTCGATCCTACAGCTGGTGTTTTGAATTGTAATGCGTAAAAATTAGTTCGCATATTTCTGGGAAATATTTCCCAGCTTAGAGAGAGAGAGAGAGAGAGTACTACAGCACTGGTTTAGTACATTTGAACTGCGGTGTCGGAAATATACCGAAGTCACATTCTGATGACAGTCCTGCCAATATATTTTAATATGTGGATGTCACGGGATGCCAGGAACAGCATCATTCGATTAGGTATACAGGGTGCTATCATGCGTGTATCACGCAAGCAAATAAGGTCTTAGCACCCTGTCACCAAGTTCGAACTATCCTACCTGTCAAGATATATATGACTATGTTGACAGGTTGATGCCACAAATGGCTGGAAATGACATCACTATAGACGTAGACGACCGATCCTCTGAAAGCACCTACAAAATAGCCAGATACACGAATCGGGTTGCCTATCCTTGGTGATGATCACAAATTCGCGTTGATCCCGATTTGAACAAGCTTCGCCATGCTGGAAGGGTTAATTTAAATAAGACGGTTAGTCTAATCCGTCATGCACTTTACTAACTAGTCACCGGGTACTCCAAGAGTACGATTTGTCACATTCTATATAATGACTAACTGAGTTTAAAGATACGGACGGCCTTCGCGATGAGTATTGTGTTTGAAAAGTGACATCCGTTAAAATCGTCATAAACATGAAGCATATTAAATATACACAGATTTTGTTCTTATACCAATCATAAATATCCCAGGAATATTGGCATGCTATTGGAAAAGTCGTACGCCTTGTTGGTAAACAAATGCCATATTATGATACAGTACAGTGAGTAAAGAGTGTGCGATACGCAAAACACTCAAACCCGGAGAGACCGCACTAAGTGTATGCTAGATAAAATTGACACCATATTGTTTACAACATACTGTTATAGCCTTCGCTAATCCAGATTTCGGTGTTGAATAGGTCACCGTGAAACACTTTTGCTTATCGTAGACTCTTTACGTACTTTATATAGACACATGATCGGTTCACACAAAGTGTGATTTATGGATAATATCGCATGCATACTATCATTATACTTGTACTATACTGTTAGTATATTTTTTGAGGAAATTCATAATGTGTTAACTTTTATTGTTAAGTTATAACCTACAACCAAGGTCATCCGTGGCTTTAACCCTTTACCCAACAAACCGGCCAAATCCGGCCAAATAAAGCTTCAACAGCCTAAAATATCTTCGGTCTGTCTCAATAGAACCATACAAATATGGATATCATTGGAACCGGCTCCTTGACCACATTGTGATAGTTACAGTTATGCCCTGTGCCAATGCATTCTCTTATATATGCGAGTCGACCATAGGTCGCCTAGCATATATAAGAGAATGCATTGGCCTAAACAAAATCTTTTTTTTAACACTTTTTACAATTTTTTTCTTAAATTCTTTAACAATTTTATAATTTTTAATGTGTTAAGCCAATGCATTCTCTTATATATGCGAGGCGACCTATGGTCGACTCGCATATATAAGAGAATGCATTGGCACAGGGCCGTTCTGTTGGGTAAAGGGTTAAACAACATTAAACCCGAGAATGAGATCGACGGCCTCTTGTATCCACGGATTCACGAATCAGCCTATTCGCCCGAAATCCGCACATTATCTGCTTATAATATGCCCTGTTCTAGCTAGATAATCTGTATATAATCGCCTCATTTTGAGTCTATAATGTGCTGAAAATTAGAGCATTTTAGTCACATTATCGACTCACAATGAGCAGATTATGTGCGGACAGTGACACAAATAGGCCAACTTACAAATGTTCAGGTGTATGCTCTTTAACATGTGTTTTCACTGTGTCCCGCGCCAGAAAACGAAACGACGGCTGTGACTACAGTATATGCGTATTTCAGAATCAAATAATCACATTTTGTATCCATGTCACATTATAGGTCGATTGTGTGCGTATTGGCGCGAGGATATGTGCACGAACATTACTGCTTCAGTTATACTAACAGAAAGAGCAATCACCATAATATCGATGTACACAAAATTTAATTTGTATGTACCCTCTGTTGTATCATACTTACGACTTCTTGCTATCGATAACGCTTCAATAAAAGGGAGATAATTCGGGTCTTGTATCACAAAATCGCTGTCCGGGAGATATATCCTCGATATAGGACCAATTATATGAGATTGCTTATCGATAATTTGCAATACGTAGATTACAAGCAGATCTACACATTTTAAAGTCGACAATTTCCTACCATACGTGTTCTGTGTATATCCATGTGACTTCATCAAGGTTCAAAGTGAAGGTGAAACGAATAATACCCATTAAGTTAACACGCACCCAAGAAGGGGGGTGTGGTGGTGTAAACCTGGGCGTATAGAGTGGCTATAATATAGCCAAGGTAGGCCGAGTCGATTCAGGTAGATGGTTGTGCACGAGGGGCACGCGATGATTAGATCGCTGAGCTACAGTACCAGTCAGAAGTAGTGGTATATTGAGGCGCGCCTTTACTGCGATATTGAGCACGCTTGATTTCCAAAAAGGCGCGATTATAGCGCAATACCAAAAATCTGTCGCGCTTATTATTGCGATACTGAACGCAAAATATTGCGATACTAAGTACGCTAAATTTCATACAGACCCGATAGTGTTATGTTTATATTAGATAAATACTTTGCATATAGTGTACATATAGTGTACATATAGGACTTACAACTATAATTATACACAAATCTGAAACAGTGTCTCTATTTATGCAATAAACAATATAGAAGAAGAAATAATGTGATTTAAATGTCACAATTTTGATCGCAAGATGTCGCGCAATATTAAACGCGAAATATTGCGATATTAAGCGCGAAATTATATAATAATATCGCAAGCGGCGCGCTTATAAGCGTTTCCACTTGCAATATTATTGCGATATTGGTCGCGAAAATAGCTCGCTTAATATACCACTTCTTTTGAGTGGTACTGTAATGCTCTCGATTCGTGACCAATTATGTCCAGCCAGACATGCACAAACCCCTAACATGCCCACTTGCATTCTATGTTGAACCTCAATACATAAATTTACTGCTCACCCGTACAGCACATGTATATAATAGACACGAATTTGAGTAGAAGGGGACACTTCCCAAATACCAAACATAATGGAATAAGAGCACTCGTATTTGAGTAGATAATGTAACGAGGGGACTGAACTCTGTTTTGCAGCTTGCTCTTCTGTGTGTCAACGTTGTCGTTAGATCATGCCATAAATCTCTATTCTGGCCAATACCGGTAGAGATCATAGTCCACCAGTACAAAGCCTGGGAACTTTTTGATGCTCTTACCCGTTATGACAGAGAACTTTATAACATTGAACAAACAGGGCAGGGGAAATGTTTCTTTGTTAATACATGTTCCTCAATAATCTACTTCACATTAGGGGTGGTCCCAGCTTGAGATTGCATGTTTTTCTGTGAATTTTGTGAGCCGATACATGTTATCATATAAACATTGAATTAATTACCCAGGAAAAAATCCATAATTGAAAGCGATGCAAATCTTTATGTAAACGGAACTGTTATTGTACATTTGTTGCTTGGTTTCGAGGTTAACATGAGGATTTATAAAACCGAGGAAGTTAATATTTAGCAGATATGACAAAGTAGCATGTTACATACAAGTCTCCGAAACATGCCGAGCGTTGCTCCTTGAACATGTCTGGGACTATACAACAAACAAGGCGCCTATTTTTAGAAGCAAATGTAACTTTTGAGACAGTGCAAATGTATACATGAATTAATGATACATCACCAAATATCTCAAATATCATTAATTGCACTGTCTCAAAAGTTACATTTGCTTCTAAAAATAGGCGTCTTGTGTGCTGTAAAGTCCCAGACATGTTCAAAGAGCAACGCTCGGCATGTTTCGGAGACGTATATATAGCATGCTCCTGTGTCATATCTACTATATATATACACAATAGAGACTTTAAAATGTTCATATGGTGTCCTAAGTGCGACGTCGGAATACAGCGACAATTTGAGCTTCCTTTTTTAGGTCGCTTCGGTGGCCGCGCATATGGTATTGACGTTGGACTTTGAGTCGCAAGGCGCGCTCGCCGTCATCGGCTGTGGTTCGAATCCCATCCAATCCCAAAAAACTGCACTGTCTCAAAAGATACATTTGCGAGGAAGTTAATATTCACCGAGGCCGCAATTCCAACGGTTGATAATCCTAATGTCAACCTCGAAACTATGCAACAAGTGTTTTATTATCTGATTTAGCGGTATTTGTATTGTTACCCTGTAGCACGTTATAGTACCACTGTGGGAGTTGGAGCGACAAATATGTTCAATGAACTAAACAGTTAAAGAACCTATCTTCCGCAAATCAACGACAACTGAGTTATGCATAAGCAATTTTGATTGTCTTGTTGCAAACGTTACGCGTTATGTGATTGGACACCGACCTTTCACGCGTTATGCAACATATAATTCGTTATTAAGCCCACACCGGGATAATATCGTGATTTATCAACCCGGCCACGCCAACTAATTACTATAGGGTTTTCAGAATAAAATTAATGATCTTATAATAAAGTGATTTGTCAACAAACATCTCTTATCGTGTAGTATAAGTTAAATGTAAACATTATAGTATGAATGCCTTGATCTTTTCCAATGTTTATCTCAAGTTTTGATTAAAATTTGGTATTTCATAGCACTATTTTGACTTGTATCTGCAATTCAATTGAAACAGTAACAATCAGCAATTGACATGCAAAATCTCATTACTGGAGAGTTATTAATAATGGAATTAGCATAAAGTCAACCTATTTGTTCATGTACTTGGTGGTCACGAAGATAAGAACTTCTAACCACCTTATTCACCATAGAACGTGGCCGATGGAAAACAGATACAGAACGAACATAGAGTATGTCCCCTTTGTCAATCTGGCCTGGGCGACGAATATCATCATATGATTATTTGTTGTTATTTTGTAATGAATTTCGTAGAACATTTGTCCCTAAATGTCATTGGGAGAACCCAGAGGGGGGGGGGGGGGGGGGTTCACAGAATGTGAGAATTCTGAAAACCGCATAGATTTTCTTGAAGAAAAAAAACATTCAGAGAATTAAGTAAAAGGGTGTTTTGATATGACTGTACACCTTACCCAATTGTGCCTCTTTTACCGCATCATTGTTGTTTGGACATAGGGACACAATATATTCTCCTTTGAGTTTCGATGTATGTGTGAAGTATGGACGGTGCAAGATCAAGATCAGCTCACAATTGTGACTGGTGTGTTGAGTTACCAGTATATATTTCTATCTTGAGTGTATTTAAGATACATGTGTATTTATGTTGATGTTCCATACTGTTACGCATCGATGTATACTTTGATGCTTTTGTATATATGTATAAATGTGTACATGTTCCATGACAATTCGTGGCTAGCAATAAACTCATTCATTGATGATAGTTGTTTTACAGACTGTTACAAACAATTTGTTATTTCTTATGAGCCCAGTTCTGCAACACATCCTCATACAAATAGGTTCACATTCGACGTTACTATGCACATATGTTCATATTTGACTTACTTGTTATCAAATAACCCCATATTGAGCTTATACCCGCTACTCCATTGAATGGCGCGGGTCGCAGTGAAAACATAATTATACAGAGCGTAAATCATAAGTCCTGTCGTCGAAAAAAAGTAGATAAATAGTGCCAATATGGGCTTATTTCGTATTGAAATAAGCGATGTATGGGCTTATTTTGAACGCCGTGTTTTACGCCAATATAGAGTGTTTTGTTCCTAAATAATACGCTCAATATGGGCCTAATACGCGACATTCAAAATAAGCCCGTATTGTGCTTATTTTCACGAAAACAGGCCGACTTCGACGGTCTTGAGATACTTTAAGTGGGGTGTTCCATTATTCGTAAAAGTCGACCCAAGTACACACAAGGCATCCCCGTACACACTGTCTTGTATCGAGCACGTGTCTGATGTGTGTCGTCAAACCAGACGCACTGACGCGACTGATATTCCCAGTGGACCTGAAGAGTATATAATCATTACCGTGTAATTACCTCGTATCTTCTGCAAAGTACTATTTTAGCGGACGAAGTCCAATTTTCCGATATTGTCGAACAATGGATATTGTCCAATGTATTGCAATCTCCAGGTATTGTACCACTCTAGCGCAGCTTTATAATGATTGTTTTATAGTGCATTGTGTGTTTTCCGAGCTTGTATTGTGGTACTAACAACATCATCGGTGCATTGGTAATCGTTCAATAGAGTGCGATTATTGTGTGTCAGTTGCCATCAGGGTCAAGGACGCGGTCCAGGAATGCTGGATGTTAATTATATATCATATATTTGTTCGTATCCTTAGCGAATCATCTGTCAACTTTCTGCACGTTAGTGCGTGTGCATCTGAATATACGAACGGTGACCCGTAAATATTTCAACAGTTATTATACAGTAACAATAAACAAATTCAGGTCGTTTCCCACACGACATGGTGACGAAAATACATACCTGGAAATACAATGACACAATACTTTCCTTCTCAATTCTGTTGAAATTTCTTGTCAATCAAAGAGTACATGCACACTAGGATAATTCTGACAGTAGTAAGAAAATTGCGGTACATGCACCATACAGGAGGGACGCATCCACCCGGTCGGAATGTGGGCGCACAGTTGGGAGGTTAGCAATGGAAAAATCCATTTCCATTTCCTTAATAATGGCCTCGTGGACATGCATACCAGAAATCGTGCTACAGCTGAGGGGACACGTAGCACCACGCCACTGAATGTACCTTGTAAAAATGTGGGTAGTAAGGTTACAAATTAGAGTAAGCCACCACGCACCAAGGTGTATCGTCATTCATTTTTCGAACCTGGTGTCAACCTTGGTAGTTGCCAGTGCGACAAAACTTACGGCGAAAAAAATTTGATCAATAAATTTAGTCTATAAACGTCGGTCCAAATGAATGATCATGTTTGTGAACAAAAGTGGTTTTGACAGAATAGACTGCACACATGTAGCTCAACAGATAGAGCTACTTTTTGCTTTAATCCGGACTGTATTTGAATATAACAATTAATAAAAACTACAGGTGTATAGTGGTTAGACTAACCTATGCATATTTGATTATCCCGCACATGTAGTTCGACAATATATTTGTTTTCGATAATTTAGCTATACAATCCGGACATTTTTATAGTTGCATTTGGGATTAATCTGACAAAAGGATAGAACGTTGCGAGTATAATCGTTTTTGAACATTGATCGTGATGAAATATTTTATAAGCTGTCTTCCAGTTGATTCCACATTTTTTCAGTTATGTTCAGGTAGATTTTCTGATATGTCAGCATACCGTACTGTCGTGTGTCGATTTGCGAAATTTGGAAGCAATTCTCAAAAGATTTGGGTAATTGGTTATGGAACCAATCATGAACGAGTAGATTTGCGTGTACAGATCATTAAATTTTAAATTTTCAAAGAGATACACAGTCAAAGCGTCTCGTCCTAACGGATGGTGAAGGCAGGTTGGAACGTTGTTCGTATCACAGCATATTATCGGAACGAATTGTGATTGAAATATGAAATACCGATCAAATCTGCACCAGAGTTGTGACTGGGTTCGCAGTAGGGTATTGAGTGTTCTATTATGAAATTATATTCAAATTGGGCTCTGAAACATTAACTTACTATTTACATATCTCTGATTGGAGAATTAACTCTTGTTAAGCTTGTCCATTCGTGTTGGTTAATTTATATAAGCTAAATTATCGAAAAAATATATATTGTCGAACTACAAAATTCGCTCGCGTATTACATATAATTTTCGCCACCAATGTGATTAATCTACAACAAAAATTCGCCATCAGATTCAAGACCCTCAATTCATCCATTAGCTCTCTTCGGACATCACAACACAACGAGGTCTTTCTTAATATATTTGACATTATTACAAACTGATCGATGTATACAAAGGAGCTCAATCTAAAAACCAAAATGAATTAAAAACAAATTTAATTAAAAAACTTTTTTTTTTAAATCAAACTGTTTAAATGCCCACAGGCCCGTTTGTGCAGCGGCCGCAATCACTTGCGATGCTGAATAAAGGCTCCAGAATGAATCCTGATTCAGATAGTAAATAACTGTTCATAGTCATAGTCCAGTGGCCTGGGGTGTTACCAGTCGCTGTAAACATACACTAAGGGTCATACTGACATACTGAGTCTATCGTAGTTCCGTCGATATGTCAACCCCCCGGAAATAGTGCAGTCTTCTCCCAACTTAAGTCACATCGCGTTACGATAATCGCTTCAATTGGGCACATTTACCTTCTGTCTACTAATAATGAGCTCTGATTGGCGCTGATATAATGTGTAATCCCGCGGTTCGGGAATTAGAAAGTCTATGACATCAGATATTCAGAACCATTATGCGAATGTGTGTCTGTAGTTATAGCATGTAACTTATACAGTGGTGTTACATACGGCGACAATCTACTAACAATCGTCATGGGGAAAGTATAGCGGCATGCATGGTGTTAATCCGACCACGCGTGGCACGCGAGCTTCGGATTGTCCACTAAATCACATAATTATATAGATAATCCTGCATGTTAGCTTCATATTTAATCTGAAGGGTAATAACTCTATAAAGAATGTACCTTTACTAAATAACGGCCATTTGTATGAGAAATTGCAACACCACAATAGATCAACTCTGGTGAAATATAAGTCAAATTCTTCTATTGGTGTGTGGGCTTGTTGGAGGTTTGGGCTAACGCTCTTTAAAAACACGTTTTAAAATATTTCCGTTATTTCGTCAAAAACAATGGGTAACTGGGTAATGCTCTTTAAAAACACTTCTTCAAATATTTCCGTTATTTCGTCAAAAACACTTCTTCAAATATCTCCGTTATTTAGTTAATACAAATTAAATTAAATGATTAGCGTTAGTGGTTCATTCTAAATGGACAATCCCAAGCTCGCGTGCCACGCGTGGTCGGATTGACCATTAATTAATGAAAATTTAGGTACGGATTGTCCATTTATAAATGGCCAATCCTTAAAAAAATGCCTGCTATAATCACATGAATGTGCGTCGGTCAAAAGTCCCGTTATCATGTACATCCCGGTCTCGGTGTGCATTGTTTTATGCTGCAGGATTACAATGTTTGATATTGAACTGTGCATGTTAAGCCACCACCAACAAAAGAAGCAAAAACGCATGCGTTTACACGATAAACTAAAATAATTACATTTCTTCTAGTAATCGAGTAGAAATTTCACAGAGATTCGGTTTTCTGTGACACATTTTTCATAACTACAGTAATGCCCTAAATAATCGACTTCTTAACCACTGCAGAATTATGTGTATTTTTTCAGGATTTAGTCGGAAATATGGCTTGTTGCCATTCAACTGAAAGCTCTCACTTTCTGATGAATGGCAACAAGCCATATTTCCGACTAAATCCTTAAAACAATTACCCATAATTCTACTGGAATCACTGAACTAAATGGTTTCCCATAGGCGACAGTGTTAACGTTTCGGCCAAATTCACTGAATTGAAGCCTGTAGGCCATAATAGTGATGTTTAACCAGCTAGATTGACACCAGTTGATCACGAAAATGCAAGACAAATCATAGGTCATGTGTTTACTTTTTAAAATAAATCCCCAAGTGTACGACAGGGCTATCCCACAGCCAAATTTGATATGGAAAAACCCAGATCTACAACAGCTAGTTAAATACATTTCCAGCTCACAAAAATCCGTTCCCCCGTTCATTCACCAGTTTAAATTATTTAGATATTATGTACAAATCAAATAAACGCGATGTCATCCTTTAATAACGTGTCGCATGTATCAGGTGAAGGTCATTCTTCAGTTACCTTCACCTTTAGCATTCCACGGTGTACTCGCTCCCCGACTCTAGAACACATTTAGCTCCCTGATTCCTATATATATGTATATGTGTGAAACACAGCGTTTCTTATAGTATTTTATCAAAATATAGACCTTACTGAAATCAAAATGGATTATATCGAGCAGTAGTGGATTATTTTTCCAATATGAGGCATCCTGAAAATTAGTGTCAATCCTCAAAATAAAGCCAAAAAATTTAGCTTTTTTTTCAATTTTACTAGCTAATGCATCTTGTATAACTGAAGTATGTCCTTATATACCATAATATTACTAAATTGAAGAGGAAATATTAATATACATTTTGAGAGGGATATATTGTCCAATTTTAAACCCTTTTCATGCAGAATTTGTGGCAATTTATAATAAATATTTACCAAAATTAACAGAAAATCAAAATTAAAAATATTTGAATAGCAATGTAAAGCAACCATAAGTCAATTTAAATATGGAAACATTATGATACAACATCAGACACAGCTTCAGGCATGAAATTTTACCAGATGGCAGGGCATACTGTCTGTTTAACAAAGCTGCCATGACAGTTTTGCACGACAGTAACTCTAGTGGTGATACCATCACCCCCCCCCCCCCGACTTGGGGTGGGGTTACGGTCCCAGATAAGGCTACTGGGTGCCGGAAAAGCTTAATTGGTCAAATGACACCTTTTCCCAATGGGGGGGGGGGCTAACACTCCTCAGAATTGTGGGGAGGGGGGCTTTAGACCCCCTGGCCCCCTAATGGTACCTGACATCCATGCAAAATTACCAGATTTATCACTTTCTTTACTATCTACAGGCGAATCCATGCGTTTCTTCTTTAAATCTGTCCAAAATGTGGTCATTATCATTTGAAAATAAGAAAATATGGAATTAACAACTTATCATGGCGAGACGTGAAATTTCGTAAAATTCAAATTTTTCTTATAGGAATCACTGAACTAAATGGTTTCCCATAGGCGACAGTGTTAAAGTTTCGGCCAAATTCACTGAATTAAAGCCTGTAGGCCATACTAGTGATGTTTACCCAGCTAGATTGACACCAGTTGATCACGAAAATGCAAGAAAAATCATAGGTCATGTGTTTACTTTTTAAAATAAATCCCCAAGTGTACGACAGGGCTATCCCACAGCCAAATTTGATATGGAAAAACCCAGATCTACAACAGCTAGTTAAATACATTTCCAGCTCACAAAAATCCGTTCCCCCATTCATTCACCAGTTTAAATTATTTAGATATTATGTACAAATCAAATAAACGCGATGTCATCCTTTAATAACGTGTCGCATGTATCAGGTGAAGGTCATTCTTCAGTCACCTTCACCTTTAGCATTCCACGGTGTACTCGCTCCCCGACTCTAGAACACATTTAGCTCCCTGATTCCTATAGTGGTTAAGGAGTCGATTATTTAGGGCATTACTGTACACGGGACCTAAACTCCATTTATATCGACAGCGCTGTGACTGCATATCTGGTCTTCTTGATGAGCCGGATAATGGAATTAATTTGAAAAACGCTCCATTTTGTTCTCGACGTCGGAACTGCAGAAGAAATGATGCACACTGTTAATGGGGCGTATACTTACCAATAACGCAAAGTGGTACCAAATCGCATTCAAGTGATAACGGAGTTTGGTCTTGTGGGTGTTAAAATAATCATAGAGGCATTGACGAGTACATGCATAAATTAATAATCATAGAGGCATTTACGATTACATGTATAACAATCAGTAGAAGGTTTGTTTAACCCTTTACCCAACAGAAGGGCCCTGTGCCAATGCATTCTCTTATATATGCGAGTCGACCATAGGTCGCCTCACATATATAAGAGAATGCATTGGCTTAACACATTAAAAATTATAAAATTGTTAAAGAATGTAAGAAAAAATGGTAAAAAGTGTTAAAAAAAGATTTTTTTAGGCCAATGCATTCTCTTGTATATGCGAGACGACCTATGGTCGACTCGCATATATAAGAGAATGCATTGGCACAGGGCATAACTGTAACTATCACAATGTGGCCAAGGAGCCGGTTCCAATGATACCCATATTTGTATGGTTCTATTGAGACAGACCGAAGATATTTTAGGCTGTTGAAGCTTTATTTGGCCGGTTTTGGCCGGTTTGTTGGGTAAAGGGTTAAGTGCGTGAGATGGCGCTATGAAGTTGTTTGTAATCCCTCCAGGAATTACTTTCTTGCGACATACAAAATATGGCATAAATGAAATATAGTGTGGAGAATACGTTTTTGGGGTATAACGGATATTTACATACAGTGTCTAAAGAGTGTGCGATGTGCAAAACATTCAACACCGGAGGGACCACACAAACCAACCATGTTTCTCGGTGATCCACGGTGGAAAAACAGTGGAGCGGATTAATTTGAATCACAAATAAATCCTGGAGACAGACCAGGGCTTATCAAGAATCACCGATAACCACTGAGAATCGTCATAAAACACCGACAACTACAATGTTCTTAGAATAGTTTAGCTATGTCGATATATTGTATCATACTATATATAACTAAATATTGATAATTTTCCGACTTGACTTGTTCAAATGTTTAAAGTTATGCGAAACACTCCGATAGGTTGATCAAATAGAAATGGGGAATAATCTTGCTCAAAGTAGTTATTTTTACAAATATTAATCCAAATTTACAGGCAACACACACAGCCATACTTAGATATTACATGTAAATAAATGCAATGACTTTCGATGGCGAAATCATTTGCGTTGGTTTATCGCCGATAGTTGCGTCCCGAATCGAGTTGTAAATATTTACAATTGCGCATAGTTCAGACGATGTTTTCTATGGAGTGCTATGGTCGATTTCTTTGAGATTTTCGACGATGTCAGTAGAATGCTGCATTCCTGCAGTTGGCATAGCGCCTGACTACTAACATATCAGTTTCATACACCCGAACAAGTCCATAATATGTCTTTAATGACAGCGAAAATGAAAATCTGTGGAAATTATATGAAGCTTGATCTGGTTTGAGGGACACATCAGTATGCTATGCAAGCCTTGAAATAGTGTGTCTGTCATTTGCAGAATGAGGTTCCCAGAGGGTGAATTTAGTGATGCTACCCCGCATAGCGGGCTAGCATCACCAAATTCACCCTCTGGGAACCTCATTCTACTGAGGTGTAAGCAGAATGAGGTCCCCAGAGGGTGAATTTGGTGGTGCTAGCCCGCTATGCGGGGTACATTCACTAAATTCACCCTCTGGGGACCTCATTCTGCAAATGACAGGCACACTATTTCAAGATTTGGTGCTATGCATATATTGCCATTCCGATCGACACATGGCCATTCCGATAATAAATGAGAAATTGTTTGTTAAAGACATATTATGGACTTGTTCGGGTGCGTGAAACTGATAACTTAGTACTCATGTGCAATGCCAACTGTGGGAATGTAGCATTCTACTAACATCGCCGAAAATCTCAAATAAATCGGCCATACCACTCCATAGATATTGCCGTCTGAACTACGCTTAATTGTAAATATTTACATCTCGATTCGGGACGCAACAATGGGCGATAAACTAACGCCAATGATTTCGCCATCGAGAGTCATTGCATTGAATTAATATATAAGAATGCCGGTGTGTGTGCTGTACATTTGGATTAATATTCGTAAAAATAACTACTTTGAGCAAGATTATTCTCCAGTTCTATTTGATCACCCAACCGAAGTGTTTCACATCACTTTAAGCACATAAGAAGTAATGAACAAGATTACAGAGCCCGTGCCTCCATAACTAAGATACATATATATACATACATTGCGATTGCCCTTTCAAATATAACATGTTCATATAGTGATTATTGTGATTCGTGGTTTGTCGCGGCGATTCACTATAGTATAGAGTGATGTTTAAAAAAAACGGTAACCACCATCGCGATCGTATTCCTCCTCACGCAAGCTTTCTTTGTTGAGTGGTCACCCTGAATCACTCTCCAAGTACACGTGTCGCGGCGTTGGGTGATTTGTTTATCGCACAATCTGTACGTGCTTTACGAGTCACGAGATTAGGATCCCATTAGTATAGGAACTATATATTGCTAACGATATAGCATTTATTTCGAAGTGTTGAGTATACCCTAGACAATAATTCTGTTCATGCTCCATATAACACTTAAACATTTACTATTTTAAGATTTATTTTGGCCGCAGTTCATATAAGGTTATCTTAAAACTATTCTGAAGAGGAGGCATTTAAATATTTGTAAATTGTCTATAGATTTGTTGTTCAGCGTTGATATATAAGTGGCACTTATGTTGATGTTAAATCGAGAGATATATTCGTAAGAATCCGGTTTCTCAAATGCTGAGCGTAATCCTTTCAGTCTATGTGCCTGACGGGCGAATCCATGCTACTTTTGACAGTTATAATAGCAAACTAAATATTGATAAGTGTCTGGTCTTGAATTGTTAATGACAGTGAAAATGAAAAGTTGTGGAAATTGTAGACATACACGTATATATACGTGCGATTCCCTGAAGACTGGAGAGGAGGTAATTTAAATATTTGTAAATTGTCTATAAATTTGGTTATTCAACGTTGATATATAAGTGACACTTATGTCGAATGTTAAATCGAGATATATATTCGTAAGAACCCGGTCTCTCGAATGCCGGGAGTGATCATTTCAGTCCATGTGCCTCAGGGCGAACCTATGTCACTTTGACAGTTACAATTATGATATCAAACTAAATACTGATAAGTGTCTGGTGTTGAATTGTCAAAATTTTTAATGACAGTGAAAGGACAAGTTGTGGAAATTGTAGACATACACGTATATATAAAATTCGATTACCTGAAAACGGAAGAGGAGGTAATTTTAATATTTGTAAATTGTCTATTATAGATTTATCGTTCAACGTTGATATATAAGTGACACTTATATTGATGTTAAATCAATAACTTTAGTTAGTTTGGTATACCACCATCGCCCGCCGATGAGTGAACAAATGTAAATGTAACGCGTTGCGATTGACAACCCAGTATGTTCACCTGAAAATATGTTCATATTTAACGCATTGCAAAAACCCAAATACGCCCATATCTGGGTTATTTGAACCTGAATTACGCTCCATATGAACGTAAATGGGCCACGAAGACAGTCATATATATATGAGGGCATTCATATTAACAATACGTCCATATCGGGTGTATTTGATGCACCCCCCAATACGAAACACACCCATATTGGCATTATTTAATCTAACTTTTTTCATCGACATGACTTTCCAGATTCACGCTCTTTATAATGTGGTTTAACTGGGGCCCGAACCATTCAACGGAATAACGGGTATACGCTCATTATGGCCATGTCAGAATCGGCTGTTTTCGTACCCCATTTACGTTCATATAGAGCGTAATTAAGATTCTAATGACGACAATATGGGATGATCACCGCGAACCACTGAGAATCACAGCGAACTACTGAGAATCGCCACAAAACACCAAACAACTGTACTTAGAATATATACTAAGCCATTTAGACTAATTTTATAAAAGTTTAACTAAATATCGATAATTATATGGTCTTCACTTGTTCAAACTTGTAGTGACAGTGGATGACAAGTTGTGGAATGTGTAGAACTACCTGTATACAATGAGATTCCCGTTGTATATATATAACATGTTCGCGATGATTCGTGGAGTGTCGTGGCGATTCGTGATATATATAGTGTTTACAGTATATATAGTGAGGTGTGGATAAAGTTATCACGACCATGTTGGTTGCACCATAGCTGTCGCTAATCATCGGTGTTGAATGGGTCGCCGTGAATCACTATCTCCCAGAAAAATAGTACGGTGTTGAGTGTTTTGCTTATCGCAACTCTTTACGTAGTGTAGCAATAGGTCAGACCAAATACACGTGACATAAAGTAATAAATCAACACTTGGAACAATGGACGATTCCGAATGTTTATAATAAGATGATATTTGCCCAAGCACATTCAGTCCATGACAGATTCAATCACAATCACTTTTTGACTCGTTCATCTATGTTCATTTTACCATTCGCATGCTCAACTTATTATAATGCCACGATGACAGTAACAAGCTCTTAATACCATATTCTTATTACAATCATGCAGCATGCAGTTGTGAATTCTTAGACTACTCGTTTGTCTCTTTTTTCTTTCATTGAGAACACAGTGTACTGGCCAAATGTGACACTATACATTACAATGTTTATCACTAATGAATGTTGACGCCATGGCGTTTGTCTCCGAGTCTCTAAGACAGTTTACACACAAAACAACAAACAACAAACCCTACATGCGTTGATCGTAGTATATGTAGCTAAGTGGAACTTCGTGGTTGTGTTAATATAGCTACATGTATGTGGACTTTTGGCACTTCGCGGTTCCACGTTCCTTATTCTAACGAATATAATTGTTCGGCAACACTAAACCGATGGTTCAGTCGCCCACGACACCCACTGGAACTAGATAGTGCCATGAAGCTCTACTCTGGCTAAGGCCCGTAGAGATCATATTCCACCAGTACAAAACCTTGGAACTTTTTAAAAGTTTTGACAGGGAACCTTATGAAGTTAAAGGCACGTGAGGCCTTAGTTGTCGAAAATATTCATATTTGTTCCAATCACCGTAAACAGAAAATCATTAAAAACGCATACAGTTTCGTTCATATATACCATGACCATCGCGTAAACAGCATGTTATCATAAAGATTTACTATATTTTACCTAAGCAAGAGCCTGATTGTGTTACATAAGACAACACAATGCTGCTGGCTAATCACACACAATTGCATAAACGCTCTTTATTCGTTCCATATCAGGAATTCACCCACAAAGAACGCTCTTTATGTTTACCATCATAATATAAACAAACACCAGAAAAGTTTTTTATGCTTTTGTTTACATAACAATGGTCAAAAATATGACAATAACATACTGTTTATGCGATATTTCTTAGTTGTATACGGACAAAGTCTGTCTACATTTTGTTGTTCTTTCTGTTTGTGGCGGTTTTTGACGGGTGGAAATATTTTCACAGGATACCCACCGCCAAGGCCAACCGTACCTTTAACAACAATAATGCAGGGAATATATTTCTTAGTTATTATATGTTCCTTAATAATGTACTTCACTGTAGGTGGAGGTCCTAACTCAAAATGTCACGATTTAAGTGACTTTGTGAGCAATTTTTACTTTGCGTCGCTTACAATTATAGAAATTCTCCTGGGTAATACATTCAATGTTTATTGCGATATCGAATTTTGACTTATATTTGACTAAAGTTTATCAATTGTGGTGTCGTAAATTATGTCATACAAATTTCCGTTATTTCGGCAAAATACGTTATGTATAGAGTTATCACCCTCAGGTTACTAATTTCGAAATGTAATCCTGACCTCGCCTGGCACCTGTTACTCCTTTGAATATCAATCGCTATCTAATTGTGAACCCCGATTAAGCATCTTTCGCTATCTAATCATGTGCGTATTGGGTGAAAATATATAATTTTAGCATTCGGGAACTTAGTTTGGGGGGTGATTGCTAAATATATATGGCCACGCATCGCTTGAAGGGTGACAAAGCGACTATCCACTGAAGGGTGACAAATCGACTATCCACTGAAGGGTGACAAATCGACTATGCACAGTAATTTGTGTTGCTCCTCGAGAGCTGTGGCGTTCTGTGTTATGTTGTCACATCTGGGAATTAGCCCCTGGTCTGCATATTGTTATATTGTTCCTCGATTGCGAGTAATGAATCACTTTCTAGAACTGGTGAAAAAGTCCCTGGTATGAACAGCATTTGCGGCTACATAGTAGCACTCGGTGTTTATTGTCTACACCACAGTGGTTGTACATGTAAATTATTATCAAAATCCACCGATAAATACACAAGCCCTAGTTCAGCATACACATGAACCAATAGTAAAAATATGTCTTCCTCTGAACCACTTGAATAACTCTCTTGAAAGGAACACTGACAACCCGAAGTGCTTTGCCATTTTAAAGACATGACGCCTTGAATTAACAATAACACCGAATTCGTAAAGCTGTCGTATTGTTATCCAAGTCACAGGCTATACAACCAATTGGTTGGTTAAAGGTACTCAATCCGACCAGACGCTCCTAAATTACTATCTATTTGGCTTCGGGGGTAAAAAATATTTTATTCCAGTCGAGATGTTAAATAATATGTGGCCCGGAAACACGTTGTCAAACGGAGGGTCTCGGACACAATTGCGGATTAAGATGGATAACTCTAAAATCAAGTGGCAATACGGTCAAATTTCGTGATACTTTCGTGATAATACGCCATATTTTGTTGAACAAAATGTTGTCAAATAACAAGTTTTGAGAAATTTGATACCATAGTTGACAGTGGTTAGCAATATTTTTTTTAAATAAATAGATTCAGATAACTAAAGAGTATTTTGAAGAAATGTTGTTGTTGTTGTATCTTGATTGTATGGGGACCGTCTAATCGGATTGAGTACCTTTAAGACATTATAATCGCGGATGGCGACGTTCCGTGCTTGTCTGTGTTATTATTAAAGTGATGTTTAATTATAGGTGAATTTTTAGAAGAATTGTCAATAACTGTCACAGTGGTCTACATGACATGTCTTTTCGGAATTCAAACGAATTCACATAGATTGATCAATCGTTGGTGCGATATAATGACATCCTCGACTTGATCTCATTTTATAATTACATGCAAATATTGTGGTGAGATTGAAACAGTAGCTTACTATTTACTCTATTGTATGGGCTATTTACACTATTGTATGGGCTATTTACACTATTGTATTCATTTCGAAAAACGTGAGAAAAATGTACATTGGCAGTCTGAAAGAGACTTGAAACGAAAACATTACTTTACTAATGGCTCTCACGATTTATCTTTTAATGAACATATCGAAACATTTGCACAAGTCCAAAAGTTTACAATAATTACAAATATATTTCGCTACTAATTCTACGATTGACGGAACGTAACCTTCACTACATTAAGTCACGAGCACGAATATTGTATTACACGGTGTCATTATAGAAACAGCGTAACCGAAGCCCTAATCATCACCAACGTCAAGTGGGCCCGAGGATTGGGGGATCAGGCACAAATGCTATCATATACACATGATTAAGCAGCAACAATAATGAATGAATCTCATAAGTACGTTATCATCATGTCATACAATTATTCATATGTCGGAAATGGCCACAATAAGCATCCGCTTACAGCTAAATCCAATTTCTCTATGTAATATTATGTAACATATTATATATGCAATAGGTATGTAATGGGGAATAAAATATGTTTAGCTACACTAATTGCAAAGTCATGTGTACGCTTGTAGTGCGAGTCAGGATATATTTAATAAGCCTGTTACCAAAATCACCCCTGTACATCACAAGAGCGATCCGGGCTGGTCATTGCGTGTCCAGGCGGTGTTTAGTCAATATTGCAATTATGGAAAATAAGGCTTCATTCCTGGCAAACATATACGGCGATGGCGGACTTTTTAGGGTTAATAGCGGCACTTCTGTGTGGCCGCGACTCCCGTCCGTGCGCGGGTGTGTTTCCATGACACCCGACAATGTTGCGGCCACTAAAATCACTCCTAACACCACATGGGCGGGCCGGGTTGGTCCCGGCTGATCCGGGCGGTGTTTAGTCACACCGATTGCGTCGTCATTGAGAAGTACACGAACCAACAAGCGACAATTTAATGAGAGCTCAAGTTGTGACTCTGTGTTGTCTGTGTCTGAGTTTATTAACTTTGCCCACATATCTTTCGAACGATTTATAACGCATAATAATAGAATATATGTAGCTCAGCTGGGTACTCAACATGTTTCTTAACTTAATTAGGACACATGTCGCGTGACGGATTTATAACCCATAATGCAACACGTGTACAATTCAATTCAATTCTTTATTCACTCTCAATAAATCAAAAAATTGACACGTCTGAGAGGTCACAAATATCAAAACATAATCAATATATGACGATGGCGGTCAATACATGTATAAACATAACTATATTTTATTTCTATTGTCTTGGCGGTGAACCCGTTAGCTGTTCTATATTTCTGATAAAGTCACACATTTTGTGTATTAAAACAGCGTTTTTTTCCCATGATGATCTTAAACTGTTTCAAGTTAGGGGAACTTGTTATCGACAAAGGTATAAATCGTCTAGTCAATGAACATATTGCGTCACAATTCATTATATAGTTGTATTCGTCTCCAACTCTATCTCCACTGCACAAGTTACAGAATTGAGTGTTTCTGGATTCATTCCATGTACTAGTCTCAGTGCTATTTAAATAATGTTCGGCTCTAAAATCGGTTTTGAAAACCTTATATAAAGAACATTGTGCCAATCTGCTATTATTATTATTATTATATATACATTTAAAACGCATTCTACAGTAAATTAGTTTCAATGCGCTTACATCAATCAATACAAATAAAAATATACAAGGTAAGAGTTAAAAAGTAGTAAATGAGCATTAACAAATTCATAACGACCATCTGCATGTGACTAAGAAATTACTAAAAAACAAAACAAAAGTAAAAATCCAACGACCATAAGCATGCGACTTATAATTTAAAAAAAAACATAATTAAAAAATAGTTCAAATTATGAAAAAAGATTATGGCTAAAAATTAATTAAAATAGAAAAAACAGACAACAAGGTTAACCAAAGAAATAGATAAAACAAAACTATCAACAAAAGTAGATGAATAAAAAAGTAACGGAAAAACAGTCACAAGTAAGTCAAAGATTAAAAGTCACAGTTAAAATGTCAGTTAAAATGCAGTAGTAGGTTTAACACCGAAGCAAATTATGAACAGGTGAGTCTTGAGAGCGTTCTTAAATTTTTCGAGAGTTTTCGCTTTTCCGAGAGTAAGGGGTAGTTCATTCCACACATTTACTGCTTTATGTTGTGCACAATCCTCTCCGTACTTTCCTTCTGGCTTCCGCGTGGTGTTTTTCAGGTCAAGACCACATGTGCTTGATCTAGTGACACGCCCACCGATCTTAAGTTGGAACATGTCACAGATGTAAGATGGTAGATGTCCCTTTATGGCCTTGTACACAGTTATTGCACACTTATATTGTACACGAAATTCGAATGACATAATATGCAGATCAAATCTAGCTTGAGATATATGGTCATATTTGGACACGTTGGCGATAAGTCTGGTACAGTTGTTTATCAGAATGTCAATTCGTCGGATGTTATCCTTTGTGATATGTGTCAAGAGAATGTATATATAATGTGTGACTAACGAACTTTTAACGGATTCCCTCAACCAAGATGATTCGATACGTTCCAACCCTTGTATGTCCCACAGGTAATAATGAACATGCGATATCTATGGGTGCATAAATGACATATTTCTAAACAAGCGTAGTAAGTACGAATATAAAATTCCGTTAATCTTTTTTTCTCCAGCGTTAACAACATTTGCCCAGTAGATTATCACCCTAGTATCAATATCAACACGGAGGGGACAAACGCCTGTTTCTCCATATACCATGACATCTGGTGCGCTCGGTTTCAAATTCAAAATAAACTTAAGATATTTAGTTTGAAGTATCTCAAGTTCGTGTATGTCTTGGTTACCCCAAATCTCACATCCATATAAGAGAATCGGTTTAACGGTTTTGGAGAAAAGTTCTATTTGCTGTAGTATAGGTATATTAAATTCTCTCGATTTGTAAATTAAACTATACATTGCCCGATTTGCCTTCGAGAGCGTATATTTAAGGGCTTTACACGTAGCTCGGCTTGGTGTTCGACACCTTTCTTAACTTTGGTCAAATACCGCGTGACCGATTTATAACGCATAATAGTACAATACATGCAGTTCGGCTTGGTGTTCCACAAGTTTCTTAACTTTGGTCACATATCGTGCGACCGATTTAGAATGCAATAATACAATACACGTAGCTCGGCTTTGTGCTCATCAAGTTTCTTAACTTTGGCCACAAGTCGCCGATTTATAAAACATACTACTACACTACATTTAGCTCGGCTTGGTCCTGGACAAGTTTCTTAACTTTGGTCACATGTGGCGTGACCGATTTATAACGCATAATAATACAATACATGCAGCTCGGCTAGGTTTTAAACAAGATTCTTAACTTTGGTCACATATCGCGTGACCGATTTATAACGCACCCAAATTACAGCACATGTATCTCGGCCTGATGCTGCACGCAGCGTCGATCTTAGTGCCAGCTATGTAATAAAACTACAGAAGACATGATTCATTTTCTCATAACCTGTCCAATACTATATCAGATGCCAGAAAACCACATATGGAGGCGATTGACCAAGCTATACTAGAAGAGTCTCTAACACTTAATATTCAGATGCATGAATCCGACCAGTCCAGACTGCAAGCAGTGCTAGACTGTACAAAATTCAAACACAACACAACTACTACCAAACGTGTGGAGACCATATACAGGGGTTTATGCTACAAACCTCACAGACAACGTCTACTCATCCTAACAGCAAAAAAAGAAGACAATGCACCTTAGCTAAGCGGGACTGTCTAAACACTATGTAAATAACACTATGTAAATAACTCCTCAATATAATTCAGCCATCAATATATACGAACTCACGAAAAATCCCACTGTTCAACCGAGACGACCACATGTATATATCAATGTAATAGGACTACTAACGCCTCATCGAAGGCGGTTCTTCTGCAAGAGGAGGTACCTACGAAGAAGGTAAAGGTAACGGTAAAGTAACTAGTTTGGTGAGACGATGCTATGGTCACCAACTATTGAAGTTTATAGTTCCTCGTACATGTAGTTGGAATTTCAAACGATTTTATACCATTGATTTACTTTGATTGTAAAGTGGGTATATTTTCATAACTGTAGGTACATTTGTATTCAAAAGTATCTAATTCATGACTCAGTATTAGTTATATAAGACAATAGAATTAGTATACTTATACACTTTCTAACACGCAAATGTACATAGAGGATCTATAATTAGTCGCTATTCTATACGAAATTTATTCACCGAGTGCACTAAATTCGATTCGAGCCGAGCTTTAGCGAGGCTCGAATTGAATTTAGTGGACGAGGTTAATAAATTTCGTATACAATTGCGACGAATTTGAGATCCATTTTATTTCATAATAACATTTTAGCAAGGAAAAACGGAACGGCTCGGTATGGCTGGGATTAAAAAAAAAACAGTATTGATTTCCTTATCACGACAAAAGCGGAAATAAAGACACCTTCAAGAAAAAGTTATAGTTCAATTTTACATGTGTCTTTTCATGTTGACAAAATTGTTCGACCACCCTTATCACACATGTTTATCTCACAGTCAACACTAAATAACCCAATGCAAATTGAATATCATAATTATATTCTAAGTAACATAATAATACAATTCCGACATTGACATTACACTAAGCTCTTACGTTACTTCGGGGCCGATAATAATTGTGTGTCTTATTAAAAAAAATATGAGACCGGATTTAGGGGCTAATTATGAGATAAATTAATTCATAAAATGTAACTTTGTTGTGAGTGACTTTATATAGGTCCTATGAGCCGGATGCTAATCGTGCATATATGTCACTGTAATAAATCCGATCATAATCTTACCTCCTCGGTCACTCCAGCTCACTCGCAGGTTCAACGTGTAGCATACAATATATACTTCCAAGTTATGTACAATCTTCCGTTTGTTCCACAGAATGTAATTTTAAAGATAAACTCTTATGTGCATGTAGTGTTGAAATATCATTCAGCCATATCCTGCAATGAAAAAGAAGAAGATTCTCCTGAGTTTCCTCGTTTAACCCTTTCAGTGCCAGGGGCCGATCTCATCGGCACTAATTTACAGTCTGTAAAATCGGCCCTAAAAAATTAAAAAATTCTAAATATATATATATATATATTAATTTTGTTTGGGTTGAATTTTTGTTGGGTATGCTTAAGCATGCTATATCAAATTTAAAAACAAACTGGATAAAAACCTTAGGGCATGTTATAACTCAAAACTATCACCAAGTATTCATAGTAATAATTTTGATGCCCATGAAAAATGTAAGATTCCCTGGCACTAAACCTACAAAATAAGTCTGTTAAAGAATATAAGAAAAAATTATTAAAATTGTAAAACATTGTAAACAATAATAACAAATGATGAAAAATTGTTAGGCCAATGCATTTTCTTATATATGCGAGGCGACCTATGGTCGACTCGCATATATAAGAGAATGCATTGGCACAGGGTATATGGGTTGATACAAAAATCGGACCTGGCACTGAAAGGGTTAAAAATTATTATTAGCAAAAGCTAAAGGAATCTAGACACAAGTTCAAAATAACTTTGAAACGTCTCTCTCTCACATACAATTAAAAAAAATTTACACAAATTTTCCTCAACACTAAGAGTAACTCAAACACATAGAAAGAGCAATAAGGTGTGTGAATATTCAAATTATGAATAATATATCCAAACTTGTTGGTTTTTGATCAGTTTTGAATCTGGATTATCTGCGAAAACGTCGAGTTTCTTACAGCAGCGTTCACGTTCAGTCGAAATAGTATGCGATTTTTAATGGTACATGTACTGCAAAAGGACACATTGTGAACAAATAGTGGCACTTACACCTTATATTAGCAGATCGCTGTTTCCCAACATAATACACTATACACATCGAATAACAGTTCAGTTCGCTCAACACGGAGGGCCCTTCTTTTTGAAACAAAATTACCGCGTATTAAACACCGGCAGTCATTTCTCCGCTGTGATTTGTGCCGACGGTGATTAACAGTCACCTGATTATGTACAAATCGCGACCGTTATCGATTTCTGGCGATTTCTGTATTTGCCATGAATCGATATCCGTCTCGAATCGTCAGAAATGCCCGCGAATAATCAAAGACACCGAGAGCTTTCCGATATGGCAACAAGCCATATTTCCGGCTAAATCCTAAAAAATTACCCATAATTCTGGTGTAGTTAAAGATACGGTTGGCCTTGGCGGTGGGTATCATGTGAAAATATTTCCACCAGTCAAAAACCGCCACAAACAGAAAGAACATCAAAATTTAGACCGACTTTGTCCGTATACAAATAAGAAATATCACATAAACAGTATGTTATTGTCATATGTTTGACCATTGTTATGTAAACAAAGGCTTAAAAAGTTACTTTTCTGGTGTTTGTTTATATTATGATGGTAAACATAAAGAGCGTTCTTTGTTGGTCAATTCCTGATATGGAACTAATAAAGAGCGTTTATGCCATTTGTGTGTGATTAGCCAGTAGCATTCTGTTGTCTTCTGTAACACAACCAGGCTCTTGCTTAGGTGAAACATAGTAGGTCTTTATGATAACATGCTGTTTACGCGATGGTCATGGTATATATGAACGAAACTGTATGCGTTTTAATGTTTTTCTGTTTACGGTGATTGGAATAAATATGAATATTTTCGACAACAAAGGCCTCACGTGCCTTTAAGTGGTAAATTTGGGCATTACTGTAGCATAAACGTGAACATTGTTTCAACATCCCTCTATTTATATGCGAGCTCAGTGCGGATTGACAGATAAATTATATAAATACATGTATAAGTAACTTACGTATATATTTTCCGACGATATGATGCGGATTAATGTGATATATACTCGCAACATGTGACGCCAGTTACTTTCGAATGTCCGATCATGTGTCACATAAAGGGAGCGCTTTGTGGTAATCAACACGGTGGTGACAGTTTTATCCAAACATCTGATAAATTCCAAAACTATATGTATCGGACAATCCACGCTGCGCATGCGGCAATCAATGTGAAGATGTTTATCATTACCTGTTCGTTTGTTCCCTTTACCAATAAGAAAGAATAGAAATGTATCACTCACTACACAGAGAAGGACTTGAATTAACAGTAATTAACACATATGAATTATTTACTTTCTGCATCCATAACATAAATATAAAACAAAATGTGAATTTTTTCAAAATAGTCCAACATTTTATTGCGGAAACTAAACGTTTTGACCAATGAAATTAACTTAATCAATATGTTTTTTGTTGTCCTTGTATTTTCTCCGTCTTAACATTTTTTCAATAAGCAAAATCGACGTTGGCACCTCCCACCACCTTACATCATCCTTTCCCAATATCCGCTACAATAATCATTCACCAGTCACCATTCTCTCACATTCCACACAGCTTCATGTAAATAAGTTACTTATTGTGGCACTTTGTCTAGTTTGTAATTTTGTAACAATGTATACCGGAGAGGGGCTCATTAAGTTATGTAACTTGTGCCCCAGTCCACTGTGTATTATTACAAATAAAATATGTTTAAAATAAAGTAAATATCCAAACCTGTATACGAGCAGGAATCATCGCGACACACCATGGATCGCCGGTAGTCATCGCGAACCTTCTACGTGCATGTACATGTATATATATGATATTATCGAACCGTATGTGTCCGTAGTCGATCGATGGAGGCGATCCAACCTGAGTGCAAAGCTCTTGAAATGTGCTTCCTGTTTGCGAAGTTGTCAATAAGTGTAACATTTACACTATAGGCAGGTTTTTCTGTGGGTACAAGTGCTTGTTGGGGAGGAAGTAAAGTGAAGCCTCGCCTCTCTGAACAAGAATTCCCATTGTGATTGCAACATATGAATATGGAGGAGTGTGCTCTCAATCCACTGCATGAATCCCGTTCTTGAGTACCATTCTACCCTTCATTATCGATTCATTTTATCGGTGTAGGAAAGTACAGAACGTAAAGAGTGGGCGATAGGCAAAACACTGAGCACAGTTGCGATTTTTTGGGAGAGTGATTCACGGTACCCCACACCATGAATCACGTTCTTGAATACCCTTCCACCCTTCATTTTATCTGTGTATGAAAATACAGTGCGTAAGTAGACGATAGGCAAAACACTCAGCACGGTGGTGATTTATTGGGAGAGTGATTCACGGTACCCCAATGCATGAATCCTGTCATTGTCGATTCATGGTATCGGTGTATGAAAGTACCGTGCGTAAAGAATGGATGATAGGCAAACCGCTCAGCACAGTGGCGAGTTTGTTGATGAGTTATTCACGGTGCTCCACTCAACACACAAGCCTGAGTTGCGAGGATTAGCGAGCGCTGTGGTTTAATCAACATGGCAGTTTTATCCAAACCTCACTATATAGGACCAATCATGAATCACCGCAACATACCATGGATCACATGAAATCACAACAAACCTCACTATATACGACCAAGCATGAATCACCGCAACATACCATGGATCACCGGCAGTCATCGCCAACATTCTGTACTTATGCGACGGACACCGCATTTCATGTGTCTACACATTCCGCAAATTGTCGGCTTTTTGTGGTGATTCTCAGTGGTTGCCGGTTATTTTTGGTTAACTCTCGACAGTCTCCGTGATTTCAATTGATTCATATTAATCCGCTCCACACAAGTTCACCGTGCATCACCGCTAATAAAAATCAGAACAAATCCTGGAGATCGATAATGGGCTTAGTGTTGGATTAGTGCCCCGGTGTTAAGTGTATTGCTTATCATACACGTTTTTCGCATTGTACAACAGATCGCGCCTGTGTTTATTGAATATATAAACAAAGCGTTATGACTCTGAGTGCAGATGATTAAGTGTTACCAGATTAAAGGAATCCCAGGTGACGCTGAAATAGCTTGCACGCATATGGCAGTGTGCATCTACCCATACGCACTGGAAATGTGCGATATGACGTGTGGTTCTGCAGAACATAACGTTTAGTGCTGTAGTAGTATGTATGGAGCAATGAGCCGTATAGGCATGTGTCAATGAAATTATCAACGAGATAGTACACAATTAAAGGCCAATTATTCATTGCATTCGTTTCGACCAAGTCAGGCCCTTTTTGGGTTGTATTTACATCCGTCACGGTGAAACCAGCCTTAATCCTTCCATGACTGGAGCTTCCTGAAATTTTGCGAAAACTCGAGGAAGCAATATTTATATTGACCTTGTAATACAGTGCATTCACTTATATATAGATCTATAATTCTGCAACAGCACAGCTGCCGCTATGAAAGGGCGAATATTTTTTGTAGAAGTAAATTACGCCCACTTCGGTTAGTTCTCATTGCGACGATGTTCAACAACACGTGCGTGTAACGTTTTACTGTGTTGTCATTGTCAACGAAAATCACCTGACTCACGTGACCATTCTGCTTACAATGTCAAACCGTTTAACAGTTTTGTGTCAACGTGTATAGCAATATGGAATATGTTGCAAAGGGGAATAATCAAATCTTCTGATAACCAAGGAGCAGGTATATAAACTGTGGTACTTTAAACATATTTTATTGTAATATAATTCATTACAACGGGATTGGGGTACAAGTTGTAACAACTTACAATGTCCCCGCTCCCAGATACAATATATATATATGAATTTAACAAGATGACAGAGAAAACATACATGATGAGGTTGCAAATTTGGTCTACAAAAGAGAAGATAACTTGTGTAAAGAGTGTGTGATAGTCCGGTTCTGTGTTTGTATAATGCTAGCGTTCTGTCCGTCCTCTCTCTCTCTCCATGGAAATAGAAACTGAGAAATAGTGGCCTTTGTTTTGAAGGGTATTATGTGCTATATGTTTGCAATTGTTGCATTTGTTTGGTCCGTTTAATGTAGTCTGACAATTATTTATTCAGTATCAGTATCGTCCGGTTCAAAACGCTTTGTTGCAGCTATATATGCCTGAACAATGCGGAACATCTTTTTATTTCTTGATGGAGTTTCACTTGAGTTTCCCCAAAGTAATTGCTTGTAATTGTTAATTTTAAAGTTGAGGTCGTCCAGTTTACGGTATAATTCTAACCTTTGTACATTATATAGGGGGCAATTTAGGAAAAAGTGCATATCACTTTCATATTCGTATCCACATTTACAGTTTGGGGTATCTGCTATATAATTTTCGAACATTTATAAGCGGAGATCACTGCAGGAGTTTCGTATCCTACAGTGGAAAATACTATATTTTCGATTTCCTGATTCAAAATATTTAGGCGGCTTTCTGGTGGGCTCTATCATATTTAGGTTATCCTTAAAATCTAGAAGATTTTCAGCATCCGTTATATATGTGGGTAGTTTGTTCCATGAAGTTGCAACGAATGGGAAGAATGATTGCTTAAAATGTTCAGTTCTACTATAATATGAATGGAATCTGCCTGGGTTTCGCATGTTATAGCTGGAGACTTGTACCGAGCGTGGTGGGAGTAGGCAAGATAAATAATATGGAGTTTCGTTATTTATAATTTTGAACATAGTTTGTAATTGGTGCTTCTCTCTACGAATGTTCAGAGAAGGCCAGCCAGCTTCGCATAGGACCGCATTATTGGGAACTGAGCGCGTGAGCCCTGTAACTATTCTAGCGGCATCAACGTGAATCCGGTCAAGTTTATTTAGTAAATATGTCGGCGCGTTTTCCCAAATTACGTCCGCATAATCTAGGAGAGGCAAGATATAGGCCTTGTATATCTTATCGAGTGTTCTTCGATCTAGGTTGTACTTGTATCTTCTGAGTATCGGTAGTCGCGGGACAACTTTTTTGACTATAGATTCAATTTGGATATTCCAATTTAAATTGCTTTGTATTTCGAGACCAAGGTGTTTATGCGACTCAATTATGTCAATTCTCTTATTTTGGAAGGTTAAATCTAGAGGGACCTCTCGTGGGGTCAGGGAGAACAATATTGCCTTAGTTTTGGTTGGATTAAAGTTTACAAGCCATTTGTTGGCCCAATCTGATATTTTATTAAGGTCTTGGTTTACACTTCTTTCTAGCAGCTTTATGTCATAGTGTTTGGACGTGAGACATGTATCATCTGCATACATTCTTGTTTCGGAATTTAAATTATCTGGGAGATCATTTATATATACCAGGAAAAGGAAAGGTCCGAGTATATATCCTTGGGGAACTCCGGCTGGAATGGGTTGGAAGTTGGAATATGAATTGTTTATTAAGACTCGTTGTTTTCGATTAGTGAGGTAATCTTCCAGCCATTTCAATAACGTACCGGATATGCCGTATTGTTCTAGCTTATATATCAGTCCCCTATGCCAGACTCTTTCAAATGCCTTTGATATATCGCAAAAAAACTGAACATGTGTATAAGTCATTATCGAGAGTCTGACAGAGGTTATGATATAGATCTGTTAATTGGAAGGTCGTGCTATGTCCGGGAATAAAACCAGATTGATGTTGGTACATTAGTTTGTTATCTTGGAAAAATGACATAAGATGTTGGGTAATTATTTTTTCAAACACTTTGCCGAGGCTCGGAAGGAGGGAAATAGGACGGTAATTTATACAATCGGCAGGATCATCTTTTTTAAATATGGGGATAACATTTGCTTTTTTCCAGTCTGATGGGAATTGGCCGAGCTCTACTGACTTTTTAAAAATAATTTCTAATGGAACAACAATCGATTCAGCAGTAGCGTGAATAATTTTTGGGCTTATGCCATCAAATCCATGGGCTTTGTTAACTTTGAGTGATTTAATTGCAGTAATGATCTTATCTCGGGTGAAAATAATATTGGATAGCGATTTGGAGCATCTACGGAGAAGGGTTGGAATTTCGTGACCACGATCATCGATATTTGAATGTAAAATGAAGGCCGCGTTTAAACACTTCGCTTTCTCGCGATCATCTGTCACATAGGTTTTTCCATCAATAGTGACATCTCCGTGTTGACTATATAATGGTGGGATGCATGTGGATTTCTTTTTGTTCAGCAAATAATTTATTGTTTGCCAAAAGTCGCGAGGGGATGGGGATTCATTTAATCGTTCTTCAAGTTTAGAGTGAAATTGTGCTTTCGCGTATTTCTTCATGTTGTTTACTTTATTTCTGATATCTTTATAATTTCTCCATGAGACATCTGAATTTCGTTTTATGGCTATTTTTCTCAATCTATCTCTGCGTCTGATCTCCCTTCTTATATCTGAGTTGAACCAAAACTTGTCATTTGTTCGTATCGTGACTGTTGATTTGGGGACTGTCTCTTCCATTACTGAGATGAATAAATTACAGAATCGGGAGACAGCATGGTCTATATCTTCAACTGTATTTAATTCTTCTTGCCATTTAATAGCATCTAACATACTGTTAGCCCTGGTATAATCTCCGTGTTTATATTTCCATATAGTTCTCTTAAATGATGTAGTTTCATATTTTTTGAATTTTAATATCGCATAAACCCCATAATGATCTGAGAAACCAAGATTTAGAGTGTCGGCGTCGTACACTTGTAAGTTATTGCTCACGATTATGGGGTCCAGAAGTGTTTGGGATGTGGGCGTGACTCTTGTTGGTTTTTTAATTACATCCTTGAATGTATAATGACCAACTATTTCACTAAGTTTCGAATGCGGATTTAGCAGATTGGAGTTAAAATCACCGAGTAGAATAAAATTTTCAGTTATTTTCAAGGCATTGTCTATTGATTCTTCAAAGAGGTCCCAATAGTTTATGTTACAGAATTGCTCCGATCTGTAGGTTAATGCGAGGAGGACTCGATTCGATTTATTCGCGATCTCAAACCAAAAGATAGAGGCGTCAAACTCGAGTTCGGTTCGGTTCTAAACTGTGGTAGACATGCGCTTGTTGCTCTCAGTTTATACTGCTATTATGTATGGACGGCTCAATTAAGGATTCAAAAGGCGTATATAGACCAACTGCATACTGGAACAAAAATTGCCTTTTTCACGAAGTAGTTTTTTTTTCGGATCTTTGTGTCATTTATGTGCGAATGTAAGATTTTCCATACTGAGAAGCCAACGCTATGATATGATCAGACAGTAGGGAAAAGAGTATCTCATATATATTTTGAAGACCTCTGTCTGTTTGTTTGTTTGTTTGTTTGTCTGTATGTTTGTTTGTCTGTCATTGATACAAATCTACGATTCTCGACCGATCGGGACGAAACTTGGTACGTGTGTGTAGTTTGACCAGGCGGTGGACGTTGTCGTATTGGCGAGCCCGTGTGGCGCCCGCTTCGCGCATGCGCAGACGAGATGTCGGAAACGGGTGGAGCTATCGACTTGAAATTTGCTATGTGAATGTATCTTGTCCCGGATACGAATTTTATCGGGTCGCCGAGCCCGTGCGACGCCAGCTTCGCGCATGCGCAGACGAGATCTCGGAAACAGGTGGAGCTATCGACTTGAAATTTGGTTTTTGAATAGCCCGGACAACGTCGGGCTCATCGGCTAGTATAATATATAACGTGTAGCTTTGGCGCCGTAACACCAAATTTCTTTTCCCACCAAGTGCATTTCAATAGCAATGCCATAGTAACACGCGTTACACGTTATATTTACGTGCGACTGAACCTGGCTAATGCCACGCAATTTCATGGTTATTGAGTTTTATGTGAATGCGTCCACCATTGTTGCTCTAGTATGCAATGCCACAGTTTTCTGGGAAACCAATAAGTGGTAAGTGGTGTCTGACCGTGTAAAACATCATGTAGGGTTAGCGAAAATCACACCTATAGCATCCCGGGTTGACAGTAAAAAGTCATAATGAAATGCTGGCTGACGGCTCGAAAGCTTTTTAATGTGTCAAATTAGGATAAGCTGAAAGAAAAATTGCCTGAAACCAATGAGTCATCTAACATTTTATCACAGCGTGAAGTTGGTACCAAATGTATGGATGAGAAGAGAAAGAAGAGGGAATCTGCAACGCAAATGAAAATAATGGGGAAAATAATGGAACAGTGACCTAATTTTGTGCAGATACCTGATTCCTCGTTCACTTACGTAAATTTAAGGCGGAGAGCAGTGGCCCGGGCGGTTTTACAAAATTTGGAAAAGAATTTCAAACGTACGCACCAAAATTTCTCAATTAATAAAGCCCAAAAGTTTTAATTTTTAATTGATATATTAAATCACCAGAGAAGGAAAATATACAAAGCCAATAAGATCTTCATCAGTTGCAAGTTGCTAACCCGTGCCATACTAAACGTATGAACACCAACCTTCGACCTTTACTTGCAATTTCATGGTTATTGAGTTTTATGTGAACGAGTCCGCCATCGTTGCGCTAGCATGCAATGCCACAGTACACATAGTTCAATTCCATCTCATCCCAGATATGAGAGAAATAATTATATTTCACGGACAGTTAGAGCTAAACGCAATCCCGTGGCATTCAGCTGTCCAACAAATGGTACATCGCCTGTGAGCCGAACTCATAGAAAGACCTCATAAAAATTATATCACGCTCCCTATGACATATTTATGTTCAACAGGATAGCGCTGATGAGCTTTTATGGCAATCAATTACCTGTAAAGCCAAGGCAAATATCAGAGAATTGTTAATCTACGATTGCTTAGTGACTCCTAACAACCTTGGACTGGCCGGTTTATGGGTCATGTTTCCACAAGGTCAGTGGGTCGGACATTACGTGGTGGCAAGGTATCAATTAAGAAAATAGGGCGTCTGGGTATATAGTTCATCTACAACCGTCTTCGTCTCGCCTTCGATGCGGGTGAATGTCGCGGCTATTTCTACATTACGAATTTACGACACCCATTTGTTGGAATACTCTTGCACATATAGTTTGCCAAATGTAACGGTCACTTCCTTTCAGACAACGAAATTTTCAAGATATATCGTCGACCTCGATAAGTTCTCTTTATCTCGAAGTCGATACGGTATTTAAAAATATATCGATATGATTTAAATAAACCGCGAATAGAATAGAAACCATATAGAGAGTAGTCTTACACGGGGGGGGGGCAAGTAAAAAAACCATCTCAGTCATCAGAAGCCTATGTCATCTACGTAACAATAGGAAGTAATTGAAGACATATTATGGATGTGTTCGGGTGCGTGGAATTGATAACTTAGTACTCAGGCGCTATGCCAACCCATGCCAAGAGAGCTTTTCGATGTATGGCAACAAGCCATATTTCCGACTAAATCCTGAAAAGTTACCCATAATTATGCTGTGGAGTCGATTAATAAGAGCATTACAGTAAGTTATTTGCAGAAATTATACATCAAAATAGGCAGAAAACAGCGTCATCTTTATAAACAAATTACAGTCAGTGACCAGTGTTGGTGGAATAATTGCTGCAAAGTCTATGACCAATAAATCGTCCCGGATAAAGTAGTAAATTGTTGACATTAGTTCAAGCGCTGTGTTCTCTGAAATGGCACAGTTGACGAGGAAGTAATTTTATATAATCTTAGTGGATAGTGCTTGTTTACTAACTTACCGGTTCTATTCGCTGAAGTTAGTCCATAATATGTTCTTAGAGCACAATTTCATTATTAAAATATTTCCCTGATTTTTGGTACACCACACCAATTTCCAATAAGTGGCCAATTACCAATAATGCGTGTTCACTATCGGTGATCGCAATGAATGTGGTTCGTTGTCAACAGACTCAACACACGCTCAATTGTGATTTCCAGCTAATCTATTGTGTGCGGCCAATTGTGATCCAAGTGGATCAGAGCTTGCTAATAGTTCTTCGATTCCATTGATTCTGGTAAAGAACTATTCTTATGCTCAAACCCTTACTTAAAGTCGACTCGTGCTGTATTCATTCATAACACTCATCTACAGATGCACTTTACGTGCGAATGAATAGAACAGATAAGAACCTTCTACTGCAAGCTACTGTCTATTGTTCAGGAGGCATGTTACTGAATAATGCATCAGATATGTACAGTTCGCACGTGGTATTGATATAAACTGAAAGCTTGCCAGGGGTATACGGTATAAACAAAGAATCCAAAACGAATCCGAAACTGTGAACCTGTTGGTATCTCTTTTGATGCCATTACGTTCTCTCTTGTTCGGGGTGGGTTGCTGGCTCCGTCCACTGGGCCCTTTGTCGTCTTAAGTTATTTAGAAATGACGAAGCTGCTACAAATCCATAAGTTACCTTGACTTGATTTTTCACACACAGAGGACAAATAGGTCAATGTATTTTTTTTGTATATATTGTCAGTCTTACATATTTATTAAATGCAATGAGTATCAATGGCGAAATCATTTGCGTTAGTTTATTGCCAATTGTTGCGTCCCGAATCGAGATATAAAGATGTATAATTGAGCGTAGTTCAGACGGTGTTTTCTGCGGAGTTGTATGGTCGATTTCTTTGAGATTTTGGGCGATGTTAGTAGAATGCTACATTCCCCCAGTTGGCATAGCGTCTGAGTACTAATTTATCAATTTCACGCACCCGAACAAGTCCATAATATGTCTTTAAAGTGAACCAAGGCCTTCGAAGTGGGTTTATGTGAAACAAAATACATTTTATAATTATATTGAGCTGTCCCAATGGGACTATTGATACCCCCGTGGCACTCGACAAAAACTGCAAACAATATTGCGCAATCGGCATCTGAGCCAATTAAAGCCACATGGCGGTTTGCGCACCAAAATACACATAATATTATTCGCTTTTGAATTTTTCTCAGTATCGAAATAGGTCCATGTATATCTGAACTACTTTTCTACGAGCATTATGTAACACAAAAAGACCCATTGAAGTAATGAAAGATACAACTGTGGACACGGTGTTTGGGTCCCAAACACAAGCCAACCATTTGCACGACATGGAACAGAAAAGAGTGTTCCGTTACATCTGGCGAAAAGTTGAAAACGGCTGAGAAATGGCTGTGACTTTCGCAAGCGATTTTCAGAACATATGAAGCCGGTATATCAATAGTTCGTGTATTTATCGACCTATCGTATCCGTCGCTCCAAATTACGTAGAAAATATATTGTAGGTTCGAATGAGCCATGTCCGTTTAAGTTTTTAAAAAATGGCCGTAAAATGTAGGAAAACAAGATCGGACAAAGTTATGTATGTTGCGAACGGTTTATATGTCGACAAAGGGGGATAACTCCGCACAAAACAAAACGTTTTGACTGTTCTCATAATCGCAGGTGCATAGGTTCCCATGGTACTAAATATATGTGCTATGTTCAAAGAAAATCGACCTAACAATGTAAGAATAAAAGTACGGACGAAATTGCGTCCCGGGACGGACAAGCTGGTTCAAGTATACCCCTCACAACTCGTTGCGGGGGGGGGGGTATAAAACAGCCTGTAAACGGACAACCATCAACAAGATCGATTTGCTCTTATTTTCATTAATAATAACAACCCACTAGTAACGATTGGTCGCATTTTCATTTTGTTTTGGACGATGAAATTTTCCAAAAATAAAAGCAATTTAACAGGCGATATCAGGAATCTCGTTTATCTGTGAGATTTCGTTAAGCGAGGTACTCGACCGCACTGATAATGTTATGCCAGGAACTCGGCCGCAAGAAATATTAAGCTGGGTACTCAACCGCACGCTGTGTGATGATAGTGACTCATTCATAATAATAACCCACTAGCGAATATTCGCATTTTTTGCCAAATCACAGTAACGATTCTGTATACATAAACAATGGTTTCAGTGGGCAAAAATTCGTTAATGAAGAGCAATAAATAATTACCATAACAAAAAATTTTGAAACGTTGATATATTTGTCCATCTTCTTCTGTGTGGTGATTTATATTAAACAGACCTGTATAATGCTTGCATATTTAACAATGTGAGTGCCTTGGCTCCCCTTAACCTTCTCCACTGCACTTCCTCCGCCACTAACACCGACAACGTCGTAATATTACAATGGTCGCTAAAAACGCTGCCGGGGATGACTTGACTGGTTTCACACACTTGTACAGTAATGACCTAAATAATCGACTCCTTAACCACAGCAGAATTATGGGCAATTTTTCAGGATTTAGTCGGAAATATGGCTTGCTGCCATTCATCGAAAAGCGCTCACTGAGAGCTTTCCGATGAATGGCAACAAGCCATATTTCCGACTAAATCATGAAAAATTACCCATAATTCTGCTGTGGTTAAGGAGTCGATTATTTAGGGTATTACTGTATCATGAATTTATAAGTTATTTTGTATATATACCATTTATTACCAATACATGCGTAATATGCACTGAGTCCAGAAGAGCAGGTGAATTTCAAAGCGCCAACTTCTGTTTTCGTGTATACTTTTTTTAATGAAATATAAAGTAATGGAAACTGTATGTGCATGGTAAAACAAATTGAGAAATATTTGAAATAACGACGATACGTGAATGTAGTATAAACATGACGTACGCACGTAAAGAGTGTTCGATAAGCAGAACATGCAAGACCAGTGGGACCACACTAATCCCGCTGTTGATCACATGATTCACGGTCATTATTTCGCAGTAATTCACGGTGAACTTATGTGAAGCTGAGAAAAGCCACATGGCGGTTTGTGCTCCAAGATACACATGATATTATTCGCTTTTTAATTTTTCCCATTATCGAAATAGGTCGATATATATCTGAACTACCTTTCTGCGTTAATTCTGCAACCCAAAAAGAGGCACTGAAGTAATGAAATATACAACTATGAACACGCTGTTTGGGTCCCAAACAAAAAATAGCCACTTGCACATGGATCAGAAAGGTGCGTTCCGTGTTAGAAAATTCCTGATATGATAGAAATAAATAGCGTTTGTCTGATTTCTGGCGAAAAATTGAAAACGGCTGGAAATTGGCTGTAACTGTGGCATGTGATTTTTTCAGAGCATATACAAACAGCATATCAATATTTCCGAGTATTTATTAACATAGTTTACACATATCTCCATATTATGTAGACATAATTTGGAACCTCTTAGAGGTGGGCTGGTTGGTTGGTTATTATTTATTGTCGTTTCAGCCGCTAGGCCATTTTATGACGTTGTCAGTTTTACGGGTGAAGGAAGGACCATGCAGGGTGTAAATTTCACCGGGTAACAACTCGACTGCGTGTATTAAACCAGAGAGCAACTGACAAACTTGCCCAGTACATGAATCTGATTACCCCACCCCCCCCCCCCTTTATCGTGGATCACAAACCTGTCGGTGTTAGAATCAGCTTCGTCAGAGTGCTGGGTTGCATATATTACGACGAAATACTCTGAGTACTCTAGCGACTGCCCCGGGGGCCCAACGCCTTAGAGGAAAACGCGATTGTCGAACGTAAGTCTTAATATTTGGCCCCAAAATAACTTCGGAAAATTGGCTAGTATTTTTCTACTACTACTTCTACTACTTTCCCACATCTGCGTCCCCAAGATTGCTCTTCTCGAGGATATAGCCAAAGGGTAATAACCGAACACAAACGACGGATTTCGAGTGGGCTGGAACGTTCTGCGAGCTCGACTACGTCACGGGCTTACTGATATATAATATGATGGGAATAACTGTGGGATCATATCGTAGTTAAAGACCCGGGAGTCATATAAGTCGCCACGCGTCGTAAACAATTTGTATTATCTGGCAACACATAGACAGTTGGTTCGATATGAACTAATCGGACAGACAGACTAATCCCAAAATTACATCTAATAGAAAAAACATGCCTGTATCGCGGACCAGTATATATCACATATACAATATAGCCACACGCGACCCACATAAAACATTAGCTGTACTTATATGGGGATGATTAAGGATCAGTGTAGGCCATGATAATAGCAAACTTAAAATTTTCTGTTGCAAAATACGTAATTTTTTAGAAGCCAAATGTTTTTGTATTACATACATGTACTTCATCGAGATTTATAAGGATATATCGGTGAATTAAACGTGATTACGTCCCCGGTGAGCGCACGCAATTTTTTAGCCTGTGCCAATGCATTCTCTTATATATGCGAGTCGATCATATGTCGCCTCGCATATATAAGAGAATGCATTGGCCCAACAATTTTGTCACATATTATCTTTTCGTCGTGGCAAGTGTGTAATAAACACAATAATCATATGTTTCGATGATCATGTGAGATAATTTAATCTGGGAGACGGTATGTTGGTAAACATTCATTCGTTCAGCTCACTCGGATTTTACCAGGCCCGACTCTCCTCGTGAATAATTTCGCGTAATCATCGAAACCAATTGATTACTCTCTATTTATTCACTTACCATATCACAACTTTTGTTTGCTAAACAGGTAATAATTTTAGTGGAATAATAGCAAATTTTATAATTATTTGGAGCATTTAGTCCGAACATACATGTATGTTTACAGTGAATCATGAAACATGATATTTTCAAGGTACAGTTCTTGTTTTTGTTATGCATTTGCAGCCTATAATGTCGATGTCTGCATGTTTTACAATTTGGCCAACTTTTGGGCTCTCAATTCACAATAATTGTAACTTTTTGTTCTTGTTGAGGCCCCGTGACCCTTAATACAATTATGTCAGATCATGGCCCTTCATGGGCACATAACGGGGTATTGCATGGTATGTCCTGTTTAAAACCTTAAAGCATATTTATATTCATTATTTTTTTTTATCGCAAAATATATACTCCACCATCTTAGAAAATGTCATCAAAGCTATAGAAAGTCATCATCTCAATAGTTTCAATGGCTCGCCGGTGTACGAATTGAAATGTTGCAACATCGAACAACAGCTTAGACGTGCTTGCACTCATTCTGTTCTGTTTTTGGAAATTGAATTCCGATAATGTGTAGCCATTTCATGACTGGAGCTTCCATACATTTTTCGAAAACCATGTGCCAATGAATGTTCTTATATATACGAGACTCCGTTAGAGAGCCTCGACTATACCAGAAACACATTGGCCTAACAATATTAATATTGTCTTTGACCTTGTAAGCAAGCCTTGAAATAGCGTGTCTGCCATTTGTAGAATGAGGTCCCCAGAGGGTGAATTTAGTGATGCTACCCCGCATAGCACCCTATATATATTTAATGCTGCACCAGCGCTGCTCCCATCATGAAATGTTTAACAGGTTGGTTCGTATCCTAGCTGTTGATAAACACTCGTATGCGTGTGCCAATTCAACCCGTATTCCAGATTAGACATAAATGCTAAACGTATTATGTTCCAACCGTCTATCTTATTTATCAAAGTCATTCAGTCCAATACTTCTTGGTGTACATATATTGTGGGAATTACATTTACCAGATGATAAATGATAAAATATTCGTGTTAGAGGATAGAAAGATATGCATATGTTGCAAACATATCTGGACATTATGCATATTATAGAACATAATAGAGCAATGCTCTATGTATACCAATAAACGCTGACGTCCACTATACGTGGCAAAGATAGTATTATCATGATTGGACAATTGAAAATACTTTATGGAGTGAAATGTGAAAAACGGAGGACATTTGGACTTGGCATTGTCATATTAAACTACAATAGCTGAATCAACTAAAATATTTGAAGTGAACTAAAGTTCTTCAATTTAACAATGATGGTTGATTCAAGGTGCACATGACCTGATAATATTTGTATAAAATGAATGGCATGCATATATGTTACCGGTCCGAATATTGCGCTCATGCATAGAATATGTGGCTCGATCGATAAAGAAAGATATAGAAAATACTACCACAATCAGGTATATATTGAGACCACTCCACGAAAGCTTCCGACTTTAATTCCATTGATTGAATGTTCCGGGCTGCTATAGTCTCATTTCTTACCTGGATAATTGTTGGTGTAATTATTGACATTTGCAGAACTACTCCCTACGTAGGGAATGGGAGCCTGGAATGAGAGCCCAGTGCCCCGTTTTATTGTGGTTCCATCAATAGATGATACTTCGGTGAATTGTGTGCTAAGCGTTGTAATGCATAGCAAACAATTGACACCCAACCGATGGGCGTACACCTATATTGGCTTGGCGTTGTATTGTCGCTGACGTTTTCAATGAGGGCCGCGCTCGGAAGCGCCCACGTGAATACATACTACAATAACGACAAACAAGGGCGATAGAACAATTGTATACGTAATTATTCTACTATCTCGAAATCGGTCAGCATTGATGCGACAATGCTATGAAAATTCATTGTTATATTAGTTAAAGTAACATTAATTGGCAGCAATCTAAAGCGCCACCATTAATACACCCTACAATAACGACAAACAATGGTGATAGAAGTATAGATAATTGTTCTAATTTCTCGAAATAGGTCAGTATTTGTGACACAATGCTAAGGACATTCATTCTTCGACTGGTGGAAGTACGTGTACATGTACTTAGTATCGAAAAGTTGGCTTGGTCGTACAAAGAGTACAATGACATAGTTTAACATCATTGTAATTGAAGGAGGCAAACTCGGCTTTAAAGGAGTATTGTACACTAAATCCGTTTATTGGACCATCTCCTTTTATACTCAACAGAATATATGCAACAAATGAATGAATTTGAGCCATGGATAATGGATTAGTGCAAAATACACGTGTGTGCTATATGAACGAAACAACATGGTAAGTATAATGAAAAAGAACAAACGGCTGGAGTCATAAATTCATTTTCATTATAATTGCCATGTTGTTGGCATCGTTCATAGAGTACATAGAGTATAAAAGTAGATGAACCCATTAATGGCCGGATTTAGGATATGTCCCCTATAATGGCTGAAACTGCATATACAGTAATGCCCTAAGTAATCGACTCCTTAACTACAGCAGAATTATGGGTAACTTTTCAGGATTTAGTCGGAAATATGGCTTGTTGCCATTCATCGGAAAGCTCTCGCCGAGAGCTTTCCGATGAATGGCAACCAGCCATATTTCCGACTAAATCCTGAAAAGTTACCCATAATTCTGCTGTGGTTAAGGAGTCGATTACTTAGGGCATTACTCTAGTTCAACATTAATATAACGCACTGTTGGGTATAGATTCAAAAGATACATGTTCAGGTATGCATGTGGTACAACCACAACTAAGATTAGGTACATCAAAGATCTAAATTCCTCCTGACGTACTCAAGAATTCTGAAGCTGTGCAGGGGCATTGTAGAACAAATAATTTATAATAAATAAATAAAGGGGAGACAATGAGAGATTATCGTCGGTGTGATTCTAAAAGGTCGTCCCTCATGAAAATCAATTTGTTCAGGAGGCACAAAAGACTATTATATCTGGAACTATAATTGGTATCTGACAATAAATTTTTTGCACAATAATTCTTTATATCACAGTTGTTGTATATTTTCGACGGATACTGGCTGCAGGACGCGTGGACCACCTACCAGCAAGTAACCCAGCATAAATATACAACATATTTGTCCATATTTAAGACTGTTTGGATCCATTCCAAACCAGTTACATAACCCAGCATAATTATACAAAATATTTGTCCGTATTTAAGAAAGTTTGGATCCAGTCCAAACCAGTATTACTTAATATAAAACCGGAACAACTCGGATTAATTTCTGAGAGACACAATATCAGGTTATTGAACTTCATTCAGCACCGTGAAGTTCACTTATTTGGATCTATTGAGAAGATAATCTAATTCCACATCCAAAGTCAAGAATCGTTAATTTTGAATAAGGCTAGACTGTGATAATCAAGGATAGGTGTATAGAAATTGACGAGCACATTCAAGTCTCTCTATAGCGATGGAGTGTGCTCATTTATATTTAACGCCAACAACCATGCCGACTGACGCAATAATTTATCGAATAAACGAGCTCATCCCCTATTCCTTGATTGTAATGCATCGATATACGTTCACCATTTGGTCATGTGGAGCTGTTGTGACTTTGTGTTGGCAATGGGTTATTTCTGGTAAACATTAACAGATCGTATGTAGCTCAGTCGATAGTGTATATTGTTAATTACACCACCGAGCGAGAACGACGCTGGTTCGAATTTCACTCATTAAAATACCACCGCTCTTTCCACGAGAAGAAATGTTGGGGAATTTTGTGTTAGATCGCACAGAGCATCTTTAACGTCAACATATCACGACCTTCTGTGTAAACTGTTCAACGTAAATGCCGTCAGTAGGGTTACTTCTGGTAAACATTCACATGTCGTCTGTAGCTCAGTCGATAGTGTATATTGCAAATTACACCATCGAGCGAGAACGAAGCTGGTTCGAATTTCACTTCTTCCCACGAGAACATGCTGCATGCGAACGATAGTGATTGCAAGTATTTTTTCTTTTTCTTTTACTTTAAACATATTTTATTGTGAATTATTCAATTTACAAAGGGATTGGGGTACAAGTTACAGAAACTTACAAGACACCCCTCTCCCGATACAAAGTTGAAATTACAGTATTTGTTTACAAGATGACAGAGTGTTTACAATTGTGGTGTAATACATAGAGTAACTGAAAATAAAGAAGATAAAGGTTATAATGGTAAGAGTGTGGACTGAGTGTGTTAATTGTCAACCGTCTCCCTGGATACACATGAAATGAGGACGGGCCAGGACGTCTATTTGTTTTACTTAATATGTTAATTTATATATCTGATGGTATATTTTCGGGCGATTAATCTTGTTTAAAGCGTGTTGTCGCAGCTATGAATGACTGAACAATGCGAAATAATTTTATGTTTCTTTGAAAGGTTTCGTCAGGAATTCCCCTTAGCAGTTGGTTCCAGTTTGATATTCGGAAATTATGTTTCTCCAGTTTACAGTAAAGTACATGTCTCTGTCTCTGTTCGTCATATAATGGACAGAACAGAGACAGAGACATGTACTTTACTGTACTTTTTCTTTTTCTTTGGCTAGGTGAGAAGAAAGAAAATTTACTTAAGAAATGTTGGCGAATTTTGTATTACATCGCACAGAGCATCTTTAACGTCAATTTACCTAGGCCATTTCACGCTCGATGCGTTTTCATAACGCAGCCTATTAAAGGTACGGTTGGCCTTGGCGATGGGTATCCTGTGAAAATATTTCCACCGGTCAAAAACCGCCACAAACAGAAAGAATATTACAATGTAGACAGACTTTGTCCGTATACAAATAAGAACTATCGCATAAACAGTATGTTATGGTCATATGTTTGACCATTGTTATGTAAACAAAAGCATAAAAAGTTACTTTCTGGTGTTTGTTTATATTATGATGGTAAACATAAAGAGCGTTCTTTGTTGGTGACTTCCTTATATGGAACTAATAAAGAGCGTTTATGCCATTTGTGTGTGATTAGCCAGTAGCATTGTGCTGTCTTCTGTAACACAATCAGGCTCTTGCTTAGGTAAAATATAGTAGGTCTTTATGATAACATGCTGTTTACGCGATGGTCATGCTATATATGGACCAAACTGTATGCGTTTTAATGTTTTTCTTTTCTGTTTACGGTGATTGGAACAAATATGAATATTTTCGACAACTAAGGCCTCACGTGCCTTTAACCAACCGTTGCAACGTATCCTCGTGCAAATATATTCAAGATGAACCTAAAGATTCACATAGGTTCATATTGGATGTATTTGATTATGAAATAAGCCCATATTGGACTTCTGCCCGTTATTCAGTTGGGCAGTTATTATAATATCGTGTTTTATCACATAATTTGCCCATAAAAGCAGTTTCATAATTATCGATAAGAGACACGTTTAATATCAGCGCTTGCGATGACGTCACATCGTTCTTCAAATGACTTGCGATCGCTGCGGTTTTTATCGTTGTTTTCGATGGATATTTCGCATTGCTTCGCGTTTATTTGATCATGTGATAAAAAGTATCTCACACTCGTCCTATTTTATACGTAATTTATCAACCTCGTCCACTAAATTCTATTTGAGCCTCGGTAAACCTCGGCTCAAATCGAATTTAGTGAACTCGGTTGATAAATTCCGTATAAAATAGAAACTCATGTGAGATCCTCTATGTAGGTTATTATAATATTGTGTTGTATGTTATTATAATATTGTGTTGTATGTTATTATAATATTGTGTTGTATGTTATTATAATATTGTGTTGTATGTTATTATAATATTGTGTTGTATGTTATTATAATATTGTGTTGTAATTGCATGGGGAGAGGAGCGACCTAATTTGTTATAATCCCAATCCCAATAGTACGTAAATGATACAATAAAATATGTTTAAACTAAAAAATCAGTTGCATAGCGCGGGCCACAGTTAAAACATATTATAAAGGGTGTGCATCTTGTAAGTCGTGAGTTGGATTATTACTGCTATTTTCCGGCCTGTTCTCATGCAAATAAGCACAATATACGATAGGCCCATATTGGGCTTATTTCACATCTACATAGTGCCAATGTGAACGTATTTAAATCCAATGAAATAAGTTTTTTATGAACTGGTTTCCACGAAAAGAGGCTGACCAAAGAAGTTGTTTCTTACTGCCGATGAAAAATGCGCGGTGCACCGAGCGACTGAGCCACCTTGGATCCTGGTGTTGCGTGTCCCCAAATCAATATGAAACAACTCAGCGGCGTATGCATATAATCTACTAATGCATTGTAAATAAATCCTCCATCATATTTGACACCAACATAATTAAAATGTTATCAGCCAATTTCCTGCAAATAAGGTATCTAAACCACAAAATTGCTTCCAATTAGCAGCAATCGAGGCTCACATTTGTCACGAAGATCTTAAAAAGCTTCTGGTATTAATGCAATCAGATGCACCCCGATGCAATTTGTGTCATTCTTGCACGAGTGTATCCTCAGGCTAAGAGCTCAATTAAAGCATTTCACAACAAACTCCCCCCGGCGCCCACAATCATTTCATAGTAACATTGCCACATCATGGTCATCAACATCGCGGGGGTAACATGCGATGGCATTACAAATGTCGGACAGCTAAATGCAATATACCGCGAGCGGTTAAGGTAACTCTGAGGTCACTAATTTTTTGCCCACTATAACAGACATTTCAGTACATGTAACTCGCAACTGGACATTGTTCATTTATAGTAAAGTGTACATCTTTTCTGATCTATATTTTATGTTGTGATTCAAAATGAGATAGTGCAATTCATACATCATAATTATTTATTTTTTAAACCTAACTACATGTAAAGAATCAAGAAAAACCCAGAAATGGGAAACTGTGATCTAAACAATACACTCATTAGTTTATACGTTCAAATGTACATAAATCTTCCATCATATTTGACACCACTTAATTAAAATTCTATCAGCCAATTTCCTGCAAATAAAGTACCCAAACCAGAAGATTGCTTCCAATTAGCAGCAATCGAAGCTCACATTTGTCACGAAGATCTTAAAAAGCTTTTGGGAGTAACGCAATCAGATGCATCCCGATGCAATTTGTGCGAGTTTTGCACGAGTGTATCATATATAAGAGCTCAATTAAAGAATTTCACGGCAACGAAATTCCCATGAACCGGCGCCCAGACACATTCCATAGTAACATTGCCACATCGTAGTCATTGACAGCTAACATCAATATATATGTACCGTGAGCGGTTAAGTGCGGTGGTTGGTTTAGGACATTTTTTTTTATTTCGTGACAAAGAAATAACTAATACGTGGCCTCGAAATACTATTTTTTTGCCACGAATTAAGTATTTCGTGGCCACCAATTAGTTATTTCGTGCCCACGAATTAGTATTTAGTGGACACAGATTAGATAATTCCCCATGTCAAAAGCCAGCAACCGTTGTTAATGCAACTCTGGTGTGACTCATCCCACCACCCCCCCCCCCCACTTTAACAGACATCTCAGTACCTCGCAACTGGAAATAGTTCATTTATACATATTTTCTGAACAATACATTCTGTGGGATTCGACATAATTAAAGGTAGACAGATCACTAACACTGATCCATCTGAATGATGTGTAGGTGACTGCAGCGCAAGACAAACCCACCAATTTACTTTTTTAAAGTTCGGATTTTCTACTTATATTACCTCCAACATTCGGGCCAAAATTATAATTTCGGTATGCAACACACGAATAGTTTCGCCACATATGTACAGTGCGTGGTAGTTTGATCCGGTATAATTATGAATTATTGAATATAACGCAGAAACTGAAGTATATGCCCTGGCATTTTAAATATTAGTTACATTTCCTGGATTTTCCACACTTTCCGTGATGATAAACCATACATGTATGTCGCAAACCCTATTATACTGTATTGAAACACTAATATCTTCAATGCATTAGCATCCCCATCTCACCAGTTCGAAGAGACGGTATGTCGTGAATTTAACTAATGTTCATGATATTGTCAAACCAAAGTTATACAAATTTAAAAAACAACGGAGACTCGAAATTATTTAATAATAATCGACCAATAAGTTTCTACCTTCGTTTTCAAAGATATTGGAAAAACTTATGTCGAAACGATTAACGTCTTTTTTAAAAACTAAGTTCGATCTTCTATGTGAGCATCAATACGGTTTTTGAAAATCGCATACAACAACTCTACAATTACTAAAACAAGTCACGGAATGAGATAACGTAACAACAGGGGACTTTACATTATCAATATTTATTGACTTATCTAAAGCGTTTGACACTATTTTCCATGATACTCTGCTATCCAAAATGCAGTTTTACGGCATAAGGAGTATATCCCTGTCTTGGTTTAGAAGCTACCTCACAAATAAACGTCAATTTGTAGATTTTAATGACAACAACTCCTCATATAAGAGCATTCCATGTGGTGCCCACAATTATAAGTTCTTTGACCCACAATGTTTTTATTATACGTTAATGACCTACCCGAGGCCAGACGCTTAAATACACTATCTTTCGCGGATGAACAACGTTATACACTTCCGATTCTAACATGAAACGTCTTCCTTCTACAGCCAACTCAGAACTGTGTAAATTGTATGATTGGTATTGCAGTAACAAGCTGAAGATAAATATAGACAACTGTAGATATATGCTGATGCACCCCGAAAATAATGACCACAAGACTTCTCAGATTAACATAACCCTCAATGGCAAAGCACTCAAATGTGTTAGTAATAGAAATACCGAAACATCAGTAATGTTTCTTGGTGAGCGAATGGACGAAAACCTTAAATTTACATCGCACGTCGAGAACATTGCATCCAAAATATCAAAAGCGATCTGCTGCATACACAGAGTAAAAAATAAGTCCTGCATTAAAATCCCTACATCATGCATTAATCCATAGTCACTTATTGTACGCAATCCAGGTATGGGGACATGAATCACTGACTAGTAAACTTACAAAAAGGAGCAATACGAGTTATCTGCAGAAAAAAAATACAACAGCCACACCAGTCCACTATTCAAATCAGAGCACATCCTTAAATTTGAAGATCTGTATAAACTACACGTTTCACTATTTATATATGACTGGCATTATAAAGCACTACCAAATGCATTTACCTCATTATTTCGCGGGAAGCTCGTAATTCATGACGACGAGTACAGTGACTGCCAATCTGAACAGCACACTGAGGTCGTAGTTCAATATAATTGGACTGGACATGAGATATGTATCCTATGGTGACCATTCTCGAACTGAGTTAAGTGATATGTTGCAGAAAATTAATTTCAGTTGTTATTTGAGCTTACTAGAAACCATGAAATAGTAACCGTTTTTACGAATAATAAAATACGACAACGATTAGAAAGTACACAAATATTGGTGACGTATTACAATATCCTTGTCCGTAATCGTAAACGTCAGTTTTGCGAAAGGTCTCTAGTAACAAAAACTCGACCGAAAACTAGGGGTATGTGTTTCAAAGTTCTTACCCACGATGGCTCATACAGAATGTTTCCAGAGTTTCAAAGTCGGTCTGTTTCACATGCGGGGAGATCAGTTGAGACTTCGAAGTTGGAACCCCCGAACGAATGCACTTTAGCAACGTCCCTGCCTGCGTACCAGACGGTCATGTCGGTGAAAATAATCCAGCTTATGCTTCAAATATGTTAAGTCTGTCTGCACTCTTTTATCAATTTTCTTAGGCTGACATATCATGTTCAATTTCAGTGAGATACAATTTAATCTGCATGAAAATTGAGAAGTTGAGCGCTATTGCTTGACAGATGGTCCTCAGCTCCTTCTTTTGTTATCTGAGAAGGTACCAAATTGAGTGGTTCGATAGGAATTGGTTCTGATGTGACATTCCTTCTAAGGCAAACGTATTTCGCCATGAATGCTTTTTAGAATTGACTTAATAGCGTGTGGTGCATGCAGTTGGAATTTTTATAGCCAACATGGCGCTAAAACCACGAGTGGTCGATGGCGTTTCTGGGTTTTTGTCGCAAATTTGACATCGAATTCGAACGATGCCAGTGCTATAATTACTGGGAAATGGACGTCTTTGTATATCGGGAATGTTGTATATGCCTTTTAACCCTTTACCCAACAGAACGGCCCTGTGCCAATGCATTCTCTTATATATGCGAGTCGACCATAGGTCGCCTCGCATATATAAGAGAATGCATTGGCTTAACACTTTAAAAATTGTTAAAGAATGTAAGAAAAAATGGTAAAAAGTGTTAAAAAAAGATTTTTTTAGGCCAATGCATTCTCTTATATATGCGAGGCGACCTATGGTCGACTCGCATATATAAGAGAATGCATTGGCACAGGGCATAACTGTAACTATCACAATGTGGTCAAGGAGCCGGTTCCAATGATATCCATATTTGTATGGTTCTATTGAGACAGACCGAAGATATTTTAGGCTGTTGAAGCTTTATTTGGCCGGTTTTGGCCGGTTTGTTGGGTAAAGGGTTAAAATCAATATCGCGCTTTCGCTCTCTCAATATATGGCATTGTATTTTCGTTCTCTTTCTCTTCTCCTTTATCGTCTCATCTTGGTCTTCTCGTCCTACCCCTCTCTCTCAATATATATTGTCTTTCTCTTCTCGCTCTCGTGTCACGCTCACTATTGCCTCTCTTTTTCGCCCTCGTCTCACTGAGACCTTCACACTGCCTTTTCTCAATGGCAAGCGTGCATGTACCTCGTCCATAGGCTTGCGACCACAAAGTGGTCTATGCAAATCAGGGACGTTGCTAAGGGTACCAACTGAGGGGGGTGAGACCATAAAATATCCAACTGTATAGGATTTGGTCTAATAAAATTTCCAACTACATGCACATAGGATTTTTGTTTTGAGTAGTGCAAAATTCCAATATTGGCTTAATGTATTAATAATTTGGGTTTCTATATGTTCCTGTTAAGACTATGCACTCTGTGAATAAAGACATTGACGCTAGTAACACGAATGACATAGCATTGATCCATGTTTTGTGTATTGAGTACACTGTGCATGCAGTACTTTATGCATGCTATTAATCAGAATTTGGTTGAGGAACGAATACGAGTTTAAACACATGTATTCACATTCCAATGAGTCACAAGTTATAACTCGCCCAATGGTAACAAGTATGCATGATGAATGATTGTTATATTGCTAAAGCTGTCCTCAGAAAGATATGGATGTTCGACTTTACTAATAGACTAGTGACCATGAATCTATGGTTGGTAAAATATACCAGTCTGAACTTAAAGGAAATGCTTTGCTTTCAATTTCATATATGTGTTCAGATAATGAGAATTACTGGAATTGATTTACTCAAATGACTGTGTTAACTTGTAATATTGACATTACATTGCTACCTTGCATGACAAATTTAAATAAACTGATTAATATACTGGTATGAGAGGAACTAAATGTATAAGACATCTAAATGACAAATGGAGGACAAGACAATATTTGTAGTATTTGATACTCTATCTTGGAAGCTGTCGACATATTTCCTCCTCAACAGTATCAACGATTGCATTCGATTTTTGAAGAACATTCCGCTCGCACTATAAGCTCTTCCATATCCCATTTGCATTTACTGTGGTAAAATGTGCGGATCAAACCCAAATTCTACTTCACCTGTATGTCGTGTGTGCAAATCCATGTACCAAATTTGAAAACAATTGGATAACTATAACTACAGTCATCAACTAGAAACCATCTGGCACGTACGTACGGACGGACGTACGGACTACCTAATACCCACACGATTGAATATCTACAGAGCAGAGATTCGTGAGATGATCTACTTTCGCTCGACATTAGCTTTCGTGCACCGCCGCCTCAGTCTCGAAAGGCTGGTAACCGAATTTGTCATCGCGTGTACAGTCGCCTTATTCTGAATGTTATTCCCGCCAATTCGAGGATTATTAAGATTGTTCGAGATTGTTCGCGACTTTGATGTCTACGTATGTCAATCTATACATCGAAGCCCTTGGATTCCCGTTTGACGTGTACGTCGTTGATCAGCTGCGGTTTTTATATACGACCAGACATATACTGTTCAGGAAATAACGTATGGATGCTATTGCGCGTTGGTGATCTAATTATTATTAATCACTGTTATGTCTGCCTATTCCGCCTGTATGCGATCGTTTACTGATCTATCGCAACAGTATGGTTATTGATTAGTGTATGTAACTCGGTTATGTACGGAAATCGAAGGTAAGAATTCATTTCCCTGTACGAACTAAGTGGTTTCCATTTTGCAAGAAATCGACTAACCGCTTATGTAAGTAACGTTTACACGAGCAGACATTGACACTGAATCCATAAATATCCGCCCCCTGCAGCAATACTTGTGACCTCACTTCTACTATATCCTTGTGGTTTTCTACGTAATATTCCTTTGCGAGACAATCCCAGTTAATACATACGCCGTTTATCTCTCATAATGGGGCCGGATACCAATTTCCACAGATATACTTTTCCAGGCCATGGCCTGTGATCAGTGCTCTCTCTCTCTCTAAGTTCGATATTAAGACTGCATAAATCGTACGTGTAATTTCCATAATAATTGCTAGACAATCCCAATTAATGCATACGCCGTTTTTATCTCTCACAATGGTACTGGATAACAATGTTCACAGATATACTTAGCTTGGGCATTACGTCTGTGCCACTAAGGTACAAGTATTTGCTACAGCAATACATCCTTATGCAAATGGGTTCATATCGGACCTAAATATTCACATAGGTTCATATGGAGAGAGAGAGATATATATAGTTTTATTCCTCCATATCAGAAGATAATATGTTACAATCATACACAATTATATCATCACTTGATATGCATTATAAAATATAAATAATGGCAATTAGTTGGCGATTCGCATAGGAAATTAGTGTATATGCGAAATTCTCGTGCAAATAGGTTCATATCGACCTAAATATTCACATAGGTTCATAATGACTGACTTTATTATATCCGTTATTCCGTTGTATGGCGCACTGAAAAAGAGCGTGCATCTGGCATGAAGTGTCGATGAAAAAAGGCAGATTAAATAATGCCGATATGGGCTTATTTCGTTTGGAAATATTCCCAGATTGGACTGTTTTAAAAACTGTATTTTAGGTCCATATAGGGCGGATGTACAAAAACTTGAGGTTAAATAATGCCAATATGAGCTTATTTCGCTCATTAAATTAAGCCCGTTATGTGATTATTTTTACGAGAACAGGCTGGCAAGTGACAAAATTAGTATTGCTGATACCTTAGTCTACCATACATATATCCACCGTTAATTGTCTAATTGAAGCAATACGCGTGGCGTCACATCTCGTATAGCTTTGTGGTTTTCGCAATAATCCCCATTGCACGACAATCCCGATTAATGTCTGAGTCGTTATCTCTCATAATGGTACTGGATACCAAGTTTCACATATATACTTAGCTTGGAAATTTCGGTCACGGCAAGGGCCTACCTGGATCCACCCCATTGGAGACCATTAGCCACATCACTGGGCACAAATCACCTTACTGTACCGATACAAACTAAGTGATTCCCATCGACGATCCGTTTATGTAAGTAACGTATACATTACGAGATATTGACACTTAATCCATACAAAACCTGCCGCCTAAACTCTCTCGTGACCCCACTTCTTGTAGCGTGTCTTGTGCTTTTCGCAGAATCTCTCACAATTGTATTGAATACAACACTTCACAATTGTGATTAGCTAGACTTAAGCAGTAATACAATTTATTCAGGGGCAGCATGCATACGACCAGTAGGTCATGCTGTTCCTTTACCTATTATAAATCATGTATCATTGCTATGTTATTATTTATTATTCATTGTACAAATAATCATCTACATCTGTGTTGTCTATGTTCGGTATTAAAAGTTGTGTGCGTTGACAGAGCAGCCTGTTCTCCAGAAAAACCAGCACATTATCTGCTTAATTTAGAACTTAATTTAGGTAGATAATCTGCTTAGACTTGCCTAATTTGAGTCGATAATATGCTGAAAATTGTAACATTTTAGTCACATTATATCGACTCACAACGAGGCGATTCTAAGCAGAATGTGTGTGCACAATGACACAAATGCCAACCCACGACCTTTCAGGTGTGCGCTCTTTAACAGGTGTTTCACTATGGCCGGCGCCAAAAAACGAAATAACGGGTAAGAGTCAATTATCTACTTATATTTTATAATCAAATAATAACATGATGTACCTATTTCATATTATAGGTCGAGTATATGGGTATTTCCGCGAGGATATGTTGCAGCCGATAGTGTTACCGGGGTAATAGTGCTTGACACATTTGTCATTTCTAATATCCAACACGCCCAGAACCCCTCTTTAACCATTGCATGACGGGAGCTGCGCTGGCGCAGCGTTAGATATCCTGTACCATTGCATTTTCTTATAAACGAGAGTCTCCAGTAGGCAGTCTCGCATATATAAGAGAATACACTGACATACAAGGTCGAGGTAAATATTGTTATGCCAATGCATTCAGTTATATATGCGAGGCTCCATACGGGAGACTTGCATATATAGGAGATGCATTTAATTATATGACAGACTAAACGAGTATGCTTTCCCAATAGTAAACGCAAACCATTGCCTCCGAGGCGCCCACAGCATCGAGACCAACTACTCTTTAACGTTGTTCTAAAATATATTTTAAAAAGCAAACGTTTCACTTAACGAAAAACAGTCCTAACTACTCACGGCATAGCATGATATATATAGGATGGGATCTCGGGCCGGTAATCACAATCACCAGACACTATAAACATTCTTAATATAACATGTACATTATTTATTTTATCCATCTTCTTTAATCACTTATCGGGAGAGGGACCACCTTAAGTTGTTATAACTTGTGCCCCAATCCATTGTAACGTGTGTTATAATAAATATGTTTAAACCAAAACCAGGAGATGCTTTGACACAGGGCTTTCGTAAAATTTCAGGAAGCTCCAGCCATGGGAGGGTTAAAACGTAATTAGTGTTGGGCGGCAACTGCGTCCGAAGTCTCTCGTCAAAGGAGTGTTCGCTAGGCGTGGTGAATATAAAAATAACACTAGTATACTGCTGTCAACAGTGCCAGGTTATTACTTTTTTTCAGATTTTCAGTTTTGGACCAGGAACTATAAAACAGTGACTAATTGCCCTGACTCGGCGCCCGACGATGTATGCACGTACACCGAAGACCATAGTTATGGGATATATAGCCAGGTAAATATGGGTTGATACCTTTTCATAGTTTCTTATCAGGAACCAGTCAATTCAACAATTAACAGTGCGTGAACTCGCGCAAATAAGCAGTCATGAGAATCGCGAAAACAATATCAGACGACCTCTAAATAGTAAAGCTCGTTCCGTAAGAAAGTAATCAACTTTGAGAAGAAAATATATTATTACAATCCACCTTTCTCTTCCGTTAAATAGAAACTAAGACTAAGAATTTCGCAAATTAGACTGGTCCTTGTCCAAAGTGAACCATCCGCCCGATTCTTAGTCACATGACCCTTTTTGCTACAGTGATTGTCACAATTAGGTGGATCTCAATTCACACAGAGATTGACACTGTTACCTATATATTTAAAATAAAAAAAGAGATATCCCCTGAGGTATGTGACCGCTGACGTGAAGCATTGAATAGTTGCTTTTTGCATTTTTTCCTCCATACTCGTTCAAAAGAACTGTGCATTTTGAACACACATTTTTCTCAAATACAACTAGGGAATGGAACACCCTTTCAAATAAAATAAAAGAATCATCTTATCATCGTATTTTTAAAACAAAATACCTAACGACTGATCCAGTTCTTACGCCACCAGACTATTTCAATTTCGGGAATCGCGCGATAAACATCATTCATTGTAAACTTCGAAATTACTGTAGGGATTTAAACGCTGACAAATTTTCTAACTTCATATCGGACAATCCAAGCTGTCGTTGTGGTCACCCGGCAGAAGCAGCAAATCATTATTTTGTTGTTTGTCCATTTTATACATATCAACGATGTTTGTTGTTTCACCAACTTGCTACCCTGGGTGTACAAAATATTAATCTCGAGAAACTCCTCCTTGGAGATACTACTCTGCATAGTAGACAAAACCGGAACATATTTAGGGCTGTTCAATTATACATAACTTCGACATCGCAGTTTAAACTCTAAATTAGACACCTTAATGTGCAAACCTCTGTCGCAAAACGAAAGTAACTACATGTTGTCTTATCACTACATAGAAAGCGAAGTTTCACCTGAATCACCAACCGACGACATGAATTATCATGTTGGTGTGTAATTGTATTTTATGTTCGTTCTGTGTAATACAATAATGTGGGGAGAGGTACGCTTTGTAAGTTGCAAAACCTGTGTCTCAATCCCTTTGCGATATTATGCAATAAATATGTTTACACTATTGAATAGTTGAGAAAAGGTATCCGTTCATGCATATGGTTGAGTGTTTATTACACAATTACACGTATGTACATACAGCTATACCGGTTTCGGCACATCTTGCCTTTCCAATAGCTTGAGAGTAACCCTCAATATATATATATATATATATATATATAGCTAGGTAGAGTAGGCATTAGGAGGACCATTGACCATCATTAGGCAGACCGCGACATTATGCAGACGAAATCCGGTCTGCCTAATTTTTGCATGCCAGTCCCAACTAGTTATCTTGCACTTTAATTGTTAACACCTCTACTTGTTTAACCGATTTAGGTTGTCTTTTGTCAATAAAATGATGGGATTGAAAAAAAAAAATTTAAGGGCATTTCCGCCCCGATAATTTTGAGACATGTATATTCGATCGATATATAGTTTCATCATTGTGCGGTCTTTTTTCCCCTCCCGAAATTTGTACTCAATTTCGATGTATACACCAGATTTCTCGATGTTTTAATGACATTTGGCCAGTTATCTCCTTTTTTGCTGTATCCTATACATCTAAATTGCAAAACCAGAAAAGTTGATTTTTGCAAGACCGATTGACAGAATATACATGTCTCAAAATTATCGGGGCTGAAATGCCCTTAACAATTTTTTTTTGCAATCCCATCATTTTATAGACAAAAGACAACCTAAATCGGTTGAACAAGGAGAGGTGTTAACAATTAAAGCACCAGATAACTAGTTGTGACTGGTATGAACAAAATAGGCAGAACGGATTTCGTCTGCATAATGTCGCAGTCCGCCTAATGATGGTCAATGGTCCTCCTAGCATTAGGCAGACCTGAGAATTTGTATATTTCATATTACTTGAGGAATCACAAATTCCCATTGATCAAAGCTTGGTGGTCACATTTAGAACAAAACAGGAGAAAGAGTGTTTACAATTGAGCAGTTTTAATTTTTTTTGTATATGTCTGCCTAATGATGGTACTAGGGTCATGTCTGCCTAATGTTGAAAGCAGCCTTATTAGTATGGTCGTTGAAGCTGAATTTGGGGGTCAACCCGGAATAAATTGGATACAAGCTGATTTTGGTGTCATTCGACGCGGAAAAGCTTCAGGAACAACATATCCAAAATCCGCAAAAATCCGCTCATGGGAAAATTCAGGATCCAAGATGGCGTAAAAGATGGCCGCCAAATGAATAATGTTCCAGTCAACGCACACTGACACGCAAACCCTCAGTGAATATGCAAAAATCTCACCAAAAAACGGATTCCACATTGATAGTAGCATATGTTAGAACATATATATAGACAATTGTGTTGTCAATTGGGACATACTTCTGTTAATATAACAGCCAAATTCGATAAAATTATAATTTTCAAGTATATATTTGTCTAAGACAACAGTCAATTATATTAGCATGTCATATTTTCTGGAATACATGTTAACTTTGGTATCAATCTAACCGATAAAGCCACAGAAACAACATATCCAAAGTTTGCCAAAATCCGCGCATGGACAAGTGAAGATATATCTTCCATTGATCGGGGTCGACAGTGGGTTCCGCATTATTTGCACACGGTGTTTAGTGTTCTGATTCCATCCGATTTGAAGATAAATAGCATTGGGCACTCCATAATTCAATCTGCTCGACCTCGATCTGTTATAACACCAACACTCTTTGGTGTGGGTGTAGAGATGGATCACGTGTTCGGTTCAAAATGGTTGGTGAATGAGTTATCTAGGTTGGGGTTCTCCATTACACATGACGAAGTAGAAAGATACAAAGAGTCTGTCATCCAAACGAACGTCCTGACGATATTCTAACCGACTATTTCCCCGGAACATTTACACAGTGGGTTGCCGACAATGTAGACCATAACATAGCAAATTTAGATGGTCAGGGAACATTCCATGGTATGGGCATGATAGCAATATCTACTCCAAAAGATCAAACACAGCTTAGCCTCAGGCCACGCACCATTAACAGGTGCCAGCGTTCGAAGGTTGATGAGCTAGTTCGAGGTAAAGGAGTCCAGATATGCCATTATGTTGATTCTCCCGGTAAAGGCCTTTCATCGTTGTCTTACAAACCTTTGCTTCAACTGATTACTCCACACACATTGCCCCCAGAGCTCAACACTGATCTACTGTGGCATTCAGGGTGGTTTGTGAACCAATCTACAAAGCCTCGGAAAAATTGGTCGGGCTTCATGCAATATATTACGACTGATGACCAGAAGTGCCCAACGACGTCTGATGTTCTGTTTTTGCCGATTATAGATTTGAATCCGTCCGATGAGGATTGTATATATTCAACTCTCCTTTATGTTCAGGGTCAAGCGACCAAACTAAACATCCTGACACCATGTATCACATTTGATCAGCCATTTTGGATACAGGCCACGAATATTATAATGACCAAGTCCATGAGTATAGTCTGCAGGCTGGGTGGCTTTCATACCATTATGAGTTTCATGGGTAGTATTGGTTCACGAATGAAGGGTTCGGGTTTGGTAGAGGCTCTGGAGAATGTCTATGGCCCTAACGCAGTTACACATATGATTTCTGGGAAGGCAATATTAAGGGCAATGCGTGGACATTTCTTAATTGAGGATGCTCTTACAAATAAGCTGATATCAGACATTGTGCCATCTACAGAAACAAGTACAAGTCCGACAAGCCCATGGGGTGGCCGAACAGTGCAGACTGAGAAGGTGCTCGATGCTTCGCCTGATGCCACAGTAGCTATAAATCAGTCTGAAGAAAATACAATACCTAGAATCGAGAAGGATGAGATGAACGCAATAAGTGATTTGTACAAATCTATTGAAAGTAGAGTAATTCCTGCAAGTGCTGTTTCTGGGTCTCAATCATTGATGAAACTCGAGGAATGTTTGAACAAGTATAAATCGTTGCTTATTGAGAAATCTCCGACAGCAAAGTTGTGGGTTCAGTATGTGGAATATGTGCAAACGTTGAAGAATTTCATTAGAGCAGAGATGACAGGAAATTGGAGTCTGCATCTCGCTACTGTGGGGCAAATGCTCAATCTATTTGCCGCAACCGGTCACGCCAACTATGCCAAGAGCTGTCGACTCTATCTCCAGCAAATGTTGGAACTACCTAATAAACACCATTGGCTGTACAAATGTTTCGCCGAAAATGGGTTTCATGCTGTACGTAGAAGCAATAGATTGTGGGCAGGATTATCAACAGATCTCACAATAGAACAAGTCCTTATGCGTTCTATCAAAAGCAGAGGAGGTCTGATAAGAGGTTGGAGAATGACGGAATCTGTCCGAATGCAATGGATATATAGCATGCATAGGTGTGCCGAGATTCATGATGCTATGGCCGAATTAACCAAACTTAGACATACCACCAGTGAACAGCACGCGGAGTTCGGGGCAAGTAGGAGCAAATGTGACTCTGATGATTTGATAATCATACAAGGTTGGTTTGACGAACATGAGCCTTTTGATTTGAGTGAAGGTAAACTACGCTCCCTGTCGTCTGGGTTAACATCTAGTGATGGGGACGGCGTTAACTGTATTGACTCTGAACGTATCGGTTTCGAGACCCACCAAAAGCTCAACAGCATGAGTGTCACAGATGCCTCGATCAAGCGGAAGGATCAAATAAAATCTCTTGACCATTTATATCCTGGGATCAGAGTCGAGAATGATCGAATGCAATTCAACCCGACTGTGCTATTCTCACGATTGATAGCAATTGCACAACGTGGGGAGGACATGGCTAAGTATTTTTCATACGAACTGACAACAATACCAACATCACTTTTCAAGGATCATGCGATGAGGAAACCCGCAAAAGCCCCACTAGCTAAATCGTTGACTGATCCTGTCCAGGGTTGTGATCTGCCGGAGCAAGCCATAGCTGTTATCGATGGTGGGGCTCTTCTCCATAGAGTTAAATGGGCAAAAAAATGCACATACCGAGAAGTAGCTAACCAATATGTTAAATACGTGCGAACGAAATATGGAGTTGGGTGCATAGTGTTCGATGGTTATGGAAATGGTCCATCGACCAAAGACCACGAACACCGAAGGCGAAGTGGGAAAACATGTGCAGATATTCAACTGAAAGACCACCTGAATGCTCATGTGAATCAAGAGATCTTTCTCTCAAACGAGAACAATAAGAGTCAATTTATTGATTTGTTGAGTCAACTACTCAACGCAGATGGACAAACAGTACACAAGAGTACGGGAGACGCGAACACATTAATAGTTGCCTCTGCCATTGAATACGCTTCACATTCCAAACATGTTAATGTGATTGCAGATGACACCGATATACTGGTCCTATTGATGTATCATAGGACATCAAATATGGCAGATGTGTAGTTCCATTCGGAAGCACGAAAGACAAGTAAAAGAGGCATTACACTGTGGAAAATTGGCGATATCGTGAAAAAGGCAGGTGATGCCACAACAAAAAACATTCTGTTTCTGCATGCGTGGTTAGGTTGTGACACCACTTCTGCCATTTTTGGGCATGGTAAAACCGGTCTTTCCAAGAAATACCAAGAATCGGCTGTCTTTCGGGACGCATCACTTAGCATGCATACTATCGAAGCCACCCAATGTGAAATAGGAAAATTAGGTATAAAACTGTTTTTCATTATGTACGGTGGAAAGTCGGAAGAAAATTTGAATACACTACGTTATGCTAAATTTATGGAAATGTTTTCGTCGAGCAAAGGATCGATCGATCCTCAGCAACTTCCACCAACAGAAAGGGCGGCATATTTCCACAGTCTGAGAGTTCATCTACCAGTAATGATTTGGAAAAATCTTCGAAATAATGTGTTGGATCCTTGGGAATGGGGATGGAAGGTTGGTGTCTCAGAACTCATCCCAATTATGACTGACCAGGATGCAGCACCTTGTGAACTATTGAAGTTCGTTCGCTGTAAATGCAAGTTGTCGTCCAGGAATTCGTGTGGAAGTAACTTGTGTTCGTGTCGCAAAAATGGACTGAAATGTTGTAGCATGTGGAGATTGTCGTGGAGAAGGCTGTAAGAACTCGGAGGAAATTAGACTTGAAATTTCTGAAGATGATAACTAAGTACTTGACGGTTTCTTGTATGTTGTCCCAGTTGTTTGGTAGTGTAATGAAAAGTAGTAATCATATAAACGTCTAACATGTGGTTTATATAACAGTTCGTATATGTTGATACCAACTAAAGACTCTGAAAATAGGAAGAACACAGGTTTCCCATATTCCCATTCAATATGTACACGTTATTGGCACTCATTTAACTTGGAGGATATTGATGTGTTATTGCACGCCGTTGGTTTATTCTTGCTAAGTGAGCACTATACAGGATGATTCAAAACGTTCAATAAAACTACAGGCCGATTACGTTGATCACATTCTTGGTGACGACGTCAACCGTTTCTGAACAGGTCTTCACTATAATGAGGTATATTCTGCCTACATCACCACTTTCTTCGAATAAGTAACGGAATATCGACCTAAATTTCAGCATATCACAAACTCCAGTCTTTCCCGGTGCAATACATATTATATAGAACGAGACAGTGGTGTGAATATTAACGTTATTACGCTCGATTGTCGAACCATCGGGTCACAAGAAACTCGTCAAACTGGTCAACCCATGTATTTATTACATATCTATCTGTGATTACCACACGATCACATGCTTTCCATGGTGTGTGGTAATTATCAATACCAGCACATGTGCTAATCTGTGTCGGACTATTTTATTGACCAGTTAGACTGGTTCGCGACGTTACTATGTTTAGCGACATAACTCATTTTCAATTCAATTCATATATGGGGAAACCCGAAGGTCAAGGAAATTGCGTCAGTTTCAAAACTCCATCACGCACACCCGAACAAATAAATAATAAAAATACAAATAAAAAACTATCGTTTGGTCCAATGCCACAATTAATCTGAATATAAAATATAATAAACTTACAGTTTGTAAAAAATAAAATTGTAAAAACAAAGTACTCCCTCAATATCGTCTACAGAAGTACTGTACGTCAAAAAATACTACGTTGTTTATGTTTCTCGCTTGAGTTGTACTCCGCCAGTTGTATATCTATTCAAAGCAATTTTCTATAGAAGAATAATGATGAATACTGATGGTATTTTCGATATTGATATGAGTTTATCTGATGATGAACATGCGGAAATGACAGATGAAGTAATCACACAGCTACTTTTTGAAGTTATTGAATTTGATGAAGTGAATGAACAAGGACCTGTAAATGTAGGCCTAATGCTTGATGCTGAAGAAGTGCACGCTGTCCATGAATCACATGATGATGATGTTGGTGGTACAATAGAGTCTGAGTCTCCCATTGCATGTTCTAGTACTACTGCTTCCAGCGCGGCTGCCAGCACCAGTACGGTTACTGGAACCAGTCCAGCCACAGCAAACATCAGAGATTTGCGAGCTTACATACAGTCTCCCACAGCATGTTCTACATCTAGTGCTACTGCCTCCAGTGCGGCTGCCAGCACCAGTACAGTTGACAGAACCAGTCCGGATACAGCAAACCTCAGAGATTTGCGTGCTTACATTGACGGTAAGAAGAATAAAAATACCAAGAGAAAAACAGATGCTTCGGTTAACAAATGGTTGTTAAGTTTAAAGAAAAGTGATGGGAGTGATTATGAACCGGACAGTTTGACGGCATTTCATAGGGGAATTGACAGGTATCTGAGAGATTGTGACTATCAGCATAACATAATAACATCTGATATGTTCAACGTCAGCAGACAAGTTCTTCAATCGCGGCGGAAGGAATTAAAAGAGGCAGGTCTGGGAAATAAGCCGCTGAAGAAGATAAGGAAAAGTTGTGGGAAAGCGGACAATTGGGGTTGAGTGAACCAACATCACTGCTTCATCTTGTTTGGTTCAACAACACAAAACTACTAGGGTTCCGCGGATCTCATGCATGAGAATCAACAGTTGAAGCGGGGAGACATTGAAATGAAAAACGGAACCACTGATTATCTGGAGTTCAACGAAAGACTGAGCAAGACGAGTGATGGGAAGAATGCAAACAACATTCGTCAATTTCACCCCAAGATTTTCACGAGTGTTTCAGACGACCGATGTCCAGTTAAGGCATACACAATTTATGCTGCCAACAGACCATCATCTATGTGTACAAAGGAGTCACCATTTTATATTGCAGCCAATCAGAACTATGGTTTGACGCAGACGGCGCTAATGTTTAAAGCGCAGCCAGTCGGTATTAATAAACTGAGAACAATGTTAAAAGACATGGCAACAAAGGCAGGCCTAAAAGGAAAAATTATGAACCATTCATTGCGGAAGACCATGTGTACGCGATTGTGGCATGCTGGCGTGAATCCACAAATAATCGCCCAATTGTCAGGACATAAAAATGTCAACAGTTTGAATAATTATGCCGTGGCGTCTGTACATCAACAACAACAGATGTGCAGTATCTTGCAGCCGACATTGAGGGAAACTGTTACATGTACTAGTACACCAGCATTACCAGTGCCAGTTCAAATGAAAGCTATTTGTAATTGTGGTATATCGGACTCGGATAAGACAATTTCTACCATGAATCAAGTTGAAAAGCGGCCAATTGCATATGTACAGGAACGAAATGTTCAAGGAATGTTTGCAAATTCCACTATTAAAGACGAATGTTTAAGGTGAATGTTCCAGGGGGGGGGTCGGAAAAAAATTTCAGGCACGTATGGCATTTTTTCCCTTTCGATCATTTTTTGTACCCACCCACCCCCACCGCCAAATTTTTTTCCGTTTTCGGCAGTTTTTTCCGACCATTTTTTGACACCCACCCCCCTTTTTAACACTAAAACAGAGATTTGCGGGGGGAAATTCACTGTAAACAGCTGTATATGAATTTCTGTGCATACTATTTATCATGGATGTTAACATGGACATGTAAATAGGAATGAGTAATTTTGAGGTCATTCGGCCAAAAAAACATGGCTGCCAGCGGCCATCTTGGATTTCAAAATTTGCAACAAAATACAACACGATAACTGCCTGCAGTCAGTTTACCAGTTAGAATTACATTATTTCTCTCATTCAAACTGATTCAAAGTGGTTTTGAAGCCCAACTCATTGCCAAAACACTAAAAACAAGCAGGAAATTTGTTTTTTAGTTGCGGAAAAAATTGCTTGTTGGTGGCTTTGACCACCCACCCACCCCGGCATACGTGCCGGAAGAAATTTTTTCACCCCCCCCCTGAATGTTCAAGTAATTTCTCAGAGTCAATCTGAAAATTATTCACGAAAGAAGTACCGACGCTTGGAAATGATCGAATCTGACTCCGATTCTGATTAAAGAATCGTGGATCACAGACAAACATCTTTGAATTGTAATTTAATTTTGTTATCACTAGACATTGCATCAAAATGTTCCTTTATCAGTATGCATTTAATAACAGTATATTAAAATTGAAAATGTCTTGCTAATTTAATTTAAATTACTTAAACAATACTGACAATAAAATGTTGAAAAAGTACTACACCGCCCTACAATGAACACTTGACCCCTAAGAGTGTTATAGATTGTAAATTCAATTATTATGATAAAAATCATCTGCGCACTGGTGAACTGTTCAATCAAGTGATCAGCTGATTTATATCATAAATAACATGTAAAATATGCCGATTTTAGCACAAAATAAAATAAAATAACCACATAAATACCTTTAAGTTCTGGTAGATTTGTTGACAAACTATAATGTATTCATGTGAATCTATGACCATTCACAGTATTTTGTTATTTCCCATTTGAAGTGAATTAATTCCTTGAAATATGCAATGACGTAGTTTCACTTTCACCAATTTCCAACTTTCAGCGGCGAAAAGTAAATTAAAAATTTTAATCCATGAATGAACAACAAGATACTTTTTGGTGACAGTTGTCTGTATATATTCTTTCACACACAACACAACTTCATTTGAGGATTTGTGAACCAAATCAGTTGAATTAAACACAATTATAACACATTTCCGAATCCAGGTGAAGTATAAACAAAGTTTCAGGAGTTCGTCGGTAAAGGAAGTTTCTAGAGATCCTCGAATCGATAGACTGGTTGCTTGATTTGTAACTGAAATTAACCCTATGCGTTTTAAAGGAACACTAATGTGGCAGAGTTTGGCAATAAATATCAAAATGTATTGACATCCTAGTTATATGGGAGATATGTAATAAATATAGAACCGTCTTCGTGTTTGTTTTTGTAAATGATTACCGCGCTCGATAGCCGGCAGAGTGATACCACTCGTGCCGTTCCGGCACTCGTGGTACCACTCCGCCGGCTATCGAGTGCGGTAATCATTTACAAAAACAAACACGAAGACGGTTCTATATATATCAACTTTTCATGTAATTATAAATCTGCTATGAAATAAACAATGTTTAAACCAAATAACTCGTTCAAAAATGTTAACCAGTTTACACACTTGTATCATTCTTTATTATGTCAGCTCTTGCGATTAGCCAATCAGCGTCGATAAATAGTGACGATATATGAACCCATATTAGGGGGGACATGTCTCTATTCCGAAGGTTCACTGTTAGGGGGACATGTCTCTATTCCGAAGGTTCACTATTCCGAAGGTTCGCTATTCCGAAGGTTCACTATTCCGAAGATTCGGAATAATGAACCTTCTGAATAGGGAACCCTCGGAATAATGAACCTTCGGAATAGCGAACCTTCGGAATAGAGAACCCTACCCCATATTAGGTCAGTGACCCAATATGAAATCAATATTAGGTGCTTATCAACCATCTTGTTTTTCAGAAACTATGTCGCCTCGGGATTCCAAAGACTCATAAATTAAATATCAAACTCAACAAGTTGTCCTACTTATGGTGATTAGCTTTGACTCAATGCGTTGACGTGCTCATGGCACGTCATTATGACGTTACATAAATTAATGGCCATAGACGACACATTTATCTTACCAAATTAAAATTAATTACAGCGACGTTTGATTAAAGGGATATGCTGGAGTTTGTCCACTGACATAATAAATACGTTACGGGACGCTTTGTGGTCGGGTATGGTGTTATGTGAGGCTCAGCGAGATCAATATTAGGCTCGGGCTACGGCCTCGCCTAATATTGATCTCACTTCGCCTCACATCACACCATATCCGACCACTACGCTTACCTTAACCCTTTGGGGAGTATCTGTAACGTCATATACATGACGTCATGAGTAGATTTAACGTCGGCTACGGCCTCGCCTAATATTGATCTCACTTCGCCTCACATCACACCATATCCTACCACTACGCTTACCTTAACTTACAATATCATGCTTCTGAGTTCGGAAATTACTGTTCTTTGCGACCTTGGATAACGTATCGTGAAACTCCCAGATCATACTACTATAGAAAGTTCCGTACTTTTTGCGTATCTCTGTCTGTCTGTCTCTCTGTCTCTCTGTCTCTCTCTCTCTCTCTCTCTCTCTCTCTCTCTCTCTCTCTCTCTCTCTCTCTCTTCTCTCTCTCTCTCTTTCTCTCTCTCTGACTCTCTCTCTCTCCCTCTCTCTCTCCCTCTCTCTCTCTCACTCGGTATATTTGGTTTGAAACCCCTAAACCCAACCTCCGAAGCGTGATATTTTCAATGCTTGACGTCTGGCGTAGACGCTATAAATCAACTCTGCCCACAGCCGTAGAATCATAAAAGTCTCTACCACGATGTCCAGCACATTGTAATCGGAGTCAGAGCCGTCTCGACTTATTCAATATTACATGAGACCGATGGGTGATTTTATACTAACAATCATTTCCGATATAGTAATTTCAAACCCACTGGGTTCTACATAACCGACATAAAGTTGGGCGCAACGCTGCATGTAATCAAGGAACCATTCCAAGTCGTTTATATTAACGAATTCATTATAGAATCGTCCAATATTGTAGGCTGACGCGACTTATTAGACGAGTTATGGGACTAGATTTTAAATGTTGTTTCCGTTTTATAGTTGCTTGGGAAGAAGATAGATTAACGATATATCAAATCCACGCGCGGTAATATCACATTATGTAATATGCGACGTGGTTTGAATGGATGAGCACCTTAGGGTTCATGGTAATCTCATCAGCGTAATAGTGCAGTGTGCATGACCTGCAGTACACATGGTCGTTTATTACACGCTTGTTCCTAGATGTACAATAGAGAGATTCCGCTTCTAGCGATTGTTCGTGTGCGGGTGAGTGTACATGTAACTCTAACGTCACATGTCACACGATTTTACACGCTTGTCGTCTATAAGAGTGCGAGAACGACTTCCTCTACTTATAAAAACAGGGTATAATTATATTTTTGAAACAGTTTGTTCAACTCTATGATTCTTCATAGATGGATTATTGATCAAAACCTCATTTAACCCTTTACCCAACAAACCGGCCAAAACCAGCCAAATAAAGCTTCAACAGCCTAAAATATTTTCGGTCTGTCTCAATAGAACCATACAAATATGGATATTATTGGAACCGGCTCCTTGACCACATTGTGATAGTTACAGTTATGCCCTGTGCCAATGCATTCTCTTATATATGCGAGTCGACCATAGGTCGCCTCGCATATATAAGAGAATGCATTGGCCTAACAAAAAATCTTTTTTTAACACTTTTTACCATTTTTTCTTACATTCTTTAACAATTTTATAATTTGTAATGTGTTAAGCCAATGCATTCTCTTATATATGCGAGGCGACCTATGGTCGACTCGCATATATAAGAGAATGCATTGGCACAGGGCCCTTCTGTTGGGTAAAGGGTTAATAGTTCGACATGGCCATTGCATCACAAAATTTGTTGAATTTGTACGTAAATATTTTCCTCTTGCTATCCACATAGTTTACGCCAAATGATTACAATAAAATTGAACTATCGGAACTATGTCAGCATCTGTTATAGTCTGAAATTTCGAAATAATCTTATTCCATGCATGACATTGACCAATGATGTGATTATTTTACTATGATATGGAACTATGTGAGGTGATAAACCCCGAAGCACCACCCGATAAACCAATCACCTGTACAACGCCAGTAATTTTTCGGTGGAATACATTGATTTTAACAAATTATTATAAAAAACTTAACTTATATTTTAAGTTTGAAATTGCAATAGTGCTGTTGTTTCGCGACATGACAATTTTGCTTAGAATTGGGAAGTGTGTTGGTCTTATTGACAAAAAGCTTGTAATTTAATTGCTAGGTAACATCACTAATATAAGTTAATAACCATATCAAATCATATAGCGTGGAAAATGCTGGATTAAAATTCGCAATCTACAATAACTTGTCTGATATATAAGTCTCGTCAGCACAGAATATTGGTCAATGATATCGTGAGTGCATTAATTTAATCGACTTGGAATGGTTCCTTAACCCTTTACCCAACAGAACGGCCCTGTGCCAATGCATTCTCTTATATATGCGAGTCGACCATAGGTCGCCTCGCATATATAAGAGAATGCATTGGCTTAACACATTACAAATTATAAAATTGTTAAAGAATGTAAGAAAAAATGGTAAAAAGTGTTAAAAAAAGATTTTTTTTAGGCCAATGCATTCTCTTATATATGCGAGGCGACCTATGGTCGACTCGCATATATAAGAGAATGCATTGGCACAGGGCATAACTGTAACTATCACAATGTGGTCAAGGAGCCGGTTCCAACGATATCCATATGTGTATGGTTCTATTGAGACAGACCGAATATATTTTAGGCTGTTGAAGCTTTATTTGGCCGGTTTTGGCCGGTTTGTTGGGTAAAGGGTTAATTTAATCGACTTGGAATGGTTCCTTAATTACTTGCAGCAACTTTACGTTGGTTCTATCAAACTCTGGTCATATAACAGTGTGTGATATGTAATAAACATAGAACGACACAAGTGCTGCGCCACTCGTTCTATCATTCTGCGCTAGCACTCTTGTCGCTTCATCAAATCCAATAACACACTCGTGTCGCTATGTGTATTATTTATTCAGATACAATAGCCTGTACCAACTCATAGAGGTGGGTCAAATTTTCCCAATATGCACATTCTGTTGTTTTTTTACGCTATTCGTGATCATAAGTAGTAATAGATGTACTTCCAATTTGAAATCGATGCCGGAGCAATTCCCAAGCAACTGAGTTTGATTGAACCGACATAAAGTTTGGCGGAACGCTGCAAGTAATTAAGGAACCATTCCGAGTCGATTACATTAATGCATTCACGATATCATCATCCAATATTCTGTGCTGACGAGACTTATCAGACAAGTTATGGAAATAGGTTTAAAAGTTATTTCCATTCTATAGTTGTCTGGGAAGAGGGGATTAACGTCATTTAACGACGTATCGAATCCACGCGGGTTACATAAAATGTGTATAATATGCGATATTGTTAGAATGTGTGCACCTTAGGGGCCATATTAATCTCATCAGTGCAATATAACATTGTGTATATACGATGTGGTTTGAATGAGTGCACCTTAGGGGGGATTTTAATTTCATCGGTTCAATAGTGCATTATATCTCATTCTTAGTACAACAATTCAACATTCATAAAGTGCAGTACCAGTCAGAAGAAGTTGTATATTGAGACGCGCCTTTATTGCGATATTGAGCGCACTTAATTCCTAAAAAGTCGCGATTATATAGCGCAATACAAAAAATCTGTCGCGCTTATTATTGCGATATTGAGCGCAAAATATTGCGATATCATGCGAGCAAAATTTCATACAGACCCGATAGTGTTATATTTATATTAGATAAATTCTGTGCATATAGTGTACGTATAGTGTACATATACACTGCAAATAAGAGTGTTCAGATTTGAACGCGTTCAGTCCCGAATGTGTTCAGTTACTGAACAGTAAGTGTTCAATTTTGAACGTATATGTTCAGAAAACTCATTTATTAACGGTAGTGTTCAAACCTGCATGGACGTCGATCCGCTTGTGTTAGTATACTTAGTTACTTCATATATATATATCGCATATGCTTACAGGATAAATGAATACTCGTTTGTGAAAATGATGTCTTGTGACTTCTATTTTGAACAATTGTGAAACTAAATGCGGATGCGCTGGTCTATTTTGCTTCACGATGAGTTTTGTTTTGTTTTGAGCATTTTCCAGATCGGTAGAAAACATATCAGGGACGTGGTGGCGACACGAGGGGAGGGGGTAGTTGTAAATTGCAAATCCCGGATATAAAATTACACCCCTCCCCAAATGGAAATTGTCCCATTTAGTCAAATCCGCATCACATATCCATGAATATATATAGTGTTCATATATTGATCGATGCCGATATTTTTTATGTTGCCGGTTCATCACTTGTGTAGAAAATCACGATATAATACGATCCCACGCTATTTTGTGTTACACTAATTTCAGTATTGAACACTGACGTTCAGTCCGTGTTCGCTTCTCTTGAACATATGTGTTCAATGTGAGACCACGGGCATGGTCATTAATCATTCGCGCATAACTAATGGCATGTGATCCCACTGGACTGTCTGCATTGGGTTCTCTTTACAAAATAGCATGTAGCGTCGTCTTTTGAAACATGATATCGTTCCACGCAACTGGCATTAATTAATTTCGGTTTGAATATCTGTGCAGTTTAATGTATATGGATGGATAAAGCCTTCACATTAATGGAACCAAGTCAGTTGCGCCATTCTTTGGCGTTAGATTAAAGGTTCGAAACATAGTTGGTATTTATAGGGTCTTTACTGACAGGAGACAAGGTCAAGTTTACCAATACAGCCTGCACTCTGCCTGGTAAGTACCGGTATATGTAATCCAATGTATCATCATCATAATTATCAGCATATGTGTTTATGTATATATTTATCTAAAAACATGCAAAGTTAAAATTTTGACAATACAGTTGAGGACATTAGTTGGACATTTCGCACCCAATTGTGGTTGAAATTGTTCTAATTTTTTTGTTTGATATTCCGTCCAGATATTAGTGGGGAATATGCTGATATCTGTTGATTTTTTTTATAATAAGTGAGTGTCTCATTCATGCAGGTACTGTTTAAAACTTCTATGAACTTTGTCATAAGCATTCTCACGGTTAATTTTCTCGCAAAAACAAAACAAAAACACTTGAGGTCATTGGGGAATATTCGGTGTCACATATATATTAAATTTTAGTATATTAGTAGATCTCCAATAAAAATATATTGATGTGCCAGTTATGCGTACATGGATAATTGCTAAATAGCCCAATAAATGTTCTAAACTAGTAAAGTGTGCTGTTCCACCGTTTTAATTGGTGATGTTAGCGTGTGGCCAAACACTGTTTTATAATTTCGGAAGCGGTGTTGACTGGTGTCTTTGAATTGGTACGATATTAATATCAGGATATCATAATATGACTGTAAAGCCGGGAAACTCTGAAAAAAGTGCTGGGTGGTAAGATCGCATCCTAATAGCATCCAGAATTGGAAAACTAATATTCTAATATATTAAATTATTCTTTCTTTAAGGAGCTGCATATAGAGTATCGATCGAATATCTGCGGAAACTTTGGGCACAACATATACGGATGCTACAAACTACTCACGTTGTGTGTAGCTGAACTACCAGAAATTATGTGACCGAAGAAATGTCTATTGCTATTAGCTAGCACCGTCAACAAATTCTAGTGACTGTTAAGCCATTACTGCATGGTGTCAGCTGGTGCCAAAAATCGAGAAAGTTCAACAGGAACCGGCGCAGAAATACATCGCACATTCAATGTTAAAAGATTTGTGGACTAATGTGTGTGACTAATTCCGATAGTTCCAAAGAATTGGACCTAAGATGATAAAACTCACGTCTAGCCTTACCTAAACACGGCAACTGTGATGCACCGTCCGAGATATAAAGTTGACAGTTTGTTATTAATTCAGTGGTTGAAGGATATTCCAGATGTTCAGGATGTTTATTCGGCCAAATGGATTTTGTGCGAAATTAATACTGTTGCCAATGCTGACCAACACGGCATGGATGTTTTTGGATACGGATTATTCAAGTAAACGCATAGACTGTTGTGCCATTGATTCATCAGTTTATCAGTCTTATTAAATGTTATTTACCTATATAATACTCACATTTTAATTAGGTTGAATGACCTTATTCCTCAACAATTACATCAGCATTTCATAAAATATACATGCTTCTGTATGGAACGGTTGCATTATATTTAAATTATTAGCGATAGCTTCAGCTTGTTCTCCGTAATCATGCATTAATAACCACAAAGGTATTGGGCCAGTTAATTTGTATTAGATGTACACAGGAGAAGAATGGCACTAAGACTGTTAAAGTGTGACTACAGACTGTTCACAATTTCTCACCCATTTTATATTGAATTTGATTTCGCGTTTATTATTTAAATTTAGTTCTTTTGTGAACACATGTGTTCAGATTTTGTTGTTTGAACACATATAAGTGTTCAAAAGCTGTTGCAGTGTTCGGAACACATCAAGCGTTCACATATTTCGAACACTCGTGTTCAAAATCTGAACATGATGTGTTCAAAACTGAACGCTTATATGCATTCATAAATTGAACACATCCATTCAATTCATTGAACACATGCGTTCAAATCTGAACACCGGGGACCGTTCAGAGTAATTGAACACATCTGTTCTAAACTGAACACTGAACAGTGTTCATTATCTGTTGCATTTTTGGCGTTCAAATTTGAACACTTTTATTTACAGTGTAGCATTTACAACTATAATCATATAAAAATCTAAAACATTGTCTCTATTTATGCAATAAACAATTCAGAAGAAGCAATAATTTGATTTAAATGTCACAATTTTGAGCGCAAGATGTCGCAATATTAAGCGCGAAAGATTGCGATATTAAGCGCAAAATATTGCAATAATATCGCAAGCGGCGCGCTTATACGCGTTTCCACTTGCAATGTTATTGCGATATTGGGCGCGAAAATAGCGAGCTTAATATACAACTTCTTTTGACTGGTACTGTACGACGCACTCCATTTGACCGGATGTCAGTAATGTGAACCCCCGATGCTCTTCCATACGTTTTAGAGGGGCCAATAACAACTGTTTCCGGCGGCCGATCTAGGCGTGAGCTAAAGTTTTGCCGCGGGAAGACACATTTGAATTGTATACCAGAATAACCTACGAACTTTTCTTCGGATAGAACAATAGCGTATACAAATTCATAGGGGTGGTCATATTTTCACAATATGCATATTCTTGTGGGTTTTTCGTCATGGGTATATTCATTGATTGGCGTTTTTAATGTCGCTTTCACAACTAAGGCCATATCACGACGTTGCCAGTTTTAGAAGTGGAGAAATCCGCACACTTACGGCTAATCTAACAGTGATTTCAATGGCTGATAAACTCGTCGACCACTTGCGGCAAACCACCGGCAATCGCCGAGTAACTGGCAACTCCATCAGATAACGATTTCAAGAGTTACAAAGTCCAAGATGGAAACGTCTGGATTTGAACCATCATCGCCAGTGCTGGAGGGCGAGACGGCTTGGGTTTGTACCCCTAACCGACTGAGCCACAGAGGTCCCTTCGCCGTGGGTATAAGTTGTAGTATACATTCCGATTTGAATAAGATGCCGTATAGCAAATCCCAAGCCACTGGCTTCTGTAGCACCAACAAGTAATCATGTAACCATTCCAAGTCGATTATATTAACGAATTCATGATATGATCTCCAATATTGCATGCTATACACTGCAAATAAGTGTTCAGATTTGAACGCGTTCAGCCCCGGATGTGTTCAGTTACTGAACAGTAAGTGTTCAATTTTGAACGTATATGTTCAGAAAACTCATTTATTAACGGTAGTGTTCAAACCTGCATGGACGTCGACCCGCTTGTGTTAGTATACTTAGTTACTTCATATATATATCGCATATGCTTACGGGATTAATGAATACTCGTTTGTGAAAATGATGTCTTGTGACTTCTATTTTGAACAATTGTGAAACTAAATGCGGATGCGCTGGTCTATTTTGCTTCACAATGAGTTTTGCTTTGTTTTGTTTGTTTTGAGCATTTTCCAGATCGGTAGAAAACATATCAGGGACGTGGTGGCGACACGGGAGAAGGGGCGGGGTAGTTGTAAATTGCAAATCCCAGATATAAAATTACACCCCTCCCCAAATGGAAATTGTCCCATTCAGTCAAATCCGTATCACATATCCGTGAATATATATAGTGTTCATATATTGATCGATACCGATATTTTTATGTTGCCGGTTCATCACTTGTGTAGAAAATCACGATATAATACGATCCCACGCTATTTTGTTTTACACTAATTTCAGTATTGAACACTGCGTGCAGTCCGTGTTCGCTTCTCTTGAACATATGTGTTCAATGTGAGACCACGGGCATGGTCATTAATCATTCACGCTTAACTAATGGCATGCGATCCCACTGGATTGTCTGCATTGAGTTCTCTTAACAAAATAGCATGTAGCGTCGTCTTTTGAAACATGATATTGTTCCACGCAACTGGCATTAATTAATTTCGGTTTGAATATCGGTGTAGTTTAATGTATATGGATGGACAAAGCCTTCACATTAATGGAACCAAGTCAGTTTCGCCATTCTTTGGCGTTAGATTAAAGGTTCGAAACATAGTCGGTATTTATAGGGTCTTTACTGACAAGAGACAAGGTCAAGTTTATCAATACAGCCTGCACTACGCATGGTAAGTACCGGTATATGTAATCCAATGTATCATCATCATAATTATCAGCATATGTGTTTATGTATATATTTTTCTAAAAACATGCAAAGTTAAAATTTTGACAATTCAGTTGAGAACATTAGTTGGACATTTCGCACCCAATTGTGGTTGAAATTGTTCTAATTTTTTTGTTTGATATTCCGTCCATATATTAGTGGGGAATATGCTGATATCGGTTGATTTTTTGATAATAAGTGAGTGTCTCATTCATGCAGGTACTGTTTAAAACTTCTGTGAACTTTGTCATAAGCATTCTCACGGTTAATTTTCTCGCAAAAACAAAACAAAAACACTTGAGGTCATTGGGGAATATTTGGTGTCACATATATATTAAATTTGATTATATTAGTAGATCTCCAATAAAAATATATTGATGTGCCGGTTATTCGTACATGGATCATTGCTAAATAGCCCAATACATTTTCTAAACTAGTTAACGTGTGCTGTTCCACCGTTTTAATTGGTGATGTTAGCGTGTGGCCAAACACTGAAAGAAATAATGTTTTATAATTTCGGAAGCGGTGTTGACTGGTGTCTTTGAATTGGTACGGTATTAATATCAGGATATCATAATATGATTGTAAAGCCGGGAAACTCGGAAAAAAGTGCTGGGTGGTAAGATCGCATCCTATAATAGCATCCCGAATTGGAAAACTAACATTCTAATATATTGAATTATTCTTTCTTTCAGGAGCTGCATATAGAGCATCGATCGAATATCTGCGGAAACTTTGGGCACAACATATACGGATGCTACAATCTACTCACGTTGGGTGTAGCTGAACTACCAGAAATTATGTGACCGTAGAAATGTCTATTGCTATATTAGCTAGCACCGTCAACAAATTCTAGCGACTGTTAAGCCATTACTGCTGGTGCCAAAAATCGAGAAAGTTCAACAGGAACCGGCGCAGAAATACATCGCACATTCAATGTTAAAAGATTTGTGGACTAATGTGTGTGACTAATTCCGATAGTTCAAAGAATTGGACTTAAGATGATGAACCTCACGTCTAGCCTTACCTGAAACATGGTAACTGTGATGCACTGTCCGATATGTAAGTTTGACATTTTGTTATTAATTCAGTGGTTGAAGGATATTCCAGATGATCATGATGTTCATTCGGCCAACTGGATTTCGTGCGAAATTAATACTGTTGCCAATGCTGACAAACACGGCATGGATGTTTTTGGATACGGATTATTCAAGTAAACGTATAGACTGTTGTGCCATTGATTCATCAGCTTATCAGTCTTATTAAATGTTATTTACCTATATAATACTTACATTTTAATTAGGTTGAATGACCTTATTCCCCAACAATTACATCAGCATTTCATAAAATATACATGCTTCTGTATGGAACAGTTGCATTATATTTAAATTATTAGCGATAGCTTCAGCTTGTTCTCAGTAATCATACATTAATAACCACAAACGTATTGGGCCAGTTAATTTGTATTCGATGTACACAGGAGAAGAATGGCACTAAGACTGTTAAAGTGTGACTACAGACTGTTCACAATTTCTCACCCATTTTATATTGAATTTGATCTCGCGTTTGCGAAGCCTTGTGTTCATGTATATGAAGAATGCTAGTATTTAAATTTAGTTATTTTGTGAACACGTGTGTTCAGATTTTGTTGTTTGAACACATATAAGTGTTCAAAGGCTGTTGCAGTGTTCGGAACACATCAAGCGTTCACATATTTCGAACACTCATGTTCAAAATCTGAACATGATGTGTTCAAAACTGAACGCTTATATGCATTCATAAATTGAACACATCCATTCAATTCATTGAACACATGCGTTCAAATCTGAACACCGGGGACCGTTCAGAGTAATTGAACACATCTGTTATAAATTGAACACTGAACAGTGTTCATTATCTGTTGCATTTTTGGCGTTCAAATTTGAACACTTTTATTTACAAACATCTTGCAAAACCTATCCGCATAACTCATCTGATAAGTATCTATGAGTTATGCGGATAGGTTTTGCAAGTTGTTTCCATTCTACATGTGTATAGTTGATTCGGAAGGGAAGAGCTTAACGATGTTTCCAACCAGAGCGGGGTAATATAGCATATTGTATATATAGGATATGAAATGAGTGTTTCTCTCATATGATATTTATGAAATGAGTCTAATAATTTTCAGTTTTCTCGAGCCTCCGGCGAGAGAAAACTGAAAATTCGTGACGAGTTTCATAAATATCATATGAGAGAAACACGAATTACATATTCTATTTATCATATGACAACTATAAATTGATTATGATGTCCAAAGCGCACACAAATAACTAAATAGCTATATGACATCGGCAGCAAAAGGTTAATGTGACGTCACTTCATTGCACCTGGTGAACTAGCAGAAATAATATGCACGCGAAGATATAGTGCGCTATTCTGTTCTCAGTTTGTGACATTATATCGTATGTTTATTAGATAAATACGAATTACATATTCTATTTATCGTATAACAATGTCCAAAACTATATATTTCAAGATTATAATTGCGAGAATTTCGGCATCGCGTTGATTGACGCGCACGAATTTGATCTACATTTAGTTAGAGATGCGGCTCGGCCCAGGCTGCCATTCAGCCAATCAGAAATCACATTTTGTCAACAAACCAATCAAATTATCGGAAGGTGATATGAACTAGTAGTTCATATGAAATTGATTTATAACATACTTTCCAACGTAAATAATGATTGAGTCATATGATAAAATTGTATATGTACTATATGGTTTGAGTATGTGCACCTTAGTGACCATGTTAATCTACCTGCTCAATATTGTCTTAGTTATACAAATCCTTAGTACAACGTATGAGCATTCATATATACAGGACATTCAGTAATCATTATTCCATTGACTCCGCCCACTGCCACTGCCATGGCCACAACTACAACCTACATGTTTTTGATATGGAGCCGGTTCCACCTATGTATACATAGCCGATCACATGGGATACCGTCTCCCACACAAATAACAACAAACCTTTCATCAAATTTCATTCCTGCAAAACCATCGACCTGAATTCATAAGCATCTGAACGCCAGGGGAGAGGAACTTCACTAAGTTTCGTAACTTGTGCTCCGATCCCCTGTGCACCCACAACATCATCCATATATTCTGTTTGTAAATTATTCCATGTATTTGTGGGTCACAATAAATATGTTCAAATTTTAACATACAGGACATTGCACTCCATAATACCGGGTGTCATGCTCTTCCTGAAGGCTGCATAGGGTTCAATTGGTAAAGGGGTAATGTCGCAAGAGCTATAATCGTCCTTGACCTCATTTAAAGCTATACTCGCACGGCGCGCATCTATAATCTCGAATCGACTCCACCCACCCCGCATGTCCCATTTGACTTATATATCAAGATGTTCCTCCCACTTTGGTATTATAAAATCCACCCGAAAGATATCCGTTAATAGTTGAACATAAGGTTAGTGCCAATTGGGTAAAGTTCGTGTATACATGGAGCTCCTGTGACATTACCCCACTACCGGCTATTTCCGGGGGCCGATCTACAGTAATGTCCTAAATAATCGACTCCTTAACCACAGCAGAATTATGGGTAACTTTTCAGGATTTAGTCGGAATTATGGCTTGCTGCCATTCATCGGAAAGCTTTCAATGAGCTGATACGGATTCGACCATTGCTTTCTCACACAGTAATACACTTGGAATGTAGCGGACGCAGTATATCGGTATAGGAGCTTTCGTCTGAAGGTATTTAGGATATTGAACATGTAGATGTACATGTGACTTGTCAATGTACTAATTATACGAGGAGACTGTTATCTAACATATGGTTGCATAGTACATGTGCATATACTTCATAAATGTATGCGTGATTGCAGAGTATATCAAGTATCTATGTCGGTATTTCGTTGATTTTTCAATCTAAATTTACATTTTAATATACTACCGCGTATTCCTTCTTACATATTACGATACATATTTGTTTAGGTTCAAGTGACCCATAACCGTTCAAGGCTTAAATACAGACATTTGCAACCCATTGTTGATATTCCATCAATGATTGATATACTGCGGTCACAGTCTACATCATATTATGGATGGGTACTTCCAACTGCCATCGTGAATAATGAATAAGGCATGGTACATCTAATTTTCCATCGTGTTCTACCAAGACGACCACATTAATGAAAATCAAACTGTCCACCGTCTACCACCAAGGCGACCAAATTAGTGACAACGGCGAAAACGGTCAAACCAACACTACCAAGACGAAGAAATTAGCAAAAATGGTGGAAATATCTAACGGTCCATCGCGTACAAACTATTGACCGAACTACGAGCTAGCGTCAAAAATTCACCCTCTGTGTATTCTTCGTAGGCTTCAACTGCTATGGGAGACATATATGTAGGACCAGATTTAATTTCCCCAGTTGGTGGTGTTCACCATTAGTCACCTCGATTATGCATTTTAATTATCTTCAAATTAGGGGATATAGAAACTTCCCAGAAGGGAAAATGTAACAAAAAGCAATGTCAATTTGAAGGTTTCCTCTGGGATAGAATGTGACAGAACTAAATAATACTAATAGCTTCAAACTTTAGCATCATTTAACTTGGCCTGAGATATATCCCCGATGACAGAAAATGGTGAACATTTAATTGTTCACCGGGTACTACCAAGATTACTTTTAGATCACCGAATGAGCGGAAATGTCGAATATAAAACGGTGCACCATGCTCCACCAAGACGACGACTAAATGAGCAAGCTTCCTGTGCAATAACCCACGTCGCATGGTCTACCACCGTGATTTATAGAGGACCGAAGCGATCGTAATCGTGCTAACGCATTGGTTGTTTCCTCTCGGATAGAATGTGACAGTACTAAATAATACTAATAGCTTCCAAGTTTAGCATCATTTCGCCTGGATCCCATCACGAGAGGTAATGCTGGTGTGTGTTTCCGGGAATGATACTCTCTGTGTGACGGAGATGTCATGATCTAAGGCACATGTATGCATTGTAATACGAGCTTTCCTCAAATTGATTGAAAGGCTAGTCCGGATCAATAGTCTCTGAATTTAGCATTGCATAAAATGCGAACTGTATTTGTTTTTGGAAGGCAATGGTCCTGCTAATTTGGTTGGCATTTCCCCTTATATGTACACCGTATAGTAGATTACTTTGAACTAACGAATGGTAGAGTACATTTTTCTTGATTTTTTAGGCGAAAAACGTTTGACTTTGTTCAGATAGATAGACAGTGCGGTTCAGGTTATTGACTATTGTGAACCGCGGAGGGTGTCGTGATATAAAGTACATTCTAATACGAGGAGATTGCCTCGAACTGATTGCAAGTCTCGTCCTGGTTGATCAACAGTCTGTGCTCTAATGGAAATGTCGATGTTGTTTTGTGGTACAATTCTACAACGCAGTGGGGAATCACGTGGTTTCGATGTTGGTGGGTACCACGCATTCAAAATGGCCGAGGCGAGGGCAAACGCACAAAAACATAATGTATGAGAAACTGACACAAAATATAGCATTTCGACTGTTACGAGGATGTACTAGTTTATTTTTAAAACGAGTTGATCGATTAATTGTTCCGAAATAGTAGTTTTCTATAACAATATGACCAAAGTTGCCAGTTGGAGGTTCGTAGAATATACCAGTCCATACATCTAGCCAGCCTGTTCTCTCGAAAACCCACACTTTATCTTCCTATAATATAACTTGTTTGAGGTAGATAATGTGCTTAGAATCCCCTCATTTTGAGTCGATAATATGCTGAAAATGAGAGCGTTTTTTTGACTAATAATGAGGCGATTCTATGCAGATTATGTGCGGACAATGACACAAAGAAGCCAACTCACGTATTTTCAGGTATACGCTCTTTAACACGTGTTTCAACTTTGGCCCGCACCATAAAACGAAATAACTGGTATGCGTCCATTATCTTCTTAGTTCAGAATCAAATAATCACTATTTCACATTATAGGTCGATTATATGCGTATATGCGCGAATATATGTTGTACTATAGGAGATTAACCACAGTACCAATCAGAAGAAGTGGTATATTGAGGCGCGCCTTTATTTCGATATTTAGTGCCCTTAATTTCGAAAAGAGCGCGATTATAGCGCAATACCAAAAATCGCGATATTGAACGCAAAATATTGGGATACCAAGCGCGCTAAGTTTCATACAGATCCGATAGTGTTATATTTATATTAGATAAATACTGTGCATATAGTGTACATATAGCAGTTACAACTATAATTATATACAAATCTAAAACATTGTCTCTATTTATGCAATAAACAATATAGAAGAACCAATAATTTGATTTAAATGTCATCATTTTGAGCGCAAGATGTCGCAATATTCGCGAAATATTGCGATACTAAGCGCAAAATATTGCAATAATATCACAAGCGGTGCGCTTATGAGCGTTTCCACTTGCAATATTATTGCGATATAGCGCGCTTAATATACCACTTATTTTGACTGGTACTGTAGTTTATTTTTAAAACAAGTTGATCAATTAATTGTTCGACAGACAACATTGGTGAGAATGTTAGAGCAAACAAGTCTGCGTTTGGACACGAATGCGGTATTATCTTGTTTGAAAAAATAGTCGAGCATATGCTTGCAGCTGCCAAAATACTATGTAATATGTCATATCATAGTTTACGATTGCTTTGCGATCGCATCGGTCAGTGTGAACGCGTGATACCCATCAAGTCGGAACTATGTGTTTCCCCACCGTGTATATGCTTAGTCTTAGCTTCAATATGCGTTTGCCACAAAGAATCGAAAGCACAACAAACAAATTTCTCGCTTGAGAATTAACTCTCATCTATGGCTCAAATTCATTCACGTGTTGCATATATTCTGTTGAGTATAAACTGAGTATAAATGGCCCGATTTATTGTGCACGCAGTACCGCTTTAATATATATGGTATAACATTTTCTAATCATCAATGATGCTTTAGCATAGAAATGGTTGATATTTATTATCCATCACGCCCATGTTTCAATTTGGCACCATGGGGCTTTGCCAGTACTCGAACTGCAGCCTCTTATTGTGTCAGGAGAGATGGACATCAGGCTTATGTGGTAAAGCCATAGTCTGGGCTATTAAGTGTGGAAAGTCGTGAGTTGGTTTATTCGTATTCGTTTCCGCACATAACTAGCTTTATGGATCCATTAGGGCACTAACACACTCTCATTTTATGTGCGGTATGGACTCAAAATGAGGCGAATCTAAGCCGATTATGAACCTAAATAAAATCATAGTATAAGCCCCTTATGTGCTGATATTCTGGAGAACAGGCTGGTTATATGCTGTCTTCTTGACTTTAAGCTTTCACTGTTTCCCCAAGAGCTTTGAGCCACACATTTTAACTGTTGATTAAAAATGTACCGTACAACAGTATAACGCAAATACAGCGCGATTGGCTTTCGAGGCAATCCAATCGAGAATCCAGTATATAACTGTCTCTCTCTAAACATCTCACTGTCTATAGTTCTCAGCGGTGAGCTATCTGATATCGACAGTCAGTGCTAACTCCTATCGACCCTGTGGTACTGAGAATCTAAAATTTATCTCTCTTCAATCAAGTCAATCACCTTAAATTGACAAGTACGTCTTTATATAACACTGATCGCTCTGTGATGTACTCGTTACTTACGGCATCTATCTCACTTCCGCCGAGCAATTTAATTTACTGACAGACTCGCACAATCTCACCAATTTGTTTTGTCGGCTATCGCTGACACAATCCACGTGAGGTAGAAACAATACAGCGGCTCTCCTCTAACTGCGAAAATACATTTAACGTGGACATTGTTAGATGGTCTCCGTCTGGGGGGGGTGTACAATTTATAATAGATAACTGACCGTCACATCCTAATACCGTTTCCAGACTTCTTTAATCCTAGATGGTGCCACGAATCTCTACTCTAGCTAACGCTACGGGCGTTAGCTAGAGTAGAGATTCGTGGCATGGTCTACTTGAATCCCACCATTGTTACTTGTCAATATACCACTACCCGCCATCTACCATTCGGCGTTATGATAGACAAAGGATTCAATAATGTTAATCTGCATTACTGTTTTATTGCATTTGGGTGCTCATTGTGTAGTACTGCACTGACATGGGTGCCTTTTGTCACCAATTAAGCTACGTCATTTAATCTATTAGCATATGTTCATACTATCAATATGGGTTTTTGTAACTGGGGTCATAAATTCATTTTCATTATAATTACCGTGTTGTTTCCATCGTTCATAGAACACACGAGTGTATTTTGCACACATCCTTGGCTCAAATACATTCATTTGTTGCATATATTCTGCTTAGTATAAAAGAAGATGGTCCCATAAATGGCCGAATTTAGTGTACAGTACCCCTTTAATCCATATTCACCTCATATGTATGATCATGCTATTTATTAATTTCGTCATCATGACCATTGGTGCAACTACCCTTGTATCTTGTAAACCTCCGTCACGATCCAAAATAAGATCGCGTGATGAACCCGACCACCCCAGACCTTTGGTTTCTATTAATCACGAGAGAGCCGAACACAAAGACAGGGGGTCCATGCGTTTCGTGGAAATTATTCATTAAAGTGGAACTGACGCACAGCAAGGGTGCAGATTGTCCATCAAATTTGCAGAATGTGCCCGTGTGCCTGTAATAATTGGACTAGTTTCTTGCATTTTTCATGCTTCCCCAGTTTGATGTCATCGGCACGATCGGCCAAAATATTAACGACTGTCGGTCTGGACTTCGGTAAATGAGGTTGCAACAAATGGATCTCGGTGATAAACGGTTGATATGTTCAGCATCATGTTGTGAACAATTGAACTTTTCGAAACTTTCTCCTATATCTAAATGGTTTGGTGTTATCAAATCGGACATGGCACCCTTAAACAGATATATTTTTTTTAATTTGTATTTGAACAAAGACAAATACATTATGATAGTTATAATAATAAATATAATGAAATGAAATGTTGGGTATATTTATTATTTATAATTTTTCTGAGTCCCTTATGTTGTTAGGTATATATGCGATAATTACATAATGCAATATATTAAAATTGAGGGATTACTAATTATATATAATGTTAGCAACGAGCTATAATCTTACAATTTGGAATATTTACGTAACGTGATTATGTACGGAGTGGAATGGTGGTATACAATTAATTTTACTCACTATATGATTTAAATAAGTAAGCATAATATTAGGTAAGTCACATAACACGACCCATGTCTGGTCAGCATTCGTGTTTTAAACACAGTTTTTACAATACTAAATACTATTTACGGAATACTTGTATGCCAGACATGTGGAATGTTATGTACTACATGTTCAGCGTACATGTAATTGTCTATAGTTATGTATGTGCTGTTTACTGTAATGTTGTAAAATACCTTTTCATTTAAACACATATTAATGGGTTATATTACTCACCCGTCACCCCTCATGGTGTCGTCGCCGGCTGTCGTGTGACGACCGGGTCCATCCATGTTCAATGATAATATTTATTCGTGTTGAGAATATTTTGTGTATTCGGCAGCCTCACACAAAGTCAAAACCTTATAATGCTGCAACCTTTGAAAGTCGAAATCTGCCCACGGCACATTGAATCGGTTTCATTAGCTTTTGGTATACAACACATACACATATAGGGTAATTGTAAAGAAAAAATTTGCTACCTCAGGCATTGTCTATGTGTGAATTTCCATACATTCAGATATAGTCGTGACCAGCCAATACGCACACGATTTGATAGCGAAAGATTCACGATTATATAGCGATTGATATTAAATCGCAATAACACATGGCACGCGAGGTGACGATTGAGGCCAGGATTATTGACGAAATAATGGAGATGTTATGTTTGATAAGTACTTTTAAAGAGGATAATGCAAGTAATTTCGAAATGTAATCACAACTTCGCGTGTCATATGTTACTCCGTTTGAATATCAATCGTTATCTAATTATATTTACACACTAAGTGTTGTCATCACTAAATCCAGCATTCTGATTGGTCGGCGCCCACGTGGCTAGTTGCAGTTATGTCTCGGTGAATGCGCAACGCCTAATAACACCAAGCTAATAACACCATCGATACGTCATTAGGTTTGGAAAGACGAACGCGTAGTGCTTTGGGCGCATTTTGACTCGCGCAGGATTGACTTAATACATCATCGGGTTTCAACATGAAGAGAAATTGTTCCTATTAACTTTTGCCAAGGGTGCTATTGGGTATTTTGGGCTGATCTTGTCACGATACACTTTTCGATTTAAATATATTTACAAAAGTGGCTTTTTCGCTAAATGTATATAAATATAAGGAGTAACTGTCATGTGGACTATTTTTATGGAGATGTAACGGTGAGGTAAGTGGACATAACTTGTATGTAAAACCCTTCGGGTTTTACACAAGTTATGTCCACTTACCTCACCGTTACATCTCCATAAAAACAGTCCACATGACAGTTAATCCTTATGTGAACCACGATTAAGTATATTTCGCTATCTAATCGTGTGCCTTTTAGGTGTCGTTACATAGGCCTATACGTTTGTATTATAAATGGCGGCGTTCACCGCATTGCAAATTTATAGATATATATAGTGGGACTCATTTGTACAGACCAACACTCTTACATTTTTCATGGCCTCTCGTCTGAGATGGGTTGGATTGATCTCAGACAGTCTCACATGACACTTCGGAACAATACGACGAACACAAACGAAATTCGATATCACATTGAACCAGTTCTGATTAAAACACAGAATCGACTGCTATTGCAGTACTCAGTCTGGATAATTTAGGGGGATTTCAATTAATGCAAGCTTTACGTCAGTTTTAACCAATCACAACATCAATCAGCAAAGCGATGCAGCAATTGAGGCGATTGTCGGAATGCATGTACAGTGGTAGATTCGCCACACAGCTAATAATAACGCAATAAACATTGTCTGCCCCACTGGCATAGTATATGCATTCAATATAGAAGTTATTTATAGCGACACAGAGCTAATGTTTGCTAGAGTTATGGATACTCCCCCCCCCCCCCGCAATAGCTGTTCGAGTATGCGTGTTAACCAGAACTGACCTTGAATATGAATTAAAAATATACCAAAAAAAAAAGAAGAAAAAAAAGTAACCTTGAACACGCCTGGTTAAACTTGAGTACGACCTATGTACCTATGAGTCGGAGATTGTGTTTGTCACACAATGCGAACAATTTCTTCATCAGGTGTGTAAAGTAATGCCCGAGCAAGCATTTATATCAGATTGAAGAACAATTAAAGAATTGGCTGTTTATTTCAACCCTATTTAATTTATATACTAATTCTGAGCTAAGAATATGTTTCGATATTCTTATTTAGGTAGCCTACATGCAGCTCGTGTTAGTTTTTCTGTTTGACTACACGGTCCATGTGTCTTTAGTTTGTTCGCACCTGAATCTGTGTAATCATTAACCATTTCTAAACTAAATGGAGTTTTCCAATTCAGTTATAACAGTGCAGATTGGAATGGTCTATTATTGAGTTGGAGGGATGTAAATATAATATGAGCAGACGACAGATAATACGAGTGTAGAAGTACTATATTGATCAGTGGGATATGTTAAGATAATTTCACATTTGATTAACGTATTATCTGAATATTTCCTATGGGATAACTACTCAGCAATGAGTATTATTACGAATAAGGGTTAAAGGCACGTGAGGCCTTAATTGTCGAAAATATTCATATTTGTTCCAAACACCGTAAACAGAAAAACATTAAAACGCATACAGTTTCGTTCATATATACCATGACCATCGCGTAAACAGCATGTTATCATAAATACCTACTATATTTTACCTACGCAAGAGCCTGATTGGGTTACAGAGGACAGTACAATGCTACTGGCTAATCACACACAAATGGCATAAACGCTCTTTATTATTTCCATATCAGGAATTCACCAACAAAAAACGCTCTTTATGTTTACCACCATAATATAAGCAAACACCAGAAAAGTTACGTTTTATGCTTTTGTTTACATAACAATGGTTAAACATATGAGAATAACATATTGTTTATGCGATATTTCTTATTTATATACGGATAAAGTCTGTCTACATTTTGATGTTCTTTCTGTTTGTGGTGGTTTTTGACGGGCCAACCTTACCTTCAAAGATGTCAATCGCTAAGTGACCTTCTTTAAATTTAGCTGCACGTGTTGTATTTTCACTCAGAACCGTTTATGCCGCATGTATGTGATAAATATAATGGCTCTAGATCTCGTGATTACGATCCAGACTCACGTAATCTGACCTTGCGAATACATCAGTCGCCAATTGCATTGACTGAGGTCGTTCAATTAATTGCACCCACGCTGCATCTTCTCTCAGTATAGATTATATGTAATTTCATTCAAAAGCACTCAAATGGTGTACTTTGATGGTATATGTGTTGATCGGAACGGAGACATATATATATAGAAGTTTGTTCCATTGCAGATGTTTGTCTTTCTGTGGAGGAAGAGGGTGGAATGAAGGTTAAGTAATTACGTTAAACGGAAATGGCTCATTTAAGTAAAGCAACCTGTGTGTACGTAGTATTATGCTACTAGCAGATACCTTTCGCAAAATAAACTACTACTGACACTGTAGCTCAAATTGGGAAGGAGTTTATTTTTTGCTGAGCAATGACTAGAATGATAAAGAAGGTAAGCCAAACTGTTACAGTAAAGGTCTTGTATTGTGTAGAAGAAATTATTTTCATTTTAAACATTTCACCAGTAACTAGTGTATGCGGATGGATTCAAATTTGAAATCCAAGATGGCTGCAGGCAGCCATATTTTATATCGAATTTCAGAAATAATAGATGGCTCCCATCTAGAGATCACCCCAAAGATTCAGTTGTTGAAGTTTGGTGACAATTGGATAAGGGATGCGGCCTGTATGGTGTGTCGAAGTATTCAGTCATGCATAGAGTAAAATCCAAGATGACCACTGGCAGCTATGTTTTTCAACGAATATCTGAAATAATCGATGGCTCCCATCTAGAGGTCACCCCGATAATCACAATGAAGTTTGGTGATGATTGGATAAGACATGTGACATGCAGGGTGCGCCAACGGATTTAGTCATACAAAGAGTAAAATTCAAGATTGCAGCTGGCGGTAATCTTTTTCAACGAATTTCGGTCAAAAGAGGATGCTCCCACCTAGAGGTAACCCCGAAGATCCAAATGAAGTTTTGTGATGACCGCATGCGGGGTGTGGTCTGAAGGGTGCGCCAAAGGATTTAGTCATACAAAGAGTAGATTCCAAGATGGCTGTCGGCCATGTTTTACAACGAATTTCTGTCAAAATAGGTAAAGTTGAGCTAAAAGTATGTTACAGCGTCACCAGCATTTGTGTTCTCTCTATCAATTGTCGTTTTGGCATATATATACAGTTACGACACGGCTTACATTTTCAACAAATCTCACTATCGATGAAATGGCTTCCTTTTTAATGATGTCCCCGATGTCGTCAGTTCGTGGATAAGATCATTGCGGCCTGGGTTCGAACCCCGAAATGGGGGGAAATCGGGACCGATGTTCAAGCTTGATCTGAGTTGAGGGCCATCTCAATATGGCATCCCGGTCGATACATGGCCAGTTAGATTGGAAATGAAAATGTTTTCACGCTCACACAATCAAGCACGTTTGAAGCAATGAACACTCGTACTGAGTCCGTGGCTCCATAAATATAATATATAAATTATGTAGTATTTGGGAGTTGACTCTGAGATTGTTTTCTTAAATTGCAATCGCCATGTGCTTTAATTTCGATCTATTAGTGAACATCAAATCATTCGTAGCCCTGAAAAACTAGACTCTTGCGAAACACAAAGCGCTAAGCGTGCATGGCGGCGGGCAACGATTTTCTAACAAACGGACTCGCATTCGTCAATAACTACATTTATAGACTAATATAGCCTACTATATTAGCTAATCTTAATTCTTATCAGTAGTAATTAATTATGCGAAAGGTGTCTAATATGTATTGTGTTGTCGTGAGGATGTCCATGTACAGTACCAGTCAAAAGAAATGGTATATTAAGCGCGCTATTTTCGCGCCCAATATCGCAATACTATTGCAAGTGGAAACGCTTATAAGCGCGCCGCTTGCGATATTTTTGCAATATTTTGCTCTTAATATTGCTATATCGCGCGCTTAATACTGCGACTTTTAAAGCAAATTATTTCTTCTTCTATTCTTCTATTGTTTATTGCATAAATAGAGACAATGTTTTAGATTTGTATATAATTATAGTTGTAAATGCTATATATATACACTATATTTACACCATATGCAGAGTATTTATCTCATATAAATATAACACTATCGGGTCTGTGTGAAACTTAATATCGCAATATTTTGCGTTCAATATCGCATTAGTAAGCGCGACAGATTTTTGGTATTGCGCTATAATCGCGCCTTTCTCGAAATTAAGCGCGCTCAATAAAGGCGCGCCTCAATATACCACTTCTTCTGACTGGTATTGTATATGTATGCCGAAAAATACACTAAATATACCAGTGCCTGATACCCCTAAAGTTGGAAAATTGCAAAGGGATGGCCATTTCATACCTAATTTGACCAAATGTAGAGATAGATGCTACTTTTGGTATAAAACAACACCCCCCCCCCCCCACTAATTACTTATTGGAAAACAAACAATGAGAGCAATTTAAACCTATATTCCAATTAATGTTGTGTCAAGCATGAAGTTTTCAACTAACATTATAACCAACATTGAAGATTGGACAGCCGCCCCAAAGTCCAAAGTCCCATGTTGCCATGTCCCTGTTTTCATAGAGGATGCTCCGTACACAATGTCCATATGAATCCGCATGTCCGAGTGACTATAGTTCGTCGACAAGTCAGCTTTGATTATGAACGTGATTTCCCTTGATTTCCCGTGATTTCCCGTCTCTTGGGATCACTTCCTGACTTGCGTGTCATATTTTTCATTTCATCTCTTTCTTTTTTTGACATTCAAGCCCGAGTAATGTGATATCATGACAGCCTTCTTTCAAGTTATTGTCAACTTCATAGACCACCTGGGCAGCGTGTGTCGATAATTTAGATGACACATGGACCTTTATTCTGACTACAACAGGAACGTCGAGACGGGGAGTGGGTTGTCAACTCATACCAGCTAACTTTGGTCAGCAGTTTCAACAGGTGGAAATTCATGCCTCACACAACAATTTTTGAAATGTTACACCACATATATGTACGTTGAAATTGTGCTCATTGGTGGAAATAAAGCACTATAGGGTCGAACAAACTCACTAAATCACATACGCAGTACGTAAACAGTATGCGAGAAGTAAATCAATCAATACCGGAATCTTGAGTGGCGAGGATTAGAGAGATTTGTGGTGCTATCAACATTATGGTGGCAGTTTTATCCAAACCACACTATATACAACCAGGAATGGCCTTCTACACTCTTATATACTCCATGCCTTTTTCTTTTCTGAGGAGATAATTCAACATAAGCGATGACTCGCTTGTTGTTAGATCCTCTTCAACCTCATCTATTCTAAATCATATCATAAATATTTGTAAAATATATTATATATGTTCTTTGAGGGTAGATATAAATATTGTTTAAATCAATGACCTAGACACACCATGGATCAACGGTAATCACCACTAGCATTAATTGTATACATTCAGTGGGCATCGCAATGTATACATGTAGGTCCACAATTTCCACAAATTGTCATTTGCGATGTCATCAAACGTTTGAACAAGACACTTATCAAAATTTAGTTAATAATGTTATAAAATAAATCGAAATGGGGTAAAATATTAAGGGTAGTCGGTGATTCTCAGTGGTTCTCGGTGATTCTCAGTTGTTCGCGGTTATCCTCAGTGGTTCGCGGCGATTCTCAGTGGTTCGCGGTGATTCTTGGTGGTTCGCCGCGATTCTCAGTGGTTGGCGGTGATTCTCATTGATTCGCGGTGATTCTCAGTGGTTCGCGGTTATTCTCAGTGGTTCGCGGTGATTCTCGGTGGTTCGCGGTGATTCTCGGTCAATCGCGGTGATTATCTGTGATTTTCGGTGAATCGCGGTGATTCTCATTGGTTCGCGGTGATTCTCTGTGGTTCGTAGTGATTATCGGTGGTTCGCGGTGATTCTTGGTGAATCGAGGTGATTCTCCGTCAATCGCGGTGACTCTCAGTGATTCTCAGGGGTTCGCGGTGATTCTCAGTGGTTCGCGGTGATTATCAGTGGTTCGCGGTGATTCTCAGTGGTTCGCAGTGATGCTCAGTGGTTCGCGGTGATTCTCAGTGGTTCGCGGTTATTCTTGGTGGTTCGCCGTGATTCTCAGTGGTTCGCGGTGATTCTCAGTGGTTCGCGGTGATTCTCGGTGGTTCGATTATGATGTGACGGTTTTTGCCCAATCAGATAATGTTAGTTAAGGGATGGATAATAATATATTATATATGCGAGGCTCCCTGTGCATATATTAGAGAATACACTGGCACATGATATTCAATGCTGCACCAGCGCAGCTCTCGTCATGAAAGGGTTAATCCACCCACGTAAGTTCGCCTTGGATCACCGCGAACATAATTACCGTGGATCCCGGTATTCCACACTGTACCAATGGGGTCCTCATTGTGTAGAGTTTTGATTATCGAAAACTCCGCTTATAAGTACAGCCATGCGTCTCACGATTTCGTAGCTTTTGTATTGAATCACTGCACGTTATGGTGTATAATATAGAGTATAGATCTAGAATATCATAACGTCATATACGGGGAACTTAGAATACTGTGAACAATCATAATATGTGTATGGAAACCTGATATACATGACAAATCAATGCATGCATTTCCAATTTTCCACATACATGTGTAGCCCATACATTCTGCTCAACCAGTATTCTGTGGGGAAATTAATATGGCAAATATGTTTTAAGCAGCTTTTCACTAATCTCCTTGATTGATTTTCTAAGTGGCCTTCTGGTCCACCTGCCAGTGCATTACACTGACTTTGTTCCGTCATTCTAGTGTGCTATAGGTGTGGGGTCGCTACCCTGATAGATGTGTTACATGGACAGACAACCACTTACCTATAATGATTACACATAAGAAAACGAAAATAATCACCATGGATCCCGGGATCGACAGTGGACTAATCTGGTCCTATGGTGTTATCGCACACTCTATACATTAATGCCCTAAATAATCGACTCCTTAACCACAGCAGAATTATGGGTATTTTTTTACCCATAATTCTGCTGTGGTTGAGGAGTCGATTTTTTAGGGCATTGCTGTATATACTCTATACATAGTCTATTCTACCTGACGAGTCCCGTGTGAAAGAAGTATAATAAAAGAATAATCTGGGGCACATCTCTATTCCCAATGCAATACTCATTGTGAGCACGATATTAGCGTGAAGAGAAACATGATGTGTTGTTGCTTTGTATGTCTGTTGAGAGGACCGATTAAATCATTGTTGATAGAACTTTCGTCATTATAGAAAATATACGTGACCACTAGACAATATACCAATCGTCATATGCCACACACATATCTGAATATGGCTAATGTAGGTACAATAGAAGGAACGAATATTGGCATTCAGCTCACAGCTCAACGGACCACTTTCTATTTCTTACACGCAGAGTTCTGAATCCATATGCTAGAAAATCAATAACTATGTGATCGTCGTACCACCTGTATTGATGGGTTCAATGATCTGCGATTTATGCTATTGTGTGCTCGTTGTAGTGCTTAAGACTGGCATCTGATAGCAGGTATTATGCAGGCGGAGGTATTGTAAGATTCAGATAATGTTATTGAAGGGTCCGTCTATACTGGGATATCCGGTCTATTGTTACAGAAACGACGACTGAACAAGCGTTGTAGGTGTCAGTCTGGATGAACCACGGTTATAACATTACAAATGCGGTCAGTTTATCAACACAGTGTCGAATACTATCAACCTCGATACTTTAAAGGCACGGGTGGCGTTCGTTGTAGAAATATTCAAATGTTCAAATCGCCACCAACAGAAGAAATATTAAAATATATTTAGTTTTGTTCATATGCCAAACATAATCAGCGCGTAAATAGTATATTGTCGTCAAGACGTACGATGGTGTACGTAAACAAGAGCCTGTTCGTGTTACATAAGTTTTTCTTATGTTTACATAACACAGCGCAATTCTATTGGTTAATCACACACAAATGATATAAACGCTCTTTATTATTTCCATTTCAGGAAAACAGTACCAAATAACACTCTTTATGTTTACCATATCCGGATCTAAACAAAAGCCAGGTTCTGTAACGTTTTTTACATAACAAAGGAAATACATTTGACAATAACATACTGTTTATGCCATATTTCTGATTGGTATAAGAACAAAGTATGTCTATATTTTACTATTCTTTCTGTTTATGGCGGTTTTTGACGGAGGTGAATATTTTAACAGCATACCCACCGCCAACGCCGCCCGTATCTTTAAGATGCGGTTGGCCTTCGCGGTGGTATTGCTTTTAAAATAGTCACATCTGTTAAAACCGCCAAAAAACATAAAGAATATTAAAATGAAGGCTTTGCTCTTATACCAATAATAAATGTCGCATAAATAGCATGTTATTGTCAACACCATATTATGCTACAGTACAGTGCGTAAATAGTGTGCGATACTCAGAACGCTCAACACGGGGAGACCACTAATGTGGTTAAAACTGACACCATACTGTTTACAACATACCGATATAACGCTGGCTAATTCTCGCCACTCATGATCACGGTGTTGAATGGGTCACCGTGAATCACTCTCCCAAAAAATCGCGACGGTGTTGAGTGTGTCACTTATCACACACTATTTGCGTGTTGTATATAAACAACTGCTGGGTTCACACATAGTGTGTTTTGTGAGTAATATCGCATTTATACTATCATTATATTATTAGAATATCTTGAGGAAATTCATAATTTGGTGACTTTTATTCCTAAATTATAACCTACAGCCAAGGTCATCCGTGCCTTTAATAGTGTAATCTTGTAAATTACAGAATAGTCAAATCGAGTACCATCGACATAACAGATGTGGAACAACCAGGCTTCCCATTCTCTCTAAATGCAAAGGGTTCAAGTGAGTCCCAGTATATAGATGGTTCACCGAAAATATTATATAAATCGTGTCTCGAACATGCATGTTGTAAGTTAAGAGTCATCGACATCATTATGCCGAATCACAATCAACAATGAAATAAATACACTAGCAAAAATTCAGTAGAAATGCTATAAAACACATTTTGAACGAATGGGGAACACCCATTACGTATATAAATCATACAACAAAATATATATCGTAAAATATCGTTTAAATGACACATTTAACAGGTACGTAATAATATAATAGCATATGTAATACTAATATATTAATTGAAGGCGCATCCACCCATCACTTATGTCGCGAAACCAATAAGTGTGCAGGGAAAATCAATAAGTAATACTGTCGTTACAAATGCTTTAGTGTGTCGATAAATAAGGCATCAACTTGTTTTAATAATAAACCACCATATGCTCGTAACATTCATAATGCTCTGTTTTGTGTCAGTTCTTCGTGTATTATGTGTTTGTGCATTTGCACTCGACTCTGCCATTTAGAATACATGCTACACAGCAACCTAGAAACTATGTGATTCCCCATAGTGACTGCAGAAGCTCCTGTTATCAGGAAATATCCCCGCCCATTTTTGTCCACTATACTGAAGCAGAAAACGTTGTTATGATTGGAACGTTACATAGTTTAGCTTTTTTATACGATTGAATATCTACATTGCAAGAGAAATGAAATTACTGTGCACATTACGTATAATGTACAAATAGCATTTACAACTATAATTATATACAAAATAAATCTAAAACATTGTCTCTATTTATACAATAAACAATATAGAAGAAGCAATAATTTGCTTTAAATGTCACATATTTTAGCACAATATGTCGCAATATAGCGCGCGATATCGCAATATTAGGCTCGAAATATTGCGATATTAAACGCAAAATATTGCAATAATATCGCGAGCGGCGCGCTTATACGCGTCTCCACATGCATGCAATAGTATTGCGATATATTGGTCGCGAAAATAGCGCGCTTAATATACCACCTCGTTTGACTGGTACTGTACCAGAACATTATTGTTGGCATTATACTGTATATGAAATGGTAGAATATGTTCATATATAAGTGCATGTCAATAAAGAACTTATAAAAAAACCAAATACTAGTAATAATGCACACATGCCTTCACAAGTGTTTCATTGCACTTGTGTAGTTTTTGTTGAAAGTGTTGCCGGGAAAAGATCAAGCACCTTTAATGACTACGTTTACAGTCGTGAGTCCAATATATATAACCGACAATGGCTTATACAGCATCCGCAAATATATCATACTAGAAGGTGACCCGAATTCGTCCGGGCTTTGACCTTGAATTGTCCATTTTGAAGGTCAAGGTCAAGTGGGGTCACGATTTGACCAGTCCAAAACACTGCCCGGACAAAAGTACCCGACAAACGTGCCCGTCGAAATCCATCCGGTTTTACCTGATTTGACCTTGAATTGATCATTTTGAAGGTCAAGGTCTGGTCGGGGTCACGATTGGACCCGTCCAAAACAATCAGTGGACAAAAGTAACCCCACGTATCAAATTTCGTCGAAATCCCATCAAAATTGGCGATTTGACCTTGAAGTTACCCGATTTCAAGGTCAAGGTCACGTCGCACGGGCAAATTAATAGGTTTATGCCACTCCCGGACCGAAGTTACCCCCAGATACCAAATGAATATGCTTATGAGACTCGCCATAAGAAAGTACCCCCACATACCAAGTTTCATCGAAATCCCGTGATATTCGGGCGTTTGACCTTGAAATGACCCGATTTCAAAGTCAATGTCACGTCGCACGGGCAAATTAATAGGTTTATGCCACTCCCGGACCGAAGGTACCCCCACATACCAAGTTTCATCGAAATCCCGTGATATTAGGGCGTTTGACCTTGAAATTACCCGATTTCAAGGTCAAGGTCGTGTCGCACGGGTAAATTAATAGGCCTATGCCACTTCCTGGCCGAAAATACCCCCACATACCAAGTTTCATCGAAATCGGATCGCCCGTTTTCGAGTTCATCGTGAACACACACACAGACACACAGACAGACAGATCTTCCAAAATATATAATAGACTAGAAGGTGACCCGACTTCGTCCGGGCTTTGACCTTGAATTGTCCATTTTGAAGGTCAAGGTCAAGTGGGGTCACGATTTGACCAGTCCAAAACACTGCCCGGACAAATGTACCCGACAAACGTGACCCGACTTCGTCCGGGATTTGACCTTGAATTGTCCATTTTGAAGGTCAAGGTCAAGTGGGGTAACGATTTGACCAGTCCAAAACACTGCCCGGACAAAAGTACCCGACAAACGTGCCCGTCGAAATCCATCCGGTTTTACCCGATTTGACCTTGAATTGATCATTTTGAAGGTCAAGGTCAGGTTGGGGTCACGACTCGACCCGTCCAAAACACTCAGTGTACAAAAGTAACACCACGTATCAAATTTCGTCGAAATCCCATCAAAATTGGCGATATGACTTTGAATTGACCCGATTTCAAGGTCAATGTCACGTCGCACGGGCAATTGAATATGCTTATGAGACTCCCCATACGAAAGTACCCCCACATATCAAGTTTCATCGAAATCCCGTGATATTCGGGCGTTTGACCTTGAAATGACCAGATTTCAAGGTCAATGTCACGTCGCACGGGCATATTAATAGGTTTATGCCACTCCCGGACCGAAGGTACCCCCACATACCAAGTTTCATCCAAATCCCGTGATATTCGGGCGTTTGACCTTGAAATTACCCGATTTCAAGGTCAAGGTCACGTCGCACGGGCAAATTAATACGCCTATTCCACTTCCTGGCCGAAAAAAACCCCCACATACCAAGTTTCATCGAAATCGGATCGCCCGTTTTGTATAAATGACAAACATACAGACAAACATACAGACAGAGGTCTTCAAAATATATATGAGACTAGAAGGTGACCCGACTTCGTCCGGGCTTCGTCACGATTTGACCAGTCCAAAAACACTGCCCGACAAACGTGCCCGTCGAAATCCATCTGGTTTTACCCGATTTGACCTCGAATTTATCATTTTGAAGGTCAAGGTGAGGTCGGGGTCACGATATGACCCGTCCAAAACACTCTGCGGACAAAAGTAACCCCATGTATCAAATTTCGTCGAAATCCCATCAAAATTGGCGATTTGACCTTGAATTGACCCGATTTCAAGGTCAATGTCACATCACATGGGCAAATTAATATGCTTATGAGACTCCCCGTACAAATGTACCCCCACATACCATGTTTCATCGAAATCCCGTGATATTCGGACGTTTGACCTTGAAATTACCCGATTTCAAGGTCAAGGTCACGTCGCACGGGCAAATTAGTAGGCCTATGCCCGTTCCCGTCGAAAATTCCCCCACATACCAAGTTTCATCGAAATCGGGTCGGCCGTTTTCGAGTTCATCGCGAACACACAGACACACAGATCTTCCAAAATATATAATAGACTAGCCGATGAGCCCGACGTTGTCCGGGCTATTCAAAAAACAAATTTCAAGTCGATAGCTCCACCCGTTTCCGAGATCTGGTCTGCGCATGCGCGAAGCTGGCGTCGCACGGGCTCGGCGACCCGATAAAATCGTATCCGGGACAAGATACATTGACATACCAAATTTCAAGTCGATAGCTCCACCCGTTTCCGAGATCTCGCCTGCGCATGCGCGAAGCTGGAGTCGCACGGGCTCGGCGACCCGATAAAATTCGCCAATTTCAAGTCGATAGCTCTACCCAGCGCTATTCAAAAACCAAATTTCAAGTCAATAGCTCTACCCTTTTCCGAGATCTGGTCTGCATGCGCGAAGCTGGCGTCGCACGGGCTCGGCGACCCGATAAAATTCGTATCCGGGGCAAGATACATTCACATACCAAATTTCAAGTCGATAGCTCTACCCGTTTCCGAGATCTGGTCTGCGCATGCGCGAAGCTGGCGTCGCACGGGCTCGGCGACCCGATAAAATTCGTATCCGCGGCAAGATACATTCACATACCAAATTTCAAGTCGATAGCTCCACCCGTTTCCGAGATCTCGTCTGCGCATGCGCGAAGCGGGCGCCGCACGGGATCGCCAATACGACAACGCCCACCGCCTGATCAAACTACACACACGTACCAAGTTTGGTCCCGATCGGTCGAGAATCGTAGATTTGTATAAATGACAAACATACAAACATACAGACAAACATACAAACAAACAGACAGAGGTCTTCAAAATATATATGAGACTAGCCGATGAGCCCGACGTTGTCCGGGCTATTCAAAAACCAAATTTCAAGTCGATAGCTCTACCCAGCCCGACGTTGTCGGGGCTATTCAAAAACCAAATTTCAAGTCGATAGCTCTACCCGTTTCCGAGATCTGGTCTGCGCATGCGCGAAGCTGGCGTCGCACGGGCTCGGCGACCCGATAAAATTCGTATCCGGCGCAATATACATTCACATACCAAATTTCAAGTCGATAGCTCCACCCGTTTCCGAGATCTCGTCTGCGCATGCGCGAAGCGGGCGCCGCACGGGATCGCCAATACGACAACGCCCACCGCCTGATCAAACTACACACACGTACCAAGTTTGGTCCCGATCGGTCGAGAATCGTAGATTTGTATAAATGACAAACATACAAACATACAGACAAAAATACAAACAAACAGACAGAGGTCTTCAAAATATATATGAGACTAGCCGATGAGCCCGACGTTGTCCGGGCTATTCAAAAACCAAATTTCAAGTCGATAGCTCTACCCAGCCCGACGTTGTCGGGGCTATTCAAAAACCAAATTTCAAGTCGATAGCTCTACCCGTTTCCGAGATCTGGTCTGCGCATGCGCGAAGCTGGCGTCGCACGGGCTCGGCGACCCGATAAAATTCGTATCCGGGGCAATATACATTCACATACCAAATTTCAAGTCGATAGCTCCACCCGTTTCCGAGATCTCGTCTGCGCATGCGCGAAGCGGGCGCCGCACGGGCTCGCCAATACGACAACGTCCACCGCCTGGTCAAACTACACACACGTACCAAGTTTGGTCCCGATCGGTCGAGAATCGTAGATTTGTATAAATGACAAACATACAGACAAACATACAGACAAACATACAGACAGAGGTCTTCAAAATATATATCATATAACGTGTACGTCGCCCACTGCTATCTACATGTACATACCTCTGAATAACATTATGTCACGTACACATATAACAGTTATTGTGCTGAGTACGCGATGGTGTATGCTATCTAGCGTTGTCCTGTAGCTGTTTCCATCCCTAATACATGCTGAAGATATATATCGTGTCTACATGACCACATGCGCGTCTACATTGTCATCTACATGTACATAACTCTGACTAATACGTCACGTGTACATGGTAGTTATTGTGCTGAACACGCGATGGTGTGTGCTAACTACCATTGCCTGTCACTGAGTCCATCCCTAATGTATGCTGAATGTATAACACTGGTGGTGGTAATGTCATGCTACCGTTTCCGAAATGTGGTGTGTATTTTCCTTGATTAAAAATATACATGTAAGTGAAATAAGTGTGTTGCCAGATGTTTCTTGTAATTAGTAATGCAAACATCCCTTCCTATTGAACATAGGTTCATAATGGACGGATTTGATTCTGAAATAATCCCATATGAGCGGTATATGGTAAGTCGCGTCGATGACATAGGTAGATTAAATATTGTCAATATGGGCGTATTTCGTATGGAAATACTCCCATATTGGAATGTTTCAAAAAAACAATCCGTTTTGAATCCATATTAAATAATGCCAATATGAGTTTATTTCGCTCTTTAAAATACGACCATTATGTGCTTATTTTTACGATAAAAGACTGCCATAGATGTTGTGTTGTTGTTGTTGTTGGAAGTGTTACCGGTGTGACATAAACACCTTTCAAAGCTTGTTATATGTAACTACATGTACTAGCTGGGGTACCGATGTTGCTCGGGTGAATAATACGTAAGCTATTCGTGGTCATTCAAGTCTTTTTAAATAATTGTTAGTCGTCTGGGGTAAACAGCACCTGTTGCATGACTCTACGCGCCTATCCCATGGGACGCCACGTGTCAATTTATCTCACATGTTTCAATTTTAACCGACTAGATTTCAACCATTTTTGGTATATAATTAATTATTGAATTAAATTAATTATTAGTGCCCTTTTAAAACATTTGAGGTCAACGCGACCTATCTAATAAGATGCCAGGGTTAAATTCCGTATATGTACAAATGTTCAGCTCCTAGTGTCCAGCCGTTTGGTCGCCTATTATAATAGCCAAAATATATAAAACAAAATAATTATTAGTGCCCTTCTAAGACATCAGAGGTCAACGGGGTCTATCTACTAACGCTTCTCGTGTCAAATTAGCCCTATGTACACATTTTCAGCTTCGAGTGTCCAGCCGTTTTGGTCGCCTATAACCGGACAAACAAACGAACAAACATAATTAAGTTTTATTAGTATAGATTATCGGTAAGTGGATGTCTACGAGTTACAATACACGCGACGCTCTGCTAACTGTCATTGGTTTGTGGCTGTGGTCGTCCGCATTGAATGGTGGAGATAAATCAGTAGTTTTGGTCATAATATCAGGTTAGTATAGCACTGGCAAGTATACAGATTACGCAAACAACGCAAACCACATATATGCGTCGTCCACCATCGTCTAAAAACCTGCGAATAACAATCTGGCAAGACTTTTTAGTGGCTGTGGGGCCCAACACTCTATAGTGTGCTAACTATCATTGATCTGTCGCTATGGCCATCCACATTGCATGCTGAAGGCGTAACATCGTCAGCGGTCTTGATATCAGGTTACGGTTTTCGTAATGTCACCTAATTTATATCCAACCACAGGAGACCATTCTCGGATAAAAAGTGAGCAAATGTTCAGTAATCAAGAGAGCCACTACATTTATCGCGTGCTGAGTTACAGTACCAGTCAAAAGAAGTGGTATATTAATCACGCTATTTTCGCCCCCAATATCCCAATAACATTGCAAGAGGAAACGCTTATAAGCGCGCCGCTTGCGATATTATTGCAATATTTTGAGCTTAATATCGCAATATTTCACGCTTAATACTGCGCTCAAAATTGTGACATTTAAAGCAAATTGTTGCTTCTTCTATATTGTGTATTGCATGAATAGAGACAATGTTTTATATTTGTATGTAATTATAGCTTGTCTTTTAGTCACCTCCTTCAAAAACCGCCAAGCTTGCATTTTAGCCACTCTCACTAATATATAATAATACGGGCGTGGCGAAGGTTGGACGCAGTGTGTCTTTCCTCCCAACTTCTAGTAATAAGCTAAATAATTAAGCGTTCGGTAGTCTAAAGCAAATTGCAGAAAATCCCAACATATACATGTTTCAGAAAGCATTCCATCAATGCCATCAATGGCATTTGCGACAGGACTCAATTGGAGCCAACAAGAAGATAGACATATGAAATGTTTAATTCGAAGCGTGTGTGATGACGTCATATTGCAGGAAAATCCCTGTCAGGGGTGTTTCTTACGCTACTCTATGTGTTCATGTAATTGAGATTCAGCAGTCAGGTTTGTGCTTCAGCCAAAGCAACACTTCAGGTCTACTGGGCTGATTCATAGCGTCACTGATATATGGCCTTATTATTTCATAAGAATCAATTTTTTACAGCGATAACAGGTGTCACATGACCGCGATTTAGACACCTGTTTCACCCTTATTTTAGCTGATTATTGTCAAATGTTGCCAATATTTGATTCCCGATTGTAAAAATGCGGGTTCGTGTAAATTTCACCCGCAATTCAGTAAATGAAGAAACTTCAAACATTCTTTAATAATAAGCAACAACAAGTCTATGTTGTCTGTTTACTTTTCTAACAACAGCCTCACGTGCATGACACTTCCGGAATCATAGGAAACAGACATGTATTTTTGGCAGCTTGTAACGTCAAGCCACCATAGATCTCGATGACTCGACAGGGTCCAAACGTCAATTCATCAAAATAGCAAAGATCAGTCTGGAAGCTTATAGACAATTAAAGCACAAACAACATAAGCCCATTTAAAGACCCTCTTACAATACACATTAGTGTCTAAAATAGTTTCTAATTATAATAATTTTGTGTATGGCCCATGGGGGCGTCTAGACAGCGTAAAGACACACGTCAAACGCGCGACTGTTTAACTCCCGACCAATACATGTAGTTAGTGTCAAATGTGTCGTTCCAAACAAACAGTCGAATATATATTTTTCACTTTGAGTCACGAAAATGGCCGTCAGTTGGATTTTTTCAAACAGCGGGTGTTACAGTACCAGTCTGATGAAGTGGTATATTGAGGCGCATTGATTGCGATATTGAGCGCGCTGAATTTCGAAAAAGCCGCGATTATACAATGTAGCACAATACCAAAACTTTGTCGCGCTAATATTTGCGATATTGAGCGCAAAATATTGCGATATTAAGCGCGCAAAATTGCATACAGACCCGATAGTGTTATATTGTATTAGATAAATATTGTGCATATAGTGTACATATAGAATTTACAACTATAATTATATACAAATCTAAAACACTCTCTCTATTTATGCACTAAACAATATAGAAGAAGCAATCATTTGCTTTAAATGTCACAATTTTGAGCGCAAGATGTCGCAATATTAAGCTCTAAATACTGCGATATTAAGCGCAAAATATTGCAATAATATCGCAAGCGGCGCGCTTATAAGCGTTTCCACTTGCAATAGTATTGCGATATTGGGAGCGAAAATAGCACGCTTAATATACCACTTATTTTGAATGGTACTGTATGTGAAATTTTCCGATGGTTAGAAAGCTAGAGGCATCAGTTGAGGTATCAAGATTTGTCAATGAAAGCCATCAAGATACGTCTCTGCATCCGATTTTATGTCGATGCGCCAATTATTGATATGATGGATTGCATGGTTGGTACTATTGGCAGCTGCTGAAACAATTGTTCGACTTCCCCTCACATAAATCATTTAAATGACGTATAAGAGGTAGAAGTAACAAGATATTCATACGAGTGTTATTGGTGTAGTTGTATCATTTCTGATTTGTGGACTTGTTCTATATAATTCAACAGCAGCCATATTTTCGACATAGACTGGCTTAATTTCCGGAGTATAATTGCTTCGCAACTTTGTGTCAGTTCTATTTACCATGGATGTTATCGAATTGTGTCGCTCAGAATAGGACGTACATTACACCCTTCCACTGAAGTCATATCAATTTAATACCTGGTACATAGTTTAGCGTCATATAGTACATGCACAAGTGGAACGTCATTCTCAATCGGCAAAATATTTGGTCGACAAAATCTCAAACAATGGTCGATTTGTCACAATCCGGTCCATACTGGATCTCAGATAATTACTCTTAAGCATAATGTGTGTGCTTCTTCGGTACGGAATAAAGCAGCATATTACGAATGCGAATATGCTCATTTTGAACATTACTGTTCTCATATTTTCATAGTTCACTTATTTTATTCTGCAGTAAGCCCATAGTGAACTTTTAGCGTTATTCCGTATAATGGCGCGCGCCATATCTAAAACACATAACAACGGTAAATATGCTTGTATACAACCCATTGCTCAAATAGTGCCATATATATTTAGTGTAAACAATATTTTATTCTCAATAACAAGTGTGTACATATATATACAATTTGAATTACAACACATTACAAAATGTTAACACGTGTTTCCCAGTATATAAGAGATGAGAAAGGGATTTTGACTGTAAGCTTTGTGAGCTTATATTTGTCATTTCCCCATTGGATATTCACATGGGTGATAACTGGTTAGTGGTTTATCATTAATATCTAATTGAGGTATTTTGACTGCCGATTATTAATGGATATATATATATTTACTTATTTACTTTGAAATACGTTCTTATTGAACATATTTAGACCTCCAAATACATGTACAGTAATGCTCTAATTAATCGACCTCTTTACCACAGCAGAATTATGGGTAACTTTTCAGGATTTAGTCGGAAATATGGCTTGTTGCCATTCATCGGAAAGCTCTCGCCGAGAACTTTCCGATGAATGGCAACAAGCCATATTTCCGACTAAATCCTGAAAAGTTACCCATAATTATACTGTGGTAAAGAGGTCGATTAATTAGAACATTACTGTAGGTTCATATGGAGCATGTGATCCAGAAGACCAGACTGATCACCAATATGTTTGACCGGCAGACAACCCCATTTGGGGAGAACTGATCACCAGTCAAGTGTATCCATGTCGCAATAGGAAGACATTCGCATCGAAGACTGACTAAACCTATACTTTGTCTTGGTGTGTTCATGTATTTAGGTTGCAAATGTTAGAAAGCATATTTGAGAAGAGTTAAAGATGGCCTGTCTGATTTGACACCATAAAACCACCATATGTACGTTTTATAAACACCTAAAAAAATAAAGTCCCCCCTAATATAACGGTAATATTTTATGAGATATTGGATGGATTTTGACGAAACTTTACGCAACTGTTTAGTGGTATCTGATACACAACCTGTGTGAGGCAGCGCCCTGTGAGTTATGTTATGGTCGGCTGAGCATGAATTGAATGGAAGAGGGGGGCTTTTCAAAAGTTGCAAAACACTGACGTAGAGTGGACAGTCACTCCATTTTTCCATTGTTCACACAAGTTGTTACTGGCTGTAAAGGTGGTCTAAAAGTAACACTGTGAGTCCACGATAACATACGTGTCATCTTCGGGACACAATGTTCCTGGTGAATGCCCAGGCCATTCAGTCTAACCACATTCCTTTGGAATGACACCTTGAAGTTTCATGCTGTGAGCAACACAGAGTTATTGAAATCAGTCTCTTTGGAGCCATTTTTTTTCAGTAAACCATGTTTCCCACCTGTATGCCATTCATGTACCAACATGTAAGGATGTTCCAAGCCTGTGTGAGAAGTGGGGACCAAGGCACAGCTGAATGTCTGTGATCACTCGACCTGTGTTTTTGCAACTTTTGAAAAGTGCCCCTCTTCCATTTAATTTGTGCTCACTCAGCCATATCTCACTTCACAGCAGAGTAAATAGCACAATCATTTGTGGAAAGTTTCATCAATATCCATCCAATATCTCATAAAATATTACCGAATATATTAGGGGAGACTTTTTTTTGTTTAGGTGTTTATACCAGAAAATAATTAGTTCGGACCCACAAGCTCATTAGTATGAAGTTTTAATGGCTAGATATCGACTTTCAAAGGAAGAAGTTTTAACAAAATTCCACCCTGTATGTTGTTTACAAATTGGGATCGTCAGGCTAGCTATGCTACAGGCCTGCCACAATTGCTGGAACCTCTACTCATTTCATGCAATGACAGTGCTAACGTGTATCTGTAAATCTGTTTGGTAACTATGATAGAAAAACATCTTCTGAATTTCATCGCAAATCCCTATGCATTTCTATCTTTCTCATATATACCTTTGCCCAACAAACCGGCCAAAAACGCCCAAATAAAGCTTCAACAGCCTAAAATATCTTCGGTCTGTCTCAATAACACCATACAAATATGGATATCATTGGAACCGGTTCATTGACCACATTGTGATGGTTACAGTTATGCCCTGTGCCAATGCATTCTCTTATATATGCGAGTCGACCATAGGTCGCCTCGCATATATAGGAGAATGCATTGGCCATTTTTTCTTACATTCTTTAACAATTTTATAATTTTTAATGTGTTAAGCCAATGCATTCTCTTATATATGCTAGGCGACCTATGGTCGACTCGCATATATAAGAGAATGCATTGGCACAGGGCCGTTCTGTTGGGTAAAGGGTTAAACTTGCTTATACTATGAAATGTTCTCAATGTTCAGCAAGTATGGCCCGTGGATATTTTTTCAAGTTGAATTCATATAAATTTATTATTGGATCATTTGAGTTGGAGAAATGTATATGATTGATGTCATAGTGTAACAGACTGACCGACAGACTGACCATGTTGGAATTTGCCACCCTTCACTGTTGTTTCTCTGTACTCTTATCGGTTTCAAAAGAATTGTCCGCCCTTATCTCAGTATAAATGGCCCCAAAATGTGGTGATGGCAATTTAATTTGTTACGTGGCGTGGGGTATATACAATTGTACAGCCACGCAGGCCATGGGTTGTCCAATGTCCATTGGCCGAAAAACAGGTCTTTTTTACTGAATTAAAACATTTACTCAAGCTTTTACATCAAAATAAGTTATCAAAGTCGACATATGCTTAATTGGGCGGAAAGCAAGAAAATGAACGACGAGAATATCTTGGTTCGGTCCCAAATATAATATGTAAGACAACATATTTCGGATCTCTTCGCACATTTGATATACACGAATGCTAAATCAGGCGTTCATCTGTCATCTCTATTCAGCATTATCAGTCTGGTATGAAGAGTTCACGGTCGTTTAGTGGGTGTAATTTAATAAACGTGGAACTGTTTCAAGCCAACATCGACCGCCAGCAAGGAGATTAACCGCATCGATCGTCGGGTGGTCTTTTGTATAATGCGTCTCGCTGACTGAGCCACCACCTCCCGGTTAACATATTATAGAAACCGCTATGATATTGCAAGAACTGGCGAGTGTTGTTGAGATGTAAACACTACCTTTGGCAAATCTATGTTTTATGATTTTTAGCTCCATTTGACAAGTCAAGTTGGATATTGTTGCAATGGGTTGGCATCCCCCGTCCGTCCGCCCGTCCGTCCGTCAACAATTTATTTGGCACACTCTATAGATACCACAGCCCTCGTCAGATCGTTATCAGACCTAATATGGATCCTCGTTTTCTCGCAATGAAAATCTTCAATGGCATATCATTTGTCGTATAATTATTTCGTATGTGTCGTACAGCGTCGTACATGTATCTACAACTTAACGGTGCCTAAATGTTGTTATGCATAGGTTCAAACTTTTTATCTTATTTGTGTCTGTGATATCGAACACGTACCGTATAAAACGAAGCCTATATATGGTGTAAAATTGGATGTGGAACTTTTGGAGTAGGCAACCAGAGTATAGGCATTTTCCACTGGATGATAGATAATGCACATGGCTTCGGCACTGACCTGCTTGTTAATTTATTAAACAAGTATTAGGACAGTAGGGCCAGATTCGTCATATCCAGTTTGAATCGGCGTTTGACCGCTAAAATCGTTGTTTAAACTCGAGGTCGCATGTCGATGCGACGCATTCTTCACCTTCTGTTTAAACCTGGTCCAACAAGACCATGGTTTAGCAGTAGTGTCTCTTCATTGTCGAGCTAAACAATCGTACATGCCTAATTCGAATCCCAGCGATCTATCGACAGCGAAATCTGATAATTAAGATAACGATTAAAGTTTGAGCCCAAACCTATATGCGAGAATCGCTCATATTTGTCAAGCGTATGGGGATAAGTACACATGTCCCTGATGCGACAACACCACCATGGATATATAGATTAATACAAGGTTTATTATCTATCGGATTTATATTGAGCATATACTCACTTAAGAACAAAATTCATCAAAATCCCTTGAGTATAAGATAATGCCACATACCCATTCCTTTAGACCACATTCGCACCTTTAATTTTGTGTTCTCCCTCGTCGATACACGTAAGATCACCAAAGATATATATGAATATGTACACACTTTCGAAACAGGACAAACCCTTGAACAGACTCACATAACATATAGCATAGTTGTACTGCAGAATTTCAATTGTCACAATGAAGATGTGTAAGCGGTTCAGGCTAGCCAAGTTTCATTCGACGTAAACCAGCTTGTCAAATCGGTTGGGATAATGCTGATTTATGTCGAAGCCCCGTGTATATATTTTGTATAGCAAACTTTGCGCACAAATCCATTGTGGGATGTTTCGTCAAATATAATCGAGTTTATCCCACACATTAATACATGATGGTGTAATATATATATATATAGGAAATAGTGACATATTACGGTCACAAAATGTATTATAATTTAACAGACATATTGAATTGCGCATCAAATATGCCGTGTAGTTACGAGTATCCTCGGTTTGTGTACATTTAATACACACTGTCACTTCGCGAGGTCCAATGAGTTCGTATTATTGTAAATGTTGTCATAAAATATATTTTTCACATTACGTTCCGACTTCCAGTTGATATTTTGTGTGGATATCAGAACAAATATAACAGTTTTAATAAGTATAATTATAATAATTTTATTAACCGCTTTGCCGTAACAATAATGACTTTGTATAAAAGTTATTTGGAATGTTAGGTCGGCGGATCTACAATGCTACACCCGATATAGAACGATATATACAGGGGACTTAAAACAACATCGCAACCCCTGCCACTGACTGGTTTACGTCGAAGTTCAGACGTGATCATACGACTAACTATATTAATGAGTGTTTATGTTCCATTCTGGACATCGTTACACACACCGACACATTGGGGTTAGCAACAAGTGATAATAAATTCGGCACGATCGGACCTGTTGAGTTTATTGACAGAATTGCACGTGTGGGTAGTAGCAGCATCAAGGCGAATAATAAAGTATTATGACAACTTTATCGGTAGCTGTACGCAATTTCAATATGTGAGAAACCTGTTTCAATGCATTCCCTTATATATGCGAGTCTCCCATGAGTTCATTCTCTTATATATGTGAGGATATGTGAGGCTTCCTATGGGAGATTCGCATATATATAAAAAATGCACTAACATACTGACCTTTAATGCTGCACCAGATCAGCTCCCATCATGCACCTCACGAAAGGGTTAAAAGGGTAATCTGTTAAACTCATGGCAAGATCAGTCCGATCGTTCGGAGGAAAATCTGTGGTATTCAATCAATAAGCATGTCCCAAACATGTGGTACTACAAATTTAATTGTTTTTGTGACCGGGTGTGTACACACACCGACACATTGGGATTGGCAACTAACGACAATAAATTCGGCACGATCGGACCTGTTGAGTTTATTGGCAGAGTTGCACGTGCGGGTAACAGCATCAAGGCAAGTAATAAAGTATTATGACAACTTTATCGGTAACTGTACGCAATTGCAAGCGTTGTGTGAAATTAATTAAGCATGTTGGGACATAACTGCCAATTATACTAGTAAGTGCTGCAAGGTTGATGGTCTAATTAATTTTACAAAGATGTGAATGTTCGCGAAAAGTGAGAATGTTTTATGCGTAACATGTTTTTCGTGTTTAGTGCAGGCCCATTGATTGTATATCTGATGTCCAGACAGATTTCTTGTTTTCTTGTTTCCATAGAATTCTCTTAGAAATGCTTATTTTACTCTACTCTATTCGATCATAAATGTATAGTTTAAGAGTGTTTCCAGACATCGCAGTTCAGAAGGCTGTTAGACTCCGTATATTTCTGCATTGCTCACCAACGCGGTAGTGTAAATTTAGTTACTCGTCCCTTGTTCCAATGTTGTCTTATCAGTTATATTCTTGGAATTTGGCAACTGACCCCGAAATGAGTCATGGCCACATATGCCGAAATATTTTAGTCGATTGTAGGCCTGGTCGCGATTTAACCATTCCACGACTGGAGCTTCCTGAAAATTTGTGAAAAACCTGTTTCAATGCTTTCCATTATATATGCTAGTCTCCATTAGGGAGCTCGCACATATAAGAGAATACTTTGTCCTAAAAATATTTACTTTGACTCTGTAAGCCAGCTCATTCTCCTATATATATATGTCAGAGTTATGGAGGCACGGACTCAGTATGAGTGTTCATTGCTTCATATTTGCGTGAACAAATTCTCATTTCTTATCGAAATAGCCATGTGTCGATCGGAATGGTACATCGAGATGTTCCCCAAACCAAATCAAGCTTGAAAACCGGTCCCGATTTTCATCCATGCCGGGGTTCGAACCCGCGCCAACCTCGTCTAGCCCAGACTGTGATGATCTTATCCACGACCTAACCACCTCGGCTACGGGGACATCCTTAAAAAGGAAGCCCTTTCACCGAGAGTTAGGAAGCGTATCAGTCTGAACATGGGTTCGAACCCACTACCTTCGAAATTCTTGATCTGCCATTCTGGAAACATGTCAATGCACTTCCTCCGAAATTGCATCTGTGACCATACGATTACTGGTACTGGCGTATATATATATATATGTCAGAGTTATGGAGGCACGGACTCAGTATGAGTGTTCATTGCTTCATATTTGCGTGAACAAATTCTCATTTCTTATCGACATAGCCATGTGTCGATCGGAATGGTACATCGAGATGTTCCCCAAACCAAATCAAGCTTGAAAACCGGTCCCGATTTTCATCCATGCCGGGGTTCGAACCCGCGCCAACCTCGTCTAGCCCAGACTGTGATGATCTTATCCACGACCTAACCACCTCGGCTACGGGGACATCCTTAAAAAGGAAGCCCTTTCACCGAGAGTTAGGAAGCGTATCAGTCTGAACATGGGTTCGAACCCACTACCTTCGAAATTCTTGATCTGCCATTCTGGAAACATGTCAATGCACTTCCTCCGAAATTGCATCTGTGACCATACGATTACTGGTACTGGCGTATATATATATATGTCAGAGTTATGGAGGCACGGACTCAGTATGAGTGTTCATTGCTTCATATTTGCGTGAACAAATTCTCATTTCTTATCGAAATAGCCATGTGTCGATCGGAATGGTACATCGAGATGTTCCCCAAACCAAATATGCGAGACTTCATATTGGAGACTCGCATATATTAGAAAATGCACTGACACACTGATTTTAATGCTTTACCAGCGCAGCTCCCATCATGCACCTCACGAAAGGGTTAAAAGGGTAATCTGTTAAACTCATGGCAAGATCAGTCCGATCGTTCGGGGGGAAATCGGTGGTATTCAATCAATAAGCATGTCCGGCCACGTGGCCCAAACATGTGGTACTATAAATGTATTTGTTTATGTGATGGGGGTGTACCAAATTGTACAGTCAGGCAGGCAATGGTCGTCCATCGCCGCACAAGATGTGATTTACTCAACTAAAATAATTTAGTCAAGCTTTTACCAGATAGGTTATCAAAATCGATACATACATAAAGCAACATAAAGGATTGTGTCAGCCATGCATTTGTAGGTGCTATACAGTTTGTGACACACCATACAATAACATATGAACATTGTTGGTGTACGTTGCTCTTATGCACATGTCCATCTTCATAAATTATTTGATTTCCTGTATCGCGATACACATGACACGATACGATGTGTATATCGTTTGAAAGTGTATCGCGATATATTTTATTTCACGATGAATCGTCCCAACCCTAATCAACAAGGAGCACGAAGCGTGGCTTGGTCCAGTGATATACAGATTGTTGATTGGACAATAATCCGCCGATCCCATCGCACACAAGCCTTGAAACAGTGTGTCTGTCATTTGCAGAATGAGGTCCCCAGAGGGTGAATTTAGTGATGCTACCCCGCATAGCGGGCTAGCATCACCAAATTCACCCTCTGGGGACCTCATTCTGCTTACACATCAGCAGAATGAGGTTCCCAGAGGGTGAATTTGGTGATGCTAGCCCGCTATGCGGGGTAGCAGCACTAAATTCACCATCTGGGGACCTCATTCTGCAAATGACAGATGTTTCGCGAGTCCCGACTTGAAACACTGTGAACACTGTGATTATAAGAGTGGTCTTGATCAGAGACCATAATTCGGTCGAGCACGGTCTTTATACATGTATGGTTAGACCAATCATTGAATATTGCAACACGGCATGGGACTCTCATTTGAAATATAATTGCACCGCTTTAGAGCAAGTGCAGCGTCGTGCAACCAGACTGGTACCTCAGCTCAAGCACATTGGATACAGAGATCGACTCGTTCAGTTGAATTTAATGTCTGTAAGTACAGGCGTCTGCGAGGTGATTTAATAGAGACATACAAGTACCTACATAATCAGTATAACGTCAACACAGATCAATTGTTCCAGAAAGCAACATATTCTAATACGAGAAGACATAATCTCAAGCTGCAAATGAAAACCGTGAATAAGAATTTTGGGAAGTACTTCTTCACTCAACGTGTTGTAGTTCAGTGGAACAAACTTTCCGAACACGTTGTCAATGCCACTGACAGAATTCAAATCCCAGATAAACTATCAACTATACAGTCTGAAGTACATATATGATGATTGAGTTATTGTGACATAATGTATATAACACATTTGTTTGTATATCGGAACCAAAAGTCGAATGACTTGTTCGGAAATATTTGAAGATGATGATGATGAGTTTTAAATAAGTTTCATTTCTTATGACAACAATGGGCTTTAATTCTTGTGGCTGACTGAATGTACTTTCCACTGAGATATAATACTCCCATCTTCAACTTTGCAAACGCGAAAACATTTTGTTGGGCTTTTAATTGGATTTAATCCAGAACAGCGGATATTACAGATTGTTTGTTTTACTTTCAGCGCTGTAAATTAGTACAGAACGTGGATAATACATATAATAGGGTCACTAACATCGTCATCGTCATCTTCATGATTATCGTCATCATCATCGTCGTCATTACCAACACCACCATCATCATCATCATCATCATCATCATCGTGATTATCATCACCATCATCATCGTCGTCGTCGTTACCATCATCATCATCATCATTATCATCATCATCGTCATCATCATCACCGTCATCACCATCTTCGCCATCATCATTATCATCGTCATCAACACCATCATCATCATCGTCACCATCAGCGTCATCGTCAACACCATCCTCATCATCGTCATCATCAACACCATCATCGTCTTCATCATCGTCATAATCGTCATCACCATCATCATCATCATCATGATCTTTATCGTCATCATCGTCATCACCAACACAATCATCATAATCAGTATCTTCACCATCGTCGACAGTATTATCCCACCGTCAACGTCATCATCCTTATCATCAACATCTTCGACGTTATTATCGTCGTCGTCAATCGTCATCATTGTCGCCGTCATTTTATCCTCATCATCACCATCATCGTCATCGTTATCATCATTCCGCACATAATTACCCGAACCGTTACGCTGCAGAAAATCGTGACGTGACTCTTTGAAGCAAGCGACTCCATACGACTTGGTAATTTACTTCGGCGCATCTGACACCCAATCAATCAACGCGTCATTTGTATCACCGACTTATTAGAGACATGTTCTCCAATCTGTTGTCGGTTATAATTGATTAACCACATACCCGTGCATGGAATTAGAAATTACATCCCATGTGGCTAAGCAGGTTGTATATGCAATGTTCTCAATTCAGCAACAGCAATTGATTCTTTGGTGGATGCCAATATTGTAGACACATTCTGATCTCGCAATATGACACCACTGTTGTTACTGGTGGTGGTTGTATTAGTGTGCAATGTGCATCGCACAATATACCTGTAGTTGGACCCTGGCGCATTCTTACATGCACTGAATTGCATAGATGTATTCCAGTGTTAGCTACATGTAGGACAGAAGTACCTAACAGGGCCAAAATACTTCAATGTTGGTAAACGTTTACTAAATATTTTCCATTGTAGACTGAGAAATTAATGTAGCAAATTACAAGCTGATACAAAGCAAAATTATATCGCTAACACTAAAGCATGTATATATGCGGGTATCACGAAGAGAACGCATTTCGTTATTTTTTTTGAATGTCCTGTTCATTTTGTGCCAGAATAAATCTATACAATAAACTCTTGCCCTTCAACATTTATTCGGTAAACATTTTGCTATTTGGAGACCCTGACCTAGAGAATAATGAAAACGAACTGCCCAAGACTTGTTAAGAGACACCACTTCCACAGACACAACAAACATTCAACATACCTGATATTGGAAAGAGATATGTCTGAAGGATTTCTACTCTTCCCAAACCCTGTATGTCAATCATTGAAACAAGCTCGGAGAGAGAGAGAGAGAGAGAGAGAGAGAGAGAGAGAGAGAGAGAGAGAGAGAGAGAGAGAGAGGGGGGGAGAGAGCAGGATAGAGAGAAAGAGATCTATATGAGCAAATAAAAAACTGATATCATACACTTGGGTTAAAGGGGGACTAGCACTAACATAAAACTTTTGTTGTATATTTTCTTATATATGTATATATGCACTGTTACCATGCTGCATTGGTAAAATTGTATTTAGTGTTGTTGTCTTCGGGAGAGGAGGTCCAGCTAATTGGCTAGCACTTGTCCTCCAATCCCGTCACCATATAATTTTGGTAAATAAATATGTTTAAACCAACAGCGTGGTGTGATCATCGAGACATCGGTTACCATGCCTACTATATTAATCTCGGAGTGTTCCCCGGTGCAGTTGTAATACCCCGCGTTAAAGACACGGGCGGCGTTGGCGGTGGGTATGCTGTTAAAATATTCACCTCCGTCAAAAACCGCCATAAACAGAAATAATAGTAAAATATAGACAGACTTTGTTCTTATACCAATCCGAAATATGGCATAAACAGTATGTTATTGTCAAATGTTTTCCTTTGTTATGTAAACAGAAGCAAAAAACGTTACAGAACCTGGCTTTTGTTTAGATCCGGATATGGTAAACATAAAGAGCGTTCTTTGTTACTGTTTTCCTGATGTGGAAATAATAAAGAGCGTTTATATCATTTGTGTGTGATTAACCAATAGAACTGCGCTTTGTTATGTAAACAGAAGCAAAACGTCTGTAACACGAGCAGGCTCTTGTTTACGTGCACCATCGTACGTCTTGGCGACAATATACTATTTACGCGCTGATTATATTTGGCATATGAACAAAGTTATATATATTTTAATATTCCTTCTGTTGATGGCGATTTAAACAAATATGAATATTTCTGCAACAAACGCCGCCCATGCCTGTAAACATAATAGTCACGAGTTTAATCATACCACTAGATTCTCTGTGTCTTGGCTATGACTACATATAAGTTTAGTAAAAATCGCCACCAAAAATTGTTTAGTAATGTTGGCGTCCCTCCTCCAAGCCCATCTTAAATTCAATAGTGATAGTTCACCAATAATGAAGTTTCACGTGTTGTCAACTAACATCTCTAATCGTGTATATAGTAAGTTCAAATATTTTAGTCTGAATATTATTTTCCGAAATTTGTGAATGATTTGAACTTTTTCCAATGTTTTCCGTCAAGTTTTTATTAAACTTTGTTATCTTATTGCACTAGTTGGGCTTTTATCGATAATGTCATTGTAACAGTAATGTTAACATCCAAATGGTTTCGATATGTGGAATCTCGTTATTTGTGCTATTATTAATGCAAAAAAGGACAAAGTCGATCTATTTTTAAATGTACGTGTTGATCACTGTTGTTTTACATGTAGAGGATTTACAACGAGTCCCCAGTTTATAGCGGAATTTACAAAATGAGTCCAGTAAATTAGGTTTAATTTACTGGACAATTTTTGTTAAAGATACGGGCGGTGTTGGCGGTGGGTATGCTGTTAAAATATTCACCTCCGTCAAAAACCGCCATAAACAGAAGGAATAGTAAGATATAGACAGACTTTATTCGTATGCCAATCAGAAATATGGCATAAACAGTGTGTTATTGTCAATTTGTCCCCCTTTGTTATGTAAACAAAAGCAAAAAACGTTACGTTACCTGGCGTTTTTTTTAGATCCGGATATGGTAAACATAAAGTGCGTTATTTGTTACTGTTTTCCTGATATGGAAATAATAAAGAGCGTTTATATCATTTTTGTGTGATTAACCAATATAATTGCGCTGTGTTATGTAAACAGAAGCACAACTTCTGTAACACGAGCAGGCCCTTGTTTACGTACACAGTCGCACGTCTTGACGACAATATACTGTTTACGCGCTGCTTGTTTGGCATATGAGCGGAACTGTATATATCTTGGTGTTCCTTCTGTTGATGGCGATTTGAACAACTATGAATATTTCTGTAACGAACGCCACCCGTGCCTTTAATTCCGCTATAAACTGGGGTCGAGTTGTAGATTCTATTTATTACATGATCCAAAACCTCGACAAAACATACTTAAATCTACAAATAGGACGCGAAACTAGCATGGGCTTCTATACGGCATTCGATGACGTTTCACTCAACTATGCGTTGTTTGCCCGCGTAAAGAAATAGTCCCAGATAAATACAGACTCGGTGGCGTATTTAATAGCGTATATATAATGACATAACTAATCAAACTCTTCATTCATTATTGTTTGTTGAAAAAATATTGGAAGCCATAGTATTTTGAGACGTAGCGTACGGAATGTAAACAGACGACAAACTGGAAGTCAAAGGTCACCTGGCACTATTTCCTGTTATTAAACGATCGTTTAATATCACAATTTATATAATGGGTTTATTGAATGGAAAAAGGGTAGGATCATGTAATAAATTGCTGCACAACAAATCTTAGTTCACATGGACCTACTTCGAATGCATTGGGTCCCTTTAAACTGAATTATTGATTCCGACTTTAAACTCACGTCAATGACAGACCACACTTCAGTTGAGTGTGCGTTGTCGCATTTCTATCTCGGCTAATTTGTCAGTTGAATGACAATTTCAGTCTGTGGTAGAGACCGGAATACAAACCGCCGAATTGAAACAGAAGCCGATTAATTCTTGGCCAACACGTCCAAAATGAACATAATCATTGGTTGTGGTTGAGGATGATCACCTGATATGATAAACATGAATTTAATTTTATTCAATAAGTTTAATATCTAAATTATAGTAAAAACCAATCTAATTGGATTAAAAATGCACCATATTCGTGAAATTTCAAAAAATCTCAATTTCAAACTATCAATTTGGAGGAAAAAATCATTCAACATTTTTCATTGCATTTTCAGTTTTTTTGGAAGCCACTTTACAGAACTATTTACAGAACTATTTTGTGAGGAAAAAAAACCCACCATAAAACTACATAATGTCTGAAAAGATGAATTTGTTTTGAGTGTTGATGTATGCCAGAGTATAGAAAAGTGCATGGTTAAATAATATTTATAATGTTTTATATTGTTTGGTCGTTCACACCATAAAACAATAGTCCTGCAAATGGCTGCCAAAAACTAAAATATGCAATGAAAAATTATTTATTTATTTTCCCGCAGACAATCATGATTACAGATGGTAGACTGAGTGCATAGCATAATTTGGTTCACAGTGTAGTAATGTAGTGTGTTGTTTTAATAGTTTCTGTCAAACTCTCTATCGCAAAAAAATCTGAATTTTGTTTTAAACCCACTTTTTGTTTTACATAATTTGAACATATCTCTCATATTGTGAGGGTAAATATTTGTTGTTATAGTACTATACATTGGTTGTAAGGGATAATGATCTTTTTCTTCAAACTGATAGTTTGAAATTGAGATTTAAAAAACTTAATAATGGGCGCACTCCAGCGATAATTTAGATATTAAACTGATTGAATATAAATAATTGTTCATGTTTATGATATCAGATGATCATACTCGAAAACAACAAAGCGACGAACTAAATTAAAGTCGTAAAATAAAAATTCAAAATATCAAATATAAAACATATAAAACATTTGAGCCATCTAATCTGGATATAGCGACTATGGTCGGTAATTATTCCACATGGGCCATCATCATGGGACAATGTGAAAGCAGATGCTTTGTTTTCACCTGCATTATGCTGACGGACAACACATATAAGTTAATTATGCATTTAACGATCGGATAATTAAGTGAAATAGTGAATAATAGTTATGCATGAGGAGTCTGTTTTAATATGCTGTTTGGTTTCAACGATCGATGTTGTATTGTTAGATGTTCCCAGATGACTTGTCTTAACCCTTTACCCAACAGAAGGGCCCTGTGCCAATGCATTCTCTTATATATGCGAGTCGACCATAGGTCGCCTCGCATATATAAGAGAATGCATTGGCTTAACACATTAAAAATTATAAAATTGTTAAAGAATGTAAGAAAAAATGGTAAAAAGTGTTAAAAAAAGATTTTGTTTAGGCCAATGCATTCTCTTATATATGCGAGGCGACCTATGGTCGACTCGCATATATAAGAGAATGCATTGGCACAGGGCATAACTGTAACTATCACAATGTGGTCAAGGAGCCGGTTCCAATGATACCCATATTTGTATGGTTCTATTGAGACAGACCGAAGATATTTTAGGCTGTTGAAGCTTTATTTGGCCGGTTTTGGCCGGTTTGTTGGGTAAAGGGTTAACGCTGTTGATATGCATGTAGCATTGTTTTGGCCAATAACACTTCATAATAAATGTATGCTCGCGGTCTTAGCGCAGATACTTAACTCACGGCCACACTATATTTGGCGTGTTGAAATTAGTATTGTTCTATGATAAAACGTACCGATCCATCTTATAATCTGTGTCATGTTTTCCATGCCGTTTCACACTAGTATGTGAATGGAACGGCGTTCACATCGCAAGCGGCGTAGATAACGAAATGGACAATGAAACGGAAACTTTAACATAAAAGAACCATCACAACTGACAATATTAGAAAAGGCCACGAAAATAAGGATATATTGAGATTGTGTGTGATAAACACAGAACTGCACATGTGTATGTTATTATAGCCGACATATGAGGACACCGTTTGGGATCGCGGAAAGATACCACATTTGGCATTTAGCATCCAATGCTATCGTTATACCATCGCTCTCGTGCCATACACTGACGGTCGGTAACACGCACGTGCAGTTATGTGTATGTCTGATATGATTGTGGTCTTTCGCGACTCCTCTACACCTATTTTTAAATCTCACTAAAATTAGGACGAATTAGTTAGGTCATTGTGGGTAATGTACCCATCCAATTCCATCGATAGGAATTTACTCCCATGGAGTTTGCATACTAGTATACCCGTTATGTACTAAATTCTCATTGACAAGTAGTTCCCTTAGGAAATGTTCAGATAATAAGTTCAACACACGACCGTTGTTGAACTTATTATCTGAACATTTCCACCAATGATTATGAATTCTTCTGCACTTTTCAGATATATTGTTCTGGCTGTCGTCTGCTCTTATATCATGAACACCCCGTCAAATTAATAATAGACAATTCCAATACACACTGTTATAACTGTGTGTGAGAATCCAGTTAGTATAGAACGGGTTAAACGCTCCAAATAAACATGGCTCGTGGTATATCGTGTATTCATATATGGGTTAACTTGTTGTCTGCACTAATATCATCGAAGATCGACTCTGTTCTAATAAGCGGAATGGTATTCGCTCGACCGACTGACACATTGATATGCCGGTAGATTTTGCATCAACTTTAGCTGAGAAAAGTCTGCAACCTAAGTACCGATCAATACATATATGTTCACATCTAAGTTAATTTAAAGCATGCGCGAGAGCTAATGTCCTTTGTGCCTGTTATGCTGAAAATTTTAAACCGATGGCCATGTTTACCTAACTTTAACTAAAAGTTAGAAAATATTCAAATCTGGGTTTAAAATGACATATTTTTTGGTTGGAACATTATACATGTACGTCAGAACAATATTAACATGTTTTTGATGGGTAAAACTCTTCGCGACTTAGTCCCTTTAAATTGATAATGATGATTAACATATTTTCAGGCCGAACATCGTGAGATATTCAACTGTTGAAATTTGTTTTACCAAAGTTGAGGTGAGATACACGCACCTAACCACGACCCCCCCCCCCCCCCCCATCGCCACGTCTCGGAAAGGTTGGTGACCTATTTCCCCGTCATGTACCCGTTACGGGAATCCAATATATCGGTTCATGATTCGCTGGTGCATCATATATAGCGCCACTGCTGGACATGGTGCCATGCTATATGAGCGGAGTTGCACATTTTCACAGTTACATATATCTATATTGTGGGTTCATTGTGCAACCATCCTAGTTCTTCGATCTGTCATGTTAGTGGAAATTGTTTTAGAACCAATCTGGTTCCATCCTGACTGTATGTGTACATGCAGGTTCGTCGTAAGACATGTAATTTCTACATTAATCACCTCTGTATCTATCTCTGCGTGTCCCACCCTAGATAGGTTCCACCAACTCATACAACACCATAATAGCCGGTTTGGTGCCCCAACACTGGTACACCTTTAGTTATAAGAAATCATTTTTACCATCATCGATCCATCTGTGGAACACATTGTCCAAAGAGGTCCAATATATTGATTGAGTAAATCACTTCAAAAATAAAATCAAAGAAGACTTATCACCAAAACCATACTACACGTACTACCAATACGCGTATTCTTGACCTGCACAATTATATCACAGCCGATTTACGCAAGAGTTCAGTAACCTAAATGCCGACCTCACACAAAATCACATACGAGATGATCCCAGGTGTGCCTTTGGAGAACAAGAAATTTCAAATCACTACTTAGACATATTATGCACTTCTTCGTGTACATGGAATTGATAAATTAGTATACTGGCGCTATGCCATCTGGAATTTGATCACCCTATCGGAGTGTTTCACATCACTTTAATGGAATGTACTGCATACACCGAAAAGGGAATAATAATATATATGTCACACTAACATTGGACAGACATTTGTACCAGGAATAACAAATATGTTAGGTTTTTGGTCGATTCCAAATATATGCTACAGCAGGGGGGGGGGGGTCACTTGGTAAATCATAACCAATCCCTTATCGTCATTGTATCGTGCATCAATTTGTTATGGCATTGATACTGATACGTGCAGATGACGATAAACGACAGGATTTGAACCAGTAAAATACTACTTATATGTTAAGAAAGAGTTAGATCCACTAAGCAACTGATGGATCCGAGCCCGGCCGATGTCCGTACACAATTATACGAGACACAATGGACAAATAAGCCTATAATTATCTCCTAATTGTTCATTCCCTAAACGAAGCCCCTTTATGCAAAATGGGTGGTAAATATTCATATACGACAATCCTTTTAATTTATTAATCTCCAGTTTATTGCGCAGACTAAATTTGAGCTCAAATCTACATAAATACGAACATCTGGACGAGTTAGAATGTAGGTCAAACGAAGAGTGATGTTATCGCATAGATAAGTTACTATAGTTATACACCTCCCTTTATGTAGTACATATACTTAAGTAGTTCATCTGCTTTGTGATTGGATATACCATTACAATCATGTGTGGAAAGTGTGCGCATTGAGAATATATATACGTTTAGAAGGCACAAGTGCATGCATCAATAATACCCACGAGTAAAGAGTTTCTTAAACACAAATAGTCAAGGATGTCCATGTCCGTGCAGTTGGTACTTCCGACATCACCGAAGTACATATTGATATTCCAAGAGCAAAGTATATAGTATGAAGAATGGCTTGAGTATTGACTGAGGAATAGCCGACGATTGTGTCCATGTAGCAGGTAAAACATATTGCCTGGTAAAGTTGTTTTGAAATTAGCGGCATATAGCGATAGTAATGCCCTAAATAATCGACTCCTTAACCACAGCAGAATTATGAGTAATTTTTCAGGATTTAGTCGGAAATATGGCTTGTTGCCATAATTCTGCCGTGGTTAAGGAGTCGATTATTTAGGGCATTACCGTAAACCTGATGCACACTTCCACCAGGGAATGCCGGTTAATAAGTTAGTCCATTCCAGCGCTAAAACCCGACCATTACACTGTGAACCGCTACCAAGGGATACCTGTTCAAAAGTTAATCATTGTCAGCGTTTGCATGATCTGATCTTTGTAGCTCGAGATTCGCTCACGTTACCCTTTCATTACGGGAGCTGCGCTGGTGCAGCATTAAAGGTCGTGCGCCATGAATGCATTATCTTATATATGCGAGTCTCACAGCCTCGGACATCTATCTTCTATATATATCTATATTTGCGAATGTCTGTCTGTCTGTCTGTCTATCTGTCTGTCTGTCTGTCTGTGTTCTATAGAAATTCACAGGGGACCACCTAGATGGCACAAAAGTGGTCTAATAGGGGTAACTTTTTACGAGAAAGATAATGGCTAGGGTTAGAATGTTCTAAAGTGACGCCGTTGTTGTCAGGGGCAGTAAAAGGGGAGGGCAGAACAAATATTTGTCGCCGATTGCCACCAAACTTATATATAATCATCCCCATAATATGAGGAATCTAATGGTGTTGTTTAAATATGTCAAAAGTCGCGCCGTTCGCGTCAGGGATGCCCGTAAGGGGAGAGGGGCACCAAAATTGATCAAAAATAATTTTAGCGCCGAATGCCACCAAATTGATGCACATTCTTCTGATATCTTCTCTATGATACAAGGAATCTTATTGTGTGATTTAAAGACGCCAAATTGGTGTCGTTGGGATGAGAGATTTGGGGGGGGGGCGGTGGGTGTGTACTAAATCTGATAAGAATTGGTTTAGTCGCCGATTGCCACGAAACTTATACAAATTCATCCCCATGGTATGAGGTGTCTAATGGCGTGGCTTAATGCTGTCAAAAGTGGCGTAATTCGAGTCAGGGGTGTACTGAAAGGGAGAGGGGCACCAAAATTGATACACAATATTTTAGAGCCAATTTCCACCAAATTAATACACATTCTTATCCATGATATGAGGAATCTAATCGTGTGATTTTAAAGACGTCATATTGGTGCTGCTTTGGTGAGAGATCGGGTGGGGTGGGGTGGGGTGGGGTGTGCACTAAATTTGATAAACATTTGTTTAGTCGCGGATTAGCACCAAAGTTACAAATAATAATCTCCATGATATCAGGAGTCTAATTGTGTGATTTAAAGATGCCAAAAGTTAGGCCATTCGAGTCAGGGGTGCCTAGACGGTGAGAGGGACACAAACATTGATAAACAATATGTTTAGCGCCGATTTCCACCTGATTGATACATATTCTTCTCCGTGATACGAATAATCTAATCGTGTGGTTTAAATGCGCCAAATTGGTGCCTTTTTTGGGTGAGAGATATGCAGTGGTACCTCTAAATTTGATACGAATTGGTATACTCGGCAATTTTCATAAATTTTATATATATTTATCTCTATAATGAGTCTATACTAAGTGTGTGGTTGAATGATGTCAAAAGTGGCGCCGCTTGAGTCCGAAATAGGGACGGGAGGGTCACCAAAAACTTATAAAAATATGATTAGTGCCAATTACCATCAAACTCATACACGTTCTTCTCAAATGATACAATGAATCAAATATTTGCGAATATCTGTCAGCGTTCTATATATAACTTTAAGGGTACAATCGAGCTGGCAACAAGGCGGTCTAACAGGGGTAACTTTTTACGAGTAAGTGACGTGGTTGGTGTCAGGGGAGGGGCTATTTTTAGCGCAGATTTCGACCAAATTGATATATTATCTTCTCCGTGATACGAGGAATATAAACGTGTGATTTAAAGACGCGAAACCGTTTGGTGAGAGATGGTGGGGGGTAATAACTATGATAATAATTTGTTTAGTTGCCGATTACCACCAAACTAATATATAATCATCTCCATTATATAATGCATGCATGAGTCTAGTAGACGTGGTTTAAATGTGACCAAAGTGGCGCGGTTCAAGTCATGCATGAGGGGAGTTGCACCAAAGTTGATACAAACATATTTAGCACTGATTCCACAAAATTCATGCACGTTCTTCTCTAATGATATGATGAATGAAATCGCGTTTGGGGTCGTTTTGGTCATGGATGGCGGATGGCGAGAGGAGATTCACTAGCATTTATAAGATTGTTCAATTCGCCGATATCCAACAAAGTTATATATAGAGTCATCTCCCAGGCCATCTCCATGTCGTTCTAAGGGGGTTTTGGCCTTCCAATTTCACAATCTCGACAAATGGTGACCGAATTAAGTCACTTGAACAATTATATCTTCTCAACTGTCATATTTATATGGGGATGGAAATCAGGGCATTCCTATAATGATCTAGCAACACAGATACATAGAAGAAAGCATTAAAAGTATATTTATATCAATCTATTTAAGAGATACATATATTCATTCAAACTGAGGGACCTTGATTCGTCAGATGACTGCATATTAGAATGGCTCAAGTATATATTATAACACGATTGAGTCTGTCCCATTCAATATAGTTTCCACAAAAAAAGTTAAAATTGCCAAGAGATATGGAAATGTAGAGCAGGCCTGTTCAAAAATAGTGGTCACAGTGTGCAGTCAAATATGGTTACTTCTGAGATAATGACATTTCAGGATCATCCAATAGTGACATCTGACAAGGGTATATCTGCCCGATACAGAGGATTTCTTTCATTTTTAAGAACAGACTCATCGCCTAACATAAACAACTCAAAATCTCGCTGTGTCGGGCACATATAGCTGCTATACCTGCATAACATCAATTATTTTAAACTGAAAACGATTAGCCAGTATATAGCACAAGAACAGAGGAGCTAGCACTTGGACATAACTTTAAAACATCTGTATCTTCATGAAGATATGATAAACTAGATTGATTGATTGATTAATTGATCGATTGATTGATTGATTGATACATCTCTATGTAAAACACAATTGTCGTCTTTTATTTTTTCGAACTAATGTGTTTATGATGTTTATGTTTCATGCTATAACGTCTGAAGTATACGCAGATGTAAATAAATAAATACTTATTTATTGGTGGGACGGATTAAACGCGATAAACAAACAAGGTGAACCACTACTTATATTCCATGTGTACGAATAATGTTTTGTTATGCCATTTGGATATACAATTTATGAGAATGCGTGTAACACTTTGAGAGCAAGAGTATTCTCTGTTCCCACCAAATATCAACAGAGGGTTTCCAACCAAATTTGGTGTGGTGACTCGCGCTACCCTGGCGGAGGTTATAACGGTGTTAGTTTTTCAAACGTTTTAATAAAAAAAAACTGAATTAAACATATAAAGCATGCATACAAATAAGCCCACTGTGGGTCTATTTCGGCACCAGATATACGCTCTTTATATATGAACTTTCACTGTGGCCCGCGCCACCCAACTGATTAACTGCATGGTATAAGTCCAATTTGGGCTTATTCCAGAACCTAATAAGCCGCAGACCCTAACGCTGAATAAAGGCACCGAATGGAGCCTGTTTCGGCTAGCATAAGATAATGCACTGGCTTACAAGGTCGAGGACAACACTGTTAGGACAATGTATTTATGCGAGGTTCTGAAATGGCCATTACTTGGAGATTTCCAACAGGTTGGAACGCTTGAGGTTCCAACCCAAGGGGTGCAAATTAATTGGTCTGATTCAAGGGGGGGTAGTTGAACATTTCAGGGTGAACATCCCCAACGGAGTCAGGATGGTCACGTCCTAGACTCCACACGCCCCAATGGAACCACACAAAAGTTAATTTACTGAAGACGACGATTTAATTTGATGTCACAATGCGCCTCCAATGGTTTCAGGAAATCCCTATGAAATCCTCGTGCAACTCATTTGGAGATCGCCGAAGAGGATTGCTAAAGATTGCTAAGGATATGGCCGAAAATTAAGCACCTTTACTGATTTAAACGAGTTTGACTGGTTTCCTTTTAAATTAAGTTTTTCGAGTGAGCCAGTGGGGATTTGGCGAGGTATAATGTGCGTGATGTGAGGCGTCGTGTGCTGCTATGATAACAGCAAGCGTATTCGCCCATTTCCGCTGTGTCGGCGGGCATGTTGAGCTAAACGAGCATGCGTGCTTTGTCAGCATATTACATCCAGAGCGCCGTAATTCAATTAAGATAGTCAGTGTTCGACTTGTATTCGATGTCAACACTTAAAGTGATGTGAAACAGTCAGGCTGAGGTATTCAAACCTGAATAACAATTAACCCTTTAACCAACAAACCGGCCAAAACCGGCCAAAACCGGCCAAATAAAGCTTCAACAGCCTAAAATATCTTCGGTCTGTCTCAATAGAACCATACAAATATGGATATCATTGGAACCGGCTCCTTGACCACATTGTGATAGTTACAGTTATGCCCTGTGCCAATGCATTCTCTTATATATGCGAGTCGACCATAGGTCGCCTCGCATATATAAGAGAATGCATTGGCCTAAAAAAAAATCTTTTTTTAACACTTTTTACCATTTTTTCTTACATTCTTTAACAATTTTATAATTTTTAATGTGTTAAGCCAATGCATTCTCTTATATATGCGAGGCGACCTATGGTCGACTCGCATATATAAGAGAATGCATTGGCACAGGGCCCTTCTGTTGGGTAAAGGGTTAATCATGCCAAAAATCGTTATTTTCGTAACTCTGATATCAAACAGTCAGAAAACAGCATCATGAATGAATTATAAATGAATTACACGCGTTCACTAGTATCGGTCCAATCGTCGTCGTAATGGTTATGCCTTATAATGCGTCCCGAATAATGTAGTAAATATTTACATTTTGACGTAATTCAACCGTTGTGTTCTCTGAAATGGCAGAGTCAATGCATGTGGTTGGAATTTTAGATGACCTGAGTTGATTGCTATTCTATATATATCGATTTTATTCACAGAAGTAAGTCCACAGTACGAATGAATGTAGTTGATGTGTGTTATTGGGGGAATACGTCAGTGTGGGAGTTGGGAAACACTGTGTGAACCGCGAACCTGTTCTCACTAAATGTGCCCCAACGGTTACAGCGCCGTATCCCACAATAACACACCAACACCCAATACATTCTTTTCTTATATTTATGCATAGCTTTTAGTGATTCGCTCGCATAAAAAGCTGAATTTATTCTTATCTATTCTCACAAAATCTGCCGATAATTTGAGACTAACCCGCGCAGTACATTAAGTAAGCCCAATATAAGATTACCAAACACTTAGCAACAATTACGTGATCGATATAAATAACTGGCTTCAGCTGAAATTCGGCTGAACTTTTGAAAGCACGCCCAATTATTCTGCCGACCGCTTTTAGTGATTTGGTCAAAATTTTGTGACGTTGTGTTCGTATTACGGTCTGTGTTATTGGGGCATGAAACGGGTCACCCAAATTGGTAGTTGACCAATCACTGAACAGGATTAGTGTAACGCAGAGGGGCTAATTAAAAAAAATATGGATATGAGTTCGAAAATCGCCGGCGGACTGCTGAATTGCATACCAGTGAATGCTTGATTTATTGATTCATTTATTGATTGATTATGATTATTCGTACTTTAGATCACACAGTGGTACCGTGCACGCGTGTTTTTGTTTACAATGTTGTGGGCCGTGGAACTCTTGCACGTGCACATAACACTGCAGCTCGGGTCTGTGTAGTGACAGTCCGCGTCGGACCTAAGTTTACTTTTGACAAATGAAAATATTGTTTGCCAAATGCTATTAGAATTTGCCAAATGCTATCAGTTTCTGCCACATTGAGTCTTATATTTCGACAATCGCTGTTTGGACGACGTTTGATATCGATAATAAATCAGTTGAGTATTAAAGACATATTATGGACTTGTTCGTGTGCATAAACTGATAAGTTAGTACTCATGCGCTATGCCAACTGGAGGAATGTAGCATTCTACTAACATCGCCGAGAATCTCAAGCATATCTACCGTACCACTCCACAGAAAACATCGTGTGAACTATATGTATACGCTCAAATGTAAACATTTACTTCTCGATTCGGGACGCATCTGTCGGCGATAAACTAACGAAAACAATTTCGCCACTTTATTTAATTAATATATAAGAATGACGATGTGTGTAGTTAATTTGGATATATTAGTAAAAATATCTACTTTGAGCAAGATTATTCTCCATATCTATTTGATCACCCTACCGGAGTGTTTCACATCACTTTAGCAATAAAGCAGTCACCAAAAGAAAACCTTGTAGAAGTCACTTCTTCAGAAGGGCACATCAAATCAAAGAGGATTACTATGTAAACACCGCACAAATATACAAACTAGTAATCCCTACACCTGCCTATAATATATATTTTAAATTTAATTTATATTTTAATTGTATTAACAAAACATAAATATAGGAATTACTTATCCACATAAAGATAATAGGATGGGACAACTCACACACAAAAATCCATTCATATATCTATAATATATTTTGAGACTTCCGTATATGTGTATATCCTTTATAAACTCGAAAACGGCTCGACCGATTGAGCCCAAACTTGCTAAATAAGGGTAAAACGCCACGAGAAGTGCCATCGCACCGCTTCTGAGAACGTCCGAGCACTCCTTCACCCTTCGCCCTGCCACCGTCGTTGGTATTGATGGATTAATGATTACGGAGCGTTCGTATCTGCAGTGTCTTTGTTAAAGAGCGTTTATATACACGAGTATAAATACGGCTCAATCGGTGCGCTCACTCAGTTGTATTTCCGCGCACTCCGCATTCAGTCGTCAGCGGTGACATCGACGTGAAATTTGTTATGTATGGTCAACTCGGGACGGGGAATATTTTTGTCGGGTTATTTTGTCCACCCAACATGACCTTGAAACGGGTACCCGCAAATCACATTGGGCGATATTTCGGGCATCAGCAGCAACGTGAAATTTGTTATGTATGGTCAACTCGGGACATGGAATATTTTTGTCGCGTCAGTTTGTCCACCCGACGTGACCTTGACCTTGAAACGGGTACCCGCAAATTATATTTCGGGCATCAGCATGCTGTCGGCGTGCCTGTACGGGGTTACCTTGAAAAACAAAAATTAATGGATCGACCAAAGCCATGGGACCAATCCCGCCAGTGGCGGGCTAATCTGGTAGTAGTATATATTTGTTAAACGAATCACTAAATATTCAATTTTTGATTTCGCGAATACAACCAGCTGTTTGAAATTAGATTGGATGAATATTTATTACACATGTGTTGCTAATGGGACCTACGTAATCCCCGAAGACTTCCGTCGATAATAATGTTATGAGATATACTACACGGTAAAGTTTACAGCCATTAATGCCAACAACAGATTCGACGGCGACACCATAACACCAATACGTACGCATCACGGGGGGCATACACAAAGGCAACGATGTATTATAATCGACGAACACTTTTTTCCGTTGCTATTATGTAAATATTTCAGATTTAAAGAAAATTCAGGACTTGTGCATTTTACTGTAAATAGTATGCAGTCTAATCACCACACGATTTTATCACTTATCCTGGTTCAAATAGTCACTAAATGGCGATAAAATAACTTTCACTGCTGCAAATTATTTTTTCAACATTCTCCCTACCGAATGCAAACAATTCACAGTTCGCATCGCAAACCAACAGAGACTTCCGGAAAAGGCGGAAATTATATGCGGAGATGTTTCCACTTAGTTTCCGCGGTAGTCGCGGACGCTCAGCCGGCTGTGGTAATGTGGTTCCCATGGTTTCGAGTTGACCGGATAATGACCATAGAGTTATAAAATGCTCGAATCTCACGCCTTGATGTGGCCTTTGAACAAAGTCTTCGGTGCTGTGACGGTTTGGAACCAGTCATACACGTGTAACAGAACGAGAGAGTGAGAGAGAAGTGCGGGAGTCGCACCGAAAGTTGGCAGCAACCGGAATCCCAAGCCGGTCACCCATCCCAGGACTAACCGAGCTCGACGTTGCTTACCTTCGGTGATCACACAAAGCGTCTAACGACCGTGACCAAGATATCTAGACCTCTCGAGCAAAGAAGTAATAGGCCTTCTATGTTTACAACGCGACCGCTACACTACTCCCCCGTTTTTTAGATTCACCGAATCTCACCGAGTCCTCCCCAAGAGCGGTCGCATCATGACACAGACTAGGAGGAGCGGACGAGCCCCCAGTGTAACAGAACGAGAGAGAGAGAAGTGCGGGAGTCGCACCGAAAGTTGGCAGCACTCGGAATCCCAAGCCGGTCACCCACCAAGGACTAACCGAGCTCGACGTTGCTTACCTTCGGTGATCACACAAAGCGTTTAACGACCGTGACCAAGATATCTAGACCTCTCGAGTAGAGAAGTAATCGGCCTTCTATGTTTACAACGCGACCGCTACACTACTCCCCCGTTTTTTAGATTCACCGAATCTCACCGAGTCCTCCCCAGGAGCGGTCGCATCATGACACAGACTAGGAGGAGCGGACGAGCCCCCAGTGTAACAGAACGAGAGAGAGAGAGAAGTGCGGGAGTCGCACCGAAAGTTGGCAGCACCCGGAATCCCAAGCCGATCACCATCCAAGGACTAACCGAGCTCGACGTTGCTTAACTTCTGTGATCACACAAAGCGTCTAACGACCGTGACCAAGAGATCTAGACCTCTCGAGCAGAGAAGTCATCGGCCTTCTATATTTACAACGCGACCGCTACACAACACCCCCCTTTTTTAGATTCGCCGAATCTCACCCGATTCCTCCCCAAGAGCGGTCGCATCATGACACAGACTGCGAGGAGCGGACGAGCCCCCAGTGTAATAGAACGAGAGAGATAAGTGCGGGAGTCGCACCGAAAGTTGGCAGCACCCGGAATCCCAAGCCGACCACCCATCCAAGGACGAACCGATGTCGACCTCGCTTAACTTCGGTGATCACACAAAGCGTCTAACGACCATGACCAAGAAATCTAGACCTCTCGAAGAGAGAAGTAATCGGCATTCTATATTTACAACGCGACCGCTACACATGTACGTTAAACGAGTACCAGTCAGCATATTGAGCATGTTCTGATCATACAAGAGCAGCGACTGAACAAATTACTGCCGCAGGTTCATTGGTTGGCTTGAACAATTGAGAATGATAATAGTGTAATGTTTAAACTCGTCTTAGAACAAGTATATGTAATTAGTAAAGCGACGTATAAAACCGTCATTATTACAATGCATTATATGAATTATCCGATCATTCGCCAGTTAATTGGTTAATCCCGAACAATTGTCAACGTTAAATAATTGAACGAGTTCCGGACGCATTGGCTAATTATCAAGCTTCACTAATTTAGGTTATAACACACACTTGAAAAGACAATACAAAACATCTGTCATTGAATTCCAAAAGGAAGTTTGTTCTATATTAATGAATGTATTGGGAAAGATCGAATGGATGCATGGATTACGCTTACCTACATGTCATACAATTAATGCACGTAATGTGATGTTCTCACTCCATTTTTTTCGGGGGTCTGAGCGTATGTACATACACAAGGTGTTCATCTAATGTATAAGTTAGTGTTGGCGTGAACTACCTATAACTGCACGGGTTCTGAGGCACTTTCCTGTCGGCCAGATGTGTTCACTAATGCAGATTCGCAAATTGTATATGGATGGCGTCGTGGACGTAGATGCAGTGGGTTTTGGGTGACTCATTATCTCCGTAAGGGATGGAACGTTCAGTTAGAAATTATCCTCCAACAAAGTTCACACAGCCTAGACCATGCCATGAATCTCAACTCTGACTACGACCCTAGAGATTGTATTCTACCCGTTCAAAACATCGGAACGTTTTGAAATTCTGACAGGGAACTTTACAACATTCAACAAACAACGCATTAATTTTTTTTTCCTTAATTATTTATTGTACATAGGGGTGGTCCCATATGGAGTTTGCATGAATACTCTGACTTGTTGAGTCGACATCGCAACAAATAGATTATTGACTACCCAGGAGAAATATCATAAATGTATGCGATGCAAATCACATTGGCTCAACATTCACTCAAATCATGCAAAGACCGCCCCCTACAGTGTGTAATACACTACTAAGAACAGTTATTAACTAAGACATATATTAATTGCACTGTTTTGTTTTATTTTCAATTTTATAAACTTCCTTATCGGAACATCCCAGGTTTTGAACTGGTCGGATATGATATCTACGTGCTCAGTCGGAATATAGAAATTCATGGCACGACCTACATATATAGCCACGTCCATGAGTAGCATCGTTACTCTAAAACCACAACTCACCTGCACGGAGCAATAATCCCACTGGAATCAAACCTCGTTGCCGACGGAATCACGGAACCCAGAAGCACCTTTTGTCGCACCGCGTTCGTTTAACGAACTCATTGTGTGCTTCGCCGTTCTGGTGTTAGTATCGGCGCTTTCCCATCGATCTAGCTTTTCGCTGGGAGTCCGACTCGATGGGTAGCGGAACTATAGCGTCGCTATATCCTATCGACAACGCCTAAAGTAGACAACTTGACAGTAAAGTAACAGTGATGGCAACTTTTTTCGAGAGCTGGGCAAACATAAGCTAATGATTCACTATTTGATTCTTTAAAACAAAGAAAATATTATTTTCGATAGAATATAAACCGTGTATTATTTTGGTTGAGTATTGAATCCACACCGTTGAGCCACCGTTCTGACTTCATACCGAGGGGGTGACCGTTGTACGTTGTATCTTACCTTTGCGCAGGGACGTGGCTAGAAGGTCTCCGTTGGGGGTGTCCACCTTTGAAATTTGCAACAGCCTCCACCCCTTGAACCAGTCAAACTCCCATAATCGCTGGAAAATTCATTTGCACCCTCCCCCTTGGGTTGAAACTATCCAACTGGCACCTCAAACTTTCCAGATTTTTCGCAGACCAAATTCACGAACTGCATCTGAATCAGCATAAGCGGTCAACCTTGAAATATAAGGACATTTGGCACCGATTGAAGGCCAACGCAAAGTTAACGGTTCGTGACAAGAAAAAAGAGAGTTATGGTACTGGCGCCTGGCGGGCGCCCGATAGTGAGGACGGTTGACGATGTCACAGCTCGCATCGTTGATATGGTATTGGGTGAATTATGACGATGCTATCTCGCATACAGGAGTGTCAGTCCCACCAGGGGGGCGTCAGAGCAGCGAAGTGACTGCCACGGTCACACACCATGAGAAAACCATCGCCCAGACCAGCAGTTAAAGGCTCCAGGGGCTTGACAGATATTCTACCAACAGCGGAAAGCGGCATAGAAACCCAAATTTCTATAAGGTTATTTGTTAGTAATGCACAGGGTCAGTGGCGTGGTGCCAGACCGAGTTTGGGGTACCTATATATCCGTCATCAACGTTGGCCAATATTTTTCAACAGAATAACACATTACTTTCAAATTTCAGACCAAAAATTGATTGACATTCTATTAGTTTGACTAATAGTTAGTGAGAACTTTTGAACGCAAATGGCCTTCATGAGTAAAATTAATAAACATTTTCCAATCAATCATAGGTTGTATTTGATTGAAATTTGTTACAGTTGGAATGTTTGAGGTATTGATTGGGACAGTTTAAGCCTGGTTTAAATTGGGTGCAGTTGGAAAATTGTAAGTTGGGACAACTCAATGAAGACCATCAAGCCACGTCTTGAGGATTCGGTGCGTATATCATTATAATCGTGGATATATGAAAAGCATGTGGATGTCCCAATAAAACGTATGGTTATACTGTCGTGTACAGCCCCACCTAGCTTATACAAATTTAAAGAATTAGCAACTTCATACCTGATACAACACAAGACCATTGATAATGAAAAATAGGTTGGGATTTTCATATGTCCCTTGTTATTCCACAACCAATATAAAGGGTGACATCCGATTTTGTTGAATATGTCTCAATTTAGACCAACGTACATAATTAACAAAACTGTCGATGGCCGTTGAGACGTTCACCAGACATGAAAGACTATGTGCTGTTGTTTTTCGCGCGACGGAATTGCGATAATTCCAGCAAACTTTATCCGATTGTGACCAAGTCACTTCATAGCTTTTGTAATTCATGCATGCGATAAAAGACGTTTTCAAATTCCAGCACGCATTGCAGTCTGAATGAATCGGCGGTGACTATATGTTAGCAACTAGAGTCTGATATATGTTTAGTGACCCATTGTACTAAGTAGTTCGCTGTTAACTACAATCTCAGACAGCACGAGACAGGAACTAAATGTAGCAGTCATCTTAAATCTTGATTGACTTTTTTTGAATACTTAGCAGTTTTCGGTCCTTTTGTTATCACCGAATGCATCGCATCTTTGAATAAGACAAAGTGAATATTATTACAAATATTGCTCAATGTTCGTGCCGTATTATTTAAATTCATTGTATAATCAATATCTTTGGATTTCATATACGCAGTATTGTCTCTTTCATTGCTATAAAATAACAATCTTGTGATGGGCACTGAAGTCCTTTGTTGCGGCTGATTACCTCATGCTATTCCAAAGGAATACCTGATCTTAATAACCCCAAATATTGAAAAACTTTCCTACACTCGGACTACATTTTGGCCGCCATCTTGGCCCACATATTGTCTATTGCTGACGCAACTAATGATGTAAATATCTATGTGCACATAAACGTCAACAGGCAACATTGAACTATTGCTAACTACTACAGTTCTTTCGTACAAAGGAAAATGTAGGCCAAACCCCCATTCTCGAGTTAAACCCGAGTTATGGACGTCATACATGGGTATTGGGGGTGGGGATGGAAAATCATGACTTTGTTTACTAATGCGTCGTTGTTTACTCAGTATGTTTCATATCATTCGGAAATGACCAGTGCATTTTTATCTGCAAATCGGCAAAATTGGCAACAACTCGACATTGATAACTTCCCGCCAAATAAATGCTATACGAATATGTATACTCGACAAGTTTTTGGTCAATGTCTCATGAAATGTCACGACTCTAGTGTATTCCATAACCTCTGTAAAATCACTAGATTCGTTTATGCTGCGACACTATGCGTGAACATTTGCAATACACATGCATGGTTGGTTATTATTCTAAGAGATAATAGCTTAAAACGGTTTTTTTTCGATATTTGTTAAACAATATACCTCATAAAAACATGATCTATGAGATTCACAAATAAAGCAGCCAGTCCAATCGTAAGAAATGTGTTTTCTGATTCGCTGTTTTGTGTCGACATCAAAAATACCCACTGTATCACAAGTGATATGTTTGTGGTCGCCGTTAAGGACGTGATCTAGTTGACGTTCAAGTGTGGTAGCTGTTAATCGAGACCAACTTTCAAATGATTAAACTGTGCATCTGGAGTTTTGGCGGAAATGCGACCTTGATATTTGATTTGAACATTGTGATAGAATTGAACATTTAATTTGACAATTTGAAGTATGCTTCTAGCTAATGTGTAAGTTGTTATTAGTCATATGTGTTGGCAATCCCAGATGCCTTGACTTTCATACTTTATATGTTTCAATAATCTTGGATTACATCATATCAATGTGATGGCAATGGCTAATTTTACTCCATTTCATCTTTGTTCATGATCACAGTCATCCTTATTTATGTCATCGCGATATCATTCAGGCATTCGTATATATCATGATAATGTTTATTTTATGTAATTTCTATCTTAATTAATGGTTGTCAATGTATATTAATTTGCCATTTATTTCCTGCATTTAGAAGTAAATTTATTATCCATATATTTGTATTTACGAATTCTGTGTGTGATTGCAATTTTGCTTAAATTTGTATTTCTTTGTAATTTGTTTATATCACACGCATCTGGATGTGGTGCCAGTGAACCTATACATGCTATGTCACACGCGTATGGGCTATTTTTTATAATTTTGATTTTTAATGCTTATGTAATTATGTTCCAGGTTGAAATAAGGCAATTGCACAACATTGGCTTGGTGGTCTATTATCCCATCGAGGCTTCCTCCTAGATCGGTTGCGAAACACCCACACAAACATGTTTGTCTTTAAAAAATCGTGAAATCGGGTCTCAGCTCTCGCGGACTAGTCGTTAGTTTATCTTATTATCTGAATATTTCCCACCAAATGATAAAAATTATTCTGGACATGTATGATCTTTTCGTCTGTTTTTATTAGCTGAACATCATCCAAATGAATAATAGACCATCCCAATGTATCATATTATTACTGAATGGGGGATCTATTCAGTGTAAAGGGGGTCAGAATGCCGTCAGAATGTCGGTTACATATATATATCATGATATACTGGGGGAACTATACGAACGGGTGGTCAGACCACACTGGAACATCCATCAGCCTGTTCTCTTGAAAATACGTCCACATTGAACGTATTTCAAAAACCCAAATACGTCCATATCGGAAATATTTGAATCTGAATTACGCTCTCTATGGACGTAAATTGGGTACGAAAACAGTCGTATATGAGCGTATTCAATCGTATTTGATGCAATGCATACGAAACACGCCCATACTAGCATTATGTAATCTCAATGTTTTCATCGGCGCGACTTTCCAGATTCAAGCTCTTTATATAATGTGGTTTCACTGTGACCCGCGCCATTCAACGAAATAGCGGGTATACGGTCATTGTGGACTTATTTTAGAATTTACTGTTATCCTGCCACATTAACGGTCATCTAGAGAGTAATTCAGATTCAGATAATGCCAATATGGGTTTTGAAATACGTTCAATATGAACTTATTTGCATAAGAATATGTTGTGGCCATATAATTAACTATTTATTATTTCAATAAGTGTTTTGAACGATGGTGTGATTTGATACTAAATGTATGTCCAATAATTATTTTAGAATATCTATAATATACGACATAAAAATAATGACGGGTGACAAATAGGACATGCAGGGAAATCGTGTGAAGAAATAGTAAATTATTATTGCACATTCAAGTCATTTAAAATGATTATTAGTCTCCTGAGGGATCTGAGAATGTGCAGAGACGAGCGTATTAATTGGTATCAGCTTGTTTGTGACAAACACCTGGAGCAGTTTAACATCTGAATATTACGATATATAAAGCATGGAGGAAACATGCTAGAATGTGTTAAGATATTCAACTCATATTACCAGGAAGTCGCAGATGCTCAAGAGAAGTACCGAACACATAATAAGAGGGTTTAGTTTTGAACTATATGTAGAGTGATCAAGACGATCTTGATTTAGCTAATGGGTCGTGATTTCGAGTAACCAATCACGAACATGAACGTTTCAAGAATCGGTTAGACAGATATATGGCAAGAACAAATTGAGATTGTACTTCAAGGCTGAATTGCACACTATGCTGGCACATGGGTATTCTAAAAAGTCTCTAGCTGAGTATCATTTACTACATAAAAGGTAATTGGATACGGTGGCAAGCTTCTGGACCAGCACAAGTAAACATAAGAACAAGTAACTCCGTACAAGAGTCACACACCTCATGACAGTTTAACGGGATTGAAGTTGAACACGTCTGTTTGCGCACGAACCTGTCCATTCTCTTTCAAAAGCCGACGACAATTTTACCATATTTACGTCTCTGGTTCATTGGTTTATGGCACAACAGATTACTTCGCAGATCAGAGGTCAATGACGTGTTGACAAGTTAACCCTTTACCCAACAAACCGGCCAAAACCGGCCAAATAAAGCTTCAACAGCCTAAAATATCTTGGGTCTGTCTCAATAAAACCATACACATATGGATATCATTGGAACCGGCTCATTGACCACATTGTGATGGTTATAGTTATGCCCTGTGCCAATGCATTCTCTTATATATGCGAGTCGACCATAGGTCGCCTCGCATATATAAGAGAATGCATTGGCCTAAAAAAAATCTTTTTTTAACACTTTTTACCATTTTTTCTTACATTCTTTAACAATTTTATAATTTGTAATGTGTTAAGCCAATGCATTCTCTTATATATGCGAGGCGACCTATGGTCGACTCGCATATATAAGAGAATGCATTGGCACAGGGCCATTATGTTGGGTAAAGGGTTAACCACGCATCGTCAAACTCAACTATTGTTGGAAAACTGAGTATAGGCGATATATCCATAACTCATTTTACTCATCGCAATATCTGAGACCTCAACTTCGAGATTTTATCAGTCAACGATATTCGTGACTCATTATTCATTCGCATCTTATTGTATTTATAACTATTTGTAAACACTACGGTTTTCACAAACATTTACTACGCCAGGAATGCACTCCATTTTTGGAAATGTTCCATTACGTCATGTTGGGAATGCGGCGTCGTTGTAGAAATGAAATAAAATAGACACATCTAGAGACGTACATCCGTTAGGATTATCGTCGGCTTTTCAAAGAGACTGGAACCTGTCGTGATGTGGATATTCCCCACACATATGTGCTTTGCTGAGTGGTCTCAGCCAATATGTTGCAACAATTATCTAGTTGTTTGGAAAGAAATCCCTCACTATATGACACGTTTCCATATAGCAGTTTCACACCGCGTAGGAACACATCTGTGACTCGTGTGAAATTGGAGTGATTGGTATTCGGGATATTCCCACAACGAGTGTGTTGAGATGTGTGTAATCACGGGATTCACACATATTGCGCAGTTGCTGTGACGTATTCATCAGAAGTCACCCCATCGAAAGGCCATTTCTCGCTTTTATCGCATTAACCACAGAGCCAATTGTTTATATAATTACCAAGAGTGTCTGCCAAACAAACCAATTGATGCCCAAGGTTTGGAGTGTCACTGAGTGACGAAAAACATTCTTTGCAACGTGTTCTTGGTGGCTCATGGTATCTCGGTGTACGTTGCACATGCACTACGTTTACTGCACACCGAAGCGGTTGGCTGTAGAGAGACTATATCCCAAGATGGTCTAATAGCCCGAAAGTCTATTCATCCACCCATTGTTGTTTTTGTGGTAGCTTGTCTGCGGTAACATAATGATGTGTGTCTCATCCATGCCGACACCCATGGTACACTACTGCATCATAATATAACAGACGATGCACTAAATTACATGACAAGTTCAACATACTAGAGTTGCACGTTGTCACTAAATTGATACTTAGTGACGACTTTCTGACAACTAGACACTATAGCAAACGTCACTACTTTTCATAACTAATCCAGCACTTTAATATATAAGCCTGGACAGTTTCTAGCCAAATTTCTCCGTCTAAGCGCCTATATACGATACCGCGCTAGATGAACACTCCTAATCTAAGATCACCACCAGGTGGCGAATGGGAGCCTTGTCGCTGATCATTATTACATTAAGCTATGACGATTACAAATGTAGAAACTACTCGCCGGTCTTCGTCCTTCGATTGTTACCCACAACGAAGCAACGTGAAGTCTTAATATACAGCATCTGCCGAAGACGGTGGCGTAGTGCTCTCCGCTGATCATCCCGAGGAGAGATGTTCATGTGCTGCTGAGTTTGCTCTTTTTTTGGCTGCTTTCTTCGGATGTTTTTGCTTGATCGTCAGTTATTTCTCGTACCATCCTGCTCATAAGTCAAATTCACCTATTGGGTGGGTGAGCTTGGTGAGGTTTGGGGTCATTCTTAAAATCAAAACTCGCTCTTTAAAAAAACACTCTTTTTTCATTTCTTTTTTCAGTTCTGAATATCTGTTATTTAGTAAACATAAATTTCTTCGAGAAAAAAAACGCTCTTTAAAAAAAACACCTTTTTAATGCTATGCGGATCGAATGTCTCTTCCGTTACCAATATATCCTCTTGGTTGTTTCTCGTTGCTCCGTCTCGTGAAATTTCAAAGTCTTTGAGACATCGAAAATTAAGGATGATGGTCTCTACCGTCGAAGGAAGTGTGGGTGACGAATATGTGTCCAGCTCCACGGCGAACTGTGGGGCAACCGACTCTACGTCGGTGTCCCTCTGCTCCGGGATGCCATTGTGGTTGCTGTTGTTGCAGCCGCGGCTCGAGTTGCCACATTCATGATACGCTAAAGCGACAATGTGAATTAATAGCCCCGTTAGGGCATGGGACACACTTTTGCGCAAAATAGGGCCAGACGAACTGGAACCTTTACCAGGATACGTCTGGATTAATCTTTTTTAATTGTTATGAAATTTCTAAATAAAAACTGAAAAATGAGGGGTGAAGGAGTAGACTCTCGGTCTATCCGTTCACCCAGTGGTTAGCACCACAAACCACTACTTCGCGGTAACTTAAAACTATTCATAAATTGAAATGCCAATTTGAAGCTCATGTAGACCAGAATCTTTTATATTTAGTTGCATTTTTACCACACTTTCAAATTGACTGGGGTGTTTCTTTAATTTACCTGCAAGTTCGTCTGAAATTGTTCATGCGGCACGTCATCTACGTGATCGTCACTCTGTGTAACTGTTCGCGAGAAAATAGTAACAAGTTTGCTATACAGACGGGCTCAAATAGGAATGACTGTTGTATGTGCCTTTCGTAAATATGTTTCCCATCTCTAAACCGAGTATATTTTACGGACCACCGGCTGTTAAAGGACCTGGCTTATACGGACCCCGGCTTGTATGGACCCTGGTCAGAGACGTGGCGACAGGGGGGGGTTTGGGGGTGAGACACCCCCAACTTTGGTCAAAATTTTCAACAGTTGGAAATTTCATACCTGCCAAAACATTATTTGGAAATTTCACACCAACAATAGGTTGAAAATGTTCTTGTAGTTTGATTTTCAAACTATTTATTGGATGTAATTAATTGTTTTTGGACCAACATTTGCATATTTTCCTATTTTTTGTCAAAATTTTGGATTGAAATGGTCATCAGTTGGAAATTTCCAACACTTGGAAAGCTTGTGTCCTGGTCCCTCGCTCGTGGCCAGTCAAAAGCTGCTAGTTAATTTAAGAAAACAATATTGTGTACCACATTTGGTCAACATTGTCATTGGAGTTGTCATCAGTTGGAAATTTTCCAACATAAGTGGGGGTGTCAGGTTTGAAATGTCTAACTCTAGGAAGGCTTGAGGCTAGTCTAGATGCTAGGATTTTGCGATTTTCTTGTTCAGATTTCAAAATTTTCACACACCAGGCCTAACCATGGTCGGCCCGGTGTGTCATTGTCCCTCCCCGTGGCCAATACAAAACTGTTAATTAGTTTCACAAAACAATATTTTACTACATTTGGTCAAACTTGTGGACTGAAATGGTCATCAGTTGGAGAATTTTCCAACCTGACGGGGAGTATGTTTGAAATTTCCAACACTCGGAAAGCTTCAGTTGAGGCCAGTCTAGATGCTAGGTTTGCGATTTTCTTGTATAGTTTTCAAAATTTTCTCACACCGGGCCGAACAAACATGGTCGGCCCGGTGTGTCATGGTCTCTATTTCGTAGCCATGTGCATTTGTCTGGAGTTAGACCACTATATGTTAGGATTTATGCACTATTTCAGGTTAAAATATATAAATATTTGAATGTTCTCTCATCATACCTGGAATATAGAACCATGGTTTATATATATATAGGATTTTAGGCCTGAGCACTGATGTGCAAGGGGGTGGGGTGCAAATGGAATTATGCAAAACTTGTGTTGGGTCTGATTCTGATTCAAGGGAGGTGCAGTTGGAATTTCCCAAGGTGGACACCCCCCGAACGGAGACCTTCTAGCCACGTCCCTGACCATGGCTTATACGTTATCACGTGGACACGGTTGATTGGCGTACGTTAAGGGACATACACCTTAATGTCGCCGCGACGGCAGGTGGAAACAAACCCTTAACCGGGAAAGTTTAGTGGTAGGCTAATATACAACACAAGCACATTTCAACCTAATATTTTGATGCCATGTTTGTGGACATGTGCGTTTGCACGACCGGGTCATTATCTTGATCAGTACTTGGATTCAGGTGATTAGAGTTGTCTCCACTTCAGTGTCTGTCGGTATTCACTATTCTGATAATGTTTCGCATTGTCAAAATGTTTATAATATAGCATTTGATCGTATATGTCATTATATGCACGGTTTCCTCACTTTCCGGATATAATGTTCCATAGGCTTTATTATATTTATTTTGTTATTTGAGTTATGTCCGTAACAGCCGCGGTCCGTATACACCAGGTTCCGTAATAGCCGGGGTCACCCCTGTCACATGCCTTAATTTTTAACACGGTAAAAAAACAACATATATTTGTGATATTAGAACAATAAAGATATGTTTATTGGAGAATATTCACCCCCAGTCATGTTGTATATTGGACCATAAGCATTAGGCACTACAACTGACGATTCTCAAGACTTTTCAGAGATACCTTGTCAAAAAAGATAATACAATAGCTGGGTGGAATCATTTGACAAAATGTTCCACAATAACATATTTACATAATTGTATTTTCACAAACAACTAGCAAAACCAGCGTCTTACATGTGAATTCCGTTTTCCAATTTTAGGTAATCAATGCCATTCGCATTTCCATACATTTCATAGTTTTGTATCTAAGCTACTTTAGTACGTTGGAGATTTGTTCTTTGTATCCAAGATGGCCACCAACATAGCGACCGAACATTGAGTAATGGAATATACTTAATCATATTTTGAAGATAAAGTTTGTCGCATTCCGCTGGTGATAATATTTCGCTTAGTATTCTTCTTGTTAGCTGCACGATCAATCACTAATTTGAGAGATTATAGCATTACCATTTCGATACAATTTTACACAAATTTATTTTGATAATGCGATCTGAATTATTTCGAACTTCCTCTGGGATTCTCACCATAAAACGAGCAGAAATGTGTGAATGAAGTGAATATTGCCTATTCCTGTTCCACCCCTCTGTGAAACAAGACCATTGTGTCCACTCAACATCGAGTTTTTGTATGGAAATGTATGACTAAGCTATACAGCGCAGTGGATTGTATTCCATATTTCTGAACTGAATTGAGGTAGTAGTTATGCACCAAAAAGTTCACTAAAATGACTATATGGGTGTATTTGTGTTAATTGTTGATGTGTAAACTAGATTAGATCCCATATATATCTACCTTTTACTTACGAAATGAACGAATGGCTCACATATGATATGTTAAAATTAATTCTGGACACATTTGGGGAAATTATTTTAAAAGGTAATCATTTTCACTCGAAAATGTCCATTTTGCAGCATTACACTTACCGTGGTAGCCAGATCTTTTAATCAGGAAATTACAAACCCAACCTCAAAAATATAGTATAAAACATACGCTTTATAGGAATGGTTTATGGCTACTTATTTTTGTTTCCATAAGAACCAACTCAAAAATCACTTGAATCGTCTTTAACGTATTATACAGGCCGTTTTACAACAAATAGTAAATATTGTTTAAAACCAAAAAAGTAGCACTTAAAATGTGATTACATAAATAATTGCTGTCAAATGTAGAGTGTCAATCAAGTGTGTCATATACCATATTGAACGAGATGATAGCGCCCTCAATGTAGTGCATTATTATGGGGATTGTTTTTATCAATAACGCACTACGTTTGGCGGAATATAAGACAATTAATATAAAATAAAGTGACATTGACCTAACATGTCCCAGTCCGTTTGATGGACCATTGATGGTACTGTGAGTTCACATAATTTATTCAAACACAATGCTCATCGGGTTGCCAAAAGTGGGCTTGTTCAACTTTTCTACAAATGTGTTATGCCGTTGCCAAGTAAACCATATTGTATCCAGACACACGACCCCTCATCCGGGAAGTTGGCGGGAACCTCCCCAATAAGTCTTCACTACGAGTATCTTTTTTTAGTTACTACAATCACAAAATCGTGTTTATTTTGGGCTGATGGTCTCTGAGGAAATTGATCGTGACTTAAAGTTATGTATTACCACAAATACTTTAAATATTAGTACTTTAAATGTGATTATTTATAAATTAAATGTGGTGACATTTTGACAGTGATCCAATATTTGTGCATTGTGACAAGTATTCTTGTTGTGGCGTAAGCACTACGGGTAGCGAAATATGAGACAATACAAAAATGTACCAATATACGGCATTTGTCCAATGACCTTGACCTTACCAAGTTATATTGACCCTATATGTCACAGTGGCCCAGTCCGTATCGATGGCACTGTGTGTTAACAACATGTCTGTAAACACAATGCGCATTGGTTGCCAGCAGTGGGCTTTTTCAAATGTTCTCCAAATAGTTGATGCCGTTGAGATGGAAGCCTTATTTAATCCCGACATAGGACCCTCCACCCGGACACCCCTCCAAACAATCCCTTATAATTAAGCAAAATATATTCGTAAAATCACAAACTGGTTTTATTTTATAAACCAGGTAGTTTATTTCGCAGCGGCTGAGCGCGCACGGTACTTTCGCTCTAGCGTTTGGGACACACACTGTCGGTGATAGGATTGATTCAATCTATCAGATTTGCGATTTGTCAATAGACACCGTCTCGCGACTAAATTTCGAACAATCATCAGATACAATACGCACGCATAGTGGTATATCGTATACAGTTCAGAAGAAATCTTTCCGCAGACTGAGTTTTGATGATATAATTGAGATCTTCGAATGATTCCTCTCATTAGTGGGTTATTTGCAGAGTGGGGTCCCCAGAGGGTTAGCATCACTAAATTCACCCTCTGGGGACCTCATTCTGCTTAGGCATCATCTTCTCTGGAAAGTGTCTTTATTATAAAATTTCTATATAAACTTCTTCACATAGATTCTATTTCTTTGTTTAGTTTAGTTTCTCTATATCCCCAAATTGGCAGCCGACACATTGTATTATCGAGGTTCCCAATGGGTGTACATCACATTATTCACCATTTGGGAACTTCAATCTGAGTCTACGTCTCCCATAGCAGATGAGGCCATGCAGAATGAGGTCCCCAGAGTGTGAATTTAGTGATGCTATCTCGCTGTATTTTGCGTTTCCCTGCCTTTCCCACGGTTGCTCATGATTAATATGAACCAAACGTGTACTGCTACCCGAAGCATGCTTAATATCGCCGTTAGTCTCCTTGATTGGATAATCTTATATCACCCTGTATTGACCCGGGGTATAATATACCTACCGCCCTACTACGATGGGTGAGAATCCCCTAACATGACACCATGTTTGCAGTTGGTGCATCTCGCGAGGTGTGGTGTCCCGACGGTACTTGTGTGGTCGTACTACGGGAGGCATCGACCTGCTGGTACGGCTTAGTTCACGGCCCACTTTGGTCCTACATCACTTCAAGACGGGTGGTTGAGTTGACCCGGCTCAATCAATTGGCTGGTCACGCCAGTACACAGTGGATCAGATTAAATTTGTGTTATCTAGTGTATTGTTCGTCTGGTGCATGTACATATTTTCTGGGGGTTTCACGTATGTTTTTTTCTCTCCTGTCTCTTTGATGTTCGTCCCGATGTTGAATATTGAACCCTGTAGTGTTCATGTCTGTCTCAGTGGGGAGGTACCTGGCGGCCGCTACATGCATGATGCAGTGGCTAAATGGGTCACAGCTCTACTATGTGCGAATTTATTAAGCTTGTAAATCGAGAAATGACCGAATAACTCAGCTAGACAAAAGCTTGAACAGTACCAATATACGCATACACATAGTTATTAATATATAATTATAAATATGTATATGTAAGCATATATAATAATTCTATATATTTGTATATGCTTATAGATATATTCGCAATATTCATATACATGTTACAGTGGTATACATATATGTAGCTATGAAGGTTATGTAATGTAATCCATGTATACAACATTTGTCACCCGGAAGTTCACATGCCTATGTACATATTGTATATATTTAACTGTTATTATCTCCATACCTATGTATGTATAGGTTCATGAGAAATAAACCGATAAACTGATTATGTACAAGTATTTGGCCCGACCCGGCCATTGCTGGGCTCGTTGTTGATTTCTTGATTTTTGTTGCAACTCAAACCAAAAACACCATGACCTGGTCGTAAAAATGGTGACTCACTTAGTTTCAATGATGCTGGGGTATTCCATCCGTACTTGGACCTTTGCTTCAACTCACATATTAAAAGGCATTCTGTATTTGTCATTGATAAGACACTTCAATGTATTGCCGGAAAACTTAAATATGTCAAACCGATCAGGACTGGGCCAGTGACTGACTCTCTCCTGATTGAATGTTAAATGACAATTCAATCTGATGCTTTGTTGTGATTAACAGCTATATCACAAGAACCAGTCACGATTGCCCCTCACAAAACGTTGTGAGAACCCGCGATATCACTGACTCTTATGAGTCGGAGACATTGGCTGAGTTGACAAAGGTAGTTACTGATGTTCGCAGATTTTCTAAGACAGTTGATGGACTAACAGTTCCATTGCATAGTTATATGTTCACTTTCAATCGGTGCGAACTTTGACCGGCATTGAAGGTTGGATATATGACGATAGATTTGTCCACATATGTTCAAAATACAGTACGATGTTTTAAATGCCACGGGTATGGTAATGGCCAGGAACATTGTAAAAGTAACCAAACCATATGTGCACGCTGTTCTATTTCTGGTCATGGTCATAAGGATTGTACTAAACCAAAAACGTGTTCACACTGTCCTGGTTCACATGCTGCAGTGGAACGTTCATGTCCCATAAGGGACTATGAATTTTTTTTAATCGATGGTGTAAAGCTGAGCAACATCTATAATGTTTCAATGCAATGAAAATAGTTTGTGCTCGACCATCAATCCAGCCAGTCACATACTCTGCTTTCATTTCAACAAAAACATTCTCTGATGCCAGCACGCAGACAATCAACCAGACAGACACAATGTGTGTATCACAACCGTCACAACTTGACAAGTCTGATATAACTCGTATCCAACAACTTGTGTCACATGCCATGGAAACGACTACTGAATATTGCTCACATAAAACCCACTCAAGTTACGCCTGTTATTGCAACATAGTATATTCGTGTTGATTCTATTGCACCACAACAGTAATCGCATGTCTCTTTGAAACAAATATCTCCGAAGTATATCCAACGTGTCTGATTTATCTAGAGAGTTGCTTCACTACATGATACTGTTCTGTGATATGGTCTAGCTGCTAAAGTGACATTTAACCCTATACCGCAGATAACTTCGCAGTGAGTCTCGCCCATTATAAACAACCTCAGCCTGTTTTCCCGAAACTAGCACATTGTCTGCTTATAATTGTTTTAGGTAGATAATCTGCTTAGAATCGGCTCATTTTGAGTTGCTAATGTTCTGAAAATGAGAACATTTTAGTCACATTATCGACTCATAATGAGGCGATTCAAAGCAAATATGCGCGGACAATGACACAAATTAACCAACTCGCGACTGTTCAGGTGTACGCTCTTTGCAGTGTTTTCACTGTGGCCCGCTCAGTAAAATGATACAACGGGTAAGAGACAATTATCTGCTGATTTTAGAATCATATGATCACATGTAGCTATTTCACATTATAGGTCGATTAGGTGCGTATTTGCGAGAGGATATGTTGACAACGTATAGACTGCATATAAGCCCAATTGGTGAATACGAGACCAAATGTTCCAGAAAGTACATGGATCATTGCCTTCGTATTTCGTCCATTTACCGGTGAGGTGACCTCATGTTTTAAACATACCCTGGCCAATTTGACACCATAAAACCACGATACGTACGTTGTATATACCAGAAAAACAGGCCCATGAGTCAAATAAGAGGAAGTTTTAACACGTTTTGACTTTTTTGTCAGCCTTGCAAAATTTCAAATGATCGACGCTTATAAAGTGCGTCCACGCTGCCGTCGCCCAGAAGCGGTAAATGATAAGAATACCGTCATTAATGAACTGTTGTGGTCGCTTTCAGCGTATTACTTATAGATCATGGATTATATTATGGATATTCACGATGCATATGTTATACGACTGGTGGCTATTGTTTGGTTCAAACATATTTATTTACCAACATGATATGGTGACGGGATTGGAGGACAAGTGCTAGCAACTTAGATGGACCTCCTCTCCCGAAGACAACAACACTAAATACAACTTTACAATAGCAGCATGGTAACAGTGCATATATACACATATAAGAAAACATACAACAAAAGTTTTGTTGTGTTAGTGTCAGTCCCCCTTTAACCCAAGTCTATGCTTTTTTATTTTCTCATATAAATCTATTTCTCTCTCTTTATCTCTCTCCCTCCCTCTCTCTCATAGCGTGTTTCAATGATTGACATACAGTGTTTTGGAAGAGTCGAAATCCTTCAGACTTATCTCTTTCCAATCTCAGGTATGTTGAATGTTGTTGTGTGTGGGGTTGTGTGTGTGTGTGTATGTGTGAGGGTGTGTGTGTGAGGGTGTGTGTGTGTGTGTGTGTGTGTGTGTGTGTGGAAGTGGTGTCTCTTAAAATGGTGGCTATTGTTTCATATTATATTTCTATTCCACAGTAAGCGAAACATTGGCTTAAAAAATTCTAAATTATTTGGTATCATATCTGACAGGTTATCTTTAATACACCTACCGTTCTGGTGAGATTATCTGGTTATATAGTGCAATTGAAAGGCCTCACTGTGGTGTCAAAAGACTGAGATAAGCGTCAGAACCCTACTGGCTGTTCTATGAATACAAAACGGCAATGGGCGGTACCCTCTTGGTGCTGGAGGTGATGAAATACAAGAGGTGCATGCTAACAAACCATTAACATTTGACGCAACACTTCTGAACGGTTTGTAACATGCACTCAAAAATATTTCATCGTAATATTACGACAGAAACAGTTGGCAGCAATTGGACCATCAGTAACTGTCGTAAAATTACGAGATCAACGTAATCTGACATTTACAATTTGATCGTGTATTTACAAAATTATCGTAATATTATGACCGAAAAACTATCAGTAAAATTACATCATCGTAATGTGAATTTACGGTTTAATCGTAAAATTACATGGCCAACATAATCTGAAGCTGAGAACCTGGTGTGAATTGAACTGTGGTGGGGTCTCAAGTTTATATACCCCTACACATTATAAACAAATGCCAATAAATGACATAAGTAGCTTGAGGATGGATGTGATCCACCGAACCACAGAAAATTCAACCAGGTCCACAGGTGCTAAATGTCTGCACTATACATCTAAAATTATAGACAAAAATCAATGTCCAACACCTAATTGTCATGAAATCGACATTTCTCGTACAACAAAATTGTGGAACAAAGTTATATACCTTGAATAATTAGCCTAACTAATGTAGGTACCAACATGTGCTTCCACCATGACAAAAGATAACAAACTCTGATAATCAACACCCGAATTACAAGGTGATATGCTCGGACAGACAGAGCCCTCGACTACCTGTACTGGTAAATGCCCCCCAGGGGGGAGGGTCAGAAAAAATGTTCAGGCATGTATGCTGATTTGTTACTTTCGACCCTTGTTGGGACCCACCCACCCCCGCGTCCAAATTCTGGACACCCACCCCCTTTTAACACTAAAACATATATTTGCGGGGGAAAATTCACTGTAAACAGCTGTATATGAATTTCTGTGCATACTATATGTCATGGATGTTAACATTGACATGTAAATAGGAACGAGTCATTTTGGGGTCATTCGACCAAAAAAACATGGCTGCCAACGGCCATCTTGGATTTCAAAATTTGCAACAAAATACAACACGATAACTGCCCGCAGTCAGTTTATCAGTTAGAATTACATTATTTCTCTTATTCTAAGGTGTTTAAGCCAAATTCATTGCAAACAACAGTCACAAATCTTGCAGGAAAAAAAGTTTTGAGTTGCGGAAAAAAAAATTGTTGGTCCTATCGACCACCCAACCACCCCGGCATACGTGCCCGGAAAAAAATCCCCCCCTGCCCGACCCCCATAGGAATAATATGATAATAACATGGCAGGAACAGAGGAAACATGGACTACCGGTGTACCTACATCTAATGTTAATAACATGGGAAGGACACAGGAAACAGGGGCTACCTTCATCTAATTACTAGTATAATAACATGGGAATATTAAGAGAGGAAACACGGGCTACCTTCATCTAATTACTAGTATAATAACATGGGAGTATTAACGGAGAAAACATGAGCTCCCTTCACAATGGTCGGTGATTTACATGCGAGCAGACGGTGCATAAATTACTTAATTGTACACGACAAAGTGTAGCACACATGGTTTCCTCTACCAACAATTAATCTGGCTTTGCTGTGATATCGCTTAATTGTAGGAAGCCACGTAAAACCACAAATATAAAATAAATAAATGAAAGGCAGTAGCAACATTGAGTAAATTTTTGGGGGTTTTATGTCGCTTTCCACAACTAAGGCGATATAACAATGAGGCCAGATCATTTGTTGGTGATGGAAACCATGTGGTCTATGGTTAGTCACCTACAATAGGTAGTCACGATGCACCGTCTGCACATAGCATATGTACACCACCGATTGGAAAGTTTTCTTCAGGCAGGAAGTTGGACAAAGGTCGCCACATAGGAATCGAACCCATGTCCATCACTAGCTCAGGTCCTACAGCTTGGTGACCGGTACCGTGCTCATTGGACCACTGACCACCCCGGGCTCCACCCCCGATAATAAACATACAATGTACATATACACTGATACAACTACTATTTAAACATGAAATACATAGACGCGTGTCTCCTTAATTATGCAGCCATTGTTATTGACCCAGCAGCCATTGTTATTGACCCAGAAACTCAAACCCAACAAAGCGATTCCAAAGTTCCATTGGTTTAATTTGGAAGTCCTGAAAATGAAGTAACAATATTTTATACTAATTACTATGATCAAAAAAGCAGCTCTGCACCCCCCTCCCCTCCAAATTTGGGTTCAAGTTTTGAAAACTATCCTGTCAATTTCCAAACATCTATGTACAAATACATGTTGATAAATCGCAAAACTTTGCGATAAATTGCAAACATCTTTACGATAGTTCGTAAAATACTTCGCAAAATAAATTGCAAAAAATTGCAAATTTATATAACAGAATCGCAAACATCTTAATTATCTTTGCGATACAAATTTTAAACACTTTGCGAAAATCGCAAACAAATTAACATACCTTTGCAATCGCAAAGGTAAGTGTCGCAATTTGTCCTGACGGTACTTGTGTGGTCGTACCACGGGAGGCATCGACCTGCTGGTACGGCTTAGCTCACGGCCCACTTTGGTCCTACATCACTTCAAGACGGGTGGTTGAGTTGACCCGGCTCAATCAATTGGCTGGTCACGCCAGTACACAGTGTATCAGATTAAATTTGTGTTATCTAGTGTATTGTTCGTCTGGTGCATGTACATATTTTCTGGGGGTTTCACGTATGTTTTTTTCTCTCCTGTCTCTTTGATGTTCGTCCCGATGTTGAATATTGAACCCTGTAGTGTTCATGTCTGTCTCAGTGGGGAGGTACCTGGCTGCCGCTACATGCATGATGCAGTGGCTAAATGGGTCACAGCTCTACTATGTGCGAATTTATTAAGCTTGTAAATCGAGAAATGACCGAATAACTCAGCTAGACAAAAGCTTGAACAGTACCAATATACGCATACACATAGTTATTAATATATAATTATAAATATGTATATGTAAGCATATATAATAATTCTATATATTTGTATATGCTTATATATATATATTCGCAATATTCATATACATGTTACAGTGGTATACATATATGTAGCTATGAAGGTTATGTAATGTAATCCATGTATACAACATTTGTCACCCGGAAGTTCACATGCCTATGTACATATTGTATATATTTAACTGTTATTATCTCCATACCTATGTATGTATAGGTTCATGAGAAATAAACCGATAAACTGATTATGTACAAGTATTTGGCCCGACCCGGCCATTGCTGGGCTCGTTGTTGATTTTTTGATTTTTGTTGCAACTCAAACCAAAAACACCATGACCTGGTCGTAAAAATGGTGACTCACTTAGTTTCAATGATGCTGGGGTATTCCATCCGTACTTGGTCCTTTGCTTCAACTCACATATTAAAAGGCATTCTGTATTTGTCATTGATAAGACACTTCAATGTATTGCCGGAAAACTTAAATATGTCAAACCGATCAGGACTGGGCCAGTGACTGACTCTCTCCTGATTGAATGTTAAATGACAATTCAATCTGATGCTTTGTTGTGATTAACAGCTATATCACAAGAACCAGTCACGATTGCCCCTCACAAAACGTTGTGAGAACCCGCGATATCACTGACTCTTCGGAGACATTGGCTGAGTTGACAAAGGTAGTTTCTGATGTTCGCAGATTTTCTAAGACAGTTGATGGACTAACAGTTCCATTGCATAGTTATATGTTCACTTTCAATCGGTGCGAACTTCGACCGGCATTGAAGGTTGGATATATGACGATAGATTTGTCCACATATGTTCAAAATACAGTACGGTGTTTTAAATGCCACGGGTATGGTCATGGCCAGGAACATTGTAAAAGTAACCAAACCATATGTGCACGCTGTTCTATTTATGGTCATGGTCATAAGGATTGTACTAAACCAAAAACGTGTTCACACTGTCCTGATTCACATGCTGCAGTGGAACGTTCATGTCCCATAAGGGACTATGAATTTTTTGTAATCGATGGTGTAAAGCTGAGCAACATCTATCATGTTTCAATGCAATGAAAATAGTTTGTGCTCGACCCAGGGTTGGGGCGATTTACATGCCAATGTAATCGATTACGATTACAATTACTTTTGATTTACATGATTACTGATTACATTTTTTCCAATGCAATCGATTACGATTACAATTACTTTAGTAAATGTAATCGATTACTTTTTGATTACATCTGATTACAATTGTTAGTTTCCAACCATTTTGATCGCATAGGAATAAATAATGAAATAATTCAAATTAACATTACAAATTTGATTGAATAAAGACATCACTGCATAACATGAAAACAAGAAGCTTCGCTACATGATACTGTTATGTGATATGGTCTAGCTGCTAAAGTGACATTTAACCCTATACCGCAGATAACTTCGCAGTGAGTCTCGCCCATTATAAACAACCTCAGCCTGTTTTCCCGAAACTAGCACATTGTCTGCTTATAATTGTTTTAGGTAGATAGTCTGCTTAGAATCGGCTCATTTTGAGTTGCTAATGTTCTGAAAATGAGAACGTTTTAGTGCCACCGCACACGCTGCGATTAAAATCGTAAGTGTGGAAAATCGCAGGAGGAAGCATCCAATGCGCATGCCCACGACAATATCGTAGCCAAATCGTAGCAATCAAGCTCTGTTTGATTTTACCAGGAAAATCGTGGCGTGACCTTGGCAACACGCGCGATCGTAGCTGTCACTGTCGCACTTGTCATGTTGTAAATACCACGAAAAGAAAACATTCAAAAATGGCGCAAAGTTTACAAACTTCTTGCACTTACAAAAACGAGGCCACATTGGTGGAGATACGGCAGTGCAGGCCTATACCACATATCAGACAAGGAGTAGAGGGATGCCGCAATTGTTTAAATTCAATTGTGGCAGCTGAGCCTGTTGAGTTGACAGGTACAAAAATGTCATAATAAAAAAATATTCAATTTCACTTGAACTTTCAACATCAACTTGTTAGTTTTTAAAATTGAGATACATGCCATGCATATGTATTTAGTTGCATAATGCGGAGAACGTGGTCTAACGTTTTGCTATCATGTGATCGATCACGTGGATAAAATCGTAGCTGCAAACATCGCAGCACCGTAGCGTCTGCGGGCAAGCTACGATTTCTCCACCTACGATTTTCCCCACTTACGATTTTAATCGTAGCGTCTGCGATGGCACTTAGTCACATTATCGACTCATAATGAGGCGATTCAAAGCAAATATGCGCGGACAATGACACAAATTAACCAACTCGCGACTGTTCAGGTGTACGCTCTTTGCAGTGTTTTCACTGTGGCCCGCTCAATAAAATGATACAACGGGTAAGAGACAATTATCTGCTGATTTTAGAATCATATGATCACATGTAGCTATTTCACATTATATGTCGATTAGGTGCGTATTTACGAGAGGATATGTTGACAACGTATAGACTGCATATAAGCCCAATTGGTGAATACGAGACCAAATGTTCCAGAAAGTACATGGATCATTGCCTTCGTATTTGGTCCATTTACCGGTGAGGTGACTTCATGTTTTAAAGATACCCTGGCCAATTTGACACCATAAAACCACGATAAGTACGTTGTATATACCAGAAAAACAGGCCCATGAGTCAAATAAGAGGAAGTTTTAACACGTTTTGACTTTTTTGTCAGCCTTGCAAAATTTCAAATGATCGACGCTTATAAAGTGCGTCCACGCTGCCGTCGTCCAAAAGCGGTAAATGATAAGAATACCGTCATTAATGAACTGTTGTGGTCGCTTTCAGCGTATTACTTAAATATCATGGATTATATTATTGATATTCACGATGTATGTGTTATACGACTGGTGGCTATTGTTTGGTTCAAACATATTTATTTACCAAAATGATATGGTGACAGGATTGGAGGACAAGTGCTAGCCACTTAGATGGACCTCTCCCGAAGACAACAACACTAAATACAACTTTACAATAGCAGCATGGTAACAGTGCATATATACATATATAAGAAAACATACAACAAAAGTTTTGTGTCAGTGCCAGTCCCCCTTTAACCCAAGTCTATGATATCAGTTTTTTTTATTTTCTCATATAAATCTCTTCCTCTCTCTCTATCTCTATATCTCTCCCTCCCTCTCTCTCAGAGCGTGTTTCAATGATTGACATGCAGGGTTTTGGAAGAGTCGAAATCCTTCAGACTTATCTCTTTCCAATCTCAGGTATGTTGAATGTTTGTTGTGTGTGTGTGTGGAAGTGGTGTGTCTTAAAAAGTTTTGGACAGCTTGGTGGCTATTGTGTCATGTTATATTTCCATTGCCCAGTAAGCGAAACATTGGCTTCAAAAATTCTAAATTATTTGGTATCATATCTAACAGGTTATCTTTAATACACCTACCGTTCTGGTGAGATTAGCTGGTTCTATAGTGCAATTGATAGGCCTCACTGTGGTGTCAAAAGACTGAGATAAGCATCATAACCCTACTGGATGTTCTATGAATACAAAAGCGGCAATGGACGGTACCCTCTTGGTGCTGGAGGTGATGAAGTACAAAAGATGCATGCCTACCAACCATTAACATTAACGTTTGACACAACACTTCTGAACGGTTTGTAACATGCATTCAAAAATATTTCATCGTAATATTACGACAGAAACTGTTGGCAGCATTTGGACCATCAGAAACTGTCGTAAAATTAGGAGATCAACGTAATCTGACATTTACAAATTTGATCGTATATTTACAAAATGATCGTAATATTATGACCGAACAACTATCGTAAAATTACAACATCATCGTAATGTGAATTTACTGTTTAATCGTAAAATTACATGGCCAACGTAATCTGAAGCTGAGAACCTGGTGTGAATAGATCTGTGGTGGGGTCTCAAGTTTATCTACCCCTACACATTATAAACAAATGCCAATAGATGACATAAGTAGCTTAATGATGGATGTGATCCATCGAACCACAGAAAATTCAACCAGGTCCACAGGTGCTAAATGTCTGCACTATACATCTAAAATTATAGATAAAAATCAATGTCCAACACCTAATTGTCATGAAATCGACATTTCTCGTACAACAAAATTATGGAACAAAGTTACATACCTTGAATAATTAGCCTAACTAATGTAGGTACCAACCTGTGCTTCCACCATGACAACATATAACAAACTCTGATAGTCAACACCCGAGTTACAAGGTGATATGCTCGGACATACAGAGCCCTCGACTATCTGTACTGGTAAATGCCCCCCCCCCCCCAGGGGAGTCAGAAAAAAATGTTCAGGCATGTATGCTGATTTTTTACTTTCGACCCTTGTTGGGACCCACCCACCCTCGCGTCCAAATTTTTGACACCCACCCCCTTTTAACACTAAAACAGAGATTTGCGGGGAGGAATTCACTGTAAACAGCTGTATATGAATTTATGTGCATACTATTTGTCATGGATGTTAACATTGGCATGTAAATAGGAACGAGTCATTTTGGGGTCTTTCGGCCAAAAAAAAACATTGCTACCAGCGGCCATCTTGGATTTCAAAATTTGCAACAAAATACAACACGATAACTACCTACAGTCAGTTTATCAGTTAGAATTACATTATTTCTCTTATTCTAATGTGTTTTAAGCCAAATGCATGCAAAAAAACAGTCAAAAATCTTGCAGGAAAAACAGTTTTGAGTTGCGGAAAATATTGTTTGTTGGTCCCATCGACCACCCACCCACCCCGGCATACGTGCCCGGAAAAAAATCCCCCGCCCCCCCGCCCCACCCCCATAGAAATAATATGATAATAACATGGGAGGAACAGAGGAAACATGGACTACCGGTGTACCTACATCTAATGTTAATAACATGGGACGGACAGGAAACACGGGCTACCTTCATCTAATTACTAGCATAATAACATGGGCATATTAACAGAGGAAACACGAGTTACCTTCATCTAATTACTAGTATAATAACATGGGAATATTAACGGAGGAAACGCGAGCTACCTTCACAATGGTCGGTGTTTTACATGCGAGCAGACGGTGCATAAATTACTTTTTTTAAAGTACTGAATTGTACACGACTAAGTGTAGCACACATGGTTTCCTCTACCAACAATTAATCTGGCTGTGTTGTGATATCGCTTAATTGTAGGAAGCCCAGGGAAGCCACGTAAAACCCCAAATATAAAATAAATAAATGAAAGGCAGTAGCAACATTGAGTAAATGTTTTGGGGTTTTATGTCTCTTTCCACAACTAAGGCGATATAATAATGAGGCCAGATCATTTGTTGGTGATGGAAACCATGTGGTCTATGGTTAGTTACCTAAAATAGGTAGTCACGATGCACCGTTTGCACATATCATATGTACACCACCGATTGAAAATTTTTCTTCAGGCAGGAAGTTGGACAGAGGTCGCTACATAGGAATCGAACCCATGTCCATCACTAGCTCAGGTCCTACATTTTTGCAATTTTATATAACAGAATCGCAAACATCTTAATGATCTTTGCGATAAAAATTTTAAACACTTTGCGAAAATCGCAAACAAATTAACATATCTTTGCAATCGCAAAGGTAAGTGTCAAAAATTTGTTTCTGATTTATCAGTCAAAGATATCGCAAAGTAATTATCGCAAAGAATGAAAGATGGTTGCGATTTATCCCAGATAAACTTTGTATATCTTGTTGAAGTTGTTCCAAATAGCGGTGTTTTTTGTATCAATCAAGATTTTTCGACTTTCGACTTTTCCCAATTTTAAATCAGACAATTATTTGGATAAAATTTGTCACTAAAGCAAATTATTTTGTCAGAAACTGCCACAACTGAGTTTGAGTGGGTCGGCTTCGGCGCTGGTATTCCAGTCCCCATGGTGTTAGTTTGATTTAAAATTTGGGAAAGTCGAAAAATTATTGAAACAAAAAAACAGCGCTCGGTGTTTGAACAATATGTCAATAAATTAGCTGACAGATCACTCAAAAATCTTGGCGCAAATTAGTTGTATGCCAAATTGCGATCATATACAAGTAAACTTGCCAGAATACGGCCCGGAATTTCTGACTAAGAGCAACTCGAAGAAGAATCAAATAAAAGAACAAAAATGGCGCACAACAGAAATGCGGTTAATCGGCTGGCGATAATAGGGGAACACTCCGACGTTCGTACTCAGATTTCACATTGTTTTGTAGCTAGCTTTCCTGTCCTATGTTTAACGGGAAAATGGCTAATTTGATTATATTTGCCGTTATATATATATTTATCACCCCATTTGTTATCCTTTTCATAAAAATAAAATAAAACAAGCCGAAGATGATACGTTTAAAATGTATTAAGCATTAAATTGGCTATAAGTAACTGTTGTTATCAGAGTACGTTATACTTGTGATAGTTACGTTACGCACACTGTGTTCCCCTATCGTATTGTGATAATGGCCACCGTAAAGGGACATAATCCAAGATACAACAGAAACTGTTATAATGTGTGTGCGCTGACTATCCATATGGATATTACATCAGAAACGGTTGTAATATTATTACATTTTTTTAGTGTGAGTCGGTTGACTGTCGTTGACCGATAACACACGGTACAAGCTACGCGCCTGGTTAATATATGCGAGTCAGATTCTGCTTACAGTGGGGCGGAGAGGAAATATTACAATTTTAAATTTAAACAGTATTTCAGACCTGAGAATAATAACTTGGTGGAGAATCCAGCAGTACATGTATAATTTGTATACCTGGGTCCGGGTATCAAAAATCCAAGTATCATCAACATTGCAGGAGATAATAATTATTTTACCACAACGAACAGTTTAAAATCTCAAGTGTGATGTGATTTGCAACAAGTCTTGTATTCACATCACTATCTTCAGGGAGAGTTCGATAATCGATCAATGAATCGATCGCCAGTTGTCGAAAAAAAATTATGTCATAACAACGTCGTGATTGGTCTAAACTGCCAGAGTAACGGCGTTATAGCGAATCAAATTGGGTGTTACAAACATATTTAGGTACGCGTAAGTATCAGCATGATGGTACATGTATCTGCTAGATCTCGTCATGTATCTGCGAAAACTCGCTTTGTATATCCTTGTGTCACTTTAAAAATACGTAGTCCGAATTAACTATTTCTTTACTTACTTTAAACATATTTTATTGTAATATAATTCATTACAACGGGATTGGGGTACAAGTTTTAACAACTTACAATGTCCCCGCTCCCAGATACAATATATATATGAATTTAACAAGATGACAGAGAAAATATACATGATGAGGTTGCAAATTTGGTCTACAAAAGAGAAGATAACTTGTGTAAAGAGTGTGTGATAGTCCGGTTCTGTGTTTGTATAATACTAGCGTTCTGTCCGTCCTCTCTCTTTGGCTTCGGGTGTAACATATATCTGATTCGAGTCGAGGAATGCAACCATCGAAGCATTATCATATCGATTTATGATAATTTATTTTTCATCGCCTGGAATATTTGGTGGCCTAACAAATGTTCGACGAGCCGAACGACATACTCTCGATACCAAATTGCGTTTAACAAAATGTTGTATATATGGAAAATGTTATACTAGAGTTGACAGTGGTTAGCATTATTTTTGGGTAATTAATCGATGCTGATAACTAAAGAGTATTTTGCAGAAATGTTGTTTTTGTTTGGATCTGATGATACGGGGACCATCCAATCGAATTGTGTACCTTTAATAAATCAATTGTAGCCAAACTTTGCTAAACCCTGGATCAGACGGGATTGGCCAATTTGTTTATTACTCGCAAACTGTCGGCGGTTAGACTCGAAGGACTGACAGTAATGAAAACGCGGCTGGTGGTGTTGTGAAGGCGGCGAAACAAATTGCATGTGCGCCGTTACCAAAATTTGATATAGCAACAAATTGAATAAAGAGAGCCTAATATTCGCTGCAACGGGAATACGATAGAGTGGTGTTTTGGATCTGCCAAAAAAGGAGCGCATAAAGAAGAGTATAGCTTGATTAAATGGTCGGCTTGGGTCGATTTCCATTCAGCGGACGGGCGAAATTGTGAGGGACGCCACACGGCATTGGATTCTCGTCGATTGTGGATATTTTAATGCGAGTAAATGTGGCATGCATGGGATAACATCCCGACCAATGTCAGACAACAATTATCCGACGCAGCGTCCAGACGGTAACGTGATCGCGGCTACCTGGTGTTACACATGGAGCGTTCTTAGAGGCATAGTCTGGGTTGGCAAAAAAAAACAAACATTTGGCCTCGGCTACCTGGTGTTACACATGGAGCGTTCTTAGAGGCATAGTCTGGGTTGACATAAAAAACGTTTGGCCTACTGTGGGAAACTTCTGAAGCAGTCTGGAGTAAACTACAGTATACTCACATATAAAAATATTAGTATCCGTATGGATATGAATCAATGTTTACAAAGACATTTTCTGAACGTATTTGTCATTTTTTATAAAAAGGTGAGCTCTGAAATGCATAACCTTAGTGTTCGATCAAACAAAGACCTTTGGTCATTTATTTAAAAACTGAACACTCGCAAAGCCGAAAAAAAAAATCCTGAAGTAGGCGTTTTCTTGAATCTGATTTTTTTCAAATGAAACGTCCACAGAAACCGATGTGGTTGACAAAGCCTTAATGTTATATTAGGGAAAACACCGGGATATGCAATTTATTTAAATATATTTATTGTTATTTATAATGAATGTGCTGATACATAAATATAAGGGATTGGGAAAACTTAGGTGAACCCTGCTCCCTTCAACAAACGCAAATTCAAACACAACTGTACACAGTAATAAAAACAGGTTTTGGTATGACGGTCGCGAGGTATCAAATATGTATAATAATTCGAACTTGGTTAAATATTATTTTCGTTAAAGAATCAAAGAACGATGACGGGATTGTTATATATATCAGGGAATATTTGGATGGACATAGGACTATAGGAGGGTTAATAAAGTGATGTGAAACACACCGGTTGGGTGATCAAATATAAATTGAGAATAATCTTGTTCAAAGTAGTTATTTTTACAAATATTATATCTAAATTGTCAACACACACCGTCATTCTTATATATTAATTAATTCAGTGACTGTTTTATCGCTGATAGATGCGTCCCGAATCAAGTAGTAAATATTTACAATTGAGCGTAGTTCAGACGATGTTTTCAATGGAGTCGTACGGTCAATTTGCTTGAGATTTTCGGGGATGTTAGTAGAATGCTACTTTCCTCCAGTTGTCATAGCACTTGAATACTAACTTGTCAGATCCAAGCACCCGTATAAGTACATAATATGTCTTTAAATAGAAATTAGGGGTGTTGCCACGTTAGGATGACAACTGTACACAGTAATGCTTTAAATAATCGACTCCTTAACCACAGCATAATTATGGGTAATTTTTCAGGATTTAGTCGGAAATATGGCTTGTTGCCATTCATCGGAAAGCTCTCGGTGAGAGTTTGGGATGGGTGGAAGACAATAGGCGGTATAGTCACGTGTGTTCATTATATTACCAACGACTATCTTAATGGACTTTTGATACATTTGGTGTAACGATTAAAAAATATTTTAATATAATATTTAACATCGGAATAGTATACGAAAGCTGGAATAGGAATTATACGAACGTTCTTCGCAGAGAAGGGAGAATCTACCCACCCAAATAACTATATGTTTGATCACTTTTCAACAACGCTCACAAATCTACACTTATATATTTGTTTTTGTCCGGGCTTTTGGCGGCCAAATGGCTGGACCATCAGAGCTGAAAATGTATACGTATTAGTTATTTGACCCGGGCATCTTATCATATAGGATCGGTTGACGCCAGATGTCTTAAAAGTGTACTAATAATTAATTAAAATAAATAATTAGTTATATACTCAAAATGGTTGGAATGTGGTCGCTGAAAAATGATTCACATGTGTAAACTGACCAGAGGAGTGTCATGGACAGGTGCCGTCGATCTCAGACGACTTAACGGGGCACTAATAAACAGATATGGGCATTAAAGAGTGATCCTTATCCGCTTAGCTGATATGTATGAAACGTGATACGCTGGGGTCACATGACCGAGAAAACATTATGGGGTAGGTGTCTTTGACCTCAGATGAGCATTAAGGAGCGTCCCTTATCAGCTTATGTGTGAAAATTGCTAGGGCCTACAAAGGTCACCTGTCCAGGGAATATCATGGGATAATCGCATTTGACATCAGATGACTTAAAGGGGGACTAGTGAGTGATATTAACATTGATGATCAATGACGAACGTTTGTGATCAGCTCAGAAGATATATTGGTAACTTGGCCTAATTTGATACGGGGGTGTCATGCGGTAGGTACCGTTGACCTCACCGACTTAAAGACATGGTAATAATTAGCAATAACGAGCGTTTAGTATAATCTGGAAAAGATAGAGGTAACTTTATCCGGAGACTGTCATGCTATAGATGGTATTTACCTCTGGCGACTAATATACTCACTCTTAACCGAGCAACGCCGGATACCCCAACTAGTATATACTATAGTAATAAGTTCGATTATCGGCCTCTTGGTGTGGGGAGATGACTCTGATATTATGTCATGTGGCCTTAATTTGTATCCATTAGTGGCAATCAAATCATTCGTCGACGTGAACAATCTTGCGAAGCATAAAGTGCTATGATATGACCTAATAACATAACTAAGTGGTTAATAAATCACGACAAACAGAACCATAATCACCTTACTGTGAGTTACAACCACTATTGTCTCACAGACTGATTCCTAGTCGTCAATTATGTGACTAAATCCTTCGGCACACGCTACATGTTACATCCCTTATCCAATCGTCAACATATTTCATAGGGCTCTTCCGGTGGCTTGTGGATATGTCGAAATACATCGAAAACCATGAACACAAACAGCCATCTTTGATTTCTAATTTGAATTGATAGGCACATTGCAGCCCAAATTTATTGGAGATTTATTTTGAAAATTTACGCATGTCTATGATCACCTCTACATGTAGGTGATATCTATATAATTTCGGATAGTTTAGATGGGAGCCATCGACGTTTTCCCTAATTAGTTAAAACAAAAAGCACATTTGAATCCATTGTCACGCCCTGCAGCCTAAAATTATTGGCGTAATGTTTTGAACATTTACAGGCATGTTTCGGATCACCTGTAGATGGGAGCTATTGAATTGAACAATTTTCGATGAAAGACATGGCCGGCAGTAGCCATGTTTGATTTTACTCTTTGCATGATTAAATCTTGTTGGGACAGCCTACATGCCACATCGCTCACCCGATCGTCACCAAACTTCATATGGTTCTTCGTGTGACCTCTAGATGCAGCCATCAAACATTTTCCTAAAACAAAACATGGCCGCCAGCAGAAATCTTGGATTTTACACCCGAAGCCATCGGCACACCCTGCAGCCCACATCAATTGGAGAAATGTTTTGAAATGAAAACCATGTCATCTACACAATACAATCGACAGCAACATGAACCTCGTGCACATTGACTCAATGTAGTTCATATGTATGTGCACACATTGACTAATGGGCGTATCTATCGTAACGCTCTGAGAAAAGCGGAATCAATGCCAAGTGTATGTATATATATATATATATATATATATATATATATGTGTGTGTGTGTGTTACTGAATTTACATAATATGTCAAACTTCAAAATTTCTATTTTTGACTTGAACATGAATATGTATATGACTCTGCATCTAGCTTTTAACATGCTTGAAATTTTCACATGTCACATATCTAATAAATGATTGCCCACCAAACGCCCTAGAAAAAAAATGGCTTTCTTTGGAGGTTGGCTTTTACAGACAAAAAACTTTGGTAAAAAAAGAGATAACATTGTTAAAAATCATTGTTTCTGTCCTCAATATACATGTTGTACATTAGCAATATATGTGTAACGATATCCAAAAGTTTAAATTCTCTAGATTCGAAATTCTGAGAGCAGTTGACAGATGTTGTATTTTGGGTACCTTCGTTTGTAGCCCAAGTTGGGCGTATTAATATGAATCGAGAAATCCTGGATACTGACCAGGGCTGACTAAGGAATTATCAGTGGTTAGCGGTGATTCTCAGTGGTTCGCGGTGATTCTCAGTGGTTCGCGGTGATGTTTGCGCTACAAATGAAGGTACCCAAAATACAACATCTGTCAAAAACGAGAATACCTCCTTGCAATGCAATATGTTCTGTCGATATATATTTTGAACATCAGCAATATTGGTAACAATTAAGTTACCAACAATGTGTGAGTGAAACTCGAACGGGTGGATGGTCAATGTTGGGAATAACATGGTGGAAATTCCGTCGTCCATGGCGTTTTCATAATATCAATATAGTTTCATAATATCAATATATTGGTAAAAAAATATCCCTAAGTTTCAAGTCTCTACATTCGAAACTTTGGGTGGAATTGACTACGCGATGAAGGTACACAGACGGACCGACGAACGGAGGTAATTTCTATAGTCCCTCGAAAATATTTTTTTTGGTGAAATCGTTTTCGTTTGTAATTGAGCGTATAGTTCAGACTATGTCAATTTGCTTGAAAATTTTGGCGATGTTAGTAGAATTCTACATTCCTCCAGTTGGCATAGCGCCTAAAAGCTAACTTATCGGTTTCAACCACCCGAAAAAGTTCATAAAATATCTTTAAATAATCATTTGTATTGGCAAAGCACATCTAATTTTGAGCATTTCAACACCGCGACATCATATTGTCCGTTTTATCCAATTTTCCTCAAGAAAAGTGGTCTCTTCAAATGTTACCGTCAAGAATGACGTCATACGCATCAACTCACTTTCCCGTCGTTTTACATTTTAAGATTGTGTTCGTATTATATCTGTTATATTCAACAAGAAGGGGCGGAAACATTATATACATTATATATACTCCCCTGTTTTTCGCCTATAGTGTAACGAATGTGCCCAAGAGATCTAGACCTCTCGTGCAAAGAAGTCATCGGCCTTTATATTTACACCGCGACCGGTACGCTATATATATACCCCCCCCCCTGTTATTTTTGAGATTCGCCTAGTGGCACGACTGTGCCCAAGAGATCTAGACCTCTCGTGCAAAGAAGTCATCGGCTTCTATGTTTACACCGCGACCGCTACACTATATATACTCTTTTGAGATGTACCGAGTCCTGCTGCAGAGCGGTCGCACCATGACACAACATCTTAGAGCCGGACGAGCCCCCAGTGTAACATAACGAGAGAGAAAAGGTGCGGGAGTCGCACCGAAAGATGGAAGCACCCGGAATCTCAAGCCGATCATCCACCCGAGGACTAACCGAGCTCGCCGTTGCTCAAATTCGGTGATCAGACAAACTATCTAACGACTGTGACCAAGAAATCTAGACCTCTCGTGCAGAGAAGTCAATGTATTTACACCGCGACCGATACGCTATATATAATCCCCCGTTCTGTTTTAGATTCACCAAATCTCACCTGAGTCCTCCCCAAGTACAGAGCGGTCGCATGATGACACTGCCTCTGATATTCCTTAAATTCGGTGAGCACACAAAGCAGCGTCGAACGACCTTGACCAAGAGATCAAGATATCTCGCGAAGAGAAGTCATGACCGATCGGTCATGACAAGCCATGTAAGCAGCTTAAGGCACGGTTGTATTACAAAGTTCAAATATAAAGTACGTATAAAGAGTGTGCCACGAGCAAAACACACAACGCCGTTTTTAGGGAAAGTGACTCACGGTGTCCAACTCAAGACCGAAAGCTTGAGATGTCAGGATTATACCGAATGATTTGGTGTAATCAACATGGCAGTTTTATTCAAACCTCACTCTTTTCGACATGAATCGCCGTGACACACCGGATCACCGGTAATCACCGCGAACATTATATATATGCAACGGGAATCGCATTGCATAGGTCTACTATCTCCCAAAATTGTAATTTTCGGGAGAATAAACGTTTGAACCAGTCAAAACAAGACAGTTATCAATATTTAGTTAATACTGTTATAAAATAACTCGACATAGCGTAAATAATATAATTATAATTGCCGTTTTTTCGGCAATTATCAGTGGTTATCGGTGATTCTCAGTGGTTAGCGGTGATTCTCAGTGGTTCGCGGTGATTCTCAGTGGTTCGCGGTGATTCTCAGTGGTTAGCGGTAATTCCTTAGTCAGCCCTGTTCAGTATCCAGGATTTCTCGATTCATATTAATACGCCCAACTTGCGCTACAAAATACACGAAATAATATTCGCGTTTTAAATTTTCACGGTATCGAAATAAGTTGATAAATGCTTAAGCTACCCTTATACGGGCAATACATGCCCCAGAAAGACGCATTGAAATCATTAAAAATACAACTTTGAACAGGGTGTTTGGATCCCAAACAAACAACATAGCGTTCCGTGTTAGTATATTCCTGATATGGTACAAATAAATATCGTTTGTTTCACTTACGTGCGAAAAATTTAAAACAGCTGGAAAATGGCTGAGACTTTGGCAAGTATTTCTCAGAGCATAGGAAGCCGGTATATCAGTAAGTCGTGTATTTTCTTCAAAATTTTATGTATGTAACATTTGGAACCTCAAATGAGCCATGTCTTTTTAAGTTTACCGCGAAAATAATCAGCGATAATCATTGTGCTCCGCGATGGAATTAGTGGGGGTCCCCCGGTATTGAGTGTTTTGCTTATCGCACACTCTTTACATACTGTAAACCGACTGACTTACTTCATTGTGGCCTTGGCGACAGACCTAACAATAAATTCATGAAAATAAGTGGGACATCGTGTCACCTCTGGCTACAACCCTCGTGAGAAACGGTACTCTAATTTGGAACGTCAGCCGTTAACCACACACTAGGTGTATACAATTATCATGACGTGTTACCAGGCTCGAGAGATTCTTGAAGCACTCACGAGGTTTCCCGTGGACAGTCGGATTTGAATTATGATATTGCCCGGAGCGACCTAATCATATTGACGCTATTATATAGGTGGAATTGAGTGTTGAGGAAATGCCCTGGCTCCACGAGTTCGCAATAATTGTACATTTTGTCAGATTGTTGTCTATTAAAGATAGTATGACCTATTTTATACGGTGGAAATCTACTCTCGAGAGATATATAGTTTAGTCATATATATGCCATCCTAATGAATATCGATTTCTCTAACATTTCCACTTAAGTGCGTACGATTGAGCAAAACAATTATGTAGTTGTGTCCTTTGTGTACATGTAATTCAACGGGTTGTAATAATATTCATTTGCAGGAACATAATTATTCTGTTTTTACATTTGATATGCATCTGATCTCTTGGGAACCCTCTGGCTTGCATGTAAGTATGTTGTGCTGATACTTACAGACAACGACTGTTAAATCAGATAAGAAACAAATCTAGTTGTGATACCCCGTGCATGTACATTGTAATAATAATAATGACAGTGGGTATATAGCCAATTATACTTAATTGTTCTAAGACGCTAATGACAATTATTCCCCTGATGTGCCTGAACACTTCGTAACCATCTACTGCTCACCTGGGACAGGTGATTGGGTACATCCACAATGTGGCTAGCATCCTAACAAGGTATTTCACTGTTCATAATCAGGTATCCAACGCATGGTTGGTGCGAAGCAGACACAGTACGAGCGACCTTGCTCAAGGGTCACAACTTGGCGCGAAATTTGAATAGCGTAAAACGGTAAAATCCGACAATTGTACGTCGATCAATTCGGCCAAGCCACTGCTGTGTGAAAATTTTATAAATGTATGAGTACTATGTAGGTCATATAAATGATATATATATATTGAATATTAAGGTTAAAGGGTAACTTTAAATTAAAAATATTATGATTATAATTATATATTGTTTACCCAAATCTCAAATGACTCATTGTCAAATAAGATAATTAACCAAATATGCTACTATAAAGTGTTAATGTGTCAGACTAAAAGTGCAACCAACTGAGAATATGGGATATGTAATGTATACTGGTGTTCCTCAATTTTATTTTTTTTAAAGTGTCCACACAAATATATGAATATCAAACTTATAAAAGTTATTATATACATGTACCGTATAATATGAGACCAAACAAGGAGACCCGGTTAACAAGTCAGCATTGGTGCATACACATGCACCACAGATATTGTGTGTGTGTCACTTTAACACATCACACGAATCCCTTTTGTGCATTGTCATAGTAATTAATCTGTAAACGTTAAAAATAGATCTAAAGCCCAACAGCCTCAATTCTGGGGAACTGGGGAGATTGGTGAACTGACTGGTCCTCTTATGAAAACTTATGAAATAATCTATTCTAAGTGACTACTCGATGTGTCATTAACTGAAAAAACAAATAAAATGAATTTTAATTTAATACAAGCAATTGAATGAATTGTCCATTTCTAATCAGTATTATTTGATTTAAATTACTATCTTAGAAAACATGAACAATTTCAACTTATTTTCAATGGTCATGGATAATACTAATCTGTCAGATCCTTTAAAGAGAACTCATATGAGGTGCAGTCAACCAACCAATCCCAAATTTAAATCTAAATGTAAAATTGAACTCAGATAACAAAATTAAACTAAATAAATTCTGTCTTTGATATATTATTATAATAAATATGTAATAATAATTAGTGATACCGATGATAGATATACTAGTATGAGGTTAATAAATTATGGGAGTTCATTCATCTAATGTCACTCTCAGTTATGAATGTATTTAATATTATTGTAGGTATTTTGGGGAGGCGGTTGGGTGGCCATTGTGGGGTGGGCACCTTTATGCGAGCCTCTGCAGCAAGGTTTACAGAGTTTCAAAATGTTCTGATTGTGATGTTGTGTGGTATTGGAAATAATACATAATTTATCAGAAAGTCGGGTCGATGTACCATTATAGCACTAGAAAGCTGGTGTAATAATTCTAAATTTTTGTCAAATGTTGCAAATCCAGGGAAAAATCTCCATAAATTTATAGCAAAAAAGATATTTTACCAAACCCAATCCGTCAGTTAAATGAAAAGTATGTTTAAAGATACTTCTGATTTACGTCACAGATAACTGCTTATATATAACTTATGCTGTGGAGATTTGCTTGGAGGTCCCCATACAGTTCTGGTCACCTGACCCCCCCCCCCCCCTGAAATTTCCTGAATAGAGGTAATAATAATATGCATGAAATGATATTTAATTTAATCTATATGATACTCACCATGTATATATTACAACCCCTCACTTTCTCGGTCTTCTGACCATGCCGCAATGGTGAAAATATTAATGAGACTGTAATTTCAAACACCATATCTCTAACACAGATATTGTAATGAATCGGCACTCTACGACACACAGTCACTGAGCCAGGCGGGGTCAAATTCTGTAGTTACTTTTAAGAATTGAAGTGTATTTTGACTCAAATGATAAATGACAGATTAAAGTGTGTCATTGTTTCCAGTAAGCACAGACCTAGAATTACGCGTAAAGACTCCATATACATTCACAATTCACTCCTTAAATCCTACCGAACAACTCCAGAAATAAATCACAAATTCACGAACACGCCAGTCGGTCACTGCCTTTTGGCTAACTGTGTCATCGTGTCAAGGTTACCCGCTCAGCAAGATCTGCACGTGCGCTTATGTGGTCCCTGATCTAATTTGACAATGTGCCAAAAATAGCAGAAATGAAAACAGGGGCGTGAAGAGGTAGCTTAGAGGCGTGTAGTTCTGTGCCGATACATTATATCTACCGTGAGCTATCGAAATCAATGCCAACAGCGACAATGCTAGTGATATTAACTAATTTTAATATCATGTTTTATATTATTAATGAACTATTTAGGCTCATCTAAAGTTTATTTTAATTTTAATTAAAATCAGAATATTTCGCCAGATATATGGAAAATAAGAGATGGTCAGTAAAAGTGCACCAACTCTGCGGTGCCGCGGAGGGATGCCTGGGCCGATCGGGCCCCGCTCGACGCGGTGCATTTGTCTCGCGTGGAGCGGGGTGTGCTCCACCAAGGCGCCCGGTGAAGTGGTATGGCAGGGTGGTGGGAATGAGGGTGTTACCGCAGTGGTTGGTAGTCGTGGGTAGATTGGAGCTGCATGCATTTTTTGAACTTCCAAGAAATGTGTGCGGCTTTAATATGCTCAAGGCTGCCTGTTGCTGTGGGGGAAACATATCACAACGCACGCGTGTAACCTGTAAACTGTAAATTATATGTATATATGTTAATTGATGTCTAAATGTCATTTATTGATTTACATAGACAATAAACTTGATTGGCATTAGACCAGTGGGCTGCAAACTCATCTAACCACTGGACCCCGGAGCTCCAAATGTAGGTAATCGTTATCTTGTCCTGACTGTTCCACGGTCACCATGTGCACACATATGAACATTGCGCAGTGTAGTTGAAAATACCTGACGTCGTCTATTTTTTTTATGAATTTGTTATTTTGGACTTTACTTTGTAATCTTTTCTGCATAGTATCGATAAAGATGGTCTATCTCTTCCTAGAAAGTTTTATATAGATTGTGGGGTATAATATGATAAAATATGAATCGAGGACACCTGTCAGGAAAAGTTTCTATCAGTTAATATAAATTGTATTAAGAATTGCATATCACATACGCGGGACAGTGTTATGGGCTATTGTTAGAACAGATATCCGCGCAAAAACAATCAGAGCATACCAACTGCGTACCAAGTCCAAGAAGGACAACTCTATCTTGTTAGCCGCCACAATTACGGCACATTGTATTTCAACTATAGATTTAGCACAATCTAGCGATCGAAATAAACTACTTTATTATCTCATTTTAGAAAAATAATATATAGAGGATCTCACATGAGTTTCTAGTTTATACGGAATTTATCAACCGAGTTCACTAAATTCGATTTGAGCCGAGGTTTACCGAGGCTCAAATAGAATTTAGAGGACGAGGTTGATAAATTACGTATAAAATAGGACGAGTGTGAGATACCTTTTATCACATGATCAAATAAACCCGAAGCAACGCGCAATATTAATCGAAAACAACAATCATAAACTACAGCGATCGCAAGTTATTTGAAGAACGCCGTGACGTCATCGCACGCGCTGATATTAAACGTGTCTATTACCGATAATTATGAAACTGCTTTTATGGCCAAATTATGTGATAAATATAGTTCTCAGTTTGATCTCCATTTTATTCACAAAATATATATTTGTAGTCTTGAAATCGAATTTTAAACAATTATGCTGTTGTTGTAATTTTTGAGACCGGAAGAGATAGACCATCTTTAAGGCATTGAATTCAGAAATGCAGAAAATGGAATCCATTCGGAACATTATGGCGAGTAAAGAGTCCCAAAATGGCATGATTAATATCGCCACAGTGTCTCGGATAGTATATGCCATTGAGCTAATTTCAACAATAAGGAAATCAGATGAGAATTAGCACTTTCTGTTGCGTAAAGAAGTGTTATTTATACACACTTTACATCAGCAGCAACAGTCTGTAATTGGCACTTGTTTTTGGTGGCAGAAACCAGTGAATAAGATAAAATTAAATTGGTTATTATAGGAGGCCCTACTCCCTTAGGGTTCATTCACTAATTGGTTAATTTAAGAGGACCAACTCCCTTAGGGTTCGTTCACACATTGGTTATTATAAGAGGACCAACTTCTATAGGGTTCGTTCACACATTGGTTATCATAAGGGACTTACTCCCTTAGGGTTCGTTCACACATTGGTTATCATAAGAGTACCTACTACCTTAGGGTTCGTTCATACATCAATTGGTTATTATAAGAGGACCTACTCCCTTATGGTTCGTTCACACATTGGTTATTGTAAGAGCACCTACCCCCTTAGGGTTCGTGCACACATCAATTGGTTATTCTAAGAGGACCTACTCCCTTAGGGTTCGTTCACACATTGGTTATTATAAGAGGACCTACTCTGTTAGGGTTCGTTCGCACACTCGGAAGTCTGCAGGGAATGTCTTGCATGAATTTCGTCGTAAAAACCATACGGTACCAGAATATCAACGGAAATGGATATACAATGCATATTTACCAAAGATGTAAAAGGTATGTCACCATGTGAAACGGTGTTAATGATATTTGCCTTCATATACATGTATGATTGACGCTTGCGAGATAACTGCATGCTAAAAACCAAGCAAAGCCACACAATATATGCGTTCGTTAACTATAAATATTTTATCATTATAGCGACGCCGATATGTAAATATTGGCAGCTGGGGTGGAAATAACATTATGTTTTATCGCAGGACAGAAAAATAAGGTGTGTGGTTGTGTGTTGTGTGCATGTTGGCAGAGTGTCATAAACCATCGAAAGACCCCGTTTGCAAACGAGTTGGCATAGCGGATAATTTGTAGTGCGACATATCATATGGTGTTCAACGACGAAATTCCTGCAACACAAACCGTGCACATTTATGAACGAACCCTTATCGTGCACCGAATTTTGGGGCTTATTCAGATGTACTCCGGATGCCGGTATCTACGCCAGATGCCATCGAGTTAGCTTTTTGTTTTATTCTCGATGCCGTAGTTGTTTTCGTTAATGGTTTCTAACTGGAATAAATCGGTTATTTAACGATGGGTAATTCCATAATCTGATCACATATCGACTCTGGAACTATTTCTGGTGTTTTAGTGGCTATAACGATGCATTACTTTAGGAAATGAACTGATATGTCGATAGTTTATCCCCAGTGCAGTCGAAGGGACCACTTGATGATATTAAAATTTCGTCTTCATGGCATGATCTGGCTCTTCCGCATATTACCACATTCGCTCACTTGCATAGGAACTAGGCCAAATTGGTTATATTTCGTACAAGCGTTTAAATATGCATACTCCGATTAAGCGCCCCTCAAGTACTATTTATTTCAACAGTCGACGAGCCGACGGTCTCGGACAAAATTGCGGATGAAGATGGATAACTGTAAAATCAAGAGGCTTTCTGTTCATAATAAGGCCAAATTTCGTCGAGCAACATGTTGATAAATAACATGTTTCGGGCAATCTTATACTATAGTTGAGAGTGGTTAGCATTAATTTGGACAATTAATCGATTCTGATAAATGAAGTGACATTTCTTTTCTAAAAAAATTTGTTGTTGGAATCTGATTATATGGGGACAATCGGATTGAGTACCTTTAAACTATAATACCAATTTTGGACTACCTCATATTTCAAATTGGTTGTGTCCTTCAAAGCTCTGTACGGCATCAACATTCGCCGACGATGAACAAGATCGTCGCAATATGAGCCCACCTGGGCGATATCAGATTAACCATTCCTTGACTGGAGCTTCCAGAATTTTTGCGAAAATCCTGTGCAATGCACTATCTTATATATGCAAGTCCCCATATGGGGCCTCGCATATATAAGAAAATACATCAGATTAACAATATTTACCTTTAAATTGTAAGCCAGTGCAGTGAATACATTTTATTTAGAATTTCTTATCACATCCGCGGAACAGTTTTATGGGCTATTTTAAGAACAGAAATCAGCCCGAAAACGTTCAGGGCATACAAAAAGCGTACAAAGAAGGACAACTCTATCTTTTTAGCAGCCACAATCAAGGCAAATTGTATTTCAACTGTAGATTTACAATCAATATATACACATGTGTTATATGGATACAGACAAATAATTGCAGATTTGCAGTCTTGAAATCGGGATTTTGAAAAAAAATGTTGTTGTTGTAATTGTGGCCCCGACGAGATAGACTATCTTTAACGAGAGTTGGTGTGTGGTTAAACTTGGTTGCATCAGACATAATCCTCACATTAATCCGTGCAAAATATTTTGGCGAACGTAGAGATCAATGTAACCTAACCAGTATCTGATCACCTATATCATGCCATGGACCTCTACTCTATCTACCCCCGTAGATATCATCACGGTGGGGAATCACGTGGTTTCGATTTG